>OZ026841.1:12836004-14162504 GCA_964023205.1 Lutraria lutraria
GTGGAGATCTACGGCCCAAGTTAAAATTGGTTGGCGGCACTCGACCATCAACTTTAAGTCTAAGAGCATTGCTACGTAAACAAAAGTTCACTTGTCTGTCGGTATCTGGTGAACGTTCACCGTGTACTTTACTGTGACTGTTCAGTGGCATAGATACTTCGTTACGTTCTCCTCGTACATTATTGTGACTGTTCGGTGGCATAGAAACGTCATTACGTTCTGCACGTACTCTGCTTCGTCGTTTTATTTCCAACCAAACTGAAAAGACATGAACTGGTTTTTAGCCAGATAATGCTTCATAAAAATCCTATTCCGGGGTGGCCTACTACAAGCGACGGAAAATACCTAGCCTGATAAGATACAGGTACTTCAATTCTAATATCATTGAAATTTTCTAGCAGTTTTTATACGTCGATCTTTTAAACACGTGTGTCCGTGGTTTAAGGTGTCCGGGAATAGTGACGGGAATGTTTCCTTCTCGGAAATGTGTCGCAAATGTATACCATCAATCTAACATGTTTTATACCATCAATCTAACATGTTTATGACAGTCACTGAACCGATAGAATTATATCGAAGTACCGAAGTATCCAGAAAAGGAAGTTGAACGAAACAAAGACTTCGATACCAAGTATAACTTCCTGCTTAACATAAAATTACATCATATTGATCCCAATCAGCTTCCTTATCGCGACAATTTTCATGATGCTCTATTTTATGCTATAAATAATACGAGTTATTGTAGCTAGTAACCTAATGTTAAATATAATAATAAATTACTTAATCGTCACAAACACGTTTTTATTTTATAAATTTCATTTTCTCACCCGATTTCTTCTTTCTTATTCCTAGCCTATGGTCATTAAGTTTATCATATACATTTGTACGTAATCAATAATACGCATACCTTCTCCTTCTGTGTCAAGAGGAATACATTCATCATTTTCACCCACAAGCTGACATAGATTAGAATTGAAGTTTACGTTCAAGTGCACCATTATGTTTTTATCTCCAAACTGTTTATAGTAATTGGTACTTTTTGATTCTTTAGGTTCGTATACAAACATAATATTCTCATCACCATGTTGAACATATTGTCTTTGTGCTCGAGACCGTCTTGTAGGGCGAAGCTTAACAGAGTCTTTGTCGTCTTCATACGTTAACTTCCTAAATGTTTGATTGACATCATGATCTGAGCTTTCATCATCTTCATTGATGGTGCTATTTTCATTGTTGTTGGCACGTGGACTTTCTTTTAAACCATGTTTTGTCTCCTCTATGGCGACAACAAAACTCGATAAGGTTCTCTCATGTTTGGCTTTTCGTCGCTGTGAATAACATGAAGATTTATTGCCACATATGTCGTATGTATATCATGTTCATGAATTATTTATTTATTGACTCATGTACATTATACTAGTACACAGTGTCCAAGACAAGATATACCATCATACTGATTTTACACATGAAGGAAATTCGCCACCGACACATTTTCTCGAAAACAATGCGTAAAAACTGTCTAAAAATCCTATCACAAAAATATTTTTTTAGATTATTTTAATCGTATTTTTAATGCTATAAATGCATATGAAGTTTCAGGAAATACGTGACATTTGAATAACGCTCTTAATATCTGAAGTTTTGTAGTATCCAACTGTTGGTAAAATGCGGCTATACTTACATATGTTTTATGTTCAAAGTTGTTTGAACTTTTGTATTGGGTATTGTCTTCGTCACTAACAACGCTTAGTGTTCCATTCAGGTCATTAAGATCGTTATACTGAGGCAAGTTCCCATTCGGACGAGCTTCTTTCCTAAGCGTTTCATGATTTTCCGGAAGAATATTCATTGTCACTCACTTTTTCGCAATCATACGGCAGATTTTGACTCGGAATCAGAAATGTAGCAAAACTTCTGTCAGGAATCGAAACTGGAATTTATCAATGAACATTAAAATCAGACACAAGTGGAGCAAGTTCAATTTAGATTAAAATTCATGTGAAGGTTCAAATCAAGAATTCCGAAAGAAAAAGCGCAAGCTTATCAACACTTTCTAACCAAACCAACAATAAGGTTGGCGGTAAAATATATTACGCAAAATCTACATGAATCGGATTCAATAATAAATAATATTGGATGATAAATACAAAATGTATAATAAGTAATTATGAAATATGTACGTCTCTGATTATCACTGTCGCCAATGGACTTCTCCGTTTCACTTTCACCAGTTCGTTTGCGTCTCTTCAATCTATCCAGATTTGTCGTTCGTTCTCCCTCATTGACATCTCAGCTCTTTCATGATTCTTAAGAAACAAGAGGGTCATGATAGCTCTATATAGAAAGAATGTGGCTACATTTATCTAATCTTTGGATTGAGGAGCGTCACTTCCAAACTATAGAAATCACTTTAGAAAAAAAATATCAACTGATTGCTTTTTAGAAAATAAGATTTTTCTTTTTTCTACATAATCCTTTGTAAAATCAACTGACTAAGGAACAAACTCGGTATAAGTCCACTACTCAATACTACGAATTAACTAAGTATTTAAGTCCCTAAGCCTTGCAGTTTTGGAGAAGATGTTTTTTTTTCTTTATGCAAGCCTATCTAAAATCAAATGACTCCTGAGACAGGGCCAATTTTGACCCCAGTGCCATGATTTCAACAAACTTGGTAGAGGTTCTATACACAATGCTACATACACTATGTATTAGAGTTCCATTGGAGAGGTTGCACTGTATAAACAATTACAGAAAGTTCAGATATAGATACACGTATCCAAATTGTATTCATTACAAAGATTTGAAAACATTAACATCCGGAGAAATGTTACTTTTCAACTCGGAGGAAATACTTTCAAATGTTAGACGACGCTCGAAACACTCCGTAATGTTTGAAAATGATTAGTTGTACCTGTACTTATTTCTATGTAATAATTACATGTTACTATTGTTACATAATAAAATAAAATCCCTACCTACCTACCAGTGCTAAAATTCTGGATCGGAGCACTCAAAACAAACACATTTTTATTTCCAGCCTAAATCTTTTGAATACTAGTATAGGGCGCCTTTTTAGACTATAAACAAAAAACAATTATAATAATTGACAACAATGATATCACCTAGATCTACTGTGTGCGTTATGTCACCTGCATGTCTTCCATTACCAGGTATTATAAAAGTTAACTTATTATATTGCCATACATTACAAAGCGTGCATTTGTGTACTATAATCTCAAAACACGGCCAAGATATTGTTTTTGTTTGCACTCTGAATTTGTGCACGATATGAAACACTATTTAACTTCCTTATTCCTATTAGGTTTACAACTGATACAAAGTGGCAGTTAATTACAAAAAAAACGGCCGTAAAAATAAAACCATCCATGTAATTACAACCTACTTAAACAGGGATTTCTGATACAAACATAATTCATTTCATTGGGCTCCGATACATCGCAGGTGGTAAAGCAGACAATTGAATGACGTTCTATTTAGTGATGAGTCACGATTTAACCTGTCATTTGCTGAAGGTAGAATTCGTGTTTGGAGGAGAAGGGGTGAGAGATCTCATCCTAAAACGTCATGATTCATGATCGTTACGGTGGTGGTAGCGTAATGGTATGGGCGGGAATTTACCATGATGGTAATACAGGGCTTGTGACGGTTTTCGGGAATCTGACAGCACAGCGATATTGTGACGAGATTATCATACTAGAAGTTGTGCCGTTTCTGCAACAACGTAACGTCACTACTTTCCAACAGGATAACGCCCGTCTACACTCTGCTAGGCATACACAGGATGTATAAAAAATAATGTTAATGTGCTTCAGTGGCCCGCCATATCGCCGGATCTCTCGCCTATTGAGCACTTATGGGACCATCTGGGACTTTTTATTGACGTTTTCACGTTCTCTAACCTTCGTGACCTTGAGCGTGCTTTGCAAGAGGAATGGGCCAGAATCCATCTATATACCATAAGGAATCTTATTTGTAGCATGAGAAGACGTTGTATGACTGTTTTGGCTGTTCATGGTGGCCATACACGATACTGACATGTGCTGTGAATTTTGTGTCAGACCCTTACCCTTTTCAACGTTCCGTTTTTTCCTAATAAAGCAACATCATCGTAAGAAAAAATCGATATAATTCTGCAAAGATAGCATTATTGCATCGGTAGGAAAGGTTTATTTAGGTTTGGTTAACTTTTCTTCGATTACAAAACGGTTATTTCCAAACTTGCTTAACTGTTTTATAAGTACATTGTTGTACGGCGGCCTTAGGCCGCCGTACTCTCTGGAATGCTTATTTTTAAGTGGCAATGCAAAATCGCAACTTCTTGCGCGAAGCAGATTAGTGACAGTGCCCGAAATATTCCGAAATATCCGCAATGGTCATCACGTGATATAAACAAAACAGAAATAGAGCGAGGTCACGTGTTACTCACACCAACTAGTGTTAGCTTGATGACGCAGTCGCTATTTATAGTCTAAGAATGGAGCGAGCTCGATATCTGCCCATCTGTCAATAAATGCAGCCGAAACTCTTTATATCAAAGGAATTAGGAAAAATTGTTCGATCTAAATGAACTTCGATGTATAAATTATTAGAGAAATTCGCTGTGTTTATTATCGGTGTGTTGTAATAATCATTTAATCGTGAACACGATATTTATACGTTTCGATGTATTTATTTTAGCAACATGTCGCAAATAAACAAAACATTATAAACATATTCACACAGACTAATTTTATAATCGCGAGCGTGGACACTGACTTGTTTACGCAAGTGTCGTTAATTAAATATCGATTTCGGAGCTCAATACAAAAAATGTCCGATCAGGTGAGAAATGATGACTTAATTGGTTCGACATAGACGGTCACTTTATGGTTCGATATAGATGGTCACTTTGCAGTTAAAAATCTATGTTTGGGACCGTTATACCAGGTCTTTACGACAACGTACCCTCAGACAACGGAGTATATTATTTTTGGAGACTTTATTTAAATATTTTATATGCATTCCAGCAGATATTGCAACGTCTGATACATCGAGGTGATAGTTTCCCCTGAGGGTGGAAACAGGGACTACATATAGAGTACCTCGTGAACTGTAGAACCACATGACCAGATTCATGAGATTCATGAAACATCAACGGCTTGTATTTTTGATGGAGTAGATGATCACTTTAGTTTCGAAATAACAAATTCGTTTGATCTGAAACTTCGCACATCCTGATAAAAAATGCTACATAGGCCACATTCTAGTATTGAATTGCCGGATGCGATTTTGCGCCGTACAAACATTTAACTTGTATATTTACTTCATTGTTTACAAAATATAATGATAAAGAAGTAAATTAAACAGTGAATTGTTCATACAAATTAAATACCATTATGAGTTGAAATAATGTTTAGTGTAATAGCAATGTAAATTAAATTGATAAATTAAACCATGAGGGTTACTGGTCAGTTTAAATTTTGTGTTGTGTATTAGCAGGTGTGTAAACATTATGTACAGTTAGATAAATTAATACAAAACCAGTGAGGCATAGACTTTACAGGAAGAGTGGGGTTTATATAAAAGTATTTAGGAGTGTGTAACAATTCGTAAACATTTAGTGCACTGGTTATCAACACATAGAAAAATTTTAAAATTTAAATGTTCACATTAATATTAATATTCAAAGTAGTTATAAGGTTGATATTCGGTAGGTATAGCAGGTATATATAACAGTAATATCGGATAAAAATTTAAACATAGTGACTGTTTATAAAGTTACCGTAGCCATTTGTCAAAATGGCTATCCCTAGCTGAATGTAGGACACCCCCGCGGTCAGGTCAGTCATTAGTCCTAATGCTCACATCCAGGGGGGGGAGCTTTTATTTTATTAACAAACACATAATGATAATAACAGAAAATGATTATTCCATCTACAAGATTAAAATTGATAAAATAATAAAAATAAAAAAACAAGAGTGTTTACCATGATCATTCCTACCCACCATTACAAGCATATACTAAATGATCTTACAAATAGTTAGTGGTTTGAATTCACAAAATTCACCATGATATTCAATAAAAATCTCAAGTTGTAACGGTTCGTAAAGATTACAAGGATTACAGAATTACTTGAAAAAACAGGGGGGGGGGGGTTCGTCCGCATTGAAAAAAGCACAGGGGGGGGGGGGTCGTCCGCATTGAAAAAAGCACAGGGGGGTCGTCCGCATTGAAAAAAGCACAGGGGGGACCCACCTAGGTTAAAAACACTGGGAGGGTTTTTGTCCGGGTGGTTTCGTCCTGTATCCCGGCTACCCCACCACAATCATGGTGGATACCTGTTGAGAATACAAATAAAGATGTTACATTTTCATCTCATTATTTGGCTGATGATGATTCTTATAAAAAATTACACAGTCCTGGTATTCACACTACACAAGCTATGAGCACACATACACACAAAAATGTAAATACAGTCGTATTTGACAACACAAATCTACATGCACACCATTCTACCACTGCCATGCGTGAAACGTCAGCATTTCATAATCAAAGGACACATGAACAGAGAGAACAAAGCTTTTGGCCACAACACTCTCAAAATTATAATGACACCTCATCACTATTGCAATATTATACTGATAGTAAAACTCAGAGACCACTTGAAACAACTCAAAAGGACTTTGGTCCTAGAAGTTATAACACATCAACATCACCCAATCCTTTTGAAATAAATTCATACCAGAAGTTGTCTCCAGGGCACATTAAGTCAGAATATAGGTCTCAAAACAACCAAACAGGAGAAAGACAGCCTGATAAGTTTGATGGAAAGTCAATAGACTGGACTCATTACATCATACATTTTGAGAAGGTAGCCAACTGGAATCATTGAGATGTATGAAAATGCTCAACAGGACAGATGGTTATGAGTTTAAATTACTTAGTGATCTAAATCACATCTTCATGAATAACTACAATTACTTAACTAGTGTTTTAGGTCGTAGATTTAACCCAGTTGAACGAGAAATTGCATATCGTTGTGAATTTAGGAACCGTAGACAGCAAAATGCTGGTTATGTTTTACAAAAGTTGTGTGCTAAAGCTTATCCTTCAGTTCAATCAGAAGCTAGGGAGATATACATTATTGATGAATTCATCAATGAGGGGTCATGTACAATATAGGCATCACAATACCATAGATGCAGCAATTGCTCTAGCATTTGAAAGTTCACAGGACATAATTAGGAAACCTAGGTTTGAGCAGGATTGTCCCTCAGGTTGCAATACTGTAGCTAATAAAGGTAGAGAAACAGTTACTTTAGATGATATTGCAACCCTGCTTAAGACTTTAAACATAAATATTTCAAGAGTTAATAGGAGTAGGTCAAACAGTCGTGATAGGTTAAGAAATATTGAGTGTTTTAAGTGTCATGAAAAAGGTCATTTAACCTCAAATTGTACTAAATTGTTTTCGGAAAACTAGTTGAGGCTGATTTGGGGTCCTAAAGTTCAGCCAGTAAAGAAATGCATGAAAATGGGCCACAAAAGATTGTTTTTAATTGCTTATTTACCAATTTGATCATAAATAACTTACGTTGTCGGGCATTAATTGATGCAGGGCCATCTGTAAGCATCATTTCAGTGACCATAGCTTACAAAGGTAATATTTACCCCAACTAATGGGGGTGACCTCAAGACCTATGGTAAAACAAATCTTACCTTTGAAATTGACAATGAGATGTTTTCCAATGATTTCATAGTTGCCGATTTGGATGAACTCTCATGTCCTAAGGTAAAAACTATAATAGATTTTGTGAAATTAAAACTTAATAAACTGAATTTTGATTCAAATATGTTAAGTAGTAATTTTTTTTATATTTGGTGTGTATGATAAAGTTCCAAACAGTAATAAGTATACAATACTTTTTCTTGAATTAAAGAGATATTTATTTGTATGTAAAAATAAAATGACTATACCAAATACAGAAATATTCATAAAAAGTTTACAATTTGCATTGGAAACCAATAAGGGGTATACAAATAATAATATACATGTAGAAGAAAATTAGTCAATTGTAAGAGCTTTAACATCAGTTTAATTATGATAGAATGTCGGCTTTGTGTTTATATAATTGTTATATTTTTAAGATGTAAGAGCTTTTTTCACATGAAACAGTTCATTATTTGAATGTATCTTATATATATATATATATATATATATATATATAACTGTCACGTCTTACTAAATTGTAAAGATACGCTATTTGAATGTATGCTATGTATTTATTTATGCAACTGCTTATACCTTATAATGTTGTAACTTGAATTCTACATGTATTTCTTTCTTAAAAAAAATAAAATCAACAGAGTAAAGATTAGACTCTATAAAAGTGTAAACAACTACATATTTATACATAAAACTACAATGTTATTGTATATTATGCAGCATTTGTAACAATTAAATCTTGTCATGGGCTATCAAAAAAAAAAAAAAAATCTCAGCCATCCTGGGTGATCATTTTCTTGAAGATAATGATGTTTCACTTAAATTTGGTAAAGCCCGCATGACCATTGGCAAACATAAAATCAATCTTTGTCGAAAAGAAAGTAACAAATTACAATGTAACTAGAATAAGGTTAGAAAGCACAACCAAAATACCAGCACATTCAGAAAGAATAGTTGAGGCTAATGTAGATGGCGTACTGTCAAATTCACAAGTAACGATCGAACCATACAAATTAATGTTCAAAGTGGGTTAATGATGGCAAAAACTATATTAAGCGCTGACCAACCTTACATACCGATATCTTTGATAAATCTAACTGACCAAAATGTTAAAATCAACAAAAATTTAACAATTGGTAGTATTCAATCTGTTGACAGTATTAGTTATCTATCAGATCAAGTACCATCTGAAACTAAAGACTTTGAAGTTCCTGTCCACATAAAACCTATATTGTAAATGAGGCTGCATAGACTCTAAATGATGATCTTTCTGGAACTTAAAACCCTCTTGTGTGAATTTAGGGACATTTTACTGATGATTCACAAAAGGTTACACAGACTAGCCTAGTTAAACATCACATAGATGTGGGTAATTCTAAGCCAATAAAAATACCACCCAGACGTGTGCCATTAGCTCAAAAGCAAATAATTGAAACTGAAATACAGAAAATGATTGATCAAGACATAATTGAACCACGTTCCAGTGCCTGGGTAGCACCAGTTGTGCTTGTAAAATCAAGATGGCCGAAAATAGCAAACCTTTAACTGCATTTAATTCAACCATGGGTCTTTATCAATTCAAGGTCATGCCTTATGGTCTTTGTAACGCCCCGGCAACTTTTGAGCGTTTGATTGAATTAGTTTTAAGGGGTATGCAATGGAAACAATGTCTATGCTATCTAGATGCTATAATAGTCTTTGGACCAGATTTTGATACCACTCTTGAGAATTTGAGGCAGGTTCTGAGTAATCGTTAATGTTCAGTTTCCAAGCAACTTTCTTACTGGTGCCTAGGAATTTCAATTTTGCATTGAATACCTACTATGGGAATTATCCTGGAAATTTATGTTTGTCCAGACTAGGAGGATTGAGTCGGTTTCTCATGATTCAACAAAATTCCATCATCATAGAAAAAGAAGAAAACAACGAAGTGTACATTAATCCTGGTGAAACTCTACCGTACAGAATGAACCACAAAGACAGATTGTCTGAAAAAAAGCAAATGTATTGAAAAGCCTGGAGAATCGTTGGTCACTCCTAGAGCCGACTGCAGAGACGAAGTAGTCAAGTATGACGATGAGGGAAGAACCTTAACGAGCAGTTTAATAGATAAAAAATACGATAATTTAGAATAACAATTTATGTTTGTACAAACAATCAGAAGATGGTGACATTTTGATATTGTACTGAGTATATTAAAAATAGGTAGAAAAATATAGAAAGTATTCAAATTTGATTATTATGATTCCTCTACATATTAACAAGTTTTTATTTTGTTTATACTTAAACATGTATTACAAAAGAAACGCAATGTTAAAAATCTGTTCTTCCAATTCATGCCACACGAACATTTCAGAAATGATAAATTTCTTGATTTTTATTAAAAAATTATGCCTAAAAGTTGTCCTCACACACTTATCTGTATTTGATTTTCATGACTGTTAATTGTTCATAGATTTTCATTATGATATTGTTCTTTTTGTTTCCTAGCATTATAACTTTACCAGGACATGATGATTGTATTAATTATCATGTGTTTATGCTTCAGGATATTGCTTTCTGAAATTTTATACAATGTTAGTTGTCGTGCATTCCTAGAAAATATTTCAAAATAATTTGTTATATCGTTATAATTATATACATGTCTTCGTATTTGTTTTCTTCGACGGGATTCATCCTGGAGAGTTTATGTTGTCCAGGCCAGGAGGTATCGCTGATTTATTGGATGCATGGATTCAATATTATCTTGATTGTGACTTGCAATATTTATCCTGTATTATCATTTTATGTTAAGAAAATATTGTTAAACAAATGTACAATTTGATTATAACTAGTATGTTTCATGATATCATATTTTCTCAAATTGATTGAAAAATTTATTTTGTTACAAAAGACACCCATAGGATACATGCAATTCTGCCAATTTTATTTCCTGTATTTCATTTCGAAATTGTTAATTTATCGATTTAGGAAAGGTGGAGTGTGGCAGAATTGACTTTTAGTTACTTTTCAACATCTATGATTAATTATTACTACACAATAAGTCCATTTTTATTCTACTTAAATACTTCTACACATGTTTATTCAAGCAATCATTAAATAATATTGTTAAAATATCTAGTCATTGGGGTGTCCAAGGTCTTTGTTTACTTGATATACTTAAAATCACATTGTTTTACATCCGTTTATGTGTTACACTGTACATGTTTTATTATACCCCTGTGCCATTCAAAAAGAGTGTATCATGAAATTCTCATGATTTCTCTCCCTGAAAGGGCATATAAGGCTGAGTATCCAGCACTCAGTGCTCAGTTCACTGACATTCACAAAGTAGATTGTACCCTTGTCCGAACTTTGCCAACTCCTTTTCCATTAATTTAAGGGATACATGTACATTTTGGCCAGGGTTCAAAATTCATAGACTAAATAATTATATTTCTTTCCTTCTAAATGCATGGTCTTTATACATGTAAAATTAAACTAAGTTAGGTTAGGATTGTTGACTTTCATCTTATTTATTGTTCACCTTGTTTATTATAATCCATAAAACTTGTTTCAGTTATAAATATTGTGACAACTTACAAATAAATAGAAATTAATAAAAAGTATCTGTAACCCTAGAAACTGTGTCGTTATATATTTAGTTATTATAGTTTATCAACTTAATTCAATTAGTAACAGTAGTACCTGGGATTTTGATCCAGTGTTCAACATTTATCACCAAACTATAAACATTGAACACAAGTCTTCAAATCGGGTACACATATAATGTAGTACGTTAATATACATACATGTTGAACTTGAGGAAAGAATCATAAAAACGAATCAAGACTGTTGCAGTAGTACACTGCACAACATTTACTTATGACAGTTGATAAGTGTAAGATTAGAAATTATAAATGTGTACAAACACACGGGTATGCATCTTCTCCATTGAGATCAAGGTTATCACTGATTACGTATTATTTAAGAATTCATTGCTTGTTTTTGACTTGTAAAACATCTTTAAGTACAACCGCAAGACATAGAAAAAATGCTTACACCTTTGTGTTGATACGCGAACTTTGAGCGTTAGGAAATTAATCAAGTGATGTCTAATGTTTCCATATACATTTTGTAATTTGAACGACTGATGCCTAAGATATAGCATGAAATAGGAACAAATCTGTTACAAACCTGTATAAATCAACACAGAAGCGTACATTACAACACCCAATGAATACTGGTATAACATATCATGGCTTAAAATGTTCCTCAAGTCAAAACTTTAACGAGGTAATCACAAGATCTTAAATGTCCTGACAATTCAGAACTTACGCCTCGGTAACAGCATGTACACTGTATGATATTATACATTGGGATAAAAATAGATACAATGCAGATAAAATGACAATAAGTACATTCGTAACTGAGTCGTAAGTTGTCCCGGATAAAAAATGTGATTTACAAATGTTATTCATAATATTTCAGAAATTACTACGTATAACAAATCTAAGATTAAATATCGAAATGTACTTATTATATATACTTCAAGTTCCTTTAAACAAAGAGTCGATTTAATTTTATATGGAGATATCGTTAACCTACCTCGGTCATGCAGTTATTAATACTGAAATAGTCACGCTATCATTACTGACCCAATTTCAGAAATCCTTAAATTTTCGTCCAACTTATTAACAAATACATACACTATCCACAACACATGTATTACCATAACGTCATAAAACTATACAATCACATACCATGACACGAGAACACCTTTAAAAGGTTATAATTCCATAAAATGTATTTTTGTTTAAATGTAAAACCCGAAATAAACTCATTCTTCATTTATTTCCTGATCCAAACTTTATCGTAATTCGCTTACATAACTGGCGATGTTTATACACACGATTTGTCACATAATGTGTTTTAAACTGCAAAGTGTTCAACTTTACTTCTTTCATAAAATCTACTCACTTGAATTGAATATTGAGATATCTAGGAAATAAGACAATATCGATGTTGGGCATATCCTATCCGTATTACTATCTGTTATCAGGTTTACCTGTCATAAAATGGAACACGTAACTCCCTTCATGTTAGTGAAGAATTTAATGTATTACATCGACATCGTTAATACGGAATTTGTCTCACCTATCATCTCAATTCTACACAAAAATGTTGATATCATAGAAATAGTATAGCTCAATATCATTATTTCTTTGATTGTAACATCCTATACTTCAATTCATTTTACGACACATTTTTTAATTTTTGTAAAAGTTATTGCCCTTTTTTGAAAAAAAATACTTGAATATTAATTTCGGTAGATATTGCACGTTGACCAATAGTTTGTCTTTTTCAGATTACATTGATACTGTGTTATTGCATCTATTTACCATATTTTTTAATCGTGTGTTCTTTTTTAAAAACATCAACGTTTTATATTTGCCGGCAAATAGTCTTGACTTAAATCCCATTGAGCATATTTTGGACTAAACTGGTTCCCGTTCCAGTGCACCATGTACAAACAAGTCAACGGGAACCAATTTAATTTGGGACGAGTTAATTAGGACACTACTAGAACGAATCATGTTATCAACACTGTACAGTACCTTTCAAAAGCATTGCAGGTACAATACAACGTTACGTCGACAGCATGCAAAGGCGGATATTGACGTGCATTGACACATGAGATATATTAAGTTCTTTCACTGCAGAAAAATCACAGTAAATTAATAATGTTGACCGATATGATTTCTTGTCCAATGAAATGTTTGCATTTCATTTGAAATTTGAAAAATATATCGCATAAAATGTACCTTGAACCTGATATGGAGAAAGCATGTCACTTATTTCTCTGTCTGTACAGAAATAAGTACAAACTGTAAATCAGTTTTATTATGATACAAATACAAACTGTAAATCAGTTATCGTCGCTTGTGATATATCACATAAAATTCAAAATATGAACGATAACTAAGTATTAGTCGGAATCTGAAATAATAAGCATATTTCCATATCTCATTAGTTGATAAGTTTTACAGTTCTGTAAACTGAAGTATATTTTAAGGGACAATGTTTGTTATTTCTAATTACATGTCTATAACGTTTGAGGCATACTACAGCGATTTTAATTGTCCAGTGGCTGTGAACTTCGTAGCATGTGTTTGAATATCAAGTTATTTTCATAACGATGCATTTCCGGTTATACTCATCGATTCAGTGAACTTCAACAATCTATGATTAGATTGATCGTTGATAGTTAACGTAAATGACAGCGTACTTCCAAACCAGGAAAATCCATGACACAATCGTAACTACTCGGGCATTTCCGTAACTGAGAAAAAAATACGCCTCCAATCGTAACTACCCGGGCATTTCCGTAACTGAGAAAGAAATGCGCCTCCAATCGTAACTACCCGGGCATTTCCGTAACTGAGATATACGCCGCCTACATAATATAAGTGTAGCGTCATGTGGTTCACGGTCCGTGACTACTTTTTCAACGCTAGGTACTCGTTTTCAAAGATTATTATCAGAACTTCAGACTTTCAAACGTGCTAATCGTTCGAGATTGATAAATTGAGCATCAAGTCCCCACTGAAAGAGAAACCGGTTGTTTCCATCGCAGGGTTCCTAGTGTCAGCCATGATGGAAAGTAGCCCGTGAACAACAACAACAAAATGGTGGCCAGCCTATTTAATCGTAACTACTCGGGCATTATTTCTGTACCTGAGAAATACACTTCTCTTTCCGATTGCTGCCTATTATGTCCGAGGCACTTTCTTTAGACATACGCAGAGGATTTCCTATTGATACGCCTCGTGCATAAGTGTAGGGTTACAAATTTTGGTTATGCTATTTCCGGTCACTAATTTTCAACACTAGCTAGGTACTCGTTTTCAAGAATCATTCTTTGAATAACAGAGTTTCAAACGTGATTGCGGATAAAACAGGCATCAACGAACGCGTAAGAATACCGAATGTTGACACTTAGCGGTGCCATTTTTATCTCCATTTGAAGAGTAACTCGTAAGTCAAAATTTAACTTAAGAACTGTTGTTGATCCTAGGAACGTTCCTACACCAGTTATTCTAAGAATTATAATGAAACGCACTCCTGGTTCCCATTGAAAGAGGAACGCACAGGTTGTTTACATCTTTGCATTCCCAGGGTTTAAAAATAGACATGATGGAAAGTAGCCCATGAACAACAACAATTGTCTATTATGTCCGAGGAACTTTTCTTTAAACAAACACCAAGGAGTTCCGATTGCCCACGACACACATATGTGAGTGTCGATATTTACAGAAGACAGACTTATAATCATCGGTTAACACAGGAACAAGCAGCCACCTACATTAAATTGTAACAGTTTATCACTATTGAAAAACATTAAATGATCAAAATGTTCAGATAAGATCCGGGTATGTGGTAAACGCGTACATTTAATGCAACATCGACCGTCACGGGTATTGATACCCCGTATCGGAACAATAAATCAGAATCATTTTATATTGGATTTTTTTGCTTATGTTGTTATCAAGTATTCGTTTAATAAAAAATCCAAATACAGTCAAACCTGTGAATAAAGGCCGTCCTTGGGAAAGACATAAATACGGTCTTTACTAGCAGTCTTGTATACTAGCAATTCGGACTGCGTTTTGTTCTAAAATATCAATGACCGATTTTAAAAGAATGACCTTCATTCACAGGGTTGCCTTTATTCGGTGGTAGCCACAAACACAGTTCTGACTGTACCTTACAATTGAATTGAAACCATTGCATGAAACGTGCCATCAACAGCCATTTTGTTATATTATATATATTATATAATACTACGTATTATGTTTAATAAGAAGTATAACGGTTATTTTATTCCATTTTCTATTCAGTACGTAATACATGATAATGACTAAACACATGGTGTTTGAAAGTTGGTTAAATTATTTTGGGGAAAATTTTAGTTACATAAACCCCCCATAACTTTACCTTTCTTCAATGAATCAGTGACAGATTTAGATAAGATGGTATTATATTACCTTTTTTCATACCTTCCTATCTTGACGTTACCCGCCCGTGATATAATGTGTAATTATGAATAAATTGCACTCTCATGTTCTCTATCCATAGTTAAGTGAGAGACATAAGCCGAAAACTGTCCATTATGTAAAATATTGGAGTGTTTGAGGTGTCCTTTAAACCTACAGACACACTATAGAGGTGTCACAACCAACAGACACACTATAGCGGAGTTACAACCTACATACATACTATAGAGGTGTCACAACCTACATGCATACTATAGAGGTGTCACAACCTACAAACACACTACAGTGGAGTCACAACCTACAAACACACTATAGAGGTGTCACAACCTACATACATACTATAGTGGAGTCACAACCTACAAACACACTACAGAGGTGTCACAACCAACATACATACTATAGAGGAGTCACAACCTACATACATACTATAGAGGAGTCACAACCTACATACATACTATAGAGGTGTCACAACCTACATACATACTATAGAGGTGTCACAATCTACAAACATACTATAGAGGTGTCACAACCTACATACATACTATAGTGGAGTCACAACCTACATACATACTATAGAGGTGTCACAATCTACAAACACACTATAGAGATGTCACAACCTACATACACACTATAGAGGTGTCACAACCTACAAACACACTATAGAGGAGTCACAACCTACATACATACTATAGTGGAGTCACAACCTACATACATACTATAGAGGTGTCACAACCTACATACATACTATAGAGGTGTCACAACCTACATACCTACTATAGAGGAGTCACAACCTACATACCTACTATAGAGGAGTCACAACCTACATACCTACTATAGAGGAGTCACAACCTACATACATACTATAGAGGTGTCACAACCTACATACATACTATAGAGGTGTCACAACCTACATACCTACTATAGAGGAGTCACAACCTACATACCTACTATAGAGGAGTCACAACCTACATACATACTATAGCGGAGTCACAACCTACATACCTACTATAGAGGAGTCACAACCTACAAACATACTATAGAGGAGTCACAACCTACATACATACTATAGAGGAGTCACAACCTACAAACACACTATAGAGGAGTCACAACCTACATACATACTATAGAGGTGTCACAATCTACAAACATACTATATAGGTGTCACAACCTACAAACACACTATAGAGGAGTCACAACCTACATACATACTATAGAGGAGTCACAATCTACAAACATACTATAGAGGAGTCACAACCTACATACATACTATAGAGGAGTCACAACCTACATACATACTATAGAGGAGTCACAACCTACATACATACTATAGAGGTGTCACAACCAACATACATACTATAGAGGTGTCACAACCTACATACATACTATAGAGGAGTCACAACCTACATACATACTATAGAGGAGTCACAACCTACAAACACACTATAGAGGTGTCACAACCTACAAACACACTATAGAGGTGTCACAACCTACAAACACACTATAGAGGTGTCACAACCAACAGACACACTATAGTGGAGTCACAACCTACATACATACTATAGTGGAGTCACAACCTACAGACACACTATAGAGGTGTCACAACCTACATACACACTATAGAGGTGTCACAACCTACAAACACACTATAGTGGAGTCACAACCTACATACATAGTTACTATAGAGGTGCCACAACCTACAAACACACTATAGTGGAGTCAAAACCTACAGACACACTATAGAGATGTCACAACCTACATACATACTAAAGACGTGTCACAACCTACATACATACTATAGACGTGTCACAACCTACATACATACTATAGAGGTGTCACAACCCACATACATACTATAGAGGTGTCACAACCTACAAACATACTATAGAGGTGTCACAACCTACATACATACTATAGAGGAGTCACAACCTACATACATACTATAGAGGTGTCACAACCTACATACATACTATAGAGATGTCACAACCAGCAGACACACTATAGAAGTGTCACAACCTACAAACACACTATAGAGGTGTCACAACCTACAGACACACTAAAGAGGAGTCTCAATCTACAAACACACTATAGAGGTGTCGTCACAACCTATATACACACTATAGAGATGTCACAACCAGCATACATACTAAAGACGTGTCACAACCTACATACATACTAAAGACGTGTCACAACCTACATACATACTATAGAGGTGTCACAACCTACATACATACTATCGAGATGTCACAACCAGCAGACACACTATAGTGGAGTCAAAACCTACAGACACACTATAGAGATGTCACAACCTACATACATACTAAAGACGTGTCACAACCTACATACATACTATAGAGGTGTCACAACCTACATACATACTATAGAGGAGTCACAATCTACAAACATACTATAGAGGAGTCACAATCTACAAACATACTATAGAGGAGTCACAACCTACATACATACTATAGAGGAGTCACAATCTACATACATACTATAGAGGTGTCACAACCTACATACATACTATAGAGGTGTCACAACCTACATACATACTAAAGACGTGTCACAACCTACATACATACTATAGAGGTGTCACAACCTACATACATACTATAGAGGAGTCACAACCTACATACATACTAAAGACGTGTCACAACCTACATACATACTATAGAGGTGTCACAACCTACATACATACTATAGAGGTGTCACAACCTACATACATACTATAGAGATGTCACAACCAGCAGACACACTATAGAAGTGTCACAACCTACAAATACACTATATAGGTGTCACAACCTACATACACACTAAAGAGGAGTCTCAATCTACAAACACACTATAGAGGTGTCGTCACAACCTACAGACACACTATAGTGGTGTCACAATCTACAAACATACTATAGAGGAGTCACAACCTACAAACATACTATAGAGGTGTCACAACCTACATACACACTATAGAGGTGTCACAACCTACATAAACACTATAGAGGTGTCACAATCTACAAATACACTATAGAGGTGTCACAATATATAAACATACTATAGAGGTGTCACAATCTACAGACACACTATAGAGGTGTCACAATCTACAAACATAATATAGAGGTGTCACAACCTACATAAACACTATAGAGGTGTCACAATCTACAAATACACTATAGAGGTGTCACAATATATAAACATACTATAGAGGTGTCACAATCTACAGACACACTATAGAGGTGTCACAATCTACAAACATAATATAGAGGTGTCACAACCTACATACATACTATAGAGGAGTCACAATCTACAAACATACTATAGAGTCACAACCTACATACACACTATAGAGTTGTCACAACCTACAAATACACTATAGAGGTGTCACAACCTACAAACACACTTTAGAGGTGTCACAGCCTAGAGACACATTATAGAGTTGTCACAGCCTACAAACACACTATAGAGGTGTCACAGCCTACAGACACATTATAGAGGAGTCACAGCCTACAGACACATTATAGAGGAGTCACAACCTACAAACACACTTTAGAGATGTCACAGCCTACAAACACACTATAGAGGAGTCACAACCTACAAACACACTTCAGAGGTGTCACAGCCTACAAACACACTTTAGAGGTGTCACAGCCTACAGACACACTATAGAGGAGTCACAGCCTACAGACACATTATAGAGGAGTCACAACCTACAAACACACTTTAGAGGTGTCACAGCCTACAGACACACTATAGAGGAGTCACAGCCTACAGACACATTATAGAGGAGTCACAACCTACAAACACACTTTAGAGGTGTCACAGCCTACAAACGCACTTTAGAGGTGTCACAGCCTACAGACACACTATAGAGGAGTCAAAACCTACAAACACACTATAGAGGAGTCACAACCTACAAACACACTATAGAGGAGTCACAACCTACAAACACACTTTAGAGGTGTCACAGCCTACAGACACATTATAGAGGTGTCACAACATACAAACACACTATAGAGGTGTCACAGCCTACAGACACATTATAGAGGAGTCACAACCTACAGACACACTATAGAGGAGTCACAGCCTACAGACACACTATAGAGGAGTCACAACCTACAAACACACTTTAGAGGTGTCACAGCCTACAAACACACTTTAGAGGTGTCACAGCCTACAGACACACTATAGAGGAGTCACAGCCTACAGACACATTATAGAGGAGTCACAACCTACAAACACACTTTAGAGGTGTCACAGCCTACAAACACACTTTAGAGGTGTCACAGCCTACAGACACACTATAGAGGAGTCACAACCTACAAACACACTATAGAGGAGTCACAACCTACAAACACACTATAGAGGAGTCACAACCTACAAACACACTATAGAGGAGTCACAACCTACAAACACACTATAGAGGAGTCACAACCTACAAACACACTTTAGAGGTGTCACAGCCTACAGACACACTATAGAGGAGTCACAACCTACAAACACACTTTAGAGGTGTCACAGCCTACAAACACACTTTAGAGGTGTCACAGCCTACAGACACACTATAGAGGAGTCACAGCCTACAGACACATTATAGAGGAGTCACAACCTACAAACACACTTTAGAGGTGTCACAGCCTACAAACACACTTTAGAGGTGTCACAGCCTACAGACACACTATAGAGGAGTCACAACCTACAAACACACTTTAGAGGTGTCACAGCCTACAAACACACTTTAGAGGTGTCACAGCCTACAGACACACTATAGAGGAGTCACAACCTACAAACACACTATAGAGGAGTCACAACCTACAAACACACTATAGAGGAGTCACAACCTACAAACACACTTTAGAGGTGTCACAGCCTACAGACACATTATAGAGGTGTCACAACATACAAACACACTATAGAGGTGTCACAGCCTACAGACACATTATAGAGGAGTCACAACCTACAGACACACTATAGAGGTGTCACAACCTACAGACACACTATAGAGGAGTCACAGCCTACAAACACACTTTAGAGGTGTCACAGCCTACAGACACACTATAGAGGTGTCACAACCTACAAACACACTATAGAGGTGTCACAGCCTACAAACACACTATAGAGGAGTCACAACCTACAGACACACTATAGAGGTGTCACAGCCTACAAACACACTATAGAGGTGTCACAGCCTACAGACACATTATAGAGGAGTCACAACCTAGACACACTATAGAGGAGTCACAACTTACATACATACTATAGAGGAGTCACAGCCTACAGACACTTTATAGAGGAGTCACAACCTACAAACACACTATAGAGGAGTCACAACCTACAGACACACTATAGAGGTGTCACAGCCTACAAACACACTATAGAGGTGTCACAGCCTACAGACACATTATAGAGGTGTCACAACCTACAGACACACTATAGAGGAGTCACAACCTACATACATACTATAGAGGAGTCACAGCCTACAGACACACTATAGAGGAGTCACAACCTACAAACACACTTTAGAGGTGTCACAGCCTACAAACACACTTTAGAGGTGTCACAGCCTACAGACACACTATAGAGGAGTCACAGCCTACAGACACATTATAGAGGAGTCACAACCTACAAACACACTTTAGAGGTGTCACAGCCTACAAACACACTTTAGAGGTGTCACAGCCTACAGACACACTATAGAGGAGTCACAACCTACAAACACACTATAGAGGAGTCACAACCTACAAACACACTATAGAGGAGTCACAACCTACAAACACACTTTAGAGGTGTCACAGCCTACAGACACATTATAGAGGTGTCACAACATACAAACACACTATAGAGGTGTCACAGCCTACAGACACATTATAGAGGAGTCACAACCTACAGACACACTATAGAGGTGTCACAACCTACAGACACACTATAGAGGAGTCACAGCCTACAAACACACTTTAGAGGTGTCACAGCCTACAGACACACTATAGAGGTGTCACAACCTACAAACACACTATAGAGGTGTCACAGCCTACAAACACACTATAGAGGAGTCACAACCTACAGACACACTATAGAGGTGTCACAGCCTACAAACACACTATAGAGGTGTCATAGCCTACAGACACATTATAGAGGAGTCACAACCTACAGACACACTATAGAGGAGTCACAACCTACATACATACTATAGAGGAGTCACAACCTACATACATACTATAGAGGAGTCACAACCTACAAACACACTATAGAGGAGTCACAACCTACAGACACACTATAGAGGTGTCACAGCCTACAAACACACTATAGAGGTGTCACAGCCTACAGACACATTATAGAGGAGTCACAACCTACAGACACACTATAGAGGAGTCACAACCTACATACATACTATAGAGGAGTCACAGCCTACAGACACTTTATAGAGGAGTCACAACCTACAAACACACTATAGAGGAGTCACAACCTACAGACACACTATAGAGGTGTCACAGCCTACAAACACACTATAGAGGTGTCACAGCCTACAGACACATTATAGAGGAGTCACAACCTACAGACACACTATAGAGGAGTCACAACCTACATACATACTATAGAGGAGTCACAGCCTACAGACACTTTATAGAGGAGTCACAACCTACAAACACACTATAGAGGAGTCACAACCTACAGACACACTATAGAGGAGTCACAACCTACAAACACACTATAGAGGAGTCTCAACCTACAGACACACTATAGAGGTGTCACAACCTACAAACACACTATAGAGGAGTCTCAACCTACAGACACACTATAGAGGAGTCACAACCTACAAACACACTATAGAGGAGTCTCAACCTACAGACACACTATAGAGGAGTCACAGCCTACAGACACACTATAGAGGAGTCACAACCTACAAACACACTATAGAGGTGTCACAGCCTACAGACACATTATAGAGGTGTCACAACCTACAGACACACTATAGAGGAGTCACAACCTACAGACACACTATAGAGGTGTCACAACATACAAACACATTATAGAGGAGTCACAACCTACAGACACACTATAGAGGAGTCACAACCTACAAACACATTATAGAGGTGTCACAACCTACAGACACACTATAGAGGAGTCACAACCTACAAACACACTTTAGAGGTGTCACAGCCTACAGACACATTATAGAGGAGTTGCAACCAACAAATACACTGTAAAGATGTTACAAAAGCAAAAGAACAAAAGCAATTACTTTTACTTTTATTCAAGAATTATAAAGATTTTAGCATTTGTATATTTATGCAGCATGTTACTATTATCTTTTAAAGAATATTTAACTAAAATAACTATCAGAGATAACACAATGTAAGTAAGAAAATATAGGAAACAAAATAAATGTGATGAGTGCGTAGTCCTGTGGAATTTTTACTAGTTCTGATCAGTATTTTATCTGATGTTTATCATGTGAATAGATGTCTGCACCAATACAAAAGTTGCAAGTCAGTCAGAAAATATGTTATGACATCAATAAATATCTGAAGTCCACCAACAACACAAAACTTATCACAATAACTTAAACTATATCTTACTATATCACACATTATCTTACTATTTATAGAAGTACAAATATTCCAAGCATTCACCAACTTTGACAAAATGATTTAAAATCACAGTAACACAATATAAATATATCAAATATCAAGTTAGTGAGCTGTACAGGGGCTCATAAATATTGTATATGCTGGACGGATGAAAACAACATGTTGTTCCATGAAAAATAAACAACTGCTCTAGTGAGCTAAAAATAGTAGAAAACTATAAAAATATCAAAATATACACAAATGAAAGTATAATTTTACAACAATATCAGGTAAAAAGTGAATGAGCAATAATCGAAACATGAAATAAGATACTAAGGTCTTATATCTCATCAAATCATATGTTAACTAAATGAACATGTAAGTAGGTGTATGTTCATCAAAATGGAGATTATAAATATCAAGATAATGTATAACATGTATGAATGTTATTGCTTAATTTCTAGAAACAACATAAACAAGAGTGCTGCGAGCGGTGCCAATCCTCGTCTGTTCACTGCCATCTCAGAGATCTATCCATCTATGAAATTTCATACTGCTATCTCTTATAGTTTCTGACTTGTGAGCTACATTAAAATGTTTGCATGATGCAAACACTGAAGCTGAATGATCACAATTGCTCAACTCTTATGTTCGAAAAAAGCATTGTTTAAAACTGAAGAAAATGACTCTAATACTACCATCTAAAAGGGAACATACGAGAATTAGCCAATTAAAAGATAGAGAGAATAGCTACAGGTAATTCATTGAAAATATATAGGTTAATTTTATAGTCCAATCACAGGTTTACAAAGGCAACAATAAAAGTTTGAGACTTTAAACAAACAGTTCAATTCAGGAACATAGCTAGATCTTATAGAAGACACACAAGGTATTTAGCTTCAGCTAAAATTTGATGAAAAAGTAATTTACAACATGTTACAATTTCAAAGACAATAGTTTATACATTATTATCACATGAGTGAACATGCCTTACTCTTCATTCCTTTCTTTGAGCTCTGTCCACTGAATGCCATAGCCAAAGCTTTAACTTCCTGTGATAGATGTACAGTTCTTCGTCGACCACTCATCTTTTTCTCTAAAGCTTTATTAGCCTTCAAAATAGCCAGATCAGCAATATCCTCAGGTATATATGCTACTGTCAAAGCATTTGGTGTGATATCTACAGAATTTATCTGACAATTGGCTGGAAATGTTGCTATGGAAACCATCCTGGGAAAATCCCACAATACAAGTTGTTTGTCTTTTGATATGGTAACCATAAATTGTCCAGTCTCACTAAATTTGATGTAATTCACAAAGTCAGCATGTCTGGATAGCTTGTACCTAAAGTATACCAAAGTCAGGATAAAAGATGTCATTTAGTTGTTGCGAGACAATGAAATAAGTAAATCAGAGGTCATGATATAAGCAGTCTTCCTTGTTGCTCTTACATAATTTACTAATATTAATATGTTATATGACGTAATTGATCATCTACTGCAGACACACAGAGTTAGTTGACTTATTATTTGCATGAAAGTTATTTACCAAGTAACAATAAAGTTCAAAATTCAAAACAACAATATCCGTAGACTCAAAGGACAGAAATAAAAGTTAAATCTAAAAAATCCATTAGAATTATATAAAATTGGTCATTTTTATACACATAACAATAAAGAATTTCTTCCCCTTACCTACAACTACCATCAGCTATTGACCAAACATAGATAGAACTGTAACCAGCTGACAGCAGGTTCATGTTATCAGGAGAGAAGGTCAAGGCCACAGCTGATGATCTTTGCTGCAGGCGATAAATATATTTTCCAGTCATATCTATCACTCTGACAGCTCCATCACCAGAACTCATGGCAGCATACTGATCATCAGCACTTATAACACAACAGATTGCTCCACTCATCATTGTATCCATGGAGTTAGTGTCCATGTTTGAATTCTCTTCTTCATTTTTCAGACTCACAACAACAGGAAAGTCAAAAATACTGGAAACCACCTGAAATAAAACTTAAACCATTCAATGTGATTCTATTAGACCTGGCTCCATTAATAAAACTTAAACCATTCAATGTGATTCTATTAGATCTGGCTCCATTAATAAAACTTAAACCATTCAATGTGATTCTATTAGATCTGGCTCCATTAATAAAACTTAAACCATTCAATGTGATTCTATTAGACATGGTTCCTTTAATAAAACTTAAACCATTCAATGTGATTCTATTAGACCTGGTTCAATTAATAAAACTTAAACCATTCAATGTGATTCTATTAGACCTGGCTCCTTTAATAAAACTTAAACCATTCAATGTGATTCTATTAGACCTGGTTCAATTAATAAAACTTAAACCATTAAATGTGATTCTATTAGACCTGGTTCAATTAATAAAACTTAAACCATTAAATGTGATTCTATTAGACCTGGTTCAATTAATAAAACTTAAACCATTAAATGTGATTCTATTAGACCTGGTTCAATTAATAAAACTTAAACCATTAAATGTGATTCTATTAGACCTGGTTCAATTAATAAAACTTAAACCATTAAATGTGATTCTATTAGACCTGGTTCAATTAATAAAACTTAAACCATTAAATGTGATTCTATTAGACCTGGTTCAATTAATAAAACTTAAACCATTAAATGTGATTCTATTAGACCTGGTTCAATTAATAAAACTTAAACCATTAAATGTGATTCTATTAGACCTGGTTCAATTAATAAAACTTAAACCATTCAATGTGATTCTATTAGACCTGGCTCCTTTAATAAAACTTAAACCATTAAATGTGATTCTATTAGACCTGGTTCAATTAATAAAACTTAAACCATTAAATGTGATTCTATTAGACCTGGTTCAATTAATAAAACTTAAACCATTCAATGTGATTCTATTAGACCTGGCTCCTTTAATAAAACTTAAACCATTCAATGTGATTCTATTAGACCTGGTTCAATTAATAAAACATAAGGCCATGACTGTGGTCCAGTGGTTAATGCACAGGACTTGTAACAGGTTATTGTTTGTGGCAGGCTATACCCTTCTATGAAAATTTGACAAAAAATGTTGATTTTCCTCCATATGTTGAGCAGAAGATGGCTCCCTGTGAAAGGATAAGTTACAACTGGTAAGTAGTCCATGACAACTAGTTAGTAGTCCATGACAACTGGTAAGTAGTCCATGACAACTGGTTAGTAGTCCATGACAACTGGTTAGTAGTCCATGACAACTGGTTAGTAGTCCATGACAACTGGTTAGTAGTCCATGACAACTGGTAAGTAGTACATGACAACTAGTTAGTAGTCCATGACAACTGGTTAGTAGTCCATGACAACTAGTTAGTAGTCCATGACAACTAGTTAGTAGTCCATGACAACTGGTTAGTAGTCCATGACAACTAGTTAGTAGTCCATGACAACTGGTTAGTAGTCCATGACAACTGGTTAGGTGAACCAGTGCCCATATATAATTGAAATATCTTTGAAAAACGCCATTTGACCATGATCTTACAAAATTCAGGCCAAATAAAGTTAAAAGAAAATTCAATCTATTTGTTTCCCAAAGGTTCTATGCATAGACTATGGAAGCCTGTCTCAAAATTCTAGCTTTGTTAACTATCAATTTTGAGATAAGGATCTGATCAAACTTAGCATTGTGTAAAACAAAATCCTGTAAGTTGAGAAATTAAATATATTTAGTATTTATTTCTTCCAATTTTCAACATTTGTTCAGTCATACTGTGGTGAGCAATTAACCTAACCAGCTTTCCTGGACTTCCAGTACTTACCACATTGTATCCACAAGCAACTGCCACACTACCTCATATAATTTAGAGGTGGAGGACAATTTAAAACAGGATGTATTATTTTCAATCAAATTGGTTGAGCCTCGTCTGGGGTTCAAACTTACAACCTATTGATCAGTAAACCAACGCTCTAACCACTGAGCTAAAGGGACTGGCTTACCCAAGGTCAAGCTTAGAAAGACAAACAAAACAAGTTAATCAGAGGTGGTTAACTTTAAACAAGAAACATAATTAAACTCCTATAAAGGTTCACTTCTAACAATATAACGCTAAGTTTACCTTGGTTCCATCATGACTTATACCAACACAGTAGAATGAATAAAGTAGCTCAAAATCCTTCAGAACTTCTCCTATGAATTTAAGAGTAAAATTAATTAACCCTGAACACATTTAAACTTCACCAAACCATGGTAAAGATAAATAAAACAAACATAGTTAAACACATCTAGCAGTAGAGCTGGGACGGGTAGAAAATTTGTACCTGGGTACCCGTGACCACATAACCCGCAAGTACCGGAGTACCCACTATTTTTCTCAAAAAGAGTTACTAGTATCATTTCTGCATCCTGCCACTAACTATAGTGCTTAAATAAATTGGCAAACAACCAAACTGCACAAAAAAGCCGGTAAAGTTCAGCAATGACTCACGCTACTTAGCGATAAACCGAAGACAAAATGCAATATCTGTGACCTTGAGTTGAACAAATACATATAGCAGAACAAAGTTACATGTGCCCGACTCCAAGCCTTCCAATGTATGTGTGCCATCACCTGTGTTCGTAAGTCAGAGCCTGACGTTACTGGAAACGTTCAGGATTCTAGTCCAGAACCTTACTAGCCTCCCCATCCCAAGCTCCCAAATTTGCCAACCATTACTAATGAGAAATTGGGTTAAATAACAGTAAATATACATATGTGCAAGATTTTAGTTGCGGTAAACTGCTAGTTACATATATAAATACTGATGGAGTTAATTAAAAGTTAAGACAAATGGATAAAAAAATCTATGTTAATATTTTAACCATTAAAACAATAATTCATACTCGTCGGAGCAGCACTTAAGCATAAAAAACCAAGATGAGTATTCATTGGTAGGGTAAATTTTATATAGAAATCGGCCACAAATGTCAAAAATTATAATCAGGTCTAATCAATGTAAGTTTTGTTTTTTAAAAAATCAAAATGAGTTTAAAATGGAGTGTTCTATGTCAAGTGTACCGGGGTAGTAATTTTGTACCTGGGTAGTAGCATTACTCGACCCGATACCCGGGTACACGAGTACTCGTCCCAGCTCTACCTAGCAGTCAGTGTAATGGTACAGAGCAACCAGTGTTAACTTAAGGTATCAGGTTTGGATGTCAGGTCAAATCAAGTTTCACCAATTTATAGATTTAAAAACTAAACCATAATTGTATACTAAAATAGCCCCACAGTATAAAATACACTGCATGTAATTTGAAACAAGTATTACATTTGATTGGTCTTCTATAAACAAATAATGCACGTAATTTACAATTTTTTTAACAAGGATAACTATTCTGTATATTGGAATATATTACAACAAATAGCCTTAAAATGACTTTAAATGTATAATGCAGGGAACAGTGCCTCAAAGTTTCGATACTGTTCTCCGTTCGTTAGATACTTGACTTTAAAGAAATTATTACCCTGAACCACGCTGTTTATTATGTAATACTCCATAGATAAAAAGTGAAAACAAGTATCAAAATTCTGAGGCACGGTTCCCTAGATTAACATTTCCGCTATAAAATACCAAAAACTGCTTTGAAATTCGTCATCAAACCAGGTGGCAATCTTAATTCGAAAATGACACCTGTTTTGTAAGTGAGTAATTATCAATAAAAGTGTCAGATCATTATCGTCTCACAACATCAACGAATTTCGATTAATCGATGCATCCCATACAATTTTGATAGCCAATAAAATCGCAAATGTTTACTGTTCAATAATTTAAACCACACCCAGGTTTGATGACTGGTAAGAGATTTAATATTGAATTATTGTCATTAACAAATTAATAGTATCATATCGTACCAATACAAAGCACAACACGTTAGAGATGGTTAACACTAATAAAGCAAAGTCAGTAAAGTGGTGCAGTGTTTATCGCTTTCGGTCAGGATTTTTTGTTTCTTGGTTTTAAAGTATGATATTTAGTCTTTGTAAATTACTTAAAATGTTATTTAACGTTTTTTTAGCATAAAAAGTCAGAACTGATACCTTAACCAAAGTTTGAGAGTAAGTACTGAATAAATCATTGTTGGAGATTGGAGTAGTAGCCTCCCTTTAAAATAATACCACAGAAAATATTACTTAATCTAGTAGCAGGGAGTTTAGCATTGCGATATAATCCTTGAATAAAACAACAATATACTCACCTGTTTGAATGTCCCAGATGCGACCTTTAGCTTCCATACCAGCAGATCCAGCAACCAGTATGTTATTATTCTCTGCTATACAAGAAATCTTTCCTCTGTGCTTCAAATCTAAACATTTTTGTGCTACAAGAGAGTTAAAATGATGCAAAATAAGCAGGAAATCAGTTAAAACCAACTGACTTTTGAAGTCAAATGAAACAGACAAAATAGGAAGTTGGTTGACAAGTTCATACAATCTTTTGTGTTATTGTCAAAGTAAACATTAAACAGGACTAGCATTTACATATTCTATGTATCAGAACGGAACAGAATAAGGAAGTTTCATGAAATACTTACAATGTAAATCCTCTACATGTATTGTATCTGTGCCAACAGCTAACATATACTGGCCATTAGATGACAGCCTCATGATGGTTATTGCACCAATGTCAAGTTTAGATGACAGTTTTAATTCTGAAGTTGCAACATCATAACATAAAAGTTTACTGCTCAAGGTTCCAACATATAGACTGTCGCCATGCCTGCAAGAAAACAAAATGTGTGCACTTGTATGTTTTAATATGAATTGATCATCAATAAAATAGCATGGTCATGGTAGTGCACTGGAATTGTAACATGGTGATTGGGGTTGGTTTCACAGTCACGGCAAGTTATACACTTCTACCAAAATTTGAGCAAAATGTTGAATTTCCTCCACATGTGGAGATGTTGCCGGTTCCTAGTGGAAGGGTAAATTAGTACTGGTTAGAGTACAGTCCTGGAAAACTGTTGAAATTAGAAACAGCACAATCTTACAACAGTCCAGACATACATTATGCATTGGTTATTGTAACTCAGCTACCATTAGCAGGACTTACCTGAACATAAACAATAGTTAAACATTGAACACATTCAATATGTTAAAACAAACAATAAAAATGAACATTCATTGACTAGTAGAAAATTAGTGACGATTTATGTATAATCAATTAATCTTACTTATTGAATGCCAGCTTGGTAGTTTCTGGTTTCACTACATCAACAGATGGATTGTATTTAGATACAACTTGTACTAAATCTATTTCTGATTCATCCTCTGACATCTCATAAGTGATATTAGGAATACCAGGATTTAATGAACTCTGCTTCATTGAGGATTCTATCCTAGATATTTCTGAATGAAAATGTCTCAAGATGGACTTTAAATCCCAGACCTAAAATAAATGTAACAAATTTACATACACAAATAGTGAATTGATGTTGCATGTGCAATTCAACATTATCCATACCAAAATGCCATCCTTGGATTACAATCAATGACAAGTAAAATAAAAGCGTAATATCATTTTTATATATATGTATTCACTTAGTTTATTAACCTGTTCCTCTGTATTCTACAAGTGTATACCTATTCCTCTGTATTCTACAAGTGTATACCTATTCCTCTGTATTCTACAAGTATATACACATTCCTCAGCACTCTACAAGTGTATACCTATTCCTCTGTACTCTACAAGTGTATACCTATTCCTCGGTATTCTACAAGTGTATACCTATTCCTCGGTATTCTACAAGTGTATACCTATTCCTCGGTATTCTACAAGTGTATACCTATTCCTCTGTATTCTACAAGCGTATACCTATTCCTTTGTATTCTACAAGTGTATACCTATTCCTCTGTATTCTACAAGTATTAACCTATTCCTCTGTATTCTACAAGTATTAACCTATTCCTCAGTATTCTACAAGTGTATACCTATTCCTCTGTATTCTACAAGTATTAACCTATTCCTCTGTATTCTACAAGTATTAACCTATTCCTCAGTATTCTACAAGTGTATACATATTCCTCTGTATTCTACAAGTATTAACCTATTCCTCTGTATTCTACAAGTATATTCCAACATGTCATAATGAGTAAACATGATGATTGTAGAGAAAGGATCACACATGTATGTTAAAGTATCTCCAGTTAAACATGTCCTGGTGCAAGACCAAAAGCCTTAATCAGCATTCTTATGAATAAACACCAAACTTGAATTACTTTGATACTGTTGTCACCACCAGCTGTCAGGATGTAATCTAAACTTCTGGGAGTAACAATCTCTCTGATTGGTTGATTGTGACCAACCAAAACATGAATAATAACTGCATCTTGAATTGGTCTTTTAACCTCACCTAATATAAAGCAAAAATGTCAATTCTAATAACACAAGCATTATAACAGTTTACCTAACAATAAGGTTACATAAAGCATAAAATAACCTCAAACCTTATTGCTCAGCTAGGCTTAAAATCAATTTATACAAATTGATCATATGTTATACTCATATGAAATATACAAATAAGCTTGCATTGAATAAAGGTATGTTATTTATAGTCTTAAGACAGATGTACTTTTTTATTAATCGATATTTGTGTTAATTCCAATTCTATTTAGAAAAGTGAGAGTCTTCACTAATGTATGACTAAGATAACAAAATTTGACAACCAGTAGTATCTACATGTATATATCTAATCAATAAAGATTAATCAGGTGAACTTTACCAATGAAAATACAAAATGTTTTTACCTGCATACAATATTGGGACCACATCTTTATTCCAGTTACACAATGCATAGTACAGATGATCACATCCAAAAACTGTCGCAAAATTACAGCTGTCATTGTACTCATCCGGAGATTTTCCGAATCTTTTCCCAGTGTCCACATCAACTAGTTCAACATATTTATTTCGTATCCCATTTACAACACCTGTATCATTATAATACAACATTACATACTTCTCTGAATGATGCAGTTGTAAAAATTCTACACCGTAGGTTTCATTGATGTTTACTTCAATCAATGATCTTCCAGCAGCAATGTCGTACATAACCAAAGTCCCGGACTCCTTGTAACCTGATTTTGAAGTCACCAGAACATTTTTAGATGTGATTAAACTGAACGAACCAACATTTAAAGAGGCATCAATCATGTGAATCTGCTTTTTGGATTTCAGGTCATGAACAAAAGTCTTGAAGTCAGACTGGTTAAAAATATATTCATTTGACTTGTCTGAAGAAATCAGAAGAGTCTCATCAGGGGAGATAATCACAGTACTTATATCTCTGTCATGACACTGTGGGCTGTATATCAACTGTGTATGCTTATCTCTCTTGTAGACATTTAGTCTGTTCCCTGTAAGATATCAACATGTTTTATATAGATATCAAAAACAAAAGGAATTCATATGTTTATCTAAAATCAGTTTTCATGGTGTGGTAATATTTTTGGACCGAGATCACATAAACTTTGAGATAATAAATCACTTTTAGGCAGCAATGTCAGGAAGTTACAAAAATGGACAGTATCATTTTACCTAATTTCAAAGACAATGTTAATAACAATAAATATATAGAATAAGTCATCTATGTTGAACAAGATACTGCATACAATAAAAGAATATGCCCCAATGGTTGCTGACAATATATTTTTAACCTAAATGAAGTCAATGTGAAAAAGTAGAAGCAAAGATTACAAAATACATAATTTCCCTATATATTCCACATAGAAAAAAGAACCAAGTCCTAAATCTGCATAAAAAATAAGTGAACAACCAAAATTAAAACTAGAGTTGGTGTTAGATGAAACAGTAAAATGTAGTTAACCTAGTAATAGTCATTGATGCTAGACTTAAGGGTACTGTTTGCTTAATGGAAAATACCTATTTAAAAGTGTGTCCATCCAATTAAATTCAAGGGTGATACTGATGGATTGGAAATGGTCCAAAACAACAACAGTTTAAGTATGAAAGTGTTATTGTGGGCCATGTTGGTGTTAGACATAATGTAAAATCAACAAATTGTAATAACTAGTATTTTCATACATACCACTGGTACAAACAATGATTTTTCCACTTTTTGACACAGATATCCGCTGAGGTACGGGATCAAAAGTAACCGGTGAAGCTAATGTAGATTCATAGAGTTTGTGTTCTGATACTGGAGAATATGGATCTTTTCTTGTGTAAGTGTCTAACAATAAGTACCTGGAATAATGGTCAAATAAAAACAAAGATTTATCAAACATTCACAGCATAAATTAAGTACGATCAGTTTTAAAGAATATTCATTAATTGGCAACAACAGAAGTTATGTAACTTTGATACATAGAAACATACAAGACATGTACATGTATTTCAGTTCAAGAGAGAACTAAATAATGCTTTAAAGGCCAACAGAAATATTAGTTTATCAAGAAAACAGCCAATGTCTATTAATTTTTTCCCTTGAGTTTATTGTCTAACCAACAGCCTGAGTCATTTTGTGATTTCTCCAGTTTTAGCACTAGAGGAAGACTTTAAGCTTACATCTGGATAGAACCATCAACCATCAATAAGCTGGTTATATGTACAGCTTCCTCACATAGCAAGCTTTTATGTTATCTAAACTAAAGATTCCTTATTATAAGGTAATAGAATATAAAACAGTGACATACCTATTGTTTCCTACAAGATTGATAGATCTGATATATTTCCTTGTGTCCTGCATTGAGATACAGGAACCATTATCATTCAGATCAAATACACAGAATTCATCATGTTTAGTGGATTTCTGTTTAATCACCATCAGCTGAGATAAATCTTCACGTAGATACATTCCACGATAATTCTTATCACGTTTTTCTGAAAAGAAATTATAGAAATTAGCATGAAGTTTTTTCCTTATGTGTTTCATATGAGTGACTTAAAAATATCTGTTTACAATGTGAAGCCATCTGCATGCACCAATATGAAACCACTATGTATACAGCATGCAAGAAAAGAAGTCCATACAATAGAATTTATATCACAATCATTTTTAGCTAACTGTAAAACACATTAATTAGCAGAACAGTGATCATGTATAATTATTTTGAAGTGAAGCTAACAGTAAGTATAGGAAATATTAAACTTCACAAAACATGGCTACTTCACAAATACAATATATTGGTATTTATTTAACTGTTGTTTAACGGCCCATTCAACAGCTATGGTAATTTCAGAGCCATCCCAAAGAGAGGGGAGAGAAGATACAGGAGAACCAGGCATTTATATCCCTACCCTTCATGTAGTTTTCCTCGTTCTTTATTGTGCCTGATGTTATGCACTTATATACGCTTCATTTTTTTCCTGTGATTTTCTAGACACAGTACTTAGCTCGGTAGTTGTGATGGGGACACTGAAAAAGCATCTCTGAGAAATTCGAAAGGCGGAGCCCAGAATCAAACCCACAACCTTTCATTCAGTAGATAGTGCATTACCACTAAACCACTGAACATCCCTTCAGAGATACAAATCTGTCAACACTTCAACAAATAAATAAAAGGACTGTACACATACCTCCAATGATTGCTACATCTACATCAATACTGTAGAGAAGATACCCTCCCTGTTTCACCATACATTCTCTCATGGGTACAAGTAATGGATGAGGACATACTTCACACCATGTCACACAACGTTCCATCAACTTCTCTACATAAATATTACCTCTGTAATTTGGACCAAGCTGGGATAACAACTAAAATAATAAAGGATAATTGTCAGCAAACATTACAGAAATACAGCAGGAATGACCTCCATGTACAGGCACAGTCAAACCTGTGAACAAAGGCCATCCTTGGGAAAGACATATTGTGGCATTCATTGACAGGTGGCCTTTATTCAGAGGTCATTTTGTTCTAAATAATCATTTATCGTTTTTAAAAGAATGGCTGTCATTCACAGGGTAGCCTTATTTCAAAGGTGGCCTCTAACACAGGTCTGACAGTTATAACTTGAGCTTTGATTTTGCCTCATACAAATTTCTTTACTGTAGCAATTTTGATATAAACTCAACCAAATGAATGAAATTGTATAAAAGTGATTGATATACCAGAACAGGTAAGTTGATTGGATCTTTTCTTGTACTCTCGGAGGCCAGTAATACCATACGTGAGACAGTCTTGATTCCATGGAGAACTTCTTCAAATATCTTCAACTTGGCTATCTCATTGGCATCTATTGCTCTACCTTCTGTCTTCTCAGCATCAAAATGTGCCTTTTTCTTGTTTATATTTTCTAAGCATTTTGACTCCGCATGTTGGAAATCTTCCATGACAGAGGTCAAGGACAATGCGCAACATTTGGCATAGAGCCAATCTGGATCACAGAAAAGGTCAAAAAGAACACTTTGGAATTGACTGCTCTCTATGAGTTGATATGGCAGCTCGCTGAGTTTACGAGCATTATACAGGTTAGGACCTACTCGTATTGGCTGTGTTGGGACCTGTCTGTATGAATCCGGGTAACTCCCTTTTTTTCCTTTAGTCAACTGAAGAGGCTTAGGTTTATCACTCCATGTACCCTAAAAAGAAATGTTTTAATCACAATCCCAGCAAATTTTTACAACATATAATAATGATTATGTAACATGTATTACATGAATTATTTTACAACCAATGAAGAAATATACAAGACTGTAAATACCGAACATATAAATCTACAATTACATATCATTTACATATACATTTCTTATATGTGACTTTATAATACATCATATAGCAGTATACGTGACTTTATAATACATCATATAGCAGTATACATGACTTTATAATACATCATATAGCAGTATACGTGACTTTATAATACATCATATAGCAGTATATGTGACTTTATAATACATCATATAGTAGTATATGTGATTTTATAATACATCATATAGCAGTATATGTGACTTTATAATACATCATATAGCAGTATACGTGACTTTATAATACATCATATAGCAGTATACATGACTTTATAATACATCATATAGCAGTATATGTGACTTTATAATACATCATATAGCAGTATACGTGACTTTATAATACATCATATAGCAGTATACGTGACTTTATAATACATCATATAGCAGTATATGTGACTTTATAATACATCATATAGCAGTATACGTGACTTTATAATACATCATATAGCAGTATATGTGACTTTATAATACATCATATAGCAGTATACGTGACTTTATAATACATCATATAGCAGTATACGTGACTTTATAATACATCATATAGCAGTATATGTGACTTTATAATACATCATATAGCAGTATACGTGACTTTATAATACATCATATAGCAGTATATGTGACTTTATAATACATCATAATTATAGCAGTATACGTGACTTTATAAAACATCATATAGCAGTATACGTGACTTTATAATACATCATATAGCAGTATATGTGACTTTGTAATACATCATATAGCAGTATACGTGACTTTATAATACATCATATAGCAGTATATGTGACTTTATAATACATCATAAAGCAGTATACGTGACTTTATAATACATCATATAGCAGTATATGTGACTTTATAATACATCATATAGCAGTATACGTGACTTTATAATACATCATATAGCAGTATATGTGACTTTATAATACATCATATAGCAGTATATGTGACTGAAGTAATTTGTTACCTGAAAGTATTCAGCCAGTCCTTTATGAAACTGTTCACGTACTTTATCAGTTAGATATCTATCGTTGGTGACCTCAATAAACTGACGATGATACCATGTGATCACATTCTTTCCTCCAGACTGACGTTCTACAACATACTCACTGATGTCATATTCAACACGTTTCCATAGCAATGGAGGCAGTCGGATGACTTCATGATCTGGAGGTAAATGGTAGATGTATGTATCTTGTAATACCTGTAAGAGAGATAAACATGTAAAATTTCAGACATTGGAAAATATATTCAACAAGTCACTGATGTTGCTCGCAACACATAAGTCCCCTTCTGTTTGTGCCTAGACTGGTAGGAGTAATCATAAAATTTAGAACTGTCCAGTCAAAGAATATCCATGTAGGTAATACCATATCTAAATACTGCCATCCATTTATACCAAATTTCATCAATCTAACATGAAAAGTATTTTTAAGTTATCACAGGATCAAGATTTTGTGGCAACATGTTGACTATTTCTGTTACCATAGCAACCACAATTTTGATCTGTGAGAAAAACAAAACAATATATATAATCTCCACAAAGCTAAATATTCACATACCAAGATTCATCAACCTAGTATTTATAGTGGTGAAGTTATCACAGGATCCAGTTTTGAGGCAGACAGACAAATAGAAAGTCAGACAGATGGACGTGCATATTCTTCACATTGCCACATATTGACATACCAAGTTTCACCAACCTAGCTTAAAGAGTATTTAAGTTATCACTGAATGAAGTTTTTGCGTCCAGATTTTGACTTTCCATAACAAAGGAACAACAATTTTGACTTCAGGGAAACAACAAAATGACAAGCATAATCTCCACATTACAACTAATTCATGTACCAAGTTTCATTAACCTTGCTTAAATATTTGGAGAGCAAATCCATAGTGCTCTCCGGTGTGAACAGTGGTAAGGGACCAATAATATTAATGAGACAATAATTATAACATCACAAAATTAAAATATTCCTGAAAGTAACAACAGTATTTAACCATATACTCAATCAAATATTTTTCTTCTTCATTGGAAATTTCTTCAATATAATTATTGTCTGGATAAAAGGAAAAAAGGATGATTCAGTATGAAGTTATAATAACTAAGTATATGTTTCTATACAGCAGAGTATGAATTATAACTATTATAAATGAAGATTTACCTGATCATCAAGTGACAGTAAATCCTCTATTTCTGTACTTGTCAAACCTTCTCTAGCTGCACACATGTAACCTGGAGAAACAATAAACACACTGTTTACACATGGTTTTGTTTTTATACAATTGTACAATAAATGACAGATATAGAGCCATGAGTAAGAAACAGTATTACAACCTTTTCATAATTATCAAACTCTTACTTAACTAAAATGCCAGATATAAACTGATGGACTTTAAATATAAGGACATGATAACCATATGACTTTAATTTTTCCATGAATAGAAAATAATTCCATCAAGTTATCACTCACCTATTCCTTTTTTCACAAGTTCTTCACCGTGAGTCTTTTCTAGTTCATTAAACAGGTGATTAATTGCATCTCGAACAGTATTACCTAGAATACCATGTTCTAAAACTGTGTATGATTTCCATGACAACGACATATCCATCAGTAATCTCAAATATAACGGCTGATTACACTTGGAGAACAAATCCAGAATCAGATTCTTCTGTGCTTTTGACAGATGTCTATTTGACTGCTTGCAGAATACATTAATAACATCACTAGCAACTTTATCTTCTAATGGACCAATCTCCATGTATTGATCACTACTTGTAAACATCAGACGTAGATTCTCCAAACAGTTCAATCTGTCACTGACTACAGAAAGTATTATATTGACACCTGGAGGTAACTTGTGTGGCAACCAGGCAAACATTTGAGCATGCTCAGATGTACTTAACTGATCAACGGAGTCCAAGACAATCAGAAGTTTACATTTGTTGGTGTCAATCTTCCACAGTAAGGCAGTGAAATAATGTACAAGAAATTGAAAGTCAGACTCAAGTTCCAATCCTGTTGGCTTGTGTATATTATACACTTGCCATATCTGCATACAGAGACTAATCAGCACTTCTCTAATCTTGGTAGACATTGAAGAGGTACCTAGAAACCGAACCATAGTAACACATCCTGGAAACCATTCCTTAGACAACTGAGCAATTTTTGCCATCACAGCAGTTTTACCACAGCCAGATTTACCATAAATGATCAGTGGCTTGGTATACAGTTTTATCACTGGTAGTTGTGTCTGTAGATCCTTAATTTGAAAGTTGGGGTCTGAATCATGCTCATTGACATCATCGCCTAATGTAAAAGTTACACCTAATGTTTTCAGATGGTCTTTTATCATAGTGGTTTCTTTTTGCTTCATTTTTGCTTGTGACTCAAAATCATCTTGAACAACATCGTCCTTTTCTTCAGCAAGGTCACCTTTAGCATCAATGTCTGATATGGCGTCCACTTCAAGAACTACACTCATGTATCTATGAACATGTTCAAGTATGTTCTCACGGCCACAAAAGTTCTTACATTTCACCAAGGCAAAATGAAGATGGTGAAGAACCTCTTCATACAAGGAAGATTGTTGCTTCCTCGTACCCTGACAAGCAGACAAGATCATTTCCTGCATGTGATTAATAAAATCTTGTCCAAACTGTTTCATATATCTAAAGATAAAAAGTAAAATTTAAATAATGTTAAGAAATTAAATCAATGTAAAATAATCAGTCCACAGGAAACTTGATATACTATTATAACAATAAAAACTTTATTAATTGAGGCAATGGGAACCTCTGATGCACCGATATTAACACATATTGAAACAAGAACTGACACAAAACAGAATTATAATCCATCTAGTATTTTTACAAGATCAGAGAAAAGAAACATTCTAAACTGAGTTTCGTTTAAATTGACATGAATCAATTACACCAAGACTTCTAAGTGACCATGTATATTTATAGACTATCATTGATAACAGGGAAATCATTCACCCATTACACTAATTATCCTTAATGAATACTGATGATCTTTAAATGGTTAGAAGTGATACAAAATATCATAAAATCACATTGTATTATTTAACTTTTCATATCTACATTATTGTTAATATCACAAACCTAACATGTTCCTCATTCTTGTATAAATTGATGCCGATAGCATCCCACGGAATATTGTAACGACAAAGCTGATTGGATGATAATTTAGCAGGTAATTTCTCCATTCGCAAACGTTCTCTCAATTCTTCTGCCTCGTTGTCAAGACATCCTTCAATCATATCTGTATATCGACCTAAGAGAAATAAATATTCATGAATTACAAAATCATTTAATGCCATTTTATTTCTCATTGTAACATTCTGTGCAGCAATATGTGATTCATTTACAAGTGTAAGGCACTTTTTGGTTAACTTGTCTTCTAAAAACTCACATGACATTCATTTCAAGTCAAATAAATTAATTGTAAGAATAGAATTTCAAATAAATAAAATCCTACTCAAAATTCTACTGACTCTAGATTTTAGGAATTGATTTTAAAGGTAAACTGAAAGGATGTACAGTAAAACCTCGATTATCCGAACACCGATTATCCGAATACCCGGTATTATCCGAATAAAATCTACGGTCCCGATTACGTCGCTATATTTTATAACTACAACGAACCCCGGTTATACGAATCGGATTTTACGAATACCTGGTGTAATCCGAATACATTATTTGGTCCCTAAAGTTACGAATGCGCGTATTTTCACACCTATTATTCGAACTGGTCAATTGATAACAATGGCCAATTGAGAATCAAATGTCGTGTGACAAACAATGTGTAACATCAATTCATACACAAAGCGTGTCAACAGTTTAATTATCGTTAAGTTGACCATATTGTTTGTTACGACTTAATACTAATCGCGACGAATATTTCACAATGATCTCGGGTATAATAAGTTAATACGCGTACGTATCTGTTGATCTGTACGAAATTTTTTGCATTTCAGCGTCATTCAAAATTTAAAAACTAATTCGAACACAATTAAACAAAACTAACTAGAATATGATTATTTAGTGAAAAAATGTTCCAAACAGAAAACATTACGTCTTCGATTTTAGAATGGGACGATAGCGATGCCTAGTCGATCGTTAGTAAATAAAATGTGAATGACATAATTTTGTGTCGGTTGTGTTCTGCATAATCCATAAATACGCGGGTATTCATTTAACAAGAATTATTGTTTCATTTGTTAACTCATATACATTCATAAAACAAAGATAAATAATTAGTGTTTGTTATATATTTGATTTTATTCTTAAATTATTATAACGTCGTGCTTGCATACGAGAGTTAACTCCCTTGTAAAATACGGACAGTACGGATTTTATCGTTTCCAAACAGTACATCATACTGAAATGGATTATTCGAAACCATGGATTATCCGAATGATTTTTCAGGGCCCAATGACATTCGAATAATCGAGGTTTTACTGTATGATATAAATATGTTAAATTAAGACACATACATGTACAGACTATAGGTCTTATGTACATGTCTGACAGTAGAATAACTCACCAGCTACGGCATCTTTCAGGTTTATATCGACTAAATTTCTTTCAAAGCACAGGACTTTATTATCAATATCATCTACAGACAATATTCCAGTATACACCTCATTTTCTGTCACTGTAAATGTACAAAAATAAACAAAATACAAAGCATTTGCCTCCATACAAACATTCAACACCTACACCAAGACACATATCTTGTCAGATAACAAATATGGTTGATTGCATCTTTTGAAGTTACAATATTTTGTAAAAATTTTATATTGTGATGTTAGCCATGTGTGGACTTTACACAGCAAGAAGAGAGTTTTCATGCCAAATCTGTAGTCATGATGATGGAACATTACCGGTAGCTAAAAAGGCTGACCAACTAACACGAAACTATTCCAACATTTACCTGACTGGAAATATTTATGTTTTTGCTCTTCTGTAATTTTTCCATCTTTACATAATTGTATAGCAGCATCACGGAGTATCATAGTAAGTTGGACTACAACATTTGACCATTCTCTTTGAGCCTAAAAAACATAAAACTTTTTCATAAATCAAAGTTTTTTCCAATATAGCACAATTTTTTAGTAAATTTCCTATTTATGAAATAGTTGATATTTTGTTTAGTTGGTGTTAAGATTACTTCATATTTTTTGCCCAAATTACAAACTGAAAAGCTACGGCATAATAGTATGAATAAAATCTTCTGGGTATGACAAGGTAACTGGTATTTATAAACATTTCTAAATACCTAGAAACATACCCCTAAAATACAAAAATGTAACTTCAATATATTAGCTAAACTATATCATATCTAGTGATGCACTAAGCTGCAGGAATCCACTAATCCTGTATTTAAAAGTACATTCTAATTCATTCTAATATCTCTAATGTTATGTGTATACACGAAGGTCAATGAGTTACAAATAACTTCCAACATCGTTGTCAGTAATATAACATAACTTACGAGTAAAAATCAGGGACATTTTTTTATAAAAATATGAATGAAGCAAAGGCAAGTAAACATACAAGATGAATGTATCTTACACATTGCATTTTATTACAGTAAAAATCAGAATAAACTGTTCTTGAACTAAATCAAGCATGTTTCAGGAGTTATAAAGTAAACAAGAGCTCCGCGGTCGGAGACATATGCCCCCCAAACAGGGCCTTGACACAGAGTTATCGCTCAAATGATTTTCACACTCCATGACACATTGACGTTGACCTTTGACCTAGTGACCCCAATTTCAATAGGGGTCACCTAGTGTCCAAGGCCAATGCACCTGCAAAGTATCAGGCCCATCGGTCAATCTGTTGACGAGTTATCGATCGGAAACAATTTTCACACTAAATGTCACAGTGACCTTGACCTTTGACCTAGTGACCCCAATTTCGATAGGGGTCATCTACTGTCCAAGGCCAATGTACCTGCGAAGTATCAGGTCCATCGGGCAATCCATTGACGAGTTATCGATCGCAGGCAGGCAGGCAGGCTAGCAAAACAATATACCCCCTCTTCTTTGAAGGGGGGCATAAAATGAACAAATAGAACCATTTCATACAATGATAAAATTGTTTTTTAAGTTTTGTCACATGCATAAATCAGCTGTTATATCTATTTAATTGATAAGTCAACTCACAGCCAACATGAGGGAAAGATACATGTATTATCACAAATGCTACAAATTGTACGAATACATTGATCATGTAGCTGAATTTTATGTACATGCATAAAATACATACAGTATATTGTATTTGTGTTTTGTTTTACAATTTTGTGAAGAATACATTGCAGATCACCGCAAACAATTACAGACAGTAAGTCAAGTATTTAGTTTTCCTATTTAATTAATGCTTGTGTATCTACTCTTTCAAAACCTCTACAAAACTAGCTTTTAATCTAATCATAACAAATAACCCAAAAATATCAAATCTACATCATTCAAGAAAAGATAAAGTAGTAATGTTGCATGTATTTGAATTAACATACACAAGCCAACATTAGATAAGCCAAATCTTGAACAACTCTGTAATATACTACTTAACTGTGTAATTTAGTTACATGAATGTTGAAACAGTAAAAACTAGCGGGTGTTATTTTATAGCATTCAACAACCAACATTTTACTAAAGCTAATCATGCAATCATTCAACACAGAGCTGATTAAAAAATACATAAATATAAACAATTCATTTATAATTAGTAAAGAGTCATCAATTATGAAAATATCATTTACAACAGCTAGATATTGACTGATATAAACATAGTTCACCTTTTATCAAAGACTCAAATGTATTTTAGCACAGAACATGAGTAAGCTACACAGTATCATAGCAAGTATTAAACTGGTTATAAAAAACACAAACATATATCACAATCATACCTGTATAATCCTATAGAAAACAAAGCATATTATATATATATATATCATATTTTCTAACAATTACATCATCTACACTAATGCAGTATTATCAGGCCATTGATGATAAGATTTACTTAATTTACATAAAATGTGTACAAAATGTCAAAAATCATTCATTAAATAAACATAGTATGTATAGCATTGTTTTATAAACTCCTTCAGCATACAGGTTTTTTGGCGTTAATTTCATAGCCGATATTCGGTCATATTCCAAATTGAAAAAGTATCTTTTTCCCCAATTCACAGAGAAAAATTCTCAATTTAAACTTTCTTTATACAAAAAAATAAAAATAATAACTCAAATCTTTGAAAACAAGAGATCTTTCACTGTAATAGACTTGTAATGATTTAAGGTTCCCATTATGAACAGTGATTGCTTGTGTTAATCTAAACATAGCAAAATTGCAGTCACGCATATATTACCAACTTTTAACCAAATACTGCTGAAATTCCCAATCCCAAGGGTATGGGTCATGTTCCCAAATTACTAAAGAAAAACTTGGCATAAGTTACCTGGTCCATTATTTTACAAACAAGGTTAGTGAATATCATAATACTTTCTTGGTTTATCGTCTTAAACATGAACACAAAAGCACCAAAATACAATCAAAGAAGCTTATCTAAATTTACAGGAATCAGTCAGGACAGATCATTCCCCTTTTTGTGGTCAATTTAGCAACATTATACCTATGTAACAAACCTAATTATTGTCTGTTTACTAATACAAAATTGTAAATGTAGTTAAACAAACTAAGATCTGCATTCTTCCACATCCTTTCATATTTTTTCAAGGCAATATAGCTGTTTCCTGTTAAAGCAAACAAAGATAAGTGACAATTTACTAACCTGTTGTCTGGCAGAAGTATTAGCGGCTGTCATATCAAAATAACTTGGATACATAGAGCTGATAGGTTGTAATGTGTAACATGTTGGTTCCTGATTATGATCACACAGGTACCATACAAGCATCAATGATATATCATACCCCAGCTTCATGGCAGTATTTTTCAACAGTTTAAATTCAGCAGCATCAATTTCAGAAGGAAATGGTCGGTAGCCATATTTGTCACCAAGAAAAGCCTAAGATTATAGATAAAAACATGAAACAATATTGATCTTAATGTGTCACTGTAAGAAAAATCTGTTTACTGCTGTTGCTAAAATACCAGCGGTATTAATACATACCGGTAGTTACATGACTAAATACAGAAAATAATGGTTGTGAATATAAAACAAGTATTAACATGGCACAATGATGTTTATATAAACATGCATAGAAGAAATATCATACACATCATTATCATTAAACATACCACAAAATTTGGTCCCTTTGATAATTTCTGACATGACTTGATTTCATGAAGACAAACTTTTGTTGTTTTATGATCATCTACCAAGTCTTCTCTGACCCCCCATCTCATATCTGCTATCTACAATATACAGAAAAACAGAGGTCAAACAGAGGTCAAATCAAATCTAGATCACTTTCATTCTATGCCACCAGAAGGCAGCATAGAATATGGTAAGCGAATATTTTTTGTCTCATGCACAAATCAGAACTCCTTAGCAAAACAGAAAAAGGAAAATCATGGAACACGATGGACAATATAATAGCACCAATAGTCTACAAAATATTCACTTGTTCCTTACTTTCTACCTAATGCACAAATCGCAACATCTTGGACCATATGCAAACAAACAAATAACGCATTGAAAAAAAAATTGGTCTAAAACTTCACACATTCTGATAAAAATGTAACATAGGCCACATCCTATTCAATTGCCAGATGCAATATTTTGGGGTACAAACATTTAACTGATGTGTGACAACAATATCAGCCACTATTAGACAACCCGGTCCCCATTCACTTTTGGTAAACTTTGTTCTCTGTAAGGGAAAGCAGTTGACTTTATAGCTTTCATTACATCATTTTGCTTAAATCATTGGTTCAACTAGTTAGTGTTCTAATATCTATACATGTATTTACAAAGATAAAGCAACTGCCTAACTTTTCTAACCAATAATCTTATCCTTCCATAAAATAGTTTTACCTGAAAGTCTAACCCTCGTTGTTGACAGAAATCTCTCAAATATGGAACAGCATACTTCATCAGCCAATTTCTTTCACATTGCATATCTGAAAAATATGAAACATGCAATGTCATGGGCTGTCAAACATCTTAGCAAAGAATAATAAAAATGATTCATAAGAAAAACAATGAAGGCTTTAACAGACTCTTAAAATGCTTTCTCTTACAAAAACTTAAAGTTCATGATCATTCAGTATGACCACATAGTTTAAACTCACCAGTAAAGGTTGAACTGAGAAAGACTCTGACCACAGAGGACTCTTTCTCAGGGAGATGGGAGAAGCATCCCTCATAAACCCTACCAGCCTCATCTAAACTGCTGGATCTGTTTTTTCCATTGTAAGCCATACTAAATTTCAATCATACATCCTATAAAATATTTGGCCAATACAGCATCATTTCATAGAAGAATTTATGTCCTGAAAAAAAATCAAAACAATCAATGTTTGCAAAATACATGTACACAATTATCAAGACTGCATACACTTACTTATCTGGGGATTGCACATGTGACCTACCACAGATCTCATGCAAGCATTAACTTCTCAAAGTTGATTTCTAATAAACTACATGTAATTAATTCATAGCATATTAACAATCTGGTATCTCAAATTGTCTTCCAATGAAGAGAGACATGAGTCATCAAGTTACATCAGACAATGGCTGTATAATAGCCAGCTTGATGTCAGCTAGCACAAGAAAGAACTTGATGTAATTTATGAATACAACATGTATGTCATTCACTTTTAACAAAACGCAGTAGCATTGCACAGAACATTGAGCCCCTGCGCACACTTTGAGCATGCACAAAACAACAAAAAGTTGTCGCTCGACATTCTTGTAAGGTCTTGTATGGCATTCTATGAGATGTCACTGTGTCTCAACCGCGCTTGTACGAAAGTCTTCAACACGCCATTAGCACAGTGTGGAAGTGCAGTACACGCAGTGGAAGCCTACATATGAGAACGTATATAGACATTCACCAACAAGAACTCAGCAAGAAGATGATGGACACCATGACATCTCACAGGGGTGTAAGATGCAGTTCAGAGTCACAGGATTAATTCATCATCATAATCTTCAATAATCACATCCCTCATTTTGAGTATTCTCGCGATGTAATTACAGGTTAATTGGATGCATCTATCATTGCTTGATAGTTTTGATCATCATCATTGCCTGATTTCAGCATATCGCAACTTTAATTTAATTTACACTATAATCATGTTCAGGAACTCGGTTCACAAAATGAATTTAATAATTTTCTAAACTATAACTGCATTTAGTCACCGTAATTTGATAAATGTCATTAGCAACTGGGTAATGAAGCATTTAACTACTCAAATGACATGTGATCATCAGCAGTTACACTACAAATATTGAATTCAAGCATACATGATCTTAAATCATACATTTTAAAAGCGAGAAAAAACATTAGAAACATGTTTTAAATACCCTGAATAATGACAGCGCGCTGTTGTTTACCTTGGAGTTTAATGAAAGATCAAGACTAAGACATTAACGTCAGAGGATCGTCGGGCTGATACAAGTGGTTTATAAAACATTCAAAATTTCGATTATTATTCTTGTCTTATGCAAAATATGATAAAATTTGTTTTTTAATTATACGAATAGCACGAAATGTTTTCAACCCAAGGCGCATACTGATCAGTTCAGTCATGTTATTATTAGCCGGAGTCCGTTCTTTGGATTTCGTCAAAGTTTAAACCATATCCTGTTCGGTGGCGATTTCTGGTTTCGTTTTAAAATTCTTACTTTTGCCAAGTCCTGGTCCATTTGTCTTGATACATTTGCTGAAACTCAGGAAAAGATATATTCAATACTGTATTTTCTGAGGTATTCAAAACATGTTATGTTACTTTTTATTATTTTTGTTGTAGTGTAATAGTTTAATATGTTTTCGCGACACAATGATATGAATTATGTGTCTAGTTGATGTTGTTACGTAGATGAATGAGTATTAGTTTCTTATAGAATACTGGAAATGGTGTATATGATATGCTTTCGTAGTTTATTACATAAATGTTGTTGCCTCATTTCTGGGGCAAATTATTGCAATCATTTAATGTATGCTCATGAATAGTCCACTACTATAGATACTTTTTGACTTGGCCCATCCCGCACAGTCTAACAAAGAAAAATCCCCAATTAAAACCAGTTGGGCCCGATAACTACAATATCTATGACCAAAGTAAACCATTCCGTGGATGGAAAATGCATTTCTACACCGTAAACGCCCATGTATATCAGGGCTTGAAAATTCCACTCGCCCGCTCGCATTTGCGAGTTGAAGTTGGCATCGGGCGAGTAAATTTTTGTGAATGCTAGTCCGACAGGGCGAGCACAAAATCAGGCATTCAATCACTCAAAAATTAATTTGAAACTGGAAATATCTCTTTCCAATTCGATCCGAATCAATTTAGATTCACGTTTTGTTTATGTTAAATCCGCGTTCGTGAAACGCTTGCACTAGACTAATGACTAAAAATAGATTGTTGCCCTGTACCCGGCCCTGCGGCATATTTAAAACACCGCTACAAGTTTACAAGTTTAACTATGACAATTCCTCATTCGCCGGCTTTTCTATTTATTTCAAGAATGGGATTTCTTACTTGACAAATTAATTGGATGCGTTGATTATTGTTGGTCTCATATCAACAGACTCGAGTAAGTGTCAAATCCGGAATTATCTTACCATGTTACCTGTTTTCTGATAATAAAGTATAAACAGTGCCCGTTTTCCGAAAATGAACAGACGACAGAAAGCAATTTCAAGTAGAAGCATTCGCAATAAATATCAGTGTTGCTACTTGAAAGACGGCTTGATATGTACGCGAATCGCGGTGATCCTTAGTGATTAAAGATTAAAAATAAAATGCCAGTCAGCGTTTTTTTTCCTTCTTTGGACGGGGCCGGTAAACGGACCCGTTCCCAATCTCTACCGGACCCGTCCCAATTCGAGCACGGACCTGTACCAATTTGATCAATATTGCCCTTTTCCCAATTTATTTTAAAATATCAATCAATATCGTCCGAAACCACCTAATAATCACAATCTCTAACACAAATTTTACTGCCGATAACGGCATTTTCACGTGTACGATGTTAGATCGAATAATTCCGAGTACGAAAAAAAATAGGTAGACTGGTTTGCCGTATAATTACGATAAAACATGTGGCGCTTGGAAAGAAAACGAAACCAGTCGATTTCCCGAAAATGAGTCAAACCAAAAGTATAAATCACGACAGTAATATTGTAAAAAACTTTAACAGAAAGTGGCTCTACTTCCAGACATCGAACCGATTTTGACTTTATGTCTCTATTGCGCCCAGCTGAGAGTGTTAACCGATTTTCGGGTCGAAAATGAGAAGTTACGTTCTCGTTTCTTTACGTGTAGTGTTAGAGCAGAACACGATCAGCAGTGCATGACAACCAGGTAGACCTTACTCTATGCAATGCTAATTTAAGGCTCTTGATCCTGACTCTTAATAATATTTATGAGAAAATTGATGAATGTAACATGTTGTGAACTTTTCACAGGCATACACACACGAAACAAGAGTGTCAGATACTCATGTTTTTTGGGGGACTGACATTGGTCCAAATTTGACCTCATGCCCCTTGACTAAAAAGAATGTTTATTCTCCTAAACCCCCCTAACAGTAGAATTTTATGGTCTTGAAATAAAGTTTTGATAAATAAGATCAATACAGTAGGCGAGCTCTTTGTTTGCAATCAACAAGGTTATAACCTATTGATAATCAAATGTAGGGAGTAGATATGTATGCTGTTTTTTCCCTTTTCTAAGGCCCCACCACCTTTTCTCTAAAGGTAGGCCCAGAAGTGTTCTTTCATGCGAACATGCTGTATAAATACATTACTATGATGGCTTTGACTTTTTTGCTTATCAATAAATGTGATCCAATGTTATTTTTCACATTTTTATGTGCATAAACCTATGAAACAAGAAAAGTAACCTAGATTATAAAACTTATTAAAAGAAAGCAGAATCATTTATGTGACTTGCTAAAACTGTAATTTATTCACCTTATATAAAATTCCCAATTTGCCTTATTTCGCGACATGAAATTCCCAATTTGGCACTTTTCACGACGCGAAAATTCCCAATTTGATCGGTACCGACCCCGTTCCCAATGAGGCGGAAAAAAACGCTGGCCAGTTATAAAATCTGTATCGTTCATGTATGTTGTTATCATTTATGTCAGCATCCGACGTAATTTTCCCGCAATCAGTCATACATAACAGAAGATATATACATCCTTTAATGTCTTAATCATAACTTACATTCTAAAAGTATACAAATACTTAATTTTCTTAAGGGCGAGTTGGTTCTTCTAAAGGGCGAGTAAGAAATTGCTACCACTAGTCCTACAGGACTAGTACCACCTTGAAAATTTTTCAAGCCCTGTTATATGTCACAGCAGTGTATAAGCGCAGGTAAAAAAACAGCTGAAATCCTGGGGAAAAAATTTGTGTAAGAACATATTTAACATCAAATTACATACCTACCTGTAGAATTGTATGTGTCAATTTTATGCAATTAACAAAGTGTCAAGGCTACCAGTAATCCTGTATTTCTTAACAACTAACATGACTGTGACACATTAAAAAATCAATACTTCAGCTGCCAGATTTGAAGTTTACACACACTTTGACCTAATTTTTTGAAGATTCTGGAGTTTATTTAGTGTGCACAAGGGTGTCAATATAGCCAAATTAAGAACATTATACATGGCCGACCTTATTTGCTTCAACCACATTGTTTCCATATTTAATTCAGTTTGCATTCTGGAATATCCTTCAGGGCAGATTAATTAATTATAACTGCCATTTCTTGAGATATTTTCATAAAAAATCCGAATTATTGACACCTGTGCGTACATAGACAATTGTTTCCCAAATAAAAAATTCGGCTCACATAAATAATTGTTATTATCCGGGCATTCGCGCTCAATCCAAAAATAATTTTTTTTTTTTTTTAATTTTATCAAGGACTTATATACATACATGGATTTGCAACTGCTAAAAAAAGCACTAACGATATCAAGAGACGATCCCACAATGCATTGCTATATACTCGGCAATGTCCGACAGCTGTAATCAGGTGTTTACAAACTTGATTATGCTAAAAAAAACTCTGGCAATTGGGCACGGGAAATTGGTTAAGGTTGCAACAAATTCCTTAAAGATAATGAGATACATAAATTATAATTCACCATGTCTAAGTATAAGAATTGAAAAAGGCATCAGTCCAACATTTTTGAATTCCAAGATGGCGGACATCTATTATAATCCTTTCGTCTCCGAGATTAAACATTCAGAATACCACGGATATTTTCGCTGTTGTTAACAATAGGATCATCACGGATATTTTCGTATTTTTGCTAAATAGTAAAAAAGAGTATGAAATCCTGTTGATTCAAGTGTCATTACAGTGGGATTCGATTACTTTTAACTGTTAATATGGTAGTTGCAATCCATGTATGTATATATAAGTCCTTGTTTTTATGTATGTATACTGTATTTGCATAGGTTTTCCATGTCTTCTATTACCTGTAGGTCTTCAATTAGGCATACCTGGTAAACTTGGCATTATCAAAATGTATAGGTCACTTCCAATACAGCTTTATATACTTTAATACCTCTGTTGCTGGAGATATTTTTGTTGTACATTTCAATAATAAGGATGCACACTCCAATTTTTTACCGGACATATCCGTCAGTCCAGCCATGTCTCGCAGAGACTGAATACTATACTGTAAGTCAATAAAAGCTGTATGAACCACAAATGTATGATTCTTGTAGAATTCTGAAAGGAGGCAACAATATATGCATTAGCTATGTCATTCATTTTTATCAAAACATGAAAATAGTTTTCAAACCTTTTTATGATATCTTTTTTTCCAAAGCACAACTAAATTCAGTAATTTGAGTTCAGTGAAATCATTTATGTCTTTCCCTTATAAAACAAATTGCTCTCATGGTCAATCTGTTATAAGTCAGACATTTTGTCTATAATTATGTATATCAATTTTGTTCTTACCACTTGTAAACTAAGAGCATGTGATCTGCAAAACTATTTTTATCTTTTAACAGAATGTATATGACAAACATTTATAGATGTAGTACCGGTAAATGTATGCAAACAGTCATTTTTGTGTTTAGCTCGACTATGAGTTTTGAGCCGTGACGAAATTATTCAAAATAGTCCACTAAGTGAAATAGGGGATGTGGATATTCAGAACAAATCTGACTAAAACATATAAATAAGATAAATTTAACCAGCACAATAATGACTGTAATGCTGGCGCAATAAGTAGAGCAGCGCCTTTGCTCAAGATGTCGTAAAGTGTGAGTTCAATTCCAGTCACCAGCCCTCTTATTATGCATGCTTTTCTTGAGTGTATTTTTTAAGTAAAGTTTCTATGATCAAAGTGTTTTATATAAATTTTATCATCATAAATTCTGAGTTTTTGAAGTAAAAAAACTCTATAAAGAATATTTTTGATTCAGACTCCCTGTCTGACTCTGAGACAGATACAACTTCAATGAAGGGCCATGGACAGACACAGCGAGTGAAGTAGATCTGTAAACTGAGCTGTATTGTGCAATATGAATTGATTTAAATAAAGCAAAAAAAAAATTTAAAAAAGAAACATCTTTTAAAAAATATGTAATATGCCAAAAAGAATTTGGTGAAATCTGGAAATGAACTCATGCCTGTTGGCTCATAGTGACTATGTACGTTCTACCCACTACACCAGCGACACTTATTAAAAACATTAAGCTAAATTAGTATTATGTGTTATCCGTAAATGCCATTTATTCAATAACATATCCACAACCCCCAGTCAATTTAGTGCATTCTTCCGTCACGGCTCAAAACTCATGGTCAAGCTGTACCTTGTGTGCTTTATTATTTATTGCAGATAGTTTAGTATTGATGTAACTTGTAAGTAGTTTATTGTATGGGTGAATGCTGACTTTTAGCTTGACTTCCTGTATAACAGATCAGATGTTGTTGTCACCCATATTGATCAGAATTCCAACTATATTGTTTTTATGTTAGCTGATATCTATCTTATTTACTAATTACTAAATTTCATGAAATTTGCTGTATTCCAAGCATGTTAATATCTTAAGTAATATGTTTTAAACATCATTGTAGAGTTTGACACAATGAAGTTACCTCCAGTGTTTTGTTCCATTACTCAGAATTACTTTTTATATCAGTTTTTTAGCGCACCAGAGCACAAAGTGCTCATAGTGAGCTATTGTGATCATAGGCACTCGATTCTGTGATTTTATACGTTTACAGACGTTATTTTTCAATTTCACTCATCAAACAACGCAAATCTGTCGAAAGAAAAATCTTCATTTTTTCCCTTATTGAGTGTATAAAATACTCCAAGGTAGTGAACTCGCTGTCAAAACATTTAAAGTTGGGGCACACTACAACGAAAGCAAGGTTCCCGGAAAGCATGTTCAGATTAGAAGGAAAGCCGGGACTCACGCTATTTTCGTCACTACCTTCAATCAAAAAGATGGCGGCTGCACTACCTTGGTGTTTTTATACACCCAATACAAAGGAAAAAATTGAAGATTTTTCTTTCGACAGGTTTGCGTTGTTTGATAAGTGAAATTGAAAAATAATGTCTGTAAACGTATAAAATCACAGAATCGAGTGCCTATGATTGTGAACACGTGATGTCTGTCGTGCATGCATAAGTAAACAAATGCTTTAATCAACATCTCCTTCTTAAGCAGTTGGCCAATTTCAATGAAACTTTACAGGGATGTTCTCTGCATGATGCTCTACCAAAGTTGCTAAAAAATAAAATTTCAATAAAAACTCTGTTTGCCATAGCAACCAATTGGAAAAACTTTAAAAATCTTCTTGTCTGAAACCACATGGCCTAGAGCTTACATATTTTGTGTGTAGCATTGTCTAGTAGACCTCTACCAAGTTTGTTAAAATCATGGCCGTGGGGTCAAAGTTGGCTCTGCCCTAGGCATTACTTGATTTAACATAGACTTATCATTTTTATAGGAATTTAAAAAAAAAAAAATTCTTGTCTGAAACAACAATGCATACAGCTTAGATATTTGGTGTGTAGCATTGCCAAGTGGACCTCTAACAAGTTTATTCAAATTATGGGGTCAAAATTGGCCCCGCCCCAGGGTTTATTTGATTTTATATGGGCTTATATAAGAAAAATGAAAAAAAATCTTTTGTCAGAAACTGCATTGCTTAAACTTGAGATGTTTGGTGTTTAGCATCGTCCAGTGAATCTCTGCCTAGTTTGTTCATATTATGGCCTTGGGGTAAAAGCGGCCCCACCCCGGGGTGACTTGAATATACGTAGGCTCATATTGGAAAAAAAGAAAAATGTTTGTCTGTTAAAGTCTTTTTTCAGTTGAGCGATTTAGGGCCATCATGGCCCTCTTGTTTTGGATTGGGAGTATTTTTATCCCCAGCTCTCTTGGAACAGGATCACCCCTTGTATGTACTGGGAGAAATTGAATAATACAGACTTTATCATTTAAAGTAGAATTAGTATCTTATTAATTATCAAAATCTTCACTTCATTGTTGGAAGTATTCCTCCACTGCCATATTTTCATTTTTTAAATTTGACAACCTTCCTTCTATATCAATCTGAACAGAGCAATGTCAATCCACTGACTGGGTATCATGTAGAATGTACCAGTCTTCTACTTTCTGTTTTTCAGAACTGATTATGACCTTTCTTGTTTCTCTTGTTACAAACAAGTAAGAATGAAATTTATACAATAAAAACAATCAATTCTTTAGTTTTAATTTAAGGAGACTAAACAGATGGATCCTAATCATTTCTGTAGACCATACAGTGAGCAAGAAGGAGTACAACATCCAAGGTTTAGGTATAATACCGGACAACAGTCATACATACATGGATTTGGACCAAATTCTAGACCTAGGGATCAGAGTCTCAATTCAGAATATGCAAGTTTCTCAGAATCTAGATCACAGTATAGTTGGAATACTAACAGTGAGACCACATATGGAACAAATACACAATATGGTTGGAATACTAACAGTGAGACTACATATGGAACAAATAGATTTCAGAATCAGATATCTAACAGAAATATGGGACAAATGCCTGACACTCAGTTTACTAGATTTACGAGAAATGAGCAGAATGAACCCACAAGTCTGATGTATGGATACAGAAACTCTACATGTAACCAACAATATACTAACAGAGCAGCTTTTACTGGTCAGAGACATCCAGATTTCTACAGGGACAGAAGAAATGAATTTCAAGCCCACCACCAATACAATTCAGGTTTCTCTTTTACAAGATGTGTAACAAACAGACTGCCTGTTCATCCAAAGAGCGGAAGTGCAGACATCAGTGTTAGGCATGTTTCTCCAGTACGAAATCCTCGGAGGTACGTCAGAGCTGATACTTTTAGGAATGAGACAGTTCTCATCAGTCCAAAGAGAACTAATAATTCAGAACCAAATAGTAAGCAGAGTCCAACATCTTCTAGACAAAAACCCCCAACTGTGACAGGAAGTCCAATACCTGTTATAAAACATTATTTTAGTAGAGAACAGAACAACACTGATAGAAGAAATTTGAAGTGTGTTCAACTACTGTCTACAGGTACTACAGATGAAAACTTGAAATCGGAAATGAAAGAATTAAATAGTAGTAAAATAACTTCAGAAATTTCAAATGGAAATAATGAGAAATGTATAATGTTAAAATCAGATAATGAAACATTTTTGGAAGAAGCAGACGATTCAGATGATAAGGGTGTAGACTGTATGGATGTTAATAATAGTATCATATCAGAAAAAGTCAACTCTAAATCTGGAGACAAAAGCCAGGAAGTTAAAAGTCAGCAATGCAAAGAAACATCTTCAGATAGAAATATTAATGCTGACAAAAGTGCCTCAGCTGAAGTTCTATTGCTTGCAACTAAAACAGAACATCTTTGCATAATAGAGACTAACCAAGCAACAGAGAACAGCAAATCAATAAATGAAGTTGGTGGTACTGAAAATGACAACATCATGATTGAAGATAAAAGTGCTGAAGATACATGTTACAATGATGAAGCTTTTGAGGTGAACACAAATTGCAAAATGGAAGCAAAAGGTGGGACAAGAGATGATTATGAAAATGTACCAAGAAGTGATGATAGGTCTCATTATGCTGAATCAAATCTTGAAGACAACATACAAGATATTGATGATAACATCATTATTTCAGAAGATTCTGCAAGTTCAACAAGACCATATTGTGATCAAACATCACAAATAAATCTTGATTCTGGTCAAGATATAAAATCAGGGAATGTTGATGTGGAACCAGCCTTGGATATTGATAAACCAATTGGTAATGTTTTTTGTAAGACTAATGCTATCTCCACAGCTCCCAGTGAACCTTCACCTGGCAAAAGCCAATTTGTTACATCAAAGAACAAGATGAAAAGTAAACCTGACAGTTGTATATTACAGAAAGATCAAAATAAATCACCTCTTGTATTTAGAAAGCAGAACACTATTAGTTCGCCATTTCTCAATATTAAGACAGGTGAGATCATGTTTTAGAATTGTTTTCAAACTCTCAAAAACAAGCGTTTTTTCTTTAAAATTTATAAAAATTGAAAACATTGAAGTGAAAGTTTCCAATACTGTATACGTCTTTAATTCTGCGGGTGCAAAATTTGGCGTTTTTAAGATGTTCATGAATTGGCAGTTCTATATTTGTCGGTTTTATATCCTTAAGCACCAAAATAAAAACACTTGTCTTACGAAAATAAGTTTCCACCATTTTCAAGGGGAATAACTAGAATTTTTTACTAAATATCTTTACTACTATCTTATTAAGTGAGGAATGTATAAACAGCCAAAATAAGATACATGAAGACCAAAGTGTTGGTAATTACTTGGGATCGAACAGGAGTTACCAAAATCACCAAAATAAAACAGGCGCCAATATTAAGACGTATACAGTAGTCTTTGACTCTTTGTAATAAATCATATAATGTTCAATGAAAAATAGCAGAACTTTGTAAATATTATTTTGTCTTTGAATTGGTTTAAATCTGCATGGAATATAGTTTTTCATTCTTTATGGTTTTAAGGTAGCTTAGTCATCTGGTTGAGAAAAAAGGAATTTCCCTAATGTTGTATACCTTATCTATGGTGTGAACCTTCATCCTACCTGCTATTTCAGTATTTATTTCTTATATAATACACTATTTTCCTCATCTTTTTTTATTCTATCATGTATTAGTGCCTGCTTGTGATGTAACATTGTTTATTAATTAAATGTTTGTTTTACTTGCTTCAGTATTATGTATGCTTGGATGTTGTGGCTTCCATTATGTGGTATATGTACATTGGGGTTATTTCATATAAAAGTTGGACTTACATAATTTATGTCTCGTCTGTATGTATATAATGTGCATAGAGCTATGTATACTTACATGTATGTATAGTAGAGACAAAAAAATGCTCATGATTGTGTGTTTTAGCAAAATATTCAAATTTGTTTGAGAATAATTATTAATAATAATTATGCTCAAAATAAATAAAATGTGTTACATCGTTAAAACAATCCAAGAATATTGCAGAATGTTCCCTAATTACCGGTATCCATCTTTGACCTTAAGTGTAAGCTAAATAATCCAGCTGATTTCTTGAATTCATAATAAAACAGATGTTTATTCTTCAGTATTACAAAATCTGGAGGCTTCATTGACTGGTTTGTATTCCATCCATGCACAAACAAGTTTCCTTGATGATTGTTTTTTGTTTTGTTAACATAAAACTTGCATGGATCTCTTATCTGTTTGATTAACTTTTTGATGATCAATTTTACTTGTTAATAAAGGGCAGCGTCCACAACGCTGTCCGCTCACTAATTCAAATAGTTTTATTCGGATCCTCACCAAACTTAATGGAAATGTTTATGGCCATGAGATCTCGGCCAAGTTAGATAACCAGCCTAATCAGCACAGGCACTTTTGAGTTATGCCCCTTGACGGTTTGATAAATGCACTCTTGTTTATTCTTGTACACTATGAGTCACCTAGGAACCATGAAAGATTGTGCTTTATTTTTAATAAGTTCCTCTTCCTAAAATAAAACCTAGTCATATACTTTATCATTCATTGTAATTATTGATACTAATTATTTATACTAACTATTCATACTTAAGGGCCTGTCACACTACAGCGTATTAAGCCAACAAGTGCGGAATTTATTAAATTTTGTCTAATATTCTGGCAAACGTTGCATGCGCAAAATATTTTTAGGCACTCGACATTCGACAACGTATACCAACGTGTGCAGGGCTTGACACTAACTTTATTAAGAGGTAGTCAGCAGGACTATCAGCATAGAAAATGAGGAAGTCCTTGCAAATTATAGTTAGTCCTCATTTGATACATCAAATATGTGTTTGAAATTTTATTTCAATGCCTATCAAGAATATAAGACAAGTATAAATGTCAGATTTCCACAAATGTATTGAACAAAGTTATACAGGTTACATCACATCAGATGTAACAAAAGTTTGTAAGCTTTATTATTTAATTTACATTAATTTATAGAATTCAGGTCATCCAAATTTCAGATAGCTCAACAGGATACCCGGCTTGAAAACCAGGTTGTCCTGGAGAAAATATGTAGCTTTAGGCTAACAGAACATAGTTAGTGTCAAGCCCTGGGGTAAGAGTGTGCTTTTGACTTATATAAAACCAACTTCTAAGAAGTAAGACGACCACAAGCGTATTCTAACACGTCGGCATATGTTGGGTCAATGCCTTGCAGTGTGACAGCACCTGAATAAATCATACTAATAAATCTACTAATATTTCATACTAATTATTAATTCTAATATTTAATACTAATTATTTTAATTATTCAATATTCATACTAGTCTAATAACTCATACTTATTATTCATACTAATTAATTGCCTTGTACTATTGATTTAATATCTCTATGTAATTATTGATGTATTTCATAGTTATGATACAGTTTACATCTTGTGCAATAAATATTTTGTAAATACCTGTCATTAATCTATAAATTGAATATTCATGATCCATTATTTGTTCATTACATCAAAATTAATTAATGATAATGTTATACATGTGTATCTTTATAATATCTCTGAGATTTATCTTTTCTGTTAGATGGGGACAAACAATTATTGAAGCAACACAACATAGCTGGATGTTATATCAATCTTAGATCTAGAGATAACATTGATGCACCAAATATGAACAACACATCTCCTCAGACTCCGGGTACCAGCCACATGGTGAAAGTGGAAACAGAATCTTCTTTACCTCCTGAAAGAAAGAGTCCAGGTATGCTATAGTCTCATGACTACATTACTCACACTGATATGTAGCTATATTATATCACGCCTACTACAAATTACGCTTCTGTCATTGGATGATTTGACGTCACATGGTGACCTAATATATCCTATATTAGGTTAACAGAATATATTAGGTCTGTAATGGAGTAATTTATATGTAAATATTGGGTCTATTATGGAGACTTTCATTGGAGATAAAGCCTCGGTTGACATTACTTGTCTTGGGTAAACTTTACATTCTATCACCCTATGTGGGATGTGATATTTATATAATACTACATTTTGATAATTAGATAACCTCTTTATAATATGAAATAATGATTTGTATGTTATGTTTGTATTTTATAAACATTAAAGGCTCTAATCCTTAATATACGGTTCAGGAAAACTGGTTAAGTGAACTGACTGCTGTATATAACTGAAACTTGTTGAAATACGGCATTAAACCCAGATAAATCTAACCCTTAATAATGTAGTACCTAATACTCTAATCTGCAATGAAACAACTAGTTATAACACTTGTTGGATTCTAAACCTTACATAATTATATCGTCAGTGATTACCTGATTGGAAGTCATTGACACCTTGCTATAATGTCGTTACATTTTAATTATCATGTGATTTAAATATACAGTTGATAACCAGAAATCTTGAGAAAATCAGTTTATATTCCTAGTTTTCTGCCATTTTCTTATCTTTACTTATATTGAGTGTATGCATGTATTCTTTTGTTTCAGTGACATTTCTGAGTTATGATGACAGTCTAATTGATGAAGATGACGACTCAGATGATGATATCCTCATGGCACCAGCTTTTATACAATCTGTTAATGATATCATGTAAGTAGATTACTCATAGCTTCAGGTTCACTGTATGAGTGATATAACTATAATGTTACTGTATGAGTGATATAACTACAGTGTTACTGTATGAGTGATATAACTGGAGTGTTACTGTATGAGTGATATAACTACAGTGTTACTGTATGAGTGATATAACTGGAGTGTTACTGTATGAGTGATATAACTGGAGTGTTACTGTATGAGTGATATAGCTATAGTATTACTGTATGAGTGATATAAATATAGTGTTACTGTATGAGTGATATAACTACAGTGTTACTGTATGAGTGATATAACTATAGTGTTACTGTATGAGTGATATAACTATAGTGTTACTGTATGAGTGATATAACTACAGTGTTACTGTATGAGTGATATAACTATAGTGTTACTGTATGAGTGATATAACTATAGTGTTACTGTATGAGTGATATAACTATAGTGTTACTGTATGAGTGATATAACTATAGTGTTACTGTATGAGTGATATAACTATAGTGTTACTGTATGAGTGATATAACTATAGTGTTACTGTATGAGTGATATAACTATAATGTTACTGTATGAGTGATATAACTATAGTGTATACTGTATGAGTGATATAACTATAATGTTACTGTATGAGTGATATAACTATAGTGTTACTGTATGAGTGATACAACTATAGTGTTACTGTATGAGTGATATAACTATAGTGTATACTGTAGAGACATGGCATTTTCTGTGGTCTTCTTCTGATTCACTTCAAAGGATGACCATGGGGTTAAAATAAACCCAACCCTGGAGTTGCTTGTTTTACATAGATTATGTAGGATATCAAAGACATACTAAGACTGACCTTTAACATAAGATGATTAGTATTCATTGTCTTCTTACATGTGTTACTTAAACATATTAAGAGAACACTTTGAAACATCTTTTTGGCCAAAAGCACTTGGCCTAGGGCTGAAATATTAAGTGAGAGAGAAATATTGTCTTGTGCTTCATTGCTAAGTTTCATCAAATTATGCTCCTGTGTCATAATTGGTTCAGCCCTTAAAGTCACTTGTTTCTAGGGGTGCAAAGATATGGCACAACCGGTATTGCGATATATGGCATAACAGTCTACCCATATTGCAATATGTATTGCGATACAGTGAACTAATGAAAAACAAAATAAAACTAAAGCTACTGATAAAACTGTATAAGGTAGTTCTTTCATGTTGTGTAATCAGTAGATGGCTTATCAGCATCAATAGATAAACTTTACACACTGTACAATACTGTATACATCTTTAATTCTGCGGGTGCAAAATTTGGCGTTTTTATGATGTTCATGTATTGGCGGGTTCAATATTTGGCGGTTTCATATGCAACCGCCAAAATAAAACCATGTCCTGTCTTCTTAAAACACTTGTCTTAAGAAATAAGCGCCCATTTTATTTTGGCGGTCTGCATCGGAACCGCCAAATCCAGACCACGCCAATATAAAACCTCGCCAATAATAAACTCCGCCAATTATTTTGTCAAAGGACATTAATGTAACTTTTGTTAACAAAAGGTGTTACTAACACTTTTTCATGTAACCATTTGTTTGTTTAGTATGTTTATGCATGTATTTTTAGCTCACCAGAGCACGAATGTGCTCAGGGTGAGCTTTTGTGATCGCCCTGCGTCCATCGTGCGTCGTTCGTCGTGAAGTGGCGTCCATGTTTACTTAAAACAACATCTCCTCCTACACCGCTATGCCGATTGCAACCAAACTTTGCTGGAATGATCCTTGGGTGGTCCCCTTTCAAAGTTGTTCAAAAAATTAAATTTCATTAAAAACTCTGGTTGCTATGGTAACAAATAGAAAAAACTTAAAAAATCTTCTTGTCCGAAACCACAGGGCCTAGAGCTGAGATATTTGGTATGTAGCATTGTCTAATGGAACTCTACAAAGTTTGTTCAAATTATTCCCCTGGGGTCAAAATTGGCTCCGCCCCGGGGGTAACTTGATTTTACATAGACTTACATAGGAAATTTAAAAAATCTTCTTGTCAAAAACTACAATGCCTAGAGCTTTGATATTTGGTGTGTAGCATAGTCTAGTGGACCTCTACCAAGTTTGTTCAAATTATTGCCCCGCCCCGGGGGTCACTTGATTTATATAGACTTATATAGGAAAATTTAAAAAATCTTCTTCTCCAAAACCTCAAGGCCTAGGGCTCAGATATTTTTGTATGTGGCATTGTCTAGTGGACCTCTACCAAGTTTGTTCAAATTATGGCCCCGGGGTCAAAATTGGCCCTGCCCTGGGGTTTATTCTATTTTATATAGGAAAATTTGAAAAATCTTCTCCGAAACCACAAGGCCTAGAGCTAAGATATTTGGTATGTAGCATTGTCTAGTGGACCTCTACCAGGTTTGTTCAAATTATTGCCCTAGAGTCAAAATTGGCCCCGCCCCGGGGGTCACTTGATTTATATAGACTTATATAGGAAAATTAAAAAAATCTTCTTCTCCGAAACTGCAAGGCCTAGAGCTTAGATATTTTGTATGTGGCATTGTCTAGTAGACCTCTACCAAGTTTGTTCAAATTATGGCCCTGGGGTCAAAATTGGCCCTGCCCTGGGGTTTATTCTATTTTATGTAGGAAAATTTAAAAAATCTTCTTCTCCGAAACCACAAGGCCTAGAGCTAAGATATTTGGTATGTAGCATTGTCTAGTGGACCTCTACCAAGTTTGTTCAAATTATTGCCCTAGGGTCAAAATTGGCCCCGCCCCGGGGGTCACTTGATTTATATAGATTTATATGGGAAAATTTAAAAAATCTTCTCATAAACTGCAAGGCCTAGAGCTTAGATATTTTGTATGTGGCATTGTCTAGTGGACCTCTACCAAGTTTGTTGAAAGTATGGCCCCGGGGTCAAAATTAGCCCTGCCCTGGGGTTTATTCTATTTTATATAGGAAAATTTAAAAAATCTTCTTCTCCGAAACCACAAGGCCTAGAGCTAAGATATTTGGTATGTAGCATTGTCTAGTGGACCTCTACCAGGTTTGTTCAAATTATTGCCCTAGAGTCAAAATTGGCCCCGCCCCGGGGGTCACTTGATTTATATAGACTTATATAGGAAAATTAAAAAAATCTTCTTCTCCGAAACTGCAGGGCCTAGAGCTTAGATATTTTGTATGTGGCATTGTCTAGTAGACCTCTACCAAGTTTGTTCAAATTATGGCCCCGGGGTCAAAATTGGCCCTGCCCTGGGGTTTATTCTATTTTATGTAGGAAAATTTAAAAAATCTTCTCCGAAACCACAAGGCCTAGAGCTAAGATATTTGGTATGTAGCATTGTCTAGAAGACCTCTACCAGGTTTGTTCAAATTATTGCCCTAGATTCAAAATTGGCCCCGCCCCTGGGGTCACTTGATTTATATAGACTTATATAGGAAAATTTAAAAAATCTTCTTCTCCGAAACTGCAGGGCCTAGAGCTTAGATATTTTGTATGTGGCATTGTCTAGTAGACCTCTACCAAATTTGTTCAAATTATGGCCCGGGGGTCAAAATTGGCCCTGCCCTGGGGTTTATTCTATTTTATGTAGGAAAATTTAAAAAATCTTCTTCTCCGAAACCACAAGGCCTAGAGCTAAGATATTTGGTATGTAGCATTGTCTAGTGGACCTCTACCAAGTTTGTTCAAATTATTGCCCTAGGGTCAAAATTGGCCCCGCCCCGGGGGTCACTTGATTTATATAGATTTATATGGGAAAATTTAAAAAATCTTCTCCGAAACTGCAAGGCCTAGAGCTTAGATATTTTGTATGTGGCATTGTCTAGTGGACCTCTACCAAGTTTGTATGGCCCCGGGGTCAAAATTAGCCCTGCCCTGGGGTTTATTCTATTTTATATAGGAAAATTTAAAAAATCTTCTCCGAAACCACAAGGCCTAGAGCTAAGATATTTGGTATGTAGCATTGTCTAGTGGACTTCTTTTAAATATGTTCATATAAAAAACGGCCCAGATGGGTCACTTGATCTTACTTGGACTCGTATAGAAAACTTCAACAATGTTCATCTCCAAATAACCTTTTCTCCTGGTGAGCATTTATAGGGCCATCATGGCCCTCTTGTTACTTGTTTACTTTTATCATTTAAGTACAATGCATAACGTTTATTGCCTTAGGGTAAATCTTAACTGAAAGAAGGTAAAATCTAAATGATGCAAACAATACAGCTTGTCACACCATATAAAACGTAAATGGTCAGCACATATAGACTGACTAAATTAAACCCAATATGAAAACAATATGTGTCAATTTAGGATAAATTATCGAAACAAATAATCACTTTAAGCCATTGTGTTAACTTCTGTTGGATACCAAGTAGGTCTTCAGGTAACTTATTCATACAGTTTATACATTCCTCACTTGGTACTATAGTAGTTATGAAGTTATTTACTAAAATGTTCTAGTTACTTCCCTCGAAATTAAAAATGGTGGAAACTTATTTTCTTAAGTGTTTTAATTTTGGCGTTTAAGAAGGCAGGACATGGTTTTATTTTGGCGGTTCAATATGAAACCGCCAAACATAAAACCCGCCAATTCATGAACATCTTAAAAACGCCAAATTTTGCACCTGCAGAAATAAAGACATATACAGTATTCGATTTATCCTGCTATTTTCATTAATTTAAGTACAGTAATACCTCGATTATTCGAATGTCATTGGGACCTGAAAAATCATTCGGATAATCCATGGTTTCGAATAATCCATTTCAGTATAATGTATTGGTTGGAAACGATAAATTCCGTACTGTCCGTATATTGCAAGGGAGTTAACTCTCGTATGTAAACATGACGTTATTTATTTGAGTGATAATAAGAATAAAATAAAATGTACAACAAACACTTATTATTTATCATTGTTTTATGAATGTATATGAGTTAACCAATGAAACAATAATTCTTGTTAAATAAATATCCGCGCATTTATGGATTATGCAGAACACAATCCGACACAATAATATGTCATTCTCACTTCACTTACTAACGATCGACTAGGCATCGCTATCGTAACATTCTAAGACAAATAAAGAATCGAAGACGTAATGTTTTTAGGTTTGGTACGTTTTTTCACTAAATCATCATATTCTAGTTAGCTTTGTTTAACTGTGTTCGAATCTGTTTTAAATTTTTTATTGACGCTGAAAAATGCAAATAAGTTCATACAGATCACCAAGCAGGTACGTACGCATATTAACTTATTATACCCGAGATCATAGTGTAATATTCGTCGCGATTAGTATAAAAGCGTAACAAACAATATGGTCAACTTAACGATAATTAAACTGTTTACACGCTTCGTGTATGAATTGATGTGACACATTGTTTGTCACACGACATTTGATTCTCAATCGGCCATTGTTAAATTGACGACTTCGAATAATAGGTGTGAAAATACGCGCATTTGTAATTTTAGGGACCAAATAATGCATTCGGATTACACCAGGTATTCGTAAAATCCGATTCGTATAACCGGGGTTCGTTGTACTTGAAATATATAGAGACGTAATCGGGACCGTAGATTTTATTCGGATAATACCGGGTATTCGGATAATCGGTGTTCGGATAATCGAGGTTTTACTGTAATTTTATACTGAACTTCATACTTCTACGCCAAATCATATGTGACATAACGTACACTAATGTCTTTTCATTAAGAACGTCACTAATGACGTCACACAGAGCTTTACAACATTTAAAGATTTTATATTTAATGCTCAAAATAGCCTTAAATGCATTTTGCATGTGACAACAAGTATAATTATCTCTTTAACATGGCATGGGAATATTTGAAAGTAACTCTTAAAATGATTCTAACGCATGTTTTGAATCACATGACGCACTGACTGGATATAGATAAGTTCTGCCGGCAGGGCTTTCTCCTGCACCTGTCCTAATGAGCATGATAGCAGGATAAGGGGTCATCTTGCCCCTATTGTCTTACTTTATAATGTGACTATTTTCTTTATATTGTAGGAATCGTCCTGCTCCTTCTACACCAACCAGAGTTCTAGATATTAGTGTTGGCAATTCTACCCCAAATTCTAGTCTAAATGTAAGAGCTGAAAGTCTATTCTAATAGACCAGGTTTATTTGTATTTCTAATTTATGCTACTTTATTGGAACAATGTTAATATCAATACCACCATAATTTTAAAAATCCTTCCAAGTTGGGAGTTTTATATTATGCTGCCCCTCATATGTGCCAGCGTCTGTTATTTAATATTTTTTGGGTAATTTGACGGGATGTCAAGGTCATGTGACAGAAAACAGTTCTGAATGGACATTATAATTTTATTGCATCTGTTTTAACAAGTTGGTCAATTTTGGAACAACATTTCAGTTACACATGATGGCTTAAAATTTAAAATCATCCTAAAACTACTGTTAGAGTGAGGTATATTATTTTGCTGATTAACTATATTCATAGTGTTATGTTTGTATTTTCAGATGCCTCGAGATTGTGAAAGTCCTGATCTTATACGTGTAAAACCTTGTAATAAACTCACCTTAGATGGATTATTTCAAGAACATGAAGAACATGTAAGAGTTGTCTCCCTTAGTTTAACATGAAGATAGGGTTGTATTAATTTTGTGGGGTAGTTGTTTACTTCAGTGAGAATATAAACAATTGTTGTCTGTTCTGTTTGCATTGATAATTATTTGTAAGATGAAAGTTAAATATTGATATAAATATTCATGTTACGATTACACTTAAGTTAAATGTTTAAAATATCTTTGAAAACAGAGATGGAGTGTATTCATAATTTCTGAATTTAGCTAATGATTTGTTGTAATGTACTGAAAAATATTTTATTGTATAATCTTCAGGCTGACCATGTTAAGGAGATGGATGAACTTAACAAGGAATTACAGGTGAATATCAATCCTCGTTACTTTATCACCAGCCCAGAAGGTCACAGGTGAATATCAATCCTCGTTACTTTATCACCAGCCCAGAAGGTCACAGGTGAATATCAATCCTCGTTACTTTATCACCAGCCCAGAAGGTCACAGGTGAATATCAATCCTCGTTACTTTATCACCAGCCCAAAAGGTCACAGGTGAATATCAATCCTCGTTACTTTATCACCAGCCCAGAAGGTCACAGGTGAATATCAATCCTCTATCTTTATCATCAGCCCTGAAGGTCACAGGTGAATATCAATCCTCGTTACTTTATCACCAGCCCAGAAGGTCACAGGTGAATATCAATCCTCGTTACTTTATCACCAGCCCAGAAGGTCACAGGTGAATATCAATCCTCGTTACTTTATCACCAGCCCATAAGGTCACAGGTGAATATCAATCCTCGTTACTTTATCACCAGCCCAAAAGGTCACAGGTGAATATCAATCCTCGTTACTTTATCACCAGCCCAGAAGGTCACAGGTGAATATCAATCCTCGTTACTTTATCATCAGCCCTGAAGGTCACAGGTGAATATCAATCCTCGTTACTTTAACATCAGCCCTGAAGGTCACAGGTGAATATCAATCCTCGTTACTTTATCACCAGCCCTGAATGTTATAGGTGAATATATATCCTTGTTACTTGTTCACCAGCCCTGAAGGTCACAGGTGAATATAAATCCTTGTTACTTTATCACCAGCCCTGAAAGTTACTGGTGAATATTAATCCTTGTTACTTTATCATCAGCCCTGAACATAACAGGTGAATATACCCGACTGTGGTCAAGTGGTTAAGGTCATTGACTTCAAATCACTGTAACCTCTCACTGTTAGAGGGTCGTGGGTTCAAGCTCAGCTACCGACCATGTCTCTTTATGTGAGAAAGTAAGCAGTTGCTTACAGAGGATGGGAGTCTAGTACTGGTCCTCGACAGGGCTTTCTTCCCAGGAACGATGTTAGGTGAACTGTCTGCCTCATATGACACTGACTGTTAAAAAAGGGGCTTAAACTCAAATGAACGAACAAACAAACTGGTGAATATTAATCTAGGATACTTTATCACCAGCCCTGTGTATGCTGTCCTGTATGAATGTTGTAAAACCATAACTCTTATCCTAATTAGGGATATCATAATTATATTAAAATATCAAAGTTTAGCATTTCAATTCTCTTATTTCAGAATGATCTAAAACAAGGTGGCTTTGTCCATATTTTAAACAGAGAGGAATCATTACCTGGTAACTATAAGTAGTTAAGGTAGTTCGCGGTGTTGCTCGGCAAAAAAGAAAGTGTGTTAGAATGGCATGAAATTTGGAGGAATTGTACCTGAAGTAGCAGCGCTTACGAAAATATAGTTCTTTTTACAGTTTGACGTTGATAACCTAGCACCTAAACGACGTTAAAACGCCACCTAGCGGCACCAGCTATGTGAACGACTCGTTGTACTTTTTCCCTAGTAGATTTGCTATAAATTGTCATAGATTGAAAATTCGCACTTTGTGAATGAGAGAATGCAGTTGTCTACCGAATGGTATTCATCAATGCTTTGAATATCCATGAACGCCCGGCGTGTCGGAAATTAATCGACGTCAAAACGTCATTATGGGAACGTTTTTTCGACGTAAAATATTCAGATAAATGCAAATGTAGCTAAAACGCCGTGGTAGAAGTTTTTCAAAAATTAACATTATGCAAAACATTCATTTATCTACACATTCAGCGAAAAAAATCCATACCTCTTCAGGCTACTTTTTTCAGTATCGTAACGTTTCCTGCACCACTTGAAATGAAAACAACGTCATTACGTCATTATTTAGGCCATTTTCGCGCTTTATACTTGGTTTATTGTAAGCGAATGTTAATTTTATGTTTCCATAATAGATATTTGTAGACTTTTAACAATTCCAACAATTATAGTTAGGAACGTAATATACTTTTTAGTCGGCAATAAATGCTTTTGCCGACAAGTCTATCGTCTTCTTTTAGTAAGTTGTAATGAATGCAGTCATAAAAGTATTAATGTCGATATGCTACCGTATTATTAAAGCAACAATGTTTCTATGTTAACTCTGTTGTTTATATTTTGAAGATAACAACATTTCATGATATGTTTTGTTACTATCAATAATATAAAGTACCGGTATTGATTCCTTACATACATTTTTTTTTCACACCTCAATAAAAGCTGTACTGTAAATAATATGTATTTTACAATACAGGATAATCGATTGATATACAAAATATAACACGTTCCGTCACGTACAGTTAGCAGGGTACAAGTATCACGTGATATCTTGGCTTGGTCTATCAATGCCATGACGACTTAATGTCAGATTTATATGGTTGATTGTAAGCCTCCGCTCGCTGTAATTTTAGCGCAACATGTAGTAATAAGCTTTGCGTCCGATGACAAGTTTTGTTTTTCGTAAAAGATTTTTGCAACTTCACAGCGACTTCCTTCACACTGAAAAAAACCTGCAATTTTTCTCAACATCCAGGACAAACATAATAAAGTCCTCTCATGTTGGAGCATCAGAAACTGCATAATGCATAACATATTCATTTTTAGCAATTTTTGTACGAAACATTCCTTCGTGTGTTTACTAATTCTGGACGTTGTTATCTATTCCTTCGTGTGTTCACTAATCCCGGACGTTGTTATCTGTACAGTGTAAGACTGTCCGCAAACACCATAAAAAAGCCGTATTTTTGAATGATGACTTTTTAGTTAAATGCAAAAATTGATTTACTGAACTTCTTCAGCCGCTGACATTTCGGCGAAATTTACACAATTCCTTGTCGAGTGACCAACCGTCGTCACGTGTCCTGAAATTAATCTGATTTTGTTCAGTATTCGATAAATGTGACAATCAAGAAAATAAAATTTATTAGCGGTGTCAACTGAAAATAAAGGTGTGTAGCGCGCTGTAAATAATTGATCTACCAAAGTTATCAATAATCCATGCAGAACTCGTGGCAACCAATAGGAAAATCTTTAAAATAATTCTTAACTAGTCATAAACAACAATATCTACAGCATAGATAGTTGGTTTGTACATGTAGCATTATCTAGTAGATCTCTACCTGGTTCATTCAAATTATGGTCTTTGGGTAAAAATTGGCCCCGCCCCGGGAGTTACTTGATTTTACATACAATCATAAATATATGAAATCGTTTAAAATCTTTTTGTCCGAAGCAAGTCCTTGAGTTATGATATTTGGTGTGAAACATTGTCTAGCAGACATCTACCAAGTTTGTTCAAATGATGGCTCCTGGGTAATTTTATTCTTAATAATAGTCTTTTCATCTTGTTAGCGATTATAGGTAAAAAGTAAAAGGATATGTTTATAGTCAGAAATTTTTATTCATAATCAACCGACTTTCACAAGTTACCCCGATCACTGGGTTATGGACAAGTTTGAGACCCGCGAGATATTTTTTCTGCCCGTAATTTTCCATTTACGCGCACCCGCATTTTGTTTACATACACTCAGTTTGAATAAAAAATACGTTAGTAACATTTTTTCCGTCATTATGTGAGTTTCATTCGTGTCCCAAACGCAGCAACTGTTTATAAATTGCATATTTGTATGTGCATTCAACCTGACCTTGTGGCGTGTACAAATTTAAACAAAAACGAACATGTACCTCTTTGAACATACAGTGTTTCGGATTTTTTCTCTTCTCAATAATAGTTTTCGAACATCGATGTCTTCATGATCAAGTTAAAGTATAAATCAGATTATCAACTCTTAGATAAAACAACCAAATTTAATGAATATTGCTCCCACCAAACGTTGTCTTTATGTGCAGAATGATTTACGTCAATTTGTCATGGTATGACTTTAGGAAACGTTACGATACTGAAAAAAGTAGCCTGAAGAGGTACGGATTTTTTTCGCTTAATGTGTAGATAAATGAATGTTTTACATAATGTTAATTTTTGAAAAACTTCTACCACGGCGTTTTAGCTACATTTGCATTTATCTGAATATTTTACGTCGAAAGAACGTTCCCATAATGACGTTTCGACGTCGATAATTTCCGACACGCCGGGCGGTCATGGATATTCAAAGCATTGATGAATACCATTCGGTAGACAACTGCATTCTCTCATTCACAAAGTGCGAATTTTCAATCTATGACAATTTATAGCAAAGCTACTAGGGAAAAAGTACAACGAGTCGTTCACATAGCTGGTGCCGCTAGGTGGCGTTTTAACGTCGTTTAGTTGCTAGGTTACCGACGTCAAACTGTAAAAAGAACTATATTTTCGTAAGCGCTGCTACTTCAGGTACAATTCCTCCAAATTTCATGCCATTCTAACACACTTTCTTTTTTGCCGAGCAACACCGCGAACTACCTTAAGTTTTAATGGGCCTCATTATACCGCTGCAAACAAAGTTTGAGCGGGGGTATATTGGAGTCACTCTGTCAGTCGGTTGTTTGTGCAGTGAACTACTTCCACATTCTTTAAGCGATTGCAATGAATCTTGAAATATGTTATCACCATGAAGTGTAGATGTTCAAGACACAATTTTCATGCCCAGCGATTCACTCATTGCAGAGTTATGTCCCCTTGAATGTATAGTGTACAATGGCATTCTTAGCTCATGAATGTTTGTGGAGCAAACTACTTACACATTTTTCAAGGGATGGAATTGAAACTTGAAATATATTATATGTATTATTATATGCCCTTGAACTTAGCCGTATAGTGTTCTTTTGCATTCTTAGTGTCAAAGCGGCTGTGGGGATATTAGTCACCTCTGTGACAGCTCTAGTTTAACTTGCTTACTCTGGCTATGTATTATTTGGAACTATTTGTGTTGAAATATCTTCATGAAGGTTTTCAATCTGAAACATATTGATGACCATCAAATTGATCTTGAAAGGAATCCAATTTGTTTATTGTTAGTGGCAGTTAATAAAAGTCTCTTTACTGTGACAATGGCGAACATATTATTAGCTTGTCTGTGTGAAATAGGCATGTGGGATGTTCGTCATGTTAGTGGTTTTAAATTAATTTTGAATTATAAAACTTTATAAAAACAGTAAGAAGGCCCAAAGAGACCATACATAGAATATTTGTTATTTTTAAATCTCAGAGGAATCTTTCACGGATGAACAGAGAAACATGTTACGACAGTTAGAAGTTCAGGATACAAGTATACATCACGATTGGCCTGGTATGGTTTTATTCAAACCTGAGAATTATCAGTGTCTGTTTAATAATACTCTACACCCCACCCACTGTGGTTTTACTGCTACAAGTAATGGCGGAAGATTAGAGAGATACATGGAGTCTCTCTCTGTTGGTATGAACTGATTGTTTTATTTTACTGATTGTTTTACTGATTGTTCTAAGTTTTGTTCGTATTTTTTCTATATCCAAAAATCTGCTGCTTCTATTTTATCCTTTAGCTTTGCCGCAGAATTTTCATTCTTTTGATAAATTTCTAATTTTTCGTAATCCTATATTCATCCATTTACTTGATTTTAAATTATACAGTGCAACCTCTACTAAGCAACAACCTTTGGGAAAATTAAAAATAAGTCATTGTTGAGAGGTTGTTGCTCTAGAGAGGTTAAATTATAGGGCTGTCCCGATACAGATCTCAGCCGATATGATACGTATTGCGATACGGTACTAGTGATGTGCGATATCTATGATACGATATAAAACTATTTCTAAGTAATGATATATACATTACAATATTAGTGTTTTTTCTAACTGCACACTTATTTGGTGCTAGAAAGTCCTAATTAACTGTTAAAAAGGTGTAAAACTAAAATTGCCTTGCGCTTAAAGTCATCAAACTGCTTCACAAATGTTTAGTTGATTTTGGTAAAATTATATTTCAGTTCTAAAATTTCTCCTGTTACTCGCAATGCATTGTATCCCCTGACGTAAAAGCACGGTCAGTACCTGAAAATTGGAATTCATACAGAATTCCGACTATTAGCCAGATAAAATTGTTTAAAGAATCAGGTTTTATGATTGTTGAAAAACAATTCTAAATTAATGATAAATTTTTGAAACCTTGAACTTGGATGTTATGATTAAGAGACATATGTGTTCAAAGGTTGCTAGTCCCACCACTATACAGATCGCAGTGATAATTCTTACAGTCTGCTACGTGATTCTTTGTTTCATCAATCGGCAAACCAAAATGTTGCCATATTTTTATGTAAAATTACTTGGTGGCGTTTTAAAGTTTCTTGGTGCCTAAGCCATTTTGTTCAGTAATAACAGATTGATAGTGCAGATGACTGCGGCAATGTTTACAAACTTTATAGGTAAAGCTAGCTGGCACTCAAGCCAGCTGTTTGAATATTTGTACATATGACTGAAAATTTAAATGCCAGATCTATGTTTTGGAAAACTAGAAAATCTGTTCCTCATTTGTTAAAAGGAAAGTTCTAAAACATCGTTTAATAATTTAATTTATAAGTTAATATCTACTTGGCAAAATCTGAATATTCGAATCGAATCCGTTGTCTAGCTTTACTTCACGCTGCTAATGTCTTTAAATATAAAATATGGAGTTGAGAAAGCATTGTCGACGATTAAATGAGAGAAAATTCATCAGTTTTTAGTTCAGTTGTTAAACATTCAAGGAGTTTGTAGTGTATAGTAAAAAAACACGATACGGCCAATACGGGACCTAACGATACGATACACATATCGTTCAGCACTGTATCGGTACACGACCACATCGGGACAGCTCTATTAAATTAAAAATATATAATTGTACTGTGGGAAACATCATGCTGTTGTTGATGGGAGTTTGTTGCTCAAGGGAATGTCACTCCGGAGAGGTTGCACTGTACCTTCAATTTTGTACATTAAATATTTCTGTTACAGATCAGTATAGGATGGTGATAACGTCTCAGATGATTCCACAGCTCTTCATGAAAATCACAAATCAAAATCAGTTACTGAGATGGTTATTTTATATGAGTAAGTCATCTTGTCTTGTTCAAGAAGGCAAATGTTAAGGTTCCTTGCCAGACATGAGGGGATATTGTAGGGGTATCTGTGTCCATGACTCATATTTAGTTTTATTTTATAAGTTTGACTGAATGCTCTGACTGTTTACATGTATGTGCGAGATGATAATTTTTAGCTCACCTAATTCATCAGGTGAGCTTTTAGGATCGTTGAATGTCCGGTGTCCTACCACAATTAGTTTGTTTACACTCTAGCATTCGCAACTCTTAACAAATCATGATTAAACTTGCTCACAATGTATACGGCCACAATGTGATTTCTGTATGTTTGTATGATGAATGTCTAACAAAGTGTCTTGCATAATAGTTACTTAATATAGAAGTTTTCATGTTTATAGTACTGTTCGGTGTTCGGGTGACTTGTCCGAAAATCACTCCCCCTGCATTCGTAATCATCAATTTATCACCTGTAGATTTTCTTCGCGGCATCGATCTTGACTGTGAATCACCGCAATGTCGCTATTCACCACGTTATATGACTCTTTATTAGACGGTAATCTTTGATCACTAAGGATCACGGTGATACACAAACCTTTAAAGCAGGCTCTCAGGTAGCTAAAATGATATTTATTGTCAATGTTTCTAATAATTTCACTTTCTGTTGACTGTTCATTTACCGAAAACAGTAACATGGTAAGATAATTCAGGATTTAACACTTACAGAAATCCTGGTATCTGATTAATTTTGTCAAGTAGGAAATCCAATTCTAGAAGTAAATATGTAGAAAAACTGGTGAATTGCTAAGCAAATTTGTAAACTGTGAAGCAATGTTTTACATATGCAGCGTACAGGGCGAGATTCAGATGCCTATTTTTAGTGTTTTATATATGTCGAACACAGGGTGAGAATCATTATTTAGACTGCGACGCAGTTTCTCATTTTACCTATGTAGCTCGGTGCTCTAATCAATAAGACCAGTCCACTGTTTACATTATTTCGCGCAATAATATACGAAAGCTGACAGATTAATTAAAGCTGATCAACTATTATTAAGTTCTCAACAGTCTTTGATTATAATTTATGTCAACGCTAATTTTTCACACTTATAGTACGGTTCGGGTGATTTGTCCGATTTTCGCGATTTGAATTTTGGCCGTCGCATTCAGAGAAGGTTGTAAGTTTTGAGTAAACTAAACAGGCGTCATCACCCGGTTGAGGATCGTCACCGCAATCCACCGCAAATAATTGCCCTTCAGTGGTGACGGTTACCGTCGATCATTGTTGCTCTGAACGCGATGGCCAAAATTCAAATGGCGATTTTCGCACAAATCACCTGAACCGTACTGTAAATATTGTATATTTTTTATACTAGCATATAGTTGATTGATTTCAGTGTCTGTACATGATGATGATGATATCCAATTAGGAAGTCAAGAGTTATTACTGGATATCCTACATACACAACAAATAGATGGTGTACCAAAATGGACACCTAGACTTATAGATGTACTCTCTGTGCTTGTTAATTATGGTCAGTATTTACTAGAGTATTTTTATAGAGCTGGACTGGTTTCTTCCATCAATTATGAGCAGATAAGATGACCCATCGTATATTATCCCCCATGGCATCGTCTAATGTCTGTCCATCCGTCACACTTTTTGAAGGCAGGCAGGCAGGAATTGATAGAGGGTGGTGGGTTCAAGCCCAGCTACCGACCATGTCTCTTCATGTGAGAAAGTAGGCAGTTGCTTACGGAGGATGGGTAGTCTAGTACTGGTTCTTCCCAGGAATAATGGTTAGGTGAACTGTCCACCTTATATGATTCTGACTGTTGAAAAGGGATGTAAAACCCGATGAAACAAACAAACAAACAATTATTGAATGTTGAGAGCATGGTGATTATTGTTTTACAGGAGCTAGTCTGGAGTCTCTGTTACCCTGTGGACCAAGTGATATGGACATTATCAGGTAAATCTAACACAATATATAAGGTTCAAGTTTACCTGTTCCAAAAGTTTTATTTACATAAAATAAGTGCTCAGTTGGGTTGTTTAAGATTATTGTTGTTTGCATAGATCATAGATTGTAATTTTTTATCTCTATTTCTTATTTAAGTGCATACAAAACATTTTATGTACAGCTGAAAGTTTCAAGAAAAGTGCGAAAGTTCAAAATTTGAACTATCACGATTCAAATGTAGTTTGTGTTTCTGATAAAAGCTAGTTTGAGACAGTAAGATGTTTTATATGAATTAAATGTGATCAGTATTGTACTTGATTATTTAGGGGCAAATTACTCCAGCAGCCAGGCTACAGTCAACAACCTAATGTTCATCGTGTCACTTACCGTATAAACAATCTTATGCTTGTCTTGAAGATTATCACACAATCACTTCATGGACAATGGTAAGTTTTCATTTATAAGACCATTTCATTCCATTCATATTTTGGGATGCAATAAACTTTCAATGATCAAGTCAGGTTTTTTTTAGTATTTTGAAATTTGAAATAGATGTACGAACTTTTTAAGGATTTTTTACAAGTCAGACTACTGAGTATAATAATATATAATATGAAGAAAGTGATTGTATATGTGTATTTCAGTGGACGATACAGTCCAAATGATGCTAGCCTTCTCATTTATGCTTTGTGCAAAGTGATACTTGATCCTTCAACAAAAACTTGGTATGTGCACATTTCTATTACATTCAATGCCTTTTTTTTGTTGAATAAAAATCAATTTTGTTCTTACTTTTCTTGTAAATTGTGAAAGATATGATGATATCATAATTGGCATCAAAGTCATGATATCTTTATTGTATTTTCCATATGTGGAGATGTTTTTACGCGTTTTAAAACTTGATGGATAGTATGTTATAATAAATAATGATCTTTTACTTGTGTTGAACTTTTTATGCCCATTAGGGACAGCATATATATAATGATTACAGCATGTATCAGATCACCTGAATATCATGACTAGTCTGTAACTTGTGTCATTCATGGGTGAATTTTAGAAAGATTAGGAACACGTGATCAGCAAGTCGTGACAATGTTTCACATGCAAATTAGTGTTCACAAACACTCGTTGACAACAACAACAATATGTACATTGTCTGCAATAAGTAAAAAAGCTATAAAATTTTGATAATTGACCAATGACCCACTTACTGTGAATACTGTCCCTCTGGCCCTCCTCAGACAGTTGCGGAATTCTGTATTAACGGTGCATATAAAGCTGGTCTTGGCACAAATGCTGCATTCCATAATTGTACTTTTCACTACTCATAACGGTAAATTGTTAAAATCCCAAGTGTTTGGAAATATCGGAGAAATTGAAATGATGGATGGCATATAGTGTTTACCCTGTCCGTTGGTGTGTGTGGGGGGGGGTTACGGATTTTCGTGTCCGGCTCATAACTTTGTCATGCATGATTGGATTTTGAAAAAAGTTGGCACAAATGTTCAGTGTAACAAGAGGACGTATCATGAGCAAAAACTGTGTCGCTTGCTCAAAGGTCAAAGTCACAGTCGGCCCTTAAAGCATTGTATGTATATGTTTGTGTCCGGCTCATAACTTTGTCATGCATGATTGGATTTTGAAATACATTGGCACAAACGTTCGTCATATTAAGTTGACCTGTCATGCGCAAAAACTATGTCGCTTACTCAAAGGTCAAGGTCACAGTGGACACTTAAAACATTATATGTATATGTTCGTGGCCGGCTTATAACTCTGTCATGCATGATTGCATTTTGAAATAAACTGGCACAAATGTTCATCATATCAAAATGATGTGTCATGCACATCAACTGTGTCACTTGCTCAAAGGTCAAGGTCACAGTTGACACTTAAAGCATTGTGTGTTTATGTTTGTGTCTGGCTTATAACTCTTGTCATGCATGATTGCATTTTGAAATAAACTGGCACAAATGTTCATCATTTCAAGAGGATGTGTCATGCGCATCAACAGTGTCACTTGCTCAAAGGTCAAGTTCACAGTGGACGTTCAAAGTTTGTGCATATAATTATGTATATAATGAAAGTTTATGTTCGTGTCTGGCTCATAACTTTGTCATGCATGATTGGATTTTGAAATAAATTGGCACAAATGTTCATCATATTAAGATGACGTGTCATGCGCAAAAATTGTGTGGCTCACTCAAAGGTCAAGGTCACAGCGGACACTTATATATTTACGTTCATTCCTTATATTGAAATAGTGAAAGTACATGTAGTTGTGTGTTTACCACCCTTAGGTGATCTTTACCTCCCACAATGGGCAGCATTCCCTAGCAACCTGCTCTATGTTGTATTCACATATTTGCCACACAACACTCATTTCTGTGTCCAGTGTGAAATGGCGGGGGCATCCGTGTCCTAGAACTTGATTTAGTGGTGGACAGTTTAACTGAACTAGAAACAAAATAGTTCCGTATGTTGGCGTGAGCTAAATTGTTATTAAAAATTGTAGTTTATATGTGAAAAATATTCAGTTAAAATAATGTTCAAAGTTGATATGAAAATACATAACATCAAAAATTGTATTGACATATTTAATGCATATGCATAAGGAAATTGATGCAAATTGCAGACAATGGTAAAGGACCTTGTACAGCTACTTTTTTGCCCTTAGTGAAGTAAGCAAACAGGCATTTTTTTGTCAATCTTTTTGTTTGTTTTGTCTGAGCTTTCTTTTATTTTACTGGCTCCCTATAGGATGAATTTGAAAGGACAAATGATTATATAAAAGCATGTTTCATATTTAAACAATACTTAAGAAAGTGCATGTTTATGTTCTAAGGCTTGTATCACTTACTAATGACATCTCTTGTTAATTAACCAATGTGTTGTAGTTGAATACATGTGGTTCTCTTTATTTCAGTCCATGTAGTATGGAGATAGTTCAGAACTGTATAACCATGGTGATACATCAATATACAGAATCTGATTGGTTGAAAGAGGTATAAAAGGTCATAATATATAATAGTACAGTTATGTCAATTGTTTAAAGTGTGTTAGTCTTGGCCACAGTTTTCTACATTTCTTTTAACAGTTTTCTGGCCTTCATTTGACAGTTTGAGACATACAGATCAAATTTAGAACTTGAAATGAACACTTCTGGTATACAATTGTTTAGTAGTATGTAAAACTGGGAATTCTATCTATCAAATAAAGAGTCTGCTAGAATTCTTACATTGAACATGATCAAAAGCTATGACATTTATTTTCCTCCTTTGTGGCTTCCTGAAAAGTTTAAATATTGTAGCATACATGTACTGGTTGTTATGGTAATAAAACTAATGCTGTATCAATGGATTGTATGCATGAGTTGTCCATACATAAATTTGCCTGAAATGGTTTCTAATTATTTACTGTTACATCCCTCCCCAATCTTTATTGACATGTTTGTTTATTCCCCAGCGATTACGACTTTGTCGTCTGCTTGCAAATTTATCTGCCAACCACCATGATCATAGTCATGTTGCCCAGCTGTTACCTGGGGGTAAGAGAGGAGCATATTTACAGAGGAGATATTGTTACCTAGCAACAAGTCAGATTCTAACAGGAAATTGTGATATTTCTGATGTTAAACTGGATAACTTTGAGGTGAGTTTTCATAAAAATGAATGAACTGTTCATCACAGAAATCTGGGAGAGGAAATTGTAACTTTTTCTCTACAATGACTGCACTGTTGTGAACTGTATTGTTGTTTTATAGAAAATCTTAATGACACTTCATGTGCGTGTACAGAACAACCTCTCCAGAACAACAACCTCCCTCCAATAAAGGCCACTCTGTGATCAGAAGTCATTCTTTTAGAAATTCATTGTTTAGAATTAAATGACCTCCAAATAGGGAGAACCTGTCAATAAAGGTCACATTTTGTCCCCAGGGTGACCGTTGTTGACAGGTTTCAATGTAAGTGGTTTCTTACCTTTGTACATATTGTGAGCCCTTTGCAATTCTTTGAACTGATTTGTGAAATCTGTGTTTCAATACTCTAAATAATTTGAAGGAATATCATACTGGTAAATCAAGTAGTTTTCCATCTGCGGAAAATATTTAGTAGCTCTGTAAAGTTCCATCAATGGAAATCTTTTAGATAAATTGTTATGACTCATTCTACCTGCAGATGACATTTAAAAAATGTAAGTCTTGGTTTGTAGTGCCCCCTGGTGGTGTGGATGACCTTTAACTAGTGGTTTGTATTTCAGATTGGTTACCTGGAAAAGTTTGTGAATTTCATCAGAGACTTACTTGAGAATGATCCATATACTCTGTCTTCTGTCATCAAACTGATAGAACTGAGTGTGGGTACAAACTATACTCTAAATACTAGACAAAGGGTATGTCTGTGTATTACTAAGTATTATATAAGTTCTCTAAATGTGTAACAATAGCATTCAAAAATCTTACATGTTCATGTTAAACAACTCCTACATAAGGTATTATTGTGTCTTGACCAGTCCTTGACTATCATTATTAATTGATTATTAGCAACTTTAAATAAAGTGCTAAAATTCAGAGGTCAGTAATATTTTCTTCTTATTAGTACATTGTATTTGGTTGTAAATTATCCTCTTTTCCATGAGGGGCATATGTTAATGGTCTCCATCCACTTGTCTGTCTGTCTGTCTGTCCGTGCAGAATGATAGTGTGAAGCATAACTTCAAAACCATATAAGATACTTATTTATTTAAAACTTTGAACAAAATTAGAAGGCAATGAGATGAAGTACTGAGGTTAAGGCCAGATAACCCTACCTTATCTTGTTATAGTTATTGTCCTTTGATTACTGTATAAGTTGATATTTCCGCGTGTTGAAAAGTAAGCGAATTTGAAATTCTGGACATTTTGCTTGCGGAAATGTTAGCAAAATTCTAACTGGTAATTTGCATAATAATAGCATGTCGTAAAAATCACAATCAGATGTATGTCATGCATAAAAACATACCGTGTCCCATTTACATTACGTTGTCCAATTTAATCATGCATAAAAATACCCACTTATGTTTACAATGAACAATTATAAGCATGTGTAAACAATTAATGCCTATGTTTGAAGTAAACATATGCAAACTGTACAGATGAAATTGTGAAGGGTGTGAAATGTTTTCATAGCTAAGCAGGTTTGTTTTCAATGAAGTTAAGTAAATATAATCAATACAAGAAGAATGTGAAATAAAATCATTTATTTCTAATTCCCAGGTGCGTATTAGTTATGCCCCTTTGACAGGCGTATTTTGTGACCTGGTACTCTTGTTTTACTTTACGTCTGCCGTCAAAGTAAGCTTAAAGCTAAAATTAGGTGCAACTATTCATATTTTGGAAGAATCTCTGTTTGAAATACTTTTGTTGATGCGAAGGTATTATGATCTCCCATATTTTAGCTCACCTGGCACAGAGTGCCAAGGTGAGTTTTTAGGATCGAGCTATATCCGTCGTCGTCCATCTGTCGTCAACGATTTCTTTAAACAACATCTCCTCCTAAACCACTTGGTCAATTTCAACCAAACTTCACAGGTGTGTTCCTTGCATGAAGTTCTACCAAAGTTGTTCAAAGAATTCCATTCCAAATGAGAGTCAGACCTTGAACAAACTATGCCTCTCGAAAAACTCGTTAGATGATGCAAAATCATTTGAAAATGCAATCAGGATCAACAAAGGGTCATTATGGGGTCGTATTTGACGCGTGACTGCAGTTGGATTGTTGCCACAACTGATATCTGAATGAATCAGGACTAGTTTGGGTATGGTGTTAGACAAAAAAAGTATGCTTGTTTCGCCACTTGAATGGCAGCAGAAACCGGAATTAGCATGTACATGAATAGCAAAGTAAGGGTCGGAATAAGAGTATTAGTAAGACTGGTATGTGTTCAGATTGAAAAAAAAATACATGTACATGTATCTCAGTTTTAACTCATGGAAAACTGGAGATTTACAAACTTATTATAATGGTTAAAATACAGACAAGGACTTATATACATACATGGATTCGCAACTGCTAAAAATAGCTCAAACAATATCGTTCCCGCAATGCATTGCTATATACTCGGCAATGTCCGACAGCTGTAATCGGGTGTTTACGAACTTGATAATACTAAAAAAAACTCCGGCAATTGGGCACGGGAAATTTGTAAAGAATGCAACAAATTCCTTGAGATACATTTATAATCCACAAAGTCTAAGTATAAGCATTGAAAAAGGCATCAGTCGAACATTTTAAATTCCAAGATGGCGTACATCTATTATAGTCCTTTTGTCTCTGAGATTAACATTTGGAATACCACAGATATTTTCGTAATTTCACTTTTATAAACAAGAGCATGAAATCCCATTGATTCACATGTTATTACCGCGGGATTTGACTACTTTAAACTGTTAATACAGAAGTTGCGAATCCATGTATGTATATAAGTCCTTGATTCAGATAAATGATACTAGGACAGTATGGTCTTAAGTTACAAAATGAGGATTTACTACTCTGAAATGCTAAAATCCAGGAGCATCTGGGGGGGGGGGGCTTTACCCCCCCAGGACCCCCATCTTATTTGTCAGGATTTTCAAAATTCTCAACTTTCACCTATGTATTTGGTCAAACTCCCCACAGCGGTTACCTCCCTTGATCAGTACATTAACCACTGCCACCACTAGTGAAATTCGGCCGTCACAGAGCCGAAGATTTGTTTTCACTTTTGATTTTAAATTCTTAAAAAAAAAATTTGTACTTACCTTTTATTGAAATATTATGCTTAATGTCCAAAGAAGTAAAAAAATAGACAAACGTAATGACTTCACGATGTAAACAATGGCTATATTTTTAAATGTAGTGACGTCACGATGTAAATAATGGCTATAGTTAGACAGTTACTTTTCGATTGCACGAAAGAATTCGATCCATCAATTGTTGAAATAGAGTGTTTTCAAAAAAATTTATGTGGTAAAGACGTACATTGTGAATTTACTTGTTGGTTATCGGAAATGTCTTGTTTATCAATTGTTGGTCACATGATACAACTATCATCACGTGATTACAGTGGTGGCAGTGGTTATATTAGCAAAGCGTGACGTAACCGGTGTGAGGAGTTCAGTATTTGGTATGTAGCATTGCCTAGTGGATCTTTACTGGTTCAAATTACGACTGCATGGTCAAAATTGGCCCCGCCCCAGGGCTTACTTGATTTGCATAGGCTTATATAGGAAAATTTTAAAAATCTTCTTCTCCAAAACCACATGGCCTAGAGCTTAGACATTTTGTATGTAGCATTGTCTAGTAGACCTCTACCAAGTTTGTGCATATCATGGCCCCAGGGTCAATATTGACCCTGCCCAGGGTAGATAACTTTTTACCATGACAGATAGCTTCCCTTGGTTAAATTATCCCTTAGTGTTACGATACTCAGGTGAGCGATACAGGGCCATCATGGCCCTCTTGTTTCAATTTGTTGCTCTGACAGATCGGGTGGGGGGGGGCATATAGATTTGCCCTTGTCCATTTAGCATTTGGTGTAGAGTTATGAAATTATACATGTTTATCAGCATTAAAAGTTTTGCATAAAGAGTTTTAACTCTGTGAAAGACTGAAGTTATCTGTCCTTGAATTTGTATTTTAGTATTACATACATGAAAAATTTGTGTCACCCAATAGTGTACCATGACCAGAATAATGGAGTGGGGGCATCTGTATCTTATGGAGAATAGAACATATTTCTAGATATTTTTCAGAATTATTTGATTGATAAAATGGATTGATTGTTAACACTCTAGTCTATGTTTTACTTCTAGGAACAGTTAAAATCTCTTCAAGAAAAAGTGAGCAGAGTAAGAGTTAAAGATTGTATTGGAATGCTGGATAGAACAAGGGTATGTGTCTGACTTGATTAACTGAAGGTTTAAAAGCTATGAGAATTATCATAACCCTGCAAATGAAGTTTGAGAGGGGGTATATTGGAGTCACTCTGTCAGTCAGTCGTTGGTCGAACCGTCAGTCTGTCCGCATACTATTTCACAAGTTTGTGAAGTGAACTTCTTCCACATTCCTTAAGCAATTGCAATGAAATTTGAAATATGACTTCACCATGAAGTGTAGTTGTGTGAAACACAATTTTCATTCCCTTGAACTTAGACATAGACTGTACTATCACATTCTTAGTGTCAAAGCAGCAACAGGGTAGTAGTCACTTCTGTGTCAAAGCTCTTAGTTTATTCTATTTTAGATTTAGTCTATGAACAAAGTCAAATATTAAAATCAAAGTAATAAAATGTGAGCCAAATCATATGAATTAGCATAATAATACATGTGTAAAATTTTGAATTGAAAAAAAATGTGATCTAATTTGTATATTTGCTTTGTTGCATGTATGAAGAAGCAGCAACAAGTCAAGAAAGTCCATTTTTTCCAAGAGTACGATATAAACTGGCTTGATTGTTTCTGATGTTGAAGGTTAAATGCAACATTTTATCTGTTCCAAACAGAATGTGATACTTTAGCATATTTATGTATTACTAAGTTTCATAGATCTGTTTGATATTTGGCAAACTTCTCAGTTTGTTAGTTTTTTGGAAAAATATTATACATGTATACATGTATATACTTTCTAGGTGAAGAATATGATCGTCATGGTTACCAGTAGGTGGGCATTAGACTTACAAACTGTAAGACGTAAACAGGTAGGACTTGTAGTAAATTCTAGTTCAGTTATTATTCAACATTGAACAACAACAACAACAGAAACAACATACAGTCGAAACTTATTATATCAAAGTAAAGATAAAGTCCCGATTTTTATCCTTATTACATATTTTAAAAATGCGCGTATTTCAAATTTGTGGTTCTCACTATTTTCATATATTGAAGTAGATTTAAGATTTTCAACCATAAAGTGACCATCTATTTCGAACCAATCACATCGCCAACTTATAAAAGAAATTTTTGCACCTTTTCCTCAAACAGACACCTACAATCTAACATTGTTACATTATTGACGGTTTTATTGTAAGTTCTATCTAAGAATGGATGGAACTTCATACTCTGAGTTGAGCCCAAGGCTTATGTGTATTATACATCACAGACATACAGATGGGACTGATTTATCACAGCACAGAGTCCTTGTGGTCCTGATTTGAATTAATATGCATTTAGGGTCAGTCCAGAAAATAGAGGGTTGATTATAATACTTTAACTAAATTGCCTTTTGTGTGTAACTAGTAATGTGTATATTTATGTTGTATAATGTATTTCATTTGATTTTAAAAGAAACTATTGTTATTTATAGACAAAGATATTTGAGTATGCAAGTAGTCCAGTCAAGATGCATATAGAGACATTAAAACCAGTCCAATCATCTGATGATGAAGAATCAGACAATGATGATGGCATTCCTCGTAAAATACAAAAACACTCTGAAGCTGCTGACAATGAAGATCTCCTACCTTGTAAAATACAAAAACTCTCTGATGCTGCTGACAATGAAGACCTCCTACCTTGTAAAATACAAAAACTCTCTAACACTGAAGTTAATTTTCAAACCAATGTGATGTGTAATGTACAAAGGACAGACAGCGATGTTAAAAGTAGGGAAAATGAGTCATGCAATGTGCTATTATCAGACAATGGTGATGAAACAATTAGTCAAGTATTACAAACTGAATCTAAAGATGAGATTAGTGATGGTATATCAGTTGAAACACTCTCACAGACTGACTGTAGTGAAGTGAGAAATGAAACAGGTGCTTCACTAAGTCAGAATATACCAGTCATGAATTCATCAGATGTCACATGATACAGTATATTTATAGCTGAGGCGTCAAAATTCAGGAATAAGATGGAGTTTTATTCGTCGACAGGTGTGCTCAATTTTCAAGGGAGATCACTCTCTGTAATGAAAAACAATGATGCCATTTTTGCGAGTTGTGGAAACTAAAGGATAATTTTCAGGATTTTAGCCTCTTGGCGTTCCTGTTATAACGAATGATATTCTTAGCTGTAAAGTATACACATGAACATTCCATTATGTCATTCATGTCTAGGTTATATCTCACATTTCTTGTATCATGTGTATAATTGATATGTTAGACGTGATAGTCACATGGTTGTTTAAATGCATTAAAATTGATTAGTTCTAGTCATTAATTAACTTGGAACAATTGAAGAAAGTGATAGGATGTATAAAATGTACTTACATTGTATTTACTACAATACTGCATTATTACAGTAAAGTCCCCACTTACAACCAGTTATTTAAAGACATTGAACAGCTACTATATAAGTGACCCCCCCCCCCCCCCCAATCCACATGTGGTCTAATCTCTTAATTGTTTTATTGCCCCTAATCAGATAAAACCAGTCTGGTCACGGTCTGTGGACTTGACACCTAGTCAAAAAGTGGGGTAATAAATTTTATTGATTTACAGTGATAATAAGTTTATGACTAAATTGCTTTTGTTTTTATAAGCATAGAGTAACAGATTATGTAAACAGGCACTTGTCTATCAATGACCCTGTCTGTTTTATTACCCCCTACTGTGGAATTAGGGGACTTTCTGGTCCATAAGTTACATGCCTTGCATTCCTGGTTCAATGTCTTTAAAGAATAGAATATATTGGTCAAAAGTTTGATAGTCATTTGTCATGAAATACGACCACCTTTCTCTAAATATCAATGTAGTTAAGATAATAGAATACCTTGTTCCACAGATAAGACCACTCTGCTATTAAGACCAGTTTGATTAAGAACCAATGATGCTTGTAATAGTGGGATTTTACTGTAATTATACTAAAATAGATACCAGTATTGATATTCTGAAGCCTTGTGTCAAGTTAAATCTTGAAGATATAATGCCGAGTTAAATCTCGGGTGCCGGATTGGTAAAATTACGCTGTGCGTCAGCAATTGGCGCAAATGAAAAATATGCGAGGGCCACATCTTACACAAATTTTTATTTTTGGTGCAAAACAAGAAATCCTGTTTGTAATATTTATAATGCTCACTGGAAGAATTATAGTAAACACTCCTGTATGGTAGACAAATCATTAAATATGAACTGGCCTAATGTATTTTCTCACAAATTTTAAACATATCAAAAACAACTGTTGTCAATTCTCAAGAATTCGTCCCAAAATGAGATTAAACAGTGTCAATTAATGTTAATTACATCTAGATAAGTAGGTCGCAAATTCAATAGAACAGTCAATAACAAAAACATTGATGAGTTGAGCTTTTCTGCTAAAATTTAATGAAGGTTTATTTGGTAGTCATGGTCAGTCAATGAAAATAAATTTGTCACTCACATGGAATTTTCCAAAAAGCATTCATAACATTAGCTGTATGTGTCGATCTTTCTGCAATGGTGTGCAATAAGATACTACTGTGGCAGTGGAGACATCATATGTTAGTTTAGCCAATTGTAATTTACGATTATGTTAATTAAAGCATCAGGCCACTATAGACATTTAATCATTTTCTGATCAATGCCATTTTGCTGTCAGATGTACTGTAAAGAGTGCCTTTCTCACTGTTTCAGTTTTAAAATACTCAGTTTATAATGGATCACTTGGATTTAAATTGGCCCACTTTTTTGTCAGGGTTAGGGGAGACGGCCCATTGTTTAACGTTCCTAGATTCCACTCTGTAATGCTAATACAAGGGTTATTCAGTATTCTAGCTACTAGCTAAATTTTCACAGTTGACTGTTTGACTGACTGGAACCATGTGACTTGTCAGAACTCCTAGAATATCATACGCTAATATCCTTTATTGCTTGTGCGGTCGTGGTCGATTTGTGACCTTTTAACAATGTAGATTTCCTTCCATAAGTTGCCGGTTCCATGTGGAAGGATAAGTTAGTACTGGTTAGAATAACGTCCAGGAAAACTTGTTAGGTGAATGAGCCGCTGTATATAACTGAAAAATTGTTGAAAAACTGCGTTAAACCCAAACAAACATTATTGCTTAATTTTCTTGTATTTGATGATACTTTGATGGCCTGGTAGAGTTTGGAGTACATTAATACATTTCTGCTGATTCTCTTCTTATTTCTGGGTCCTATATACATGTATACTGAATGAGCCTCGTATAACACTTCTATCTATGTAAACAGTCTGTAATAAATGTATCATATCATATAGAGAAGTCATTTATAGAAATAGAATGTTGACAATGATATTTTCGTTAATCATGTTTTCTTCATTTAATGTCTTATGTATGTTTGCCAACATGTCGGTATCCTGTTATAACTAAATAAATCTTGTATTTAATGTTAGTGTTTTATTCATAGGGATGAGGCTACTAGACCATTGTCATATCTTCCCAGCAAGCCTTCCATTATGTGTGAAAAATACAAATGATGATTGATTTGAGCATGAAGCTTAATATGAGGAGTGTTCAAATAGTAAGTACATGACAATGTATCCTTGATGGATTTCAATGGAATCTTATATGGTCCCCTCGAATAATTCATCTCCAACAGATAAGCAATGTTTCAGTCTTCTGATCCAATCCATGAAGGCATTTTCATAGTCCTTCCAAGGTATACTATGAAGTAGAACCAAGATGTTTGCACTGGGCAAATTTTCAACCTGAAAGGTATTTTTTAAGCCTTGGGAACCCAAAGAAGTCAGACGAGGAAAGGTCAGGCTATAACAGGGGTGAGAGGTCAGGCTATAACAGTGGTGAGAGGTCAGGCTATAACAGGGGTGAGAGGTCAGGCTATAACAGGGGTGAGAGGTCAGGCTATAACAGGGATGAGAGGTCAGGCTATAACAGGGGTGAGAGGTCAGGCTATAACAGGGGTGAGAGGTCAGGCTATTACAGGGATGAGGGAGCACAACAACCTTTCCCTGCTTCCGAAAGTCTTAAACAATAGACACTATGTGATGACACATTGTCATAGAGCATTGGCCAAACATGTGGGTCTTCATTTTATAAAATAAGCCAAAAAGTTACATTCAAGGGCAGATATCTGAAATAAGTTCATAGAGAATAGAACATACAGATCAGGGGAGGGGGTCACTCAGACCCTAATTTTAATAGTCACCTGCTGTACAAGAGGGGACTATAGTGTCCACTGATGTCCGTCCATACAAACAAATTGGGTTTAGGTGACCATTGGGTTGGAGTTAGGACTATAATTCTGTGGGAGTCACTTAAATAGTGTCCAAAAAGTGGGTTTATGTTGCTAAAATTGTGTTTATGTCGCTAATTTTTAAGTAAAGTATCCCTTCCTTAGTTTGTCTGTCTGTCTGTTTGAAGTGGTTTCCGGATGGTAACTTAAGTTAGGGGTGGTCAGTGAATTTCTCTTTTTAGACAAAATTCTCATCATTAAAAAATCCAGACAGATTGCTGCTATAGAAACATCAGCTAACATTCCTGTGATAGGTGATGGCAGGGGACATGTAGTGCATACAATACTGACTGTAAGCTTGTAGATAAACAAACATTTTTTAGTGTAAAATTTAATAATAAATAGTAAAATCTAGCACAAATGTAAAAAGTATAGAAAGATGGAGATTTTCCATCCTATTTTGATTTAGCCATGCATGATTTTTGTCAGTGAGCACAATTAGGATATTCTGACAGCTATCTGCATGATGAGTGTTTTGTGAGTTCAAGTTCTCTCTATTATAACTAAGACCTTCACTACATTGTAGAATCTTGTTACATCTCTTACTACGACATTTATAATAAAATTCAAGGTAAATGTCAGAGATGACACGACATTAAAAATTAGTACAGTTTTACAAGTAGTTTGAAAACAAATGGCACATAACTACAAAAAACAAGTTTTGTTTCCTTATGTTGTTACATGTATGATGGAAGCTTATGATAGATCCAAGCCCAAGTTCAAAATGGAAGATAAAACCCCACATTGTAACATATATAAATAATATGTTTTACTGTAGAAACCCTAGCTATTGTCCTACTGTGTTAGAAAATCTGAAATTCATGGTAGAGAATAAAGTACCTCAAAAAGGCATCATAAAAGACGATAAATTACATCAGTATATGTCATGGTCAAGGATAAAGTTGATTTTGGTAGGCTATATGGTCAAGGATAAAGTACCTTAAGTGGACATTATAAATCTTCCACTGGGTTGTTCTTGATGATTCCAGTGACTGACACATGATGGAGAAAATCTGCCTAAATTTGAAATGAATCAAGTCTGGTACGTTCCTACACTTCAATGTAGGACCATCTTTATCATACTATGATATTCTACCATGATTATACTACTATAAACTATTGCACCTATTTCCTTGTATTACAGACAGGTTTATAATGTTGTAACTGTTTCATTGTAAGTTTTGGATACAACATGTATTTTTGTCTCATTGTTTGCTAGTTCTGCTATTTTCTTCTCTGCCTCGAGACGTTTATAAGTTGGGTTGAAGAGTAACACAAGACTCACTACAGCAATAGTGGAGAATATGTTGAATATATACAGGTTGGAATCTGAAAAAAGCATAAATGCCATTGAATGATTTAATATTACTAGTGAACATTTATAACTTATGGCAACCAGTGATAGGAATTATTAAATATCGTCAAATTGTGATATTTTTTGCTGGTTGATAATATCTGCCTTCCATTATTCTACATACATTTTTATGCCCCCGTATTGAGAGATAAGGGGCATATTGTTTTTGGCCTTTCTGTCTTCGTTTTAACCCTGTCTATAAAATGAAAACACTTCCACCTACAATCATCAAACTTCATATGTTGGTTTTTCATGACAACCTCTACAGGACCTGTAATTTTTCATACCAGTAGGTCAAGGTCACCCTCAGGGGGCATGGCGTTTTAAAAATACATCTTGTTTATCATAACATATGGCCTTATTTATATTAAAATTCTGAAGACAAAACTGCACTTAAGTTATAAGTAAATTGTATGTTGGCATTACAATAATTACTAGTACATTGTATATATGATAGAAAATCTCACAGAAGTACGTATGTTGTTAAAGTATTGTTGTTACCTGTCCAATCTTGAGGTTCAAACACTGTTGTTGTAGCATTCTCTGGTATATGACAACCAGTATCATACATCGTCTCATGGGAAGGTAAAGGTTTGGCCAGATACTGCATAAGGAACATATATGCTATCCCCTGGGCTTGCCTACATATAAACAATATTACTACATACATGTATTGATTTTTATTATCATTGAACATTTATTTTCCAATTATATGTGCATTATATTGTTTTACTCCTTTTTCTTAATAACAGTCAAACCTATGAACAAAGGCAACTCTTGTGAATGACAAAATGTGGCCTTTATTCACATGGTGGCCTTTGTTCAGAGATGGCGCTAAAACTGGTTTGACAGTAGTTAATATTTTCATTCTGTCACAATATTGATTTATGAAGAAGTTGAATGTTTTATACACATGTAGTTATCCTGGCTATGCATTGGAATAACATAAAGACAAACTCTACTTTCATATTGATTTGTTATACAACTGTTATTTCCTCAGATCCAAACTTGTGAAATATGTGTATTTCTGAATGTTATAAAATATAAATGTACTTTGTATATCACGACTGAATACATGCTTACCTCAATATATGCACGTACCTTTGTTTATCTGTTATTAAACAGTCTATTCGACTGCAAAGATCATTTCAGAGCCCCCCTAGAGCATCGTCGGATACCCACGGTCGTTGCCGTGGGTATCCGACGATGCCCTAGAGAAAAGGGATAGTAGGTACAGGAGGACTGGGCATGCATTCATGTCCCTGTACTTTTATTTTGTATAGTTTTTCCAGGTTCTTTATCATGCGAACAATAAAGCACAGATACATGCCTCACCCATTTCTTGTGATTTTCTAAACACAGTACTTGAGTTAAAGTTATTTCTATGCAAAACAAGACATTACGTTTATGCTTACCCACTGACAACACACAATCCTGAGCTTGTTGCCTCGGCAACAGGATAAGTGACTTCTACAGCCAGTTCCATACTGATTGGATAGATTGTTAGACCAAAACCACCAAACAGTGCTGTTGTTATAGCAACTAATACATGTTGATCACGTAAACGAGAAACCTGTATAAAAGAATCATTTAAATAATGCAGAATGAATATAATTGTCAGTAACTTAATGTCATTTGTGACCATAAATATTACAATGCTGATGACAATATATAGGCTTGAGAACGGTGGCTGCGGTACATACATACTATCACAGATTGGACACCAGGTTAAAATGAATGAACATTATATTGTCGACTCTTGCTAACTTTTCGAAACCATGGAAATATTTTGTGTTAATGACAATTCTATGTTAATGTCAAGAGGCCGATTTTGTATTATTTCATAAGCAAGAAAGATTAATATTTCATAAGCAAGAAATGACATTTAATTATTTTACTGTATTAAAATGGCTTTTGTTTACATTCACTAACAGGAATCAAATGTATAACAATCTGAAGGTACAATCATACAGAAATTGTTTATAATCTTTAATATTTCTTGGAAGTTAATTTGTTTTGGAATTTATATTGTATTTTAGTAATATTAGGTTTTACAATGAAACGGGAGCAAAGAAACATGATTCAAAACAAAATATTAGATTATAGCATAACGTATGCATGTCACTATTAGCAATCAGATGAGACAATAGCACCTTCAATTGATATGCACTGTTCATGAAACAAATTTTAAGTTTTTTTTCATGAAGTTTGATTCAGAATCAATGTTCTTTAAGTAACTAGGTAATTCATTCCAAATATGGCCAAGGACCTATTTATACATATCAACTAATTTTGTTCACCATCTTGGGATCATAAGTTTTTGTCGCTTTACGAGCAAAGTATATAACAACCAGTAGACAGAACAAACATTTGTTTATGATAAGTGCGAGCTGTACCGTTAAACACTCAAATGACTCAAACCTTATACATGACTCAGATGGCAGAACACCATTTGTCACATACAAACCTTATACATGACTCAGATGGCAGAACACAATTTCTCACATACAAACCTTATACATGACTCAGATGGCAGAACACAATTTCTCACATACAAACCTTATACATGACTCAGATGGCAGAACACTATTTCTCACATACAAACCTTATACATGACTCAGATGGCAGAACACTATTTCTCACATACAAACCTTATACATGACTCAGATGGCAGAACACAATTTCTCACATACAAACCTTATACATGACTCAGATGGCAAAACACTATTTCTCACATACAAACCTTATACATGACTCAGATGGCAGAACACAATTTCTCACATACAAACCTTATACATGACTCAGATGGCAGAACACCATTTGTCACATACAAACCTTATACATGACTCAGATGGCAGAACACCATTTCTCACATACAAAAAAGTGTGACTAACCTGAGTAAAGGCTATCCCAGCCAACACAGCAAGAGCAAATGAAACTTTGAGTACTTCATCAAATTGTTTAGTTTTATCGACATATAGTCCAGCAATACCAGAGAGTATCATACCAAGCACTATCATTAATGCTCCACAAATACCTGCAAACTCCTGGAAATATAACATACATGTACTTAAGTCTAATATTTACAAGGGCAGGAATCTCAGTAAACAGTCAAACCTGTGTTAGTGACCACCTCAAAATAAGGACCATCCTGTGATTCAAGGCCATATTTTGTCCTTTCTTCACTGGTTTAACTGTACATTTAAATCAAGTGTATTTTTGTCAAAATTGAATTGTCAATGCATTGTCCATTTAGAACAATTCAGATGCAACATTGTAATAATGACAAACGTAAAATATCAATACACAAACAAGTAATAAATTTCAAACTTACGTCAGAGTAGCCACGTGGGCATAAAATCTGTTCTATAAATGAAGCCAGGGCAGTAAACAGCGCCAGTCCAGCTCCAAATGATAGATTTAATATGATATAGTTTTTATTGGTAATAATCTACAATTAATAAAACAAAAAACACCAATTAACATAGTGAAACAGCAATATTGAGTTAACAGAAAATTATGTGAAATGATGACAAAAAGTAACATGATTAAACAAGAGGGCCATGATGGCCCTATAAATGCTCACCAGGAGAAAAGGTCATTTGGAGATTAACATTGTTGAAGTTTTCTATACAAGTCTAAGTAAGATCAAGTGACCGATCTGGGCCGTTTTTATCCCATGGCCATTATATGAACAGATTTAAAAGAGGTCCATTAGACAAAGCTACATACAAAATATCTTAGCTCTAGGCCTTGTGGTTTCGGAGAAGAAGATTTTTTAAAATTTTCCTATATAAAATAGAATAAACCCCAGGGCAGGGCTAATTTTGACCCCGGGGCCATAATTTGAACAAACTTGGTAGAGGTCCACTAGATAATGCTACATACCAAATATCTTAGCTCTAGGCCTTGTGGTTTTGGAGAAGAAGATTTTTTAAATTTTCCTATATAAAATAGAATAAACCCCTGGGCAGAGCCAATTTTGACCCTAGGGCAATAATTTGAACAAATTTGGTAGAGGTCCACTAGATAATGCTACATACCAAATATCTTAGCTCTAGGCCTTGTGGTTTCGGAGAAGAAGATTTTTTAAATTTTCCTATATAAGTCTATATAAATCAAGTGACCCCCGGGGCGGGGCCAATTTTGACCCTAGGGCAATAATTTGAACAAACTTGGTAGAGGTCCACTAGACAATGCTACATACCAAATATCTTAGCTCTAGGCCTTGTGGTTTCGGAGAAGAAGATTTTTTAAATTTTACTATATAAAATAGAATAAACCCCTGGGCAGAGCCAATTTTGACCCTAGGGCAATAATTTGAACAAATTTGGTAGAGGTCCACTAGATAATGCTACATACCAAATATCTTAGCTCTAGGCCTTGTGGTTTCGGAGGAGAAGATTTTTTAAATTTTCCTATATAAGTCTATATAAATCAAGTGACCCCCGGGGCGGGGCCAATTTTGACCCTAGGGCAATAATTTGTACAAACTTGGTAGAGGTCCACTAGACAATGCTACATACCAAATATCTTAGCTCTAGGCCTTGTGGTTTAGGAGAAGAAGATTTTTTAAATTTTACTATATAAGTCTATATAAATCAAGTGACCCCCTGGGCGGGGCCAATTTTGACCCTAGGGCAATTATTTGAACAAACTTGGTAGAGGTCCACTAGACAATGCTACATACCAAATATCTTAGCTCTAGGCCTTTTGGTTTCGGAGAAGATTTTTTAAATTTTCCTATATAAAATAGAATAAACCCCAGGGCAGAGCCAATTTTGACCCTAGGGCAATAATTTGAACAAACTTGGTAGAGGTCCACTAGATAATGCTACACACCAAATATCATAGCTCTAGGCCTTGTGGTTTCGGAGAAGAAGATTTTTTAAATTTTCCTATATAAGTCTATATAAATCAAGTGACCCCCGGGGCGGGGCCAATTTTGACCCTAGGGCAATAATTTGAACAAACTTGGTAGAGGTCCACTAGACTATGCTACACACCAAATATCAAAGCTCTAGGCATTGTAGTTTTTGACAAGAAGATTTTTTAAATTTCCTATATAAGTCTATGTAAAATCAAGTTACCCCCGGGGCGGAGCCAATTTTGACCCCAGGGTAATAATTTGTAAAACTTTGTAGAGTTCCATTAGACAATGCTACATACCAAATATCTCAGCTCTAGGCCCTGTGGTTTCAGACAAGAAGATTTTTTAAGTTTTCTCTATTTGTTGCCATAGCAACCAGAATTTTTAATGAAATTTAATTTTTTGAACAACTTTGAAAGGGGACCACCCAAGGATCATTCCAGCAAAGTTTGGTTGCAATCGACATAGCGGTGTAGGAGGAGATGTTGTTTTAAGTAAACATGGACGCCACGAAATCGTAACGACGCACGACGCACGATGGACGCAGGGCGATCACAAAAGCTCACCCTGAGCACATTCGTGCTCTGGTGAGCTAAAAAACAATGTTTTAATAGATTAATAAATGACAAAGCAGAAGTAGTGGACCATACTGAACATTGGTTTTATACCAAGTATTGTTATCCATATAAAATGTTCATTATTAATATCATACATGAAGTCAAACAATGGATTTCAAGCTAAAATGTATCCATTTTGTTGATCAAGATTTAAATGAAATATTTTTTTAAAAATACCAACTGCTTTCAATCCTTCAAAAAAAGGCTGAGTTACTTCCCCTGCACTTGGTGATGGAGGAGTAAGTGGCTTTGATCTCCGTATGCCGAATGTTGTAACAATGACAATAAGAAATGCTGGAGCTGATATGACCCATAGCTGGAAAATATCAATCATAAACTATATTACCCATAGCTGGAAAATATCAATCATAAACTATATGACAGATAGCTGGAAAATATCAACCATTAACTATATGACAGATAGCTGGAAAATATCAATCATAAACTATATGACAGATAGTTGAAAAATATCAATTGTAAACCATATGACACATGACTGGAAAATATCAATCATAAACCATATGACACCTGACTGGAAAATCTATATCTTACACAAACATATTTAAGCCTCTAAACTAATCAGTTTAAAGTACATTGTATATGTTATGAAGTGAATTACTTAATATCTACGTGTTCTTTTTTGAAAATCAGACTATCATGACAATTAAATTGAATGAATAACACATGTATGTAACAACTGTTTGGAAAAACAATTTAAAAACTTACAGCAAGTGGTATATCTGTAGACTCTTCAACAATCAGTGGAACAATGATAAAAGCTACCATATTACCCAGAGGATTCACTGAAATACAGTAAAGATTAAACTACAACATTAAGATTACAATAAGTTAACAATACATTTACAGGTAAGTAGTCTTAATAAGCAAATTTGTCAGAAAAGGTAAGATTAATCATGTTATTAATGGAGATTTGCAGGTAAATCAGGTTCAATCAAATGCCGCTGCAGGTAACTTTTCATATTTTTCCCTGGATATTCATGTGTTTGGCATCAACTTTGGGCATAACAAAATAAGTGTCTGTTTCTGGTTACCTGACCTAGCTACCAAAAAGTTTCCTCGTGAACCGCAACTTTTTTATTAGGCCTGAGGAACGGTATATCGATCCTCTCTAATTTTTTCCCTTTCTAATTGCCTTTCAAAAGGCAAAATAAATTCTAAAAAAATAAAACAAATCCCGATTTTTAAAGAGCATGTTACAAGAAACAAAAACAAATAAGGCCTTATATTCCAATTAATTCAGAACAGATCAATATAAATAAGAAACAAACAAATATAAAACAAGATAAAAGTCCAGGAAATTGAAACAAAATACTATTACTACATGTATATACCAATAATCATACTACAATGTACATGTACTAATCATAATTTGATAATATACATGCTTCAAGGAAGTGTTTTCAGTTTTTAAAGTAATACTGCCTGCTGATAAGCAAAGGATAAATAAAGGTTTATTTATGGGGAAGTTCTGTTGTTAAGGAAGATCAGTTAAATGTTATCTTTGTTGTAAAACATGGTCATTTGGTAAGTCCAGTGTTAGTGTCTTCACAAGTTTAGAAAGAAATAACTTTGTCTCTAACAAAGTGTTAACTTTTACATAGAATGCTCATGAGTTTTGTACATCACAGAGTGCTCATTAGTAATACACTTCAAAGAGTGCTGCTTTTCAGTAATACACTTCAAAGAGTGCTGCTTTTCAGTAATACACTTCAAAGAGTGCTGCTTTTCAGTAATACACTTCAAAGAGTGCTGCTTTTCAGTAATACACTTCAAAGAGTGCTGCTTTTCAGTAATACACTTCAAAGAGTGCTGCTTTTCAGTAATACACTTCAAAGAGTGCTGCTTTTCAGTAATACACTTCAAAGAGTGCTCATCAGTAATACACCTCATAGAGTACTGCACATCAGTAATACACCTCATAGAGTACTGCTCATCAGTAATACACCTCAAATAGTGTTCATCAGTTATACACCTCATAGAGTACTGCTCATCAGTAATACACCTCAAATAGTGCTCATCAGTAATACACCTCATAGAGTACTGCTCATCAGTTATACACCTGAAAGAGAACTGCTCATAGAGTTCTACTTATCAGTAATACACCTCAAATAGTGCTCATCAGTAATACACCTTATAAAGTGCTAACCAGTTATACTCCTCATAGAAAGTACATCACAGAGTGCTCATTAGTAATACACTTCAAAGACTGCTGCTCATCAATAATACACTTCAAAGAGTGCTCATCAGTAATACTCATCAAATAGTGCTCATCAGTTATACAAATTAAAGAGTGCTCATCAGTTATACACATTAAAGAGTGCTCATCAGTAATACACCTCATAAAGTTCTCATCAGTAATACACCTCATAGAGTACTAACCAGTAATACACCTCATAGAGTACTAACCAGTAATACACCTCATAGAGTACCAAGCAGTTATATTTAACATAGAATGCTCATCAGCTATATACATCACAGAGTCCTCATTAGTAATACACTTCAAAGAGTGCTGCTTATCAGTAATACACCTCATAGAGTGCTCATAAATAATACACTTCATAGAGTGCTCATAAATAATACACCTCATAGAGTGCTCATAAATAATACACCTCATAGAGTGCTCATAAATAATACACCTCATAGAGTACTGCTCATCAGTAATACACTTCATAGAGTGCTCATCAGTAATACACTTCATAGAGTACTGCTCATCAGTAATACACTTCATAGAGTACTGCTCATCGGTAATACACTTCATAGAGTACTCATCAGTAATACACTTCATAGAGTACTGCTCATCAGTAATACACTTCATAGAGTGCTCATCAGTAATACACTTCATAGAGTACTGCTCATCAGTAATACACTTCATAGAGTACTCATCAGTAATACACTTCATAGAGTACTGCTCATCGGTAATACACTTCATAAAGTACTCATCAGTAATACACTTCATAGAGTACTGCTCATCGGTAATACACCTCATAGAGTGCTCATCAGTAATACACCTCATAGAGTGCTCATCAGTAATACACTTCATAGAGTACTGCTCATCGGTAATACACCTCATAGAGTGCTCGTCAGTAATACACTTCATAGAGTACTGCTCATCAGTAATACACCTCATAGAGTGCTCATTAGTAATACACCTCATAGAGTACTCATCAGTAATACACCTCATAGAGTACTCATCAGTAATACACTTCATAGAGTACTCATCAGTAATACACTTCATAGAGTACTGCTCATCGGTAATACACTTCATAGAGTACTCATCAGTAATACACTTCATAGAGTACTGCTCATCGGTAATACACCTCATAGAGTGCTCATCAGTAATACACCTCATAGAGTGCTCATCAGTAATACACTTCATAGAGTACTGCTCATCGGTAATACACCTCATAGAGTGCTCATCAGTAATACACTTCATAGAGTACTGCTCATCAGTAATACACCTCATAGAGTGCTCATTAGTAATACACCTCATAGAGTGCTCATTAGTAATACACCTCATAGAGTGCTGCTCATCAGTAATACACTTCATAGAGTACTCATCAGTAATACACTTCATAGAGTACTGCTCATCGGTAATACACCTCATAGAGTGCTCATCAGTAATACACCTCATAGAGTGCTCATCAGTAATACACTTCATAGAGTACTGCTCATCGGTAATACACCTCATAGAGTGCTCATCAGTAATACACTTCATAGAGTACTGCTCATCAGTAATACACCTCATAGAGTGCTCATTAGTAATACACCTCATAGAGTGCTCATTAGTAATACACCTCATAGAGTGCTGCTCATCAGTAATACACTTCATAGAGTACTGCTCATCAGTAATACACCTCATAGAGTGCTCATTAGTAATACACCTCATAGAGTGCTCATTAGTAATACACCTCATAGAGTGCTGCTCATCAGTAATACACCTCATAGAGTACTCATCAGTAATACACCTCATAGAGTACTCATCAGTAATACACCTCATAGAGTACTCATCAGTAATACACCTCATAGAGTACTCATCAGTAATACACCTCATAGAGTACTCATTAGTAATACACCTCATAGAGTGCTGCTCATCAGTAATACACCTCATAGAGTACTCATCAGTAATACACTTCATAGAGTACTGCTCATCAGTAATACACCTCATAGAGTGCTGCTCATCAGTAATACACTTCATAGAGTACTCATCAGTAATACACCTCATAGAGTACTGCTCATCGGTAATACACCTCATAGAGTGCTCATCAGTAATACACTTCATAGAGTACTGCTCATCAGTAATACACTTCATAGAGTACTGCTCATCGGTAATACACCTCATAGAGTGCTCATTAGTAATACACCTCATAGAGTGCTCATTAGTAATACACCTCATAGAGTGCTGCTCATCAGTAATACACCTCATAGGGTACTGCTCATTAGTAATACACCTCATAAAGTGCTCATTAGTAATACACCTCATAGAGTACTGCTCATTAGTAATACACCTCATAGAGTGCTCATTAGTAATACACCTCATAGGTTGCTAACCAGTAATTTATTAAGATTTAAACTTTGTATATTTATTTATGGCAATAGATTCCTTATTGTAAAAGGATATCAAAATTTAAGTACATATGAGCATTATGATGCCTGTAGGGAGCAACTCCAGATTGGGGGGGGGGGCTAATTGTAGTTTTTGTCTGACAATAGGGCAATAGAATAAGTTAAAGGCCCTTTTAATTACCAGTACAGCTGAAATTATTGGGCGGCTAAGTGTCCCTAAGCCTCCCCAGATCCAGATAAGGGCTATTTCAGAAAAAATGGCAAGAAAACTTGAAATTTTGTAAAAAAATAAAAGTTTCTGAATGCCCAATTGACATTTTTTTCTGAAAATATAATCATTGAAATTACCAAAATTGATTGTGTGCAATTCATAAGTTGAATATCTTCATTTTTATACAGCTTTATTGTTCAAAAACTATTCAAAATAAAAAGAAATACAAGAACATCTTAGTACTGCTTAAACAATGTTTATCAGATAATCTGAGTGATTGTAATGTTTCTAATTCTTACTATAGATGTTAAAGCTTAGAATTAGATCATTCATTAACCGATTTTTGCTTGTTTATAAAAAATATATAAGATTTTCACAATTTTTATCTCTTAATTTTTCATTCATACAAGAAAAAGTTCCTTATACTTCTAGATAAATGCAAAAATACTTGATGAAAATTGTTCTTTATAATACATAAATGATATAAAGTTAATTAAAACCTTTAATTGAAATACTTAATAAAACAAATTTCCAACACTGAAATGAAATTGAAGCAAAATTTGTTAAAAATGTCACACTCCTGACATAATGTTAACTGGACTTTGTTCCTAAGAAAAAGTGCTAAATAAAAGTTAAAGTAAGTTTTAAAGTCTTTTTAAAAGTGTCCATATACAAAGTGACATTTACTTACAAAATTATCATATCATGTTAAGTTAACTGAATCAAACAGTTTACTATTGAAAGCCAATCAATGAAAAAATCAATGTAGACCCACAAATAGTGAAATACACAATATAATACTCATTAAACTTGTCTGCTAAAGAATTTCATGGAAAATAAGTAATCCCTATCAGTTATATCTATCTATTCATCAGTTTTATCAATCCTGTAGTATAATATGATCACATAATTGTTGTCACACTCCTGACATTTTATTTCAATTTTGCATTTGACTGCTCCTCTGCATATTTGAGTTCTTCATCTAGAAATATCATATTAATTCCACGACCAGGTAGTAAAATTGGTGTTGACAACTTGCTGATAATTTCATCTGGAGACTGCCAAGATATGTCATTGTTCTGGGGCCATGTGTATACACCAGAATTACGTACTGTCCTTCGCATGAATTTCAATTGAATGCCATCATCTACCTTAAAGACCTTTAAAAAATAAATTCATTTATTAAATTCAAATATACTAGTATCAACACTAAGTTTTTGAAATGCAAGTGTTATTAATTATGACTTCCTTTACATATATCAGTGCTGTTAAAGCATTAAATGCAAAATGTTTCAGAGAAGATTTTACAAAATGTATGAATTATTTATCAGTTATGTACCTACCTTTGCAACATACAGACTCTTTTCTGGCAATGAGATGTCAGGCTTACAGCTACAATGTCATCTGGTAGACACCTGAAAACTAAAATAAATGATTTAAATTCTTGGAGACATTTCAAAATCATTATAATGTAATTAATGGAATGAAGTAAGTGATACAGATATTAATATTAAAATATTTTTTATTAATGACAATGACCAGCAGTTAAAAACATCTCCCAGACATGGCAAGTTACCTAAATGCTTCTTTATATCATATAGTAAGAGATCACTAGTTATAATATCTATATAATACCTTCTGGTTATAGTTAAGCTAACATCTTTTTTTGAGCATTTTGTTACTTTTGATTTAACATTGCTACTGCTCACATTTTCTCTTTAGTCCTGAATTGTTTTTCTTTTACGACTTTTTCTTTTCCGTTCCCTTTGCATTCATTTAACTTTTTCATCAAGGAATTTATCTTCGAGTCTCTTCTGCTTAATTTGACTTATTTATATTATAGTTTGCTCTTTCCTTTTAACCTTGACCTTTCCTAATTTCAGTTCATCATTTTCAATTTGTTCCCGGTACTTACTTGTTCTTTCAGCTGATGTTACTTTCTTAGGTGATGGCTCCTGGTCCTTACTCACTTTTCTCATTGAAAGCCTGATTTCAGGAAGGCTTACCATCAATCTGCTCATGATTATTCATCTATCTTACCTGAAAATGAAAAAAATGTTATTTTGGTCAGGAGTGTGACAATCACCCATTCATTGCAAAATCACCATTAAAATGTGTAAGATATTATTTGAACATCTTTATTTCATTATTATTTTCAATGAATTACATCATAATTTATTTAAGTAAAATATTTTTGAAAATTTTCAACATAATTAAGAAATTGGATGTTTTTAAATTATAAAATATCTAAAATTAAAGATTTAGATAATAATCAACAGAAATTAAGGTGTAAAAACATACCATTCATTGAAGTTTTTAGTTGTGTAGCACTTCCTTGTTTCTTTTCAACAAAAATATGACTGGCATTTACAGTCATTACCATGCAAGGACTGTTTTTATATGATGAAATAAATTGCGTCACACTCCTGACATCAATAAAAAAGCTGTTCACTATGCCTAAAGTCAACTGAGTTCATGAGGGATGCACTATTTCATAAGACCCTCACATATGGTTTATAAAAAACTCAATTCAATTTGTATATTTAGTATTTAAAATGAGAAAAATATTCAGTTTATGTGCAATGTCACACTCCTGACAGATTTGAGGCATGATTTTTCAAGCCGGCTGTAAAATTATTCAATCAAAGGAAAAGATTAAACAATGTGTTTTTGGATCCCATATACTTTAAAATAAATAGTATAAATCAATATTTCAATAGGGAACTAGCCATAAATAATTAATGCAGTTATCAAGTTAATATTGATGATTTTTAAGGCAAATTATTCTTTACCACCCAGTAGCATAAAAGTTATATTTTTTTGTACATTTACGTAATTTCTTCACAAAAATGCTATTTAATGATGCCCATGGTGATAGTCTTTAATCTCAATTACAATTTTACTACTCAGTATTTGTCAGTCATTTACAAATAAGTTTTAACAAAGAAGGTTTTTCAAAAATGTCACACTTTTTTGTCACACTCCTGACATTTTTGAAGGGTTTTCCATGTATATTTTTTCTATCTTTGATCCTACTTTCGTAAAACTTGGCACATTTACTAAGGGCATGCAGATATACAAAATACAAGTATAGTTGACATTCTGTATTATATATAGGATGATTTTCTGATGAAAAACTAAAACTTGCCATTTTTTTTGAAATAGCCCATAAGGGAATTGTAAGTTTTAATTCTGATGTATTTTAACCCATTTGATGTTAATCCAAATATAGTTGTACATGTATTTCATCCAGTTTTAGCTTTAATCACATACAAACCTTATATTGATCTGTTCTTAACCAAAGCATAAATAGGCATCAGTGTTCCTATTTATATATATATATACATATATAAATATAGATATATCACAAATTGGTACGACAAAAATACATTATAACAAGTACACCTGTCAGAACCAAAACTTTGTAACAATACTGCCACAGTCACATGTACATTATATAGATATCACTTCCCACAGAGGCTGGTAGAATGTAATGTTCAGCCAACAGGCGACTCAGGCATTACGTTCAATCAGCCTCTGTGGGATTTTATTATACTGACCAAACAATCATTAAGACAGGCAAACATGCAACAAACATGTTAACAATTTATTTAACAATATTCCATCAACATTAAAAATGGAACAGATTGACTAAATTCGGCACCCGGTAATATCAGGTAGGCATGTTATGGCAAACAGGCCAAAATGTAATGGGACAGGGTTTGCATTATAAATTGTTGTCCTCTGATGTCACATAAGACTATATACATGTAGTAAATTAATCATGTGAGGTATAATAATAATGTCTGTCATACTTCATGTAGTATAACATTAAAAGCATATACATGTACAATGTATTAATAAATAGTTTTAAGAATCAGGTTAACATACACACAATGTCTATATAATGTACAAATTATCTTTCTCATAATTACACAATGTAGAATTATTTCTTGTATTGTGTCATTATATCTTTCTTAAATTAATATTTCTTCCCATATAAAACATGAACAAACAGACACAAGTTTAACTTAAGTTATAACTTTGAACAGAAGAAAATCTATATAATCACACAGAGATAAGATTCATATAATCCCCTTGTAAGATAAAAACCAAGAGACAAACTGAATTGATTTTATTTGTAAGATTTAAATTGTCAATCCAAAGATCTCAAACAAACAATTATACAAAATATGAACTTACTCATGCTTCCAATCATGTTTGCTGTTGCCCGGCGATTTTCTGGAAACCATAATGCTGCCAGCTTTGTTGGTGCAAACATAACAAATGACTGGGCACAAGCAGCTAAAATTTGACCAATCAAAAGTACATCATAGGCATGTTCTCTAGGCACCACATCTAATGTACTTATGTTGCGCAATAATGCTCCAACACCATTCAACCAAGCTGACACGATCAACTGAAATACAAAAATACCTTACTAATCAAAATACAATGTATGTGTGTTTGAAACTAATGTTTTGTTTGTTTATTTGAGTTTTACAGTCAGAGACATATGAGGCAGATAGTTCATCTAACCATCATTACTGGGAAGAACTCCCATCCTCCGTAAGCAACTGCCTACTTTCTCACATACAGAGTGATACTAATGTAACACAGAGTACCTTATATACAGATATAAAATTTATTATGTTTTTATAAGATGGCATGACCAGCTGGATTTCAGTTTTACCAAACTGAAACAAGAAACCAATTAAGACAACGGAACTGGGAGACAGAAAATTGGTGGATGAATGGTGCAGGTGGGGCTTGTTGATCACAACATGAAACTATACATAGTGTGTGAACAGTAAATTAGTTATAGACCAGAGTATCACAGATTCAATCCTCCAGTCACCCTCGATTAAACTCAAATTATGGTGAGTCTAACATGCAAAATATCGTGTATGGCCAACAGTACATTTAAGTTACACTTACTTTCAAATCACATACTAGTATAGATGTACAATAAATGACAAGCATAAGAACAGGAAACAGCCCAGTATACAAAACCTTAGAACAGATAAATACATAAACATCTCAATAATAGAAAGTATCCTATCAATACAATATAAAATACAGTAAAACCTGTCTGAAGCGACCACTCGAGGGAGAACAAAAATATGGTCTCTGAAGACAGGTGGTCTCTAAACAAAGGATTGGAGATACATACTATGAAATAGTACGAAACCATGTACATTTAATTAGGCAGTTAAACATTTTATACAGAGACAAACGTAACCGTGGCTTCACATTTTAAATGTACATAAAATATAAAGAACATATTAAACATTATTGATTCATAAATTATTATTTTATAGACATAAAAACATGTGTTTGAAGTGTTAACATACCGTTCAGATAAAAAAAATCAGTTTAGAAGAACGGATGGCAAATTTCTGAGCTTGTTCCTGAATTAAAGGTTTATTTAACCATTCCTCTGAACTTAAAGATTTCCAGTTTTCCGACAATCTTTTTGTTTAGGTGATACAAACAAACAACATTCCATACAGTGGTCGCTTAACAACTATGATATAGACAGAAAGTACTGGTTGTTAACTGCGTTAGACAGGTGGTCGCATAGCTAAGTTAAATTAACGTTTAAAACTCTCGGGAGGAATTGAGAGCAGTCGTACAAGACAGGAGGTCACTTGTAAAAGATGGTCGGGAGGACAAGTTTTACTGTACTTATAGATTCATTTACATTCATGTTATTTACCAAACTTAAACAGACTTTATAAAGTGAGCCTAAACATGTCATATCCAAATCTTGAACTAAAGATTGAAATGTTTGTGTTCAAACCCATGCTGAGATATTTTGAGATATAATCAAGATGAGCTCTCAGATAATGTGCCAATGTATCAATGTAGCGAAAATTATCAGGCACTTCAAACATTTAAATAAGCCCTTGATACAATCATGGTATAATGAAAGATAAAAAGTACACATGTATTATGTGGACTATAAAACAAATAGAAAGCCACATTGTTTTATATATCATTTATTTTATGTGTCATAATGCAAGTTGTTATGGAGAATTGATTCATATTCTCCCCCCACCCACAACTTAATGAATTATTGTAATGAATAAATAAGGCACACAAGTGAATAGTTTATTATGAAGTTATTATGGGCACTCTATCTTTCAATCTTCATAATTTATAGTAAGAATGTTTTGTCATTGAATATTGTCAATGTCTTCCTAACACACAATGACCTGACATATAGCTAACCATTCGTCCTAACAAACATTGAATTGATAAATGACTAGGCATTCTTCCTAACAAACATTGGACTAACATATAACTTACCATTCTTCCTAACAAACATTGGACTGATATATGGCTAGGCAGTCTTCCTAACAAACATTGAATTGATACATGACTAGGCAGTCTTCCTAACAAACATTGAATTGATAAATGACTAGGCAGTCTTCCTAACAAACATTGGACTAACATATAACTTACCATTCTTCCTAACAAATATTGGACTGATATATGGCTAGGCAGTCTTCCTAACAAACATTGAATTAATAAATGACTAGGCAGTCTTCCTAACAAACATTGAATTGATAAATGACTAGGCAGTCTTCCTAACAAACATTGGACTAACATATAACTTACCATTCTTCCTAACAAACATTGGACTAACATATAACTAACCATTCTTCCTAACAAACATTGGACTAACATTAACTTACCATTCTGCCTAACAAACATTGGACTGATATATGGCTAGGCAGCCTTCCTAACAAACATTGGACTGATATATGGCTAGGCAGCCTTCCTAACAAACATTGGACTGATATATGGCTAACCATTCTTCCTAACAAACATAGGACTGATATATGGCTAACCATTCCTCCTAACAAACATTGGACTAACATATAACTAACCATTCTTCCTAACAGACATTGGACTAACATGTAACTTACCATTCTTCCTAACAAACATTGGACTAACATATAACTAACCATTCTTCCTAACAAACATTGGACTAACATATAACTAACCATTATTCCTAACAAACATTGGACTAACATATAACTAACCATTCTTCCTAACAAACATTGGACTAACATATAACTAACCATTCTTCCTAACAAACATAGGACTGATATATGGCTAACCATTCCTCCTAACAAACATTGGACTGATATATGGATAGGCAGTCTTACTGACAAACATTGGACTAACATATAACTAACCATTCTTCCTAACAAACATTGGACTAACATATAACTTACCATTCTTCCTAACAAACATTGGACTAACATATAACTTACCATTCTTCCTAACAGACATTGGACTAACATATAACTTACCATTCTTCCTAACAAACATTGGACTAACATATAACTAACCATTCTTCCTAACAGACATTGGACTAACATTAACTTACCATTCTGCCTAACAAACATTGGACTAACATATAACTAACCATTCTTCCTAACAAACATTGGACTAACATTAACTTACAATTCTTCCTAACAAACATTGGACTAACATATAACTTACTATTCTTCCTAACAAACATTGGACTAACATATAACTTACCATTCTTCCTAACAAACATTGGACTAACATATAACTAACCATTCTTCCTAACAGACATTGGACTAACATATAACTTACCATTCTTCCTAACAAACATTGGACTAACATATAACTAACCATTCTTCCTAACAAACATTGGACTAACATATAACTTACTATTCTTCCTAACAAACATTGGACTAACATATAACTTACCATTCTTCCTAACAAACATTGGACTAACATATAACTAACCATTCTTCCTAACAGACATTGGACTAACATATAACTTACCATTCTTCCTAACAAACATTGGACTAACATATAACTAACCATTCTTCCTAACAGACATTGGACTAACATGTAACTAACCATTCTTCCTAACAAACATTGGACTAACATTAACTTACAATTCTTCCTAACAAACATTGGACTAACATATAACTTACTATTCTTCCTAACAAACATTGGACTAACATATAACTTACCATTCTTCCTAACAAACATTGGACTAACATATAACTAACCATTCTTCCTAACAGACATTGGACTAACATATAACTTACCATTCTTCCTAACAAACATTGGACTAACATATAACTAACCATTCTTCCTAACAAACATTGGACTAACATATAACTTACTATTCTTCCTAACAAACATTGGACTAACATATAACTTACCATTCTTCCTAACAAACATTGGACTAACATATAACTAACCATTCTTCCTAACAGACATTGGACTAACATATAACTTACCATTCTTCCTAACAAACATTGGACTAACATATAACTAACCATTCTTCCTAACAGACATTGGACTAACATGTAACTTACCATTCTGCTTAACAAACATTGGACTAACATATAACTAACCATTCTTCCTAACAAACATTGGACTAACATTAACTTACCATTCTGCCTAACAAACATTGGACTAACATATAACTAACCATTCTTCCTAACAAACATTGGACTAACATTAACTTACCATTCTGCCTAACAAACATTGGACTAACATATAACTAACCATTCTTCCTAACAAACATTGGACTAACATATAACTTACCATTCTTCCTAACAAACATTGGACTAACATATAACTTACTATTCTTCCTAACAAACATTGGACTAACATATAACTAACTATTCTTCCTAACAAACATTGGACTAACATATAACTTACCATTCTGCCTAACAAACATTGGACTAACATATAACTAACCATTCTTCCTAACAAACATTGGACTAACATATAACTAACCATTCTTCCTAACAAACATTGGACTAACAAATAACTTACCATTCTTCCTAACAAACATTGGACTAACATATAACTAACCATTCTGCCTAACAAACATTGGACTAACATATAACTTACTATTCTTCCTAACAAACATTGGACTAACATATAACTAACCATTCTTCCTAACAGACATTGGACTAACATATAACTAACTATTCTTCCTAACAAACATTGGACTAACATATAACTAACCATTCTTCCTAACAGACATTGGACTAACATGTAACTTAACATTCTTCCTAACAAACATTGGACTAACATATAACTAACCATTCTTCCTAACAAACATTGGACTAACATATAACTAACCATTCTTACTAACAAGCATTGGACTAACATATAACTAACCATTCTTCCTAACAAACATTGGACTAACATATAACTAACCATTCCTCCTAACAAACATTGGACAACATATAACTTACCATTCTTCCTAACAAACATTGGACTAACATATAACTAACCATTCTTCCTAACAGACATTGGACAACATGTAACTTACCATTCTGGTTAACAAACATTGGACTGACGTATAGCTGACCATTCCTCCTAACAAACATTGGACTAACATATAACTAACCATTTTTCCTTACAAACATTGGACTAACATATATTGTAGAACGCTTTAATTTTGCAAGGTCAAAATTTCGCTTTTATTGTTAAAAATCAGCTTTTTTCTTTATTCGCATATTTTTGAATTCGTGACATCATCAGGCAGAATTAAAGTGTGATCAAAGACACGCTGTTGTTGCTTTGATATTTGTGTGTCACACCTGATCTGTTAGACATTTAAGTAATGATTTATTGTTTTATATCTAAACAAGTATAATAACAATAGATTAATAATAGTTTGGGATTGTTGTGGAAGTTAAGTTTTACAAACAGTAGGTAAGTGTAAAAAAATGTTAAAAGTATGTTCAACCGATGTCCAAAATTGTTCAACAAATGATAGTTTAGTAAAAGCAAAATATTAAAACAATTAGATTGCAAACTTTAAAGATTCATGTTTATTGTTAATATATTGCTTTCAACGGATTAACTAAACTGATTATTCTACGATAAAATACTATTACAGAATTAAGTTGCGTATTTTCGGACATATTCATTTTTCAATATATAAAACTCGGCATTTATTCGCGACATTTATGAATTCGCGACGTATTCGATTCGCGAATATTAGCGAAAATAAAACTAACGCGAATAAAACCAGTTCTACAGTAACTTACCATTCTTCCTAACAAACATTGGACTGACATATAACTAACCATTCTTCCTAACAAACATTTGACTAAAATATAATTTACCATTTTTCCTAACAAAAATTAGACTGACATATGGCCAACCATTCTTCCTAACAAACATTGGACTGACAAATAACTTACCATTCTTTCTAACAAACATTGGACTAACATATAACTAACTATTCTTCCTAACAAACATTGGACTGATATATGGCCAACCATTCTTCCTAACAAACATTGGACTAACATATAACTTACAATTCTTCCTAACAAACATTGGACTGACAAATAACTTACCATTCTTCCTAACAAACATGTGACTGATATATGGCCAACCATTCTTCCTAACAAACATTGGACTAACATATAACTTACCATTCTTCCTAACAAATACTGGACTAACATGTAACTAACTATTCTTCCTAATAAACATTGGACTGACACATAACTAACTATTCTTCCTAACAAACATTGGACTGACATATAACTTACCATTCTTCCTAACAAATACTGGACTGATATATGGCCAACCATTCTTCCTAACAAACATTGGACTAACATACAACTAACCATTCTTCCTAACAAACATTGGACTAACATACAACTAACCATTCTTCCTAACAATCATTGGACTAACATATAACTTACCATTCTTCCTAACAAACATGTGACTGATATATGGCCAACCATTCTTCCTAACAAACATTGGACTAACATATAACTTACCATTCTTCCTAACAAACATTGGACTGACAAATAACTTACCATTCTTCCTAACAAACATGTGACTGATATATGGCCAACCATTCTTCCTAACAAACATTGGACTAACATATAACTTACCATTCTTCCTAACAAATACTGGACTAACATATAACTAACTATTCTTCCTAATAAACATTGGACTGACACATAACTAACTATTCTTCCTAACAAACATTGGACTGACATATAACTTACCATTCTTCCTAACAAATACTGGACTAACATATAACTAACTATTCTTCCTAATAAACATTGGACTGACACATAACTAACCATTCTTCCTAACAAACATTGGACTAACATACAACTAACCATTCTTCCTAACAAACATTGGACTAACATACAACTAACCATTCTTCCTAACAATCATGTGACTGATATATGGCCAACCATTCTTCCTAACAAACATTGGACTAACATATAACTTACCATTCTTCCTAACAAACATGTGACTGATATATGGCCAACCATTCTTCCTAACAAACATTGGACTAACATATAACTTACCATTCTTCCTAACAAATACTGGACTAACATTTAACTAACTATTCTTCCTAATAAACATTGGACTGACACATAACTAACTATTCTTCCTAACAAACATTGGACTGACATATAACTTACCATTCTTCCTAACAAATACTGGACTAACATATAACTAACCATTCTTCCTAACAAACATTGGACTAACATACAACTAACCATTCTTCCTAACAAACATTGGACTAACATACAACTAACCATTCTTCCTAAAAATCATGGGACTAACATATAACTAACCATTCTTCCTAACAAACATTGGACGGACATATGGCTAGCCAGTCTTCATAACAAACATTGGACTGATATATGGCTAACCATTCAACCTAACAAACATTGGACGGATAAATGGCTAACCAGTCTTCTTAACAAACATTGGACTGACATATAACTAACCAGTCTTCTTAACAAACATTGGATTGACATAAAACTAACCAGTCTTCTTAACAAACATTGGACTAACATATAACTAACCAGTCTTCTTAACAAACATTGGATTGACATAAAACTAACCAGTCTTCTTAACAAACATTGGACTGACATAAACTAACCAGTCTTCTTAACAAACATTGGACTGACATAAAACTAACCAGTCTTCTTAACAAACATTGGACTAACATATAACTAACCAGTCTTCTTAACAAACATTGGACTAACATAAAACTAACCAGTCTTCTTAACAAACATTGGACTGACATAAAACTAACCAGTCTTCTTAACAAACATTGGACTGACATAAAACTAACCAGTCTTCTTAACAAACATTGGACTGACATAAAACTAACCAGTCTTCTTAACAAACATTGGACTGACATAAACTAACCATTCTTCTTAACAAACATTGGACTGACATAAAACTAACCAGTCTTCTTAACAAGCATTGGACTAACATAAAACTAACCAGTCTTCTTAACAAACATTGGACTGACATAAAACTAACCAGTCTTCTTAACAAACATTGGACTGACATAAAACTAACCATTCTTCTTAACAAACATTGGACTGACATAAAACTAACCAGTCTTCTTAACAAACATTGGACTGACATAAAACTAACCAGTCTTCTTAACAAACATTGGACTGACATAAAACTAACCAGTCTTCTTAACAAACATTGGACTGACATAAAACTAACCAGTCTTCTTAACAAACATTGAACTGACATAAAACTAACCAGTCTTCTTAACAAACATTGGACTGACATAAAACTAACCAGTCTTCTTAACAAACATTGGACTGACATAAAACTAACCAGTCTTCTTAACAAAAATTGGACTGACATAAAACTAACCATTCTTCTTAACAAACATTGGACTGACATAAAACTAACCAGTCTTCTTAACAAACATTGGACTGACATAAAACTAACCATTCTTCTTAACAAACATTGGACTGACATAAAACTAACCAGTCTTCTTAACAAACATTGGACTGACATAAAACTAACCAGTCTTCTTAACAAACATTGGACTGACATAAAACTAACCAGTCTTCTTAACAAACATTGGACTGACATAAAACTAACCAGTCTTCTTAACAAACATTGGACTGACATAAAACTAACCAGTCTTCTTAACAAACATTGGACTGACATAAAACTAACCAGTCTTCTTAACAAACATTGGACTGACATAAAACTAACCATTCTTCTTAACAAACATTGGACTGACATAAAACTAACCAGTCTTCTTAACAAACATTGGACTGACATAAAACTAACCAGTCTTCTTAACAAACATTGGACTGACATAAAACTAACCAGTCTTCTTAACAAACATTGGACTGACATAAAACTAACCAGTCTTCTTAACAAACATTGGACTAGCGTGTATGACTAACCAGCCAGAACATAGGATGAAGCTAAATATCAATAAATACTTAGTATATAGTTCACAGAGATACTAGTAAGTGAAAACTCTGGATGAAGAGACAAGATTCAAGTATAAATTATGCCTGTATCAAGTGCTTATACACAGCTATTTTATCTTTAGTGTGTTCTATGTATGCCCCTACCCAGCAGTACTATCTAACTAATGAGTCTGAATTAATTTATATATTTTACAAATTCATTCTTATAGCAATAAACACAAGCTCTTGCATAATATGTAATGCAAAAGATATTAAATTCTGCCACTAATACAATTAAAGTTATTAAACCTATATTTTATAATACTGAGGACTGATTGACACAACTGATAGATATATAGAGTAAAAAATGTGAATGTAAGGTGCTTTTATATATGAGTTCATTTTGTTCTACATAATGAATGACGTTTTTCCCCAAAATAGCTTTAATTCACAGGATGCATGGTCATTGTTTGGAGGTGTTCTCTAAAACAGATTTAACCGTACAGTACAACCTCTCCATAGGGACCCCCTCTAGAGCAACAACCTCTCTATAACAACACCTTCAAAATTACCCTAAGCTGATATTTACAATAAATATAACCTCTGTAGAGCAACAGCCTCTAAACAACGGCCAATATTTGCAGCTCCAACAGGGTGTTGCTCTACAGAGGTTGTATTGTATATGGATAAAAGATGCCAAAGTAAGAAGGCACACATTTAGAGGATTGGTAAGAATGAGACTTACACTTGTTCGCAGTCCAAACGTATCTAGGAGCCATGTTGCAACAAAACCTAATGGTACAGTGGTAAACATAAATGTCATTGACAGCATGTTAAGTTGTAGAGAGGATATCCTGTAGAAAACTATAGTGGTGTCTGCTGCTGCAGCAAATGTGATCCACATCTGAAATTAAGTAACTTAGGTGACAGTTCAAGGTAACATACACTGTAGTAAAGATTTACCTAAAGGGTGCGGTGCCTCTGTGGCAGAATAATCACAAGCCTCTCATTGATACTAGTTCAAGTCCCAAACTGGACCAAATTTCACATCATTCTGAGGAGCTGTACAGCTAGCTTAATTATACAGAAGGTATGGAGGAAAATAATATTGAAAACATTAGTGTTAAGGGAAGATTTGTTTGTTTAATTATATTGTATTTTACTCCCCTTTTAAACAGTCGGAATCATATGAGGCAGACAGTTCAACTAACCGTCGCTCCTAGGAAGAACCAGTACTAGACTCCCATCCTCCATGAGCAATTGTGTACTTTCTCATATAAAGAGACATGGTCAGTGGCAAGGGCTTGAACCCACAACCCTCTATCAGTGGGATGTTACAGTGACCTTCAACGACTCGACCATGGAGGCTGGTCGTGAGAGAGGCTTACTGTCATAAAACACAGATTGCTGTAGAATGTACAATGTAGTAATAAAATTAAACAAAGGAAATGGAATTATTATAAAATGGAACTTAAAAAGAAAAAATGTCATATTATTATAAAATCAGACATACAACAGTGGGGAAAGAAATTAGGACAACAATATCTAATATACAAGTCAAGTTATGTTGCATAAAATTGTGCTTTATTGTCAGCAGAATCAACAAGTGATGATGACCTGTTCAATTTGTACCATCAGTTAAATGACTTTAGTTGACATCAAATATGCCAACTTAACCAAATGATATCAATGTTGTTATCATGCTTCCATATAAGTCAAATCTGAGTAAACAACTAGAAATACTAGTATATTGACAAAGGCACATTTAAATGCACATTTATTGATATAATACTGCAAATTATCTTCTAGACAATAGTCATTGGGCAATACACGGCATTTTCTGACTCTATCTTTCTTTGATGAACTTTGTTCATAAAGTAAGGTATATTTCATCAGAGCAAAAAGATGGTATCTCGAGCAGATAAATCCTATCAGTGCTACAAGATAGTAACTATACTGCAGACACATCCACTTGTTACGACAAGATGGTATCTATAGCATATATGGTAATTACTATATAGCATTTAAATCCTTTCAGTGCAACAAGATAGTAACTAGAGCAGACACATCCTCTCAATCAGTTCAATAAAATGGTATCTATATGACTATAAAGCCAATACATAGTGCAACATGATCATATCTAGAGCAGACGTATCCTCTAAATGCAATGATATGATAACTACAAAGCAGACATATCCACTTATTGCAACATGATGGTAACTAGAACAGACATATCCACTTATAGCAACATGATGGTAACTAGAACAGACATATCCACTTATTGCAACATGATGGTAACTAGAACAGACATATCCACTTATTGCAACATGATGGTAACTAGAACAGACATATCTACTTATTGAAACATGTTGGTAACTAGAGCAGACATATTTACTCATTGCAACAAGTTGGTAACTAGAGCAGACATATCCACTCATTGAAACATGTTGGTAACTAGAGCAGACATATTTACTCATTGCAACATAATGGTAACTAGAGCAGACATATTTACTCATTGCAACAAGTTGGTAACTAGAGCAGACATATCCACTGATTGAAACAAGTTGGTAAATAGAGCAGACATATCCACTCATTGAAACATGTTGGTAACTAGAGCAGACATATCTACTTATTGCAACAAGTTGGTAACTAGAGCAGACATATTTACTCATTGCAACAAGTTGGTAACTAGAGCAGACATATCCACTCATTGAAACATGTTGGTAACTTGAGCAGACATACATGTATCTACCTATTGCAACAAGTTGGTAACTAGAGCAGACATATTTACTCATTGCAACAAGTTGGTAACTAGAGCAGACATATTTACTTATTGCAACAAGTTGGTAACTAGAGCAGACATATTTACTCATTGCAACAAGTTGGTAACTAGAGCAGACATATCTACTTATTGCAACAAGTTGGTAACTAGAGCAGACATATTTACTCATTGCAACAAGTTGGTAACTAGAGCAGACATATCCACTCATTGAAACATGTTGGTAACTTGAGCAGACATACATGTATCTACCTATTGCAACAAGTTGGTAACTAGAGCAGACATATTTACTCATTGCAACAAGTTGGTAACTAGAGCAGACATATTTACTTATTGCAACAAGTTGGTAACTAGAGCAGACATACATGTATCTACCTATTGCAACAAGTTGGTAACTAGAGCAGACATATTTACTTATTGCAACAAGTTGGTAACTTGAGCAGACATACATGTATCTACCTATTGCAACAAGTTGGTAACTAGAGCAGACATATTTACTCATTGCAACAAGTTGGTAACTAGAGCAGACATATTTACTTATTGCAACAAGTTGGTAACTAGAGCAGACATATTTACTTATTGCAACAAGTTGGTAACTAGAGCAGACATATCCACTCATTGCAACAAGGCAAATGCATCACATCAGCGCAACAAGATAGTAAATAGTCTTCTACTTCATGTAAATTTACAACAATGTCACAACACATTTTATCATTCTGAGTGTCTCTATAACACTCATCTATGTGAATAACTGGATTTGAGATTACCGGTAACATAATCTTTCAATTATAGTTTGCTTTATAAAACAAGAAACAATCAGGTCACTACATTTTCAAATCTTTACCATTACAATTTAGTCACCATAAATTATTCTACTACAACCATTCTGTTCAAATTTCATTGTCAAAAAACATTTAATTATGCAGTTTATATTTTAACCTTTATCTCTTCAGTAGATGCCCACTGAGGCATTGAGGAGTACTTTGTAGAAGTTGTACACGACATAATTTGAAGGCCACAAACTAAGCCTAAAATCAAACAAACTACACAATTATTTACCATTGCATTGGATAGATTTAGAGCACAGACTATAGCCAACATGAGCCATCTAGCTGGGTACAGCTTGTATTCAACATATCCTCTGTCATCTGTTGTTATATCTAGTTTTCCATCAAGTGTTTTCTGTGTTGTACGATCCCCTGTATCTCTCGCATTGTTTACGTTATCCATTACTGGCGTTACTTGTGTCATAGTTGACTCCTCCATGTGTAAAACTAAACTTTTCTCATCTTCTTTGAATATAGCTAGAAACAAATAAATAATCAGTTTTTAACACAACATAATATTTTCAATGTGATACCTGATAACAGCCATCCAAACCTAAATGTCTTGTTCAACATTCACTTTGAGTTAGCACATTCACTTATAATTACAGATTAATGCAATATAAATAATCCATCAATATACGACATATTTTAAACATATCCTATGCCTCATAAACTCTGAGTGACAACATAGAAATTCTTTATATGAGTACAAATCTTACTGTCTAGTAGAATTACTACTAACATTTGACATTTTTTTCCATGATATAAACTGTTACTAGTATACAATTATTACAAACTATATATATATATATAATTCACACAACATCAAGTCAAGCATAAAATCCTTCAGTAAAAATACCGACACGTGGGAATTTTATACACATACTTGTTTACTCATTTCTCTATCTATCTAGTTACTTGCATACAATTGTATGAGTTTTGAATAAAACCTTTTTATTGACGAATAATAAACATATTATTTGAAAAAATGTAACATGATCACATTTAAATGGTTTTCATTCCATTTAATACAAAAATGTATGATTGATTTATGCATTATAAAGATGAGATATAAGTACATTCCCAGTTGTAAAGCAATAATATGTCATACATAAAATATTCATGTAGTATGATCTTGTACAGCATTGATTTATAAGGCATAAAAAAATTGCAATTTTACCAATGTAAAAATCTGCCAGATTTCTTGTTTTCGGTTATTTTTTAATTTAATTTCATTCTCATAATTGATATTTTTAATCATGACATTTGATTTAAAATATTAAAACATTAATCTGAGAATTCCCTATATCTATATTGTTAATCGTGCAAATACACAGAATTTGTCAATCAACAACTTTCACTGTATAATATTATCAACATTATGACAACATATGCCAAGTATAATTACAACAGGGCACAAAAATATAAAGGTACTTGAATCTTCCTTACCTCTTCATATTTGTTTATTCATCCACAAGTGAAATTAAGTAAGTAAACTCCTCAGTCACGCCACCACATGGAAGGACTAACATGTATAATTCCTATAGTACCATGTGTGTACAACTATTTCATCATAGCTCCTATTATTCAGTCCATTGAATGAACAATCCAAGGTTTCTTAGCATGTTATCAGCATGAATGACTAGATCATAGAAGGTAAAGTGAAATGTTACAAAATCATTAATGCTGTAGCATTGATTTTATTTGTTTTATCGGGGTCATGGTGCAAACTGTATAAGCATGTGGAAAAAACAGGGGACGCTATCTCTGTTATAAACAAAAGATGATAAACGTGGACTTAAGGTCAAATTATTGATAACACTATTTTATTTGAGGTCAATCTCTATAGTATATGATATGATTCATTGTTTCTTTAAGTTCTGTCACCTGATTTGGTTGTTTCTTTAAATTATATTATCATCTGATTGGTTGTCATCTGATCATTTTTTTTAAACTCTGTCACCTGATTGGTTGTTTATTCAAACTTTGTCACCTGATTTGGTTCTTTCAACTTTATCAGCTGATTGGTTGTTTCTTTAAGCTCTATCACCTGATTGACTTTTCCTTAAACTCTATCTCCTGGCTGGATGTATCTGAGCTCATGCAGTCTTTATAATATTTTAATTTTCAAATTTGACTGTTTTAACTACAGTACAATTTCTCTACTATGAACAGTTCTTGTTCTGGTGGAATGAGCCCCGGCTCTGTGGTCGAGCGGTTAAGGTGGTAAAGGTTGCTGAGTTCAAATCACTGTAACCTCTCACTGATGGAGCGTCGTGGGTGCGAGCCCCGCTGCTGACCATGTCTCTTTATGTGAGAAAGTAGGCAGTTGATTACTGAGGATGGAAGTCTAGTACTGGTTCTTTCCCGGAATGATGGTTAGATGAACTGTCCACCTCATATGACTCCCACTGTTAAAAAGGGGCGTAAAACTCAATTAAACAAACAAATTGGTGGAAAGTGTCCTTTACAGCTTACCATTCTTAATATTGGAGTTCAGCCAGAGACAATTAAGTGAAATGTGTACATGAAATTCTGCATAAAGTGTTTACTTTTTTTGCAAGAGTGTTTGATTTCTTAAAAACAGCTGATAAAATTAAAATGAAAGATTGATTGTAGTCTGATTCAAGAAATTATTGCTTGAAGTAGATTAACCAATTAAGTCAATGCCAATCTATAATGAAAGACAACTGCAACCAAAATTAAGGCCTCTTTGCAACAATAATTAACATGTGTCATTAAGACCTTACCAACATGCCTAACCTAAGAGATGTCAATAGAGCCAAATTAAATATCCTGACAGTCATATGCGGTTGACCTTTTTTACCAAACAAGTGGCCTTCAACCACATTGTTTCCATATCTAACTCAGTTTGTATTTAAGAAAATGCTCAGAAATGATCGATAGGTCTTTCAGGACAGATAAAACCGAAATTCTGGATATATCCGGAATATAGTCACCTTTGTAACTAATTGACATCAGTGCACATTTGGTACATTCACACCTAGTTGGGTCAGTTACATTTTATGGCTTATCTATTGAAATGTGTCAAAAACATGTGTCCTTATTAATACTATAATAACTGCAGGGTGTCTGTATAGAAGAAAGGCAATAATTATGTCCTTTCTTTCAAACTGACCCTAATAGCAGGGTGCAGTAAATGTGGGGTGTCTTTTAGGTGGCATTTTACTGTATATAAACAACAACATACAGGGTCAGGCAGGTAATAAATTTCTTGCTTATTTGTTACACCAGGACCAAAAATCACCTATTTTCAAGCATAACACCTCAATATTAAAATCTAGTTTTTTGAATTTGAATATAGAGGAATGTGTTTGATAGGAAGATAATTGTAAATGAAAGATGACCAGTCCTTATGAGGGATGACAAGTCGAGGGCTCAGTGCAACACTGTTGTAACTTGTTCTTATTTCAATATGAGTTACAACACTTTTGCGCTGAACCCTCGAAGTGGTAACTTGTGATTAAATTATCAAGCTTTCAGTATGTGCCCTGTTGATTAAACTGGTCATGTCCTCAGACGATCAATGATGTAAGGACCAAATGTTGACTGGTTATTCACCTCAATTGGCCAGATGTATATCACTCCATAATTCTGTCAATGACTCTCCCTAATGTTTCATAATATACAGAAAATTTCTGTCATATTTGCGATATTAGCAGGTGAATAACCAATTTTTATAACCATTTGATGTACTTCTACATTTGTAGTTAAATGTCTTTATTACATTCACATCTAGTGAACAAACAGTTCAGTTCACATCTAATATACAAAAGATCAGTTCACATCTAGTATACAATAGATCAGTTCACATCTAGTATACAAAAGATCAGTTCACATCTAGTATACAATAGATCAGTTCACATCTAGTATACAATAGATCAGTTCACATCTAGTATACAATAGATCAGTTCACATCTAGTATACAATAGATCAGTTCACATCTAGCATACAATAGACCAGTTCACATCTAGTGAACAAACAGTTCAGTTCACATCTAGTATACAATAGATCAGTTCACATCTAGTATACAATATATCAGTTCACATCTAGTATACAATATGTCAGTTCTCATCTAGTATACAATATGTCAGTTCACATCTAGTATACAATATGTCAGTTCACATCTAGTATACAAAAGATTAGTACACATCTAGTATTCAGTAGATCAGTTCACAGATCTAGTATACAATAGATCAGTTCACATCTAGTATACAGTAGATCAGTTCACATCTAGCATACAATATGTCAATTCACATCTAGTAAACAGTAGATCAGTTCACAACTAGTATACAGTAGATCAGTTCACAATTAGTATACAATAGATCAGTTCACATCTAGTATACAGTAGATCAGTTCACAATTAGTATACAATAGATCAGTTCACAATTAGTATACAATAGATCAGTTTACAACTAGTATATGATAGATCAGTTCACATCTAGTATACAATATGTCAATTCACATCTAGTATACGATAAAGCAGTTCACACCTAGTATACAATATGTCAATTCACATCTAGTATACAATAAATCAGTTCACATCTAGTATACAATAAATCAGTTCACATCTAGGATACAATATGTCAATTTACATCTAGTATACATGAATCAGTTCACATCTAGTATACAATAAATCAGTTCACGTCTAGTATACAATAAATCAGTTCACATCTGGTATACAATAGATCACTTCATATCTTGTTAACCCATTATCAACCTTGGTCACAATGTATATGGCCACAATGTCTCAGCTAAGTTAGATTATGGGCAAAATTGGACAAAAACTTCAAGAGTTATGGGCCCTTGACTTAGAAACTTTGCTTTATTCAGCTAGTTTACACTCTAGCGCCTTCATTTATTCAGCAATCCTAATCCTTTTTCTAGTAAATGTGTATAACCAAAAGATCTTGGACAAGATCGATTATGGGCGGAATTGGACCAGAACTTCAATAATTATGAGCCCTTGATTTTGAAAATTTGCTATAATTATTTGAGTTTGTTTACACTCTAGCGCCTTCATTTATTCACCGATCCTTATATTTACAATGAATGTTTATGACCTTATGGTTATGGACTTTCAGTTATGGGTGGAATCTGACCACAACTTCAAGAGTTATGGGCCCTTGGATTAGAAAATTTGATACATTTTAGCTTGTTTAACAGTATCGTACCTTCATTGTTGGTTTTGATCTCAAAATCTATGTAAAAATGGGTTATACGAGATGAAAACTATATTACCTGGTCATTATTTATAGTGACTTTGTTCTCAGGTGAGCAATCTAGGGCCATCTTGGCCCTCTTGTTTCCTTTAACCTCTAAGTGTGACCTTGAGGCTTGAACCATGGGTTTGCACATGACATTTCATCTAATGATGGTTAACATTTGTGGTAAGTTATTACGAAAACCTCCAATGAATAAGAAAGGTCATGGAAAAAATACCCCAAATTATGACTTTGAACTCTTGTGACCTTGAAGCTACAGCCATGGGAGTTTTAGATGATACATTGTCTGATGATGGGTAACATATTTGTGTTAACTTATTACAAAATCCTTCTATGAATGATGAAATTACAGTCTAAAATAATGATCGTTGAACTCTGTGACCTTGGAGCTACATGTTCAGCCATGGGAGTTGCGTGCGACACATCTTCTAATGCGAGTTAACATTTGAGGTAACTTATTGCAAAATCCTACAATGAATGACTAAGTTACAGCGTGGATACGCCAAAAAGGCCAAAATTACGACCTTTGTACTCTGTGACCTTGATCTTGGAGCGACAGGCATGGGAGTTGCGTGCGACACATCGTCTAATACTAGTTTACCTTTGTGGTAACTTATTTCAAAATCCTACAATGAATGACAAAGTTACAGCCCGGACACGCTGAAAAGACCAAAATTATGACCTTTGAACTCTGTGAAGTTGATAAGTTAAGTAACAGCCTGGACAAGTTTCAGGGCAGGCAGACAAAGTGACTCCTACATAGCCCCCACTATTCTACAGTGGGGGTAATAATGAAGTAGAATGCCCAGATCTGAAGACTTCTGTTCATTGTTTTGTTTTTCATTTCAAAAGTTCACAACACAAACATTGTTCAATGCTGACTTCACAGTGAAAATATTCCCAAGTTTACTGTGAAATCTGTCATGAGGATTACATGAATTTCTTTGTACTAGGTTTTCAGCACAATTTTCCAGAACATTCCAAATAGTAGTATCAGTGTGAGCGAATCTTTGCAATTTACTGACACAAAATTTAAGAGTGAATCTTGAAACATTCGAGGTTCCAACCTCAACTTTAATCAAAATGTGCCAAATTTTGCAGGTTGTCTTGATGAATATTTCAAGCTTGTGTGTTCGCTTCACCCAGACTTCTGACTAGTAAATATTTTAAAGAATGAAGAAACAATAACACTGAAAGGCATGATTAGTAATATATTTATTGCTTTTGAAAGAAAATCTTAATATATAAACGTTTTAGGGTACATTAAGACATAAGCTATGCAAACTGAAACTTAGTGCATAATATACCAATACAAAGAAGCGACTACGACTATAAGATTGCCCATAGAAAAAAATACCATCAATAAACATTTGGACATGTTATGTAAAATATTACAATGAAAGAAAATACACTACTCAAAATTCAATAAGGATCATTTGCGATATTTCTTGTATTGATTGCTCCAAATTTTAATATTACAGTTTATTAGATTTAAATCAAATTTGGTCATTCAAGCATTATATGCCAGTTTAAAAAAAGAAACAAATGATGTCCATTGAAGCATATCTGAATATATTTGCATTTATGGACTGTTCAAACATTGAGTAATTGATCCTTATCAAATTTTGAGCATCATATTTTCATACATATTGCTCTATAAAACAGTATTTTTACAGAAACAAATAATTAAGTTGTCAGTGTACTTCAGAGAAAAGTACATAACACAAATCATAAAATGCTGATTTAATAATATTTAACATTTAAGCAACATAATTCAAAATGTAAAATTACCCGAATTATCCAAAGGTATTTTATAAAAATTTTACCCACATGTATTTTCTGATGAATAATGACTCTCTGAAGTACACGACACAGAAAAAACACTTTTTATTCAATGCTGATGTTCTTGTTTTTCATTTTATTAATAATTGCCATTTTGGGACTTCATACAGAATTGATCATCTTCAATGTGATGTCAAAAACATTCATTTTATTTCTATTTAATCAGTAAAACCAGAAGAAACAGAGTTGCTTTTTCACTAAATTGTTAAAATTTGTCAGTATGATGTGACTTCTTTAATAATTTTACAATTTTGGTTTTAGAGTCTGCAGATAATGTAACATGAAATGGAATGCATGAACAATTTAACTGATGATTCTGTAATGGTATGATATAAAGAAAACATCAGGCAAACTGTAACATACCTTTTTATTAGCAGCACAAATTACAATATTTAATGACAGCGTGTATCTGTCAATACCACATAGAAAAATTGGTATTTGAACAGTAAAAATTATATAAATGTATCTATGTATGTTAGAACAAAATTTACTATAAAGTATTACTGGTAATAATGAACAAAGTGTGAAAATTAAAATAATTCACCATAAAAATGAAATGTTTGTTCAAATTGAATTATCTTTAAAATGTCCAAGCAGAAAATGAGGTTTTCAGTAACAGATATATGAGAAAATTGATACAATCACTTGGACATTATTGAGCATACATCATAACAGGATGAGAAACTTCATCATGAAATAACATGCAAGTGGTAGAAGATAATACTTTTAACAATATACATGAATACATAAATGCTGACATTCATTTGAATGAGAACATAGATATGTTACCTGTGCAAAAGAAAGAAAACATACAATACTATGATAGCCATGATAGATGACAGAAAAAACAGTCAACATTAAAAAAGAAGCAATATTTTTACATAACGTTGCAAATTACCAAGACAAAAATGAGTGTGCACATTAAAATATTTGAAATAATACAAATTAAACCATGCCACATAATGGCAGTTTTCAATTTTAATTTTTCATGCGTTATATCAGCACAACATTTATATGAATACAATTTTACTTTCAATAAAATACTCTTAATTTCTTATAATATCTATCTTCATATTATAACCTGACATTAGGTGAGGTAGATATTGTTATTTTTCTATAATTTTCATACCAAATTCTCTAAAAATTACTTTAAAACTATTCGAGCAAGCTTGGTTTCCATGACAACACAATGAAGCAAGCAACTTAGCAGGATAAAATTGTGGAATAAACTTCAAAAATGCCATTTGTTAATAATAAAGAAAAAATCACTTGATGCATTTCAATGATCAAGATGATCACAAGATCAGACTCTCAAAGGATTGGATATTTTAATAATTTCAAAATAATAGCTGTTAATTTAATTACAAAAATAGCATCCTGTATAAAAAATAATGTCATTACATTGAAAATGATCATTCATTATGATTTATGTGTAACAAACAGATTTGAGAAATCTGGTTTCTGTAGAAAGTGTACGGACATACTTCACACGATATCAGTGAAGCATCACTAGTACATTGTTTACTGAAAGCTATACAACATGCCAACATCTCAGATGTGTACTTTAAATGATTATGTAACAATACTTTAATAGAGTACTTTTATCTCTCTGTTCAATCAGAAAACTGAGTAATTTTGTTCACATGAATACATTTTGACTACTTTTCCATATTTCAAGTGCATGAATGTTTAGTAGTTTTCAAAATATATTAAGTGATAATACATAATTTATTCAAAAACAATACAATTCAGAAAATGAGAAACAGAACAAGATTTTGCAGTAGAATATCTAATACAAACATAATATCATAAACTATATGTGTATTTACTTATGAAATATAACAGAGGTTAAATCAATGACAATGATCATATTCTCTGTTAGACAAGCATATTATAGACTGGCCATAGGTTCAAAAGAAAAAATCCACACAATGTAAGAATTTTAAGATGTACAAACAAATAATATTATGCAAAACATAACCATGACTGATATGAGGCTAAAATACAAAGAAGGAACTGGTAGAAAATGTGGTGTTTGACAGGAATGGTGTGAACTATTCATATCAGAATGTAAACTGAAAATACTTGAGTGTTTAACAGTTCAGATGAACTACGACTTCAGCTCATTATTATTCATAAAATCAAACACAAAATACTTCGCAATAGGATTTAAACAATATTACAAAAAGTTGAAATATCCAGACTTTTAGTGTAACTAAGGTAACAGAGATATAAAATCATAACACACACCGTTAACATGACAACAGTATAAAACATCATTAACAGACAGAATTCAACTAAGGAAAACACTCAGAAACAAAACAATTTAATTCTACAAAACTATACATGCTGGAGTAACAAGATGGTTTTACAGTAACTGTCCCTCATATCAACATTTCATTATTTTCCTTATAAAGCTATAAGAGTTTTATGTTGAGCAATTTAACTACACTCCCAAATAATTTCCCATTACAGAAATAAATCATTCAAGAATAAATATGTATTGAAAATAATGATTTAAGTAAATTATTCCTATTTGATAAGAACAAGTTGACATATAAATCCAGCAGAATATTGTAATGTAGAACATAAAACTAACAAATCCATGTATAGTACATGGTTTTCTCCTGTTTAAAAAACAAATATTAATAATTTAAGTGAATTGTTGTGGAACACTCAAATTCCAATATGTCAACAATACTGTTTTTCCAGACTGTTTTACACTTAACAAATTACATAACTGTGTTATCTTAACAATTTACAACATTTAATTTAGAAACTAAATAACAAAATTTACAAGATGATGGTGAGATTTCCATCACTTCAAAAGATCTGTGAATGCTGAAAATAAACCCTGAAAATCTACAAATATCAATTTATTGGAATATTCACAAATTCATGATGATCACAACCGCTACCTGAATGTATGTCAACTATTAAAAAAAGTAAAAAATTCCATTAATTTTTTTTTTTTGCTACTTCATAAAATATTCAGTTTTGATATATGTAACTAAGTGTCACTACCTGTAACTAGGTGTCACTACCTGTAACTAGGTGTAGACTATCCCAGGTATGAGGCACTACAACATGGCATTTTCTTTACAAAAACTTCACCATGTCGTCAAAAAGTACTTATCACTCGGTTCAGCCTTATAGGCCAACAATTAATATATGTAACATTAAATAGATATAAATACTGCTTGGTGTTATAGAAGAACCACTCATGTTTTTCAAGCGTTCTATGAACAATCTGAACAAGAATTAAATATCTATACACAGGACCTAACTCTCAGTCCATATATTGTAATCTGATTCATACATTAGATACTATCTACATGGTACAACTCATTCAGTATCTTAACCTTGAAATGAATTGCTGAATTTTGCATTGAAAATGTTGGAGCAATATAGAATCATAAGTTTAAGTGAAATTAAATACCAAGAGAATGATTTCATACAAGTGAAGTTTCTCTAAATATTATAACACCCAAAAATAATTTCTAAATATCATGTAATCATCCATTTAATTAAACAACCATCCCTTGATGATTCTGTTAGTCAAGAAATGAAAGATTTGTATTTTATTATCAATAATAATTATGAAGTACTTCAAAATAAACATTAATTATCTCCCTTAATACAAAGATTTAAATTAAGATTTCAGACTGGCGTATAAAACAAAACAGCAGTTTTCTTCCTAGAAGAGAACAGTATAATCAATAAATAAACTAATTCATATTTTATATTTACTGTGCAGAAAAAAATGATGATACAATATACAAATGATTCACATTATAATATAACTACTTGGAGAGACAGTTATATAACTGAAAATACAGTACCATTCATAGGTTAACAAAAATAAAACAACATAAAACTTGATAAAATCAGCACAATTTGCAAACACAACAATAAAGGTGTAACAAACAGCACTTAATAAGACAATAATAAGTTGTGACAGAAATGTACAAGAAAACTTAAGTTGCATTCAGCAAGATAATGTTGTCCCCTTCTTCCTATGTTTCATGTTAAAACAACAAAATATGCTGGTTTATAGGGAAGCTTGAGTGAATTTCATGAATACAAAAGTCTTATGGAACACCAGACACTCCACTTCCTGTAAGTAAAGATGACTGGTTCCAGAACATTTTGTGTTTCTAATCAGATTGGTTTCCTATTTCTGAGGCATCTGCTCGACATATCGGACAAGTTCTGTTTGTCTGAAATAAAAAGAAGTTCAAATTACTAAACCTGATAGAACAATGCAACAGTCAAAGTTAATCAACAAGAAAACATTATTACAATTATGCTTATTTTATAAAAAATGATAACAACAGTAATTGCACATAATTTACAAAAGCAACAATTATGTAAACAATACAAATGTGTCTGGAAACACCCATTATATCAGAAAATTTCTGTTTAAAGGTTATCATACCTAAAATTGTAAAAATTACATGAGATATTAAACAAATTGTGTAACTGTACACTTACCTTTAACCATTTGTCTATACACTTGGCATGGAACTCGTGATAACATGGTAAAACTCTCAGTAATTGTCTGTTTTCAAACTCACACATGCATACAACACATGAGGTTTGGTCAGCGCCATTACGTAAATTTTCACCGTTAAATCTGTAAGCAGGAAGCTGTTCTATTTCTGGTTTACAAAGACCTTTCGGCTTGGCATCCCCTAAACGTTCTGCTAGGTTTAATAAAGCTTCATAGTTTTCCTCTGAGGCCTCATCGTGGAAGTCACGCCCATAAGGGGCTACTGGTGGGTTTCCTAACATTGCCCTTAAAAATGAAAACAATACTTCATTTAAAACATTTGCAAACCACAATTAAGTTTTTAAACAAATAAACATAACACAAATTATTTATGATTGTGAACCCTTCAAGCAAATGCACAATTTTTTTTTCCAAAACCAAGTTTACTTTTTCCATATTTTTTAAAGGTGAATTTAATTTTCAAGAATTAATCATTATCAAATGATGAAATAAGAATTAAATCAGCAGTTTAAATTAATATTTGACAGTAAGAGACAAAAAGAAATCGGCAAAAGAAATGACAATAACATTTAATTATGAAAATCAGCAGATGTTCTAATGCAATAAGCTTGATACAGATAGATAGAACTGAAACAATTTTAGAGTATTTTAGATCTATTGTATAACACCATGAAAATAGAACATACAGAACACAGATACATTCTTATAATTGAGGCAATCTGGCTTCTACTGGCAGTCAGCAACATCAGAGAGTTTTCATTAGACAGAAGGAAATGAATTGCAATGAAACATTATGGTGCAAAGTAGAAATAGATTATGTTAAGTTATCAGAATTTTCAGGTATGCATTTCTGAAAATTTTGAAATTAATAAATCAATTATAAAGTAATGTTTGGATAAAAGTTACACTAAAACACAAGCATTTCTTATTTAAATTTTATAATGCATTTATAACCGTTAACTGGTAATGACTGAAGAAGACAACACAGGAACATGTACGGTAAACATATTTACTGGAATATGTGATTGATCCATACTTCGTTTATAATTGTATAAGAAGAACTTCAACTTACAGGAAATGAAGCAGGAATCCTGGGTAAGGAGGAGGTGGTGGCGGGGGGAGAGAATAATTCCTCATCGACCGACGTCCAAGACTTCTCTGTTGTGCGTAGAATCTTTCAAATGGACCCTGAAATGAATAAACAAAATAAAGTTAACATCATTTAAAATGAAAAGATTCACGCCAGCAAGAAAGAATAAGAAATAAAACAACTACCAGTAATTTAATGAAAACCATCATTTTACCAGGATAAACTAATTCATTCAGTATAGGTTAGAGAGCATATTTGCGTGTTCTACGTAAATAGGAAATCTAAAAGGAGTGATAGCAATTATAGCTTTCTTCTTACGAAGAACACCTAAGTATGCATTCTAACTGTCTTAGTGTTCCGCCTTTTTTAGTCGTTCTTCAAAACTAAGAAGTTAGAATGTCGGTTTTACATTCTATTCAGATACGAAAGCCAAAAATAAAAATAATCCTTGTGAATGATTGGATAAGAAAGTGAGGCGAGCACTAAAAATGACAAATGAGATAAATAGAAATCGGCCCTTAATTTTAACAGTTTATAAGGTCAGAAACAGCCAACCTAATAAGACTATTTAGAGAAGTAACCTGTATAGACACAATACTTGACACTTACAAATAGATCCTGTGGAGAGGGATGAACTGCTGGCTCTTGTAATATGAGAGGTGGTGATGGATTGAGAGTTGGAGGGTGAGTGAAACCTCGATGTGGCATGTGATGGTAGGCCGGTGGACGATGATGCATACGTTCTAAATGGACTTCTTCTTCCTGTCCTCTCTAGAACATAACATACATTAATTAAGATGATGCCAAGAACATTCAAAACATACTTTAATCTAGACAAAGTTAGTGTCAAATCTTATGGATGAACTGTAAACAAGGAGTTGGCTTGTAAAAGGTAACAAAATGTTATAAATGATTTAAGTAAGAAACCAATTCCTTATTTTGTCAGAAGTCAATATTTAACATCACAAGAATGTCAGAGTGACATCATCAGTCATTCATTTATTTTTAACAAACAAATAATACAACATCATCAAATTACCTCATCCTATAAACATCAAACATGTCAATTATACATCAAAGTAAATATAATGTCTGAATATAGAGTGTATTGTTAACAATGATATCAAGAAATCAATTGATAATAAAAGATTGACAATAAAATATCATCATCAATATGTAAGAGAAAGATAGGAGAACAAAGGAATACTTACTTGTTGTGAGTGATTTGTTGTAAAATGAGACGGGTGATGATGAATTCTCTGATGTTGTTGCTGCTGATGATGTTGTTGATGTTGTTGCTGAGGATGATGGGTAATATTACCATGAGTCGATGGTGGATGATGCGTAGGATTAAAAACATGAGGTATAGACGGATGATGATGTGTTGTCAGTGGTAACTGGGGTAGATTGCACCCCGGAATGTGTTGAATACTGCAAGCAGGAAACGACCATGTGGCTTGTCCTGTGGCAGCACATACAGGTATATGACCTGTGGCTGTAGTACAGATAGGCAAGTGAGGCCCAGTACACACCGGAAGGTTGTATGGAGCCATGGTAACTGGTGCTGCAGTTTGGACCTGAAATACAACAACTCAGCATCAATCATACAACATCTAAATGTCTAACACACACGTCACATCTTCTACTTCAATTTAATTTGAAATGGTGATAATTATAACATGTTTTAAAATGCAGCTGGATTTTATAAAATTTTGCAAAGAACCCATGTTGTACATACCGATTCTACATTAACTAACACAGACTGTTGTTGACGTTGTGGAAGAGGTAGAGAGGCAGGATGTATGTGTTGTGTCGCCAGCGGTGGCTGAAACGCTCGTCGCTCAGGTGATGTCTCAGTATGACGACTTCCATGACGTTCTCGTGTAGATCTACGTCGTGTTCCAGGACTGTAAGAAAACCGAATTCAACAAATAAAACACACGATACACATTTAACATCGAAACACTGTAGGCTTTATCAGTAACAAAGGCCAAAATAGAGAGAGTCTTATCCAACAACATACAAATCTTCTAAGTCTTTGCTTACAAAATATTTCAAAATATGGAGAGACTACCAATATTTCTGTAATGTACAGAAACTGACCCTCTTTTATATTGTTCAAGAGAAAATCTAAAATAAATCATTGCAGTTAAATGTCATAAATTTACTCTGTATGTGTGAAAATACTGAAGAAAATTTCAACCAGAAAACTGATTTTCCAGAAAAAAGTACATGTATGTGCTAATAAATGAATCATCAGCTAGCCTATGTTTTCAACAAAAGTGTTACATCAGACTTCAGTAACAAAAACCTGATCTATCTACAGTAGTGTTGACATAGTCATGTATTTCTAACTACAAGATAGTACAGTGTACAGCAATTTCAATATTTGTAATATATGTTCATGTACATCACAAATGTAAAGCCAAGTGTTATGTAACCACAGCAGTTCAAATATCTTTGTATGAGTCTCATATGTCTTTCACTCATTGTATGATATAGTCTCGTCTCAGATATCTTTGTATGATAGAGGCTCAGATATCTTTGTATGCTATAGCCTCAGATTTTTTTTTGGATATAGCCTCAGATATCTTTGTATGATATAGCCTCAGATATCTTTGTATGATATAGCCTCAGATATCATTGTATGATATAGCCTCAGATATCTTTGTATGATATAGCCTCAGATATCATTGTATGATATAGCCTCAGATATCTTTGTATGATATAGCCTCAGATATCATTGTATGATATAGCCTCAGATATCATTGTATGATATAGCCTCAGATATCATTGTATGATATAGCCTCAGACATCATTGTATGCTATAGCCTCAGATATGATTGTATGCTATAGCCTCAGATATGATTGTATGCTATAGCCTCAGATATGATTGTATAATAAAGCCTAAGACATCATTGTATGATATAGCCTCAGATATCATTGTATAGTAGAGCCTAAGATATCATTGTATAACATCGTTGTACGACAGCAAGGAAAACGGACTTGTGTTTCAATAATCATCATACCTCTAAAGCTTATAACAAAATTACTGCATTCATGTATTTGCACTGGTAGAGATAATATTCACTTGTATCTGACAGGCTTTCCAGTACATACATATATTATACTTGCATGGATTATAACAAACCACAAAATGGCAGGTGCATTATAACTATATTATGATATGATGATTATACATGTTTTATGTATAATAAATTCTACATAAAAGTACAGGCATAAAGCTGTCATATTTTCATTTTCCATGTGTGAATCATTTGATTTGCTATCAATTAACAGGGTTGCTTGAACATACATGTGCTAATATGTGTACATGACTGGGTAGGGTTCACTGTCTCCTAAACAAAGGAGCTTTACCACAGAGCATGGTAACACATTGAATGGTGTTACTACATTAATAAAACAAAATTACCACTCTGTATTTGTTCACTTTAAGGGAGAGGTGGCAGGGGAAGGGGATAAAGTGCATCTAGAAGGAAAAGAGGAACAATAACATGACAAAAGTATAAATATCCTCCCAACATTTTATTACCAATTGCAGTATTCTCCAGAAACTTTCTACTCCTTTTGGCAATTCAAATATAAATATTTACACCAAAAAGTAAATAATCCATGAATAAAACCTGCTACACTTTACATGTAGCCTGTTGGCCTGGTTTATCTGGAGGACACTGCAATAAGTTATAGCCTTGCTGACTTCAGACCAAAAATTCTATTGAAGTGGATAGTTTACGAATATAGGGAAAAACATACTTTTCAGCCCGAGGGGGGAGACATTCCATCCACAAACTGATAATCTACCCAGCCAATGAATGGTGGCATGGCAGTGTTAGTTCTGTTCATTAGTGATGATGTATAAAGTAAGAAATTAAGTAACAGCTGGTCATAGAGTGTTGAACATGGGATACAAGTAGTACCATATGGTACAGGGACACACTGTCTTCACATACAGAGCGGAAGATATAACCCAGTCTGACAACGAGAACTGTTACTTCACCATAAGCTGCCACTGCTGCTTCACTAGTAACATAATGGACCAGCATCAGTGACGTTGTATGAATTATTATCCTAGGACTGAAGTAAGGGTGCTACAGAAGAGACTACAGGCCCCAGCAACATTGATGGCAGAAAAAATACAATGGATCTCACTGGTGTAGCATCCAATCTCCCGTTGTATTGATTGAAAAATACTGCAGAATAAATTCTCTCTCCGATAACCATAGGTTCCCCACTGAAGCCAACAGTATTCTTATATTGATTATTTGCCGGAACACGAGATTCTGCTCTTCATGAGGAAACAGTACGGTCAATTTTCCTCGTTATTAAGCCCAAGGTTTTTACTGCAAGTCTGGGGAAATTCATCTCTGCAAAAATCAGAAATCCACAGACTCCAGGTTTAGCAGAGATCCAGTTTTCCCATTTGAAGCCTAAATCAATGTCTTCATATTTCAAATCATGTGACTAAACTCTAATATCAAATCAAATCAAATATTTGCTGAGTTAATCAGACTTTTTATATTTCATGTTAATTTCAAACATGAAGCTCCAGTCAATACTGCATTTGCATTTTATAAAAACTGTTCTCAAATATGAATGATTTTAGTTAAATGTAATCAATAAATCATCATTGAAATATTATAACAATAGAATTATAATCTAAGAATATCAGCAATATTTCAGGAATACCATCCCTCTTTAATATTTACCAATGAACAAGAAGAAGTATAAATAATGCACATAAAGTCATCTACTATACAATGACATACTGATTTGTTGACTTAATTGACATATTCAAATCTATAGTACGTAGTTAATGTCTCCATTCTTTCAAACAAAGAAATATGCAAACGATACTGACAGGACCATCAATTTTTAACAGTCATTTTTCACTTCAGAAATTCATCATGAAGGAAATAAAAGGAACTATTATAATTATTTCACCAACAAACAGTATGAATACGCAAGTAATGTGAATTTAGCCTGTGGTTATAAGTCAAGTTTGACAGGCAATGAAAAATAGGTCCACCATTTGTCTTTCAAGTGCAAACTATAGACAGTGTAATGTAATCATCATTTGGGTCAATATGATAATGTTTATGCTCTAATTTCAAACATCCAATGTGATAATTATATTGTAACCCAGTAACCTAGATACATATTTAATGATACCGACCCAGCAGGAGAGAGTAAGAGAGAAAGACATATGCTCTAAAGATCTGAACAGTTTGGATCCACAAAAACAAGGTTTGAGATGCCAGTTGCCAAGTTTCAAAGACACTATGTAAGTATATATATAAGTATTATATATATTCACCATACACAGATATAGGTCAATGGAAGCTATATAGGTCAATGAAAGTGAAAACTTCCCATTTCCATCAGTTCTTTTATCTTGACAAAGAAGAAGAAAACAGAAATAGTTGAGCAGTTCTGATAAAGAGAAAGCAATGAAAATAAAACAGCAGGGTAACTTCCCATCCTTATATGAGATGCTAACAATTTAGGTATACTTCAAGTCACATACAATTATATTCACATACAAAATAGAGCCAGTAAATATGCTGAGGCTTGGATTTATATGGCTAAAAATGATCAGACATTTAAATAGACCAGTTCAAATACCTTCTTCTAGCACGAGGTGTGTGCGATCTTTCACCAGATGGACGACGCTGACTTGGATTTCTACGTCGTAATCTACCACTTTCTGCTTGATTTGAATCACAGAGTAACGTTGCTGCAGGCGGGCTCGGAGAATTATTCGTGAGGTCTATTATACTTCCAGAAATTTTCCGACGTTTCCTGCTTGGACTTTCGCTCTGAAAATAGAGGAAGAACAGATTGTACGTAAGAACAATACAAGGAAAATATAAGAGTTGACTTAAGGAACCAAAGGACAGTTATCTGGTGCATTATAACTGACTAACCATACTAGCACAGCAAGAAGTCAGTTATCAAACATGAATCATTGATTTGATACACCCAGTCATTCTAATCTAACATTCATTTGCTATCACTGTATCACACAGAGGGTAGTCAGTACACAAACCCAAGTACACGACATAGTAAGCTACCACATGTGTAAGCTGAAATATTACCATCACATGTATATTGTATGAATGTAAAGTATCAATACATGTATAATAGTAATATAATACTGTCAATTGTCCACAGTGGACAGTAGTTGAAGCACTTGACCGCCTATGGGAATTCCCTGTTCACTTGCTGAATTACAGTGCATGCATGTTGTCTTCAGTTCAATATAAACAAGTATCAAATAAAACTGTAAAAATAATAATGTCATCTTCAGTTCAATAAATACAATGCATGTAAAACAGTTCATGTAAATGTATTATACACATTCCTGTCCATTCCTGCAATAATCTAAAACAATTTCAGGTAGGAATAGAAATATATAGTTTATTATTATACAGACTACATTTACATTTTACTACTAATATCAGTACTGATCTAAGAAAACACGATGAAAAGTTATTTTCTACCAGTTCTATGAATTCTTTCATTGGAAAGATGAAAAAAGTCCATACTTTCACAGAAAATAATTTATGGAACACATATAAGCAGGTCTAACAATAAAATAGCCTAAAAAGATATGAAACTAACCTTAGACAGAACAAAAATCCAATCATTATTAGAATTAACATCCATGTTCACTCCAAGTTACAAATAGAGTAATGTATAGTAGATATAATACAGCTGTATGATATTCCAGTACACACCAAGTTTCACACTGACACACTAAAGTTTCTCCCTAACTCTGTATGAGAAGTTATGAACTAATCAACAAGTTAAATACTATATTATAACGCTGGCACACACAATAAATGTGATACTGGTATCAAGTTCAAATTCATCTGAATTATTCAGTAGGATAAGCACAGCGGGTTGGACAATATTCAACCAACTCTATAATAAAACAATAATGTTAAATTTCAAGCTCCCTTCATATATAGCAATCAATATGATAATTGCACTGTACACATTTTTATTCTGTGTTTATCTAGGCTTAATTCGGAGTTAGATAAAATTCCTAAGTCAAGCTCAAATTCCAGTGTTCACTTCACAACCGACATATCTCTAATGCAAAAATTATTCAAACCAAAAGATCCTGATACACAATCTAGTTTAAACACACCGCAAGTTAACCATACACCCAGCACATAGCAAATATCCAACTACACACAGCCCAGTCTAAAATCCATTTCATGTACAGAGTGTATACAGCTAGCTAGCTATTCATCCAGTATAAAACTGTACTATACATGGACATAGAGGATTGGATTCATGGTATCTGCTAATAAATATCTCCCAAGTCTACACCACCATTAAATACTGAAATATTGTACAGACTTGTTGGAAACACTTCAGCAAACTATATAACATATATCCTGTATCAACTATGGCTAAGTTGTCAGTCCCAACAAAGAAGAGCTTTTATGATAGAAATTGCCTTAAGGTAGACAGTAAACTTATCACAACTATAGATAAGGCCAAGATAATGTAATCTTAGTTTCATCTCTCCTGAGTTCAATTTAACAAAGTATAAGAACAAATAAACACAAATATTTTTAAAGTTAAGTAATTGACTGTGTTGGGCTTAAGTTTTATCTAAGCTTGAGAAAATTCAGAAAATTTGATCAGACATGATCCACTGACTTTTAAGTAAAGAGATTATACAGTATTCTTTCTATTGGCCATTTACACAAAAACACTAAATAAATCCTTTTACGAAATCATTGTGTAGAAAATTAGCATATACTTAAATAAATAAATTCAATAAACTTTAATTGCATATGGCCTAAAATTGGTACAGAAAACAGGAAACAGGAAAATTATGTTGAAAAGTGAAAAAACAACAACAGTGCCCCTGAGCCCTCCCATACCCCTCAAGAAAAAATGGGGGCAAATGATAAAATCATACAAGCTCAAACAAAAAACTTGTCTTTGTAAGTTATAACAAAGATAAAATCGATAAAAGAACTTTCAACTGCAATTAAAATGACAACATCATACAAATTGTCATACTTATCAGTTTAAGATCTAATATAATATAAATATTATATATACCTATATCAATTTCCTTTTGAACACACCTAATTGCATTTTTGGACCCCTTACTGATAACTGCTTTAAGCACTTTTTTGTATATACAGGGCCATCCATAGCCAATTTTTTTTTTTGCCTCTTAGGTAATTTTTTTTTATTCCGACATGTATTTTTGGTTCAATATAAAATTTAAATTGTAAAATAGAAATTTCCTACCTACCCACTGAAAATTCTCTTGGTAGAGGTAACGCAAACAAACATTTGAGGTACCGCAAACAAACATTTTTTAAGGATGGCCCAGGAAATTAGTTATATCCCTATTACTGACTTTTGTTCTACCATTGCCTTATTTCTGGAGACTGATGCTGACACTGACCAATCCCTGATGAACACTCCCAAGTTAAAGCCATTCAGACAGTAGTTATAACAAACATTATGTATGTATATGACAGTTGTGCCATGTCATTCTCCCCATAAAAATATACAAAAATAACTCAAACAGAACTTGGCTATAAGTATTCATATATACATAACATTGATGAAAGGTTTATAATAAAGTATGTCAACCTGAAAGCTTTTGAAATACCAAACTTCTGAGCAATCCAGCAAGAAGTGAACAATAAAAGAGGGCTAATATAAAGCCATCTAGGACATTCCTGATTGGATGATCAAACATACAAATTGGCCTGTGGTTTGGTTGTTCATTATTTCTCCTTTATGAGTACAGAATACAGTATTATAACCCTACAAGGGAGACCTAGCTTTATATTGACTAAGTATAAAGTAAAAGAAGAGTAAACTCTCAGTTTGGACATTGAGAGGATCGGTTCTGTTGATAGAGTGACCGCAAGTATTTAACATATCTAACACATGCTACAATGACAAGTAGCCATTAAAAACTGACCATTGTGAAATGGTTTGGTACATTCTTGTATGATTCATCCAAGGTTTTTTCAAAATCATAGAATAATGGTCTTGTGTGGGAAGGTAATTCGCTTTAAATTTCAATTTTCAGAAAAAACGTTATATGTTTTCAGTACCATAATTGCCTTTAGATAATTTTTTTTTTTAAAGTTTGGCATAATTTACTCAAAATAAGATGAAGCAATTTCACAGGTCCCAGTATTTCCGGAACTATAAGAATGATCTGTAAAAACACAACACAGAAAACATGCAAAGCTAACAGTTTTAAGGAAATACAAATCTTTTCTTGAATGTGACATTTACTGTTTCATATTTTGGTCTAATGTTTATATGTATATCTATAAAGGGCAGATTTTGTTTAGAGACACAACATAACTTTGACAAAACCTTACATCAACTGTTCCTATTACAATCTACAATGGTAACATATGCTATTGATAATTAACATCAGACATGAATCAATGTATATAATGCATTTTGACATACCATTTATAATAGCAAATTTGTATATAACCACAGTACCGAATTATCATGGAAACTGAACTTACATAGACTTGCACAGCAACATGGAAAAACGTAGTACTTCTGTCCGCATTAAAATTCATGAGTGCCGAGTCAGCCATGGCTGTGGAAATTCAGTTCCCAAAAATTGTTTTAAAGGTTAACACAATTTGAGAAGAGAAATCCTACTACTTCATACAAGTAATTAAATTATTGCAAAAATAAAAAATTCTACACCTAGAAAATTATGTAAACAATTATTTCCAAAATGTTATTATCAATATTGTCAATTGAATTCAGGGTCCAGTTGTTACTTGTACAAAGGATGGCTATGTAAATTATATAAAGTTATAGAAACCATTTTTCAGATATTTCTGACCCACATTTTCCCACCATTGTTCGGAGCAGGAAAGCCGTGGGCTTGATCCGCTATCTATAGTCTAGGCTTACAACTAAATATTGACAAAATCTCCATACAGGATATCTATGGAAACCACATCAAACAAAACCAGTTTTAATCTATACACAGCCTTTGTACAGTCAGTAATTTTGCCCACAAATACAGTACCTAGTACAGCAAACACAATTAAGGGTAGCACTCAGTCAGAAAACCTGGAGATATAATCTACATAACCATGTTTATAATAACAGGGGAAAACATCAAATATTTGGTATGCTTTGGTTATTGCAGCAAAACTTGAACCACACAGAAAACTATTGAGTTTATGTATAGAAAACATAAATCTTTACCCCATTATCATTGATCTTAATTAAATCCAAGATATGAAGATAATTCTAGAACATTATCACAGAGTGAATGGAGAGACTAACATGAACATTTCATAATTAAGACATGTACACAAATTAGACAACCATGTCTTTATGTAGCACAGTCTCTTCCAAGGTTCATGTTTAATATTCAAAAATCAAATTTAAAGAGAATAATTTTCTGGAAATATTGTTAACTAGATTTAATGTTTTACAGAAAACACACTAAAACATGACTGAAACATAACTAAGCTAATCTGATCTCCCTATCCAGCACTCAAAATGTTAAAATCAAACCTTTACAAGGCATATTTCATTAACAGCAGGACATGCTTCACTTACACAAGTAAAAGAGAAAAAAGAACATGAAACAGATTTAACGAAGCTATTCATTGTAGAAAGTTAAAATGAGGAGACCGTAAATACCAGTATACAGTCAAACCTGTTCAGCCACCTCAAATAAAACCACCCTGTGTTAAAGGTCATTCTTTTAAAAATCTTCATTGATTAGTTAGAACAAATTGACCTCAGAATTAAGGCCACCAGTTAATAAAGGCAACATTATGTCTTTCCTAAGGTTGGCCTTTGTTCACAGTGAAAATTGATAGCAGGGCTGAATATACTGAGACCATACTTCCAGTGGTCAGATAGGAAAAATTCAAGTTGATTCAGAATGAGGTTATTAAACACTTATACCATACAGCAGCTCACAGGATGTGTTATCTGAGTTAACCACACCTTGGAGGGCATTGTTTCACTATTTAAGATTGCTATTGCCATGTCTTTGGGGGGGGATTAATGTACAACCAAAAAGAAAGTCTTAAGAGTACATCCTTATTGCATAAATGTTACATTTGAAATGTAACATATTATAAATAACAGTAACTTAACCCTTTAACAGTGAGTGATTTTATATTTACAATACTCGACATTTGTTTGGACAAACTTGAAAAACAGGACATAAAAATGCCAATATGGTGTTTTTATAAAACTCAAATCCTAGTCAAGACAAAAGCGTCAAGTAAATACATGAAAGACTAATTTCTTCCTTTGTTCAAGTTTATACCCCAAAGGTTCTCAAGATTTCCTGTACTTAAATATCACAAAACTTGGCAAGATCTTGATACAAGCATGACAAATGAGTGCAGTAGGCCGCCCTATAAACCCCTTGCTATTTGAAACAGGGATATTTTCCTAGTTCCCCGACACTTGCACACATTCTCTCTCTTATTGGCTCTCTCTGTGTAGTGGATTTAAACAATCTTCTTACAAAGGTTTAGATTTAGTTTCCTCCCTCAGTCAAATATCCACACTTAAGCTCCTTGCCAAAATATATCTGCATAAAAAATCAAACACACAAGGACTTTATAACTTGTAGTATAATACACAGATTGAATACAGTGTGGTAACACTAGGACTGAATACCAACTAAGTTAAGCATATGAATGAACAAACTTGATAGAAGCTATCAAGTAGACTTGGATGAATGAACACTACAGATATCACCAATATTTACTGAGTTAGTCATGAATAGTTGACAGCTTATTTTCAATGCATGCAATCACAAATAGCTTTGTAACATTACAAAACACTGAACAATATCAAGAAGTGATAATCACCCAATCTTCTTATAGAATCAATGAAAATTAAATGAATTTTCTTAACAAAGCGGAATCAAAAGTCTTATTCCAACATTTGCAAACGTGTAATTTAACAGAGCATTTTTCCTGGAGTTTGCCTGGCGACGTTCATCTAACATTTTTTACAGTTTTCATTATTTTTCCCTCCATGCTCATTAAAATTTGATGCTAACAGATTTGGAGGGAAGAAAACAAGAGCTCTTCACAAGCCTTATGAAAACAAATGAGACAATCAAAGTTGCAACGACTAATCCCACACCATCCCTCTATTAAATAATCCCCCACTATACTGCCAAACAAAACATACCCCAGCACGCCAACCAATCAACCCAGTAGTTTTCCTAACCCTTAATCATTCTACATGCACACTCACCAATACAGGATAGCTACCATCTTAAGTACGACCAACCATTGTTGAATTACAATTATTCAGGATAGCTAAACTTCTTTTGTGCAGCAATGCATTCCGGTTTTAAGTTTGCAACAGAATGAACAAAGAATATATTTGATTTATCACCTTTGCAATTTGTAACAAGAAATTCAGGTTTCTAGAGAAAAGCTTGAAATGTATAAAACAGATACATTATATCGGCCCACATTATTTTTCAAGAAAAGCTGGAGATTGAGAGGTTAATGTGCTAGATTAAGCTCTTCAAAAAGAAGGTCAAATTTAACATTTCAAAGTGAGGCAGCTGCATTAACTTGAATAATTTGTAGAAAATTATCCTTCAAGTTGAAAACCAAATGTACCAATAGGGTTTTGTTTGTTTCAAATACAACTTGCATACCATTACAAGTGACATTCATGACATTTCCAAAATGCACATTTGATTCTAATGCAATTCAGAAAAAAGATGCAATGTTTGGCTAGGAAGAAAATAATTACCAAATCTTTAGCCATTGATAGCAGTAATTTGCAAATGCATTTTGCTTGACACAAGTATCTCTTAAGACACAGTGACATTTTTTTAGAGAAACCTTAATGAATTCACCAACATTACTTGGTAACAAAAAATGCATAATTTGACCAGTAATTGACAGCTCACAGGACAATTCAGCTGGTAAAAAATGCTGAAACAACCTGTACAAGATAGTTGTATTATAATATTATAAGACTTTCTTCTAGTGCTGCTTGTGCTGATAACTGTGTCAAGCTTTTAATGCATTTATGACAAGATCTTGAGAGGAAAAGACAATTGGAGTTGATTCTTCATATATTCTACAGCAAGAAAAATAAAAAGTTTTGTTTGTTTTTGAGTTTTACGCCCCTTTTCAACAGTCAGAGACAAATGTAAGGCTGTGGATCATTGGTTTAGTAGGGATCCGATTCAATCCAAGATTCAACACTTACGATACACAAATTGAATAACAAATCTTTTGTTATAAAGTAACCCGTCTAAAGCTTCAACATTGCAGTACTGAAGACAGCTAAATTAAATTTTTTTTAGGAATAATGAAGTAAATCAATATATATTGTTCTATGGCATAAATTTATACCTACTCCTTTTCAATTAATAGATCGATTTACCAGCATCATTTTCCGGTTTGAGCCTGTGACCCAATATTTAAAGATCCAATTGGACCTCTTGGCAAACAAAGTAGTCTATGATGAGACAATATATATTCAGATTAAAGGGATTTTTAAGAACAAAGAATATATTTTATGTAAAAAAACAAGATTTAAATCTGCATGATTCGTGATTACCCGAGTACTCAGATACTCGCCACTGTTACGAGTGAGCCCGTAGTCATATGAGGCTGAAAGTTAACCTACCCATGTTCCTGGGAAGAACCAGTACTAGACTCCCATCTTCTGTAAGCAACTACCTACTTTCTCACATAAAGAGACATGGTTGGTAGCGGGGCTGGAACCCACAACCCTCTATCAGTGAAAAGTTACAGTGATTTGAAGTCAGCGACCTTAACCACTCCACCACAAAGGCAGGTCGAAATAAAAAGTGAATGTCCTGAAATGTCTCATTTATTATCTTTTCATTATTATAAATACCAGTTACATTGCAACTGATTAATTAAGGGGATACCGAACTGAGTGATAAAACTTGAAAGCTTACATAGAGCTCACACCAAACATATACCTCAACACACATGGTACCGAAGCTATGATTATGTTATAGTTCATAGCTGCATACAGGATAATCACGTTTATAATTTATCACTCAACCACAACATCCAAATAAACCATCAATTAAACCAGGCAGTCATGTAAACCATTTAATACAATCAAGTGTAGTCATAGGAACGAAGAAAAAAATGGAAGAAAATTTGTAACATCTAAAGGAAAAGAGATACACTCAAATACAAGGAAGTATTTGTAACCATTCAATCAGGGGAGATAATAATATTCCCTCTCAGTCCAGACATAACTTTATGGGGCTGTAAAAAGTTCAAAAGATATTATACAGAAGTATATAAATAAGTAAGAAAATCAATCAGACATTGGCATAATCATACTTTCTAAGACAATGAAATACTTAGTAACTTAAAGACCAATGCTGAGTGAGTATCTTTCTTACATGGTATAGATTATTTTTACAAAAATATGAAAATATCCTATAAAATGCTATGAAACTTTTCATTTCAAGATATGTAGCAAACATGACAGAAATGAATCATTAAATATTAACAGTTGTGCTTATGGTGACATTCAAGGTTTTATACACATTAGGAGTACAATCTCCTGTGTATTTTGTCATATCTATAAGGAAGCAACATTTCATATTAAATGCACTTTTCCCAATTTAGATATTCGGTCATGTCAAGAGAAATGCTTTAGAATAATCTGTAAAAATCAGCCATTATTAACACAGAATGAAAACAACATGTAACACAGCCAATGTCCCGCTCAAAACAAAACCCCTACATGAACCCTTAGCCCCACTCTTGATTATACCTAGTAGCAGAGAATGTAAAAAAGCTTCTAGGAAATATGACACTTCAAAGGCAACTTGGAAACTACTTAAAGAATGACATGATACGTATTTTATAGGGCACCTTATCTCCGAGTTAGATAGTACCTAGTAGATGTAAAGCTGTGTTCAGTTATATCCAATCTGACATAACCGTGAGAAAAACTTGGAGAGCCATTACTGGGGGTAACAAAGAGAAAACAAAGAAAAAGTCCTTCTCAAACATATTTAAATCAATGTTAAAAACTTATAATGAATAGGAAGAAATGTGACATAATAAGGTACTACAATTGTTTGTATACATGTAACAATATCAAAGTTTGGGAACCTATATTCATGAATGGTCAGTGTCATTATAAAACATACAAGTATAGTATGAAACTGCTGTCACCATGAAAATGTTTGAACAGGTGACATCAATTTAATTGGCAAGAGGTAAATATTAAACAGAATAGCTCTTAATGACTTATGTACAATGTATAATTAAATAATAAAAGCTTCAATGCATGAAAATTAGAACCATTAACATTATAGACTCTGTGTGTGTTAACTTAAACAGTCCAGGAGACAAATTGTCATGGAGCTGCACATGTTTTGTATTCAAATCTAGGAATGGACATAAAATGGTTAACTGTAAAATCCTGGCAAACAAACAAAACACAGAGTAAAACCCATCGAACGGGAAGGTAACTACCATATGTTGTCTTATTTCCATGGAGTTTCATAGACAACCAAATACAAGATAGATACCAATGACTCGATACTAACTGATGTATCTGTAAGGTTTTATAATGCCAAGATCGAAAGTAGCACACCAGACCAATCTAGACAACAGACAACAGTAACTGCTCTAAATATACAACAGAACAGGTAATCTAACTTCTGTATAGAGATTCTCTATAGACCCCAACTTAAAAAAGTTTTTAAAAAATCTTCATTTGTTTCAATAAACTGTACTTCAGTCAAACAGAAGTAAAACATGATTCATTAACATAACTGAACAAACAAGCAGTTGTTTGTGATATTGCAGCTGAACAGCAATGCAAGGACGCATATCATGTTATGTCCAGACAAGCAGGCTTATAGACAGCACATGTTAAATATGATTGTGATAAATCAATACCAAATCATATCAATACAGCAGTCACACAAACTGAAGAACCCACAATAATCTGCTCCTCTAGGCTAGAACTCTGAGTTAGCAATTTATTTCCTATTGACAAAAAAAAGTTACACCCCGTGCTTACAATCAACAAACTTAAAGTACTGAAGTACTCATAGAAGCTGAACTCACATCAACTTGCACTACAACATGAAACGGGATCTAGTTGTCGAAAGCAGAAAAACCAAGTAATGTACTTTTGATCTGTATCAAAATCCATGCAATCCAGTAAGTGGCGGCTATCAGGAAAGCTGAACTATTGTTCAGTATACAACAACAATGTGCACATCTAGTGAGAAATTCTAAACAGACCAGCAAACAATTCATGTATTTTTAGTGTAGTGAAACTTGGCTTGTGTCTAGTATTGTGGAAGAAATCAATAAGGGAGGTAATAAATGGACTTACTTTTCGTACAACAGCAACATCTTCTGGGATGGAGTAATATGACTGATGATGATGATGCATTTGTTGTTGTGTATGTCCTTCCCGCTGGGCAGCATCTGAAACAGAACATAATGAATACAGATACATGTGACCCTAAATATATAAGAACATACAATCATACTGGACACATTGAATATACACTTACAGTCAGGAAATCACTACTCTGGTCACATTACAGGGAATATTTCATGGTGGTCAAGATCTAATGGATATGTGTATCCCTAATTTATCAGGAATTATTTAAAACAAAAATGAGGTAACATCTGGTTACAAGTACACTCAGTCAGCCCATACAGGCTTTATAATGATCAAATATGGTCGATTGTCAAACCAAGCATACACACATTTTTAATTTGTAGACCAGATGAACACACACTGATGGCAGCAACAGCTGTGCCTTCTTATCTTCCACAATCAAATTACATGTGTACATTGTATCTAAATATGCAGCTTTCATAATACAACTGTTAGACTCACTATTATTATCATATTATACATAGGTGGAGAAACCATGGAAATTCTACCAAAATGATACTAAATCATACAGAATTTGAAAAACATTTTGAAGGTAAATCAAATGGAGAGTGTGTTAATTAAACTGCGGGTACAAGAATTTAGGAATGCTATAACATTTCAAGTATTCAATTGACTAATCAAGAATGAATCATGTTGAGTATGTAACTAATCGAGAATATATGATGTTGAGTGTTCAACAAACAAGAGTGTATCATGTTGAGTGTTTAACTAATGAAGAGTGTATCATATTGAGAGTAAATGTTCAATAAACATGAGTGAATCATGTTGAGTGCATGGTCGACTATTGAAAAATGAATCATGTTGAGTGTTCAACTAATGAAGAGTGAATCATGTTGAGCGGTCAACTAATGAAAAATGAATCATGTTGAGCGGTCAACTAATGAAAAATGTATCATGTTGAGTGTTCAACTAATGAAGAATATATTGAGTTGAGGGCATTAAATAATGATTTTAGTCTAATTATTGACAACCATAGCAGTACAGTAAGGTATATGTAATATAAGAATGTGTTGATTATCCTTTGATTTCAATATCCAATACAATCTACAACTGATTTTCAAAAATCAATTACAGTCTATAAAGACTTGAAAAATGGTTATAAATGTACAACTATCTGTTCTAAGTATTCTTGATACAAAAAAATTGTACTTAAAACATTCCAGTTATATTGGAGTATGATTGTTCGAACAGCTTACAATCCCATCACTGGAGGATAATAGAACCTTTAAGAAAATCTGTATAAATGCCCCTGGACTGGTAGTACATGTTCCAAGATGGTAGAACACCTTTAGTGAAGGGACTGTGTTTACCACACACAAACACCATGTGACTGCGGACAGGAAATAGCAGGGTACTTTGGAGTTTTCTCTGCGGGATATTTTGTAACCTAAAAAAATATCAATACCATCGGGAATGTAACCTTAATGTAGTGTGCGTTTGTATTCACAGAATCTTCCATACACACCACCAGTACACATTGTAATATACAATTATCTAAATAAAACCTACAAAGATTTTTTTTTTTAGTAATAAATGCTACAATGTACCACTATATTTGTGTGTCCAACCCTTTGTACATAAAGTACATGAAAACAAGTCCATGCAAATAATTTACATAAAGTAATTGTATTTTTTTTTGCAAGTAAGTGCAAACTGAATTCATTTCTCAACCCATCTAACTTAAGAACATCATACTTCATAACAGTCAACACACGGGGAGGCGAAGGGGTGTGGGGGGGAATTAACAATTTAACTTTAATCAACTGTTTCAAATGATGTATAAAATATACACACTGTGTGAAGTATGACTGACAAATAATAGCAGAAATCAAATACAAAATAAGAAAACTGGAGGGTCATGATCGTTCATTCAAAATTCACTATATACATGTAGAGGCCCCAGAGGGGAAATTTTATCAGTTTTCATTTAACTTCTGCTGAATATTTTCAAATAAATAAAACTCCAGTAAGTATTTCTATTTCTAATAAAGATATCAAAAACCAGTTATATATGCATATTTTATACATAATTATATTGTCGATCTTATACATATCCATGCAACATTAACTTTTATCGAGGAAAGAAAAAGATGGCATAACATTTATAACACAAAACATTGAATAGAATACTAACCTGGAAATATCATATACATCTTTCTTGCTTCAATGATTATGTAACACTTGAAATTAAAAGGATAATTCTATCCCCCAAAAAATTTAGCACAATTGTTCGTAGTTTCAATTATAGATATTATAAATATAGTTTAAGCACCAGAATTTTCCAGCACAAATACACAAAACCACCGAGTGATAATACCACAGTAAGTATCTTACTTAAATGTTCACTATAAACATCCTTTACACTAGAACATGAAACATAAACTATAAAGTCTTCTATCATTGATCCCACAGTACACAGTATTTCCCATGTGAGTGAGAGAACTAGCTAGCTTAGAACCCAAGCTTTCAGCCGATATAGATTTTCCCCACAGGGTAGTGTGAGTGTAGCATGCCAGGCCTTGGTGCAGTCTTGTTTAGCGATAAATAGCTTTACAGGCATGTTCAATGACTCTATTCCATCAGACAGCAATCTGAAGTAAAATTTGTCCTATAAACTTTGTCCTATAGAAAACTGCATGGCATAAAATGCTACAGACATAATGACTTTAGTTTATACATGTAGGTTGTACTGCATATCAAACTTATACTCCGACTATCGACTAGATAAGCATGATGGACATTGTCTATATGAAGCAGACAACTTGGATGTAAGAAGCTGATTCGATGGATTATAGTGATTCGATGTGGTACTATCACAAGTCACTTACATCAGACATATAAATTAGGGACAAGATGAATTATATACAAAAATACCAGTACACCAAGATTGAATAACTAAAAGCCGATGCAATCCAATCAATAAAGTTACCAGTCTTCAAGCCTAGGGAAAAATACTAAAAGGGCACTAAGTTTTATTCTTAGATATCATAATAAATAATATATCTAAGTACCAATAATCCCATTGTATAATGTATCAATAAAGTAAACTGTTATAGATATAAATATTATAGATATAGATAGAATATAAATAAATTAATGGATAATCAAAGATTGAAATAAACAACCTACATGTAGGCCAGTCATTTTAAACCTCAAATAAGTTGAGGTTTGCCTTAGGGCCTGGTAAAATAATCATCCAACATATTAATAAAGCAGTAATTTCATTTTCAGGATAGAATAGTTAAGATAGAATCTGCACTTAATATTTGTAATAATTAAAGTAATTAGAACAGTACCAGCAGAACTTAATTAATTAACAAATATAATCAATAAGTCTCTCTTAATTTTTTAAGTAGGAATAAACATGCTCAAATATACACATTATTTCACTGTTAATTTATGTATCTATACAGTCAAAGTTGTAAGTAAGGACCTTTGTCAAAGTTACAACATTATTCAATGGTTGAATTAAGCTAATTTTTAAATAAGAAGTATGGACAGTTTGATATAGTCTGAGCATGGAGAGGAATTAAAACTGAAGTTCAATGCTAATAAAACAATATTATTTATGTAATATATAATTCAATATATATACATGGATAATTGAACTTTCAACCCAACATTGGAATCATCAACAGTAGCGGGACACCTGCCAGTCCTTGGGGACAAATATTAGATTTCCACATGTCAACATAATTTATAATTTCCCACAAAGTACAAGAAAGTTATTCCTTATAAATTCCACAAAAATGTATATCAACATGATTTTGCTTTTCTATGCTATCATTTCGTAATTTACTGAAAATAAACAAACACCAATGCAATAACCTATTTCAAATGACTTACGGAAAATGAACTGGACTATAGTTTGACGATATACACTCCGCCTATCAAAAAACTGGGATAGTATGTGTTTACCTGAAGTATTATTAGTAACAAAGCTATTACATCAAGATATGCTAGCGACACTTTGATGTCATTTTAGTAAAGGGTTGGCTAATTTCAAGTAGTGATTTAAACAAGGGTGACTCATGGAGGTGATCAAATGTTTTGGAATGCTTTCCTGTCTAGTTAATCGATAAAAACTCTATTCCTTACAGCACAATTACACAAATTTTAACACATATTTTAGGACAAACTATAATTTTAAACAGTATTTGATCAAGTTCAGAGATTAAAGCCCACAATAATGAAATGGAAAAGTCTTTGTTAACTGCTTGAATAAAGGACTTAGGAAAACCACAAAAGTTTTATCAAGCCAAGGAAGAAAGAATCTTGGCGAGCAAACAAACTTCACAGCATAATCAATAGACAGCGAGAGAGAGAGGAATGTAATACGGCCATATGTGCGTGATACCACAGTGCACTGCACGGAGAAAATTATGTTTGTTGGTCAAGGCAATATTGAAGGCTAACAGAAATAACCAACAAATGACAAAAACATATGTGCAGCCTTCATCATATTTTCGTTTAATGTTATATATTTGCTTTGTTTTAAAGAACAATTATATAAATAAATGGGCGTTAAGTAATAATGTTACATTTTTTGGATAATTACATCAATCATTACACAATTAACTGAATTAACTTTCATGAAATTGCAGATAAAATCAATAGTAGTAAATTGATAGCTAATAAGAATTCATGCAGAATACAGAGGGCAGTACAAGGCATGCAAGCTTAACATTCAGATATAATAATGCTGCTGATATCAAACAAACTCTTTTGGAGTTTAGTCTTTTTACAAGATTTTTGAAACTGTCAGAAATGTTTGCCGCCAGGCTGCATTCTTTTGGTACCATAGTTGTGCAAAACATTTACAAGAGATATTAAAAAATAAGTCCAAGTCAATAAAGGGCCGTAACTCTACAGTGAGAATGGACAGTTGGCTGATTACTATCTTTAATTGACTAATCATCAAATGTATAATCTCCATTAACAGCTCAGGGAAGATAGAGTTCTATTCCCCAAAATATGTCAAATGTTCAAACAGAAATATAAAAAGAAACTTATCTTACTTTGAAACGTGTCAACTGCAACAATTTTTATCCTAACTGCAGTCATCAAATTAACTTAACAACAATACATGTTCGGGTCTCTCATTATGTGTTAGTAAAGCAAGTTAGCAACAGTGGAAATTAACATGATAGTTTGTACCAAGGTTTGTGCAGGACTGTTCCAAATCACATAAATAATGATATTGTGAAGAAAAAAAACAAAGAGAGGGCCAAGATGGGCCTTTATCGCTCACATGACAATCAATGTTTACTCATTAAAACATTGTTTTGAACCAGTGTCATGAGGTCTGCTGAGCCTGATATCAAGTTTTGTCTGTGATTTGACCTGGTGTTACCAAGTGTCTGACTCCAAATTTAATTATGATCCATGTTCAAACTTGACATACATATCATTAAAACAAACATTCTAACAAGCTTTGGTGAAGAACTTGACCCACATACCATTAAGACAAACACTCTGACAAGGTTTGGTGAAGATCCAATCAAAACGGTAACATCTACAGTGTTAACAAGGTTTTCCTAAGATTTTACCTGGTGACCTAGTTATTGACCCCATATGACCCATATTTGTAATTGACCTACTTATAATTAATACAAACACTTTGACAATGTTTGGTGAAGATCCAATTATAACTGAAATCTAGAGTGCTAACATGGTTTTTCATAAGATTTGACCTAGTCCTGAGATATTGTTGATATTAACGTTCTGATCCAGTTTTGTGAAAATTGAGCTAAAACTGTGGCCCCTAGTGTGTTCACAAGGTAAAAGTTGATGCTGCACACTGGACATTTTTTAAGACAGATCACAATAGCTCACCCTGAGCACAATGTTGTTTAATGCAAATCAGATCTATTTTAGGGCAAATTAATGTCAGTTGTTTTTACAAACAAAATAAAAAAGTTTGCTGACGATCGGTTGATAATTGGACGACTTTGAGAGCGGACACTGAATATTTAGTCAATTTTCAATGCATCAAGGGGCATAACTCAGAAGTACCTTGGGTTGGTTATCGAACTGACCGAGATCTCATGCCCATGAACATCTCCACCAAAGTTGATGAAGGTCCGATTAAACCTGTTTGAATTAGAGAGCGCCGCCGGCCATGGTTGTTCCCATAATATGATCTGTTTTTTCAAACAGGCGTATGAAAAAGGATGAAAGATGAATTAGTATTTTTTTGGTAACTATTTTCTGCATTAAGCAACGTACAGACCAAAGTCTTATAGAAATATAAACATTATCAATGACCATATTTTAATTTTTTATATATTTTTTTTGCAAGAACCACATCAATTTGTCAAACTTTAGTATCAAAAATATATATAGCTAAAAATTAATGTATTTCATTTTTTTCTATGTCTTATTGAAAGAAAATCAACTTGACTTTAGATATGGATGTTTTATCAGCTGAGTGGGATATATTATACTCATTTATCATTTATACTCTATAAGTTGCAATTTTACTGTAATTGTGTTGATTTTTCTAGTACTGGTATTTTATAAATACATTCACATTATTATTATTTAAGTTATTCTTGATATTTACATAACTGAATACAAAAAAAATATTTATAATATAGTCACTTTAATGAAATTTATACTTTCCTTCTGACTTGGAAATTTCTGAAAATTTATTTTAATGACAGCCACCTACAGCAGTATATACATATAATATAGGGATCAACTATTAGTGTCTTTGTAGGCAAATTAACTTGTACATGACGAGAACAAAATAATTATAACTGGAGTTTCCTCATTGATTTATTTCATCGGATTTAACTCCATTTTCAACATTATTCCAGTTATATCATGTAGGGCTGTGGCGAGTATCCGAGTACTCGGGTATTCACGAATCAAATTGAAAAATCAAGTATGGATAATCGTCATCGTTTTTTAACATATTAAAAGTGTATTCATTGTTCTTAAAAATTCCTTTTCTCTGAATAAATCTTGTCTCATCACGGACTACTTTGTTTGCCAAGATTTCCAATCGGTTCCTTAAATAATGATGCTGGTAAATCAATTAACTGGAGGGAGTATGTATAAATTTAAGCCATACAATAATTTATATTAATTTACTTCATTATTCCTAAAAAATTTTAGCTGTCTTCAGGACTGCAATTTTGAAGTTTTAGATGGGTTACTTGATAACAAAAGATTCGTGATTCGAATTGTGGATCGTAAGTGTTGAATCGTGGATTGGATCAGATCGCCACTTACCCAACGATCCACAGCCCTAATATCATGGCAGGCAGTTATCCTAACCAACTTCCCTAGACTTCATTCAGGCCCTAATCAGAATATCATAATCTGCAAGTTACTGCCAAGCTATCCAACATAATTCAGAGGTAGACTACTAGAGGACAATTTAACATATAGCATGTAATATCCTCAGTCAAATTTCTCACGGACGGTGTTAGCCTCCTCGCCTGGGGTTCAAACTCACAACTTCTTAATCAGTAGACAAATGCTCTAACTACTGAGCTAACAACGCAGACTGGTGTTTCCTCAAGAAATTATTACAAGCTTATATAAATATATGATGCCTATGCCATGATATTTTGTTGCTGACAAACAGTGAACAGTCGTCATGAAAAAAATTCAGTTTTGACACATGGATTTACAGCAGCTTTCAGCAACTAACCTATGCTTAAAATGAGCTAATAAGAACACAGCAGTCTCACTGACAACAAAATCCATTGTTGGAACAAGCATGTATATTTATAGTACAATATTACTATGACCTGATAAATCAGAATGATAATTTCATCACAACAGCCCTTAACCTGATGTTTAGCATGATGAACCAATTTATTCAAGCAACAAGTTCAACAACAAACAAACTATTAAACATTTACACCATTGTAATACATGCTTCACTGGTCATTTAGTTAAGTGTAGTTAAGTCAATACTTGCAGTACATACTGTGTATATAGTTAACTTTATGATGAACAGTGATCAAGATTTCTAATTAAATGTGGGAGTGTTTATTAGTGGAGTAAACACAAGATAGGAGTGTAAATATATTACTTTGTACTCTGTTTCAGTATGTCCTAGTATTATACATGATCAGGAAACCAGACTTCAGTGTTCAACAGTTCAGTGAACTACATAGAGCATTGACATACATTCAATGCTGGGACAAATGAAAATTCAACACTGTTACACATCAGACCTTTTTTTCCAAAAATTGGGAAACTGCCTTAGCCTAAATCAAGCGCGATTTTTGGGCAAATTGGGAGAAAGTTAGAGAATTGAGTTACAATATACATGTATGTTCAACAGACAGTTAAGAATTAAAACTCTTTTTATCATTGTAAATTTCTTAATAAACTAGGGAGAAGAAAAGTTGGGATTTTAAGCATTTTATTTTTGGGAATTTTCCCCAAATTGTGAAAAGAGCGTTCTTGTATTTGGGAAGTCACCAAATTTCGACCTCTATTAAAGAAGGTAAAAAGGCCCGGCACATGGTTATTGAAATTGGTACCCATGATGTTTGTGTGTTTCATCAGGTTTAACACCATTTTGAACATTATTTCAGTCATATCGTGGCGGGCAGTTATCCTAACCAGCTTTCCTGGACTTCAGTTAGGCCTTAACCAGTACTTAGTAAACCACATTATATCTGTAAGTTTCTGCCAAGCTACCCCACATAATTCAGAGGTAAAGGACAATTTAACAAAGGATGTAATACCTTCAATTAAATTTGTCACGGACAGTGTGAGCCTCGCCCGGTGTTCGAACTCAACCTCACGTTCAGTAGACCAACGCCAGGTACCCAAGAGGAGTCAAAATTAACAATTACTACACATTGATTGATAATTTGGATAGTAAAAAATCCTGTTATTATCAAAAACTCAAGTCAACAAACTACTGAATCACTTTCAAATTAGATACCTTTGTGTTACAGTTTACGTCAAGTCAAGAATTCTATGGTTTTAAAATTACTGTCAACTTAAGAAAACTTAACTATGGCAGTTACACAAGGGACAGTAATCATTAAATATTTGAAGTTGAATCTACAACCGACATCTCAAAAGGTGGTACAGACAACTACTTGAATAACAAAGTCTCCACGTAAGCATGACAATAGACGGAGACTCGTAACCAGCACACTAACTATACATAATGTGAGAATGGATTGTGGGTTAATCATGGGACAGTAAGGAAATTACAATACGCCAAGTATACAAAATGACGCCACCTTGACAGCTTGGGTCATATAATTGCTCAATACACTTCACTAAGTCCCAAAAGGCTGTATACAAGCAAACCAGCTCTTATCTGCGCCAAGCAAAATTCATAATTACCTTTTTGTGTTATATTGTGTCAATTATCGACAGATTGGGGATCTTAAATTCTAAAAATTGTTTTCTGTTTAAACAACAACCCTTTAAATAGCTGGTATTTGTTTTAACACGTAGCATAAATAAATGCTGAAAACTTGATTTATTGCATTTCAGTTTTAATGTTTTTTTTAAATAGCATTTCTGTTAGCTAAAAATACCATACGTATTAAGTTCTAAACAGCAATACCGGGTAACTTTATTCCTGCAAGCAAGTAAAAACTTATCTACACAGAAATATTTCAACTTTTATTGAAATCAAGTCAAATAACCACATTTAAACTCAACCAGGACTTTTAAACTGTTTAAAGTACATTCAATTTGAGACAATCTTACCTCATACAAACCATTTATGAACAAAATTTCAAGTTTAAATAGATTTTAAAGTTGATGAATAGCGAATGTCTCAAATTGCAGCTGTAGGGAATATAGAAACATACATTTAAGTGTAACATATTATCACTGGATACTATATGCATAAACTACATACAGCACTGATGTACATTTATACAGAAAATTCAATAAAATTTTCTATGGTTTCCGAGTACAAAATCACACAGGTACATGTATGCGCTAGCGGCCTGGCAGTGTGACCTCCGAAAAAAGGCCACCCAGTGAATAAAGGCCATTCAATTAACAAGAAGGCCATGATGGCCCTATAATCGCTCACCAGAAAAAAGACAGTGGCTTACATACTTTTTTCCGACATAAGCCTAATCTAGTGACCCCTGGGGTAGAGCCAGTTTTGATCCCAGAGCCATAATTTGTTCAAACTTGGTAGAGGTCCACTAGACAATGCTTTACACAAAAATATTGTGTTTTCTGACAAGAAGATTTTTAATTTTTCTTATATAAGCCTATATGTAAAATCAAGTTACCCCCGGGACAAAGCCAATTTTGACCCCAGGGCCATAAGTTGAACAAACTTATTAATAGGTCCACTTGACAATGCTACACACCAAATATCTACCTAATCTCTAGGAATTGTGGTTTCTGACAAGAATTTTTTTTTAATTTCCCTATTGGTTGCAATGGCAACCAGATTTCTGCATGGAATTTTTTAAACAATTATTGTAGAGCTTCATGCAAGGAACATCCCTGTAAATTTTGTTGAAAATGGCCAACTGAAGATGCTGTTTAAAGTAATTGATGACGCACTGACTGACATACCAGTATATAACAGACATCGTGTGATAAAAAAACTCACCTTTAGCACATTGTGCTCTGGTGAGCTGAAAAACTAACAAGACGGCCATGATGGCCCTATATAATCGCTCAGCAGAAAAAAGACTAATTGCAAAATTGACCCTGGGGCAGACAATTTTGATCCCCAAGCAGGGATTTGAACAAACTTAGGTCTACTAGACAATGTTCCATACCAAATATCATAGCTCAAGGACTTGTTGTTTCTGACAAGAAGATTTAAAAAAAATTCCTAAATGATACACTGTGAAATCAATTAGTTACCCCCAGGACGGAGTCAGTTTTTTTACCGCGGACCAAAATTTGAACAAACTTCGTAGAGGTCCACTAGACAATGCTATATACACCAAACTATCTAAGCTCTAGGAATTGTAGTTTCTGACAAGAAGATTTTTTAAATTTTTCCATGAGTTCCTATGTGAAAGCAAGTTACACTCCAGAGCAGTCAATTTAGACCCCAGGGCCATAACTTGAACAAACTTAGTAGATGTCCACTAGAAAAATGCTGAACACCAGATATCAAAGCTCTAGCCATTGTAGTTTCTGTCGAGAAGATTTAATAAATTCTCCTAAATATTCTGATGCGTCATACACTCCATCTCATTGATGTACACTCCATCTGGTGGATGCACACTCCATCTCATTGATGTACACTCCATCTGGTGGATGCACACTCCATCTCATTGATGTACACTCCATCTGGTGGATGCACACTCCATCTCATTGATGTACACTCCATCTGGTGGATGCACACTACATCTATGGATGTACACTCTATTTCATGAATGCACACTTCATCAAATTAATGTTTACAATGTTGGAAGCACTGATAACCTAGCATACATAACGGGTACAATCATTTCCAAAACCTGGTCATTGCCAAGAGTCTGTGTAAGTCAGTACATTATTATCTTAGAATGTTTAAGTATCTGCAAAGCGAACAGACGGCTATATTTGTACAGTGATATCATATCTCGGTCTAAGACAATACAACCAATTATCTTAAACATACCTTTATCAGTGTCAAAGTTGGGACAGTAAACACCTGTTTGTGCATGATCAGTACCACAGCTAGGTAACAATAGAGTAAACCAAACAGCTCTTATTTTAACAATACTGCAGCCATTTCATCAAACAAGATTTCCTGGGCTATATTCTAACCAGTACTAACTTACCCTTTCACAAAAACCGGCAACTTCTCCACATGTTGAGGAAAATCCGACATTTTTTGTCAAATTTTCATAGAATGGTGTTACCTGCCATGACTGGGAATCAAACCTGACCACAGGGTTACATATAAATCTAGTGAACTAACCACTGAACCACGGCCATAAACAAACATCTCTCAATTCTCTCATCTTTATAAAGGTAACAGCAATGATGGGACATCAGTTGGAAATCATAAATGATCATCAGTTGGAATCAGTTGAGCCTTCCGATCCGATTTTACCAATTATAATCAGTTATAATGTGTTATATAATAATCTGTTCTCTTTTTTGAAGTACAGAAATAAAAGCCGAAGTGTTTTATGTTTGTATATGACTTAATTTCAAAGAAGTCGTAATAACAGAACATTTAAATAAAAAAAAAAGAGGGCCAACTAACCCTGGGAAACTGGCACAGGAAGTCTGGGATGTTCACCTGCCTCACCTTAGATGGCAACTACATAGTAAATTCTTCCCCCAAATGACAGTGATAGAAAGAACTTGCTTGTATTATTATTTCATTTTGAATCCAGATGTAGTAACTTCCCTTTGATGTGATGCAGTCTAAAAGAGGGAAACCAGAACTCAGAACCCGGGTTCCATACTGGTGTGTTCATATCCGATGATCGATAACGAAAATGTGACATCATCGATCATCAACAAACTTCTACTAGAAGCTAATCAACGTTTTCAAATCATTGGTTCATTACTATGTAGCAGTGTTATTTTATCCTTCGTTCATTGCTTCCTGCCCCCACATATGACAGATGATATGACAAACACCAACTACATGTAGGTGCTGTAAATAAGTCTCCCTCTGAGTTCAAGTCTCAACCTTCCATTCCTTAGCACACAGACAGGTACAAGTGTAAAGATAATTTATAGCATACATTTCACACAATAAGTCACGATAAACCTAGAGCTGGAAATTCCAACGAAATCCACGTGACACTAGACTGAACACGTTATTAGAATCAGTAATTGACCTTTTCATCAGAAAAGTTCCACAATAAATACCTGACAACACGCGAGTCTGTCATAACATTGAACAGTAAAAGCACATTTCAATACATGTGTACAGTGTGCATAAAATAAGCACACACATGACTTGGTGAGATCACAATATCTGGTTTCAGAACATGGTCATTTCACACAATACCAAACATGTGAATTATCCAGTAAACTTAATAGCCAGAATCCAAAATAACAGTGTGAAAAAAACCTGTTAAATAATAGATGTGACAATGCATCACAGAATACAAACTTTGTAGATTAGACATAATGTTTTGATTAGTAGCAATAAAACAATATGAGAACAGAAATAGAAAATAATTCATAATTGGCCAAGCATAAATTGTATTTCAATATTAGAACTATATGTTATCATTGTGAGACATAGATTGGGAACCATACAATTGTGAAGAGGGTAAATTATGAAGAGAAGAAAAAGTTTGTAGAAAATAAATATTTTGCAAAATTATAGTGGTGCAACGATACACTGATATAGCGGTATACCGGTATATTGCGATACAGCGTCAGGCCATTACATAACGCGGTACGACATCCATAATACCACGATATTTTCTTTAATAATTGAGCATATAATCCATTTCATAATTAAATGAATGTGGACACAGTGATGTTTTGAACCATCAAAGACCGACTCATCCCTCTGAATAACAACCTATTGGTTAATTGTAGTTTTCCAATAAACCTATATATTGATACAGTGTGTAAAACTATCTGGTACTGATAAGCCATCTACTGGTTACACTATTACACAATTACACAGTTGTATCTCTATGTGGTAATGGGTTAAAGTTAACAGTGGCTTTAATCTAATTGTGTTTTTCAATACTTCACTGTATTGCAATATGTATTGCAATATATCGCAAAACAGGTTATGCTATATCGTTGCACCCCTACAAAATTATGACATAATACATGTACTGGCCAATTAAGGGGTCAAGACCATGATTTGTTCAATCAATAATCTTTTGTTTGTTTGTTTGTTTAAGTTTTACGCCCTTAACAGTCAATAGTCATATGAGGCGGACGGTTCACCTAACCATTGTTCCGGGGAAGAACCAGTACTAGACTCCTATCCTTCATAAGCAACTGCCCACTATCTCACATAAAGAGACATGGTTGGTAGCTGGGCTCAAACCCACAACCCTCTATCAATGAGAGGTTACAGTGATTTGAAGTCAGCGACCTTCACCTCTCCACCAGAGAGGCTGGTAAATCAAGAATATACCACATTAATCCTACCAAATTAATTCTGCATACAACTTCTGTGGAAGATGTTGTGTGACGAATAACTGATTATTTTCCCTCAAGAATGCCACTACCATACTAATGTACACAGGGAAATTAAGAATAGGCAGAAAAAAAGGATCCTATAAGGTCTACCTATAACATTTCGTAATAGTTTTTCTTGTTAATACTAGGTAACTAAACAAGAGGGCCAAGATGGCCCTATATCGCTCACATGACAATCACTGTTCACTCATTAAAACATTGTTTTGAACCGGTGACCTAGTTTTTGACCCCAAATGACCCATGTTAGAACTTGTCCTACATATAAATAAGACAAACATTCTGACAAAATTTGGTGAAGATCCAATCAAAACCATGAAAACTACAGCATAGACAAGGTTTTCCTAAGATTTGACCTGGTGACCTAGTTATTGACCCCAGATGACCCATATTTATACTTGACCGTTATATCATTAAAACAAACGATTTGACAAAGTTTGGTGAAGATCCAATAATAACTGTGAAATCTACAGTGTTAACATGGTTTTTCATAAGATTTGACTTAGCGACCTAGTTTTTGACCCAAGATGACCCATGTTCGAACTCGTCCAAGATATTATGAAGACAAACATTCTGACAAGGTTTCATGATCATCCAATCAAAACAGTGACTTCTAGAGTGTTCACAAGGTTTTCCAGCAATTTGCCCTAGTGACCTAGTTTTTCACCGGAAATGACCCATTATCAAACTTGACCTACATATTATTAAAATAAACATTCTGACAAAGTTTCATGAAGATCCAGTCAAAACAGTGATTTCTAAAGTGTTCACAAGGTTTTCCCTTATTTGGCCCTGGTGACCTAGTTTTTTACCCAAAATGGCCCAATATCGAACTCGTCCCAGATTTTGTTGATATTAACGTTCTGACCCAGTTTTGCTAAAATTGAGCTAAAAATGTGGCCCCTAGTGTGGTCACAACATAAAGTTTGACGACGCACGACGCATGACGCCGGACGGAGAGTGATCCTAATAGCTCACTTTGTCACTTTGTGACATGTGAGCTAAAAAGCTTTTATGGAAACTAGAAATGTATCCGATGGACACAAATGCCCCGCTGAGAGCTTTGTCAAACATGAGGGCCACGATGGCCCTATATCGCTCACCAGATAAAAAGACTCTTAGAGAAAATTATCATGAGCCTTCGTAAAATCAAGTGACCCAGGGGCGGGGCAATTTTGCCCCTACGGCAATAATTTAAATAAACTTGGTAGATGTCCACCAGACAATGCTACATACAAAATATGTAAGCTCTAGGCCTTGAGGTGTTTTCCTATATAAGCCTATATAAATCATATGAACCCCAGGGTGGGGCTAATTTTCACCCTGGGGCCATACTTTTAACAGACTTGGTAGAGATCTGCTAGACAATGCTACATACAAAATATCTAGGCTCTAGGCATTGTGGTTTCGGCCAAGAAGATTTTTTAATTTTCCTATATAAGCCTATATGAATCAAGTGACCCCTGGGGTGGGGTCAATTTTGACCTTAAGGCAATAATTTGAACAAACTTGGTAGAAGTCCACTAGAAAATGCTACACACCAAATATCTAACCTCTAGGCCCTGTTGTTAAATTTTTTTAACAATTTTGGTAGAGCTTAGCCTGTATTTATTTATTGTACACTTTCATGTAAAATATTTCTCGAGTTATCGCTTGGAAACAAAAATTTGAATGGATGGGAGGAGGGACAGGGGTAACAGTTCATGCTTCGCCATTTTGAATGGCGGGGGCATAAAAAAGACAAAAATAAAGACAATTTGTACCTTGCATTCCTCTTCTTCGTGTCGACTCCCGTAAATCATAAACAGGGGATGTTCTCTGATTCTCATTGGTTGGACTAAGGTTCGGACTCAAATTCAATATGGGTGGACTGTGTGTACTGAAGTATTCAGACTCCTCTTGACTTGAATCAATGGATGCTCCAGTTTGTATACGATGTATTCCAGAACCACAAGCTCGATCCTCAGGATTGAAATTACCAACTATCTGAGATTGTGGAATTGATCCACTAACGCCATGTGGTTTAGACTGGAGAATTAACTGCAGTAACTCTGCATCACTCTGGGGCGAAGCTATAGGCATGTCTTTGAAGTTGAATTATTTATACCCTGAAAATGAAAAAGAACACATGAATAATCATAGCTATATGAATTGTCACTGTCTATATTCCAAGGTCACAGAATGTTGAGGGTTAATTTGTCGGTCTTATTACGATAGTGTGGGACGGGACAAAACAAATTATGTACATTTATGATGAACAGGCTATTTTCTTATATAAACCATCAACGTTTTTAATTCATAACAATTAAACTAACAATTTAGAAAGACATGAAGCTGTGTTCAATAAACATACATGCCTCTTGTGGCATCTCATACAGATGAACAGACAGACAAAGCAATCACTAAATGCCCCGGTATTATAAGATGCCGGGGGGGGGAGAACTAAATTAAAAGTTATGTAAGGTAACAGGATACTAAATATAATTCTGTACCATAATCAAAGTACTGAGAGTACTGTCAGAATCAAAGTTAATACCTGGTAGATGTGCATTTAGGCCACAATGTTACAAACCCCAATATATAAATTGTTTGGAGCTAATAGTTTCCTCAAAAAGAAGAGTCAGTTTTGGCACAAGGTAATTCTGTTGAAGTTGATAGCAAACTCAAACCTCCACTTCCTGTTCACTGTGTGTAAATGCACATCTGATTCTTAAAACTTCGTAATTATATGTAATAATAGAGTTAGTATTCCTCCTACACTAAACGTTAACTCTTTAGCAATGTAGTGGAGTGTCCTCCTACACTTCTAGGGGTCCCGGGTTGAAAGAATTATTAAAATGCCTTGAATTCAGTCAAACAGGTTGTTTATGATTCTGTAAAAGTAATAATTAATTTATGTTTTAAGTTGTTTTTAATAAAGATGTATTATGGAAACCCATCTCGCAAATAAGAAGTTCACTTTGCGAGATTGAGTCCATTCTATACTTTATATCTATCAAGAAGGCAGAGTTACAGTTAACTGGTGTCCTCTCTCTATTATTGTCTTTATGAATAAAATGTTTGTGCAGATGAATGCTGAATTATTAAACTCAAAATGTTACAGTTTGAATCGTCAACAAAATGTAATTATTCCCCATGCTTTCAAATTCAACATAATTCTGCAATACGAGGGTTGTCCGGAAAGTTCGTAGACAACGGCTATTTCTTTCTTGAACACACGCTTTTTAAATAAACTTTCACATCGCACACTACCGTGATAATAAATGTTTACATTGGTCGAGAAAAAATATGAAACGAATAAAGACACTCGTTAGATCGTTACTGTAGCAACCTCATATAGGGGTACCCGGAGCACGGTAAAAAGCAGATAAACACTGATCTCGACCATTGTCTTAATTGTGTAATTTAATCGTCTAAATAGCGGGAGACATTATTGAAAGTACACGATGACGTGCCGTTACGTTGTGACTTCATATTGTTTTAATTTGAATGTTATCGTTTCAAAAACGAACATTTCACGAGAAATAACAACTATACACTATGGATGAAAAATCACCAAAATTGGCGACGTCAGACAACCGAGTGGAGCAGTGCGTACTGGTCAAGTTTTGTGAAGAGCTTGGAAAAACGCCCGGAGAATTTATCAATTCATCCACTAAACGACCAAACGTTTCCCGGGCCTTTGTGTATAAATGGTACAAACGGTTCAGTGATGGAAGATGTGATACTACCGATGATTCACATTCGGGAAGACCATCGATTATTACGGAGCGGTCATTATCGTTATCGCCTAACCGTAAGAGATATCGCTGACCTATGTGACCTTTCAAAGACAGCTGTGCATAAAGTTCTCACTGACAATTTTGGAATGCATCGTGTGTGTGCACGCTGGGTGCCGAGACGATAACAAAGAGGCACTGGTAAAAGCAGCTAAGTCTTTTATTCGCAAGTGGAAAGCGGACCGGGAAGTGTTTTTAGATATAGTCATTACAACTGATGAGACTTGGCTGCATTATTATGAGCCTGAAAAACTCTCCACCACCAAAGAAAGCCAAAGTTACTAAATCAATGGGGAAACACATGTTTATTCTATTCATGGACAGACAAGCACCCTACAGTCCGGACTTAGCGCCGATGGATTTCGCAGTTTTCCCCTATATAAAGTCTCAACTATGAGGTAGAACATTCAGGAATTTAAATGAACTCAGAACCGCAACATCACATATTATCTCTAGAAATGAGAGTGACTGGTATTCCAAGGGGTATGACAAATGGGTTGGTAGGCAGAGGAAATGCGTGGATACATTGAAAGAGTAACGCCGCATAAATGACAACGTTATTTGTTGCAAGTATTACGCACGTCATAACGTCATGGTGTGCTCCGCTGTGACTTACAGCCCTGTATAAAAAATGCTACAGATTTATTATTTACATCACAAAATGTAAGATATTCCGTATTTCTACATGTTCTAAATACATGGGAGTGTGGCTGGATGTAGTTTTCATGTTTCATTTATTCTTTATTTGAATGTGTCAGTAAGCGTCTACGAACTTTCAGGACAACCCTCGTATATCCAACTTGTATCAAAACTGCAATCGGTAGAGTTATACAATCAGTGGTGATATTTTTAATGTGAATGTATGGATAAAAGGTGTCACGTTATTGTAAGTAGAAAACTTTGTTGTATCACTTTAGAAGCTCTGGCTTCGCTTCTGTTTCTAAAAACTATAACTTATCATTAAGTTATCAATATGTAACATTTTATTTTACTATGAAAAATCTTGTTATACTTGCATTTAATTCAATACTTATATGATAATATATTATACATAGATACCTTGCCCGCATCAACCATAATGAATTCAGGAGTAAATAAGTAAGAAAGTATCAATATTCCATATGTCCAATCATCCTTCAGATTGTCACACTATACAGTTTACTACTAATGCTGTGATCTGTATACAATTATCTAAATATAATTATAATTTATAATATTTTTTTTAGGCAACAATCGTATCACTTGACAAAATGTAACCTGAACTCAGAAGCTACTGTTCATGTATGACTTATTATGTATGTATATAAGACTGTTCCCATAAATTAACACTTTTTTCCACTGCTAAAATTAAAGATGAGATAATAATTCTAATGCTTCCTTGAAGTTGAACATTATAAGATATGTATATATTAACACAACAGATGTGCCAGATCACATGTTAGAACATAGTAAACATGATATTTATCCAACTTCAACCATGTCATAACATCAACAATACATGTATACAAAATATTGCCATGTATTTTACAATATGTATACAATTTTGTTTGACTAGAAATGTGTCTGGATGACACAAATGCCCCCACTGAGAGCTAAGACTAAAAGGGGCCATAACTTCTGTGAAAATGTTTAGATTTTAACTGATATCAATCTTGACCTTAATTTTATTATAATACACCTTCATGTGCAATATGAAACCAAACAAAATTTGACACTTAATGTCCATCCGATATTTCAAATGGCGGGGCGTAAAAAATCAGCAAATGTGGCTATTACATCAAATAAATTACCGTACATCATGTAGTATCAATCACTACTAAGCAATGTTAGATAAAGTCAAACCTGTGAACAAAAGCCACCATTGGGTAAGACATAATGTGGCCTTAACTGACAGGTAGGCTTTAAATTATCATAATTCATGAAATTTATCGTCATTAACATGGCATTTATTCGCAGGGTGGTCTTTATTTGGAGGTTTGACTGTACATACATTCTAGATAGAGTTGTCCTCCTTATCAAAGTGGTCTATATGTCATTGTATCAATTTACCAGTTCATAGACAGATAATCTAACATCACATCAAATTGTTGATGTCTCGGAGAGAAGAATCCCAGTCAAACAGTAATCATACTTCATGAACTATTCCTGAACTACACATGAAATATTCTAGAACAGTACAAGAATAATTCTGTATTTTCATGATATCAATTCAAAGGGGAAATGACTGCATGCATATACTTTTCAGCTTCATCTTCAGTAATAAAATCACCTTTAAATATTTCCAATGACCTAAAGTTATTACTAATTAATGTCCAAAAACTTTAATATCTAAATATAAATGTAAATTGAAGACAAATGAAAACAAATATAAATAAATATGCATAACAAGACATATAAATATTCACTGCTTGATACTTTAACTTAGTTGGCAAATTGCAGAAAACATTATATTAAAATGTATTCCTCAAGCTGTGTTACAAATCACATTCCTTAAATTCATTATCAAAATTTTCAATGAGTAATTTAATATGAAAGCAAAATATACCAATTAAGATTAACAATCACTTCAACAAAGAAACTACAAATAACACTGAGATCTTTGCTCATCTTACAAATTTTATGTTGTCCTTTTAGAAAAATGTGAAGAATTAAGTTTACTGGTAAAATCCTTTATAATATAAAAATTATGAAGTAAATATGAAACTATATAAAAATTCACAAAAATGTTCTTGTTATGGACAATGACAGCTTGCGTATATTCCCAAGTAGTAAATGTCTTCATAAGCTTGCTATGTATTCAAGTGTCATGAATATATGTAACCTGTGTGTGTATACATATACTCTGTCTCTATCATGTTGTATTCAAGGTTTTATTATTATACATATGTTAGCCATTTATAGGAAACACAGATTTGTTCATCATTTCATACAAATCAATAATTAGAAAAAAACACAGAACAAACAAATATACAAAGTCATACATTTGAAGTTGATTTTAATTGAACATCATTTGACAAAAGTATAATGATAAAATTTATAGCAACACACAAATTAGGTAAAATGCACCAAAGAGTAGAAAAAATAACTAAGTTTCATATTTGCCAAATTTTTATGATAACAACCAAAATCAAAAGATGTAATTATATAATTTAACATTCTAAAGGGTGTTGGTACTAGACCAAAAGGTAAAATGTAGTTAACCTAGAAAATACCAACCGAAACATTATAAATATATAATACAGATATTAATATGTTCTAATCCAGTCAATCAAGTTTATCAATGGGGAATGGTCTGGTTTTGTATGTACTTATAATGATTTAAATCAGTACTTCATGATTGGCATTGCACTAGATTAAAAGAAAGAACAGAAGAACAGAACAGAATTCTAATCTAATAAAAGAAAGAGATATTTTAAAGAATCTTGCAATTGAATACATCATGTAATATTATTTCTCACTCAGTTTTTCACACCTAGATCAAACCATCAAACATTTCTTCTGCATGAAGAGCAATAATCATTAATTAAGTGGCAAACTTTTCAACACATTATCAATAATAACTAAAAAATTATGACACAATGAGATCTAATCAATAAACATAATTATATGTCAATTGAACATTACTCAAATGAAGAATTACTCAAATGAAGAGGACTCAATTACATGTATATAAATCTACACATATACTAGTTGAGCATCATATGAATATAAATCAACTGGTCAACAATCTGGCCTATAAAGTTAATTGTACTAGTAATAGTAGTATCAATAATAGTTACTATATACAGTTCAAGGCTGTTGAGGTAGGGAAATTTATTCTTTTTGTTGAATTTGTACACATGCATCTAAATGTGGATAATGAAATATAACGTATGAATGTAATTATTTTACCCTAAAGTGTAAAGCTATATAGACACATTTACTGGGACGTATAATATTATATCTAATCAGCTTTTTCTGTTATAAAAATCGGTGTTATAGCAGAAGTGAAATAAACTGATTTGTAATTATTTGAAGGTAACCAACGTAGTTTGTTAAATCACCCAGTTTGCAATTGTAACCAGGATGCGCCAAGGTTCACATAGCACTTACATATGTCAGTGCGCTACAATTCAGATGGTTTAATTTTGTGTAAATTAAACAGGAACAGAACTTTATAATAACAAGTTAAAGTATTGTATGTTCATTAAGTATGATAATTTTAGTTCCTTCAATGTATGCCAACTGAATCCTAGCTTCATAGAATTTCATAGGCATAAAACAATGAAAATTTATTTTAGCAGTATGATTTTATAGTCTTTGCAAAAATAAACTGGCTGTGAAATTATCCAGCGAAATTAGATCAGTTGGAAGAGCATCTGACTTGCAAGCAGGAGGTCACAGCACTGCATTTGAAACCAGCCAAATCTGGAGCTAGTCAACTTGTCCCTTAGTCAACTCAACCCTAAAAACTTGTCCCCCCTTGGTTAACTCGCCCAGGTCTTAGCTGTTGTACAAAATGACTGTTTTAACATAACAGTAACTGTGAGCTAGTATATGAATGATGTGTTATATATGTTAGTATCATTTTATACCGGGAATTCTTTTCTTATTGATGTTAAGTAATGAAAATATTAATCACTGCTGATTGATGGGTTTAATTGTCAACCAGTACTGATACCCTTAAATACTAACTTACACAGAAAATAACAATTTGAGTTTGCGATGCATTATTTGACTTATTATTAAGCTAGTATTTTACAAAACATGGAAAATGCAAAGTATATGTTCAAAGTAAGTACACCAGTTTATTTTTCGAAAGTGAATGATGGTTTCAGTATTTGTTTTATTTTGCGCAAGAAATGACAAAAAAATTTTTATAATTTGAACATACAAAATATGCATGCATATTAATTATACTCTAAAAAAAAACTAGCTAGAATACACTGTAAAAAACCAAGTGCTGTAAAAATTCACTAATTCAGAATCATCACACTTTTTTGTCGGTATGATTGAGTGATCTAAACAAAAATCAAGAAATATTTAAAAAAAAAGGTATACAGTATATCATAAATTAGGGACAAGTTGACTAAGGGATGAGTTCACTAGGAACAGCCAAATTAGGTCAGTTGACTAGTAAGCAGGAAATATTTCAGAAATAACAATACAATTTAATATCCAGTCCATTTTACACAGATTGAAAGATATCTTATTTGTAAGATGTCAGCAAAATCACACATTAAACAGAATAATTTACAGAAGACAATATCACTGACTGACTGATTATAGTTCAATAACTTATTAACTCTATTAATAAATCACCATGAAATACCTGTAATACCATAATCAACTGAACTCAATGTTTGTTTACCTTTGACACACTGAAATATGAACCAGTTTCATTGAGAAATCTATGGTAACTTTTTGTAAAAAAGAAAAGTTATTCTGAGTCAGAATATGTCTAAATATTAATATAATGCCCATCTGTAGAATATATTTTTAAATATCAATATGCAAGTTACTATGATTTAAATTATGCACAGCATCAGTGAGTAAAGAGTAGTAAAACAGTAAGGAAATATAGATTCTGATCATTGTAATGTTAAAAATTAAGCATTAGTAAAGGAGAAATGTATATGAAGAAAGATAACAGCCTATCTCTCAAACATAACTTGATTACGAATAAAGGTGGGTACGAATACCTTCACAACTATTTAATCGGGAGTTTCTGCAGATATTCCAATGCACTTACTGTGATGGTAAAGACGGTAGTTTCCTATGTTAAAATTCTTTTCATTAAACAGCAAGTCTTGAATCCATAACGAGGATTGTTCATGTTACTGTACTCTTATTCATACCAAACCATTCTACATTATTCGCCCCATGCATTCGTGACGTCACGGACTAGTAAGAAATTGATCAGTTCTTGCAATATTATCACTACGAGGATAAAATAATACAGGTTTTATATATCAAATCCTACTGAAATATTTGTGTAAATGGAATTAGTAAAAAATAATAACATATGAAAAAAATAAGAGAACATGTATAATTTTAACGCTCCAGTAATCAGGTCATGAGATTATAAATAGAATATTATGTCGGTCAGTGCGTCTCCAAAAATAGATGCTATACGATTGGAGCACTAAACCCACGTGGTATAAAGCGAGCTGTCTTATTGGATCGCGCACAGTGTTTTTGTTAGCGAGAAAATGTAGAGAAGACAGTTAAGGGCGAAACTTTGACAGTTCAACCAATTTTCCCTAAAATATTGAAGTTTTCATCTTTTTATTTTGGCATATTTCATTTTTTAAAGAAGGACTTGAAGTTAAAAACAAATTGAACTCGAATTGAGTGGAAGAAATCTCTTTATTCGCCAAGAATTTTGAGTTGAAGTTGGTTCGTTTAGAGGACAAACAAAGAAGCCATCTTTGTTTTGAAAAGAACAGACTTTTCATCGTGGGAAAAACAGTCAGTAAGTTTGAACCTCCTTACATTAGATGATTTATGTTTTTAAATTTGTTATTAATGTTATGATAAACTTGTCCATTCGATTCGATCCTGTTATTTACGAAGCCTTTTCTTTCAGTTTTTGGACAGGCTGTTTCGAATATAGTTATACGACAAAGTTGAAATGACTTGGTCAGGCAACATGAAACATAGAGAAGCTAGTCGACAGTATTACAGAAGACAGCGCTACAACAGTAGCAGCTCCAGAGGTTCTCCGTCTCCAAAGTTATTGGAAGATAGGTAAGTTTTTGTCCGTACTATTTCATAAACTTCAGTTGGGCATGTTGCCATATTGTAAGTTGGTTGCTTAGCTCATTCATGATCTTGGGATTCCAACTCTGTCTGACACATTATTACTATGTACTCACCAATGACGTGTTTGTCAAACGCTGCACTATCATTTCTCTATCATCCGAATTGAAGTTGAAAAGGATGATTATATTTTCTATTACTTGTTTACATTTGTGATAAACTTGTTGTTATAACTTGGCATATATGAAGTAGATCTATTTGCTATTATTGTATTAATTTATGAATAACCCAAACTGTTGTTAACTTGCAATTCATAATGTATAAATGATATCAATTCAGTAACTACTAGAAATGCTTAGGTTCATGTCTTCTAATAATACATGTTTCAGTTAGTATGTAACTTAGCAATCTTGTCTACTCAGAAGTTTATCTGTTTAATTAATTTGTGTTGCTATTATTAATAATTATACTGTTATAATAATACATATTTTGTTGTTTATCATTATGTTACTATGTGGGTCTTATCATCATGGCATATTTTTCTGATGATCATGTTTGGAATTACTCTTCAGGTGCAGTCCAGTGCAGACTGAATTACCACATAAGCCATCGCTTATGGTAAGAATCTCGCCACCTCCTCGCCTTGCAGACTCAAGAATTTCCAGATCTCCATCTCCTCAGGAAAATCCTTATGCTGGGGCCAAATTCAGTGACCCACCATCACCAGATTTGCTACCAAAGCCACCAACACATTGGACATGCTTCGAGAATACAGTAACTGAGGAACAGGAAACTGGAAGCTGCAATGACATGGCTAGTCAGTTAAAATTACTGTTGAAAGTAGCTGTCCAATAAGCAAAACTGACCATGAAAATATAAGAGATTCATTCCAGTCATCATTATTTTCATTTTAAGCATTGCTCATGAATCAGTATATCATTACCATTACAGATTTCATGAGTTCTGTTATGCATTTTCATTCATTTCATTTTTCATAATCTGTTATGTAAAACTTGAGATTTTTCTGTCTTTTTATGCAGTTTTAGTCAATTAGAACTAACATGGGCATATGAAATAATATTGACACACACATATTCTTTGGGCTTTTAAAATGCAAACTCTGGATTAAACATTTTGCATGTTAGTGATATTCTAATCTTTTATTCTTTGAAGATGTTTAGGACTTCTTGTAAGTAAGCTGTAAACTTACAGTTTTTATTGGTTATGAGATTCAAGGTTATTGGGTATGGGTATTTAAGTTGTGTGATGTGCCCATTTTAGTTTTATTTATTTAGAGATATGTAGTATTTTTAAAACTCTTACAACTTCTTACTGGGACCTTTTGATGAGTACTGAATTACTCAATTTTTAATTGTACATAGATTTTGTGGTACTTTGTATTATCGATGATGCAGGTGATATGATCACATCGACACTTATGTGCAATAATGTTTGTACAGTTAAATGCCAAATATTTGTATATACAAATATTTTTATGTTTATTTTCTTTTAAATTGTTTTAAATATAGAAACTCTGTTTTTAATATATTATGGTGCATATGAAGGTTTATAAGGCACACATGAAGAGAAGACTATGTTTGACAAGATTTGTTAGTATATAATTATATATGTTTTGATACTTGTAACAGAGATGAAGTCAGATACAATGACACAATGATTGTAATAGTAATTAAGTCATAGGGCACTGTTGTGATAAATGATGATTAGTGTGCTAGGTACAAAATCTGTGTGCGTATATATCTAGATGTTAATTTGTGTTCTATTAATGTCCTTTCTTGTGAAAACATCTGAATTAGATTTAAGCTGAATATTACTGGGATATATTATTTGATAGACTCCATCTTATATTTTTTTAAATTGATTGTAAAATTTTAAGTTAATAAGTATTTCATTGAATGATAAGATATGATGTGGTAGATTAAGATTTATAGGTAAAATGCACTTGTTGTTGCTATATTGTAAAGTTTTGAGTTGAACACTTATCTGCTATAAAATTTGTGCTTTTTTTGAATTTGTAATAATTTTATTGTGTACATGTCTTATGCAGGAATTTTGTTGTTATTTTTTTTACAGTAGATGAGTCAATTAAATCTACACAATAGACATAATAAGAAATTTTGTTTTGGGTGTTTTTTTTTTTTTTTTTCTAATGACATTTCATTATTTTAGAACTTACAAAATTCCTGGATAGATGTGAAAAGCTGAGGTTATGAATTTTATAAGACATACTTACGTCTGAAACAGGTGAAAACGTTACTACACTTTAACATTGTAACTAAACTACATTGAATTAACATCTTAGATTGTAAAATCTATTGCTTAGTTTGTTTATTCAGTGATTTTTTCTGACATGTTTATAGTGAAAGTTAATGTTAACAAATCTTAACTGCTAAGTTAATCTACTTTCAGTAATTTCGGGATGGGATAGGACTAGTATATAAGGGTTAAATAATTTTTAATGGGGAAATAAAAAGATGGGTAGTTAAGTTTTTGTTCACTTTTCCTCATAACTTCAGTTTCTTGTTTTGCTATTCCACAATTGTGATATGCTTTTATCTTAACATATGACAGTTGATAGAGCAATTTTTCTTGTTGTTGCATGTGATAATTAATTGTATATTATCTGATGGGTAAAATTGTGCTGAAACAGAAAAAGTGTAAACCAACCAATTATGTTGAATTGTTTTGGAATATTGTTGCAAAATTGTCAAATTTGTATGACCACTTTTACTGTTATAATTGTAATTCTTCTGTATTATAGTATTGTATTGAATTGGTAACATTATTTAAGACAGCTGTGTATGAGTGACCTGGACACTTCACAATCCAATTATTGTTCACAGTCTGAACTGAAGCTGCGTTTTCTTCAAAAGAAATTCTTACTGAAATGTTTTGACTGTGCAATCGTGTTCATCATTTGTACATTTGAACTGTGAAATTATTTATAATGTCACCATGCTAACTAGAGTGCATTCAGGGAAAACCATTTAGCTCGTTAATGAGACCAAGATTCATCAGGGATTCACTACAGATTTTGATTCCTACCAGCAGCGTATGTGGGTGTATAACATCCTAGACTGCTTATCATTGAATGAATGAGAAGAGTTATCCTTCCTAATTTGCTTAATTTGAATACACTAATATCACAAAAACATTGAATGGAGATCAATCATGTGAATTATTAATTTGTTTGAAATGAGGGAAGCACTACCAGCCTCCTTCATGCGATCTCAGAATAGTTACAGATTATAGAAAGTGCAACTTTGGAATGACAGCTAGTTAATGGAAGATAAGACAATCTACATTGTGTGATAATTATGTTATTCATGAAGGACCAGTCAATGATCTCAACACTTACTGCAATTTGAAATTTGACAAGCTTTCTATGCTTGCTTCAAAACTTGTGCTACGAAGAAGATGAAATGTGCATATAAAGAGTTGTGCTGTACACTCTTGTAAGTCATATTAGTGACTGAAGGTCTCATTGAATTGTTGATACAGACATTTTATGTACTGTTTATATCCTTTGCAGGATTTATTGTGATAAAGCAGAGTTTCATATTTTCAAGGTTTGGACTATGTACAGACAGTGATTACACCAACTGCATCATTGATGACTTTGTACCCAGTATCATCACGACATCCCAGAATTCCTATCGTCGACTTCTCCGACACCTCTTTCTTCTGCAGCAGACTTATTTCTTCTTTCTTTCTCTATCGGGTCCTCTTCAGGACCCACAGATGCCTCGAAAGGGTGCGTCTCAGCAATTGTCAAAACCTACCAGCATGCTGGTAGATGTGTTAGCTTGTTTTTTATCCCTCAATGCATGGAAGTTAGGTCTTACCATCATGTCTATGAATTAAAGGACACATGGTGGTTTGCATCTAGCTTCTATGAACAACCCCTTTTTAACTTCAATTTCATAGTTCTAACTGGATGGTCTGATGACATTGTGATATCAGAAAGTACTATCAGAAGGTGATTTTCCATACAAATGAAAAAAAAAGTTGTGTACTCGTATTGTTGGTACCCATGCAAATATTTTAACATTTACACTAACGGACCGACTTAACATTTACATTTTATGTCAAAAAGGCACAAAATACATACATCAATTGTCAATTACTGCAAATGTCTAGAGAAATAGCTGACCCATCAAACTGAAACCAAAAGTAGAACTATTTTTAAATGCCTGCAAACAGGATATGCAAAACGCTATTTCATTATCATACAGTCCTAACAGATAACGCAAAATGTTTAATTTGAATATGTTGTGTATTTTACCCCATCATACACTTTAATATGATATATCAAATATAATATGACTGTTTGCATGTAGTTAAATAAACTAATATGAAATATTTTTAGATCAAACAAGGTTGAGGAAATGACGCATACATCTTATATATTCACACCATTTTGTTCAGACCTATTGTCTGTGCTGCATTCCTGTGCAACAAAGTATTGCTGTTAATTAATAGCTGGACAGACAATTGTAATTTGTACCAAACAACGTCATAGGAAAGTGATTCATTCAAGAATACCTTCCAAAAACAAAGCTTGAGATAAAACATTTAAAGATCACCCGTGAATAAGCAATCGTCGTCTTAGATTGTGATTTGTATAATTGCACCTAGTTGTTCAATCCACCCCACCTCACTGTATAATGGGGCTGCATGATACCACAATTACACCTTCCAACATTTGGACTGTCATTTCCAATTATATTGGCAATATAATATGGTTTATCAATGGTGGTGATTAGGACTTAAATATTCGGATCCTTACTCACTGGATTTTAAACTTTGTCTGAATGCTTGTATTAATGGTATATTGCACATAAGTTGAACATGGGTAATCTGGGGTCATAATTAGGTTACCAGGTCAAAACACTGGAAAACCTTGTGAACACTAGAGGTCAGTCATGACTGGATCTTCTTGAAGCCTTGTATATTATATTCCTTATATTATTCTATGAGGAGTTCATGGTTACAATTATTAATTTGTTTTTAGCTCACCTGGCACAGAGTCCGTCCGTCATCAACAATTTCTTCAAACAACATCTCCTCCTAAACCACTTGGTCAACTTCACACTTTTTCTTCTCACTTTCAAACTTACAAATGAAAAAAATCCCTCAGGCAGATTTTTAATAAAAATAATTTGAGTTTGGAAATGAGAAGAAAAAACCCACTAAACTTTACATTTAAAATCGTTTTACTTGCAATGCATGCACTTATAATTAAATCATGAAAATCAAATTTATACCTACACGTAGGTAATTTTATTCTCCACTATCAAGTTTTTTTCCCATTAAATATCTACATAAATTGATAGAGCGATAGGTATTTTCAGAGAGGCACTATAAATACCGTAAAAATGACCGTTTTGAAGTAAAAAACGACGTTATTTCAATCGATTGGTTTGATAATTATAAGTATGGTATCAGTAAAAATGACAATTTTCAAAGTTCAAAAAGGGGAATAATTCTGTCAAAATGAAAGATATAGTTGCTCAACACACTTCCTCTAATCACATTCTACCTAGATTTCAGGTTTCATGCTGTTCCCTTTGGTACTTTTAAAGTAATTGTTAGTAACAGAAAACATTTTTTCTAATTCAAAAGGGGGATAGTTTAGTCAAAATGCATGAAAGAGTTATGGTTCTTGTTGAGTACACTCATTATGTTCTACTTATTATGGATGGCCGGTGCGCCATGCGAAATGTTGTATAAGCCAGGACAGGAGAGCTAGTATGCCAAAGACAAATATTGCATTAATAAAGTACCACAAATACCACATTCCAAAGACTTTGTCCTGGTTGTGCCGAATTTGTAAGTACATGTAAGTGGTATTTAAGTAGTTGGCATTTAGCAATTGCATACCAGTACTTCATGAATAGTTCAAGAATTATGAATTACAATATTTGGATCTGGGCTACCAAACAAGACCTTTAACATTCTCTAAAACATCAGGTCTAAGAAAATACATATCAAGCATGGGTAGGATAAGGTAAATCTATCGACCCAGACACAACTATGCATTATTGTGGCAAGAAGAAATGAAATATTGATGAGAGGATATATTGACTGACACCCACCCATTCCTATAGCATTGCTGTTCAACTCCAATTCATCCAATAAGTTTAATAAGTACCACACTTATTTCACAAATGGCAAATGACATTTCGCAATGGGCAATTAGCATTTCACAATTGGCATTTAGCACCGGCCTTCCATAACTTATATTATAAGCTAAGTTTCAAACGAAAACCTTCAAAATTTTAAAGTTATTGCAAGTTTCAAAGTATAACTGACAGATGGGAGGACTAACAGCCAGTATCAGACAGACAATGCCAAAATTATATTCCTCAGGCTTTGAACCCCCTCGGACCGAGTCCACTAAAATGGCCATTGGTCCAGTAAATTTGAAAAGGTCAGTGGTCTGATAATCCAGTAAATTTTCAGTGGTAATTTTACCATGTTTTAGACCAAAAAATGAAATATTTCTATTGCTCTCAAAAAATATGTTTTTTAGCCAAATTATATGAAATGTTATATGTAATCTTTTTGGTCCACTAAAAATTCATTCGGTCCAGTCATTTTCACTGGACCAAATGTCCAGTACATAAAAAGGTTTTTCCTGAAGACTATGGTGGCTGATTTATGCCTTGTCGTTTTTTTGCCACAACAAAACGAAAATAAAACAAAACCGACTTTCATATTGTTAGTCGGGTTCTGGTTGTTCAAACGCATGTGCATCAAATTGTATATGGTATAAATAATATCTAAATACAAAATTAATGTCTTCTCTTCCTGCGCATGTATAACTGGAACGCGTAAATGTAACAATGTGAAAAGTCGGCTTTGTCGTTTTTTTTGCATTGTTACATGTTTGTCACGAAAAAGCAGATATACCTGATCAGATGTAATGCAAAAACACAACACAAAGTCAACTTTTGTCATATTTTAGCTTTGTTGTGGCGAAAAAGCAAATAAACGACATGGCTTAAATCAGCCATTATAGAATTAAGACTGCTTTGGTGAGGCCTTCACCAAATAACCAATAACTTTATAACAATCAAAATGGACAGCAGCCGCTAAAAGTAATGCATTCATAACTTCTCCCTGTCAGAATTGAGGTTAGGGAGTCACTTCTCCCTAACATTTCAACCTAGGCCGACGCCTGGTGAGGGATAAAAATAGTTTGAAACAAAACCATAATAGTAGGAGTAAAGTGAGGGACAATAAATCAGGAGAACCAAGTAAACTGACCATAAGACACAACATGTAGTACGGAAAAAAAATAAGGCAAACACAGTAATAATTTGCTTCTAAAATGTTTAATAAATTCTTCTATTGCTTTAATGACAATAAATGAAAATGTTCAAATACAACTGCTTCATAAAACAAGATGCTGCTATAAACATAATTTATTATATACCCCGGTGGCATGCTTGACAATCAATTCTAAAATCTCAATGAGGTCAAAGTAGAAGCAAAGTTTTAAATAATATACATAATAGTCATAATTATTCCACATAGGAATAATATATGATAACAACCAAAATCAATGCAGTTAAGCAGTGTAGGTGCTAGAAATAAAAAATGTTAATTAACCAAGAAATGTCTATTGGTGTTAGAGAAGAGTAAAATCTAGTTAACATAGAAATAACCCATTTAAATTTTGTACATCAAATCAAGGTTAAGGTTGGATGATATGGGAAAGGTCTACGGCGACCATTTTTTTAATTATCAAAGGTGTTCTAGTAAGCAGTTTTGGTGCTAGTCAAAATGGTAAAAATAGTTCACAAAGGAATAGCCCATTTTGTAAGCCCTGATCCAGTACACATCAAATCAACAGTTGGGATGATTTGGAATTATCTAAGGCAACAACGGTTATAGTATCAAAGTGACGAAACGATAAAATCTAGTTTACCTCAAACAGACAGACAAATCAATCACTATATGGCATGCATCAGTAGATGCCGGGGCATAAAAAGCACCAATTTTAACGAATAATGCATGATTAAAATACCTAAACAGGCAAACATTAAATATTTGATAAAAAAAATCATAGCAATGAGACATATCAAATTTTACAATTATAAAAATGAGTCAAGCCTCAGTTAATTATGTCCTAGCTGATAAAACAGACAAATAAAACATGTTGCATGATGTATTGTAATGATTTCAGTTACAAACATAAATCATTAAAATATATAGCATGTAGCCTTAATATAAAAATTTTATTTTTTAGATGAAAATAATAAGATGAATACAATTTTCTAACCAGACGTCCAAATATTGCAACTGAATCTAGCATGGACACATTATGTTTACATACAAACATATCTACATGTTTAAAAGCTTATATTATGTCCTCATCAGATCATTCATGTACTTTACTATCAACATAAAAGCTGTATATCTGAACCATGTCACTAACGAATGCTATTCACTTATGAAGTGTATGTTGAAGGATAGTCAGACTTAAGATACACAGACTTTAAAGTGGCAAGTAACACTTCATATGAAGTGGTATCATATCGACTGACAAAAATTACGAACAATGCAATGACTTTGTGGTTCATAATTCAACATAAATGAATTAAATATTTATTATAATATATGAAATCAAGTACTCTGAGATCAAACAGCATGATATTGAAGACCACTATCTACACACTAGCAGTAATTTTCTGTTACCATAGTTCAGTTACCTAGTTTGTGTACACTAAAAGCAATGTTTATATGGATTATACCAAATAAGCACATTTATGAGTTTATACCTATAATACACAACATAATTACTACTTATGTACAAAGGATTTAAATAACCATTAAATAACTTTATATGTTCAGGTAGTAACATAATTTGTATCTTCATTCATACTACAAAAGGAGATTTTTGTGCAATGAGAATACATTGTATACCTCACAACTAGAACAAAACAATAATAAAGGAATAATAGATGATAATATTGTTCTCAAGTAACTACTACCGTAATATTTCATAAGCCCTATTCATACAATGTAAGACAACATTAATGTGACGTAAATCCACTTAGTAACAATTCCACACTTGATACTACATCATTAAACTGTGTATCATTAATATGATTAAAACTGAGTTTTTACCCAAAATGAAACACAACAATGTCAACTAAGTAAGCAGAATCTAGTTTCATTATTTTAGTGATGATGAAGATAATCTTGACTCCCATAGCCCTAAAATAAATTATTATGTTTTGCCTCCATTAACCATTGTTATACTGTATACCAAGTTTGGAAGCTATACGTCAATCTTGCAAATGTATGCAAATACCAGCTTTCCTGAGAGCAAACCAAAATCTGATAACCAAGCTTTTCAACTTCATTGAAAACAGGTTACAAATTGTGATAATATATATAAACAGTTTAGAACACATATGTAGACTTACAACATGGTTTACCATACTTAAGGCATACCAAGATTTCATTTCCTAAAATGATCACATGAATACTTGAGTTAATGACTCAAGTCTAAGGATGATACAGGGACAGCTAGATAAAGACACATGGTTAAGATGTATGAAGACATGGAGAAGGTATAGTGTAAGATGAAACAATCTCTTGACAGGAAGTTGGACCAATACATATATACTAGTATTTGTTTTCCTATGAACGTTTATACAAGAAGTCCTAACTTTCTCATATTTTATGAAGAAGTCATATACAAACAGACAAGTTTCATTCAGACATTATGATCTATCTGTTAAATTATTTCAGAAAAACTATACAGTGATATTTATCTTATACAGCAGTCACAAAATTAATGACATACAAACATGAGTTTACAAAACAAAATTGAAGTATGAAATATTCTTGACTCAATTCTTGTCAATTCTAACATACATGACTATTTCATTAACTGCCTTCATTAGATCTTCAGAATAAGATGCAGGGGATTAAGATGGGTAAAGTTTGAAAAGATAAGAAACAGAAAGAGCTCAGACAAACATATAGTACATAATATATAGACACATTAAGGGGAAACAATATTTACATAACAACAAAATAATAAAGTTCAACCAAATTGCACAATTATATTCAATATAAATAAAAGGAGAAAAATGTATTAAAAAAACCCTGATCTTCATACATTTCTGAGTCTGAATAGATTTTACTTCTGGTTAAAATGAAAGAACTAAGTCAAATATATGAATTCCTTAAAAAAGGGTCAAATTAAAATTTGCAAATTGACATGAAACATGACTGATGGAAAATTTTGCTACAACTCATTATGTTGGGGACTTATGTTTATACATTATAACATTTACTGTCCAGATAAAACAGAACTTAATGTATTTGTATTTCTAAAAGAAACTATGAACTTACATAATTCTATACAGACTATGTAACTGCACATCAAACTCTTAATGCATATACCCCTCCAATGTTGTGTTGTACATTATTGTTATATTATGACAGAAAATATATACTTCTATGTATGATTATTTAGACAGCAATGGTATATATAGTTCAATAAAGTAATATGAATACAGATGAATGTACAAAATATATGCAGTTAAATTTTTTAAAGTTTCTACCATCCCAATTTGTAACATTATGTAATATGAAGTTGACCATATCAAGTTTAGCTCACTAATTATTTATGCCAACAATATACAACAATTTTGTATGGGTCTGCATTCCTTTTTACTTGCTGTGGACTTTTCAATACATTGAATCTTAGTTCAATTACTGGGAAAAGGTAGTATAATGTACATATTTTTATTTTAAAAGACACTCAACAATTAAAAGACAACCAATATTAAGTTAATGTTAATAAGGTCACAGCTTCAGACTAAAATCAATGTATTTGTAGAGACTTATATTCAGAATATTGTAAGACTGAACACTTCATGTTTCAGCAAATGCCAATAAACATTTATGCAATACAGTAAAACCTCGTTATTCAAGGGATCATCACAAAAAACTAAATGCTCAAGAATGACCAGGTGTTTGTAATTTCCAGGTATTTGTACTTAGGTTAATACAGTTTTGTGTTGTGAGCCCAAACAAGCATATCTACATAATATTATGAAATATTTACATAAAATGTGCAGTATGGAGTCTGAGAGAAGTACACATGTTTGTTGAATGAATATTTTCAACCGTACAATATCACATCCAAAAATCATGTTACATTCAGACAGTGAAAAGTCCTAGTTAGATAACATGAGTTTTTTTTTAAAGTATGCATGTATCAAAGAACAGAGAAAGCCAACCGGTCCGGTAGAATATGTACTTCATTATTGACATAATTGCAATCATAAAAGAAAATCATCTCAATAATGGTTGAAAATACACAAGATAATTAGATTAATATTATTTACTTCATTAACATACCTGGTAATGCTTAAGGATATCTTTCCTAATTAAATCTGCATAGTATTAAAGTTTTAAACATAAGCCTAACATAAAAGAAATTGACTGCAAACTTGAAACAAATTATGTATATTGCAACATTAATTTTGTGCTCAAGATAGCTAGACAGTCATGCTTGTAAAAATCTAAGAATAAAAATTGACAAGACTTGAAAATTCCTTGAGATAAGTCTAGTGCTATTGTTGCTTTGAATAACAAAGTTTTAATGCATATTGCAGAATAATTACACTATTTCTACATACATCATATTCATAAGTCCCTCAAATATTGGAGCTTATGATCAAATCATGGGAAATGTTTGTTTCATAAGTCAAAATCAAGCCTAAAATATTCACAAATTTATAACAAATTATATCACATAAAGTCTTAAGCTTATACACCAAATCACAAAGTTTTCAGATCTACATTCAATTAGCATTCAATCTATGATGATCCATATTTTTGCTTGGACTGACTGCTCGGGGAGCTATAGAGCTTCGGCAGAATGGTCGGACTGAGGGATTCAATCCCACCTGAAATACAAAGAAAACAATTAATAAATATATCAAAGGATTTCGTCTGATGTTGAGGCTCATTTAAACAAATTCTGTAAGTAACATATTTTGCCATTTACTTATACAATTTTATTCCATTTTTAAATCATGACCAAATCCATTTACTGTACAGAGAAAGTGTGCATTTAGTACGAAAATCAGATTTATGAACTATTAATTATGACAATGAGAATATATTACACTTTTACTTATTAAAGAGGTATATTTAAATAAAGACATATAAATGTACAAAATCAAGTATAACAAACAATATGTTGGTCAGTCTTGCAGTAAGCAGTAGAGAACTTTCAGAACTTGGTGGGAATGTCATGCATCAAACATAAAACATAAGACAAAACATGCACAGTTAAGAAAGAAGTAAAATTTAAAGAATCAGTTATATTCACAAGTCTCAAAGTACATCTGATAAGGAGTTTATGTAAAGCTTTAATTCTTCATTAGTTTCATTCTTTGAAGACAAGGAAACACATTTTACATTCAGTATTATAAACTACATGTACATATGAACATAACAATAGCAACATTATCAAAAACATAAAACCAGCCTGACATGAGTGGTTAATAAAGTAAAGTTTTTATCATAGCTTATCAATCCTTGCCAGGGTACATGTACTTAGGGTTATTTATAGAGTAAAAGAATTTAAGAGAACATTAAGATTTTTTCCAGGAATACTAACAAGATATGTTAAGCTATGCAAACATACAACATATGAACTTTCACCACAAGACCGACCAACAGATGGCAGACAAGTTACAAAGACTTTGGATGAATCAATATTCTTATTTTTCGTTCTTTCATCTTTTTAGGCATTTCCTTTATACAACTGGAAACTACAAAAATGATTTCACTCTCATGAACTGACACAATAAACTGCATATTAAACAGACAAATAGGATAAACTGACAGTTTGTAAATAAAAAATAAGCTTTAAACAGAAAATACATTTATTGGTCAGACTTGAAAGTTTGGGACTACTACTCAGTTAAGCTGTTTTTATTGATACAATAAACTAGAAACAAGTTCCTAAGATGAACTGGAGTGAGTAACTTGTACCATTTTTTACTTGAAATCCTAAAATACTTGCTCTAAAATGATAATATTTGTTTGTTTGAGTTTTATGCACTTTTTCAATAGTCAGAGTCATATGAGGCAGACAGATCACCTAAATCATCATTCCTGGGAAGAACCAGTACTAGACTCCCGTCCTCCATAGGCAACTGCCAACTTTCTCACATAAAGAGACATGATCGGTAGCATGTCTTAAACCCATGACCCTCTATCAGTGAGAGGTTACAGTGATTTGATGTCAGCCACAGAGGCAGGTCTCTAAAATGATAAACTAACCTGACTAAAATTCATATAAGAGCTGAATTAATTATTGAAAATACAAACTATTTCTCTCATTAACAAGAGGACCAAGATGGCCCTATATCGCTCACATGACAATCACTGTTCACTCATTAAAACATTGTTTTGAACCGGTGACCTAGTTTTTGACCCCAGACGACCTATGTTCGTTTTTGTCTTACATATCATTAAGACAAACAGTCTGACTAGGTTTGGTGAAGATACGATCAAAATTTGACATCTACAGTGTTAATAAGGTTTTCCTAAGATTTGACCTTGTGACCTGGTTTTTGACCCTAGGTGACCCATATTTGAACTTGTCCTTAATACCATTAAGACAAACAATCTGACAAGGTTTGGCCAAGATCCAATCAAAACCATGACATTTAGAGCTTTTACAAGATTTTTACCTAAGATTTGACCTTGTGACCCAGTTTTTGAACCCGGCTGACCCATGTTCATCCTTGACCCACATATCATTGAGGCAAACATTCTGACAAGGTTTGGTGAAGATCCAATTAAAACTGTGACATCTACAGTGTTAACAAAGTTTTCCTAAGATTTGACCTGGTGACCTAGTTATTGACCCCAGATGACCCATATTTATACTTGACCGTTATATCATTAAAACAAACGATTTGACAAAGTTTGGTGAAGATCCAATAATAACTGTGAAATCTACAGTGTTAACATGGTTTTTCATAAGATTTGACCTAGCGACCTAGTTTTTGACCCAAGATGACCCATGTTCGAACTCGTCCAAGATATTATGAAGACAAACATTCTGACAAGGTTTCATGATCATCCAATCAAAACAGTGACTTCTAGAGTGTTCACAAGGTTTTCCAGCAATTTGCCCTAGTGACCTAATTTTACTACAGAAATTACCCATTTTCAAACTTGACCTACATATTATTAAAATAAACATTCTGACAAAGTTTCATGAAGATAAATTCAAAACAGTGATTTCTACAGTGTTCACAAGGTTTTCCCTTATTTGGCCCTGGTGACCTAGTTTCAAACTTGACCTACATATTATTAAAATAAACATTCTGACAAAGTTTCATGAAGATAAATTCAAAACAGTGATTTCTACAGTGTTCACAAGGTTTTCCCTTATTTGGCCCTGGTGACCTAGTTTTTGACCCCAAATGGCCCAATATCGAACTCGTCCGAGATTTTGTTGATATTAACGTTCTGACCCAGTTTTGCTAAAATTTAGCCAAAAATGTGGCCCCTAGTGTGGTCACAACAAAAAGTTTGACAACGCACGACGCCGGACGGAGAGTGATCCTAATAGCTCACTTTGTCACTTTGTGACATGTGAGCTAAAAACCAGACTAATGATGAAGAATATATAACACATGTAACTGAGATTTAGCAAAAGCTATGAAATCTTTCTAAATTGATAACTGGAAAACAACATTTGAAGATGTAATCTAGCAAAGGAATATACTGAGACAGACATACATTCAGTCACCATAGTCATAAACAAATTGAGAATTGTAAGCCTTGCGAAAACTTATTAGAACAAGAAGACAAAGTATAAAAGTATTGTTAAGTTTGGTCAGTGTCTAGAATATCAACTATTTTGTTAGTAATAACTGTGCAAATCAAGGACTGAACTTGTATGATAAACTACATGTATACACACAGCAAAATCTTGGTACGATCCTGTGGAAGCCAAAGATAAATTCCCACCAAGCCCTGTGTTTGTATTACATCCACTGCTAACTGTAGTCTGACTGAAAGCGCTCTCATTAGTACCAGGGTTCATTTCTCTTAGAATTTTACGTGATAATCTTTTAGATCGTCTTCTGTTCCGACTACCAGGTGCCTACAAAAAATGATAATATTTTACTGTATAAGTAACAAATTAGTTTACCAATGTTTTGAGATTCACACAAATATATGAAACAAACAAATGAATTACAGAATTACAGTAAAACTTCTGAAAGTCGGACTCCCTGAAAACTGTGATTCTCTGAAATGCTGATGATTTTTCCGAAAAATATTTTTGCAGAATTAATCGTAAGTTTTCTGAAAACCAGACTGGAAATGGTACAGTTTTCAGGGTGTGCTACTGTGAAATAGAGGTATGGATTCTTACATAACTTCTCTTGATTTATATGAAGAGTACAAAGAATAGTGTGACTTATGGGGTAAAGTGTTAATCACCTGGATAGCTATTTTAACTAGACAGATGAAACATTTCTAAACATTTCATTAAATATGACAATTATTTTCCTTCTTTGGTACCCGTAAAAGGAACCTTTCAAATTCGAAAAAATCCATTTTCCAAGTTTCAAAAGGAAAAAAATTCTCTACCTGGTGCAGAATTTACTTTTTTCATAAGAAACGGTTATTTTTTATTAAATTTATTGCAATATTCAGTGTTGAGAGGTGCAGTTGATAATAATATAAATATATATATTTTTTAAATTCCTAATTTATTAAAAGATTCCCAAAACACAGCAAATTTTTCCCAATTTGTCTGATACCAGTACCTTTCTCAATCAGACAAAAAAAAATCACTACAATAAAATTACTTACAGTTTTACTTGTTGAAGATAAAAGTTTACTAGCAGGCGTAACTGAAGATACAGCAGCCTTCCTGTACGGTGAATGATACACTGAACTATGTTGTATGGTAGATCCAGGTGTCTTAGAATCATTTATCTAAAATAGAAGATAAATCAGGTCATCATCTTCAGAATACAATCATGAAACTGTGAATATTTGGCCACAAAAAATTAGAAAACAGATAACAATTTGGACAAACAAGCACTATATAGAGGATGCAGTATCCTTAATTATTTATTATTATTATTATACCATATTTATATAGCCCTTTTTTCATGTAATTACACGTTCAAAAGTGCTGTACAATCACAATTACGACATGGTTAAAACAATATGTAATGATGTATAATGTTAGTCAAAAATGTTATGGATAAAATATATACAACTATGGACAAATTTATAAGTCAACAAATCCACCATTAATTTATGCAGACAAGTAAGGTACACAATAATTCTAAAATGATTCAAGTCCGGTTGGCTTCGTAAGCTTAGTAGTTCTGACAATCATGAATGTGCTAAACATTAGGTGTAATAGCTTGTCCTCATATCAGGCATTTAAACTAAGATGACAACATTACTTAGAAATGTGTACAATTCATTTATTATCAAAAACTCATTTGACAGCAAAATATAAATGAAATTGAACATATGCCATAACATCATTTATTAGACTACAGAAAAAATTAAATACAGATATAAGACAAATATCTAGAGATAAAGAAGAGAATGGAGCATATTTTATTTAAAGAGGTTAATTTCTGTTTCATTTGAGTTTAGATCAGAAAGTTGATACATAACCGGAGAGTACATACAACAGTTTGTATGCCGATATAGCAATCAACTGAACAGAACCTAATCAGACAACATATGATAAGTAAACAATTGGTGACATGCAGTGACAGAAATTCAACAGCAGTATTTTTGTGCCAAAATTTGGTCACATTCCCCGCCTGAAAAGTGTAAATTTTCCCCTCAGTAGAACTTTAATTTCTTGAAAATATTTTTGGTAAAACAAATCATTAAGAATAGCTTTTTGTCTGTACGTGAACCATTGAGGTTATGACCTATAGATAATTAAATGTTGGGAGAATATGTTTACATTATCAAGTTATTGTTCCCCCTTTTCCCCTCAGGATGCAACTTTTCCCCTTTCTAAAGGCCCCGCCACCTTTCCCCTAACGTTGAAAAATGCTGCACATAGATTTCATGAACAGTGATAAAGTATAGATAAAGAGAAACAGGTCTAACAACTGTAATCGTAACACAGAAGATATTACATACAGAATATTAAATAATGATACTACAGGATATATCTAATCCAGACAATAAACTTTACATAAACCTGGTTTCACTTAATGATATATGTTTGGAAATTGATGCACACTATCAATAACAATGCATGCTGCAACTACATGATAATGTTATAATTTCATGCCAGTTTTACATTCAACATCAGCCACAGAAAATTCTACTTGTATCAGTGAATGCAGTGATAGTGCTCATGAATTTTAGTTGAACTGTGAGAAGTTCACAGAAGTTACCAACCATGATTTGTACACGAAGAGTAGAGCTTCCACTAGCACTACTTGATGTACTGTCAACCTACAACATACACATCTAACATACAAAACACATGTAGAACATAGTTCACATACAACAAGATAAAACATAAGTCAAACATAAAATGTGTTAATCTGAACTACATTTACATTTCTTCACTGTGAGTTTTGAAGAAAAAACAAACAAACATACTTTACTCTGTGCCTTTTTTCTCAAAAAATTGGAAAGGGACCTTAGAGTTTCATTTTGAGAAATTTAGTGTGATTTTCTGCCAAATTGGGATTATGTTAGACAACCAAGTAAGAAAATGTTCTACACTACAGTGTTCGGTTAAGAAAAGTATTTTTGTCTGTTGGTTGTTTTATGAGAAATAACTACATAACATTTCTATAAACAATGCTAAATAATGTAAGTTTTATTTACAGAAAATGAGAAATAGATTAAGGGAGAGTAATTGTTCATCATATTAGGAATTTCAGCATTGTATTTTTGGGAAATTTTTTCATCAAAATTGGGGAAAATGAGGATTTTTGCAATTGGGAAGTAACCGAACTTCGGCCTCTATTATAAAGGAAAAAAGGCCCTGTTACTGTAAGTTGTATCTGTCATACTTAATACAAGAACATAAATGTAAAACAATACATAATGCTAACTCAACTAAACATCAAAGAAAATCAAAAAAATCATTTAAAGCAGAAATTACAAACCTTTCTGTATTTTGGAGTTTTTGATGGTGTATTTGTCTGAAATCTACGTTTTACTGGTGTGCTTGGTTTACTTCCATAAGTCATCTCTTCTTTCATTAATTTGCTCTTTGCTTTTTGCTGTAGTAAAATAAAAATAAATGATATGATTGATATTATCATGAGTTTAGTTCTTCCCTGTTGTCATAAAGAATAAATCATACAAATCAACACTCAGATCAATCCTATATAAAACTTAAACATAAAAATAAACATCCACAAAATACTCAGGACAAAATTTTTTTGATAAATAAGTAAAGCAGTATTCAAAATGCGGCCCCATTCCCCTGTATTTTCCTCCTAAATTCATTAAAAATTCCCCTTCTGCAGAAAAAATGGAAAAAAAGATCATTAAATTAATCTGTAGGATATAGCTCATTGTCTGTAACCATCAAGGTTATAAACTTCTGATAATTAAATGTTAAAAGGATATGTACATGTAAAACATTATCATGTTATTGTTCCCCTTCCCCCTCAAGATACGATATTTCCCCTTTCTAAGGGCCCCACCACCTTACCCCTAAAGGTGAAAAAACCATTGTATAGCAACATGTATGTACATACAGTCATATAAAACTTACTCTTTCGTCTTTCTCTCTTTCCTTCGCTTCTTCAAAGTCTTGCCATGTTTTCTCAATGTACATAAGGAATGACAAACCATTTACTAGAAACATTCTTCCATGTTCCTTTTCCCACAATAAAATTTCATCCTTTACACTTTGTTCAACCTGTAAACATGACACACTTAACAATGAAAGACCTTCACTATTGACAGAACTAATTTTTTCTCAAATTGCTAGGCTACGCAGAAATTAGTTTTGAGATAATCAGAATTTGAGATATAAAACAGACATTGTATAATTTAAAGTACTTGTATGTCTAACCTTCATTACAATGTACTTATGTTTATATTTTACTTGAACAAAGCATTAGTAGAGAAGAATCAAAATATGTATAGATCTATTCATGATAATAATAAGAACATTTAATGTCCTAATTTATATACTTTTCTAAATACTTTTCTAAATAAAGAGTAAATTAGGTCATATCTAGGGCTGTAATATAAATTCATTTTTCAGACATACTATTATTTGTAGGTGGAAGCATTTTGATTTTATAGGCAGGGCTAAAGTTTGTTACAAACAGACAGTCCAAAAACAGCATGCCCCGATCTATCGATATGGGGACATTAAAAATCGGGACCACATATTTTTATATAACTTAATAAGCCAAGTTTGACATAATGCTATTCAACGTTAAGCATATTAACAATAATCAACATTTCACAAACCATGAAAAAACAAATTTTTAAGTAAACCTACTTTTGGTAACTGTCTCATAAGTGCTTTTCTCTCTTTTTCCTCTAACAATAATTTACCTCCTCTATCAGAGAAGAATCGGTTTGGATCATGAGCTCTTTTCTGAAACATAAACATACAAATATTTTATATCAAAATACTCTTGTATACTGATAAAAGAAAACATTTGCAACAGCCAATGGAATCCAGATATACTGATGCTACATAAATCATTCTAGGGAACATTTTGCAAACACAGTTGAAAGTTAAATTTACCTTGAACTAGAGGGAATAAAGGAAGTTATTCTAATTTAATCATAATTTGTTTTCTAAATCTAAACAACAGTATATTTGCCCAATTAAACAATTGTAGAATTCGTACCTCAAATTCAACCATTTTATGGAAAAGAATTTCTCGTTTACCAACAAGTTCAAGTATATCTTTGTGATTCTCGTAATATTCTTTCACACTGGCCACTTCTTTTTCATGCAGTTGTAAAAGTTGCTCAGTGTAATCACCTGTTTAAAGAAGAAAAACATTAGAAATCATAAAATGCTACTGGTTGTTAGAACTAGCAAGACTGCATATTGATATGAAAGGAGCAGCTTACCTCCCTTGTTTCATACCAAACAAACCAAATCTACACAGATGGTGCACAATATGGTAAACAGCAGCCATAGGAAAACTGTGTCACCTAGCCAACAAATGATGTCTTAAGTCACCCATCAATGATGTGAATTAAAAAGAAACTATCAAATACAAAACACATACAACAAATGACTGAAATTTCATAGAGCAAGAAACATTTTCACATTATTTAATTGAAAGAATAGAATATTAAATTGGTTTGTGTTCAGACTTGAATAAATGCTTACAATCAGTAAAATATTTGAAGTCACTTCTCTGCTTTGCACTATAGTAACATTTATTCCACCAGATTTCTAATTCCTGTCTCATTCCATCGACAAATTTCTGTATATGAGCCAATTTCTCAGCTTCACAGCGATCTATTTCAGTCTGAATCTGAAATCCAAATCAACAATGAAAAGTGGTAAATATAACATTAACATGTCAAGAACTGATATCATTATTAGTTAAATTAATATCAAATATACACAACAATAGATTACTAAAATGGTACAGTGAACTCTCAGAAAATTGGAAGTTTCTGAATACAGAACTTGAGAACTGCCTTAGAGTTGAAATCTTAATTTAATTCCAAATGAATTCTGAATGAAAATACATCACTGGTTAACATTTAAAATAAATTCAGATCAATTATGCTGACAGAACAATGTAGCACAAATATATTTTTACCACAGTTACTGTTGTTTTAACACCATGATTAAAGAGAATAAGTACACACAAAAAAGATCAATAAAATGCAAGGCCAAAGATAAATATTATTGATAAGATAAATATTATTAATCTGTTTAAAACGTGTATACATCTTAGTTGACTGTAGTTACTGTTGACTTAGTTACTTCCCTTTGAAGAATACAAACATACAGCACAACTCTTAATCATATCGGAAACAATTAGTGCCAATATTGGCAATTCATTCAGGCAGTAAAGTATGTCTCTAGTCATGCCACCAGAAACTATAGTGTTCCACCCGAAATCGACAGTGTGAAGGAATTCTTTAAATAATATCATAATTATAGTTTAGATGCACAAACAAAATACATTCACATAAATAATTCTTTTTCATCATCATGCATTAATAAATTAATCTACAAAATCTCTATTGTATGTTTGAGTTTTACGTCCTTTTTCAACAGTCGGTTTTCACCTAATCATTGTTCCTGGGAAGAACCAGTACTTGACTCCAATTCTCTGTAAGCAACTGCCTACTTCCTCACAAACTTGATAAAGAGTCATGGTTGGTAGCTGGGCTTGTACCCACAACCCTCTATCAGTGAGAGGTTACAGTGACTGAAAACCAAACTTTGGCCCGTTCCTAGGGGTGAATGATTTCTTAAACTTCACCGTATTTAAAAATACGGAGTTAAACAGCTAAATTTTTGCCATGATACATAATTGATAAACAAGTGATCTATTTTTGAAATACAGTGTCAAAATTATTGTTTTCTACTCCTAAATTTATCTAGAAATATCTCAAACACTACTGTTACGTACAGCCCGGATGACATCAGGTTTGAATCCCTGCTTTTCTCCTTGAAACATCTCTTGTTCATGTTTGGGTACTTCTAATCGTTCCCACAATGTGTTCAACTTTTCCCAAAGATTGGCAACTGTTAACTCTAATTGAGTCTTACTAGAAAGGCACTGTGATGAAGCAATATAACAATGATTTAATTACTGTGCAACAAGAAGTGTTTGTGAAACACAGATGCCCACTAAAGGCCAACTGGATAGTATGACCTTGACCTTTGACATACTGAACTCAAAATCATTAGGGGGCATCTACATGTGATGGCCAACCTCCAAACCAAATCTGAGGAGCTTAGGCCAAACCGTTCTCTAGTTATTGCCCAGACAAGGTTTGGTTATAGACGGAACGACATGTGCAAAGCAATATACCCCTTTTCTTCAAAAGGGGTCATAATAATGCATTATCAAGAGCTCATTAAAAAAAAAAAATGTTTTAAATAAATGTTAACTTGGAAACATTTTGAATTGTACAATCATATCAAAACATCACAATGAACAAATATTTCAAATAATGAACATAACAACAGATTGTATTTTAAAAATGCAATTACTACTATACATATAAGCTGTCTAGCAATTTATACAATACATTAAATCAAATGAAGGTTCTCGGTATTGACTAATAATAATAATTATCTGTAAATAAGTAAAAACGTCACATGCTGGTGAATTTACAATAAATCTCTGTGTACCTCAGCTAAAAGTGCATCAAGAGCATGCATATTATCCATAGATAAAGTAAATGATGCCTCATCTTCTGTAACAACTTCTTTTTCAAACGAAGTTTCTGGACTTCTATCCATTTGTAACATCAGATCAGCTATTTCTTTTTTCTGTTTAATAAATGTCTCAAAGCGACTGGCCTGTAAATCATACACAAAAAGAAAATAGATGTTAAACGACATAAAAGAAGAGGCTGAATCCAATAATCTCACATGCCCCCAGTGGTAGCTTGATTTAACCTTGTACAGACAGACAAGGCAATCACTATCAGGGGCATTAAAATTAAGAATTCATTAATGATCAAATAATAACTGTAAGGTATTTATTATGGGTGCAACGATATGGCATAACCCATATTGCTATATATCGCAATACAGTCGACCCATATTGCAATAAACTAAAGCCACTGTCAACCCAAGTGTTAACCTATTTACACATAGAGATAAAACTATCAGGTAGAGCATTTATATAGTGTAACTAGTGCTAACCACAGTATCAATACAGGTCTATTGGAAAAATGCAAATAATCAATTATTTGTTATTCAGAGGGATGAATCGGTCTTTGATGGTTCAAAACAACACTAAAAATTGTGTCTGCATTCATTTAACCCAATGGATTATGCGCCTGAAATATTAAAGAAAATATCGCTATACATGGATGTTGTACCGCGGTACGTATCAGCCCGACGCTGTATCGCAATATACCGGTATATTGTTGCACAACTAGTATTTACAATGAATACAAAAGACTGATTTATCCTACCTTGTCTTTTGTAAGTTTTTCAACATGTTGTTTCAGCTCCTCTAATTGGTCTCCTGTTGGCACAGTGCCAGATGGTATATAATAAGGAGTCATACAAAGAGCATCACATAAAACCTGGTCTTCTTGTTTATATTGAGATAAAATCTTCAGTCTCTCTTTCTTCTCTTTACGGAGTGATTCTGTTTTAGTCCGAAGTTCCTTCTCAAGCTGTAGTACAGCTGTACAGGGGGCAGGCTAAATGATATATATATACAGATAACATTTTAAATACATTAACTTTTTAATCAATCCAATTTAGTATTAAAAAAATAATGACATTTTTCCAAGCAAATATCAGTCAATCAAAATATTTTATTCTTAAAACCATCTGATTCATTTTTGGAAGTATTTTTCATCACAAATTATACCTACCTTATACTCAGGTACTTTCAATTCTTGTGCTAAGTTCTTAAGTTCAGCTGTGGCATCTTGTACACGTTGCATTACTTGTTTCTCTAAAATCTCTTCTTCTTCAACCATATCATCAAGTAATCCCTAGATTGTAGATTAGTAAAATAGCAACAAAATCAGTTTTTTTTTCAGTATTTTGGTAATATGACCCATACCCTTGGGATTGGGAATTTTCACAGTGTTTTAATCAAAATAGGGGAAAACGTACAACTACAATTTTTGCAATGTTCAACTTATTCTCCAATAGAACAGTAGCAGAATAAGGTATTTACTAGGGATGTCAACGGTTAATCGATTAACAGTTTGTTTGTCCGATTAACCGATTATTAAATCATTAATCGATTAACCGAAAAGAAAATAGAAGAAGCAAGTAAAATATATTAATAAATTATAGAAAAATCCAAGGACTTGTCCTTGAAAAATCCAAATTTTCAGTAAATATGCGCGAGTTATCTTGTCAATAAATTAGTCAACCAAAAGTGCGAAAAATACGACAGTTGAGCCTATTAACAATTCATTGACACTGACCCAGGGCCCAAGCTGCACTTTAGGGGAAGGGGCCATGGCCCTCAGGTAGGGGCCATTTTGAGGAAAAAGGGTAATTTCAGAGATTTTTTTCAACTGCATTATAATCCTGCAGTAAGCATTTTAAGCTTAAATTTTTTTATATTTTTTTTTAGGGGAATTTTTATCAAAAATAGGGGAAAAAGTATATTATTCTAGGAGGGGAATGGGGCCCCAAAAAATGTCAAATGAGGGCCCTGACCTGGGACCATTATACACACTGACACGTATATTGTTGATCCAGGGTTCATTCTAGAATCAAAACTAGTTGGGACATTTGTCCCACCCAGTAAGAAAAACATGCGTCATGTTGGAAAAAGTGGGGCCCTAGCAAAAACTTAGTCTTGGTCTTTTAGCATTTCTACCCAAAGTACTAGACTGAAAATTGCTCGTGCCTTTGGTCATTGTATCATTATTCATGCTCAATGCACAAATTACAGTGCAGTGTTACCGTTTGTCTTCATCGTAACGAAGCCATGAGTCAACTACGTTGACAGTTCTGAAACGATCGACTTGCCTTTACTGATGACGATGTTTCGCTCGTCGATTTTGTGTTTGAGGGGGCGATTGTTGTTTGTCAGTTGAAACTGTTATTAAACTATTGATTTCATCGCTTTGATGTGGGTAATTCATTTGTTTATTCACGAAAAAGTCTTCGATAGTATTAATTGTTTACGCTTCGACATTTTGACAACGTTACCAAACGGTTTATAATAGGAGCGTAGCGATTGGATGAGAAAACGCTTTACATATATCTGGAACTCGGCGCGCTCGATTAATAACCGCAAATACAGACTGAATATGCGCCATTTCCGATATTTTTGCGCTATTCCCGCAAGGGCGTGGTCTAGAATGAACCCTGTTGATCCTGTAATTTTTGTATGTGAATTGGGAAAAAAGATACTATTTTTTATTGGGAATATGACCAAATTTCAGCTATAAAATCGCCCCCAAAAAATACCTGAAAATAGAAGCCTGATTTTAATCTGTTTCTCATAGTTTATCTATTACACCTTCACATGCATGCATAAATACAAAGATGATGCTGGAGAACTGCCGTCAGGCCTTTTTAATGCCATTTTTGGGTCCATTATTCAACTCCATTCACCAAGCAAAAAAGTTATATATTTTCCCCACTGAGAGTAAAATTTCCCCATAATTAAAACAAGAGTGACAGGACACAAAATATGGCCGTCCAAAATTCATTTTCAATGCTTCAAGGGGCATTAATCAGAAGTGCCTTGGCCGATTGTGATGGCTATCAACCGAGATCTAATGACCATGAACATTTCTATCAAGTTTGGTGAGGATCTGAATAAAACTGTTTGAATTAGAGAGCAGACAACGTTGTGGATATTGTCAGCCCATCATGGGTGTTCCCATTAAACAACCTGTTCTTCAAAAGTTCAAATGGGCGTATAAAAATGCACATGTGATCTCATGCAAATCAGTCTCAGAGCACATTATTATATACATCATGTGAGAAAGACAACATATTTAATGACTACATAGCTCTACAAAAAAGTGAAATTACCTGTAAATGACGTAATACTGTAGAACTTCTTTCCTCTTTTGCAGCTCGACCAATTCCAATTCTGTCCCAAATCTGATTCAGTTTAATCATTGCATTCTCCAATGACTGGAGCAACAAGTCACTGAAACAGTATATATAATTAATAATTTTATGCAAATGCATTGAATGAAACCATGGCAAACTAGTTGATACTATTTGGATTCCAGTTGGAACACACCTTTACAGTTTACTTGTACTTTTAGTTGTAGTAATTCTTCAACTTCAATGGTTGTTTGGGACTGAGAATGCAAGATTTCAGCTGGTTTTAATTTAAACACATGTACAAGTTTATTACAAGCCCTGGTCCCAGACCCCAAATTATAGAGGATGCTTATCAGGCTGAAAATAAAAATAAGTTTGTTTTGGAGTAATCTGACCCAGAATTTTAGCACTTGGTAAGTGGGTAGGGATTTTTTTATTATATAACAATAGTATAATAGTCTAGAGTGCCAAGTCACGAAATGCGACCTCCGACATGTTTTTATTGAACATTATTGAGAGTATTTTTTGTTTTTTGACAAGAAATACTTGTTAATGAAAACAAAATGGTTTCATGAAAGTTGTGGGTACCATAACTAAATATGGTCTTTTATATTTTGTCTTGTTGACCATTTTAGTTAAGGAATTGTCCTCTTTCGAAGTCAACAGCTTGTTCATGCGTCATTTGAAGCAGATCATTTTACATGCTTTCTATCCATCTATCTCTGGATACTGCCAACCCCTCTTCCAAGTGTTATAGGCAGGATAAGTGCACGTTGGAATTGTTAGTGAAGAGATAAAAAACCTGATAATGAATTTTATCACGACAGTGACTGAGTGAGAGACTTAGAAGAAGATCAAGTCATTTGTTAAAATATCTTGTTAGTAATAGTGAAGAATAGATTAAAAATAATAAACACAGCATGTCAACTAATATTGTATCCTAACCACTGCCTGCTTGAAATGATCAAGGTTAGACAGGGTAGCAATGCAGGGCCTTTTTTCCTTCTATAACAGAGGCCGATATTTGGTGACCTCCCAATCGCGAAAAGCCTCTTTTTTTCCCAATTTCGTATAAGAATTTCCCAAAAAACAATGCTAAATTCCCAATATGTTGAATTTTTGTCCCCCTGAAGTCGCTCTGTGAATCAAACTTGCATTATTTATCAACGAGTGAAACTGAAAGCAATTCGCATATGAAATCCATATTCATTCGAAATTGCTCGGCATTGTACGTATATGCTATGACCGAGATATTGCGATATGTTTACGCCATTAGATTCATCATGTAAAGTAAAAACGTGAACTGAGTATTTTTATGCGATTTCGTACGCCGCGTGTAGACATGATGCGGTCGTCAGTTCCGTATACTTTTCTATTCAATCATTTGAAATATTATATCGTTATAATTGTTACGAGCAAAAACTCACAAAGTTCTGATAAAAAGAGTTTACTGGATCAACTTCTATAGAACATATTCTGATTCACAAACAAGTACACGTAAACAAAAAACATTTCGAAAAATGGGAAATACTACAAAAAAGCTGTAAAAAGGGCCGCAGATGATGAAAGTCATCATGAAGGCTAACGGAATATTTTTACATTCGGTATCAAAAGGGTAAATTCCTTGCTCATTGGAGCCAATGAAGGTCAATCAACCTCGACACTAACGACGCAAGACCTTGTCGTCGATCCCCCGATTTCTGAACCCAAGTCGTAACAGTATCTGATTCCCTGTCAACCCCACTGATGATAAATCATGTCTCCGTCTGCATCCAGGGTTTTTTAGGAATGGGGGAAGACGCTGGACGCTGTTGAAAAGGGGAAAAACACACGAAAGAAGCAAATTTGGGGAAAAATCCCTGTATTTGTAATACTGATTTTATAAAGTTAAAATTAATCTCCTAGTCAAACAGCCTCTATACAGGGGTATTTTGCTGTCTTTTTGTATTTAAACTTGAAAGACATTAACACTTATATATATAATAGTCTTGCTCATTTAACAGACCTTGCCATAGTCACAACTTTTTATTAGATGAAAATCCACAAAACACGGTAAATCAACATAAATACCATAAGTAAACAATATACTCAACAGTATAGGTCTTGTTGATTTTCATGTCAAAACACCGTGTCTGAACTCAAACATTGCTAAAATCAATACATAAACATGTTTTATTGCTTTCTGTGAAGCAGCCATTTTGCACATGTGTGATTTACACTGGAAACAACAAAATATCGCTGGACATTCATTTATTTTAATTACAAATGCGACCATGTTGACAGCAAAATGATGCAACGTAATTCCGTCGTGTGATTGGTTAAAATAATGCATGACGGTTGTAGCCAATCAGCACGCAGTGATTTATTCAGTGCGGCCAGACGAATGGTTTCCGTCATCGTATGCGGCGAATAAACGCCAGACTACGAAGCGGGGATCTAGTGCATTTGTTCCCGTCCTCGTATGTAACGAGGTTCGTATGCTGGTACACATTATCCGTGACGTAATAAAAGCTATATTTAGTATCACCACGGTAGGTACTAGTCAAAAAGACAACCTAGATGCTGTATGTAGAAGCATTATTCAAATTGCGAGGAATTCTAAAAGGAATGGACATGATAATGTGTACTTTATCATAAAATATATTGGATTTTTTTCATGGCTCTGAGGGAATTTTTTTTTAGGGGAAAAATATAGCTTATTTTCCGAGGGGAAGACGCCGACTATCGGCGTCACTTAGTCGGCGTCACTTTCTTAGTAAAAACAACCCCTGGCATCATCATGCACCGCAAGTGCATTTTTGTCAACAACATTATCAAATGATACAACTGAGTCTGTCTCTGTACCATCATGCACAAAAAGATGGCTGCAAAGTAGTTCTTTTCAAGAATGAACTAAGGCACCCTTGGGTGTGCGATAGTAGACTGTAAACAAATTGTTGATGATTTTAAGGACTTCAAGTCCAAACAATTACCCTTATAAATGGTAACATGTATAATTATGAATCAATGAGTATAAATGATTATACAGATGAGTCCTGTTTCAGTATTAAATATTTTTGTTTTAAATGATTTAACTGAAGCAACTGTCTACATCCTACATGTTTGTGGACTGCAGTTTGCTTTTTGATGTATCTTGAGTCAGATTTCCTTTTCCCAATTTGGCCGAAAATCGCGCTTGAATTTCCAAAAATGACTGGCTAAGGCCCCTTCCCATTTTTTGGAAAAAAGGCCCTGCAATGTTACTCAAAAGTTGGTTCCAAAGTGTGATACACTCATACAGTTGGGAAAAAAGGAGAATTTATGATTATCTGATGTAACTTGTAGTTGTCTTAGAGAAAGGGGATGCATGTGTCTAGCTTTCCGAAAGCTACAGACTTAAAAAGTTAAATCCATAGCATATACGAGGAAAATTTTGAAACTAAGGGTAGTCTGAATCATCAGCAAAATATTCAGTACCTTTCGCCTGTTGAAGGTATATTTTAGGTCATGTAAATTATATTATAATTCATCGCACTGCACACAAGTCTTACAAGTGATCATTATACAGGAAAAACGAACGCGACTCAGACTGAATCATTTATATTACCTTTATCTTCTAAAGAACAAGTGGCTTCGACGATGAACGGCAATGTAATGCATACGTATCACTGTCAGTGTCAAAGACCTTCGACTAGTTTCATGATTGCACACTAGTACTTCATGAATTTTAAGTTAGGTAAAGAGTTAGACTGGGGTTTAAGCCCACTATTTGTTTTAAACTTTAAAGAATCATCCAATTTGTGTTAACCATAAGAAAGTTTAAAACGTTTGTTATCTACCCAACCGTTCGCACGTTTTAGTTCAATTTTATGCAGTAAATGTGAATAAACATGCCGAACGTTATAAATATAAACAATTTATTACACGAAGACGAAATAATAACGAAGCCAACGTTCTCATGAGAACGGCTAAGCGCAGCGCTCTACATTTCGGAAAATGATAGGACACCATTACATGATTACGGATCGCTCGACGGTTTGTTGAATTTCGTGTTAAAATTATCGCAATTATGTTAGTTACCTGGACGTCATCCCAATATAGTGTTATGCTTGATTATTTATCTTTATTTTTAAAATTTCCTGTCTGTTGTTTCGTCTACGACTTTCAAAATATCCGCAATTGTAACGCGAAATTTGATTGGCTAGGATGACTTCCCATCATGCAACATCAAAATGATTGACGAAACATTTACTGAAATGAGCAAAAATAACGAAAAGGTATTTTATTGGCTTTTTAAGTATTATTTCAAATTACTAAAAACTAAACAAACAAAAAAAACTAATTAATTTCCTCTATTACTGAGCCAAATAAAAAGTCCTGGGTAGAGGGGAAATACTCGAGTTCGAACAACCAGAGACATTTTAGACCTAATCGAAAAATTATTAAACTTATTTTGGTGGATGCTAGTAAATATAGAAAATAACATTTATCACACTTAGGTTCGACGAGATAATATACTGCTTTAAATTTATTAGAAATTATGAAGATTGTAAATTACGATAGGATATAAAAATATAAATTGTTTATTGTACGAGTTGCTTCCCTTCGTACAGAAGAGCACGGAAAATAAATTATTTAGAAATGATTTGATTTAATATATTTTATTAATAAAAGAGCGTTTATTTCAATCAAATACGAAATTCTGAATAATTACATTTTTGCGGAAGTTATGAAAATATATTATACACTTGTTTGTTTTATAGTTTGTGTATAGTCTATGGTAAAACAAACAAGCGTATAAACTGGTTCCCGTTCCATGATGCAGTGCACCAAAGGCTTTGTACACACAAGTCAACGGGAACCAGTTTAGTCAACGGGTACCAGTTTAACAAGCGTATTGTTTATTGAACGAGTTGCTTCCCTTCGTACCGAAAAATAAACGAATCAAAACTAACCAAAGCGCTGAAAGCACTGTTCAAAGTATTCACCGCTGGTTGAACTTATTATGTGCTTGAACTCTTCATAACTAAGAATTTGTGGACGAATAAATCATGTCAGATCAGTGGTTTGTAGTATTATATTCAGATATGAATCATAAACAAGTACATGTATTTTATTGTATTGACATACCATGCACATCTGTAAATGATTAAATGCTAATTAAGAAATCATGCAAATTGTGCATGCATCATTTTAAGCAGGCAATTTCAAGTTCCCTTCAGCATGATTTTGTTCAAGACAATATAAACTTGACCTTCAAATTCAAATCCATATTTCTTTTTTGAGAACTGCCCTTGACAATTATTGTTTTTGTGTTTAAATCCTGTAAGTTCAGGGATATAAACTTAAAAGGAACACTAAGAGATCCATGAGTAGTTTAGGAGTAATCACTTTAAACAAATTAATTTTACAATTCTATCTAGGTATGTACATTCTTAATGCAAATGTTTATTTGTTCACCCCGGCCGATGTAAAGCTTAATTATTATATATCTCAGACATAGAAGAGAGAGTACTGTGTATCAGTTGCAGGTCACATATGATAGGCCTGTTGATATATTGTATACTAGTAGCTTCGTTATGTTAAGTTTTAGGCGTAGGGATACGTATAGGGATACACAGTGTTATATATTAATCTTTGAAATATTGCACATACTTTTTATACGACATTAGAACCTTCTCAACTGAAAAAGAAATGCAATTGCAAGCTATACAAATAATTCCAATATTATGTTTCATAATCAGAACCTTTTGAACTATTATTTGCAGTGTATGAACAGAAAGTGAATGCTATTATAGGTGTTTCACTTCCGGTGTGAACTGTTTCTGAAATATGGTAACTTTAAGCGTTAATCTGATATCCTCTGATTTTTCTGAAGTTTGACATGCGATTAAAGCATTCAAAAATAAAATAATAGAAAACACACTTAGATATACAGTCATGGTTCGCGTATTTTTGTGATAATATCCTCCGAATATGCATGCACAGTTTTTTTTTGTTTTTTTTTATTTGTTCACTAATCAAATGAGTACAGAGCCTATGTTACGAAAAGGCCTGATTTATAAGTACATTTTATGCACTCGTGTAAATGATCGTGCCTTATTTGATCACCCAGTATCCATTTGATAATTTACTGCATTTACGTGGGAACAAATGCCACATTTAGTACAAAGATGGTTTGGTTATGCATTTAATACACTTATTTACTAGATGGAGATGTTATATCATTATGTACATGTATATATAATATCCTTTAAAAAGTTCATTGAGCAGATTTGATTAATGTATCTATCATTTGTTTGTGTGTAATAACACACATTTTGTGCTAATGATATGAATGGAAATTATCTTTGAATGTAACGCTGTGAATACGTATACTCTGTGGAATTTACAACCATTTTGTCAATATAACTCTTGACAAGTGATGACAAGATTATCATAACAGAAAACAACAGTAAGTTAAAAAATAGTACACTAACTGGTAAAACAATATGAGAACGCCTACATAGGAATGCTTCTTTTATTAAAGATAAGACATATATTCACAATATAATTATACACATACATGTATACGGTGAGTATATGTTATATAGTTTTGTACTGTAGACAGACAATAACACATTGTACCACGTAAATAAGGTTTATAAAGTTTCGCATTAAATCGAAGGGTTCAAATTGCGAACATATACTCACGATACATAAAAACTACAAAATGTACATGATACCAACCATATACCATTTCATTAAAAGTTCACAAGTCTGCAGGCGAGAAATGCTTGTTTTTTAATGCTTAGTAAGATTATGTAGAGTTATACGTTATCATACAGATAAGAGCGACATTATCTTCCCTGGAACCTGGCTAGTGCAGCTTTTATACGCATGTCTCTTTTCTGTCTCCATCGTATGTACCAGTATGGCTTCGCCGAGGGATACTGACCTCTTCGTTTACAACACCATGTCGTAATATCTGAGATAACAGGAAGTAAGCAAAACGTTACCAACACAAGGATCGCGACTGTGCCACAGACTTTGGCGGAAGTTCTATCGTCTGATGCTGATGCCTTATTTCTATGGTAATGTGACGTTGTTTCTCTTGAAATTGTCAAATTTGCAATAATCTCTCTGATTATTATTTCCAACGATTCTCCTAAAGTGTCGTTTTCTCCACAAGTACATCCATTGAAGGAACCTTTCGGTTTTCCACACAAAGAGTCAGCCACGATGTTCTCTAAAAAACTAACATCATTACTAGTGTCTGTTATCAATACTGTCATTGAAGACACTATGAAGATAATTACGTGGATCCGATGTTTCATAGTTTAGTACTGTATAGAAAACTCGTTCAAGTGATATAATACAAATTTACAATTACCGTCTGGACCAATGTTCAAAATTTAGACTTCGACCAAAACATTGATGCATTTAAAACACGTACATACGCTGTATATGACATACATGATAATTTATCATTTCTAACTCAAACAAATCATATAGATAAAATTGTCATTTCATATGATCGGACTCTATTCCATTAAATTCAGTCCATAATCCGTTGCAATAATGAAGCAGAACTAACTTCACAACAATGTGTAATAGTTTCACAAAAAAGTATCATCTCCCGGCTCCCACCAGTTGGTAAGAACAATATTTTCACTGGCTTTTGTTTGAAACCTTTGTTCACTATCAATTACTTTTCAAAAGTCACATGTGTGGCTATTTAGATGCAATCATTATTAAAAATCCAATGCAAATAAATAGCTGTGCAAATATATAAGCGTATGAATTGACAAAATAAGAATATACATGTAATTATATTAGCTACCGACAATGTGTTTATTACCCGTATACTGTATAACTGTAACTATTCTTGTATTGTTCCTGGCGGATTTCATGCGCCTGATCTTTGTAAGTATCGACCAGTTTTATGATAGACGTATTTTTATAAGTGGGTGGAAAGGTGATGTATGCGGATATCTGACCGTCAGTGACTACCAACGTAATCATTTTTCATTATAATTAAGGAAATCGTTGTCATTATTTTATCTTAGCAACCAAACTTTACGGAGTGTTGATTTTCTACATCGATACATCGAAAAATAAACCACAACATAAATGGATCCATAAAGCAGCAATTAACCGACGAAGACATAGACATTGGCATCAAGACAATCATATACGCTCCAGAAATATTATTCAAGATAATTTGCATTTGTTAAGCAACTTTTACAGATTTTTCAACGTTATTTAAGCAAGTTTCTAAATTCTTAAATTAGTTTAAGCGGACTATTTTTTATTTTGGCGCAAACATTAAATAACGATTCGTTCGATGATATACAAATTGTTGACGCCTTTACAGGGATAAGGAGATAGAAGCGTCTATTAATGATAAATTACATATAATTACATTAATTAAGTTGAAATGACAAAGTAGACAAAAAGTTGGAGTACATCATAAACAATTAATTCCAGCACGGAATCACGTGCTATTAAACGTTTATATAGTATACGAGTGAAGGAACAACACACGTGACCTATTGGTAGTTTTTGGTAATCATTGTGATTTCAAGTTCCTGGTATCTCAAAACCAATACTACAATGTTCCCTAATGCTGTCAAGAAAGAGAAATTACACTTCAACAACTTGTCGGAAAATGTATGTGGTCCCGTGGCCCAATGGATAAGGCGCCTGACTACGAATCAGGAGATTGCAGGTTCGAGTCCTGCCGGGATCGATATTTTTTATATATGCTTTTATAATTTATTAGCACCGATTTTTATCTTATGAATAAATGTAATCATTTAATTATAAATGTAAAAATAAAACGGTTTATATACATGTTTATATTTATCCATTGTCTAACCAAAGGGTCATGTGAATATAAAAAAAATATTTTTTTTATATAAATTATTTCTTTTCTTTTTTTGTTATATGTATTTGGGGAAACACATTTATGATTCTCAAGTACGCAAAAAAGCTCCTGCTTGATTACAGATCAGTGCAGGGTATCTTTCAAATGAATGGTCTGGACTCCGTAAAGCGTCGGGTATTGATCACGTGATCGCGCTTAAAGATGGTCGCTATTGTAAAGCGCTAAAAAACGCCTCTTCAAATAGTTAACATATTTAAAATTACTAAACATGTAATTGGTACAGAGCTTCACGAAAAATTAGATGGTAAGTATCTTCTTCTAATTTGACCCATTTCTTAGGATAAAATCCATTTATTTAACATGAATGGACAAAAACTTTTTAACCCAGATCTAGATTGTTGCACGGTCGCAAAAGTGTGCATTTTTCGTAAGCAAATATAACCTTTATAAACCATATTGTGATGTAGTTGTGATTAATTCATGTCTTTTAAATTAAGGTTGTTAATGTGCCTCATATGCAGTTACTTTTTCAAAATTTCCGATGCTAAGTAATAATGATACATGAATTTGAGCCGTTTTGACGAATTCGCCATTTTGACCATGGCAGTCGTTATGGGTTTAGTACATGGGATTTTCGTAATTGATTCCGTCTTTAATAATTTAATCATCTTCCGCTATTTAAAATGCTTACAGCGCATTTTAGTGAGATCACTACACCACGTACGTACTGCCACGATTTTGCTTTTAATTTTTTGAATATTTTTTTTTCAGATCATTTATTTGTATAATTAGAGTAATTCAGCTTCTAGCATTTATCAAATATATCTGTAACATGAAAAAATGAAATCAACTATAGAGTTCGATATGTTTTTGAATAAATGGAAATTGAAAATTTACTGCTTTAATTCCCACAATCCGTAACGGCTAGTTATCTACATTGTAAAAAAGCTCGAGATCTCTAGGTAAGAGTGCGATTCCAGACCCTTCAATTTGAGTGACCCTAGCTGATCAACGTAAACAAGTTCAAATATTTATTCCGCAAGTTCAATGTCTCAGGTAACTCGTTGGAGATAACTGATATGCTAAATGTAATTACTTCCCTTGGTAAAAGGAAACTAGCAATCAATAGTCTTCCCCAACGTTGTTTTCCCACAAAAGCTGAGGACCGTACGCATTTATGTTAACAGTACGGTGAATGGTTAACAGGTACCTTTAAGAAAAAACAAAACTGGCTCCCGATTCACGTTGTAGTACACCACGTACTGACATTCAGCGGGAATCAGTGATAAAACAATACCATGTCATGTGCATAATTACCTCCCTTTTCAAGAAAAACAAAGATTTGTTTAAATAACCTATAATTTACTGAACATTTTTTACGCAAAAATACAACTTCAATAATAATTACATTTTATCTCATATCCAAATAAAAAGCAAACAAAAATGAGGAAATGTATTTGCCGTTTTTAATTAATTTTGTTGGTATATATAAACCTGCATAAACCACTGCAAATCATACTTACCTGGTACAGGGAAAACCGTGATCACCTAGGCGGTTTCCCCAGGAGGAGGCCCTTCCATTGCACTTCGGTTGGGCTGACGCCTGCGATAGCCCCAAATGTGGGCTACTCGGGTACGCAATTTATTTGTGTGGGGACTGCGTTCGCGCCGTCCCTGAAAAAAATACAAAATTATGTCTACTATAACGAATACCTTGTTGTATTTGCCGTTGAAATACTCCCTTACTGTTCTTAAAAGGGCTTTTCCAAGTTTTATTTATGTTTTACAAATGACGTTTGGTTGTGTGGATGTTTTCGAAATATATGATTTTTTTTCAAATGGAAATGAGGAAATACAGAACAGAAATGTAAGATAATAACTAATTAGTATATGTTTTCACATCACAATTGGTACATACGAGTACATCGTACTTCAATTAATGTACGTATACATATCAACAATGCAATATTGTTTTGTGTTAGATTTAGAAACCCAACTATAGAAATGATAGTTAATTGGTTACACATATTCCGCGTAAATCCTTGACCTACGTGCAAGATGTGTTCATAAATGTAGCCCGCTTCTTCTACACGACGATTTTCAAACCCGAATTAATGATAGATTTCCGAGTGCGCTCCGTGTATCTAACAGTAGAATATACGTTTTCATTCTTATAGTCTTTATACACTAAATATTCGTGAAATATTGTATTCATGTACATTTATACCAAAGTTCAATTTACATGTCTTAAATGAAATCATATTAATTTTCTGTAAGCTGATGACATGATTAGATTGTCGACTTGCCTGACCACTATAACACGAAATGACAGATGCTGGTAAATGCCAATCGTCCATGCCCATTCACATTCATTTTGTATACACTCTAGAAGTTACATTTCTGACAAGATCTTTATGTCAAAATATTTAATTTGATGAAATCTTGGTCAAATTTGATATTGGGTCACATGGGGGCCAAACAATAATTTACCAGTTTTTTTTGGCTTATTTCGTCTTATGTGAGCGATATGGGGCCATCATGGCCTTATTGAAAAAAATCTGTACCCTGAATTAAAACTAATTAACTGTGATATTATATTGCGACATCCAGCCAAGCGTTTCCTTTTTAAAAGGAAATTTTATCAAATGCTGTTAAAATGAAAAAATCCAAAAAGAAATGTACACGAGATGCTGATATTTGATAATGCAATACACATTTATGTTCAAGCCAAAATAAACAATCGATGTTTGGGTGTGATTACTAGCAAAAGTTTAATCGCAAGAATTTCGTTATCAAGTACGTAATGTCAACATTTTGTGTGTATTTATTTTTCATCATTACAGATTTGTATAATACTGATAGATGGAATGATGTCAGAGAAAATGTTGTTTAATTTCTAAGCACCCTGGAGAATTGTTCTCAGAAGTCAAAGACACGATATGACGAGGGTTAGGACGTTCAACTACTAGCTAGTACTATATGTAGTAATTAACTTTCTTATCAGAACACATTCGTAAAATGGAACCAAACACGTTTTGTTGTTTACCAGCAATCCAGCATTACCAGTAACCATGCATAGCGATATATTTGACTTCGGCTATTCAGATGAGAATGCTTGTGGTCAATCTAAATTGAACACTATATACTAGTACTTAGTAATCAACGCTATCTGATGAACATCTAAACCCTACTACTCTCCCCCCCCCCCAAAAAAAAAACAACAACCCGTGCTCAGATGATTAACTTTTTAAAATTATTTATAATTATAAAATACTTCAAAACCTTTGAATTAAAAAGAACCCATCAGTTTTGATGTAGTTGAACATTTGGGTTCACGTTTTGTCTGAGAACCGTACTTTAGTAGATAAAAGAATCGTATCTCTATTTCTTACGTATGCTGGAGTTTTCAAGAAAAAGAAGTTATAAATTTAAAGAGATCGGAAATTGTATTTTACACTCATTGTGAACTGATTATGTCCAAATCCAAAAACGGATGTTCTGAGAGAAAGAACTTTTTTTTAGTCGTCATTGCCAGGTTGCTAACTACATGTACTTGTATGTAATTATTGTACCACCTCTTTCTTCGAAAAGTACCATTTTAAGGCTAAGATAATTAATTATATAATGAATATGTTTCAGACCTGTAAATTAATGTACACCTTCCGGATCACCTATGTTGAGAAACTATACATAATGAATCGCTTTCTTACACTGGTGTGTGCCTGTGTGGAGTACAATTAAAGCGAATACCAAAACGCTATCAATACTATAGGCATAGAGAGGACAGGTCGAAAACCGCTTCTACTGAGGACAGACATGTCAACGATTCTTTGCAAGATCACCCTTCTGTATCTTCAAATTTAAAACAATGTACTTTGTTGAAATGTGTCGTACGATAAGCCTTGAGTGTGAATCAGATTTCTTCAACATTCAGACTATATATAATGCTACTTGAGATTGTGGTTTGTTTGTTTCATGGGATTTAACGCCATTTTCAACATTATTTTAGTCATATCACGGCGGGCAGTTATCCTAACTACCTTTGCTGGACTTCATTTAGGCATTAACCAGTACTAACCACATTCTTTCCGTAAGCTTCTAACAAGCTACCCTACATATAAATTCAGAGGTGGAGGATAATTTAACATAGAATGTAATATCTTCAGTCAAATTTGTCATGGACAGTGTGAGCCTCGCCCATGGTTCCATCTCACAACCTCCCGATCAGTAGACAAACACTGTAACAACTGAGCTAACCGGGCGGACATGAGATTGCGGACCGAACTTACATTAAGTGTTTTGTGGGTGTAGGTATATAAAAACAAAACACTTAAGTAATATACTACTATTTGTACTTTACTAGTAATAAGGTAGAATAATTTTGATGTTTCACTGTTATGATAAATATAAGATATGTAGAAAATAGATTGGTAAATATATGTAAATACTAAATACTAGTACACACTTTTATAATTTAAAATATAAGAAGATAAGACTGAATGTCTGTGATGGACATGGCCAATACTTTGAAGTAATGCTCAAACGTAACGATACTGAACTCATACCTTCATGTAATTTATTAAAAGATTGATTTACTGAAAATAGATACTCAGTAGTATTCAAGGGTGGCCATTTATGTGATTGTTCAAATGATAACGATTGGTTTTATTTATCCAGAAGCAGGAAATGTGTATGGTATAAAACTGAAGAATCGCACGGATGATATCATTTAATTGCTGTCACGTACACAGGTTGCGATGATATGTTGAGATAATGTTGTCAGGGTAAACTTATTTATTTTACATCAATTGTAGAGCAAGTTCTTACAACTTATATTAACTATAGCTCTCGATAACTGCTTCCTGGTATGTATACTACTGACCAGTACTAGCGAAGGAAAGAAATGATTGTGAAGGTTCCGGTCAAATTCCGCCCTTGACAGGTTAGGAGTCCGACGCTTTACCCCATACACCACTGCTCCCTCTTTTTTGTCATGACTTGTAAATCGCCCTTTTATATTATATAATTATTTGGTATAATGTTTTATATTTCATGATAATTGGGATAAGAGCATAATTGAATCAGCCAGCAATTCTAGACACAATATTCATCCTTATTTAACAATGCTTTTAAACACTCGACCACTTGCTCATTTGTCTGTTCGACATTTGTTTAACATTATTGCATAGCGATTAGCGACATAATATCGCACACAATACAACTTAAGTCTGTAATACAATAACTTGATTGCGTACATTTGTCAAGTAAAAAGATAAAACAATAACCACTGACTGATTGATTGCTTTGAATTACGTGTCAAAATTGAAAGAGAACTTATGCATATCGAACGGAATGTCACACTAAGCCCACAAAAGGTAGAAATTAAAAGTTAATTTTAGTATAAGCAAGTAGTTAAATTTCTAGGACAAAGTCATATACTGAAAGGCATTATATGATTATGAATTACATATACATTGTATTTGATTATTATATGCTCTATCTTCATTCTTTGTTGAATGTATGTAAGCTTCAACAGTTATTCAGGACTCACCACATATGAAATATTTGCATCTACTGTTAAAATGTTTTTGGATAAAACCATGTTGTGATCGATAGTTCAATAATTTCCTGTATACAAAAAAACACACTGTACATGAATTTATACGCTTAAAACCGTTAAATATACTTAATTAATAATCCTGTCAGTAACATGTTAAATCGTAAAATACGTTCATTGTTTTATCTGATATTACTTCGGTTTTATGTCAATCTCTTTAACAGACACAAATTAAAAAATGTTTGTTTGTTTGTTTATCTGTTATTTAACGGTCCATTCAACAGCTTTGGTCATTTCAGGGCCACTCCAGAAAAAGACCCCCACACACAGAGAGAGAGAGAGGGAGAGAGGGAGAGAGAGAGAGAGAGGGAGAGAGAGAGAGAGAGAGAGAGAAAGAGAGAGAGCGAGAGGGAGAGAGAGGGAGAGAGAGAGGGGGGGACATCTAGGTGTACCGGGTATTTATATCCCTATTCTTTTTCCATGTAAAGCACCGATACACGCCTGGCCCGTTTGCTGTAATTTTCTAATCACAGTACTTGACTCTGTAGCTGGGATGGCTACCCTCGAAACGTATATCTGAAAAAGTGGAAGGTGGGGCCGAGGTTCGCACCAGCAACCTTTCGTTCAGGAGTCCAGCGCGTTACCACTAGACCATCGATCAACCTGAAATACGAAATGTGAATAAACGGGTTTCATAGTCCGATGACAAAACAATGAACCCATGGCTTTCAAAAAATGGAGCCATGTCTTTTTATTGAAACGTTTTCTGGTTCAGAAAACATCAAGAGAATTTGTTGCACCAGTAGCTTTGTGTTTCTCAATAATAAAGCCACTGATTCTACACGTCCACAATACAGGACGGTTGTCAAATCTTGTTTTCATCATAGACACAGATTTTGTATCAGTCTTCAATCTTCCTCTGGTTATACGTAACTGATTTATTACTTTATATTATATATAATGGATATACTATAATAGTCTATAATTACATGTATATTGTAGTATCACATTATTTCGGTTAGTTTTGCAATAAACAAAACTGTATAATTATATAACAGTTACACTTACGCCGTGAATCAAACACATCATTTGTAATACAAATATACTTTATTTCAAAATGCAACACATGTATATGTAAAATACAATGTTTTTGTCATTCAAACTTATTTGAGAATGATCGTATGCAAACACCATAGAATATATGAGTGACCCATCAGACAAAGCGTATCAGATTATTTGTACATGTATACTAATAATATATAGGAGACAATAGGAAAGTAAGAAATTCTATTTTAACTCGGGATAGGGCTGTCCCGATACAGATCTCAGCCGATACGATACGTATTGCGATACGGTACTAACGATATGCGATATCAACGATACGGTATAAAAGTATTTCAAAGTAATGAAAAACGTCGGTAACATTAGTGTTTTAAGGAACTCTGCACATTTGTTTGGTGCTAAAAAGTCCTAATTAACTGTTAAAAGGTGTACAACTAAATTAAACAATCAGGAGAAATATTAGCAAGTTTTAAATTAATAATGAACTTCTGAAACCTTCAACTTGGATGTTATGATGACGAGACTTATTTGTTCTAAGGTTGCTATAGTCCTGTCACTATACTTGACATCGCATTGACACTTGTTATAGACAACTACGTGATTCTTAAAAAATGTTTCATCAATCGGCAAACCAAAATGCTGGCACATTTTAATTCAATTTATAAGTCAATATCTACTTGACAAATCTGAATATTCGCATCGAATCCGTTGTCTAGCTTTACCTGACACTGCTAATGTCGATAAATAGAGTATGGAATCCCGGATATTGGTTGCGTAAGCATTGTCGACGATGATATGAGAGTAAATTCGCAAATTTAGTTCAGTAGTTCAACATTCTAAGTTTATTTTAATATAAATAAAAAAACCGCGATACGGCCGATACGGGACCTTCCGATACGATACGCATATCGTTCAGCACTGTACCGGTACGTACCGGTACATAGTCATATCGGGACAGCCCTAACTCGGGAGGTAATTTTATATCTAAATTTGAACATTTATCAAGCTTTCGTAGATGTTTCACTTCGCACAATAACCTCTGCCATCAACATGCTTTCTTGTACGTAATAATTTCGGAACTTCAAATAAATACTAAGTTGGTCCGCAGAATACGCGAGACGTGCAGAAATAATAATTGGGACCGTAGAACGTTTTGACCAGATTTGTGTAGTATACATTGTATCTGTAGAGCTTGGAGTTTTATCGGTTAATCGGTATATCGCGATATCAGCTAGACAATATAAATATCACAATATTTTTTCAGCATACCGATATATCGGGTTTAGCTTAAATAAATGAACTTTATGTTTATTATAGTAAAAAATAGTTCATACATTGTGGTAAAGTGTTATTCATGTCTAAATGCTGGTCAATCTCGTGATATTATTGACTGCGCACGCATACATATTTATATGTATACATGCATTAATAGTTTCAACAGTGCTAAAAAAGAACAAACTATTTGAAGTGTGAAACTACACTATCAGCTATAGTCTGTATTATTACCCAAGACATTATATAAATGTTAATTTTTAATGCTTTCTGTAAATTTACCATTTATATATATCGCGATATGTATCGCGATACAGCATGAAATATTGTGATATATCGTGATACGCTTTTAAGGACCGATACCCAGTTCTAAATATTATACATGTGCAGTGTAACCTGTGTTAGCGACCATCTCCGACTCATAAGAGTCACGCTGTGAATTAAGCCTATTCTTTTAAAACGGTCATTAATTTTATAGAACAAAATGACCTCACAATAAACGCTATCTGTCAATAAAGGTCACATATTGTCTTTCCTAAGGATAGCTTTTGTTCACTGGTTTGACCGTAGTTCTATTCAGTATTGGAATGCAAAAAGAAATTAAATAAGAATTGAAGGCAACATGGTCAATTTTCTATATCTTACAGTACGTGGGATTTACTAATCGATCTGTCAGCCAGTGTGAATTTGTCAATCTTACATTTTAACATTGAAGGGTTTGAGAAACATTAACTTCTGAATATACTTCAAATTCTGCAAAGCCAATCAACAACAGTCCTCTCAGTGCTTTGATTCAATGTAATTCATTAAAATTTTGGTCAAGGCATGAAACACTGCAATTTGTGAATTCTGTTACTCGGTCAGACATTCAACATTGAGGAAATCTATCAATTTCGACCAATCACCGGTCATCACACAACCAAATAACCGGTTTCATTATATCAGACGTGAGCTTTTTTATGTTGAAGACGTATTTATGGAGTTTAAGGTTTCACATTAAATCTTCTGTTTCCACGATTCTCGTCCGTGATGACTGTGGATTTCTGTCAATTTTCTGCTTCTTTGGTAAAATGGATCGAGCCAGTTTTATTAATTCCGATTTGAATTCTTTGTTGCAAAAACCGTAAACAAACGGGTTAATGGCTGAACACAGTAGATAGGATTTCAACATAAGTTGAAAGATTGTTTTGCCTGGCTCCGAGAGGCTAACATATACGTCAGGATAGACAAGTCGTATACACACCGTTACTAAACAGGGTAAGTAACATATCTCGTATAAAGCTGTCAGGACGACCATCATCAACGTCACCTTACGTATTCGACTAGTTGAATCTCTCTGAATTTTCTCCTGTTTTTGACTAAGTGATTGTTTTCGACGTAGAACGAGTGTATTTAACACATTGCCATATAAAAAGATCAAAACAAAGAAGGTTGTTACAATGCAGACAATGTAAACAGTCACAATATAAAATGGGAATTTTGACGACGCCATTTCATCGTCCATTAAACAAGAAGTGCCGTAAACGGAAGTGCTGATAAAGTCACTGCCGTTGGATACTGTTAAATTACTTTCAATAGAATATTCATCTGTCACATTGGTTTCAACTTTGGGTGATTTATAGAGCAGAATGTTTTGAGATCCGTATATAAAGAACATTGGTAATGCTGTTATGGTTGCAAGGAAAGCGTTCATGACACAAATCTTTGCTTTTAAACGTGAGGACCATTTTCGTTTCCATGGTTTACAAACCAGTCTGTATCGTTCTACCGCAATTGCAAGTAACGTAAAATTCGCCAAGTTGTTGATCATATATGCGAACCATCTAATTGATTTACAGGTCCATCTCATATCCCACAAAAAGAACCTATTCATAATATCAAGCTCCGTTGGCATGACTATCAAACACGTCAAAAGGTCACACGTTGCTAAGGTGATAAGAAATTGCCTAGCGACAGCTTGTTTCATTCTTGTAATGTAGACAACAAGCGCACAAATATTACCGGGTCCACCAATCGTTAGAAGGGTACAAATTAATATAAATGTTGGTAAAAATATATGAAACTGTTTTGCGTTCGCTACAGTAATAACAACGGAATGTAAATCTCCCGTTTGCTCTTCTTCCATTATTTCCGGAAATACTGGTACTTCTGTTACCATAGTGAGGGATTGTGACAGGGTCTTATTCATCATTCTTACTTGATACAATGTGTATGTTTTTCTGTATGAGGGATCGATGTCGTCTGATGTTCTCCTGGAGGAAACTGTGACGTAATTTTAAGTGAAGTCTTACTTGTTAATATAATATCTTCCCCGTCTTTATGGTACTGAAATGGTTTCTTGATTATCCTGAAATTATCAGATGACACGTGTTAATTAACTGAACATTAAAACATTACATAGTTGGATTCATTCTTATTACTTCCTTTTGAACATTATTGAGTAAAAGTGTCTTATGTGTGTAGATCTACTAGAACATACAAATGAGTCAAACACCGCACGAAACGTCCATTTTACATGCAATATAATATACCTATGAACTTGTATATTCTTTACACGTGTCTTGAAAAAATCCTGCTGTACGAGTATATATAGTAGATTTAGAAGAAGTCACTCAATGGTGTATTTTAGACCATCATACCCAGTCAGTGACATGAATATTCTAAATCTTATACAAGTGATACAACTTTAACTATACTTATATCTGTAAAGTAACTCTTTACGTACTCACGTCAATTTTATAGTTTATTTCAAGTGAGATCAACTCTCATTTCTAGAGTCTGTATACAGAAATTATTCTGTAGCTTGGTCTCTTAAAAGTACGTATTAACGACTAAACTTTCTCCAATCAATATGACTTGTAGAACGTGAATTGCTTTTCTATTTTAGACTCGTACTTGATGCTACACAATTTAGAACTTGCCATGAGATATGTAATTGTCATAAACATAATTGTGAGCTTGGTACATAAACATTAAATTCTTAATTAAGATTTTTGATAACGGAAGATAGATTTGTTGTGGATCTTTTATGCTGCTATAGGCTCGCATTATTTTCATTCAGTATGATTTTAGTAATGTTTATTGTTCTCGTCTGTGTTTGTAAGCATCTGCAACACAAAACTATAGAGCGGGGGGGGGGGGGGGGGGTCAATGGTTGACTGGTAACGCCCAGGACTACTTAACGAATGGTCGTGGGTTCGATTCACGGCTCCACCTTTCGAACTTCTCAGAGACGCATAAATTATGTTCCTATCCTAACTAACGAGCCATGTAAACACAGGAAAAATGACAAGACGTGTATCGGTGCTTTACACCGGCACGATAAAGAATCAGGAAAAACTAGCCGAAAAGAGTAGGGATCCAATGTCCGGTTCTCTTGTATCATCTCCACCCCCCCCCCCCCTCTCTCTCTCTCTCTCTCTCTCTCTCTCTGGGCGGCTCTGTAAATACCATGGCAGTCGAATGGGCGAATAAATAAACACAAAACTAAATGTAACACACTATTGCTGCACGACAAACATGAGTAATGAAAATCGGTTGAAAATATGGAAGTCGATGATCCTGTGTCCATGGTGTCGTGGAGATATAAATGAAACATTGTCAAGATGTATAAATTAATAAATCAGTCACGTGATCCAAAACCTGACGAAACAATTGACAACATGAGAAAACTTAATATCCGAAAACTGTGTGAATACAATAGGCGGAGGAAGTCATTAAATTCTGTGACAAAATTGTGTGTCATATTTCAATTTTTATCAAACAATCTGCAAGCATCCTATTGTATGTCAGAGAATAATTTCCTCATTTGATGCACATTGAAATAAATCACGGACCGATAAACCGATGAAATAATGCGAAAAAAAATACAATTATTGTACTGTTTGTATACATGCCATTTGATTTCTTGAACATATTTGTATGTAGCGCTTCTTGTATGAACCATTCTCGTGGTAGGGAAGTGCTTAATGCACTGGATTTGTTACCCGGCGATCCGGTGGCGACAGTTCATACCCCTCCATGAACATTTGACAAAATGTCGATTTTCCTCCCCATGTTGAGAAGTAGCTGGTTCCTAGTAGAAGGGTAAGTTAGTACTGGTTAGAATACAGTCCAGGAAAACTTGGTTGGTGAATCGGCCGCCGTACATAAGGATATTGACTGTATATTTTATTCAATCCTTCATTAAGGAGAGTATACAATATTTATATGATATGAGTAATACACATTATAATGACAATCATGAATATTTGACAAATAAATAAATTCATGTATTTGGTTCACAAGCACATGGTAATATCATACCCTACATCAATCAAATAGAATCAACCCTAAATGTTAACGATTTCACCATAAATCTGAGCACTATCATACAACCACATCGAACTTCAAATAGCCAAACTTATCTAGACACTGCCTTCATGATTTACTTACCTGTGAACTATTAATAGATTCAGTCATCACCATTAGCCAATCAAATGACCAGGATTAGCTAAACTAGTAATAGACACTACACAATGTAATCGCAAACAGCTATATTGTATAATAAACTAATACTCATAAGTATAATTCGTCTAGAAAATTGATCCACATTACTCGCTTTGTTAATAAAATATTTGGGTTCAAACCGTGACCTACACACTTTTGATTATGAATTCCATTATATTTGAATGCCCGTGTTTATAACTTGAAATAATAGTGTTGTAATGTGTATTCACAATATCTGTACAATATCAGCAATATGGTCCGACTGTTATCTTATTGACAAGCATCCTGACTAATGATGTCAACATTGAATAATCACGTGATGTTGTTCTCTGATTAACGCCGTGCTTGCTCATAACTCAAACGTAATACTCCACAAATAATTTCCCTTTTTGTTATAAGATGGGTCGATGTTATTTGATGATTAAATAAGTATTGACATAACCGTAAAATGACATCACGACTAAACCGTTGCGACAAGACATCGTTTGTAGCTTTTAATTAACAGCGAATTAGAACAGTTTGTCGATGCAAGCTGTTTAAACAATGTGTACATATTATTTTCTGGTAGATTTAAGTTACATGACCCATGTGGGAACACGATAGTCTTTTCTGGTATGGAAAATTGTCGGCAGATCACCTACTGATGCTTGTATAAATGAGACAAACTCGATAACTCGATACTTGGTAATTTATTAAAAAGCCTTTAAAGGTATTTTTCTCCGGTTGCAAACGAATCAATTAACAAGCACGGCAAATTGAAAGCACACTGTTTGTTGGTGACTAGACTATCTGAGCGGTTCATTGTCTATAAGTTTTATACTAAATTGATTGTTAAGCCATTCGATGCTCAAATTGCGATGCGTTCGTAATAGGTTTTATGTAATGAAGACAATATTTGTTGATTATTATGTCCAATAAAATGGAGAGCTCCTCACAGAATACATAACTGAACAGTGATACTTATATTCATAGAAATAATGAAGCAATCAGAAGCTTATAAATATAGAATATTAATATCAGAGAATTTTATGCAAGGGTTCGCTAATGGTGAATCGAATTACTGCGAATAGACAAAATGTTTCATCTTAAAACAAAACAAATAACAGAATTAACATCACCCATGTTTAATTATTTTGGTTAATGTCACATTGTCTCTCAGGAAATGAAGTCTTGGATGTTGACAGACATGAAGTGATGTATAAGATGTACTCATTTATGTATAAAACTGTACATGTTGTAAAACACGTACACATCTATGAGTATTGTTTGAAGTATAAATAATACATGAAATGTTTACACATAGTGATACTCGTTATTGAACCAAGCCGTGTTTATCAATGTTCGACTTTTTTTAGAGGAAATGTACGGATATGACTCTTTTGTATGTTCTGTTCACTATTCCTATCATTTGTTATTCCAGACAAAAATACCAGAATTTCTATTTTTGTTTTATCCATTTATTTTTCCCATTGTCCTTGTAATGTATATGTCCTCGTCAGTGTTATTTATAGTTACTGTTGTATCCGATGTTAAAGATAATGTACAAACCGGTTTCTTGAAGACTTCATGGCTAACACATTTGGACATATGTCTAAGACATTTGGACATATGTCTAACACATTTGGACATAATTATGTTTAACACATTGGGAGATATGTCTAAGACATTTGGACATATGTCTAACACATTTGGACATAATTATGTTTAACACATTGGGAGATATGTCTAAGACATTTGGACATAATTATGTTTAACACATTGGGAGATATGTCTAAGACATTTGGACATATGTCTAACACATTTGGACATAATTATGTTTAACACATTGGGAGATATGTCTAAGACATTTGGACATAATTATGTTTAACACATTGGGAGATATGTCTAAGACATTTGGACATATGTCTAACACATTTGGACATAATTATGTTTAACACATTGGGAGATATGTCTAAGACATTTGGACATATGTCTAACACATTTGGACATAATTATGTTTAACACATTGGGAGATATGTCTAAGACATTTGGACATAATTATGTTTAACACATTGGGAGATATGTCTAACACATTTGGACATAATTATGTTTAACACATTGGGAGATATGTCTAAGACACTTGGACATAATTATGTTTAACACATTGGGAGATATGTCTAACACATTTGGACATAATTATGTTTAACACATTGGGAGATATGTCTAACACATTTGGACATAATTATGTTTAACACATTGGGAGATATGTCTAAGACATTTGGACATAATTATGTTTAACACATTGGGAGATATGTCTAAGACATTTGGACATAATTATGTTTAACACATTGGGAGATATGTCTAAGACATTTGGACATAATTATGTTTAACACATTGGGAGATATGTCTAACACATTTGGACATAATTATGTTTAACACATTGGGAGATATGTCTAAGACATTTGGACATAATTATGTCTAACACATTTGGACATAATTATGTTTAACACATTGGGAGATATGTCTAAGACATTTGGACATAATTATGTTTAACACATTGGGAGATATGTTTAACACATTTGGACATAATTATGTTTAACACATTGGGAGATATGTCTAACACATTTGGACATAATTATGTTTAACATATTTGGAGATATGTCTAAGACATTTGGACATAATTATGTTTAACATATTTGGAAATATGTCTAAGACATTTGGACATAATTATGTCTCAGACTTTTGGAAATATGTCTCAGACATTTGGACATAATTATGTCTAACATATTTGGAAATATGTCTAAGACATTTGGACATAATTATGTTTAACATATTTGGAAATATGTCTAAGACATTTGGACATAATTATGTCTAACATATTTGGAAATATGTCTCAGACATTTGGACACACAGGATCAGTTACCCGAGTTACTCGTAGTTTGGCGACAAAGACAAGTGCGTCACATGGTCAGATTTACGACTCTGTGTGATTTTAATGAATGTACTAAGTGACTAAAACTCTCCTGAATATGATAAATCATGATTACTTCACTGAAATCTTAATTACCTAATGTAATATTACCAATAAACAATCTATATCAATAATCATGAAAAGGATACATTTAATCATAAATACGTTAAATATTCAAAATTACACAATTAGATTTCCAACATTATAAATCATAACAATTTGCATTGATCAGTATTCAGGAAATTACCAGCAAAATGTTTTAATTGATTGGTTTTAAAAAATGGTTCAAAGTAGGTTATCATGGTTATTAATAACTTCAGTTCTAAACCTCATTGATCTATACACTATCAACGATATTATTTTTCATTAGAATGGGGATATTTGATGAGTGTGCATTTTTTGGTTTGAATTGTTAACGATTTATTGATCATTGCAAGCCTTTTTGTCTTTTTTTTTAAACTTAACTATCGGCCAGCTTTCGATAGTCACCACACGCTCGACGCGCATGAATTTTAATGTGGACCAAAATACTACGTTTTTCATCATCCGCCATGCAGTTGTTAAACTAGTTCCCGTTCTATGTTGCAGTGCAAGTCTATGTAAGTTCAGTTTCCATGATTACTTTCAGTGCTTTGGTTCATCATTGTTTTTATCACTTACTTTGATCATAGGGTACCAGCATGATTTTGGATGACCCGGGTGTGAACATTAGATACCGGACAGATGGAAAGCTCTTCAACCTTAGACGCTTGGAAGCTTCCACCAAAGTCACGCACACCACCATCCATGACCTGCTGTTTGCTGCTGACTCCGCACTAAATGCTAACTCAGAGTGCAACATGTAGTATAGTCTCAACCAATTTACAATAGCCTGTGACAACTTTGGACTGACATTCAGCATAAAAAACAACAGAAGTGCTACACCAACCAGTTCCATAGAAGTTCTACGTAGAACCCACACTACTTGTGAAGGACACAAAACTAAATGTGGTCGACAAATTTACATACATAGGCAGCACTCTGTCCAGAGCTGTACACATTGACGATGAGATAAACTGCAGTCCAGCAAAGACCAGTGCTGCATTTGGCAGATTACGTACATCATTCGGGGAGCGGAGAGGTATCAAACTAGAAACAAAGATCATTGTGTACATAGCTGTCGTCCTACTGTATGCATACGAGACATGGACTGTCTATGCTAGACATGCAAGGAAACTAAACCATTTCCACATGATATGCATCCGCAGAAGATACCAGACACAGAGGTCTTATCTCGCTCTAAACTTACCTCGATCTACGTCATACTAAAGAAGACACAAGTCCGCTGGACTGGCCACATTAACACCATGCCGGACAGGCACATACCAAAACAACTTCTGTATGGAGAACAGTTGACTAGCTCGAGTACAACTGGGGGTCGGAGGAAACAGTACAAAGACTCACCGAAGGCCTCACTGAAGGCTCTTTGAATACCTACTGAGTCTCGGGAAGAAATAGCCGTAGACCGTTCCAACTGGCATAGCCACATCGCCAAAGGTGCCAAATCATCTGAGGTAACTCGAATTGAGGAATGTGAAAGGAGGCGCAATGTCCGAAAGGCTAGAGCAGCGAGCACCTCAACAACCGAAACAGATTGTGCCGAAGTGGGAGGTACTTCCATGCCTGGATTGGCCTGACAAGTCACCTACAGTCAACTACAAAAATGTACTTAGACAATGAAGTCGTGGTCATCTTCGATGAGCTATTGGCGAACCACCTGAATGATTTTAGTTGGACCAGTATTTTTGAAACAGGACTTTCAGTTTGTAATCAATAGGTTTTAAGATGTGTAAATTTTCCAATATAAATTAGTTCACAACAATTCGCACAATAAGATCCTACACATGTTTTGTGTATAACAATGTCCTATTGAATGATCGTGTTGACAGATGTTCGAGTAACAATAAGCACATATGGTGTCATAGATGGTACGTAAAACATGAGCACAAAACATTACAGAAAATTAATAATTATAAAACCTATCAATATCTACGATAGGTCGCGACAATGAAAATTAACCCAACAACAACAACAGTTAAACACGAAAAAGACCGAGACTGGTAGAGCGACCTCACGGTAATGCCGCTCAACTTTTCTCAATTTCGATTTTTCGGCTTTATGTCTTAATATTGCTTTTGACCTACATCTGTAACCAATGAAACTGTTTGATACAAAATCTTCATCTGAAGTAGGAGTTTTCTCATAGGTTTAAAGCATTGTTGTTACAAATTTTTAGAGGGCTGAATCCGTAATTACTTTAGTATTTGTTTTATGGCCATTGAAAATAATGAAATAATGAAGCCAAAATAACATGTTAATGATTCAGTTATAGTCAGTAAATATGTACACGTGAACAATCATCGGAACAGTCAACCGTAACAATAATCAAATCTGTATTAAAGATGAAAAAGTGTCGCTGATAAACTAAAAGAACTTACGTACTGCAAACATCTACACGTACAGAAAACACCCTACTTCAAGTCTAGTACATCATCAGTTCACTTCCTCTCAAAATGTACCTGTTAAACATTTGATTGAAGGGAAAAATTGCTTGTCAGTACGATAAACGACCGTACAGGTTCTTCTTTAATCATTCATAATGATAGTTAGCTAACAAAATCATCTAAACTATTTCACGTCTACTTGAGATGTAAGATGTAGGTAAGCTTTATCATTCAGCTCTGTAAGTGTCTACTTCTCAGCAATATTTCAAAATAATAAAAAATGCTCGAATAATTACCCAGCGAAAGAAAACATTCTTCTTAATGAATTCATAATTACTAAAACAACAACAACAACAACCAAGAACATACAACTATACAAATCTATAAGACCTTTATAGATTATACGTGTACCCTATTGATGTATTTGGTCATTATTACTTCCTGTCCTGTCTATAAGATCTATAATGCGTTGTAAGGTTATATGACAGTATCATTAGTTCAGAGATTCTTATTGCATACTTTGTTCACAATGGAGTGAACAAATATGGACGATATATAGTCCTGACAGAAAGGCGGGATCAAGTTAGAAATATTGTCTGTTTCCGTGTCAACAGAGTTGAGATCATGGCGTTTAGATGTTTGTCACAACCTGAGTCATAAATCAGTGTATGGACATAAAATGTTTTCAGGCCAGATTTCTGACTTGAAATATCCTCTGTGCCATTTACTATACTAGTAAGCATCCGTAGAAACAATAAAACGTTCTAATTTGTAGTTTGCATTCACGGAAGTTGTCTGTCACAAGTTTTACTGTCTATATCTACCTACAAACTATTTATTGTATCAATTAATTTTAGTTATATCTCTGATTTGATAGAAAGAAATTTTGTACGGTAAACAGATTATATAATAATGTTATAGACAACAGTATGTGTGAAACAGGACACGAGAACAGATGAAATACTCTTGAAAATGGATAAACAGACTGTAGTTGAGTCAGCCCGGAAGTTTACGTGCCTGGAGGAATGTTGGAAAAACAATCTTCTATGGAAACACAACAAGTGAATTCAATTAGGCAGCCTGCTGCAAACTTCAGATGCATTAAGCAAATAAGTTCTTTTACTTACTCTAATATTTATAGTTATATAGAACTCAACCTTCCTCTCCTTGGTATGAATAATATGCACAGATCATTCAAGTTTTATTCAAGCACATTAGGAGTTGGTGTGGGGGTGGTTACGGAATATTTCGGAGATGACACGTAGTCATGATACTCTCATATTGCTAATATCGTTATTTCCACGTGCTCCTATCAATCAGGTAAACCAACAGCGATACCCGGTTTGTTTCTCCACTTGAGGATATTAATATAACAATACAAGATCAATACAAGAACAAATACTACGAACTGTCTATGAGTATTTATTGATTTATTTCATCGAATTTAACGCCATTTTCAACATTATTTCAGTTACAAGTATATCGTTGCGGGGAGTTATCCTTACCAGCTTCCCAGGATTTCATCTATCTGCAAGCTGCTGCCATACTGTCCCATATATTTTAGAGGCGGAGGACACTGAATTTAACATAGGATGTAATATCTTTAGTCAAATTCGTCACGGACAGTGCGAGCCTCGCCCGGGGTTCGAACTCACAACCTCTTGATCAGTAGACCAACGCTCTTACCACAGAGCTTACTGGACAGACTCAGTCTACGAGTGACCTGTTGGGTTTAGCTGTTCGTTTTCACAGACTGGCAATTTCTAAACTCGTCATCAGCACGGTTTGGGTAACCTGTAACTACGCCGGATACGTGTAAGTACGGTCAATTACGGTTTCCCCTTACCACGGTCAACTACGTGCGTGACTTTAAACTTAAAAAAGTCTGAGAACAAAATATAAATGACAATCGCACAAAAACGGTAAAATTGATTAAAAAGATTATCAGGAATTATGAAATAATATTTCTAGTAGACTAAATAAGATTGTATAGGACCAATGAGGACATTCACCAGCAAAGGTTATGCCACTATGGGACTAAATGGTAAACATATTTCATCGAAACGCCAAACGACGTCAAGTTTTCAAATTTGCGTATTTATAATCTATTTAGTACCGTCATGATTGATGTTAACATCAACGTGAATAAAAAGGATTGTTTTATTATTAGTTTGATCCTACAAAATTATCGGGGGAAATCTCACACAACATATATCACAGTACAGAATGGGTAAGGCTGTTTGTAAACACGTCATAGAATAAATGATACGGTTCCGTTAAAACGACTTATGTCTAATTATTGCCCACCAAATGTACTCCTCGAAAGTTTATATATTTATAGATGGTAACGAGCTGGCCATCTTGACGTACATAAAGGTTAATTGTTTGGCCCGGGTGTCGTAAGTCTGAAACTGAAAGGAATTGTTGATATAAAAGACATTTAATTGAATTGTTAATTTAAAACAATTACGAAGTATTCAAAACGAAAATATTTTAGACATGAAGGGATTTTGAAGTTGTTGTTTAATACCGTTTGTAAAAGTTTTATTGGCTGTAACTGACACGTATAAACATGACAGCCCTGTTACCCGTGAGCATGTACTCATTCTTCAACACACATGTACATGTATATCGAATCATTACATTAACAAACATTTACATGTTAATAAAATAGAACAGAACATTTTTTTATATGAAGACTTGTACATAGTACATTGTCTATATAAATGCAAATTTACGAAACACGTACGTGATTTAGCAAGAGACCAGCACAAAGTTATTTTAACAAAACATTATAAACATCGAGAGTAGAAGAACACAATAGAAATATCAACAACAATATTCTATACTAACCCTCAATTAAAGTTAAATTATTTCACATTTTTAAACGATTCTTTAATACAAAATTTGCAGTCAACGGAATGCGACATAATATCCAAGTAAAAATTGTAGGGGTTACAATTTATTCTATTTGTTGTAAACTATAATATTAAAATAATAAACAACAGAAATGATTGTTTCATATAACTGAAAGATAAACACCAGAGTATCAATGGAACAACAAAAACGTAAGCTGTGTATAAATCTTTAGATTATAAGATTACCTATATATACAATTTTCTAGATATTTCTCGTCAAAATTTTGGTATTTGTAGCATAGAAGCTGAAGGGCGAATTATAGAGAACAGAATGTTTACAATAAGTTTATGCCTGTACGCCCGAAGCGATTTGATTGTTTGATAAGATAACGCTTCCAATATTATTATATTGAATTTGATATCAAGACTCAACATTATTGTTGATCATGAAAATTGACGTTTGCTCTGCTTTAACAGGACACAACATGACACTATTTAGGCTAGCTATCGAGAGTTCGCTAGTGTCACGTGACCGACCAAGAAAAAGGACTACAACGGTTAGACCCTGATATATTTTAACGTTTAGGTTTTTTTTTCAGTGGGAAGACAAATACTCATTTTCGACATGCATATTTTTTGGCACATTTTTTAAAAACAATATGCTATCTGCATCTAACTAGCATCCATTGATTGTGTTAAATGATTTTTTTTACTCAGTCTTGGTTAAAAAAATACATTTTTAAAAAATCTACCTTCGTACCTACCTACCTACCTACCTATCTACCTCCCCTAAGTTTCAAAGTTGGGTAGCGTTAGTGCGAACAATTAGTACTAAGATATCTAACTAATCATCACATGTCATAATTACTAGTTACATGGACTAAACCACAGGAATAGAAAACTGATTTTACCTTATCTTCTTACGAGTAATTAGAGAAGATTTATTTTATCCTACCTTTCTATTTTTTACATTATGCAGCAGTATATACTTCGCTAATTTTATAAAATATCTGATATTGGAATCTTGGCTTCATTAAACCACTTTGATCAGTACACTATATGACTTGATGATTAATTTTAGCACGAGAAAAAAAGCAATCCTTCACTCCATTATCTTTCGTGATAAAATTGCTGTTAATTATTTAGAAAGAGCTCGTGTTCATATTGCATTAATTTATAGTAATCCACTAAATATTTATACGGCAATAAATTACAGAAAAAACTGGTGTTAACATGAGTGTCATTGGAAACAACCTGTTAGAATAATTAGATGATGTTGGTGGTGATGGATCTGTGGCGTTATCGTGTTGTTTGAATGATGAGCATACGGTCAGAGATTCGCCAACACTGATATTTGATAAACAACATTATCAGCTATATCATCATCAGCAACAGTAATAACGATGATGTGTATACTGAATAACAAGAATAATGAACATAAAATACATGTCAATGTATTGATAATAACACTTGTTCTTTGTTTATTTAGGTTTAACGCCATTTTCAACCCCTTTTTTCAGTTATACACGGCGGACGATTCACCTAACAAGTTTCCGGTATTTCAAACCAGCACTAACTTACCCTCCACAAGGAACCGACAACTTCTCCAAATTTGGAGGACATTTTTGTCAAATTTCCAGGAAAGGGAAATGTGACCTGTCACGGCCGGAAATCGAACCCGGACCGCCCGGTTATAAATCCAGCGCACTAACCACTGGACCATGGCCGGGTCCAGTAACAGTAGTATGGATAACATGAAGAATTAATAACTATACAATATTATAAGTACTAATCGTTAAAATAATGGTAAAAACAATAAAACAAATACAAACATATTAATGACAAGTTTTCTGAAAAATCATAATAATGACAAAAATGAAGTGCTGCATTTAGCAAATTGATGTCAGAAAAAAAGTGTAAGAATTTACCTTTTGGTGCAATGAATAATTCCCTGTACTTCTTGTGTCCAGCAAAGTCAAGTCCGATCTAATATAGATAGAGGATATTGCCGTTCATTGTTGAGTCTAATGTTCACGACGATGCACTAGTGGAATAACATACTCAATCTGTGGTTCCAATATAACTCAGTACTTCTCTCACCAGATTCTGAGATCATAGACCATAGAATCATAGATGGGGAATAAATCGGTCGAATTATTTGTTTATTTTACTATTAGAGAATGACGCAATGAGTAAACACTTTAATGTATCTACATGCAGGTTATTCAGTGAATGATACGTAAATTGGACGACACAGATGCTGTGAAAAGTTTGTCAATACTTAATTGAATTCTGATAAGGTAAGTCTCAGTCAGAATCGGTGACTGGATGACTATCGGAAGATAAAGAGAAATGGAGCATACACTGTAATTGATTGTATTATTGATAACATTGTAATGTTAATTGAACTAATAACCATGCTTCTGTAATGGTATAATGGTAAACATACGATATAGATACAAACATATAACTGGTTACAGGATTTAGAAATTTCTAGAAAATGCAATAACTTACAGAGAACAATGAACAGGCTATATCTGTGCGAGGTGTAGGAATGATTTAAATAAATCTTATAACTTGTAGTTGATGTACATAAAATAACGAACCGCGGGTATTAGGTACACATTTTTTAAAGTTAATTAATTTAACGTATGTCTAGATTTCACTGTTTCCATTTTCACCCGGTGACAGTTCATAGATACAAATGCCGCGGTCGTAGTGCAGTGCGCCGGTTCCGTAACCTGGCGACCCGGGCTTGATTCCCAGGTCAAGCCCTTCTATGGTAATTTGATAAAACGTCAACTTCTATCTACATGTGATTATTGTAGAGAAGTTGCCAGTTCCTTGTGAAATGTTAAGTTATAACAGTTACTGGAAATCTGTTTAGGTGATTCGACCGCCGTAAATAACTGAAACTGTGTCGAAAAACGGCGTTAAACCTGTGAAAATAAATCTTATATACAAATATAAAACCATGAAACAGATCTATTATAATTATGATGATAATAAATAGTGAATGGTGTTTTACTGAAATGTCAGTAGAGTAATTAATTCATATAAAAAAACATAAATATCCCTAGAAAGATGTGACCTCTGGGAGATGTATAATTACAAGCTGGGTAATCTGACTTAATGAAGTGAATATTTATATATTTAAATCAGCAATTCATGCATTTCTCGACAAATTTCAATATGCTTTCAGTTCTTAATGTTGATCGTAGCACAATATTTAATGTTTCCACGACCTTTGTTCTAGATGTACCATGATAATTATATAATCAACATGGACTCGATACCCCGGAAGAAAAAGTCATTACATGGAATGTCATTAGCCTGTATTTTATATCGTAACAAGATACTAGACTAGTCAATTTATCTATTCACAATAGTGAAGTTTGTATTACATTTATCCAATCACTTCATGTCATTATAAATAATGTCGACAAAAGCACTCACATCATTTCCGGAGAACTGTTTGATATAATTCTACAGAATTACTGAATATACAGAATTAATTCACCTGAACTATATATGAACTGGCAAGACGATTGATTGCAAGAACAACCACAATGTCATGCTGTTGTTTTCAACATATACATTTCACGTGCTTTTTATGTACCGACATTGATTATTTTTATCAATGCTAATACATGTATATACATTGACCTAGTTGGGAATTCTGGAATTATTTTTAAAACAACAAAGCCACGCCTCTGTAAGTTAGCTCACTGACAATTTATATTACGCATATTACACGTACCTGGTTTTATAGTTTTTTTTGTTACTATCCTTGATAGAAAGTGAGAAAGTGGGTCATGGGTCCTCAGTTATAGAAAGTTTAGGGTTGCGGGGGAAATTAGGTGGGTATAGGTTAGAAACCAAACATTTTACGTCCTATATGGTAATCTAATGATTTTCTATTTATGAAGTATTCTTGTGTATGTATGGACATTTGACTTCAGGTTCAATTTAGTAAAATATGTTATTAAGTAGCACACTGAAGTCATGAACTATTTATGATTATTGTTTAGAAGCTGAGCAAATTATCACCACTTACAGCAACAAATGGTTATTATGTTAGACCTAAAACAGTATTTGTTTCAAACCGACCACACACCCGGCCATTGTGACCCTAGACATGGTAAACAATACCACAACATTTTCACTGTTTTACCGTAAGGCTTTCCATGTGCTTCTTTGATGTAGTCAGACATTTTGACTGCTTGAAATTATGTAAGTCAAGTGTATAACAAACAAATAAGTTTTAGATTTTCATTTGAATTAGTATCATAAACATATCTTTTAATATTAACAATTCTATAGAATACACACATCTGTATTTAACTATAGTTAAGTCTACACCAGAGTGACCGACATATATCACTAACGCCGTAAAACCAACAATAACAGCTGTAACATAACATGTGAGTGTTTATAGAAACATGTCATATAAAGTCGTAATCAGTTCTACTTTCTTATTCAAATATTTAGATAATAATTGTTTAGCCTTCATAATTTAATATACATGGAGCCTTGCAGTGGGTGTATCAAGACTATTGATTGCTTCAATTATGTTAACTGACACACTGTCCATTTCAATTTTTCCCCAACAAAGACCAACCTAACTTGAAGTGAGACCAGTTTGAGTATATCAAGACTCGTAAGTACATATACAACCAAACCTGTGTTAGTGACCACCTCTATATAAAAGCAATTCTTTAAAAGCAATCATTGGTTACCTTCTTCCGAATAAAGGCCACCTGTCTATGAATGTCACATTGTGACTTTCCCAAGGGTGGCATTTGTTCACAGGTCTGACGGTACATATAACATTTTATCCTATCTTGTAAAACTAAAGGCCTTCTAGAAAATCTGAACCTTGTCCAGTGTACATTTCAGGACAACAAAACTATTCATAAAATAACTTTCTGTCAAGAAACCAATACTTCTATTATAGGGTCATTCTTCTTAATTCATTTTCTGCATTTCCATAAAGCTTAAACAATTTTGTTCAGACAGTTGGAGGCTGATGTGATCAACAGTTAACAGAATTTGACAGAACATCCGAGGGGAATCGTTCCCTCTCTTATTTACAACCACTTATCGTGTTCATTTTCTCCTGTTTTGTACATCTGAAAAAACATATTACTTTCCCTTACAAGATCATATTCTCATTTTCCACCTAACAACTGATCCAATTTATATGTTAATGTTTGCGTCTGAAATCACAAAACCATTATAAAGTGGAAGATCTGATTCCTGCAAGACATCGAACACCAATGTAAGGATTTATGCAATTGATAGAAAGGTACTATATGCCGGTCCTGGTCTCATCCGGTCCCGATGTCAACCGAATTCTATATTTATATTAATTTTGATAGGCAGATAGAAACCGGATTGTTTCTACTACCAAATTAAAATATCAAATTGCAAAAAATGTATTTGGAGCACACGAGTTAAGCTTTTATTATTATTTTGTTTTTAAATCGTAATTTATTAGCTGACTTCAAATTACTGTAACCTCTCACTGATAGAGCGTTGTGGGTTCGAGCCCAGCTACCAACCATGTGGAGCTAACACGTTGCAGGATAGTATAGCCTTAAATGGCAACACGGACCAAAACACGTTTATCATATACCACTTACTATTTATATGATAAAGTAGGTAGTTGCTTACGGAGGATGGGAGTCTAGTACTGGCTCTTCCCTGGAACGATAGTTAGGTGAACTGTCCGCCACATATGATTATTGAAAAGGGCGTACAACTCGAACAAACAAATGTGTTATATTGCGACTAATCTCACAGCATGATCTTTTATCTGATACCGACTATTGATATTGTCTATTTTAGTTATTCTATTTTAATTTTAATCATTTTTCATATTTTTTCATTTTTTGCCATATGTTTAATATTTCATAACTGGAATACGCCGCTTACTAACATACACTTGATACATAACCAGGACCGAGAATTAAATGACCAGATGAGACCAACAAAGACCGGCAAATAGTGTGCCCCCAATAAGAACATATTAGACTTAAGGTGCTAAGTTTGGGTACAAATAAAAAAAGCCATGGGACAACACATTGATAAAGTACATAATAATTATTGTCTGCGTACATAATAATTATTAACTAGAAGTCCACACATACCACAGTAATCAGTTAAGTTAGATAAACATATCATATCATAAATCTAACCTATTATAAATCATCATCAACAGAACCAATGCAAACAAACAATAAAACACAACAGTGAAAAGTTAACTACAAGAATTTAGACTTTTTGGTGCCATCTTCGTTAAAAGCCCATTTTCTCTCATACACTGTAATGCCACCTATAAAGATTAGCTCCGAAGGTGAAAGCAATTATACACAAATAAAAGATGTATAAAATAGATTGAAGACTCCATTAGAAACGTTGCCATTCTTTAATTAAGGTTCTCAAAATGTAGCATATTTTTATAACAAGATATTTTTTCTAATACTGCCCAAGGACAGTGTCTGACAGTCAGTATTTATCCCGGACTTATTACATATAAACCAGCGAATCTTTCTTCACTTCGTGTTGGAAACATTAAATGATATTTAAACCATGACGATACAGAGGATTGTCTACATGATAAAACAAGGAAACAATGAATCATCAGGAATCTACAGGTAACATTTTACACCAATACTGATTGTTCATTACTAACGTATATATATCCTATGTCATGTACATAATTATGACATTAATGCCTACAAACAAGAAGTTGTCAAAGACAGTCAGAAATTTCTTATTTATTTTTTAAAAGGGGAAAAACAAAAGGATATGAAGTGAATAACTTGGTGAAAATCATTTTACTGAAGTGTGACAAAGTATGCATGTGAATGTATGAGACAAACAAAGGGCAATACTTCCTTTCACAATAGCACTTGGTGATAATCATTCTTTAAAAGTTTGACTAAAATTACATGCAAATTGAAGAGGGGGTTGGGTACTCGTATTATGCAGGAAATGCCAACTTAACACTATTTGGTTAATTTGATAGTTTTGTGATACATGTAGTTACTTTGACCTGACACATAATTAGATAAATACTTTAAAAACTGAAGAAGTCACACAAGTAATTTGATACCTTAATTTTATATCTTTTGTTCATAGAATGAGAAAAGGCAAGTTCAACATTAATCGATATATCCGAGGACCATACCATTACAAAGTAAAACAAAAGTTTTTTGTTAGTCCTTCAATGAGTGAACATGGTCAATTTTAGGTATGTGTCTGTCAGGAGTGGTGCAGCAGTCAATGTGAAGGTTTGGGGTTTTCCTCCGGTAGTCAGTCACATTGCCTACATCTTTGGGCAAGTTTTCTGTATACCAGAAGGCACGATTTGGATCAGAACAAGTATTACATGTATTTGGTTCGTCTTTGTCTTATTTGACCTATGTGGTTTACTCCTTGTCACACCTCTGGTTGTAGATCAATTGGATCAAAGTAACTGTTTCTACTTGGTCATGGTAGGTTCAAACCTGATAATGTTTGGCATCATTTCTTCCTAGCTTTCCACAAACATTGCATTGAATTCGTCTTTCTTCATAAGGTAATTTTCCTCACGCCATGGTTAATATAGAAGAAGTAATATGTGGTAATTCTACACAAAGTGATGGCCTGAGGATTCTTGCGTTTCGACATTTTGCTAAAGCCACAGCCCTGAGTTATCACAGATGAGGTTTGTGTTGAGTCAATCTCTTCTGATTCTTCAGAGTCCTCATCGTTTTCAGCTTTTGAATGATGAGTGTAATTTGCCACAAATTCTGCAAGGCAATTGTTCTCTAGGGATTTCTGTCTGGTAACATATTATTCATGCACATCTGCAATGTAGACATCTTCATCATCATTCATATCGTTTATCACATGCTGAGGTTTTGTTTTGATTCAAGTCAGTTGCTATGAACAGGACTGAAATGTTGGATCGTCGCAGTGTGATGGACAGTACTCTTATGATGGCTTCGTCATGTGAAACCTCACGACATTTTCCCAAGGCGTTTACAATGCCGAATAGCTTGTCTAAATATTGCACTGTTGTAATAAGCCTCTTTACCGGCTTTCTGCATTAATTCTGACATTGTTTTTTTCTGGTTTACATGTATATGATTGTATGTCCATGTTTGATTTCAAGCTCTGTAGAATTGTGGTATTGTAGTACATTGTATTTACAAACATGTCTCATGGGTTTCTCTTCATATCAACACGTGTTCTTCTAACTGAGACAGTTAGGACTGTGTTGTACATGTATTCCTGTTCTCTAAAACCTATCTTGCAGAGTAAGTCTTTCAGTGCTGGAGGTTCATCATTTTGTTAAGGATAGACACAACAGCATACATTTTAGATAGGACATCAGCTGCAGTATTTCAAAATTTCGCATTTTGTTCTGTTGAAACTTTGGAAATAACTGTACTTGGAGTTGGACATCTTGGAAATCCGAACCGGCAGCTGCTTCTTTTTACTTTTTACGATTTCTTGTATGGTGATGGCATTGACGTGATGACACCAGCTAAAATAGCTCTAGATCAGATTCTTTTTTTCGGAAGGTTGCATAATATGTATCGGTCTGCGAACTTCGTAAATTCCTCATCTGGGTCAATGACCAGTTTCGGTGCATCACGCGCATGTACTGCTGCGTGAAAATGAGCAGTACAACGGCCTTGCGTCTCCTTCCGTAAGTCATAGTTGAGGACTTCGCCAACTGGGTGCAAACCACTTAGGATAACCTTTACCCATAGCCCGAATGTAAAGTCTATGTGTCGAACAGCAGGATTGCGCTGCAGCCACATTCTCTTCGTTTCCCAGTTCATAGCAGCAATTTCTGCTCAAGTGAATTTTTCTCCATGCTGCTGAACTACCACATGTATAACCTGTGGCCAGTGGAATTCTGCAGAGACCCAGTGATGGAGACTGATTAGGACCAAGCTGTATATGTTTTGTCATCATATCCAGGTGCATCTGCTTGAAATACTGTGGGAACCTCTGGCATTTCTGAATGTAGCAAATATAGCTGATTTTCAGAGACTAGTCTTTTCGGATCTTTGAGTTATTTCGGTGAAATCTGATCTCAAAACTGTTTCCTAGTTGAAATACTAAATTTAGTAATGATATTTATAAGTAGAAATTGTAGTTTTATTTTCAGTATCATTTAACAGCATGAAATATATTGGTATTTTATACAAAAGTATTTCTTTTTTCAAAATTTTCCACAGCTGGTATGTAGTTAACGAAACGGTTGAGGATGACACCGATTGCCAAAATATGAATCAAGTTATCAATGAATGAGGGGCTGGACAAGTTGGGCCTATAGATCTCCTTGATGCACCACGTCTGATCGTGAATATAGAAAAACTAAACGAAATTATTGGAACAATGTTAAAATAGGTATATCGGAATCCGAATCTAGAAATCCAGGCGAATTCTGGAACAAAATAAAACAAGATTTGGAGATCAAACAGTAAAAATAAAATTATGAATATGATGGTTCTGTTTTCTCTGATTATAATGTTATTATGAATAAATGGAAATCTGATCTTTCAGATATTTATAACTCTAGTTGGGAACAAATCGATTTAAATACAATGAATACAATGCACAATAAATTTCAGAATGGCTTTGAATTTAATCATGCCAATGACATTAACTCGATCATTACGCTGGCTGAAACTGCTCATGTAATTAAAATGGCGAAACTTCGTAAAGCGGTAGGAATAGACTGTTTACAAAAACGAAGTCTTTAAAAATGATGCATCGATAAATCTACTGACTTCATTGTTTCGGAGTTTTAATTCACACGTCATTCCGTCTGTTTGGGCAAATTCAATTATTAAGCCAATACCTAAAAGTAATCAGAATTAATACTAAATGTTTGTGTATCAGACAAAGAAGCACTCGTATTTTCATATACATTTCATTGTAATTTCAAATGCCTGCATGCACTGATGTAGATGGAAGCGGTAAGTATAATTTCATGGATAGAGTTATGTAACTTGTATTTTTGATATCCCTGGTCACTTGCATGAAGTTTCAAATCAATCCCATAAGTGGTTACTGAGATATGTGCATCATAGTAACTTGCATGCAAAACTTTAACCAAATGTCCTAATGCTAAAAATGGCCATACTTTGGCTACCAAGAGTTATCTAACTTAACGTCTGATGCCCATGGACTCTAACATAAAGGTTCAAGCAACCAAATATGTGGTTACTGAGATATGTACATGATAGTAACTTGCATGCAAGACATTAACCACATGCAACGTCGACGTCGGCCACAGCAGAATGTCTATTCTTCGAGTAGTCGTGCTAAGAATGATAACACAAATTAACCCTCCTCTCCGTAGGTGTGCCCTGTTTGTTGTGGCTCACAGGTATAGTATATAGTAGAGTCAAAGATTCCAACTAATCATGTTTTACAGTTCGCTGCCTTCCACTGGCTCTTTGTTTTGTGTAGACCTACCTCTGAACCTTTAGATCTGACCTTTTTAGGCGTCGTTTTAAGGTCATTATAAGCATGTACATACATAATGACCATCTTTCTCAGGAAGCAGCTTTATGTGCTATATATTAGAAGCCAAGATTAAGAATAACGTAAACTTGTCCATTTCTTAGGGGTGTAGATTTTCAAGGTTTTGTATTCAAATTTATTTTATTAAAAGAAGGTAGATTTCTCATTGACTACCCTTGGTTTTACATACTTTATTACTTTAAGTCAACTATACAGTAGTAGATACATAAGCACGATCTGCACCATAAGGGAATACATGAACAAGGTTAGGTACACCACACCACATCTTATAAAGATAATTATATAGGGCAAGGCAAACACTTTTAGCTTAATGAAGTATTTGTTGATGTTCAAGTTACACTCAACGAGCATAAGTTGATGAAATTATGCTTGAACATTTTCAAAGGTATTGCAAACGAAAATGTATATGTGCAAAATAAAACTTCTTAAAATATTGATCAACATAACCCAGATAATATGTGTTGCAGCACATAAGTGAAATCACAATTGGAATGGGAGTTGTGCACAGATGGATAGATATGAAACATCATCAAAGGACAATAGCTCTTACAGAACAATGTAACCACAAAACTGGGCATACTTCTGTAAAAGTCATGTGCAAAATAGAAGAGTTGTGAACAGAAGCAAATGTAAAGTTCAACTAAGGGCAATCAACTCCCTCAAAACAATTCAACTGCAAAACACTGACGATATACACTGCAGCACTTGATGATAATCATTCTGTGAAAGTTTGGTGAAAATTGCATGGGAAATGTAGGAGTTGCGCACAGAAGCATTTAAATAAATTCAACAAAGGGCAATAACTCCCTCAAAAATAATTCATCACGAAACCCTGATGAGTTGATGATAATCATTCTGTGAAGGTTTGGTGAAAATTGCATTGGAAATGAAGCACGGACAGACGCCTACCATTTTAATATCCCCTATGCCTCTCGGCAGGGATAATAAGGACAGTTCTAATTAGTCCTTTTGATGTCACAATGTCAAAAGAAGTAGTAGCAAAACAACAAACTGAGGTTTTAAGATAAGCACTAAGCTTGTTTACTTTTTTATTCATCACAAAATCGCACAAAAAACAATCACATGATAACAATAACTTCACTAGAAGCTACACATAACATATCAATCTAATAACATGATCAATCTACAACACATCATTCAAGTACAGAAAAAATGTACTTGACAATTAATGGACTCTAAGTATGAAAATCCTGGATATTGCTTTATTGTTTAATTACGCATAAAAATCATTTGTTTCTGGGGTACCCAGGGTTATAAGCACCGGGTACAGAAAATCCACTTTCTCACTTTTTTACATTTGCACATGCTTTCAAGTGCCAAAAAAAGATGTCCAGACATTCCTACCCCATTTTAATCAGCATGTAACCAGGCCTTATTGAATAAACAATGTACTTGTTCAAGTAACCTTCAAAATCAGTGAAATAGGTTTCTAATCATCCCTTGATAAATAAGATTCGTAATTTGATCCTTTTAATAAATTTTGAAGCACAGGATGACACAAAAAAAGCTATAAAATATGTATAACATTTCAATACAAAATACGAGTATTTGCTCATTCAACACTATATATATATAGAATACAGAGATAAATTATTCCAGGCCTGGTAATGAAGCCTTGTATAGTAACCAGGGAATTCATACACAAGTAATCACAGAAAACTGTCAAACAAACAAACTTTCAAATAAATGAATCACAAAAAAGGACATAAAACAACCATAAAGATGTCTCCATCATTGATTTTATCTCAAGAATTTCCGATAAATGTCACATAATGAAAATTTAGAAGCACACTAGAATACAACATATCATTCTTATAAATAAAAGTATATTATCTGCTTCCTTAATTGTGTTTTTTCTTTCAGCCATTATCTATAGGACAGTTTTATCTTTGTATGGACATTTTCTCCACTCTCTCTTGAGTACACAAAATACTCCAATTACGGATAGAAATCTCTAGAAAAACAGACTTTGTGAAAATATATTCAAGAGATGTTATCAAATATAATTAATGAGAGGCTGTGATATAGTGAGATGGCTATTATAAATAATTAAGTTTGTAAATTTTACTGGCTTGCGGAAAATTGATTTGTCAGATTAGATATTCTTCATATTACATGGATTCAGATACAATTATCAGAACTCATGCTATCAGAGACAATCTTTGTGCAATAAAATCAGATAGGTATTCATTTTATATGATCTGCATGTTACATGATCCTGGATCTTCATGTTACATGAAATCAGATACAATCTTCATGTCACGTGACACTGGCTACTGTCTTCATGTCACATGACAAAAGCCTTTACATCACATGACATCAAATACAGTCTTCGTATCACATGACATTATCTACATCACATCATTTACATCAGGTACAGTTTCATGTCACATGACGTTGATCAGAGAGCCTCATAATTTATAACAATTATATACATCATATATAGCAAACCTTGGTGTGTTTCAAACAAGATTATATGACACTATTTATGTTACTATAAACATGATTATATGAAACACTGTATATAATTACAAACAGATGACAGGACTATAGAATAAATTTTGTATATTTATAATATGAATTCAAACAATCAAAGCAAACAAGTAAATATCCAAAGACATTACCAGAAAATATGGAATGAAACAATCTTGCATTGATTGATATACATTAACACCATTCAACCATAAATAGATAACAAGCAGAGACTATCTAGGATAGCTTAATCATCACAACATCACACAATCAAACCTGTGTTAGCTGCAACCTCTCAATAACAGTCACCCTGTCAATGAAAGCCATTCTATTACAACCATCATTATTTATTTAGGACAAAGTGACCTCTGAATAAAGGTCACCTGTCAATAAAGGCCATAATTTGTCTTTCCCGAGGCTGGTCTTTGATCACAGGTTTGACTGTACTTTCTAGTATAATACAGTTCACTACACAGAGATGGCTTGCAGCATTTGAGCTAACAAAAAGTTTGCATTTGTTTTTGATGTACAACCATAACTACACATTGTTGAGAAGAATACTCCCGGACCCCCCACACACACTCACCGCTGTGATTTCAAATCCCAATCAAATTTCACATGATAGAAAGATGTCCAGCTAGCTTATAGTAGGTTAGTAGTTCTACCTAGGTGTAATCCTAGGGTCTTTCCTTACCTTCAAATCACCTTGGCTGTAGGTGTGACGTTAAACCCCAATGAAAAAAAAGTATACTTTTTTCATGAATTCTCCTGTCTTCCCAAACATACAATCACACAATATCTAAAATTATCTTTGTGACACAAGAAAACAATGCAACAAACATACATGACATAACAGGATGCCCTTGACATTAAAAATAGACTTAGAGAGCATCATAAGAGATCTGAACCTCATACATTATCATGACCTTTATCAGTGACCTTCATCAGTGACCTTTGTCAGTGACCTTTATCAGTGACCTTCATCAAATGCCTCCATATGGCAGATGGTATAGACATAGGTGAAATCATTTTTGATGCGAGTCCAATACTCAAATAAAATGTTAGATAATAAGCAGATGAAAATGGTCAAGTTCAAAGCTACATGATTAGAAATAGATGTAACTCGCAAAATTTGTATTTTCTGTTCTTTTTTCTAAACATATCCTTTGTACATGGAGGTATAATTCATCCCCAAATACTTGGATGGAGCCATAAGAAAGGGGTCAGTCTTGTTACCATAAACACAATTATTTTTTTCTGGCCTTATCTAGGATTGGTATGACAAAGTTCGTATTACGGTATCCGACATTAACACTGAATGTAATAATCGATGGACAATAATATAGCACTACTCATACATGGATAAAGCAAAAATAATAACAATAAAATATCAGCACTTTAAATACAGATTGGTTAGAACAATTTTTGTTAAAGAAATAATTCTGCAACATACAAATGTCATTCAGGTTGGTACTGGAGTAGGAGTTTTAAAAGCTGGCCACATTAGAAGACAGAATCATTGGGCACTTATAATAACTATTATTATGTTTTCACAATATTATGCTTAAAAATAATTTCAATGCTAGATCAAAATGCTATCAAATCAAACGTAAATCTACATTGCCTGATCATCAAACAAAGAGCAGACAATAACACTATGTTTATAACATGTTACCATGTAAACTAACAGTCTTCATAGAGTAAATAATGGTAACCACAGTTCAGGTCCCAACTTGAGAACAATCTCAGAGCTCAAATCTCAATTCTATTCTCAAATCATTAAGGTTGAAAAGATAGAACTGATTAATATTTAAATACCGGTACATCTTCAGATCAGTTATACTGTCAGAATAATGTATCAATAAGATCAGTATTGTCTGATCAACACTAACTTAGAAACATTTAAAGACAACTTATGAGATTTAATCTCAGAGACCAATATCAAGACTCAGGTTTAAGATTAATAAGATATTTCATTACAATACTTGTATCTAGTGTATCGTTGTCAACAACGCAACAACTCACCAAAATATAACCCTGTATTCAAATTTAAATTACTAAATAATATTCTAGCAGATTCAGCCACTTCCAAGTCCCTCCTCCAAATTGATTTTGACCACCACTCCCAACAGCACTACGACCATTAAATCAGAGAGCAGCAACAATATTGTTAATAGAATGCACAGAGCAAACACTGGTTGTACATACACAGTACACACACAGATTTTCAGTGACAGGTGAGTAGTTGCCTCATCTGATTCATATAGGATCACATTTATCATCAAAATGTACTGAACTGGCAATTATTTGATCATACTGACAGTATTATAAATACACAATACATAATATACTGGATAAATCATCAACAGTTTAATGATATTGATCGTCGGAAATCATGACGTCGTGGTTGGGGTTCATTCAGTATCATCAAAGTTGGCTCTGAATCTAGAAAAAAAAGAAAAGATAAAAGATGAATGATCTACATGTATATCACATTTATTTCATCCTGATGATTATTATTCTAATCTCTTTCAACATCACTTCCAGTTAAAAACAGTACCAGTGTTCTATAAGTTAGGATTGCTTACTTTGTAGTACCGGGTACATGTATTGAATTTACAGCCACTAAGTAAAACAGTGACCACCATTATACCAACTTTGTGATGGTTTCGCTTTATTGCAGTTTCGCTTTGTCGTGGTGAAAAAGCTAAAATACGACATGGCATAAATCAGTCACAATATGAACTGATTATAGCAGTCTAAAGAATGTGTTGAATACAAACACTTGTTTTAAAACTTATACAAAAGTTTGTCTTAAAAGATAGGTTCAGTTATAGGTGTATAGTTACATAAAAAATTAAACTAGTTTGTAACAGATGCGACAAACACCCCCACACACCCCTTTGACACAGACATGTTAATGTTATTTTCACCCTTGTCGTAGTAAAGGGACATTTTTTCCACTAGCCACTAACAATAAGGAAATTGGATTCCATTCAATGAACAATGAGACGAAGCAAACCCAATATTCGACCTTCGAGTGTGACCTTGATCTTGCAGGTGAACAATCACGCAAAATTGTTTTGAAATCCATCAGTGAACAACAAAGTTACAGTGTCAAAAGAAATGGGATGTGACAGGACTGGATATTTTAAGTGATTCCTGTATAGCCCCTACCACTGATAGTGGGTGGGGAAATGATTACCTTCAAAGTGACAATCAGGTGTTAGAGTATCTTCAGGCTCCTCCATGGCAAGTATATCTTCCTCGCCACAAGAACACGTAGAATCATGATGGACACGAGACCTATGTTTTACTATTGGATAATATTTCTGGTGAGACTTCAATTTTCTGAAACAAACATTCATACAAATTATAGAGCAATCATCATAATAAGTTTATAAAAGTCTTATCAGACTGAATGCTCATCCTATGTATCATAAAATGATGATGTTCAATATCACAAAATATGACATCATGGCAATTTCAACAGTGCACTTTATATAAGGTAATGCCAATAATAGCTTGTTCAATATTTCAAATAAATCATGTACATTTATTAGCACTCACTGTATGTAGAACAACATCTATGTACCGGTTCATGAAACATCAAACTAATTAATACAATTAATAACTTGATTGACTTCCTCCAGCAATATAACAGACACTATGAATCTAGAACTGTCCCTTTCAAATTGTTATTCATAATTCATGAACTATTCATGAACTACCGGTATTCATGAACTATGCAAAAAATAGTTCAAGAAAAAATATTGTTTTTCGTATATTCCATTCGAAGGGGTCAGACTGCAGAGACAGCAGAGACAGCAGTTAATGAACATTTTGTGTGCTTATATTATTGAATGTTCCAAAATACCAAACATATCTTTAACATTCAGTTAGCTGTTACAGTCAGAAGAAGACATAAGACACCATACATTATGATAGTGGTAATCTCAAGTACAAATGATATCTATCTAATATAAGATATTTCTCTGTGATTACTGTACAAATACTATCATCAATACAGACAAGATAATCTGTTAGAAGAAATAAGGGTTGTCCTAGCGACTGACCTTATAACGAATTCCTGGCAAATACTTGCATAAACATGGTAATTTTATCAGACAAATGTATATGCCAAAATTAAGCTGTCACAGACAATGAGACATTTGTTAAGCCATACGTAACATATAGTAGAGATCAAACAGTATTCAGGTAATATCAATAGAGCAAATTACGTTCATCCAATATTTAATCATTCAAGAAAAGCGTTAAAACAACAAGAGGGCCAAGATGGCCCTATATCGCTCACATGACAATCACTGTTCACTCATTAAAACATTGTTTTGAACCGGTGACCTAGTTTTTGACCCCAGATGACCCATGTTAGAACTTGTCCTACATATAAATAGGACAAACATTCTGACAAAATTTGGTAAAGATCCAATCAAAACCATGAAAACTACAGCATAGACAAGGTTTTCCTAAGATTTGACCTCATGACCTAGTTTTTTACCCCAGACGACCTATGTTTGAATTTGTCTTACATATCATTAAGACAAACATTCTGACTAGGTTTGGTGAAGATACGATCAAAATTTGACATCTACAGTGTTAATAAGGTTTTCCTAAGATTTGACCTTGTGACCTGGTTTTTGACCCTAGGTGACCCATATTTGACCTTGTCCTTAATATCATTAAGACAAACAATCTGACAAGGTTTGGCTAAGATCCAATTAAAACCATGACATCTACAGTGTTAACAAAGTTTTCCTAAGATTTGACCTGGTGACCTAGTTATTGACCCCCAGATGACCCATATTTATACTTGACCGTTATATCATTAAAACAAACGATTTGACAAAGTTTGGTGAAGATCCAATAATAACTGTGAAATCTACAGTGTTAACATGGTTTTTCATAAGATTTGACCTAGCGACCTAGTTTTTGACCCAAGATGACCCATGTTCGAACTCGTCCAAGATGTTATGAAGAAAAACATTCTGACAAGGTTTCATGATCATCCAATCAAAACAGTGACTTCTAGAGTGTTCACAAGGTTTTCCAGCAATTTGCCCTAGTGACCTAGTTTTACTACAGAAATGACCCATTATCAAACTTGACCTACATATTATTAAAATAAACATTCTGACAAAGTTTCATGAAGATCCAGTCAAAACAGTGATTTCTAAAGTGTTCACAAGGTTTTCCCTTATTTGGCCCTGGTGACCTAGTTTTTTACCCAAAATGGCCCAATATCTAACTCGTCCGAGATTTTGTTGATATTAACGTTCTGACCCAGTTTTGCTAAAATTGAGCTAAAAATGTGGCCCCTAGTGTGGTCACAACATAAAGTTTGACGACGCACGACGCACACCGCACGACGCCGGACGGAGAGTGATCCTTATAGCTCACTTTGTCACTTTGTGACATGTGAGCTAAAAATTACAATCTATAGAAACAAGAGCTTTAGTTTGAGTAATATACCATTATGTATAATAAGCTGCACAAAGTCTTGATCCAACACATACATATATACATGTATCATACCACAAACAGTATAAATTCACTGTATGGATAATGTATTTAGATATTTAATACAATTATATTAGAGTCTATTACAGGGCCCAGACTGGAGTAATTACAATGACTAATTGTTGTCCAGGACTACTATCATATAGTATTAGAAAGATAATACGTTTGAGATAATCTAAACAAAGAGTAGCTCTTACAAATATTGATATAACTGCAGAAATCCAGAGCTTTATTTCTATTTTACTTGTCAGTTAATTTCTTTTTTAGATGCATTATGTCAATACGGTTCCCTGTTGACCAGTTGAGAACATTGAATGTTAAAATGTTTGTAATAACATCTCCGAACAGATAGATAAGCTAGTGGTTTATTCATACTAGACTTTCACATGTTATTTTATACATCCGGTGATAATCACAGAGGCTAAATGTAGTTGTATTCATTTGGACAAATAGTCTCTGACATCATTATAGAATATCAAAATACAAGATTTCTATTTGACTCAATGATTCCAGCCAATAGTTTATTGTCACCTGATCTTAGTTGGTTTAATAAATACAGTACCAGCGGGGAATTATTTAAACTTTCAAAACCTTGTTTGAGTAGATCTATTAAAGGGGTGGAATGCAATTTATTCAGGTCTGACAATTCTGCTGATTTCTGAGGGACTACAAACAAATACAGATAAACCTGTATATAGATGGGGCCACCTCCAAATTAAGGCAACCATGTGAATAAAGGGCATTTGTTAAAAATAAGCGTCAATAGTTGTTATTTAGAACAAAATTACCTCCAAAAAAAGACCACCTGTCAATAAAGGTCATATTACGTCTTTCCGAAGGGAGGTCTTTGTTCATAGATATGACTGTACATATATCTATAAACCTAGGCCTCATCGTTTAATCATTTTAAAAACTCTAAAGGATGTTTCCACATATCATGACGGGATATTCAATGGTTCATATTAATTTATTCAGACATTTACAGGTACATAGAGTAAACACACTAAATTCACACACAAACACACCCATTTAGTATTCAATATTTTATCTATGATTGATGTTAAAGCTTTACATTCTACAGATGTATCAATACAGAACTAAAATTTGAAAACTTACTTTCTGTAGTAAAATATGATGGCAAAAGCTAAACCTATAACACAGATCAACACTGGTACTGATATATAAACCGCTATCAGACTGTGTTTCTCCTGTACTGTCGTAACATTTACATGGACTGGTACAGGAACTGAAACTGTAGGCGGTGAAACTGTTGGTGATTCTTCTCCGGTCCGTACTGAAAGTGAATTAAAACAATCAGTATTCATACATTTACGAATAACGCACTGGAGTTTCAATATATGAACCATCTTGGCGCGTGTTTTATGAATAAGATATTACATTTACATTGTAGTTAAATTTAACCCACTTGCGGCATAATATGTTTTGTCTGTCAATATATCCGATCAAAATGTCTAAAATGACATTTAAATGTAATATCCATTAATAATTAATATTTCCTATTTTACTAGTCATGTAAATCATATTTAAATATTAATTTGAATTTATTTCTGTATGTTACTGCACAATGGAGATGTCCTATAATCGCAGGATCTGGTATTAATTCCTGGAGAAAAACTATAACACCAAGTTATGTGACCACGCAGTCTCCAAAATCAAGCAGCTGATTGGTTCTTTCAAAGTACACTTCTTAAACTGTCCAATAGCAAGGCAGTATTCTGGGACTATAGTCCTCATTCTCTTTTATATCACCTAAGATTTTGTGTATATTTAAGAAATAATGACAAATATATAATACTTACAATCTAAAACACCAGCATCTGTTATAATGACAATATCATCTCTCGTAAACAAGGGAAATGCTAAATATTTGTGTTTAGCACCGTCTAGAAGCATTTCAACAACCTACAACACATTTCAAGCCAGAATAGTCACTCAGTTAATGTAGTACAATTTGAAATAATTATGCTATCATTAAACACCTGTAAAGAAAGGATTCATCACACCAAACAAAACATTTCTGCACAAGCATTTTCAACTAGTGCAAATCAAATAAATGCAGTCTTTGAATTTAGCATCGCACCATGGACTGAGACCACCAAAATGTCCGTCCGTCCAGTATGTTTGAAAAGGTCAGTGGTCTGATGATCCAGTAAATTTTTTCAGAGGACATTCTATCACATTTCAGAACAAACAAATAAGATATTTTAAACACTCAGGAAAAACATGTTCTTTAGCCAAATTATATGAAATTTTGTGTGTACTTTTTTGGTCCACTAAATCTTTATTCATTCCAGTAAAGTTTGTGAAGACTGTAGATGCTATAGTTATAAATTGTTAACAACAATGAATAAAATACAGAACATCCTCTGTAGAGCAACACCCTGTGGGAGCTGCAAATATTGGCTGTTGTTTAGAGGATGATGCTCTACAGAGGTTAAATTTATAGTAAATATCAGCTTAGGGAAATTTTGAAGGTGTTGTTATAGAGAGGTTGTTGCTCTACAGAGGGCCACTCTGGAGAGGTTTTACTGTAGTTTCCATTCATTTTAACTTAATGATATTATTTTCACTCCTAAAACTTACCTGAAATGTTGATGTTTCATTATTATCCATATTTGGTGGTAAGACAGTTAGATCTCCTACCACAGGTTGTGTTGGTGGTACAGACAATATTATACGTGATCTTCTTATGGCTAATATCTGTAATATAACATTGTGTAAATCAAAGTACCTACCGGTATAACACTGTCACTACAATAAAATTGCCGTGACGATCCTAAGTCGCTGACCTGAGAAAAGACTGTGGCTACTTTAATCTTAATCTTTGATTTGGAGAGCATAACACTGCCAAACCATAGAAATCATTTTGGTAAAGAAAAAAATTTGACGCCACTTCACGACTTAATTAAGACCACAGCATGACCACAAAAGCTCACAATGAACATGTTTAGGACAAAGATTCAAATTGAAGAAACAGGAGAGTTTACAACAATTACAACACAATATATACATAATTCAATTTATAGAAAAAAGAAGTAAAAAAAGACTTTGAGAGAATTTACCTGAGCTAGATTATGACAGAGTATTTCAGCTAATGCTTGTCTAACATTAAGACTTTGACTGTTATAATTGTTGATTTCCTCAGAGAAATGTAGACGTACTGTTGTCATATCATCTGAAATCCAACATGTACATATTTATAATCATAATCTTGTCACCTGGTTCCATCAAAAACCTTCATTTACATGTACAACACTTGCACTATAATAATGTATGTTTCAGAATGTATATGAATTGTATAAGTTAGAGATATGAACCAATATGTGTTTGTTAGAGGACCTTGGACTAACATGTTTATTTGGATAAACATTAAACACCTTCTGTAAACAAGAGGGCCAAGATGGCCCTATATCGCTCACATGACAATCACTGTTCACTCATTAAAATATTGTTTTGAACCGGTTACCAAGTTTTTGACCCCAGACGACCTATGTTCGAATTTGTCTTACATATCATTAAGACAAACAGTCTGACTAGGTTTGGTGAAGATACGATCAAAATTTGACATCTACAGTGTTAATAAGGTTTTCCTAAGATTTGACCTTGTGACCTGGTTTTTGACCCTAGGTGACCTATATTTGAACTTGTCCTTAATTACATTAAGACAAACAATCTGACAAGGTTTGGCCAAGATCCAATCAAAACCATGACATTTAGAGCTTTTACAAGATTTTTACCTAAGATTTGACCTTGTGACCCAGTTTTTGAACCCGGCGGACCCATGTTCATCCTTGACCCACATATCATTGAGGCAAACATTTTGACAAGGTTTGGTGAAGATCCAATTAAAACTGTGACATCTACAGTGTTAACAAAGTTTTCCTAAGATTTGACCTGGTGACCTAGTTATTGACCCCAGATGACCCATATTTATACTTGACCGTTATATCATTAAAACAAACGATTTGACAAAGTTTGGTGAAGATCCAATTATAACTGTGAAATCTACAGTGTTAACATGGTTTTTCATAAGATTTGACCTAGCGACCTAGTTTTTGACCCAAGATGACCCATGTTCGAACTCGTCCAAGATATTATGAAGACAAACATTCTGACAAGGTTTCATGATCATCCAATCAAAACAGTGACTTCTAGAGTGTTTACAAGGTTTTCCAGCAATTTGCCCTAGTGACCTAATTTTACTACAGAAATTACCCATTTTCAAACTTGACCTACATATTATTAAAATAAACATTCTGACAAAGTTTCATGAAGATAAATTCAAAACAGTGATTTCTAAAGTGTTCACAAGGTTTTCCCTTATTTGGCCCTGGTGACCTAGTTTTTGACCCCAAATGGCCCAATATCGAGCTCGTCCGAGATTTTGTTGATATTAACGTTCTGACCCAGTTTTGCTAAAATTGAGCCAAAAATGTGGCCCCTAGTGTGGTCACAACAAAAAGTTTGACGACGCACGACGCACACCGCACGACGCCGGACGGAGAGTGATCCTAATAGCTCACTTTGTCACTTTGTGACATGTGAGCTAAAAACAACAGCAATCATTACTCAGTACACTGATGCATGTACACTAGTTATACAAGATAGTGATGACTTATGTAGAACTACTGACATATGTACAGGAAATGTATATAAAAATCTGCAGATTATTCCAACTTCTAGATTTCACTCAGTACACCTAGATCAAATGTTGACTGAATTGTTCTCAGAAAACTGTAGAGAGATAATAAATGTCCAGCTTACCATAGACTTCCACAGGTTGTGTGTAGAATACAGAACTGACTGAGTTAAACACATTTAATGTTAGAATATATTCTCCTGGTTGATCAAATTCTTGCTGGATTACATTCTGCCATGTTAGTTGACGTATAGATCCTGTGACCTGAATTAGAAGGACATTATTAGTGTCTGTATGATGTCATACTGTCATAGTGGGAACATCACACTACAGAGAATGACAATCACAGATTTCTGAAGTAAAAGTAACAAGCGATGCGACAAGAAGACTGAATGTTTTTACTTATCCACGGTTTCATTCAATTATTTTCTGTCTTTCAGCTTAAAAACTTCATATACAGTGGTCAGGTCATTATTATTTGGAAATCAAAATATACAATACAAACTATTCAATAAAAAGATTACAGTTAGTATAAGTATGGTGTTGACAAACTCTGGGAATGATGCGTTTATAATCAGATAGACTTATAGATACTGGAAGTATATCATAACATGAGAAATAGAAAATTATTTATGAGTTTAAAAAAGTTCATTTTCTTAGTTTTCTGTACGGCTATTGACAATGAATCCTTCGTGTTTACAATCAACAACCGCTAGACACCAACCTTATTTTCAAACTGCCAAGCAAAATGTAATTTATTTTCGTGCCCAATATTTGTAACATTTCCAGATCCTATGACCGTCACATTGAAATAACTTGGCATACCAGTACGAACTCCCCACGGTATCTCCACTAATACACCAGTCAATTCATCTGTAATCAATAAATCAGAAAAATGTATCTCTAAATCACCCACAAAAAAAATTATCCTACGAACGTTCCATCGTAAAGGCAACATTTATTAATACCCTGTACACTAATTCTACCATATAGGCGTAAAAAGTAAATTATCGTTTCAGATTACAAGCTCACTTGTTTTTATTCTTTGTAACAACATTTGGAAGCCTGCATGCATAAGGGTAAAAAGTTGAAACAGTGGACATACCTTTCATTGAGCCTTATAAAATGTCTAGGGTATAAACATGACAAGAAAGTAACAATTTTTTATGTCTAACCATAAACTAATATCTATTAAGGATATCATTAATGCCTTCTGATTGTTGTTTGTTTTTGAAAGCAGAACTATACATCTTTGATTTCATATCAAATACATTCATTGAGATTTTATAACAATTTAACAACCTGAAGACCCTTAAAATTTCTACCAAACATAATGCGTACATGTGTACCAGTAGTATATAATGTATCAATATAATACATGAACAAACTGAAGCTTAGTTCTGTATGCTACACACACAGAGGATCACTAATTAAGGATAATGGACAAAGGGAGATAACTAGACATAAACCAACATAAATACATCAAATAGGGCTTACGCATCTAATTTACTTTGCAGTAACTCAAATGTTTTTCTTGAAATTCACCCATTCAAAATAAAACACCGAATTTTCTAATCAAGGTATGTGGTTGAAATATGTGTAAGATATTTGAATATACAGTCAAACATGTGCTAGTGGTCCCTCTGAATAAAGGCCACACTGTGAATAAAAGTCATTCTTTTAGAACAAACTGACCTCCAGAAAAGGCCACCTGTCAATAAATGATGGCATTCCAAAGGATGGCCTATATTCACAGGCTGTACACAAAATGTTGTTAATTATGAATACAGACTATTTTCTATTAATACACTTACCTTCAACATGTATATATAATTGTGCTTCAGATCTTCCCTTACTGTTTTCAGCTACCACTTGGATCTTACATCGACCCAGAGTATTAAATAAATGGGTAATAGAGGAGCCTTTCTTCAGTCCCTTTATGATGTATGGTTCACTATTGTTACAGAAAGTCCAGGTATAAGTTGTCTCATTTTCTGAACCCTAGAATGGATGTTACAAAACTCATGAGTGTCAAACTTTCTTATTACCTTATGACAAACATTTACCTGGGATTCAATTCATGAAAGAAGACACCAATTTAATGATGTCAAATGTCTGTGCAACATTATAAGATGTGCAACAAATTAAGTAAAATAAAATAAAAAATCCAATCTGAAGAATAGACATGTACAAAATAATGACTAATTTCAAAATGCTCCAAAAATTGGATGAATTTAAATGAAAATAACAGATAAATTATCTGCTAACAAACACTAATAGATAAAATACCAGTGCACAAGGTGATAAATTGAGTTGTAGGGCCATTATCAAAATACAGTTTAGTATATACGTAAGCTGGAGACTTTCCTAAACATCAACCAATCAGAAACTAGAATTGTAAGACTGGTTTTGAGTACATAAGATGTAAAACCTTAGATCCAGTCCACAAAAAACTTACAGATTCTTGTATCAATGTAAATGTAGCATTAGAACCTCTCTGTATACAAGCTTTAGGACTGATGATTTGTAAACCTCTTGGGGCTATCAGGGGACAATCTGTCTGTTCAGGGAGATAATGGCGATCCTTTCCACCTTGACAATTACTGCCAGAAATCTTCCTGAATCTACATAAAACATATTTTAATTAATAACACACCGTTACATTCAGATGAATTAAAAAAAAAAAAAGTTGGTATTAGAATAAGGTAGAATACTATGTAAACAAGACATTGCATTCAATAAATGCATATGCCCCTGGTGGCAGCTTGACTTCACCTCATCAGGACAGATGGACAAATTGATGTACAGACGTATGGACAGACATGGCAATCACCATAAAAAATAATACAAGTAATTCTGTCCATGATTTAAACATTGTGATTTTAGTGAGGTGTATTCTTCTCAAGAAAGTACTACTGAAAATGTGAAACTTTCACCATTACTTCAAAATGTCAATACACTGATAAACATTTAGATCCTTAAATAATCAAAATGTATGAGAAGAACCAATAATATCAAATTTGTTCTAAACCACAAATATAATAATTTAAATTTAAATCTTCACCCTCTAGTCTGGTTATATTTTCCATTGTTACAGCGTGGAGCTGGATAGTTATCTTCATGGAACCAGTCTGACTTCATACAGGAAGTGTCGTCTGCTGCAAGTTCATATCCAAAGTCACTGAAAACAAACAAGTATTGAACTATTTAATATGTTGAAAACATTCAATAATTCAGACAATCACAAATATTTCTTAAAGCGTAAAAATAGAAGCGTTATAATAGTTGAGTTATGTTACTAATATGTTTTGGTGATACAGAGCACAATGTCAGGGACATTGTTTACAGAGACCAATGTATTGCTGTATTGTAAAATAAGAACAATGTTAGCATTCCAGTGAGGCTTAAAATTAATAGAAGTATTCCAACATAATTTTAACATGTCTAACATATTCTAACATATTTAACATAATTCTAACATATAACAATTTTAACATAATTCTAACATTATAACATAATTCTAACTTATTCTACCATTCAAAGTCTTCTCTTCCACAAGAACAAGTCTGGACATTTTTGGGTCGGAAATAATCGACACCATAGTAACATTGTGACATCTGTTTACGTCTCTCATACACCAAGTTTTCACCCATAATACACTTCACACTGTTCTCCTAAAATATAACCACATACAAACAATGTTAAAAACCTACTGTTAGATGTGATTATTATTCTTGTCATTTATAAATATATTCAATTTCTAAAATTACATTTTTTTTGTACACCATAGAAAAATAAAAGTTGTCATTATCTTTTCAACAAAATCTATTCAAAGTTGATTTAAAAAACAAAATGTGTAACAGTTTAAAAAAGGTTACCATAACATCAGCAGACGGTGACCACAATTCATAATCCTCATAGCCACATTTACGTGACAAGACAGATTTAAAATCCATTTTAACCATCACCCAACCTTCACTAGTATTTGTGTGTCCAAACACACTGAAAACAATTAGATTTTAGCATCATAAGACAAAGACTCAGAGATTAACCAATGTTTATCAACATAAGTCTTCACATGTTTCTAACAATGAAATATTTAATGCTATTAGTTTGTCCTAATTTCTTGTCCAATGAAGTGTATGCATTTCATTTGAAATTTGGAAAATATTCACATAAAACCTGGAGAAAATAAGTCATTTGCTTTTTCTATATTACTGTACATAAATAAGAATCAACCACTTGTGACCTCGGATATTGCATAAAATTAAAAATATGACAGATAACTTATAAGTAACTATTACAGAGTCATCAAATTTATTCAGAATAAAGCATTTATGAATAACATGATTAAACTACTAACCAAATTATCTGATAATTCAAAATACATGTAAATAGACTTCTTTTAAAATTCCACCAACATTTTATAACCTACCTTGAAAGAAGAGTTCTACTGCCAGGTTCATTCACCACACCGTCTACATTCATGTTTATACCAGAGAAATTGTGGGTCACCCATGCGGCTCCCTCTGTACATGAGAAACTGAAATCATAACATATGCTATAAATTAACATTTTCTTGAAATGGGTGAGAAGACACAGAAAATACATAACAAGTTGGGAAGAGTACATAAAAGAAAATGTAACTTTGTGTGAATATAATTTCATGCTGTCATTTTAACTGTACTTGAAGTTCTCTGTAGTTGTATAAGTATGTGCATTTGAACCACACTATATGTTGTGTTGTATTTTTGATCTGTCAATATCTTGTTCTGATATTTACAATGTACTGGCTTATATATTATATTTCATGTTCATAAAAATTTGCTGTTATCTATATTTGTATGATGATACTACATAAATCTGAACAATAGCAAAACAAAAACTGTAGTTTAAGAGTACGATGTTTGCTCAGCAACAAAATAGTTTTCAGAAATGACCGAATTCAGGATTTATAACAAAAAACTTACTGCACTTCTTGGGTAGGCAAGCCTTCAGCAGAAATGGCAGATATAGCGCTTCCCTGATCCATAATATTCAGGAAATGATTTCCTGTAAATGGTGCCTAGAATGAGAAACAAAAGGAATCAGTAAAAAGTCAGAAAACATAAAACAGATGTCATCAATGAATGAATAAAAAGAAATAAGAAATCTTAAATACTATGTCATGTATTTCATTCCCATTTTTATCCCATAAAAAATTGTGCTACATTTATTTTTCATCTATCAGCAAATTCAATTCTAGTTGAGATTACTTTATTTCCAATCTAGTAAACACTAAAGCAAGCCTAAGATACTGTTCCTAGTAAATTCTCAGAGAAACAGCTTTGGTAAAACATTCTATAAGAGAACTATCTAATAAAGTTCTTATAACAACAAGGAGGAACAAAACTACAACAACATACATGTAGGATCTTACAACACATACATGTAGGATCTTACAACAACATACATGTAGGATCTTACAACAACATACATGTAGGATCTTACAACAACATACATGTAGGATCTTACAACACATACATGTAGGATCTTACAACAACATACATGTAGGATCTTACAACAACATACATGTAGGATCTTACAACAACATACATGTAGGATCTTACAACAACATACATGTAGGATCTTACAACACATACATGTAGGATCTTACAACAACATACATGTAGGATCTTACAACAACATACATGAAGGATCTTCCAACAACATACATGTATGATCTTACAACATACATGTAGGATCTTACAACAACATACATGTAGGATCTTACAACACATACATGTAGGATCTTACAACACATACATGTAGGATCTTACAACATACATGTAGGATCTTACAACAACATACATGTAGGATCTTACAACACATACATGTAGGATCTTACAACACATACATGTAGGATCTTACAACAACATACATGAAGGATCTTACAACAACATACATGTAGGATCTTACAACAACATACATGTAGGATCTTACAACAACATACATGTAGGATCTTATAACAACATACATGTAGGATCTTACAACACATACATGTAGGATCTTACAACACATACATGTAGGATCTTACAACAACATACATGAAGGATCTTACAACAACATACATGTAGGATCTTACAACAACATACATGTAGGATCTTACAACAACATACATGTAGGATCTTACAACAACATACATGTAGGATCTTACAACACATACATGTAGGATCTTACAACAACATACATGTAGGATCTTACAACAACATACATGTAGGATCTTACAACAACATACATGTAGGATCTTACAACACATACATGTAGGATCTTACAACAACATACATGTATGATCTTACAACATACATGTAGGATCTTACAACAACATACATGTAGGATCTTACAACACATACATGTAGGATCTTACAACACATACATGTAGGATCTTACAACACATACATGTAGGATCTTACAACACCAATATACATGTAGGATCTTCCAACAACATACATGTAGGATCTTCCAACAACATACATGTAGGATCTTACAACAACATACATGTAGGATCTTAGAACAACATACATGTAGGATCTTCCAACAACATACATGTAGGATCTTACAACAACATACATGTAGGATCTTACAACAACATACATGTAGGATCTTACAACAACATACATGTATGATCTTACAACAACATACATGTATGATCTTACAACAACATACATGTAGGATCTTACAACACATACATGTAGGATCTTACAACAACATACATGTAGGATCTTACAACAACATACATGTAGGATCTTCCAACAGCATACATGTAGGATCTTACAACACATACATGTAGGATCTTACAACACATACATGTAGGATCTTACAACAACATACATGTAGGATCTTACAACAACATACATGTAGGATCTTACAACAACATACATGTATGATCTTACAACACATACATGTAGGATCTTACAACAACATACATGTAGGATCTTCCAACAACATACATGTAGGATCTTACAACAACATACATGTAGGATCTTACAACAACATACATGTAGGATCTTACAACACATACATGTAGGATCTTACAACATACATGTAGGATCTTCCAACAACATACATGTAGGATCTTCCAACAACATACATGTAGGATCTTACAACAACATACATGTAGGATCTTACAACACATACATGTAGGATCTTACAACAACATACATGTAGGATCTTCCAACAGCATACATGTAGGATCTTACAACACATACATGTAGGATCTTACAACACATACATGTAGGATCTTACAACACATACATGTAGGATCTTACAACAGCATACATGTAGGATCTTACAACACATACATGTAGGATCTTACAACAGCATACATGTAGGATCTTACAACAACATACATGTAGGATCTTACAACACATACATGTAGGATCTTACAACACATACATGTAGGATCTTACAACACCAATATACATGTAGGATCTTCCAACAACATACATGTAGGATCTTCCAACAACATACATGTAGGATCTTACAACAACATACATGTAGGATCTTAGAACAACATACATGTAGGATCTTCCAACAACATACATGTAGGATCTTACAACACATACATGTAGGATCTTACAACATACATGTAGGATCTTACAACACATACATGTAGGATCTTACAACACCAATATACATGTAGGATCTTCCAACAACATACATGTAGGATCTTCCAACAACATACATGTAGGATCTTACAACAACATACATGTAGGATCTTAGAACAACATACATGTAGGATCTTCCAACAACATACATGTAGGATCTTACAACACATACATGTAGGATCTTACAACATACATGTAGGATCTTACAACAACATACATGTAGGATCTTACAACAACATACATGTAGGATCTTACAACAACATACATGTAGGATCTTACAACACATACATGTAGGATCTTGCAACAACATACATGTAGGATCTTCCAACAGCATACATGTAGGATCTTACAACAACATACATGTAGGATCTTACAACACATACATGTAGGATCTTACAACACATACATGTAGGATCTTACAACACATACATGTAGGATCTTACAACAGCATACATGTAGGATCTTACAACACATACATGTAGGATCTTACAACACATACATGTAGGATCTTACAACACATACATGTAGGATCTTACAACAGCATACATGTAGGATCTTACAACACATACATGTAGGATCTTACAACACATACATGTAGGATCTTACAACACATACATGTAGGATCTTACAACACATACATGTAGGATCTTACAACACATACATGTAGGATCTTACAACAGCATACATGTAGGATCTTACAACACATACATGTAGGATCTTACAACACATACATGTAGGATCTTACAACACATACATGTAGGATCTTACAACACATACATGTAGGATCTTACAACACCAATATACATGTAGGATCTTCCAACAACATACATGTAGGATCTTCCAACAACATACATGTAGGATCTTCCAACAACATACATGTAGGATCTTACAACAACATACATGTAGGATCTTACAACTGCATACATGTAGGATCTTACAACAGCATACATGTAGGATCTTACAACACATACATGTAGGATCTTACAACAACATACCTGTAGGATCTTACAACAACATACATGTAGGATCTTCCAACAACATACATGTAGGATCTTCCAACAACATACATGTAGGATCTTACAACAACATACATGTAGGATCTTACAACAGCATACATGTAGGATCTTACAACAGCATACATGTAGGATCTTACAACACATACATGTAGGATCTTACAACAACATACCTGTAGGATCTTACAACAACATACATGTAGGATCTTACAACAGCATACATGTAGGATCTTACAACAACATACATGTAGGATCTTACAACAACATACATGTAGGATCTTACAACAACATACATGTAGGATCTTACAACACATACATGTAGGATCTTACAACAACATACATGTAGGATCTTACAACAACATACATGTAGGATCTTACAACAACATACATGTATGATCTTACAACAACATACATGTAGGATCTTACAACAACATACATGTAGGATCTTACAACAACATACCTGTAGGATCTTACAACAACATACATGTAGGATCTTACAACAGCATACATGTAGGATCTTACAACAACATACATGTAGGATCTTACAACAACATACATGTAGGATCTTACAACAACATACATGTAGGATCTTACAACACATACAATAAAACATGAAATGAAAGCACTGCTTACAGCATTCCATGTTTGACCAGCATCTCTAGATATATAAACATGTGGAATAAAGTTCAGGTAATCTCCCACACTACCATGTGCTATAATCAATCCGGGAGCTTCCTCGGATGTTACGGCTATTGGTATTCGAAGAAATTCATTGGTTGTACCAATGTGAAGATGTAAGCTACATTTCTGAAACAAACAAGAAACATAGATTTCATAAAGCACTGATTAATCTGCATTAGTAGTAAGTCAAACATGATCGAAAGATGCTTAACAAAGACTGGTAGTGGCCAAAATCATCCATCTAAGAAAATTTTACTTTTTTTAATTTGAATATTTCAGGCAAATTAATTTGACCACTAAATAAGACAATGTCAAATAATGACCAGTTTTGGTGCTCTCCCAAATTCTGATGAGTTTCAGAAAACAAGATTTTTTCATTATACTGGTTTGTATAGCAATTACATTCTCCTCACCAGTATCCATAAACAATTCATCATCATTAGATATCAATAAATAAGTTCAGTCAAACATGACTTAAAGTAATGTTTCTATCTTATTTCATAAAAAATGTTAAAACAAACTTTTTAAAATTTATTTGTTATACTTTTATGTCATGCAGCAAAAAAGTAGAAATTTACCTGTGTATCGTGGCAGGTGTTCTTCAATTCTTCTGGTGGAGGTAGAAGTTTCCATGTACCTCCCTTATCATACGTGATAAATGATTGCTGTTTATATAAAGCATGTTCTGATGTCCGTATGGTCTCATATTTGTTGATAATATACACCCCCTTCAAACCCTTCATCTAAAATAATCAAACTTTTGTTTTATCCATGGTACAGGGATCTCTGATTATACATTATAAGTTGAGGCCCAAAAATGACCCTTTGCTGATAATAAATGTACATTGTAAAAGTAAATTTGACCCTTCGGTATAAATTCTCAAAAGAGTCAGAAATGCCATTTTCAAATGAAAGCCCTGTTGGAAAAAATAATAATATACAAATAATTATGATATAGTGAACTAGGTAGACATGTATTATAATTGTCATGTATGTAACTGTACAAAAAAAGCATTATTTTACATTTTATATTATTATTGTTTTACATTAAGTTTTTGTGATATTTTAATCTGACTGCAGACAAAATGTCAAACAATAACACATAGATTTACGATCCAAAGAGTTGTGATAATTTTATCTTACGAATGAAAAATTTCCAGGAAGCAGAAAAATATACAAAGGAAGATAAGCAGATGTGAAAACTGACCTTAATTAGATCCACGTCAAACTTTCCTGGATACCTCAGTCCTACAACATTCTCAACAGACGTGATATAAAACTGTCCAGTGACATCAGACAGATATAAGTTAGATATATCACCTTCATGATCAACAGCTATAAATACTTGTTTCTCACTGCAATCAACTATATTAAAATCCTGAAATATGTAATATATATATATACAGTCACACCTGTGTTAGTACTGGCCACCTCACAATACAGGCTGTTGCTCACCTGAGAACAATTTATTACAGATTGATTGATGAGTGTAAATATGCAAAATTAAAGAAATTTTGAAAAACCAAGGGCCCATTTTGCCCATAATGAATTTTATTCAGGACTTTATAGTCAAACAATTTCTGTGTAAAAAAGCAGTCTATTTATTTCTGGACAATGAATGGAAAAATATGTTTTTATTTGAAAAATATAACAATATTAGTAAGTTTTGAATTCAACGTAAAAAGTCACAGACTTGTGTTCATGGTATATGAATAGAATTACAGAAAAATTCCCCAAAATAATCAAATTCTTACCAATGGTACAAGAGTGTTTGGAAAGTAAGCTTTCTTGAATGTTCCTCTTCTGTAGGAGACAAACAATGAAGTAAGGTCATCAGTAGATTTCTGGATGAAAATGTACTCATTCTCAACAACCAAAGAATAGAAGTCAATAGAACCAAGTGTAGCGTCTACAGGAACTTTCTCACATGATGGAGCTACAACATGTTAGACATGTATAAATACATCTACAAATGTGATAATTGATAAAATACCATGATTAATTGCTGGTAGTACTCATATTTTCTCAATTTTGTATATTTTGTTAAAAAATATCTGACAGATCACAGTACCCATAAAATCTCACCTTTGCATGCAAAGTAGGTCACTGGCCCCATGGGGTCTTGAAGTTCCATATGTACAACATCAGGACTAAGATCCACATCAGTCACAGCCCAGAAAAATCTTTCTGTTACTCTATTCATCATCAGCGTCCATGTTAGACCAAAATCTTCAGACACATATAACTGTAATATATACAACAGAAATTTAAATTCTTTTAATTCTATTTCTCATCTTTGGACATGAACTGATATCAAGTACAGTCCAACCTGTGTTAGTAGCCACCTCCTAATAAAGCCACCCAGTGAATAAAGGTCATTCTTTTATAATAACCCCAGAATAAAGATCACCTGTCAATTAAGGCCACATTTTGTCTATCCCAAAGATGGCCTTTGTTCACAGGTTTGACTACATATTGTTTTCATTCACTCAGAAGCAGTGCCTGTAACATTGTTATCTTTGCTGGGGAGAATATAGCCATTTGTAGATCTATGAAAGGTCTAAATCATGTTTACTAGGGGTGACTATTGGGTCCACTTTTTGCTATTACAATACTATTGCTATTGCTGAAAGTACTATTGCAATACTATTGATCGAAACTATTACGATACCTTTTGCAATAGCTATTGTCAAGATTTGAAAACCACAGAGAGTAAATGTGAAAGATTGTAAATACATACTAAAATGTTTGTGGAAATGATATAAAATGAATTGGACAGAGATAGACTAATAAAATTCAGTTCAAATACTGCATTGTGTGCTTTTTTATTTCCGTACTTCCTAGGCAATAAAATACTGAAATTACATTAATATCATGATTAAATGACTAGACTAGACTACACTAAACAGTCAAGCATGAAGGAAAGTATCGTAACTATCGTTAATTGAACTAACTATCGGCAATAATTATTGGATCGAGACGTTTACTATCTATCAAATTTTATTTGATCATTATAAATACAAATGACATTTCTGAAATCCCTACCATTCACAGTTTGCTCACAAATTTTACATACCCAGTACATGTATTTGTTCAGTTATCATTGTATTAATTTACATCATTATGATGATATTTTGAATCACTTTTACTCTAGTTATCTTTGACTATTCAGAAATACCTACCTTCATATCTCTTAGACTATAAGCGAGAACTTTTGACGAGTTTGTAGGGTGAAGTAATATCCGGTATGGGTTAAAGTTCAACTTGACTAATGTCCAGTTCTGACCAGTGTTATTTGTAATGTATAACTGCCTCTGTGCCAGATCGGAAAGAATTATCTGAAATCAAGATATTCAAAATAAATTCAACATCACTTATTGTACATAAAAGGTTTCCATTCATTGAGAAAAACAGAGTGTAGCATTTAATATTTGAAAACATTTCTATATTATTCCAAATGTATGCCGTACACTTTCTATTATCTCCCTTGGATTATTAAACTAATTAGAATAAAATCAAGCAGTCACCTGTGTATTTGATCAACCATCAGTATTGAGACAAAATAAACAGAAAATTATTGAATGAAGATCTTATTTGACTGTATGTTACCTGTTAGCATGATAAAAAGGTCAATACTTCAGGTTTACTACAAGTTTTATTCAATGAAGTGACAAGGACAGTGACCATTTTGTATAGTACATGTACAAGTTACGGGGTATATATATTGTACTTGTACCTGTAAATATATTATTATAAGACCAGATACAGTATAGTCATGTTTACAGACTGACACCCTTTTGGTGAAGCCAATGTCCAGGTTTTTGACAGAAAAATATGAAAATAATAGGAGATAAAATATACAGCTAAAGTTCAAAAGGTATTTTTTTTAAAAATTAAAAATGTTTTGTGACCTAGCTGTCTAGTTACGTAATTATGACTTTTTAATTCAGGCTACCAGGAATAATTTCCTATAGAACACTAAAATTTTGTCTTTTTTTCAAAACATTTTAAGTGACAGTACACAGAATTTTTAGACAATGTGAACTTGACTTGTTCTGGTTTATTTAGTAACAAAATGATGTCACTAAATCTACTACACCCAGACTTTAAGTTCTTGAAACTTACAGAGAATTTATCTGGGACTGTTTACACTGTATATAGTTTATCAATGCTTGTGTTAGTATATGGGTTTAATATAAAGTACAGAGATAAGACTGAGTACATAATTATTAAGTTCACCTGTACATTAACAATATGATAAAACATGTCATCTCCTCTGTTAAGACATAAACAAGAGAAAACCTTTAATATTATATACATAACTACAATATTTCACATACACAGAACATATACACAGAGATGAAGTTAGCGATGTTCTACGAAATACCCAACCACAGCAACAGAATGCTGATCTCATACAGTGCCTGCAAGAATTAATATGAATTTATTGAATTATGAAGTTTTCCGCTAAATTTGTTGTAACATGTAAATGAATCATAACATTAGGAAGGTTGATGATATACTCATTGACTTATAAACTCTATATAGAAATATAGGCATTAAAGAAGTCTTCTCAAAACTTACATTTCTTAACATACCGGTACTGCATAAATCTATTTTAAAATATAACTTGTCAAATATTTCCTAAAACCACTCTGGTTTGCATACATTCTGTCCAATTAGGATAAATGTTAATGGGTGCGGTAAATATCTTATGATATTTTAATGTCCTTGAAATTAAACCCCACATTTACACTATAAAGTTTTAAGAAAACAGGGCCGTATCACCTTGGAGGGGGGGGAGGGGTAGGGGGACTTATCCCCCAACAAAATTGCTCCCTACAGGCCTGCTTTCAATGCTTACTAAAAATAATAATCTTACTTTATTTCTGTCAGCCTTTGAAGAGACCATATGATTCACAGCAAACAAGGGAGGTAAATCTACTTTCTTGTATTTTTCTCCATAATCTGTAGATCTGTAAATAAAATCACAGAGATCAATGAAGATGATGAACTAAGTGACATTGTGAGTTACATGACTCACAGGACTTCTCCATAATGGTTTTAGAGTGGCCCTCCTTGACCAACAATCTCCATTCAACAACAGCATGATTTTTCCCATTGTATGATTTAACTAGTAATTTAACCTCTCTAGACAACAACCTCTCAACAACAACATAATTTAGCCACTCCCAAAGGGTGTTGCTTTGTAGAGGTTGCACTGTATTATTATATAAAGAGAGCAAATTGGATTGTAAGAATAGTGTGTGTTCAAAAACAAGAAAGTTGGCATCAAATTAAACATCTATAATATATATAATGCCCCGATCAAAGTCAAGATATAAGATTTGAAACAAGAGGGCCACATTGGCCCTTTATCGCTCACCTGAGAACAAAGGCCAATAACCAATGACCAGGTAGTATAGTTTCCATCTCGTAAAACTCATTTTTACGTAGATTTTGAGATCAAAACCAACAATGAAGGTATAATACTGTTAAACAAGCTAAAACGTAGCAAATTTTCTAATCCAAGGGTCCATAACTCTTGAAGTTGTGGTCGGATTCCACCCATAACTTAACTTGTCCATAACCATAAGGTCATACACATTCATTGTAAATATGATTAGGATCGGTGAATAAATGAAGGCGCTAGAGTGTAAACAAGCTAAAATATAGCAAATTTGCTAAGTCAAGGGCCCATAACTCTTGAAGATGTGGTCCGATTCCGCCCATAATCGAACTTGTTCGAGATCTTTTGGTTATTCTCATTTACTGAAAATATGATTAGGATCGGTGTATAAATGAAGGCGCTTGTGTGTAAACAAGCTAAAATATAGCAAATTTGCTAAGTCAACGGCCCATAACTCTTGAAGATGTGGTCCGATTCCGCCCATAATCGAACTTGTTCGAGATCTTTTGGTTATACTCATTTACTGAAAATATGATTAGGATCGGTGTATAAATGAAGGCGCTAGTGTGTAAACAAGCTAAAATATAGCAAATTTTCTAAGTCAAGGGTCCATAACTCTTGAAGTTGTGGTCCGATTCCACCCATAACTTAACTTGTCCATAACCATAAGGTCATACACATTCATTGTAAATATGATTAGGATCGGTGAATAAATGAAGGCGCTAGAGTGTAAACAAGCTAAAATATAGCAAATTTGCTAAGTCAAGGGCCCATAACTCTTGAAGATGTGGTCAGATTCCGCCCATAATCGAACTTGTTCGAGATCTTTTGGTTATACTCATTTACTGAAAATATGATTAGGATCGGTGTATAAATGAAGGCGCTAGTGTGTAAACAAGCTAAAATATAGCAAATTTTCTAAGTCAAGGGCCCATAACTCTTGAAGTTTGGGTCCGATTCCGTTCGTAATCGAACTTGTCCAAGATCTTTTGGTTATACACATTTACTGAAAATATGATCAGGATTGGTGAATAAATGAAGGCGCTAGAGTGTAAACAAGCTAAATATAGCAAATTTTGTAATTCAAGGGCCCATAACTCTAGAAGTTATGATCAGATTTTGCCCATAATCGAACTTAGCCGAGACATTGTGGCCATATACATTGTGAGCAAGTTTAATCAAGATTCGTAAAGAGTTGCGGTTGCTAGAGTGTAAACAAACTAATTGTGGACGGACGACTGACGCCGGACATTCACCGATCCTAAAAGCTCACCTGATGAATCAGGTGAGCTAAAAATTACAATAATGCTGATTTTCCTCCAGAAGTTGCCAGTTCCTAGTGGAAAGTTAAGTTAGTACTGGTTAGATTACCTTCTAGGAAAACTGCCACTGTATACAACTAAAAGATTGTTGAAAACACAGTAGATTGAACAACCTTGTCAGATCGATGGCTTTCATTGAGAAAATTCAACCTGACAGATAATCTATGAGTCAAATATTTATTGTCCCGCCGTAGAGTTATCTGTTGTACCTATATAAGGTCATATCACTTAATTCAATCTTTCAGGAATTTCACTTTACGCATACCTGCAGTTTGCACCAAAACTCACTATAAAAAATTCTCTTTAATATATGAAGAAATATGTAAATCTCTTAGTGGATGATAAATGTTATAATGATTAAAGTAGATTATGAATGATACACATGGCCATCAGGGAAAATAACCTGTTGATAAATTAATCAACAAGATATTAGAGACAGAAGATAATCAGGTTCTGATTACATAGATGATACTTAGAAAATCTTCATAAAAACAAGTTTATCAGGACATATTAACATGGCTTATCTTAATCCCATGTCTGTGTTTGAAGTCAGCATCGTTTCATCAACAAACTACGTAAATCAAAACAAACCTAGTGACCTCCTCCCATCCGAGTCTTTTACGCAAGTATTAGGATATAAACTAGTTTATCTAATTATGTCATTAGGTTTATAAAGGATAGAATTATTCATCTACGCACACACCTATCATATAAAGATATATTTTGTGACTTCGCATTAACACATTTCTCTGTACTGGAACATGATACAATGGCTACATCATTAAGCATACAATTATGTAGAACATCTAAAAAATCAAAGTACAGAAAGTACACATGGAAAATGATCCGATGCAGACTTGCAATGCAACATGGAACAGGAACTAGTTTAACAATTACTTGGACGGTGTAGAATAATGTAGTACTTCGGTACGCATCAAACTTCATGCTCGCCCAGTGAGTGACAGCTATTGAGATCTGAACTATGGTTCAGTCTCCAATTATGAATGTAAATAGGATTGCCTTCTATAACTTAGTTAGAAACACTTCTAAGAAAGTAACTGATGTCAAAAGAATTTTGAGTTATATAATTATTTAGTTGTGTTATTTTGGTGTTGTGTAATTCTTGTGTTGTGTTATTTTGGTGTTGTGTAATTCTTGTGTTGTGTTATTTTGGTGTTGTGTAATTCTTGTGTTGTCTTATTCCAGTTGTCTTATTCTGGTGTTGTATATTCTTGTTTTGTGTTATTTTCAGAGTGAGTACAGAGTCAAACATTGTGTTATATTGCATATATTGACTGCGTTATTTCATAGTTGTTGTCATTATTATGTTATGAGTTGTGTTGTATTGTATTGTGCTTTGTTGTTGTTTTGCATGTGTTATACATTGTCAGGACTTTGAGCTATATTGTTTTACATTGCTTGTAACACTGCATTGTATTGAGTAGCATTGTGTAGAATTTTATTGTGTAGTGACATTGCGTTGTGTTGCATTGTTTTGTGTTTGAATGTGGTATGTTGTGTTGTGATATGTTGCAACATGTTGTGCTTTAATGTGACATGTTGTGGTGAGATGTGTTGTAACATGCTGTGCTTGAATGTAACATGTTGTGGTGTGTTGTAACAAGTTAAGTTTGAATTTGACATGTTGTGGTGTGATGTGTTGTGACATGTTGTGTTCTGATATGTTGTAACATGTTGGGCTTGAATGTGCCATGTTGTAGTGCGTTGTGTTGTAACATGTTGTGCTTGAACGTGACATGTTGTAGTGCGTTGTGTTGTAACATGTTGGGCTTGAATGTAACATGTTGTGCTTGAACGTGACATGTTGTAGTGCGTTGTGTTGTAACATGTTGGGCTTGAATGTGCCATGTTGTAGTGTGTTGTGTTGTAACATGTTGGGCTTGAATGTGCCATGTTGTAGTGCATTGTGTTGTAACATGTTGTGCTTGAATGTGACATGTTGTAGTGCGTTGTATTGTAACATGTTGGGCTTGAACGTGACATGTTGTGTTCTGATATGTTGTGTTTGAATGTAACATGTTGTGATGTGATATGTTGTGTAAAAGAGTGTTGTGTTGTGATATGGTTAAGTGTGTTGAGGTGTGATTAGTTGTGGTGGGACATGTGGTCTAGTGAATGTTGTGTATAAGCATATCGTTCGGGTGTAAAAAAAAGTTAATTAATGTAAGACACCCAGTAATTGTATTATTCCTCATGAAGTGTGGAAATGATATTTCAGGGTAAAAAACAGATGTACCTTTTTACATATCTGTAGTTGCTGCATAGTTAGGATACAGTATGACAAAATTGTTGATGTGAATCACAAGTATTTACATGGCATGATCAGGTTGATAGTATTAGATATATCTCCAGATATCTAACACAAGTTACATACAGTATGGCAAATACAGGCAAACTGCAACATCAGAAACATTCTATAGATATCCAGGGACAGTTTAAAGTTCATTTGTGTAAGAAGCGACAGACATAGGGACAGTTACAGATACATTTTTGTATTGTAACTGATGCAGTGATTAACAGATACAGTGATTAACAGGTAAAGGAAAAGTAACAGATACAGTGATTAACAGGTATAGGAAAAGTAACAGATGCAGTGATTAACAGGTACAGGAAAGTTACAGATTCAGTGATTAACAGCTATGGGGAAAGTTACAGATACAGTGATTAACAGGTATTGTGATTAGCAGGCATAGGGAAGTTACAGGAATAGTGATGAACAGGTATAGGAAAAGTAACAGGTACAGGGAGTTACAGGTATAATGATAGCTAAAAGTATGGAAAGTTACAGGAATAATTGCAGGTTAACATATGTATGGACAGTTACAGATATTGGGGATAGTTACAGGAAGAGAAGACAGATTTTCAACATGTTTCCGACTTATTTGTTACCTAACAAATAAAAAATTAAGATCACTTATATTTCTGTACAGAGTTTCCTTTAATAACTGTTTGCTATGTTTGCATTGATAACAAGTTCATTACAAGTTCATAGTGATTATTTCTGCTCTATCTATTATTACACATACGTAATAAAAAAAGTACTATGTGACTGACGTCATGCTTGCTGACATTTTAACTGGATGTAGCAGCTGTCGGCATGAACTCTATGATAATATCTTGTTTGTTTTATAAATATGTTACACTAAATACGTAGATATATATAATATGTTCCAGTGGAAAATTCCAGCAAAACCGAATACCTGAATGTAGGTGTAGAAAATAACATAATCTTGATTTCTTCTTACTGTTGAACAAACATATTAACAGAAAAAACAGTTGCCTAGACATGTATGTACATACAGCTGTTACACAATTATAGTATGACTTAACAAAGAATTATAAGTTACAATTAACTTGAGTAAGTCAGACATTATAAATGAAATTTGTGTCAGTTCCCCAGAACACATAGGAGTGAAACAGAACCTTGTGAGTGGTAAACAACACAAAACAATGAGTTTGAACCCAAAACAATATAAGGATTGTTTCCAATCATAAGAATAAGCTGACTCAAAAGTGATTCACAATAGCAACAGGAAGTGTTTGTGAAATATGGATGCCCCCTAAAGCCCAACTGGATAGTAAGACCTTGACCTATTGAACTTCAAATCAATAAGATCGTCTACATGTAAGGACCGATATCCAAACCAAATCTGAGGACCTAAGGACAAATCGTTCTAAAGCAATTTGTCGGACAAGTTTTTTGTGCGGCAGGTCACTGTGACCTTGACCTTTGATGTACTGACCTCAACATCAATAAGGGTCACTTACATGTACCAACCTCAAAACAACATCTGGATATAGCTTAGGCCAAATCGTTCCCTTAAGTTATTGGTTTGGTTACTGACGGATGGACCGACTGACGACCGACCATCTAACTGGCATGTGCAAAGCGATGTACCCCCTTTTCGAATTTTCTTCGAAAGGGGGCATAATTATGCTCTCAATCAGAATTTAGGTCAAATAAGTTGATTTTTAACTAAAGAGTGGCCTGAACAGTCCCTTAAAGCCATGATTATACAGCTGGTAAAGACCTTAGTTTAATGGGATAAGTAATAATAAACTTGTAGTGTTGAAATAGGAAATCATGAAAAGTAAATTGCATCATTATCAATTCATGTAATAGAATACACTGGTCCCTGAGCACCTACTGTCACATTGAAAGCCAGGTACCAAAATGATGCAATCTAGCTTTCCATATATAGGTTGACTGACTTTCTACTGATGTATTGAATTACTTTCAAGAATCATTCTGATGCATTCTTCGACACAAATAGATCACTAAATGTTACGACATTTACAGTTGATAATTTTCAGACCTAACTAATAGTAGTAAACAATATATACTCATTCACATCTGTATGTAGTTGTATGTCTGTTAAATAAATGTCTGGCATTATCTATAACACTGTATAATATGTAATGTTATTGTTGACAACATTTTCACACCATATATCAAAGTTCAACAACTGTGTTACTATATAAGAGTTACTTGGTGCGTCTATCAGAGATATAAAATAGACAAACTGAGTAAACCTAGAATGACATTTCTTAAAACTTAATTATTTCTAAGATTCAACAAATTTTCCTACTGATAGTAAATCTGACCCTTTTGACAAATTCTCAAGATTCAGAAGCTTTACTTTGCTAATGTCAAGAATCAAAATGCCATTTTAAGGGTTAAATGAGAGTCCTGTAAATCCACTATTTATGTAGAACTCATTATTAATACTTGTATAAATCTACATATACAGTAACAGACATTCTATGTCATATCTGAACTATTAAAGGAAGACTTATATAATCTTATACATACTCTAAAATGTAAAAAGGACAAATTGACTGTTGAGTTCAGATAGAGGAGTCCCGAACATTAATTATAACCTTCCTTCCAGTTCTTTGATTACGCTGACACTATTCACAGTATATCATGGATATATAATAATTAAAACATGATTACAAGAATGATCTTAAATTAATGAACATTGTCTGAATTACAAAGCAAGAAAACTTAAGTAACGTAAAATTCCTACTAAAGGCCCCTGGGGACTGAACATTTTTCAAAAGGGGGACGCCTATTAAGATGAGTTTTTGCCTAAATCATAAATCAGCGAGAATGGTTTAAATTGAGCTATCCAATGATTATTTAGGATTACATCATCAATAAATGGCCAACATGACTTTTATTAAGTCATATTAGTGTTATTAGGACTTAGTGAGAAGATAAAAAGGGGGAGGGGGCTTTATTAAGGGAGAGGTTTTTAGTAGGAATATTACGGTACATTAATTATAATGGTCAGGCCTAAAACCATGCTGTCTTCAACAAACAAATTTTTATGTTTTTTTTTGGTTGTTGAAATAAAGTCACTCCTTCTGCTATGGTAAAGCCTGTTGTATAAGTCCATACATTACCATGTTACTTATTATTATTACATCACAATAAACTAATGATATCAGTACTTGAAATACCAAACAGAGGTTAATAGGTTAATACATGTAGTTTAAGTTCATGATTTATGTCTAAAAATTCAATTAGCTACTAATGCATTCATAAGCTTTTAAACCGGGCACCATAATTCAATAATTCCAATAAGTAAATAATACAATTTTGAGTTAAATGTCACTGCTTGATGGAATCAGAATGATCTATAGAGGGTATTATAGTACCTTGAATAGAAATAATGCTATAGACTTTTTTAGTTAAAGAGTTAAAGATGTATATAAACATCACTAATTTATCATTTCTACGCAAATCATTCTCTATTCTGACCACAGCAGGCTTTCAAAAGTTAAGTTTTAAGCGAACACTAACCATTTTACAAGTTGTATAGTTATATTTGGCAAAATAAGTTGATTTTTTAGCAGATCCTTCCATCCAACATACAATATTGAGTTAGTTTGATTTAACATTAGAAACTGTGGACCTGCAGTCATTGGAGAGCCTGAATCAAAGACTAGAAAGTTATATTTAAAAATCAAAGTACTGATAGTAGTACTCATAGAAACTGAACTTACCAGTTGCTAGGCGGATGTAGAAAAAATAAACTTTGGTCAGCAGCAAAATTCATGCGCGCCGAGCGATAGACAACTATGTAAAGCTGAACTATCACTCAGTTTCCAAAAAATCAGTTAGACTCCCAATTAAATTATAACTGGAGTAAATTCAAATTGATTTAAGTTGGTGAATGAAAATATTTATCATTTAAAGGAAATGGTGATAAGATAAATGATGATATAAAACAGAAGATAGGTAATCTCATGGTTGGGTGAATATTCTGTACTTCTAATTACAGTGCATCCTCTCCAAAGCAACACACTTTGGGAGTAGCAAAATTAAGTTGTTGTTGAAAGGTTGTTGCTCTAGAGAGGTTTAATTAATAGTTCAATTGTGCAGTGGAAAAATTTAATGATGCTGTTGATAAAAGGAGGTTGTAGCTCAAGCGAGGGATGCTCTGGAAAGGTTTATGTAATGTACATGCAACAATAAACCAAATGTAAATTGTGACATGACTTAATATTTTTAAATTTTTATCCCTATTAAACTCCATACTGTAAAAGTTTAGTAGAGTCATTGCCCAGCAATTTAATGCAATAAGCAAGTTTAATTACCTTTAAAGTCACGGCCGTATTCTAGTGATTAGTGCACTGAATTTGTTACCCGTTAATCCAGTTTCAATTCCTAGTTGCAGAAAGTCATAATATGACAACAATGTTGATTTTCCTCCACATGTGGAAAAAGTGACGGTTCCTTGTGGAAGGGTACTAGTTAGAATATCGTCTAGGAAAACTTAATAGGTGAAAAAACCGCCATATATACATGAACAATTTTGAAAAACTGCATAAAACCAAAATAAATAACTTATGTTATATCATTATTAATTATCTGCTTCAATAGAAATCCTGTTCCACTGAACTGACTCAACATTCTAGGTAGGATTATTTAATCAAACAAATCAAACATCTTTAAATCATCGGAAGTTTACTCAAGATTATGCTACAAAAACTACAAAACATTATATTCCTGGCAACTTACAAGCTCAATGCACAAAGAAAATCCTTTTATTGTATAGTTATTTATAGGATTCTATATGAAGGCAAATAAATATTTATCTCAAGGGTAGATAACTGTGTGATACCAATACCTGGAAGCAGTGAGATCTATGATTAGAAATGAAATGATTAACGCACTTAAAACATGATATCATGATAAATAGATCTTGAACCTTGTTAGAAAATATTATGTATGTATCAATAATAATATGCGCAGTAATTCGTACCTATCAAGTACTTCAGTCTTTGGTGCATATAAATGTACTAAAAATAACTTAAATTTTCAAATTTTAAACATAACACACATATTTTCATTAAAAAAAGGATTTTAAATGGAAATTTTCACATTAAAAGTTAACAGGTTTTCTGAATAATGTAAGAAAAGTAACAGATAAGATATCTTACTATTCCTAGTGGTATAAATTTACTTTTATAATAATACGTAATTAATGCTGAAAGATTATAATATATTAGTGTTCTTCAAATATTCATGAACATAAAAATGCATTATAAAATCTAGTGAATTAGTATAGTTCAAGTGAATATTTCAGTCAAAGATTTACTTGCAACAGAATGATGGATTTGAAAGAAAAATACATAAATAATTCAATAAAATAGTAAGAGGTTTGTAGAAAAACTGAGTCATTGATATGACATCATCAATATAATTATATATCATCAGATTAAATCTGTTAAATACGAAACATGCGTAAATGCACCTGTACTGTGTTTAATGTGTCTAATCATTAACTGGTATTTATAACAGTACTATTATACCACAATCAACAACAATGAGTTTATCATATGACTTAAATGTTTCTAGAAATGCATATAAAACGTTAATTGTTATCAACGTAAAACGTGATTTACTGCATCAGTTTATTGTACATAAAACATGATATAATGTCTATACAATCTTTTTTATGTTATTCAATGTTAATACTGACATTTAGATCTTGTTATAGATTATTAACAGATGAAAACACTAATACCGGCGTGCTGACGCAATATTTCATCATATAACAGCGCATGCAGCAGTGGGAGGGGGGGAATGAGGAAGAATCAGACACTATCAGGCATTCTTATCTTACATGAACATCTTAATAGATTATCCAGACATTTATCTGATATCAAAGATTTAGAACAGCACTGTTGTAATTGATTTATTTTTTAGTGGATACAAAAATTAAAGTTTCTGACAGATTAAGTTTGACACCAAGTTTTCAGTCATAAATATACTTTTTGCGTGAATATTTCCTGATTTAAAGTTTATAAAAGTTTTTTCAATAATTCCTTTAATGACATCATTCCTTGTAAACATCCTCCAGACTAACACCTGTAATTCTAATTTAAAGTCTCATAAGCTTATAAATGTATTGGTCCTAATAGTTTCTGTTTGTTATATAACAGAGGAATCCAATGTGTTTTCCTCCCGTGCATACTTTATAGCAAGAAAAAATGTTTCTGAAACCACTATCGTATTTTTTTCAATATCATTGAAATAAATACAATTTATAGAACACCTGTGTTTTCCCGCAGTCATGCTATGCACCCGTAGTAAAGTGACATCATGCGCCCTACATATTTCAAGTTTACAAAAGCAAAAATCACAGTTAAATGAGTGTTTTCAGACAAAAAAGGGCTTGTTTCGTCGGTAATAATTATCTTGGGATGATGTCAGCAATTAAATGTTTTTGCATATATTTTTCTACAGCAAAAAGCTAATGGGGCTTTAAGATGTATGAAACTTTGTAACTGACAGTGAAACTTCTCCAAAGCAACACCCTTTGTCAGAAGCAAAATTATGTTGTTGTTGAGAGGTTGTTGCTTTAGAGAGGTTAAATTAATAGATAAATCATGTGGTGAGGATAAATCATGGTGTTGTTGAAGGGACAGTGTTGCTCAAGAGAGGGCCGCTCTGGAGAGGTTGTACTGTACTGTTCTTCTTATTATAGTTCATTTAAGGCAAAATAAATTCACAATATTTTCTCTGAATTCCAATAACATCAATGCAATCACATTGAATTTTGACATTTTATTTAAATTCATATATACAGGTGGTCACGTTATCAAGTCGAATGTAGAAGAAATATTGTAAACTGATCCTAAAAGAGTTTGTTATGATGACTATATGTTAAATATTGTAAACTGGTCCTAAAAGAGTTTGTTATGATGACTATATGTTAAATATTGTAAACTGGTCCTAAAAGAGTCTGTTATGATGACTATAGGTTAAATATTGTAAACTGGTCCTAAAAGAGTTTGTTATGATGACTATATGTTAAATATTGTAAACTGGTCCTAAAAGAGTCTGTTATGATGACTATAGGTTAAATATTGTAAACTGGTCCTAAAAGAGTTTGTTATGATGACTATATGTTAAATATTGTAAACTGGTCCTAAAAGAGTCTGTTATGATGACTATAGGTTAAATATTGTAAACTGGTCCTAAATTAGTTTGTCGAGACGACTATAGGTTAAATATTGTAAACTGGCCCTAAAAGAGATTGTTATGATGACTATAGGTTAAATATTGTAAAGTGGTCTTAAAAGACTTTGTTATGACGACTATAGGTTAAATATTGTAAACTGATCCTAAAAGAGTTTGTTATGATGACTATAGGTTAAATATTGTAAAGTGGTCTTAAAAGACTTTGTTATGACGACTATAGGTTAAATATTGTAAACTGATCCTAAAAGAGTTTGTTATGACGACTATAGGTTAAATATTGTAAACTGGTCCTAAATGAGTTTGTTATGACGACTATAGGTTAAATATTGTAAAGTGGTCTTAAAAGACTTTGTTATGACGACTATAGGTTAAATATTGTAAACTGGTCCTAAATGAGTTTGTTATGACGACTATGGGTTAAATATTGTAAACTGGTCCTAAAAGAGTTTGTTATGATGACTATAGGTTAAATATTATAAACTGGTCCTAAAAGAGATTGTTATGATGACTATAGGTTAAATATTGTAAACTGGTCCTAAAAGAGATTGTTATGATGACTATAGGTTAAATATTGTAAACTGGTCCTAAAAGAGATTGTTATGATGACTATAGGTTAAATATTGTAAACTGGTCCTAAAAGAGTTAAAATGTTATGATGACTATAGGTTGATTATTGTAAACTGGTCCTAAAAGACTTTGTTATGACGACTATAGGTTAAATATTGTAAACTGGTCCTAAATGAGTTTGTTATGACGACTATAGGTTAAATATTGTAAACTGGTCCTAAATGAGTTTGTTATGACGACTATAGGTTAAATATTGTGAACTGGTCCTAAAAGACTTTGTTATGATGACCATATGTTAAATATTGTAAACTGGTCCTAAAAGAGTTAAAATGTTATGATGACTATAGGTTAAATATTGTAAACTGGTCCTAAAAGAGTTAAAATGTTATGATGACTATAGGTTGATTATTGTAAACTGGTCCTAAAAGACTTTGTTATGACGACTATAGGTTAAATATTGTAAACTGGTCCTAAAAGACTTTGTTATGATGACCATATGTTAAATATTGTAAACTGGTCCTAAAAGACTTTGTTATGACGACTATAGGTTAAATATTGTAAACTGGTCCTAAAAGACTTTGTTATGATGACCATATGTTAAATATTGTAAACTGGTCCTAAAAGACTTTGTTAAGACGACTATAGGTTAAATATTGTAAACTGGTCCTAAAAGACTTTGTTAAGACGACTATAGGTTAAATATTGTAAACTGGTCCTAAAAGTGTTTAATTGTTATGATGACTATAGGTTAAATATTGTAAACTGGTCCTAAAAGACTTTGTTATGATGACCATATGTTAAATATTGTAAACTGGTCCTAAAAGACTTTGTTATGACGACTATAGGTTAAATATTGTAAACTGGTCCTAAAAGACTTTGTTATGATGACCATATGTTAAATATTGTAAACTGGTCCTAAAAGACTTTGTTAAGACGACTATAGGTTAAATATTGTAAACTGGTCCTAAAAGACTTTGTTAAGACGACTATAGGTTAAATATTGTAAACTGGTCCTAAAAGTGTTTAATTGTTATGATGACTATAGGTTAAATATTGTAAACTGGTCCTAAAAGACTTTGTTATGATGACCATATGTTAAATATTGTAAACTGGTCCTAAAAGACTTTGTTATGACGACTATAGGTTAAATATTGTAAACTGGTCCTAAAAGACTTTGTTATGATGACCATATGTTAAATATTGTAAACTGGTCCTAAAAGACTTTGTTAAGACGACTATAGGTTAAATATTGTAAACTGGTCCTAAAAGACTTTGTTAAGACGACTATAGGTTAAATATTGTAAACTGGTCCTAAAAGTGTTTAATTGTTATGATGACTAGGTTAAATATTGAAATGATTGCTAAGTGAGTTAATTCCCCTACAAAAGGAATTCACAAAAATCATGAAATTTTCATGAAATAATCTTGCATACTTCATGAAAAGTTAGAAAAAGTATGAATAACTTTTTGTCAGGGGTTGTTTTAATGTTGAAACATCTTCTGTTTTTTTTTCAATGAATTTACATAAAGCACATTTACCATACCTCCATAATGTGCATGACTGTACTGCACCAAGGTGATGACTTCGTGTCAGGACAAACACAGTCTGAAAATAGAAATTGTAGCTACTAAATTTAGTTAATTTTAGTACAATTTAATGTAGCAGATTTGGATACATTAAGTGCACACATTTAATGGAGTACTTATGTAGTGCAGGTAATTACAGAATCCATTGAACTGAAATGCTATAAATCAAATTCTTCCCAGATTAAAAGGATGGGGTATATAATTATATATACATATATAATACAAAATGTATATACATTAAACGTAAAAAGAAAAAACATGTGAGAAAATATTTCAACATCATATTTCACACACATGCAGGTTTCAAAATTCTTATGAATTCAATGCATTTTACTGATTCAACTAAACGAAAATTTGAGAAAGGTCACAAAAATACAGAACAATTAAATCCACACAGACCGCACTATGGAAAATTTCCACTGTTTGAAGTATCTTACATTATTAATATACTGCTGTCATTTTCAGACAAACAGACAGTTTTAAACTATTCACAAGCTTTCATTTTGTAGAGGATAAGATTAATTAGCGAGATACCCCCCCTCCCCTCCAAAAATAAGACACCAAATCAGATGCCTTGATTAAGTGTGAGCTGTGGTATGCAGTAATAGTATATTTGTTTCATTAACAGTTTCATTTTAAAAAACCATTATAAAGTCCACTAAACCATGTGTGAGTCCAGATTTCTGAGCTTTTTTGTAATGTAATAAATTTCAAGCTATTTATGACAAACAGTTATATTTTTCAGAATAACTAATTTGCATGTTCCGTGACAGGCAAACCATATAAATCTAACAAAAAGTCAAATATTATAAGATGAAGACATGAAGGAAATATTTCACTTTTTTCTATAGTTAAAATTCCTACACCTATATGAATTACACTATGGTCACAGAAAGTACATGTTTTATTATTTCATGCACCATCAGCAGAGGTCAGGAACTTTTTGAATATTAACAAAAGCACATGGCTGATACTTACATGACATAATTATACACTTAATATGGTCATCAATAAACAAAGAATTTATGACAGAGATTAAGGTTTGTAATATCCAAATCTATTCTTAAAACTATGAAAAATTAATGTAGCTTATATATAGATATATATAATAGATCTCAGCATCTGTAAAATATGAATGATCTTCCAGATCACTAGCTAACTAGACATACAGATTTTATTCATAAACTGTCTTACATGTACCAATGGTCCATTCAATTAATCAAATACAAAATTAAAATTTGGTTGAATGATAAATTAACCTAAATATGTTTTCTAACTAAGCCAAAATATGTGTGAATATACATACAGTAAAATAATTTTAAAGAAAATTAATCATATCCTAAACAGTAAATTTTCAGGTATACTAAATAGCTAAATTTTGAAAACACCTACATGAACACCTCGTGAGAGATGATGATTTTTTTAGCACTGAGTTATATAACCACACCTATAATAAAACACTAACTTACATTAAGTTACATAAAATATGATAACTTTCAAACACAAGCTTTTCTTAAGTTTTTCATAGAAATTAAAACCCTATTATATAAAAAGTTAATAAAACTTTGAAGAGAATTAAGACATTATACATACATTGATATTCTTAACCGGGAAAACTAATAATTCAAACAGAATATTTATTAAACGTTGGCTAGATACTAGATAGCTGGAGTAATGAATTAAACGTTTAGATGACAACATTTGAGTATGTGACAATACAAATGTATTCGTTTACATTCCAATACAGTGTACAATTCTCGATCACGTAATTCTCTTTAGTTAATTATTTGCTGAATAACTGAAGCCATGACTTGTGAACCAGAACAGACAGATATCAGAGCTGACAAAAACTTGTGAAAGCTGTACACCAGCTTTAACTGGCTATATTTATCAGACCAAGTTACCGGTATAGAAAACATAACAACAGATTCCAAGCTTAAATCTCAGTTCTATTCTCAAAGTATTATAGTTGAAAAATAGAGCTAATTAATGTTTAACTACCGTCTGACTGGATTACTGTGAGTGAAACCGGCCCCAAGTCAAACAGTCATCTAGCCAAACCGGACACAAAAAAGTTAAAGCAGCCTCACATTTTGGTCAAACAGGCCCCACTACTGGTATATTTTTATTCATTCAAACTTGCCACACCACAAAACAGTCAAACCGGCCACACAAAAAATAGAATTACAACAAATAACGTTTATATTGAAACTAATTTTTGGGTGAATGGTAAGATGAATACTACTCTCAATTGTTTAGAAACATGCATTTATGTACCGTATATACATGTATTATATCATATGTATAAAAAAAAAAAATGAAAACGATGTTAAAGACAATTTCCACTTCCAAATTTTGTATTGTGTCAATAATGTTACCGAACAATTAACATAATGTTTTAATTATGTTAAGACAAACACTAATTTGTATGCACATGCTAATATATAGTATAAATGTGCACCTGTCTGTGATTAAAGATGTTTATCATTTTTTCATTTCATCATTGGATCCATTCATAATTTTTTTTTAAATATTTTAGTTTTAAAAAGTTTACAAATGTTTGTCATGTTGGATGCAGTCATTAAAAAGTTCAAATAGTTTTGTTTTAACATGTACATGTGCAAATGCTTGTAATTTAAGTTATTAATCCTTTGATTTCATTATCTGATTCCGTAATATGAGATAATAAAAAATTTCAGCTATTGCTAGAGAGCAATAATTTAGCAATAAACAATTGCGATGTGAGTAAGTTATGGTATGTATAAAGTATGTTTCTAATATATTTCATACTATTTTCAAGTCACTGCCATTATGCATCATTCTCGGTGTTGATTTTGTCGTTATTACCGGTAAATGTGAAATTATTGTTTTGGATTGTTTCTATGTTTTGTGACAATGACAGACACTGACTGTGGTCTTCATGTTCATGACCTCAAGCAAGAAGTCACATTTGAATCTTGTGACAAATGGCAACATCACATACACATGCAATATGGGTATGTATATGTTTATTTTCCCCGCTGAAAAAAATATTGGAGATCTTGAAAAATGATTTTGTTCAATGTTAAATGTGCTTTATTTTGTGTCTTATAACTAATAATATGTTTATGCTTTTTATCTCATTGTAATTTAGTATGGTATGTGCTTTTAAAATTTAGTTAATACAGTAAAGGTAATGATATGTGAAAACACTGCGCCACACTAAATCAAATCATAAGTAAGAAAATTCTAGACTGTCTGAAAACGTTTATATTTCTTTATCGGGTGACTAGGAAGAATAACAAGATTTTTATAAATACTTAAAACTAAGCTTGTATCAATATTTGTCCCAAGATAATTAAAATTATTGACTGTTTTTATATAGTGCTCTCATAGCATAATAATTTACCATGCTTTCTAAATACCACAATCTTTATTTTTATTGTATTCAGCTATTTGAACACAATTATTTTAACATTTATATCTTCTCAACATATATGCTACACGCCAAAAAAAGTGAACATATTCATACTACAATAGCATTATAGTTGTTACCTAGTCTATATAACAAATTCTAGAAATTATAAATTACCAACAAACATGCTTAAAATAATATAAAAATATGTGGCCGGTTTGACCAAAATAAAATTTAAAGTGTGGCTGCTTTACTTTTTCTGTGGCCGGTTTCACTCATTAGATGACAGTTTAACTTGAGGCCGGTTTGACTTGTTTCTGTCTGACTAATTTATCAATAATAATATTTTTTTGTATGTTTTACAGCCCAATATGAGCTGTTTCCCCTAACTCCCAAAAAGTTATATTTACCCCTAAAATTGCTCTATTTTCCCAAAGAATGTCAGAAGTCATAAATCCCATTGAAAAGAAATAAAAGAAGTCAACAACAGCAATTACAAAATAAACAGACACAACAGTTTTTGGAAGGTGATTTATCAAATCATATATTCCTATATGTTACTGTCAGGCAAAGACCGGCCTTGGACCTGTTAACAGCCATACACTGCATGCCTGAAGTAAATTGGTTGAAAGGAAAGTCGCACAAGAAAATAGGACTCAAGTAAATAGTGTGAATATACAGACGTACCTGGTATATTTCCTCAATTAAGTGTGTTGGATCTAAATACATTGTATATTTCAAATTGTTTTATTGTAACCACATGCAAAGAGTCATGTATTTAAACAAGTGTTTGACAGTAAAATACATAACATATTCAAATTAAATGTTCTGCGTATCCACCGTTAGCAATTGGTAATAGCGCGCCTAAGTGTTGCTGTTTAGCATATCCTGTTTCCGTAAAAAAAATTGTTTTTCTTTTGATGGGTCAGTAATTTCTCTACAGATGTTACTGCATGCATTATCTTGACATTACAGTCTAAAATCTCGTGCAAATTTGGGTTAACTAGGCCCTTTTTTTCTAGACGAATTATACTTACGAGTATTTGTTTATTATAGCTGTTTGCGAGTACTTACTGTATTGTCTATTACTAGTTTGGCTAATCCTGGCCATTTGATTGGCTAATGGTGATTTCGGTAATTTTTGATTGGTCAATCATTGGACTGGCTATTCGTCGCGTTACCTGTCATGTTTGACTGAATCTGTTTGTCTGCTACGCAAGTAAGTAATGTAGGCATCGTTCTATGATGTTAACGTGGCATAATATCGGGAACATCATTAGATGTAAGTTTAATGTGGTTGTATCATATCAGACTATGGTGGATTTGGTAGTATTTAGGGTGTACTTTATTCCATTGATGTATGGCATGGTAATGAACTATATACATAAATGTATTCATTTGTCAAATACTCATGATTGTCAAAATTTTGTTTATTATCTATAAGTTGTAAATATGTTATACTCTCCATAATGGAGGAATAAATAAAGTAGACGGTCAATATCTTCATACAAAAAACTTAAACCAATGCTTCTTGTAATTCGTCTAACTATAACGTTTTGTTATAGTTGTTCTTGTTAATTATATACCATTAAGTCACAGTCTTTCTTATTTGAGTGACCCTGATTGTGTTTAATGGGGTGGTGTACTGTTGAGTTAAAAATCAGTAGTATTGATGTTAATATTTACTGTTACTTATTATATGTGTTGTTCATATGTTTGTATTTTACAAACAGTCCTTAATAAATGCAACTTCAATAATTGTCTTAATTTAATGAGTTGTTAACCTTTGCAACAATTTTTTTCTTTTTTTTTAAATGCTAAAATACTAGTAAAGCGACTACCGGTATGCCCTTCTCCAGTGCAAACACATATATTGCACTGCATTATACGTGAATGTTACGTAGGTCCGTTAGTGTAAATGTTATAAAGATATTTGCATGGGTACGAACAATAGGAGTACATATCTCTTCTTTGCTTCGTATGGTCTTTATTTCCATTTTGATCGATTAAAGTCAAATTACAGAGCTAAATGGAACAAGACTGATTTCAGCTATTATAGAGTTATGAAAAATGGACATTGTATCTTTGTAAACCTTGTCTTGTATCATAAAAGTTATTTATGTTAATTATTATGTAAATATTATTTTATATAGCACAGACAATCATAATTACGGCAAGCAAAGTGTATGCAAGACATGAATATGTCATTTCCACAATAATATACTAAGTGACTGTCATATAAAACCAGTAATAATGAGAATTTTAACATGAGCGCAAAATGTTTCTCACCTGAAAAAAATAAGAGCATGGTGGTCTTTAATAGAATAGAGACTGTAAGATGTTTGATGTTATGTTCAAAATGTGTACTAGTTTATTAATTAGGACCTGATGCTTGTTTGTACACTATCTTCTCAAAATAGATTATGATGTTCTTGAAAAAACAACAACATCAAAATATACCATTAATGTTTTATACTGGTGAAGCTACAGCTTGATTGAATTTGGTCCATTCTTAAAAAGATCATTGTTGAGTCATGTGAATTGCCTCAGGTCATAGTGTACAGTGTGTACAGTGTCATAGTGTACAGTGTGTACAGTGTCATAGTGTACAGTGTGAAACTTGCAATAATTGGATGATATAATATTATCAGTTATATAACTTTGGACTATACAGTACAACCTCTCCATGGCGGCCCTCTCTTGAGCAACAACCTCCCTTCAACAACAGCATGATTTTTTCCCATTGCACAGTTCAGCTATTAATTTAACCTCTTCACAGCAACATTACCTCTCAACAACATAATTGTGTTACTCTCAAAGAGTGTTGCTTTGGGGAGGTTGTACTGTACTACAAAAAAGTTCTTTCATTACAAGGATTGTGTTTCAACAAGAATTTACCAAACTGTATTGATGAGACATTTTACAAACTTACAGGTTCAACCATTATTTATCTTCATAGAGGGAATTGTTTTATAAATTGTACATATGTATGTCTGCACATGACAATTGTCAATCATCAGGCAATGATCACAGAAAAAATCAGAATTGTTAAGCAACTTTTCAACAGGTGCATGCTGGCTTTTTTATTATATACTGTAATATATAGTATCATATATCAACCTCAAATTCACTCCAAATCATTGAACTTAATGAAGATAAGACTTGTTATAAAGTATTTTTGAATTAACACATTCGTTGTTACGGTGACATTCATCTGACTTAAGGTAGAGAATTAAAATGAAGTTTTATGAAAAAATATATAATGAAAAAATAAGATAAAATATTAGTAATTAAGTCGGAAAAGAAACAATTAATTCGTCGTCTTCACGACCTCAAAGTCCATAATTATTATCATGATCTTAAAACATCTTAAGAATTTGTCTGCGTTGACTGCGTTTGTATCAAATCTTTTAGCATTTACAAAAATCTTTCAACATGGCATTAAGACCCGCCGATCCCTTACAATCAATTTGTATTAATCTCCAAATACGTTAAGCCGATTAGCGTTCGTTCGTAGACGAACTTTGTGACGTCACCTCAAAATAATAACATTACCGTAATGTGGAAAATTTTGACGAAAAAAAAGGATAAATGATAAAATCGTAGAAAAATAATTAAAATTACTTACATCATTTCTTTCCCCGCTCCAGTGAACAAAAGCTTCGTTATCCGCCTCACCATGTAAAGCGAATGTTGTGGTTGATAAAGTTTGATTAATTGAAGTATTAAAACTAGCGTGGTCAGTTGTGGAATTATCTTTGACGTCTGAAGATCTTTTAATCCGATATTTAAGTCCATTCTCGTTCAGTGATAAATGAGGTTCTTGTATAAGCCTAAAGTCATCTAACGATTTAGAAAATATTTTGCCCCATACAGGAGATAAATTAAAATGGCAAAGAAATACTACACACGCTACGATTTGTTGTCGCGCCATGTTTACAATAGTAAATGAGTGCGGATATCCTCGGGTTTTTACTTAGATCTGTCATTTAATAATTTTGCAACTCGCTACTTGATTGGCTAGTGTCCTAAAACCATAATAAAGTCACGTGGTTTGAGCAATAATTGCATCAGCACGTCCCCTCTTAAACAAAGTTGCTAGGGCGGCGATTCGGGACACGACTGACAGACGTGATTCCCGGTATATGATGATGAAACCCTTTCAATCTGATATTTAATTTCTTTTCACATCCGTTTTACCTTGAACTCGAAATAAGTTTAATATCCAAGTTATTTATACAATTCAGAAATTTAGCGCTTCGGGTCAAGGCTACCCGTGCCGGTCAGTCTGAACACTTATGTTCATTCAATACCCTATAACCTCTTTCTGAAACTTGATGTTCCTTTGCTGAGCCTACATGAACGGTTCTTAATGTAACTTGAGATTTTATGTAAATAATTTGTATAAAATCTCGCGAACGTTTGAGATTTCCGCTGAATTACATTGTTACTGATGGACCGCAAATATTTACAGTATTTAAATCTTACATTAAGCCAAAATCCTTACAAAAGTCAGTGGGCGGCGTGATTGACTGTAGAATATTTAATGGGTGCATAATGTCAGTATGTTGTCATAGTCCAGGGGGGCGTGACTTCACTAAGCAATGGAAATTTCTTTAATGTCTTTAAATACGTGTGAATATTTCAGATGGAAAAGTTCTTGGGTTATAAATTATGTTCATGTTATATACCACAAGAACATATGGTTAGATTTATACGTGGGAACTTGGAAGGCTTTGTGGAGAACCTACCAACATATCGGTAAATGGGATTGCGTCAGAATGTCGTCACTTCATAGCCTTTTGTACTGTAACATAGAAATATATAAAGTTGTTCAGCAAGCAAAATATTTTATTGGCTATTAATAACTATTAATCTACATTAACGATACATCCTTCAACATATATCCTATTGAGAGGACAACAAATGATAAATAATGAAAATATAATTATGTGAAAATACAATCAAATGCGCGTGTACTCTACATGACACAAATATAACAGATATAAAAAGAAGCATTTCTTATTGTATAAAATAATTGGTGTTGAATGATGTCGTATAGTGTTAAATGATGTCGTATATTTATACATTACGATATGATATAAATGCAAATGAATAATTTGACATTTATGTCTAGTGTTAATTCTAGTCTATCTTTATACACACATAGTTACAGTAGTTCTAGTAGAATTATAGTACTTTTGGACGGTAATTAATGGTTGAAATAGTTTGTTCATGCACAGTCGTTAAATACGACAGCAAAATATAAATGAAATGAAAAATAATGAAAAAGATAGACATAAATCTACTTGTGATATTTCACGTATTCATGCACACGTACATACAGCATAACAGGCAATTTTACGCATTACGCTCCCTGGCGATTAAATTACGGAAAAGAAAATTTCCCGCGCTTTTTCTTACCAAGGGAAGCAATTATGTTAACTTTGCGAGTGTATAATAAACAGTTGTCTTTCTTGTTGGCGTGATTCGACTCGCTTTGGATTATGCATTTTACATGGATACATGTATCTTAATGTTGTATTGAATGGAAAAAAGTTTCTCTGGATTCATTGCTGGCCTAAGTAAGAGATTTTTCACAGAGAACTGTTAAGTATCATGGTGAAATTGGTGTAAACTATCGTATCTTTAGTGATTCAGTGTGAATATTATTTTGTTCAGTGTTAAAGATCAAGGTAGGTAAATCATATCAGTATTTCATTTTCAGTTTTGGTTATTTGAGTTATCTCCCCTTATTTGGCTTATTAATGAAATATTGTTATGCGTAGTAAGTTTATAATTAATCACAGGAACCTGTTATTCAATCAAAAAAAATATTCCCCTTAAAAAAAGTATAGACATTCACAAATTATAAACAACAGTTGCTTTTTCTATACGTAGGCAGATTAAGGGGCATATCTTTTTTGGATTAAATAACAGGTTCCTGTGAATTAATTAATGCCCCTTTAAATTACATCCGTAATTATTGGGGAGGAAAGCCGCATAGTCCGTCCCCGGTCCCAGCGTCCCTGGTAGCGTACTTTCGTATCTACCATATAAGTATTCGTTTATTCTGTATGAACTAACTTCTTTCTCAATTCTCCATGTGACATAGAATATATCACTCAAGTAACTAGTCAGTTAACTTGATTCTGGCCAATGATGAAAACATTGATTCTGTTACTATATGTGTTAGTAGATAGTCTCTTATAATTCATTGCTTGAATGGCCATGCACTATCCGTAAATGTTATTTGTCTAATAAATTGTACACATGTACATGAATGAGACTTAAATAAATAATATTATATATATTTGAATATTATTACAAATGAAGTCTGTGCTCGCCCATCTATAAATACTCACTAAAACGGTTGTTGACAGTGAAAATTTTCAATTTGTCAAATTTCAGCTAATTTTTTAATAAATATTTCCCTATAGGAAACGTGTTTACCATGGCTACAGCTGATGACGTAACGGAGGAGTTATACTGTCCTATTTGTACAGATATATTCGAGGATCCTCTCATGTTATCATGTACACATTCATTTTGTAGACATTGTCTTCAAGGGAGACTACAAAAAGGTATTCAACCTCACAAATCTTGTGTCTGACAAAACCCCAACATATTTACTTCATTAATAATTTAAAATGATTCTAATTATGCAATGAAAATAGGAACGTGTCTTTAAATCAACTCAGATATGTGTTTAAATAATTTAGACTGCATGCCTACACGAACGAACGAACGAACGAACGGTAAATGCTGAAACAATGAAATATGATAATAATTAAGTCCGGTCACGTGATACGGACCCTTCAGTGTGTGAACGTCATTTTGAGAAAAAATATCAAACACCACATGTGCATCATATGTGACAACTTACAGTAAATATCTGTCTGATGAATTCTTTTACATACTACCAGACCAAAATATTGAATAAAGTTAATAAAACTAATCCACCATGTTATTAAAAAATAGATATTTTAACAATGTGGATGGTGTAATAAAGAATAGCATTCCATCAGGAAACACAAAACAAATTTCAACATGTGCATGTTCTTTTACTTTATTGCTATAAGGGGTGAATAACATCCGTTTGAAATTTGAAAGCGATATTCTATTCTCAGGGTAATTTCCAGGTCACGTGACGAAGAAGTCGTCAGGTTTGGTGTTTGATTGTCCAGTTTGTCGGAAACAAATCCTTCTGGACGAAGATGGACTGGATGGGTTACCGAAAAATCACCTTCTCAGAAAAATGGTGGGCTTATACCTAACAAGTACTGAATCAAAAACTGCTGCTAGAAAATACACGATGTGTGATGCGCATGACAAGGAACTAGGTGCATTTTGTGATCTGTGTTCGGAACCCCTCTGTATTGATTGTGTTGTCGGTGAGCACAAAGGACATCCGGTTGAATCTGTTGACGACATTTATCGTAAAAGAAAGGTATACTATCTATGGTGAAAGTACAACGAGATTTTAGCGTACATTATAGAAAGTAAACCAATTAAATGACACAAAACAATGCTTTTGACAAAGTATACCAAACCAGACAAGTCAAGTTGAAATCACCATTAATATGTATCCTTCATACACAATAAGTTTTATAAAGATAAAACACCAAATAAGCCTATGTATTAACTACCCACTTTGGCGATATTTGTTCGCATGTTATTTGAACAGTTCTTGTAGGTTCATGTTCTTTTGCCTTTTCATTGATTGACTTATCAGTCCAGCCTGGCTCGTCGTGTACGACATTTCTCGGCTCACTGCACTACAAAAGGAACATAAGTATATTCTTATACTTAGGGTAGAACTTAATAATGTATTAAACTTTCTTACTTGTAGAGACAGCTTGAAGAAAGAAACGCTGACATTACTGAAGACCTGAAAGTTATATGGAGCGCAAAAGATACAGAACTAAAATATATTGACCAGCTTGAGGTAAGTTTTGAATGGTGGCTGAATTAAATCTGACAGTACTCATGGAAATGTACTTAGACTTGCATGGCAACATGGAACAGAAATATTCATTTAAAACAAATAGTTCGTCACATGACTGAAAAAGTTCAATGGAGATGTTATTGTATAATGAATGTTCTGATCTTTTATAGGATTGTTTCAAGACAAAACGTGACAGCATTGAGGGACAGATCAATGAGTTTATTGAATTATTAAATCAAAGTAAAGCATCGATACTATCAGAGATAGATACCAGACATAAAGAGGATATGGTACAAGCACTGGAAGGTGTAACATCAGTTAAAACAAGAGAAAATAAACTGAAAGAAGAAATGAAAGAAATCAAGACATTATTAAAGATGAACAAAATGGAGCTATAGAAGGTTTGTCTGTGACTTAATCCTACGTTTGCTTAATGATTATTGTTCAATAATTATAACTTTATAAGGCCTCACACTTACATGTACTTACTTTTGTTAAGAGAACATTATATCTGAATTATGATGCTTGTCTGACATTACAATTTTTATGATGTAATCAAATACTTATGAAGATATACAAAAACTAGTATGTATGCTACCATTTTCAAATGCGCACATATTGGTTGCCATTATTTAGTCTTATCTTCAGCAGCAACAATTCTACTCCAGTCACCATTCTAATCTTTATTACAGGTGCGAAGTTCTAAATTCAACCAAAGCAAAAGGTAAGGATTTGCTCAACTCCGTAATGATATCAGTATAGTGTATTTTAACAAACAATCATAAGAGTGATGCCATATTTCATCTATACACGTATACTCATTTCAGAATATCTGACAAGTGCAAATAGCAGCAAAATATCGTCTTGCATACGTGTCTTGTCACAATTAGTTTTAAACTGCAATGTACATGTATATAATTATCTTCATATTATTTGCGATTTTTAGCCCATTGACAGAATCTGATATATCTCCTTTGATGACGTCACGGAGTTCCCTGTCCGTCTGTGTTCCCGACTGCACCTTAGAGATAGATGGTACCAGTCTAACTGCTATAATCAATGACGCACATCTTGTCTGGGAACCAGAGTATGTATCAAACGCTGTAAATAAAAAAACCCCATTAAATTACAAAATGTATTACTTTTTTTATCTACATGTTAGTCTGTCCATGTTTTATCATCGCGTTCAGTACAAATATTGTAAGCTTAATGTTAACTAGTCTAACAGCATTCTTTACGGAATCCTGCTAGTTCCATGAGAAATGTCCGTCACCCTCCAAATGCGACGAACGACAACGCTATACGACATTGCAACATATCGTGCCAAAATTGGGAAGTCGAGGCACGACAAGTGACTTCACGACATTTTGACAAATGCCATATCGCATCGCGTTGTCGTGTGTCGTATTGTGTTTTCATGCGTCGTGTTTGACGGGGGGGGGGGGGGGGTCGACGGACGACATTTCACACGATTCCGTATTTTTTTGTATCTCAAACAGTACACCAATGTCTCTGCATAGTGTGATAATAAGTGATACAACTTGATTGTTACTGTACATCCCTTGCCTTTCAAGTAGTGCCTGATACACTCACGTTTGTTGTATTTCAGTGTTGACACATGCTCACCAAAACATCTAGCTGATAAAATGTTACGACTTTACGAGCAAGAATGGCGTACAGCTCTACAAGAATCTACCAACAAGAACAAAGATGATACCATAAAACTACTACTTAATCTGTTCATCGTAAGGGAAATGTTTAGTGTTTTAATGTTGTCCACCTCCGTGGTCAAGTGGTTAAGGTCGCTGACTTCAAATCCCTGTAAATTCACGCTGAAGGAGGGACGTTGGTTCGAGCCCAGCTACCGACCATGTCTCTTTATGTGAGAAAACAGACAGTTGCTCAGGGAGGATGGAAGTCTAGTACTGGCTCTTCCCAGGAACGATAGTTAGGTGAACTGTCTGTCTTATATGACTGACTGTTGAATTAAGGTGCGTAAAACCCAAACATACAGGCAAAAACTGTTTATTAAATACATTCTCTGAACGACTTGTTGTTGGTGTGGGTCGTCCTGGTTGAATTGTAGACTTAGTGGATTGGTGGGGAAGAGTAAATGTGTGTGTGTTGTAGTGTCTATTTTATGGGGAAAGGGTCAACATTTGTATGGAATCATGTTCAGTTTATAGCTATACAGTGTGTGTAGTATGGTTGAATTTATGCAATGTGTCGCTTGTCTGGGAACACGTTTGTTTGAAGCAAATAACATTTGATAACTAAGTACAAGACACAGTATATAAACAGATACGAAAAAATATATTCGACTGTATTGAAATACTTAATATGCCAAAATATTTCTTCTGTATGTTCTTAAGTCAAATACATGTAATGAATTTTATATCAGGATACATACAGACAAGCTAAAATCATCTGTGAATCACAACTGGACAATTTGACATATCACGTGATGCAGCCAGACATAGATGTGGTTATAGGAGAATACAATATACATGGACTAAATGTTAACATTGAGGTAAGGAGAATATAACATACATGGACTAAATGTTAACATTGAGGTAAGACAAGATACGTGTCCACTAACTCAACATTTCCTTGTACCACGTTGTTTTGACATATACAGTTATTTTACTAAAACATTCTTAGAATTTGTGATCCATTTTTTAATAATCATTTTGTTTTAGTCACGTGTGTGATGATTAGTTAACAAACTTACATGAGCCAGTATAACCCTCGCTGTTATGAACTAAACTAAATTCGTTTACTTGGTTTAATTTCTATATTTTAGAAATATCTATACGTTATGCAACATAAACAAATCGTATTTGCATGCTTCTGGACTATCCCAAGTTGTCTTTGAAGTCAGTCAGTCATGCAGTCAGTCAAAACAGTCATGTGTGCCCTTTTTCTCAAGCTACAATTGCAAAGTGTTATGTTTCTTCTTTCAGCAAGAATTCAAAAAGTCAACATTATTTTGTAGTGTACGTGAAAGTCTTCGGAAGCTCCGATCACAGCATGCTACAAATATAGCAGAAGATATGATATTTACGGTATGAATACTCAAAACGTTGTTTGTGTATTTCCTAATTTCCGCGTGGTATTAAATGTACAAACTACAAAGTGTATAAGTAAAATACAAAGTGTTTGGTACATTATATGGAGTCAGATACTTCTGATATTTCTATGGCAATTATCACAGAGATTTATCCTCATGGTTACATTTACATGTGGCAATGGTGGGGCGCAATAATTAGTTGTGCAGTAATCTCCCCTTAGTTTGTTTACTATGGTTATCATAGATGATAGGAAAATCATTTCATACTGTATTCAATGTTACCGTACGTCATGGAAATAATGCTAGGTTGATAAATGTTTCTTCGTTGTTGTGTTTTCAGACATATCACGATCAGACGGTCAAACCATCACCATCCTCACCATCATCAAACCAGCGTCACCTAGCAACGTATATAACTAAATGCTTCGAGATTGTGTACAACTTACGAATACAAGACCCACCTATGTTTGTACCTACCGCTGACCCTAAACTTTCATCAGAAGTTGACAAAGACATGTTTAAGTATGTAAAGAGGAAGGGTAGAAAAACTAAAACCCTCGTTTGGCCACCACTCTACTTGTACGAGGATGGACCACTGCTGAGTAAAGGAATTATGTTTGTACCAAACTGAAACATCGCTGAACTCGCGATCTATGACTCGTACAGTATTCTGTGTAGTGTTGTACATGTACTATGTTGTTATTTTTTATTTTAGAAGTTCTTGCCCATACGTAGTTTGAAAAATACTTACAAAACGTCCTAACTGACTGCCTCCATGTTGAATACATGTAATAATTGAATAAAACATTCAAGTTATACTGGTGTGTGTGTTGTGTTTTACTCGAGTTTTAGAGTTGATATACTGACTTAAGTTTTCTTGTGGTATACTATCTTAGTCTGTGCTTGCTGTCACCATTAGTACGTAGAATGTTGGCGAACTAATCAAGTATTATAAATTATAGTCACTGTTTTTATGGGTTTTTATTCAAAATTTCGCTGAAATAGGACTTTTTAAATCTTTTTAACCAATAGTATCGTTTAAAAATATACGGACACCTAAATTTGCGTGGTTATTATCACCTATACAAGGACCAGTCATGTGTCGAATGTTTGTTTGATAATATAATGTTTAAACTTGTTTTATAAAAATGCATTTTACTGTTATAATTATAAAGAGGTTTTATGTAACACACTTTAAGAAATAAGCATACTTTAATTTTCACGTTCAATGTATATGTAATTAAATCTACCAAATATTTTAACCAATCTTTTACGACCGACCGTCGCATTATATGTTCGACACTTTGTTCGGGCAATTTCATATATCGTATTGCCATTTTCATGGTCGTTAGTTCAACGAGTGCCATACCAGAAATGTCGCCCATTAATTACTTACGACATTCAATGCAACCTGATTTTAGCTTATCTTTAGAAAGATTAAAATATGATTTTATGCTAAATACTATAACTAAATAAATACAAGTACTTACGGTTCAATTTTTGTAAGAGTTAGCCAGATTAAGGGGAGTTAATCCAGGATAACATTATATAAGATTAAATAAAACGACTAAACTTAACTTTTTACATGTGTTTATAAAACATACCAACAACAATATCGCAACATATCGAAATAACGAAAGAAATATCATTCATACATTTTAGTGAATCAGGTCTTGATATATGCGTATTGATAAGATAGGAGCTTGCAAAACACTTCATATTCTCGGGTCAGATCATGCTGTATCTGCACTGGTAGAGGATGCACCTGCACCCTCATGGCTGCAACATATTAAGCGCCTTTGAACGTGTTGGTATGAACAGGGCGCTGTATCAAATCTGGAAACTAATCTAATGTTCGATTTGGCTTATAAGTCAACCATTATGCAAATGAAAAAATAATAATTATGTGGTTTGTTTAGAAATATGCAAACTTTTAACATGTTCAAGCTTTTAAATAGTATATACGAATCAGTTAGTTCGTACTATGTTACATCATTATGTCATGATTATTTTTAAGGTATTCGAAGAAGAGAACAATGTCCGCAAACTGTCCGGAATGTAGATTTTATTCTACCTCAGGCTAGCTAATAAAAACAGTTCAACGGCGGGTGAACTGAATGTCATTTGTTACGAGCTGATAATTAAAAACCGGTTTCAATATTGTCGTTGTATTGAATGAAACCATTTCACTGAAAACGACCAAATTGTTCGATATTATTTTCTAATTATTCATTGTAAACGAATTTTAATCATCAGTGAAGATTTCTTAAAGGACTTTGTATTTGTATTATCTTATTAATAAGCGTTCACCTTTAATATTGACATATTGTATTGCCACGTAACATGCCTGTACCGGTGTATAATACAATCAAATATTTAATCCAGACTGTAGCAGTCTAGGTGTTGAAACAAAATCCTTTTTTGAACTACGTTAATCTTGATCAATAGAGTCATTCTATACCCTGTATGTTCCTATGTCTGATTACAAGAACCAGTGTAAACTTATACACACTATTTTATATATTCTTCTGATTAGCATAAAGATACCAGATCTTAGTTACCTGATTTAACTCTTCTAGCTGTTTGTATTTTAATAATAATCATAAATGGGTATAGATGATAAAGTGCTATGTTTTATACATGATAAGTAATTCATTGAGTGTGTGGATATATATAGTGTGTTATACGTGTGGGATAGTTTGAACGGTGAAATATTTTCAAGGTTGGAATTTCGTACAGTTTCATGATTTTCTTAACTTGGTAAGTTAAAGTTATTATTTTTATCTTAATATAAATTTCAGTCTTGACAGTGTATCTACTTTATTAATTAAACTCGAATTTTGTTCACTTTTTATCGACAGTGTGTTAAATCTGGCCCTAATTTCACAAAAACGTTTTTGCTCAAACTCAACTTATTTATTAAATCATATATTTCTCTTTTTTATTGTTTGCAATTTAGAATGTGGTATTAAAAGGATACAAATTAAGTTTGCGACAATTTAAATCTAGCTCATAGTATAATCTTTTAAGGCTAATATGGTTTGATCAAATGGAATTGATTTCAGTCTGTTATTAGGAATTTGATTTTTGACTCATATGAAAATGGACTTTTGAGAAACAAACTGTAACATTTCTGGTATAAAAACAGGATTTCTAGGCAGAAAAAAAAACACTAGAGTCCTTAACTGACTGTAACTGGGGTCTTCTTAGCGAATGTTGTGGGGTCAGTTTAACTATCAGTACAATTAACGAGAAGTTGAATACACGGATACAGAACCTTAGCCTGTGGATAATTGTCTACCAAATCCGTTTGTCTTTTAAAATGGTTTGGTGAAATATGCATGTGTACGTCGGTAACTTCAGCATATATTATGAGGATAAGAATTTCCTCATTCAGATACATCTTATTCGTAATACTAGAATTCTCGGATGCAAATCTCACGAAGTAAAGATTTAATGGCTTAACTTAATGTCCAAGTTAATTAAAAATTACCCATTTTATCGCAATAAGTGACTACTTAGCCTACTTTAATGCAAATGAGTACATTACCAAATATTGTGTCTACACGTGATGTACTTAATTCTTTGACTTCAAATCACTATAAACTCTCACTGACAGAAGATCGTGCGTTCGAGCCCAGCTATCGACCATGTCTTTTTGTGTGAGAAAGTATGCTTACAAAGGATGGGAGTCTAGTACTGGTGTTCTTCACAGGAACGATGCTTAGGTGACCTGAAATGACCTAAAATTAGCCAAAATTCAAATTCAAGGGCAGATAATTCAAAAACGAATTCGTTAACCCCCATTTTTACTTAAAATGTATCTGTTATCATATGTTATGATCATGCAAAGTTTTTTTTATAAAAATCATTAAATAATTTTCCCTATAATATTATGTCTATTTGAAAAAAAACCTGGTAACTGTACAGTAAACGTTGATTTCATTATAAGAATGATTTGATCGTATGTGAAGTATCTTCAGAATGGGGGGCTAATTTTAGATTTAGACAACCCCTTTTTTAAAACTCATTACAGCCAAACGTAGTGTGGTGGGGTACTCTCAATTATCGTCCTCAATATTACTACAACTAAAAAAACGGGACATGAGTGATCATAACGTAAAAAGCGACGTCATACACGTCGTCTTCTGATCCAAATAACTAATGACGTCATACGTTTAAGCGCTAAAAACGTCATCACTTAGGTGATAACGTCATTTTTCGAAGTACAATTATGTTACATACAACCAAAAAAATGAGTACACTGATATAAATATATTATTATATTATGGCAGGTGGAACAGATAAACAGAAGAAGATGAGTCGTAGAGTGAGTATGGTATATATTTTATCATCAAGAAGCTTGAGTGGGTTCGTCAAAAACAAGCAGATCGAGGTCCCGTTTCCTTGACCTTAATCCAGTATTATTCAGTTAATATCTATATTCATACGTCACGATGCTCTTCGGATAATGTTTTATACAAATTATCATAGCAGTAATTAGTGCAAATTAGTACATTTGTACAATAATCTGGGTCAGAGGTTATACAACTTGAGATCGGTCTCATATGCTTACCTTTAAAGTTTCTAACTAAATTATTTTTTATAACTAAATTATGATAAGATAATAATGATATTATTGATGCATTAGTCTGACGACATAGTTTGTTTAAACATGTATTTAAACATTAATCAACTTCATCTTTTCGATCATAGTACATAGTAAATTGTGATTTGAGCTCAGAGACTGTTCTCAAGTTACGCGGCCTGCTGGTTGAGAAAGATGCGTTTCTCACGATGCTACAGTACTTAGCTTAAACTGAACAAGTTCGCAACTTGAAATCAAAATGAATTTGTATAAATTTATATTAATTTTATACCCATCATTAAACAAAAGTCAGGTATACAAGTGACAAAATTATTCTACCACTGAGATTAATTGTTTAAACAAGTCACTATTGTTATATATATATACAAGTTATATTGTTATAAGATATTTAGTGTCTGGATCAAATTAGTGAAATCGGGCCTAGATCTTAATATGACGTTAACCTTTTGCTGGTGTAAAATCACGTTATATTAAAAAAAATCACATTTTGTTTTTGATTTTCTCACTTTCTCCCTAATACATTTTGTATCACTTGTTTACAAGTTCACACAATAAAATATCTTATTGTTTACACCAGGATAGATGAATAATTGTTGTACTCCAGTTTTATAAAAAATATACTGATCAAGTAGATCTAAATTCAAATCTAACAACATATAAATCGTATCTGAATTTGTTATATAAACAAACAAATTAATAAATGTACGTGTTTATTTTTGAACGAAACAGTAATAAATGAAAAATGTTGCGAGTTATCATAAAATCATATTGAAGTAACAAGATCAATATGAAACATATAATATAATAGCAATAGACGTATTATCAACTAATTGACGTCAAAGTTGAACGAATGTTGTTGAGTTATGAAGAACTGGGGCAAGTTTAGATAAGATTTTGACGAACATGTCAAGCTCTATGGACACAGTGAGTACGTGTGGTGAGATTCTCGTGCACCTGTGTAGATACAGAAGATACAAACAGACCACTTAAGTTAAATGACATTTTGACAAAAATCAACGGACTCAAAAGTATGGTTATAAATACGTGATGAATTTCAACTACCATTTCAGATTTATTATGTATAACAATACAATTACACAACAATGTACTCAATTATACATCTTTGAATCAGTCACATGTACTTCATCCATTAGACAAATATTGACAAAATTATTCTAGTTGAGACAAACTAAAACATTATTAAATTTTATTTATAATTGATACCAACATTCTGATTGAAAACATTTGATGATAAAATAACAATTAAACAGGTTTTCATGAGTTCAACAAAAACTGAAACATCAGAAATGGAATACGACATGTAAACATACAGAAACAAATAAATGGCATGTGTATGACTAAGTACGGTTGTTTACCACTTAACATGATTATAAAATATGATATACATTGTATGCTTATCAGCATTAAGCGAAGATTTGCTTTTTTGCAATTTGGTTAATATCGAGACTATTTAATAGACGGATTCGACATTTCAAGGACTTTGAATTAAGTAGATTTGATCTATATATAATTGCATACCAAGTTCAAGTCTAGAGTCTATTTTACAAACAACTTTTAAAAAATGAATATAATACTGTATTGTTATTAAGATATTTGTCTCAATTTCAATTTAATATTTATTACCAAAATCCTCTTGGATTTAAAGTTTTAAGTATGTCGTACAAAGTCACTTGAAATGAATTGTTAAACAAATAAAATCCCGCTGATTTGTTGTAACTTAATCTATTCTCTATAAAGCAGGTCACGTGTCAAATATACAGAAATCAATCAGTTTTATCTTCTCCACTTTGATGTATGATTTTATAATCATTCTGATTACTCGGCTGTTCAAATTAAACTTATGTTCAACCACTAAGTGTTGATATATTCACAGTAATCTAAGATGTCTCAAAGAAATCACTGTCTAGAAGATTCATTGACGTAAACTTGATGATAAAATAAGTTAAAATAATAAGAAGACATTGACTTTTTGCGTGAACATCTCTTACTTTGGGGAGTTTATTTAATATTTATTCAAAAATAACTAGACAATTAGATTTTTGTTTTGTCAAAATTGGTATATATATGTATATTTACACGTCAAATAAACGATTTTTAAAATTCAATATTTTAGAGTGTATAAAGCTATATCTGACAACAGTGTAATAAAATGTTCTGGAACACTTTATTATGAAAACTTGTAACAATCCAGTTTGTTAAATTACATAGACAGTTCAAGTTTTGTTAAAACTATTTTAAGAAACACTCATGATAAGGTTATGAAAACAATGGGATTTTACACTTTTTGAAATTTATGTACATGTTTGTACATTGTACATGTATTTATGTAGCATTTCGTGTCAGATATATACACTTAATGTTTATAAATAATCAGAAGGGCTGTCGCAATTAACGCATAATTCGACTGGTTTTAAATTATAATAAATGTCGTTCTTTTCAAATTTGATGATCATATGAAATTACTAATTACCACAAATAGTTATCACACACCTAAGTCGAGCTGTTCAATACACGGTACATAGAACTGATTAGTACCAAATAAAAATGTAAAATTGATGTCACCTTATATAGCATAATGTGTTAGCTCATAATTGTCTGTTCATTGTCATTCGATACGATTTAATGATTAAAGATAAAATTTGAATAGAACCGATCAAATGTATTATTTGAAACCTGAGGTGAAGGTTAAATATAAAGTATGTTTAATTATAAAAAAATGTATTTGGCTTACTTGTGGTGGTAAATTGTATGCCACTTTGAGAGTTTGTTTAAACGTTTGACAGAAAAGTGATAGTAAACATTTTAAGATATGTCATTATGGTGTGAATTCCTCCAACATCCCACAAAATGGATCCTTTGTAATGATATACCGGCACATATATCTACTGTCTACCCACATGTGGCTAACTTATTGTAATTTGAGAACTCGTCATACGTGTAATATATTACCAAACATGACTGCCAAAATACATCATATCAATTAACAAAGTCTATACTAGCTGTAAATGAAATTTAACGAATGGTGATCTTCTTAATAATGTTTTAGAGAACGTAGAATTTCAGAAACGATGAACAGCATTGGATGTCTATTTATAAGTGTCTTAAGATTCAGTTCACCGACTTCAAATGTACTCATATTTATAAACTATTTGAGACTAATATCAGAGACGTATAATACAAGAGTGTATTATACGTCTCTGCTAATATATAGCACTATGATGATTATCTAACATGCATACTTACGTAAAATGGTTTTTTTTCAAACCGTTTAATTTTAATAAATTAATGTATTTTTATATCATAATATGCTTATTGTTAAAACAATAATGAGGGTAACATAGGGCTGTTTGATTCCATTTAGTTAATTTACCAACCATAATACGTGATTGTGTTATCTTTAAATCAGACAATCTCTGATATGATAAATTAATCTTAAATCTATTTAAGATAATATGAATACATCGATATATATATATACAGAACCTTAAGCTATCTTTTTTAAGAGAATGTATTTATATTCATTATTTACTTATCTTTTATTCGTGTAGGCCTATATGTATTTTGCTTTATTTTATTGCAGGGAACAAGACGGGGGAAAGCTGCCAAGGTAAGTAAATCTGAATTTGTGAAACCGCAGTTACTTCCCTTTGTACAGGTACTCTCTTTTTATAAGGAAAGTAAAATAAACTTAGCAACACGTAAACATGGCTGCAAAAAGTCAAACTAAAATTGGCGAACGAAAAAGTAGCAGAAGTGGAGGTTCTGGGTCTAATCTGTCGGCAAAATCTGATTCTAAACATGGAAAAAAGAGGGTTACAATGGAGGTACCATTATTTGTTTTGTCAGAGCTTGTTTTAACGGCAGTGTTGGTGACCTAATTTTGCATGTTTTATTTTTGATGCCCATAAAGGCCATATATATGCCTGGTCTAGCCTTATGATCACGGATGATACGTCTATAAATATATATTCTGAATATCTCTGTCGAGGTCAGAATGAAAGAAAGTTAATCAGACATCAATATCTTTAAAAGTCGAAATTATTAGAATTAAAATCCAATCATTTTCATTCTTGATTGCTGGAAAGGTTAATTGCAGACATATCTACATGTGTGAAAAATGAAGAAATTACTACATTTATACAGTAAGCAGTATGTTTGCCATCTTTCAGTGTTTTTCATTGATCTAAGTAGGTATGATCTAAACAGAATTAATGCATACATACATGATACTATATGTACCAGATCAGAGTCTGCAGTGGATATAATAGCTAGTCTTGATAACCATACGATATAGTGGAATAATAAACAAGTATAAACCGACACATTCTCATCTTTCTCTGTATGGTATGTAACTGCAATTGTGGCCATGTGGTTAAGGTGTCCGCCTTTAGAGTAGGAGATCAAAGGTTCAAATCTCCTTGGAGACTGGGTTAAAACATATATACAGTCAGTTTGTGAGCCGCCAACTAGTTAAATAATGTTCACCGTAGGCCCATCTCAGCTAGGCTGCAGAAAAAATGAGAAGGGATTTGAGAGGTACTGTGCACACAAAAGATGGGTGGCCCACAAGTCAACTTGGCTAGCCCTTTTCATAGCAGTGACACTATAATAAACAAAACTTTTACCTTTATGGTATGTACTGACATATACATACATTACAATTATTATCAACTGTAATAAAAGAATGTGTCAACACTAAAAAATGTGTTGTTTGTTTGTACATGTAATCTAAACTTTCATATTGCTGAGATTTAGGTAACAGTTAAACCTCTATATTAATTTTCTGAATGTCTTTCTGCAAAATGTATGAAAGCATGCAACCTTTCTCTATTCTTAAATTGGAAAAAGCTGGTAATTGATGTGGAAATAAACAAAAGAGTTTTACATTAACTTGCATTAAATCGTGAGGAATTTTTTTAGAATCTTATCTTTATTAAACCAGGTATATGTAACATGGACTTCTGTGTTCAAATTTAAATGCCTTTATTTAATTAAAGTTCTGTTTTAGGATGATGATGGTGAGGAGAAAGAGTCATTTGCTTACAAAGTTCTTACTGCAGAACAGACAAATGAATTGATGTCATTAAACGTTAATCAAATACAAGAGTAAGTACAGAAGGCTGGAGGATTTTATACATGGTTTCTTATTTAAGTGCTATGGTGATATTTAGTGATACATATTAATTGACTTGCTTTGAAAGTATGTTATGTTGATAATATTCATTGAAGTCTTGTTTAGACTTATCATGATGTTCTTAGAAATCCCTTGTAAGGCAAGATGAGTTTGTCTTAGACTTAGGAGTAATGCAGTATTATTGTCTCTTCTAATTTATCAAATGTAACTAAAGTAACACTGAATTATGAATGATAAATTTATTCCACTTCTGTTTTATTGACCATTCCAGATTCAAGTTTGATTTGTTCTTTCTATGAAAACAATCTATCAATTACAAAAACACAACATGCATGGTAACACCACTCTCTATTTTAGCACATTAGATAATTAAATTATTTAAAATGTCACATTTATGGCAGAACCAAAGTTTGGCAGTACAGTGAAAAGATGCAAGAAAATGTACAAAACTAGTAATCTTCTCCTAACAAAAAAACAAACAAAAAAAACTACACCATTAACTGACTTTTTCACTTACTATTTCCATGTTTTTGTATTTCAGTAAAATGATGACAACATTTAGTTTAGAGAATCATACTATAGATCTAAGCAATGCTGCAGTGCTTGATTACTACACATCAGCTGTGTATTGGGGAATTCAACAAAAATTTACAGCACAGCAATTGTCTGGTTTCTTTACTGTGTGTCATACATTGTTAGAAAATGTCAAAGGTAATGTTAGTATAAATTAAACATGGTTTTCATATGCTAATTTATGTCAGTCTTCTTTTTCTGATTATTTATTTAACACAAAGTAATGTACAGTCAAACCTGTGAACAAAGGCCACCCTCGAGAAAGACAAAATGTGGCCTTATTCACAAGGTGGCCTATATTGGAGATGACTGCCTACACAAGTTTGACTGCATGGATTTTCTTATATTTATCATCATAAGACACAATTTTGAGTAAAATATTGTTATTTTGATGAATCTTAAGAACAGATAAAATGCTCAAGATAAGACAAGGTATTTGTTTGCAGGTTGAAAGTTTTATGTCATGTGCCTGAACATGCATATTTACATAAAATTACAAAATGCTTATGTGAAATATGCTCTATGAAGTCAGTGATGAGTGTACATGTTTGTTCATTGTTTAGATATATTAAGCTGATTGACAAGATAAAGTTTTCAATTCATGAATATATTCATAAAATAGTGTTACTTTAATGCAATGATATGTCAGAATTACACAGCGGGACAGTCAGTTTGTTTTGCCAAGTACGCATGTATCAAGCAATAAAATTATTTTATTGAAACCATTTATAAGCCAGTTGCATTTTGTTTGTTGTTTTGATGTACATGTATTATAATCACACATGTACTTTAATTCAAATTATTTTCTTTATTGACTGTTGTGTTTTTTTCTGTGTAGAAAAACATATGAGTATGGTAGAAAATTCTGTGGAATTCAACAAATTGTTTGCTGGTATTGGAATGGATAAATCATGTGGCTTAGATTTTTTCAATGTACATGAAGCAAAAACAATCTCTCAATATATATACACAACGTAAGTATTTGTACCTGCATAATTTATTGCCTCTCAGTTTCTTTTGTGTACTGTAAACATTCTTTACTTTTTAGGTATGTATTTAAATTGTATGTGTAATTAATGTTGATTATTTCATGCAAGTTGTTTGTTACTGTTCCAGTTTGAAGTGAAATAACAAGTTTTCAGTGTAAGAGATAGTTTGTCATATGCTTCTCAAAACACTACAAAATATACTATTATATATATGTAATGTGTTCATTATTGCATTTTTCCTCACATTATATCTTTTTGACTTTGATGACATTTCCTGTTTGATAAACAATCTATTATTTATATCAATCAACACTGATGAAGGCAAATATGCTGTTATGTTTGTAATGAATGACTGTTAGTTAAAACATGTTTGTGTGGTAATGTATTCACTTTCTCAAAAACTACGGAATCCCAACAACATTGGAGTACCGGTATATTGTCAGTATACATTTTGTTACATTCTGTCAAGTTAAAATGTTATTTGTTGTTGTTGTGTTTTTTTTCAGATTATTTCAGCATTACAGATTATTTTTATTTATGTTCACACATTCCCAGGCTGAGGAGATAATTGGAACTGATGTAAGCAATTTTTATTTTTATTTTAATACATCTTGATGAATGAACGTCCATCTTTGTTAGTATGATAGTTTAGATGGACGCAGATGTGTTAAAGAAAAAATATATTTTTTAAATTCAATTCAAAATTTATTTCACATAAACATACAACATATACAACATAAAGATGCATATTTCAAATCAAACCTAGTAAATAACTTAGGTGTACATAACAGGCCAGAGGCGCCAGAGCTGGGGCCACAGGGGTGGTGATGGCCGACCCAATATTTTGTCAAAAAAAGAAATTTCGGCAAACAATTTTGAGGTAGGGGGACAGGACACCACCTCCTAAACCCACCCCCTAACCGCCCCAGTGTCAAATTGCTTCTGGTGCCCCTGTATTCATCATTGATTTGTTCATGTAGTGTCAAAATATTTTTTCCGGTAATTTAAGACTGAAATGCAGTAACAACAATTTTTTGCAATAGGTTCACCAGTTGCACGGCAGTGTACCCTGAAATGAAGAATAAACATCATGAATGCTTTTTAGCTCACATGTCACAAAGTGACAAAGTGAGCTATTAGGATCACTCTCCGTCCGGCGTCGTGCGGTGTGCGTCGTGCGTCGTCAAACTTTTTGTTGTGACCACACTAGGGGCCACATTTTTAGCTCAATTTTAGCAAAACTGGGTCAGAACGTTAATATCAACAAAATCTCGGACGAGTTCGATATTGGGCCATTTGGGGTCAAAAACTAGGTCACCAGGGCCAAATAAGGGAAAACCTTGTGAACACTTTAGAAATCACTGTTTTGACTGTATCTTCATGAAACTTTGTCAGAATGTTTATTTTAATAATATGTAGGTCAAGTTTGATAATGGGTCATTTCTGTAGTAAAATTAGGTCACTAGGGCAAATTGCTGGAAAACCTTGTGAACACTCTAGAAGTCACTGTTTTGATTGGATGATCATGAAACCTTGTCAGAATGTTTGTCTTCATAATATCTTGGACGAGTTCGAACATGGGTCATCTTGGGTCGCTAGGTCAAATCTTATGAAAAACCATGTTAACACTGTAGATTTCACAGTTATTATTGGATCTTCACCAAACTTTGTCAAATCGTTTGTTTTAATGGTATAACGGTCAAGTATAAATATGGGTCAGCCGGGTTCAAAAACTGGGTCACAAGGTCAAATCTTAGGTAAAAATCTTGTAAAAGCTCTAAATGTCATGGTTTTGATTAGATCTTGGCCAAACCTTGTCAGATTGTTTGTCTTAATGATATTAAGGACAAGTTCAAATATGGGTCACCTAGGGTCAAAAACCAGGTCACAAGGTCAAATCTTAGGAAAACCTTATTAACACTGTAGATGTCAAATTTTGATCGTATCTTCACCAAACCTAGTCAGACTGTTTGTCTTAATGATATGTAAGACAAATTCGAACATAGGTCGTCTGGGGTTAAAAACTAGGTCACCGGTTCAAAACAATGTTTTAATGAGTGAACAGTGATTGTCATGTGAGCGATATAGGGCCATCTTGGCCCTCTTGTTTAATAAAAAAATAATTCTGTGATAAACTAAATTATGTGACTTGTGCTTTAATAATTATTGTATTTTTTACAGTTGGAGGTTGAAGTAGCTAAGTCCGCTGATGTTCCATTCCCGCCTCCTCTAGATGAGGGCGTGTCTGAAGATACATTCAAAGATTATATAGCCACACCCCCTCCTTCCCCTTCACCTGAGGTTTGTAGTTTTATATTACATTGTCACTTATATTGTATTACTTTATAAGAAAAAATCCCAGTTTACAATTATTCTTGATATCGCAACTATGAAACAATTTATTGATCTCATCTAAATTTGTAGAATATAAATTTGTAAAAACTATTAATGTATTTAGTTTACTGTATAATGAAAGAATATGTTTCACATATTGATTACACCACTTAACTTTTTCATGTGCTTATCTTATAATGATTAGGACATCATACTTATTGATGTTTATAGATACATGTAATTCATAAGAAAAATTTTGTTAGGTACTGTTTTCTTTCATTGTTTTATGTTAACTGATCTAGCAGTGTTTTATATTGTTCTTGATTATCTGCATGGTTTAAAATTTATGTGCATACTGTTGATATATTATGTATACATGTACATATAGTATAAGTGTATATTCATTAAATGATTGTTAAAACTGTAGAAAATACAATAGTCACTTTTAAGATATCTCATTAGAACACTGTACATTGATAAATAAATACTGTCCAACTTGAATATACAGTCAGTTTAGTTAGCATACTGGTATATTGCAATTATTTCTTGCAGACAGATGCCTGTGTTTTATTATTCTTTTTGTTTTGTTTGAGTGGTTTATGCATGTTTTAGAATTCACATTTATCAAAAGTTTGCCAAATAGTATTATTGCTGTTATGTTTGGTTATAGTTAAAATGAGAATTAAGATTCATTGATACAGTATTCAATATTAAAGGTCATATTCTTAGAAAAATATAAAGTTAGTTAACTATCACAAATATAATTGTTTATGTTTATCAGCATTAGAAAGCATGTAGCATGTACTGAGTAATAATACTCAGTTAACATTCAATTTCACACCTTCAGGGATAGCAATGAGAATCATGGGAGAGCATATTGTTGCTTTAAATAAAGTAAATTGTCTTGTATTGATCCACTCCAGATATTTTGAACAAGATTTGTATCAGATACTGTTTGTAGATTAAATGAATGACATGAAATGTCTTGGAATATGAAAATATTTTGTGATAACTAACATCATATATATATTTAGTGCATTAATGCTTGTCACAAGTATAGTGTTGATCATACATGTATATAGCGTTGAACTTATCACTTTTCTGAGACACCACTTGATTCATAAAAAATATTAACCACCCACAAATACATTGACTGTTTTGATAGTGATTAAACATGATCGGATTGATAAAAGAACTTGTAAGAGTTTGAGATCCTAATAATCAAAGTGTTTATCCGTATGTATATATGTATTGTATGAGTGTTGTGTACTAAACAATTTTTTTCTTCTATGAAAAAATTACAGCATAAGAACAGGGAATCAAGGTCTGCTAGTACTGAGCGACCCTCGTCTAAACTACGATCTGTTACCCCTAAATCTAAAGGGAACACTCCAAGATCTAGGGGTGCAACCCCTAAATCTAAGAGTGCAGGTCAGAAAAGGGGTGGATCTAGGGGGTCATCTAGAGGGTCTGCTTCAGTTAAGAAAGTAATGGTAAGGTCCTGGTTCTCTTCTATTCATAATGAATTCAATTATGAACAGGGTACAAGCCAGTTTAGAATATCTTTATCTACCTTCCTGACTTCCTACTTCACTAATTATGTTTCACTGCTTCAGATTCTTTTAAATGTTTGCTGGTCACAGACTGCTTATATCTGTCACTTGCTGTTATCATTTGGACACAGTCTGTCTGCTCTCATTTGGAAATAGACTGTGTCTCTGTTATCATGTGTCTGTACTCTGTTAGATATAGACTGTGTCTGTTCTGCATTGAATATAGACTGTGTCTGTTGGATATAGACTGTATCTCTGTTATTCAATCAGATATAGACTGTGCCTGTTCTGCAATGAATATAGACTGTGTCTGTTCTCTGTTGGATATAGACTGTATCCGTTCTGCATTGGAATTAGACTGTGTTCTCCATTATTCAATCAGATACATGTATAGACTATGCCTGTTCTGCATTGAATAAGGACTGTGTCTGTTCTCTGTTGGATATAGACTGTGTCTGTACTCTGTTGGATATAGACTGTGTCTGTACTCTGTTGGATATTGTAAGTTATACATAGACTGTGTTTGTTATAAGTCATACATAGACTGTCTGTACTCAGTCACATATTGGCTATTTTCAATTGTTTATTCATGTATGGTTTATTTTATGGACACTGTCAGACTGGATAGTTCAATGTTGGCTTATCAAAGGTTTTCTCCTGACATTCTTTAAACTCTTTGGTTTAATACTATTATTGTATATAATGTTTTTAATGTATTGTAGTTGTTTTGAGTTAATACCTTTAAGTCCTTTACTTAAAGATCCTTATTTTTGATTCTCTTGTTTTGAATACTGACTTGTTGGATCTTTTTTTACTGGTTTGGATCAGCATTGAACATTATATTTTGGCTATACAGTCAAATCTGTGAACTAAGACCACCCTTGGGAAAGACATAATATATTATTGATAAGTGGCCTCTATTCTGAGGGTTTCAAAAGAATGGTCTTTATTCACAGGGTGACCTTTATTTGGAGGTGGCTGCTAACACAGATTTAACTGTATTATTTTGCAGTCTTTTTTAAGTATTTACCATTGACTATTAGGTGTACTTTTATTTGGATAAATTCTGTGAACTATTTCAAATTGTAATATATGTTGCTCAAATCAGAAGTCATTATTGTACAATGTACATCTCATGCCATTATTTTGTTTTGTCTAGTAATTTGTTTACTATATTTCATGGCTAGTTGTTGTAATCTCTTGGTGTTAGTTTTGTACTATCCTTGTAGACTTTGTGGTCTCAGGGTCTTAATTTTAGTTCACTGAAATGTACTGTTATTGATTGGTATTGGTATTGTATCATTTATTTGAGAATCAATATTCAAAGGCTGTATTTTGTAAAACTGAGTTATTGAGACCATTCTAAAATGTTGTCTTGTGATTGGTCAATTTGAATTCATTGAGTCTGAGGATTCAAAGTCTTAATGTGATGTGAATAGAAATGGCTCAGTTATATTTTCAAGTGTTGCTGAAACTTAAATATTCTTCAAGAATGGAATCCCTTTTTTTGCTCATGAGCACAAAGTGCTCAGGTAGAGCTTTTGTGATTGGTCTTTGTCCGTCGTCCATTGTCATGCATCATCAACTTTTATATTCTGAACACAATAGAGGTCACATTTTAATTTAGATCTTCACAAAATTGAGTCAGAATGTTTGTATTGACAAAATCTAGGACAATTTCGAACATGGGTTATTTGGGATCTAACATTAGGTCAGAAGGTCAAATTAAATGAAAACGAGAGGTCGCTGTTTTGACTTGATCTTCATGAAACTTTGTCAGAATGTTTGTCATAATGATATCTTGGACAACTTCAATAATGGATCATTTGGGGTCAATAATGAGGTCACCAGGTCAAATCTTAGGAAAACCTTGTGAACACTCTAGAGGTCACATTTCCTTTTGGATCTTCACCAAACCTTGTCTAAATGTTGTCTTCATGATATGTAGGACAAGTTCGAACAGACTCAAAACAATTCATCAGCAAGCAATGATCCTCATGTGAGCGACATAGGGCCATCTTGGTCCTCTTGTTTCATTATTTACAAATTGTCTAAAACACTCAAATATGTTGTGGTTCTACTAACTAATGTTAGTATATCCAGGCAATTAACAGTCACACAGTGTCTCTGTTGCTTAACTATGTTTACTTATGTAAATACATATATATTAATATATTTTCACCTTCTAATATTGTATTGACATCACAAGTGTTATATTACTATCTAACATAACATATAAACTGTTCAAACCATAATGATTTAACTTAGTTCATGTCAATTATCTATGTAATATAGATAACAATTATGTTAATTAATTCCTAATAAAACAGGAACATGTCTTTTAGTGGTAACCCCTAATTTTTTTGTTGAAATAATTTGCTAAAATGAAATGGCTTTGTAATGTTGATCTAATAAATCAAATGTTATATTATGTTTAGTTGATTATTAATAAATACAGCTAGGTAGTTTGTTACAGTTACATAGTGTTCATATATTTCATTAAGTTGTTTTTCGATTGTAATTTTATTCAAATCCAAAGACATCAACTAAAGAAAACCTTGACCTTGGTGTATATACGACCTTGACCTCTGTTTACAGCCTGAAGAAGAGAAGCCAGATCCAGCTAAGGAATTAGAAGATGAAGTATCTCAATCACAGCTATTTGCTGAACTTACTCCCGATGATGTCAGAGATGTCATTGAAAGTGTTGCTATGGAAATGTTGGGAAGTTTACAAGTAAGTTAAATTGATTAAATTGAAGCATGACAAACTTTAATGAATCCTGCAGAGGAAAAGTGAGAGATGGCATTTTTTGTGCTAAAGATGCACTTTCAAAGAGTGTTTGTACCATGCTGGACAAGTTGCCTGGTTATACATTTAGTTAATGATGTTACATGTCACTACTACATAGTACAATTTGCTGAATTAATTGTCCTGCTGTGTTTATTATTGGATTCTTGTATTCTTTAATATAATGTTAATAAGTGAGTGTTTTCATAAGGGCCTTGTTATTGGACTGAAGACTGTCATATTATGTGGCCGAAGGCCGAGGTCTAATGTGACTGTCTGAAGCCAATAACAAGGTCATTATGAAAACACTTGCTTATTGACAATTTTATTAATTAACTATAGACTATAGCAGTTTTTTTTCATAATGGCCGAGCTGGACAGCCAATCAGAATGACAGAATCTCATGATAGCCGATTTTTTTTCAAAATGGCTGAGTTTTGTGTTCATAATGTCTTGGTAATTATGATGTAAGATTTTTTTTATAAAATCTGTAATGTAGTTGAAATAAAATTGAATTGCCTTTCATACTGGATGTCTCTCTATAATTCATAAATACCAGTAATATACATGTACCTTTAATGTGATATTGATTTTATTTGAAAGCGATAAATGTATCAACAATAAGTTCACATGTATAACACTTAACTGTTGAAAAATGTTAAATGGCTTCTTTCAAGTTGTAAAAACAGATTGTTGGTTTCTGGTTACGCGACTTCCCCTAATTTTACCCTGCAACCCTCGACTTGTTTTTAGGCCAAGGAAAGGAATACATACTTTCTCACTTTTTTACCTCCTTCCCATAATGCTACCTAGAGCAAAATCAAGCCTGACCTACCTACCCTATTTTTAATGAGCATGTATCCAGAAACAAACATTTTTAGGCCTAGTGACTATTTGGTGTATTTACTAATTTTTCATGATTTATTTTTCTTCTTTTTTCAGTCTGAAGTAGCCTTGAAATTACAAGAGAAAGAATCACAAATAGTGCAAAGAATTAACAAGATTCACAAAATTGCTGACTAAGTCTTTATGAATACAATACGATATTACTATTTCAGCCTCTCTTATCTTAACACTTGAAGAAAAATGCAAAGATCAATTTTTTTAGCTTTTTGTTGAAGAGAATTCTCCGGAAGCATTTTGTTTACTTCAACTTATTTATAAATGCTGAAAAAATATTGAGTAGTTTTATTATGAAAAATATTATCTAAGTTATTGCTTATAAAAAGTTGAAGTGGTTGATTGATGTGTTGAATATTTCTCACCATATTTACTTTATTTATCAAATACAGTCAAACCTGTGAACAAAGGTCACCCTTCAGAAAGACATTATGTGGCCTTTATAGACAGGTGGACCTTATTTAGTGGTTGTTTTGTTCTAAACAACCAATGACGTTTTTTTAAACTATGACCTTTATTCACGGGGTGGCCTTTATTTGGAGGTAGCCAATAACACGGTTTTAACTGTACATAACCATGATTTGCTTAGTTTCCTGAATTTTGAGGTTATAGTTTAAGTGGTCTCCTGATTAATTCTATCCCGTGTACTGCTCGGACAAGATGGAAAATTATGTAAGAGTTGTTCCTCTTTGAATACGAGAAATTCCTTACTGTTACATTACTAGCTAGTTCTGATGCTGATATAAAAATATGAGTCAGAGTTGATATCAAATATCAATCTCAGAGTTGAAATCATTTATTTATCTGTTGTGATGATGGAAATGACAGTATTCCTGACAGATTGTAGATAAACCAGTAATTTCTATTTTTATCATTGTCTGTGTATGTGATATAACAATGTTAATTCACCTGTCTGAAGGTATACCAGCTTACCTGTGAGATGATTCCAGAAATGAAACTGAACGAAAATTCCAGAAACTTTTATTTACACAATCATGTTGTTGGTTTGATATTATATAAGGTATTTGTTCAGAAACAGGTAAAATATTCAGATAAATAAAAATATGTGTTATTGTGTAATCTGTTGATGAAAACTTCTCTTATTTATGATAATACAGTCACACCTGTAAACAATGCCCACCATTGGGAAGGAATACATGTAACTTTTATTGACAGGTGGCCTTTATTCAGAGGTCTTTTTGTTCTTAATAATCAATGACAGTTTTGAAGGTAATGGCCTTTATTCACAGGGTGGCCTTTATTTGGAGATGGTTGCTAACACAGGTGTATGTTAAATACAGTATAATTATTGAAAATAATGTATTCACACATATTGTTCAATTAGCACAACATGGTTATGTCTTATTTGTATGATCAAAATGAGGATGACAGTATAGCATGTTTGATGTTACTATGGAAACCATGTGAACAGGGTCAGAAAAGAATGTTAAGATATTACACGCATGCTATGCATTTATGTTTAAATACAGTTTATCTTATTAAAAATGATTGCCATTCTGTGATATATTGTATGTGTATTTAATATGTTGTTTTTATTGTACATTACATATTGAAATAAAATATGATAATAATTATAATAAATGGTTTATATGTTTGGTATTCTGACCTGTTAGTCTCAATCTTTAAATAAAGTGAAATGATACAAAATGATTGAACGTCCTTTATGCACTTAGTTGAGTAAAATACCGTTGGCATTGTGAAACTTACAATTTATTTAACTTCAAAATTCGAGAGTATTTCGAGAGCTACATATAAACTGTCTCATGCAGTAATTTTTATACCATTTGTAGCCATAAGCATAGTTTTGCTCACCTGAGCCTATGGCGCAGGGTAAGCTTTTAGCTAGGATCGATGAATATCCGTCGTCCGTCCACACTATGAGTGTTTACACTCTAGCATCCATAGCTCTAAACCAGTCGTAATCAAACCTAATCGCAATGTACATGGTCACAATATCTCGGATGAGTTAGATTTTGGGCAAAATCGGATTATTACTTCCTGAGTTATGGGTCCTTACCGTGGGAAATTAGCAATATTTTAGCTTGTTTACACTTCATACCAATCCTAATAATATATGTTGTGCAAAGCTGCAGTGGTAGTCAGGTGAGCGATATAGGGCCATTATGACCCTCTTGTTTTTATTTCTGAGAGCAAGTATATATTGTGTATATACGTTCATACGGTGAGTAAACGTAGATAGGTACACCCCTGTCAGAAATATTGCTCTAAATATTATCAAACAGGTTCATACAGATTTCTTCGGATTAAATCAAAATATCAAACAATTACTCAGAATATTATAATTCAAACGTATTAATTGGGGATAAGATACAGCTTATTTAGAGTCATTAAGTTAAATGCCGGGATTGAACACAATTGCGTATTTATGTTTGCACCCTATGCTTGCACACCCTCTCCAAATAATTTTCAAATATTGATACATTGTGTTGCTTGATATTTTACGATTATTGCATAATAAATATAAGATGACTAGATACCTCAGATAAGTGGATAGTAAACAAATATAATACTAAGTGCTGGTGACGAATGGATGTAATGTATAATGAATTAACTATTGTATGACCAGAGCATTTTCAAAACCACCCGATTGCGCTCAAGGTAGTTTTGTACTTGTTTTAATATTCTTTATAATAAGGTAAACATTGCTTAATTGGTTGTTGCAAACTGAGAGAGTAATGTTCTAGACTGAACTAACTTCAGATTATTTCAAATTAGTTGCCAACTATGAAGTAGTCATTGTACACAAGAATTCATTATGATCAGAAAGACAACAATGCTATGTTTTATTAATGTTGTTCCATAGATTGCTTTACACTTTAAATATGCATACATTGTTCAATGCTTAGATTTTATTTCATCGTTTTTTTCAATGACTTATATCACGGACATATTTTGGAATGTGATTTCGTAAACAACTACTTATATTTATATTCTATAATTATATCATTAGAATACACAAACTAGTGTTATTGTATACCCGGAAGCATTTTCTTGATAATATCATTAGTGATGTTTACAGTGATCAACTATCTGTGGCGTGTTTCATGTTTGTATGATGAAAGTTCATGGGTTTACTGTGGAATCTACAAAATGAGTCACAAATTGTCAGGTAGGCAGTTTACCGCAGAATCTGAAGAAAAAGTCACATAATTATATTATTGTCAGGTAGACTGGTTACTGTGGAATCTACAAAATGAGTCACAAATTGTCAGGTAGGCAGTTTACCGCGGATTCTGCAGAAAAAGTCACATATTGTCAGGTAGACTGGTTACTGCGGAATCTACAGAAACAGTCATATATTGTCTGGTAGACTGGTTACCGCGGAATCTACCGAAAAAGTCAGTTATTGTCAGGTAAACTGGTTACCGCGGAATCTACTGAAAAAGTCACACATTGCCAGGTAAACTGGTTACCGCGGAATCTACTGAAAAAGTCACACATTGCCAGGTAAACTGGTTACCGCGGAATCTACTGAAAAAGTCACACATTGCCAGGTAACTGGTTACTGCGGAATCTACTGAAAAAGTCACAAATTGTCAGGTAAACTGGTTACCGCGGAATCTACTGAAAAAGTCACATATTGTCAGGTAAACTGGTTACCGCGGAATCTACTGAAAAATCACAAATTGTCAGGTAAACTGATTACCGCGGAATCTACTGAAAAAGTCACAAATTGTCAGGTAAACTGGTTACTGCGGAATCTACTGAAAATGTCACAAATTGTCAGGTAAACTGATTACCGCGGAATCTACAGAAACAGTCACATATTGTCAGGTAGACTGGTTACCGCGGAATCTACTGAAAAAGTCACAAATTGTCAGGTAGACTGGTTACCGCGGAATCTACTGAAAAAGTCACAAATTGTCAGGTAAACTGATTACCGCGGTATCTACTGAAAAAGTCACAAATTGTCAGGTAAACTGGTTACTGCGGAATCTCCTGAAAAAGTCACAAATTGCCAGGTAAACTGATTTCCGCGGAATCTACAGAAACAGTCACAAATTGTCAGGTAAACTGGTTACTGCGGAATCTACTGAAAATGTCACAAATTGTCAGGTAAACTGATTACCGCGGAATCTACAGAAACAGTCACATATTGTCAGGTAGACTGGTTACCGCGGAATCTACTGAAAAAGTCACAAATTGTCAGGTAGACTGGTTACCGCGGAATCTACTGAAAAAGTCACAAATTGTCAGGTAAACTGATTACCGCGGTATCTACTGAAAAAGTCACAAATTGTCAGGTAAACTGGTTACTGCGGAATCTACTGAAAAAGTCACAAATTGCCAGGTAAACTGATTTCCGCGGAATCTACAGAAACAGTCACAAATTGTCAGGTAAACTGATTACCGCGGAATCTACTGAAAAAGTCACAAATTGTCAGGTAAACTGGTTACTGTGGAATCTACTGAAAAAGTCACAAATTGTCAGGTAAACTGGTTACTGCGGAATCTACTGAAAAAGTCACAAATTGTCAGGTAGACTGGTTACCGCGGAATCTACTGAAAAAGTCACAAATTGTCAGGTAGACTGGTTACCGCGGAATCTACTGAAAAAGTCACAAATTGTCAGGTAAACTGGTTACCGCGGAATCTACCGAAAAAGTCACAAATTGTCAGGTAAACTGGTTACCGCGGAATCTACTGTAAAAGTCACAAATTGTCAGGTAAACTGGTTACCGCGGAATCTACTGAAAAAGTCACAAATTGTCAGGTAAACTGGTTACCGCGGAATCTACTGAAAAAGTCACAAATTGTCAGGTAAACTGGTTACTGCGGAATCTACTGAAAAAGTCACAAATTGTCAGGTAGACTGGTTACCGCGGAATCTACTGAAAAAGTCACAAATTGTCAGGTAAACTGGTTACTGCGGAATCTACTGAAAAAGTCACAAATTGTCAGGTAAACTGGTTACTGCGGAATCTACTGAAAAAAGTCACAAATTGTCAGGTAAACTGGTTACTGTGGAATCTACAGAAACAGTCACATATTGTCAGGTAAACTGGTTACCGCGGAATCTACTGAAAAAGTCACAAATTGTCAGGTAGACTGGTTACCGCGGAATCTACTGAAAAAGTCACAAATTGTCAGGTAAACTGGTTACTGCGGAATATCCTGAAAAAGTCACAAATTGCCAGGTAAACTGATTTCCGCGGAATCTACAGAAACAGTCACAAATTGTCAGGTAAACTGATTACCGCGGAATCTACTGAAAAAGTCACAAATTGTCAGGTAAACTGGTTACTGTGGAATCTACTGAAAAAGTCACAAATTGTCAGGTAAACTGGTTACTGCGGAATCTACTGAAAAAGTCACAAATTGTCAGGTAGACTGGTTACCGCGGAATCTACTGAAAAAGTCACAAATTGTCAGGTAGACTGGTTACCGCGGAATCTACTGAAAAAGTCACAAATTGTCAGGTAAACTGGTTACCGCGGAATCTACCGAAAAAGTCACAAATTGTCAGGTAAACTGGTTACTGCGGAATCTACTGAAAAAGTCACAAATTGTCAGGTAAACTGGTTACCGCGGAATCTACTGAAAAAGTCACAAATTGTCAGGTAAACTGGTTACCGCGGAATCTACTGAAAAAGTCACAAATTGTCAGGTAAACTGGTTACTGCGGAATCTACTGAAAAAGTCACAAATTGTCAGGTAGACTGGTTACCGCGGAATCTACTGAAAAAGTCACAAATTGTCAGGTAAACTGGTTACTGCGGAATCTACTGAAAAAGTCACAAATTGTCAGGTAAACTGGTTACTGCGGAATCTACTGAAAAAGTCACAAATTGTCAGGTAAACTGGTTACTGCGGAATCTACTGAAAAAAAGTCACAAATTGTCAGGTAAACTGGTTACTGTGGAATCTACAGAAACAGTCACATATTGTCAGGTAAACTGGTTACCGCGGAATCTACTGAAAAAGTCACAAATTGTCAGGTAGACTGGTTACCAAAAAGATTCACAATGTCATTGTTACCACTGTAAAATATTTTCTGGCGCTCACAGTCAGTATACCCGTAGAAACTACATTTGTATTATGATAAATGGTATAAATTAAGCAAATACTAGTACGGCATTATTTTTGAGCGACACATTTTCTCTGTGTAGATAACATAGTTATGATGGATATATATATAATGCTTATTTTACCAAATAGTTGCCTATCCAACTATAGGTATCTGTCTGTCCAAATCATATTAATGAAATAACTATTGCTAGGTTACTGCAGTCTTTGCAAAAGCTAATTTTTCAACAACAAAAAGTCAGAAATCGTGTCGAATTCTTATTACTAACTCCTATCGTGGAAATATTTACAAAAAATGTCTTATACCAAATTAATGTGTTATGTATAAAATAACATACTTGTGATATAATCGATCATTTACGAATTCTTTTGTCTGTAAATACAATCAGGTGTTATCGTGGCAGCCATTTTCAGTCGATCAATGTAATATACCATAGTAGATGAAAGCACGATGATCTTAGAAGGTATGCGGATATACACCAAGCCCGCTTAGACTGATTAAAATAGCTCACTTCAATTCTGGCAACTTCTCAATTCTTTTAGAACATGGTACCAGTGGAGAGGTGAATGTAGAAATACCTCATAACGTGTCCAAATCTTATACATCCGGGCTTTATATAGAAATGTAACATATATACATACTTTTTGTAATAACGCATTTTATTTTGTTATTACAAATGTCATTAGCTTTAAGAATGTGTTTGAACATAAGTAATGTTCACCACCCCATTTACGAGTATGCTTCCATAAAGTTCCAACGGGCATACCTAGGACATGGCGATGGGAACATGTTGCATTTTCCTTGATCAATTCTGCACATAATATAGCTTCAGGGCACCATCGAGACAGTTCTCCCGACAGCTTCACATGTTCACCGTCGTCTGTGCAGATGATTTTGGCATCAGAATTGCTATGTTTACGTAAAGTTTTGAATGTCACGTGTTCCAAATATCGTGTTCCAATTATATGTCTTATTGACGATGTCGACTGTTGCACATTCCTCAACAATTGTTATTATCATACCTCGAAGCTAAACACCTTCATCAAATTTGATTACCAGAATATAGCTTTGAACAAGTGCTTGCCAAACTGTTTGATTATGATGAGTTTGTTTTCAAAATAAAACTTGACAAAGTTTGATTTCTGGCAACAGAATTCTGTATTAGAACACAGAACACATATACGAGTATGTATAAATACATTGTTGAATGAAAATGTTCAAGTTACACACGAAATGACCAAACTATAGCCATACACGGCACAATTTCCGAGGACAAAGACATACTAAGGCATTGTGCTCGGCAACTTAAATTGAATGTTTTAAACAAACATGTGACTGGTTCAAATTACAAAATACTACACAATTACACAAATGAATATAATAATACTGCTGCATTCTTTCTTAGAACAACGTACTTATTGAGTAGGGATCGAGCTGGAAGACCATTTACTTACCAGACGGTATTAATAGTTCTTCTTGTATGAACCCCGCAGAAATTGGTATCTTGAATTGTTTCAAACAAAAAGTTGCTGACGTAATGTAAAAAAACTTTGGTTCTTATGTAGACAAAGCAATAAATGTCACATAGCTGGCGCATTTTCAAAATCACAAAATCTTTTCTTTTGCTGATTCAAGAAACTTTTGGTAACAATACATCATATTCTGGCAGACATGTATTCGTGACACCATGTTGGTGTCAGGGTCGTTAGAAAGTGGATACAGCATCTAAAAGTCTATCATTGTCTATGTCAACAAAGTATTATATACATTGTACTAAATTCATAAAACATATAAGTAAAATAATTGAGATATATTTGGAAAACATCGAAAGTAGCTGGCTTGTTGAAATTTGAGTGACGGATATAATCGAGGTTTTGTGAATTGTAAAATGCATTAGTCGGAATAATATGATACTGAATAATAAATGAAAGGTTTAGTATATGTTTGACTGAAACACTGCAATAGGAAACAAACAGCTAATCAGGAACAACGGATACACATTACTATTAGCAACAACACTAATAGTCATCACAACAACAACTAAACACATCAACAGCAGCAACAATAACAGTTTTATTAGGTAACAAAGTAGTGTTAGATTAGATTTAGGTGAACCAATAGCAATGATACAACCAATAACAACAACAGTAGCATTATCAGAAACATATTAGCATCAACAACATGTGCAGCGACAATAAAACAACATCATTTTCAGGACAAAACACCATCAACAACATGTGCAGCGGCAATAAGAACATTATCAGAAACGATAACATCAAAATAGAAGCTGTTTCAATAAAAGCAACAGAAATAGTATCAGAAACAGTAACAACAGAAGCTGCTACAATAACAACAATAGCAGAACAGCAATCATAAAAAGAACTCCAACAACAACAAAACTAACACAAAGCCTTAATACCAGATGATGAGTGTACTCTGGATTTCAAGACAACAATGAAGATAGACTTTGTAATACATCTGGGTCTTAGAACCTTCGGCAAACACTTTGTGACTCACTTGTTGGTTGTGATATATGCCGCCTAACACAAACTTCAGAAAGTCGTGTAATAATGAACCATTGTTTATTGCTATTTTATTTTTATGGCTAAAACATCGGCTATTCTGACAACACCCTAACAAAAAAATGTTTTATAATTAAGTTTATCATTGTTAAAGAACAGCGCACGATTTATTTGATTAAAACAACAATGGGGAAACGTGCTTTTGCCATATAAACTGTGACAAGCATATCTTTATGCAAGTTTGAAGCACAAAAGCATAAATGGTGCTTGTTCATTGTTCAGGCTTTTGCCATCTTTTTTTGTCTTAGACCTAACCAGGTCTGGCCAACATAAATATAATTACCAACAAAAACAATCACAAAATCTGACGTAAACAATTACGGCCTTTCCAAACAGTAATGATAAATCCATGATGTTTAGAATGTAGAACACACATATACATGTATACATATATAACTATCATGACCATGACTTAGGGTGTCCTATATGGAATATATTTAGAAACTATTGTTAAGCAAATTAAATATAAAAGAGAACTTACGCCAATTAGAATTAAAACTGAGTCAGGCATGTATAAGCTAGTAAACATGTTTATATAGAATAATCTAATATTCTACTAATGAGTGTTTTAAATGTAATGCTGTGCAACAATTAAAAGTAAATAATTAAAAGCAAATATCTTCATTTATTAAAAAGTATTATAAATTCATGAAAGTGTTTCCATTCTCTTTAGACTTGACTAACTAAAGTAAGGAACTGATCGACAGGCGGTTGTTACATGGCTGCTTGTTTTACTGTTTCGGCTTTTTTGTATTATACATGAGTTAAGTATCATCCGCTTGTGTGCCTGAGAATTTTGTAAGAATTCGTTGCACATAATTGGCTACACTCCAGCTGCTTACCAAGGTACCTAAAGTAAAAAAATCTAAAGAATAATTAACTTTGCAGTAATTTGTTTTTCAGCCTAGCTACGCCACTTAATTTCGTTTTCAATTAAAACAACTGGAATAGATTAAACTCGATACAGACTCTGTAGGGTGTGCAATAAAATGAAGAAAATGATGATACAAAGGGAAATACAAATTAGTATTCATAATAACAAGACAAACATCCAGGAGGCACATGACTAGTATACGGAACTGTGGCTGAATTTTTACTTTTTCCTTGGCACGATTCCACTTGCAATGAAACCTTACGTACGTGATATATGAGTTACTTCACATGCCAAACGAAGAACCACTTAAAAAATGAGTAAAGAATTATGAGAAATTTATCTTCTGTGTTCATCTCGACATTTTTTTCATGGCTGTATAAAAGTTTGATCAAACACCAATATCACATAGCGCGATCAAAATCACCTGGCTGTACATAAGCATGTCACGTAATTAAGATACTTTCCACTAGGTAGAACGAGATAAGGACTACAAACATGCTTTAAACCACAGATATATATCAAATTAATAGATATTTATATCTTATGTAAATAACACATTTTCCTAAAGTGCAATGAATATATAATAATTATGTATGATAGTGTCAAATTATATAATTAACAAGAAATTATTAGATCTAAATACAGTTATAGCTTATGATTAAAATGAGTTTCTCACGGCATACCATTACATGTAAACCAATTAGCTACATTTATACCTTGTTTTCGACATCACGTGTATTATATGTATTTCTGAATACTCCAAAACAGTATAAAAATATCATAATCAGACAACAAGAGTAAGTAACAAGTCGGGCCATACACAAAGCGGATGATATTGCAAAACCGTCCAGGACCGGAGTGAAGATACTAGTGCCCATAAACCTCTACATATTTTATGGCCAGAAAGCCAGTCAGCTAAATACAAGAATGTTGAAGGAGAGGTTATGGATTCAAGATCCGTTATTCTATAGATACAAACCCCATGAAGACAGTACAACATAGTTATGATCCTAGATGGACACATTCATGCATTGTACCGCATGATTCTCTCGTATACGGACTACATGAGCGCTGTACAAAATAATATATAGATATATAGATATTTATTCCAACATAAGGCATAAAGCCCAACAGTTTACAATACATATACAATTTACATTACATATATATTAAACAAAACATAGTATGAATTTCTACAATGATAAATAATTATAAGCTGTACTAAGCTGTAATGGCGGAACTTTTTTAATAGATAACTTATGGGAACATAAAAGAAATAAAAATTTAACCAGATTGCAATGAAATGAAGAGAAAAGTGTTAAAAACGTTTTAGATCATAGATACAGGGCTTCGTCACGTAATTTGAAACATTTATGAATATATACCGAAAGTTGTTTAATTATTGTTTCATTTTCAGATGAGATTAGTTCGATAAATTTTGGCATATTTGGTCTATTCCAGTAATATTTTCTTTTTTTTTTTTCGAATATTTGAATAAATATTACAAAATAATATATACAATGTCATGCATGTCTTCTTTCTTCTTTGTGACCTCGAATGTCATACAAATAAAACATTCGTACAGGACAAATAGAACATGGAAAACAGGGCCATTAATATTTCTGTGAGTTATAAGAATATTTACAAATACAATGTATAAGCATCTGTTGAGTTATAATCTAGAGGTATTTCTGAATTATAAACTCCCAATGTCAGTATGTTATCTTTCCATCAATATCAATCTACAAATAGATTTATATTCTCAGGTGAATAGTTCACGTTGTTGATAGTATATTGATGAAAAGAAGAAAGTAAATAATACAAGACGACTGAATGTTTGTCTTATTATGTTCTGTGTTTGTTGGACTGTTATTAAACTTGTTTGATGTTTTTTATGGCGCAGCAATCTCAACAACAAAGGCCACAAAGCATGGCTATCCATATTGGGCGGACTCTTAAATATGGCTCTCGATTGTACGAGAACGCTTTATGTTTTATTAGTTTTTACATTTCCTTTACCAAGCATCGCTCTATTTTGGTAAGAAAAAAAGTATCACTCAATTTAATACACTGGTAAACTGACATTACCAGTGCCATACGTCTTGCATTCGAAACTTCAAAACAAAGGATGATAAACTTATTATAGAATAAAGTCATTTAGCTCGAAAGTATTCCACTTCACTATTATCAGGTTTCTACTGCTTGACTTAATACAAAGTCTTTACATTGGCGTCTTTGTGAGCAAATCGGTTAACCACCAATTGATTTATCGGTTTGATATCTAATAAATTAATGTAAATACTCGATTTGTTCGAAGTGCAAAATAATTATGAATAATATAAGTGTGCTTTAGGCATGTATACAAAGCAGTCATCAAACAGTTTCCACCCAAATCACATTCCTGTGTTTTTTTACCAGAACCTAAGAACTAAGAATTCCGGTTTGATTACCCGTAACAAATGGCAAACCACACTACAGCTGTCAGCATCTATAACATAATTGTAGACGTTTTTGACTTATGTCTGATATTTATATCGATAACTCGTTATATATATAGGCTGCTATTCTTGTTCGTTCTGTGAAGAAATAGTTCAACAAAAGTATGACAAAGATAATCGTACATATCCGCGTCCGTGTGGTAAACGTTAATTATACTTTGTATAGTTGATGTTCGGTCATGTTTTGGAGTACCCAAGAAGTTGGTAAATGGTAAAATGTTGTAAACACTTTCACTTGTGAAATACAAGTATGTTAACTATTTAAACAAATCATCATGTGGTGTTTGTTAATAATTAACCGTTTAGACCTTTAACCAGGTGAACTAACATCAGATAACAACAGATGTACAGTCCGTGCAACAACGCCAATATTACTACTCACACGATTTGAACTTATATATATGTATTTGTACACATAGTATATATTTGTATATATTTATGTATGTTCACATGTTACATATTATGTTCACATAGTATACATATTTATGTATGTTCACATGTTACATATTATGTTCACATAGTATACATGAATGTTGCAAACAGATCTTTTAGCTCAGTTAGTTGAGTATTGAACTGTAGATCTTCAGGTCGTACTTCCGCATGTTACATATTCTTTTCACCCCAAAGACTTTTGTACTTTGTTATCCATGCAACTTTCCAACAGACATTTCTATATGAACCATTCATACAAGTTGTACGCGTTTCTAATGGGACAAAAGTCATTGTTATATCAGCAATGTAAATCAAAGTTACCCAACAGGAACCAGACACGTAACGTGTGGCTGGCGTGAACTCCTTATTCATTCAGATGGTTCCCGCAGCCTCTGAGTCAGTTCTACCCACAGACATTATATATCAAGCACAGTCATTACATTATCACGTTTCGAAGCCAAAAAAGAACATTTAATCAATGCTGCATTACATACTAAACATTTCAAGATGATGGATTTTTATTTTATTTATTCTTGTGGTTTTTATCATCAAAACGCACATATTTCCAGTGATATAATATCACTTAATAGTTTTAACTTATTTTCCAAAATCATCTGTGTCTAGTATTACAATAAAACATCTACCGTATGGATGTACGAAATTCTTTATGTCCTTACTCATTTAGAACAGAATAGTTCGGTGTGTGATGTGGTATTAAAACATAGGTAATCATTTTTACAAGGAATTTTTTGTTTGGCAATCCTATAAATACTCAGATCATTGTATGGGTACAGGTACCGGGAAAGCTGATGATGCTTAATCGCGTTTTAGTGAAAAGGTTTTTGCTAGTGAGCCCAGCTACAACACGAATGAGTAGAAACAGACAGTATAATGTTTATATATGTATCCAGTACCTAGCAACTTTAAGCAACAACGGAAATCAAAGAATAACATTTGTTCGTTAATAATTTTCAGATACGAACAGAACTGCTTGAGATAATTCATTATGCATTATAAGATAAACTTTAGATAATTCATTATGCATTATAAGATAAACTTTAGATAATTCATTATACATTTTAAGATAAACTTTAGATAATTCATTATACATTTTAAGATAAACTTTAGATAATTCATTATACATTTTAAGATAAACTTTAGATACTAGTAATTCAGTATGCATTATAAGATAAACTTTAGATACTAGTAATTCAGTATGCATTATAAGGTAAACTTAAGATAATTCATTATGCATTATAAGATAAACTTTAGATAATTCATTATGCATTATAAGATAAACTTTAGATAATTCATTATGCATTATAAGATAAACTTAAGATAATTCATTATACATTATAAGATAAACTTTAGATAATTCATTATGCATTATAAGATAAACTTTAGATAATTCATTATGCATTTTAAGATAAACTTTAGATAATTCATTATGCATTATAAGATAAACTTTAGATAATTCAGTATGCATTATAAGATAAACTTAAGATAATTCATTATACATTTTAAGATAAACTTTAGATAATTCAGTATGCATTATAAGATAAACTTTAGATACTAGTAATTCAGTATGCATTATAAGATAAACTTAAGATAATTCATTATGCATACGTATGTTACATTTATTGTTGTTTGAAACTTTGTACATATGTTTCACATTGCCTTAATTCCATATATGTTATGATGTTGCATACAAATGTACTCCAGCAATGGAGGAATAAAAGAATCTATCACTATATCGTTAAGAATTTTCAGATAATTCAATATGCATTATATGATAAACTTAAGATAATTCATTACCCATTATAAAATAAAAACGGTTCTAAAAGTACTTATGTGATTTGAACTCAATTCAGGAGGCTTCTAGGTAGATGTAGATAACGGAAGTAGTCCGCACGTCCGCAATGTCGCATAAAAGATTCATGCGCCCGGCGAGTGATGGCCTAATAGAGTTGAACTGAGATCAACTCATAAAATTCGGAATAAAAAAGATACCATGAATAATGGTTGAAAAAAAAACTTATGTCACAAGTTAACTTTTATGTAATGTGAATTTTATAATCTTGTGAATGAAATTGATAAAACCTGTAAACAACTGAAACGTATTCAAACGAACGTCAAGTAAGAAGTAGAATAACACCCCAGAGACACTACAAATACCATTGCTAAATAAAAACTCAAAAATCAATTGAAGTTATTTTTATAGACACATGTAAAGTACTTAGTATGTATAAAATAGTTTGGTATTTGGCTTGTGTTGCTTTACAAACAGTAAACTGCCACTCTAATCTTTAACGAGGTCTATAAATCCTAGTTTATCCAATGAATATTTTTGGGGTTACAATTGTTTAGTTGTTTCTAGGTTCAATAAGCCTCCTGCGTGAATACATTACATAAAATCATCATCCTGACAAAAGAGAGAAGTGTGTACGATCTAAATTGCACCAAAGAGCAAGTCACCACGACCTAGGAATAATCGCTTGATCTTATCTTGTTAAAGAAGTCTGGACCATGTAAGCGAATTAAACGCCACGTGATTGATTGATGTTTACATCATGTTCTAGATCAGATTCCTTTGGTTTTTTGGAAGGTGGTTTCCTCAGAAATATCCTTCCTATATCATCGTATTGAAAACACGACCGTCGACCAAATAACAGCACAGAAAATAGTCCCACTTGTTGTATTCATGTACATTGCAGACTTTGCTGTCGTAGATTCTTAATTTCGTCGTTGTTACCTGATAACTCATTGATCGTTGTGGAGATGTCTTTTTTTTCAATTAGATGCACCCTTTGAGAGGTTGGTTCGAGTTAATGTAAGTAAGTTAGTAATTAATTTCGGATTTGTACAATACAACATATCATCACATAAATACATTTTACATATAAATACAACGTCACGCTTCATCTATAATTACGTAATCTATGTGAAAAAATCATTATCAGTACAATTTAATATATATCACAAAATAATTGAAATATAATACTCATTAGTGTATATTCTCACGGAGAATGATAAACTAGGAAAATACGTGTAGCAAAAAATTAAAAAGTCAACCATTTAATCAAGTGTTGTAAAAGTTAAAGAATCAAAAATCTTAAATCAAACATTATTCAGAATTATATTGATCACCAGGTCAGGGAGTCAATATGATATAAGAAGATTAGATGTATCAACTTTGTTCCCTATCTGATTGTAAGATCTTATTAAATCTATAATACTTTAATAGCGTTTTTTCATCAGGTAATTCCTTGGATATCCCCAAGAGGTTCTTGCACTGATAAAGCACTTATTATGTTTGTGATGTTACTGATGTTTTATAATTTTTACATGTATTAAGAGTTGTGAAGGCGATAGTCCAAACCTCAAATCATTAGAACACTGATTTATAAAACATATATCAGTTCAGTGAGATAAAAATATCTTTACTATAGAATATATAACCATATACTCATTTTTATGTTAGCACAATCTATTTTTGAAACAACAAAAAAGAAACATAATTTGTATATTTTTTGCGCAATGCTGTCGCCTGTAAAAAAATCCTGGGATAGATCCTCCGTATCATACGCAAAAATTACAATGTGTTAGAAACAAGCGATTTTTCTCTGTCATTTTATGTTGTTTTCTATTGTTGTTAAAGTACCATAAGAAAGAAGCGAATAATTGAATGCAATCCTATATGTGCAGACTTGATGCGATCCAGTAGCTTATTTATATTTGCCAGATTCAACCCATGTTTTAATCATCAGTTTCTACCTCTGGTTTTATCATGTACATGTATTGCCAAAAGATGCAACAGTTGCAGAATAGAGAATGTCAATATGCTACAGTCGTTAAAAGTTACATTTGTAAACAAAACTTGTGTTCGGATTATATGAGTAAAATACTTAATTGTTATGTTTGTCAAAAATATTTACACACTGTATAAGTATTCGTGTAGACCTAAATCCATCCTCACCAGAGCGGCCCTTTCTTGGAACAACAACCTCCTTGCAATAAAAGCATGATTTTTCCATTGCACGATTTAACTATAAATTTAACCTCTCTAGAGCAACAAACTCTCAACAACAACATAATTTTGCTTGTCCCAAAGGGTGTTGCTTTGGAGAGGTTGTACATGCATATTTCATTGGTGATCTGCATAAGTTTTATACGAAACAAACTTTGGAACTATTTTACTTGTGACAAAGACAACAAATATATGTACACCGTAACTCAAAAATAATCTTAATTCCATTTTATTCCGGAAAATCATCATTGGAATTATAACCCATGCAATAATTAAATAATTTCTGATGTTTCCGATTTGCCTTTGTTGACAGCAATTAATTTTAAGACTTGAATATTTTAAAAGATGTATTAAAGGATGTCTTCTGACACATGGATTTATTCCTTGAATCACCAATTAGAAAATTATTCTGCTTGTATTTTAATCATTTTGAAATATTAGTTTTAATTAATCAGTCAATAATGCGATTATTTTCTTCCCATATTTTCTCTCAATATTGAGATCTTATGGAGCTGAATACGTTCTTACAGTTTTCTCAGACATTCCAACACGAAACACAATTATATTTCAGAAAACTCTGCGAGATATTTCTAGAAATAAATGAATCATGCAAACATATCGATTAGATTTATTTTGTTCTAGTACAAAAAAGAATGGCTATAAAGTGAATGTATATAAATGATCAAATGATCGATCGACCTACAAATGTACGTGCACTAGGTGAGTGATGTAACAGACAAGCCCGGGTGAAAAAAAATTACCAACGAACATAAATATTATTACACAGTTGACTGGATATCAACCTGTTGTCATCGAGGGGATATGCACAGGTGATAAAAGTGAAGAGAATTTATTCATCAAATAAAACCTCAACTCTAAAAAATCATTATTCAAGTAATACGACGTATCAGTTTTACCTGGGTTAGTGATACCTCGAGAATTTGCTGATTTTGTACTTCTGGGAAATTAGTTCTTGTAGTCTGTTAGTTGGATCTCAAACATTTGCCAACTGATCAGAACTGGCTGCCAATCTTTTAGATGTCTGTGAATTCTTCTTTCAGCAATTGTATAACGTGATGAGTAGAATCCACAGGTAGAGCAAACTGCCTTATCATTTGTTTATTAATGTTTTTTAAGTTTCTTATCTTAATTGATTTAGACAAGTAGAAGTATTTTCACACATGTTTACCTGGTTGGCGCTTGCTTTATCTAGATAATAAAGGCAATTCTGAATATATAGAAAGTTTTAATAAGTTGCAAATTGTTCTTATATCTTAAAAAATAAAATTGAATTTAAAAACAGAAGCGTTACCTTGTGATACTTTCTCCTTTGACAAATACGGAAACCATTATACATTAAGTATATTTAAGCATTTTTCCCTTCGATAAAAATATTATATATTTATGCTTGAAACTCGAAATGGCTTCCTAATTGAAATTACGTTATCATGCCTCAGTTAGCATTTCAATGCTTCGAAAGCACCAAACAAGGTGCTCGCGAGGGACCACGTGCCATGTGTGGCTCTGTTTCCGTCTTATATTGTTCTTTCATCAGATTGGTCGAGACTATTAGCAAATATCAACTATCATAAAATTTTCTACACATTATGTGTTAAATTTTATTGTTTTCCTATGTCAAATATTTCAACTTTAAGGCGTTGACTATCAATCCGTTGTGATATATTGACCTGACATGTTTATGAAGGTTTTATTTAAAGTAAACCTCTTGAAATCCATTAAACACAATGATAACATTGAAGTATCCTCTTAATTTTGTTGAAATCTTGCTTTATAAAAATCTTAACTAAACTGCAATCGGTGCTTTTGTGTACTAATGGAACTGATTGAGCTCGCGGGTGGTACAAACGGTAACGTGAATAAATACCTGTGTACTTTCAAAAGTAGTTTAGAGGCATGCAAGCTATAAATATACAAGTTGTATGCTACAAACATGACTAACACTCTAGATATGTTCCATATATCCCTCTGCTTATCGTGCATTTTATTGGCAAATCCCTGAAATCATTATGTTGCAGAAAATACTTCAACTAATATTTGACGGTTGTATTTATTACCTGTACCACAGACATCATAGACATGCATTCATTGGAGAGGTCGTTATAGTTACCTTTATATCAATAAGAACCTCTTGTTTAGTGCGATGTCTGCATAAACAGGATCGTTCCAACAAATTAGCGTTATTCGTATTTTATGTTAATTATCACAAAAACTACATTTCCGTGAACTCTTAACTTCCCGGTACGTCCTAATGTTGTTTTTCTTCCTGGTTCAGGTAAAATACAGGACATAACGAGACATGTTGTGTTAGGTATCCCTGAAACGACCCTCACCTATCATATTGCATGGTGGTTTTTGGACAAAATGTATAGTAAATGTTTCCAAATATGTCTGTAGGCTTCTACTCCGGTGTAATATATAAAAAACTGACGCATGCTTTGGTGTTTGGAACGGAAAGGTTTTATACATACATGAATACGTGCGATCAGGACACTTGCAGAATATTTCGATTTGTTTCTTTATCTGTTTTCTTAACCATATTACAAGTTTTAGATTTCTCACACAAATGCGTCTTTTGAACTTTTAATTTTTGCGAAAAGCTGTCTGCGTGCTCCAAATGGCAAGACGAGGTCAGATTGTGGTTCACATATCATAACAGTTGTTTATTTGTTTACCAATGGGGCCGTGCTTCAAAACAATCGAGTTTTAACCAACCAAATAATAGAATCCTACCTGTGAGGTGTAAAGTGTGTGGTAGAGATTATTATGTTTCAACCACATCACCGAAAGAACCTTCAGCAATTCAAATTATACAATGTAGAAAATTGAAAAACCGGGAAGTTCACATTTCTAAAATCGTACAAAAATATACTTTATATGTATATTATATTAAGCGGAATGCTAGTTCTTGGCAAAATATACTTCCCGATTATCTTTTTTCTCTACTTTCCAAATACATTAACTCCATGTATACATTACACAATGTATCGATACAGTGAATTAATGTATTTTGAAAGTAGAGAGCCGTTATATCTAAGATTGTACAGAAATATAATTATATCATACTATTCTTGACTAAACATACATACTGATTATCATTTCTACTTTATTCTATTTCGATTTGAAATCGTAACACCACGATAAAACTAATATTTTTGAAAGATTGGTTAATGAATAGAAGGTGAAATAGAATTCGTAGATAAAATACTGCCAATAAAAGATGACAAATCCATCCCGGGATACTTCGAATGTCGGGATATTGGTATATGTAGACATGCCTGGAAAATTCTGGGTATAAAAAGAAATCAAACCTGTATAAATCCATACGTTTAATATAAACTTGAAATCCGGATTATACCTTTGTACTACATGGAGTAAACGCAACAAAAAATAAATAACACGTGCATGATGAAACACATGCGATGGAATTCTATTGCAAAGATACGCACATCAAGCACATTAGAGAATATGTAACAAAGCATTTATTGTCCTCGATAATTAAATAAATATTCGTAGTAATTGTTCAATCGGTAGTTGAGACAATGTCACAAAATTTTCCTTAAGCGAAATAATGACATTCAGAAAATACTATTTATTGTTTGTTGAATAACACATAACTAGACACACAGTCAAATGAGGTTCGACTCTTAGTTCATAGAATATAGCAGCATAGTAGAAAATTTAGACTCGTCTGGTCCGAAATTGGCGTTTAGGGTAATCTTGGGGTCCTTCTTTTCCTTATAAGGTGATAGATCAGTCTTTCCCTCGAAATCAAATGTATCACCACTCTTGTCGAACTGAAACCATTCCCCGTCCGCTACTACAGCCACTGCCTTGGCTCCAGGTATGGTCACCTTCCATTGAACATTTTTCAGCGGCGCACCACTGTGAAGGACAAGTGGCTTCTCCAGATAACAACCATCCTTCCACTGAGCGTACTGCTTAGGGAATGGGAACACTGGATGTAGTGCTTTCACACAATTGATCAGGTAGTTGAAGACGTTTGGCAAAGATTTGCTGTCGTCTTCCGTGGAAAGAGCAAAAACCTGAAATTTATAATAGCCGAATTCAGGCATGTGGATTACAAACGTGATAGTATTGTCCTTTGATTGGGTGAATACAAACTGCGACTGATCTGAGTCATCCGAGCTATCCGAGCATTTTATCAACTGATGAGTAACCTTCACCTTTTGCTTTTCGTTAAATTTGATTTTAACTTCAATTTGATTGTCCTCAGCTAAAATTTCGCTGTTGGTGTGACTAGACACGCCAAGTCCTAATTCAGAAAACTTTGGTTGAGCACCCAAGTAGCCTCTAGGTAATTCCGGTTTTTTAGCCATAATGACTATTTCTGCACTGTTCAAAGTTAATGTTCTCTGATTGTCGATTTCGCCCTTTCACGTTCCGTGAGTTCCCGTTGAAGCAGCACCTCGGAGACTGACAGGAAAGACAGGAGGAAACGAGGCTCTGTCGCTGTATGCTGATACATTTATTACTTACAACACAGCTCAAAATAGCTATTCCACAAGATAAATATGACAAGGTGTATATGTTTGACACTCTGACAGGTAACGTACATGAGTGGTTTAAAAATACCCAGGTAAAAGGGTGTTTAACGTGTTAAAAATTGCACCGAACATACTGAGATATAAACGAATATTGTTTTTTAATGAAATACGGCATATTGAAGTATACAAGTGTGCAGTGGCCATACATTGAACAGCAAAGATATTATAAGATACAAATGTACATATAACTGATCAGGTATCTCATGCATTGTCAGAGAAAGAACATAAACATGTAAAAAACCTGACATAGCTAGGAAGTTATAAAGTCAAGCCTTGTCTGATGTCACCTCCATGTAAGAGACTAACCCTAGCAATGGTAACTACTCGGACATTTCCGTAACTGAGAAATAAGCCTCGTACATAAGTGTAGGGTTACACATTTTTGTTATGCAGTTTCCGGTCACTACTTTTCAAAATTAGGTACTCGTTTTCAAGAATCATTATCAGAATTACAGACTTTCAAACGTGTTTATCGTTCGCGTTTGATGAAATGGGCATCAAGTTCCCATAGAAAGGATGTTTCCATCGTAGAATTCCCATGGTTAGCCATGAAGGAAAGTCGCCCGTGATCAACAACAAAATGGCGGCCTGTCTGTTATGACCGAGGCATTTTTCTTTAGACAAACGGCGAGGAGTTCCAGTAGTAACGCTATGTGTCTCACGATCCATTGAAATGAGAATCTAATAACAATCCAGTGGATAAAGACAATACAAATGTAGTTCTCCTGTGAAGGTTTTATGGTCATGATTTATAAAATACGGAAAATACTGAAAAAACTTTTATCGGTCCCTGATTTCTAATGTTGAACACAATGGTTCATACTTCGTGAACTGTTTGATACTTTGATACATTCTCCACGTATTGGCACCGCCCTGAGATTAACAGGTAATTATCCTGAAATGTACATTTCTTTATCTTACTAATTTAACATTCAATCGTAAAACACCACACTGGCGACATTTCCCTATGTATACTCAGGCTATAAATGGTAAACAATGAGCAGTGTTATTTACATTTTATATCAAAACAAATAGTACTAGAACGTGACTGTTTATTTTTATGGGTATATAGTCCTAACAGCATTGTCAAAGGTATTTCATTGTCAAAGCCGATAATATGCTTAAAATGTTGAATTTGACATCATGAAGTTAATATATCTTCGTATATCAAATCTTACTATAAGTTGTCTTCATTATGTAAGAGACTTCATGTAGAGTATGGTGAAATGTTTTCCTGTTTGTAAATGGTATACCTGGATGCATGAATACCTGAAAACATGAATACCTGGGTATATGAATACCAGAACATGAATACCCGGGTACATAAATACCAATACATGAACACCCGGGTACATGAATACCAATACATGAATACCCGGGTATATTAATACCTGTACATGAATACTCGGAGTATATGAATACCAGTACATGAATACCCTGGTGTATGAATACCAGTACATGAATACCCTGGTGTATGAATACCAGTACATGAATACTCGGAGTATATGAATACCAGTACATGAATACCTGGAATATATGAATACCAGTACATGAATACTCCGAGTATATGAATACCAGTACATGAATACCTGGAATATATGAATACCAGTACATGAATACTCCGAGTATATGAATACCAGTACATGAATACCTGGAATATATGAATACCAGTACATGAATACTCGGAGTATATGAATATCAGTACATGAATACTCCGAGTATATGAATACCAGTGCATGAATACCCTGGTGTATGTATACAGTACATGAATAACCTGGTGTATGAATACCAGTACATGAATACCTGGAATATATGAATACCAGTACATGAATACCCGGGTACATAAATACCAATACATGAACACCCGGGTACATGAATACCAATACATGAATACCCGGGTATATTAATACCTGTACATGAATACTCGGAGTATATGAATACCAGTACATGAATACCCTGGTGTATGAATACCAGTACATGAATACCCTGGTGTATGAATACCAGTACATGAATACTCGGAGTATATGAATACCAGTACATGAATACCTGGAATATATGAATACCAGTACATGAATACTCCGAGTATATGAATACCAGTACATGAATACCTGGAATATATGAATACCAGTACATGAATACTCCGAGTATATGAATACCAGTACATGAATACCTGGAATATATGAATACCAGTACATGAATACTCGGAGTATATGAATATCAGTACATGAATACTCCGAGTATATGAATACCAGTGCATGAATACCCTGGTGTATGTATACAGTACATGAATAACCTGGTGTATGAATACCAGTACATGAATACCTGGAATATATGAATACCAGTACATGAATACTCGGAGTATATGAATACCAGTGCATGAATACCCTGGTGTATGAATACCAGTACATGAATACCCTGGTGTATGAATACCAGTACATGAATACCTGGAATATATGAATACCAGTACATGAATACTCGGAGTATATGAATACCAGTACATGAATACCCTGGTGTATGAATACCAGTACATGAATACCCTGGTGTATGAATACCAGTACATGAATACCCTGGTGTATGAATACCAGTACATGAATACCCTGGTGTATGAATACCAGTACATGAATACCCTGGTGTATGAATACCAGTACATGAATACTCGGAGTATATGAATACCCGGGTATATGAATACCCGGTTATATGAAAACCCGGGTATATGAATACCAGTTTATGAATACCCGGGTTCCTGAATACCGGAGTATATGAATACTCGGGTATATGAATACTCGGGTATATGAATACTTGGGTATATGAATACCAGTACATGAATACCCGGGTATATGAATACCAGTACATGAATACTCGGAGTATATGAATACTCGGGTATATGAATACTCGGGTATATGAATACCAGTACATGAATACCCGGGTATATGAATACCAGTTCATGAATACCCGGGTACATGAACACCGGAGTACATGAAAACCCGGGTATATGAATACCAATACATGAATACTCGGAGTATATGAATACCAGTACATGAATACTCGGATACATGAATACCCGGGTATTTGAAGGACACTAAACATAAATGCAATAACTGCACCCATCAATACCCGTGTACTATATATATACCAGGCATGTTAAGTATGTTTACTTTATGGTAAAACAAATCTTCCAAATATTGAAGTGTTTACAAATATTGAAGTGTTTACAAATATTAAAGTGTTCACAATTCGTAAATACAAACCACATGTTTTGGTAAGCCGCAATAAAATATTAATTGTTTACGTTGTACATTTTAACTATTTTAGCTTAAAGCTTTGTACGACTCATAGAAGTACTGCTTTATGACAAAAGCATCTCATGGAACATAAACAGACTTGCACTACAACATGGAACGGGAACCAGTTTAACAATTACATGGCGGATATGGAAAACGTACTAATTGCAATTTGGTCCGCAACAAAATTAATGCGCGCCGAGTGAGTGACGGCTATCTAACGAGAAAGTGAAACTAGACAGACTTTATGGAACATTCCGAGCTTCAAGATAGTGATATTTCTTTAGAATACCTATTTGTGCGAAAAATGAGTGGTCGGTGGTCTAGTGGTTACGCCTTTCAATATTTCAGGGACGCTTCTTCAGTGTCCTTATCAAGAAATTCACAGGAAACGGTGAGGCGTTTATCGGCGCTTTAGACCGGGAACGAAAAACTAGAAAAACTAGAGTAGGGATATAAATGACCGGTTCTCCTGTATCTAGTATCCCCTCTTTCTGAGGCGGCTCTAAAAATACCATGGCAGTTGGTGGGCCCTAAAACAACAGCTGACGTGCGAAATAAAAGTGTTTCGAATTGTTCGAATAATTGCTGACTTGAATATTATACTTCGATGTAAATGTAAATTAACGTTTATTCCACTCTAGACTATGTGTTTTGAACTTACCTGTAGTTTGCGCTTCCAGTCGCTGAGGCCTTATCGAAACTTGGATGATATATCTTGACAAACTTAAGTGTAAAAAAATAACGCAAGATACGTACCTCGTAACAGCATATCAATCAACACACCTGATGTTGAATTATGGGAACTTACTGTGGATGTCGAAACTATTAAAAGTATATAGTATAGTTTTATTTAATGTAGCATGCGTATGAAAAAAATGTGACAAAATTTAATATAACGCTCATTGTAGTTAAGTACATCTTGTTCGTTATACAGCGCCACATGTAAATAGCAATATTCTCACATCACGTGCATAGGTTTTCACGCACGTGAAACATGCATGCTTATATAATTTATCCAATCGGTTCAGTCTAATATATAGATGTTTACGAGAACCATCTCAGAATTGGAATGCAAAACAACCAATTGTAAACAGCGCTCAACGTTTAATGTCCGCTCTATCACTGCTCAAGCAGCGAATCTTGGCAAACTATGCATGCGTTTAATTAATCAATTAAAAGCGAGTTAGATGGAAATAGCTTTTATCAGAACTGAAAGTTGTTTATCATTGAAAGACATGCCCGATTGTTTGGTCATTCCACATACAATGAATTTGACTATACAATCAAGGACAACCAAAAATAAACAGTGTTCTCGAATACTTGTGGTTATAAAAACATCCTTACGCAAAGTACTGTACGAGTATGATATGATTAAGAATATTATAAATGCACACGATTTATTACAAAGCTTCTAACTACGCATACATAAGGTATAAAACATATCCTTAATTACAAGAATAAATTCCGTAATATATTATTTATTAATAAAATATTTATAACTATTTGATGGATATTGAGGCAAGTATTATACATTTGTAATTTTGTTCAGTTATATGTAGATTATTTGTATAGCCTAAAAATACATCCGCTGGCTTTAGATTCTAAGTGCATTTTGCCAATAGTTTATTGTTTGATGGAGCTTGCTCTTGTACTGTTCTATTTGATATGTGTATCAGATGTATCAGATTTACTTGAAAAGTTCTCACAAGAAGTAGCGAGACAAGCAAACTTTATCATCGTTCTGAATGTCAAACCACGTTTGTCTGAATATACTGGATATCGCTTGTCTCCATCAGACTCTACATGTATTTATTTATTTGGGTTTAACTCCCTTTTTCAACGTACTTTTTCAGTTATATAGGCTGGCCGATTCACCCATAGAAGTTTTCCTTGACTCAATTCTGGTCGGTTATAACTTACCCTTCATCAAGGATCCGACAACTTCTCCACATGTCGAGGAAAATTAACATTTTTGTCACATTATCATGGATGGGTATAACCTGTCACGACCGTGAATCGAACCCGGAACCAGCCCACTATCACCGGATCACAGCCACGACTTCGATCTACCTCATTTTAAGTTAAAATTGTCATATTGAACTTGAAGACACTATCAAATATATGTTTGAACTAAGATATAACTTCGATGTGCACAAGATGGTGCAGGTGTTTAAGGCTGTTCTCAAATACATTCATATTAACGTCAGTATGTATATAAACAAATATGTTCACAAATTGATGACGGGTTAATGTACGTAAACCATCTGTTAAATACGATTTTCATCTTAAACAAGCTATGCAAACTTGTTATCCGGTGCCAAGAACAAATGAAAACATCCCTGTTCAAATTTAAAACAGATACTTGCAGTAGAGTGTTAAGATTTCAGCTCAGCTTGATAGAGTTTGAATTCTTGCGTTAAGCAAACTTCAAAGAGGGGCAACTCTGGTTTTTAGATGTAGTAGAAAAGCGGAATCGTAGAGAAATAGCGTTCCACTTGAACTTTTCAATCAAATGAGTAATCCAACGTGTTTAACCGATCCCTACTTATTTATAAATGTTCTCTACGTTTTTGACGTTTAATATAAGGTTCTGTTCTGTTCTGTGTTACTCGATAGTTCTCGCAGGGAATTCAGTACGTAGAACATGTTATGAATTACATTAGTTTTGTTGTGGAAAAAAATTGAAATACAGAAAGGAGTTAATGCTTTATCCTAGTCATGACAAACCTTTATGAACATTTCTTTATATATTGAGGAGTTAACCATGACCTAGACTTTCAGATCGATATCAATATTGACACTAGAATGCTGTCATGATTTACGCTTATTGGTGCTTATTTTAAAGTCGAAGCCTCGGATTTACTGACTAGAACATGATTATACAATAAATCTATATGAGTAACAATTTGGAGACTTCTATACGTATACACTATGTTAGTCTATCCCTAGGTTTAAGATATGGAGATATGTTTGGAGTGAGTAAATATAGTCAAACCTGTGTAAGCGGACACCTCTGACTAAATGCTGCCCTGTGAATAAAGGCTATTCTTTAATTGACATTAAGCAAAATGACCCCAGAATAAAGGCCACCTGTCAGTAAAGGCCAGATTTTTCCTTCAAAAGGGGGTGGTCTTCGTTCACAGGTTTGACTGTACATAATGCACAGGGCGTTTAGTTTTATCTTTCTTGGCAATAAAATTTCATTTTTAGCAACAAGTATCTCGTTTTCCATTAGTAAGAGATAAAATCCAACAGCAGAAGTTTGTTATATCAGCTGGTGTGCTGCTGTGTTACGCCATGTTTTGTGCGTTCTTTGATCGCAACATTTTTTTCAATGTTTAATAGTTTCCTACAAGTTTCTCCTGTTATACACAAAGTGTCTGAATAATGTATCATAATTATTTTATATGGTTGTGACACGGACTGGATATTACCTTGTATTACCAAATGTATATCATAAATTGCCTTTAATGTTTACTACTATAAACCTGTTTGTTGATAACATCAAACAAAACTTTTAGGATGAATAAACCCTGGTTATCATATCGCACATATAATTATGTTTCTTGTAAAATCTACCTGAGTGGGAATTGTTTATGTGTGACTGTTGTTACTTTTTATCGCCTGTTTTCATCTGTATTTCCGCAGTGGATCTATCAAACATCCGGTCGTCTGTATTTCCTCAGTGGATCTATCCAACATACGGTCGTCTGTATTTCCTCAGTGGATCTATCAAACATACGGTCGTCTGTATGCCGCTGGTAACTCCATGTGAGAAGTGTGATAGAGAGACGGTGTAGACAAACACAAAATTTTAATATTTATATACATCTATTCTCAGTCAAATTATCGCACTGAAACAATATTCTTCGTCCAAATACTGTGGAATCATTAATTTTCGTTGGGGATTTAATTTCGTATGTCGGCTCATCCACGAAATCAAATCCCCACGAATTTAAATACAGATATAAGGCATATCTGTATCAAAAATCATAATCCACGAATTTATGTCCCCACGAAATAGCCATTTTAGTAAAAACCACGAAAATTGAGCCCAACGAAAATAAATGAAAATACAGTATCTAAACAACAGCATTCAGATTACTAGTATCCACCGTCTCTGACTCACATGGGATGAAATCAGATTGTTTGTGGACGTCAATTTACAGATGAAAATAAACAAACAAACAAGCAAACAAACCTGGATTAATCCATACGTTTAATTGAAATTTAAAATCCGGATTATATTATCTACAAAGAGAAAACGCTACAAAATTAAATAACAATTACAAGATAAAAATACACGCGCTGGAATTCTATGGCATAAATACGCACTGTTGAAGCACATTGCATTGTATTAAAAGCGTTCACTGTCCACTAGACTCCGACACAGAGTGTGAGTTTTATATAATCATGCGGTGTTTGGTAAAATGTCACATAGGATCAGAAATGATTTCAAATAGATATTGTTAATTGTTCATTGTCTTCATATCGTCTGATCTAGACAAAAGGTAAAAATGAGCAGAAGCTGAAAAAATCTTCAAATTGTTCGTTTTACTTCAAACTATATTCCAACATCGTAGAGAATTTTGACTCGTCGGGTCCAAAGTTGGCGTTTAATGTGATCTTGGGTGATTTGTTCCTAAATGGATCGAGATCAGAATGTCCCTCGAAATGATTTCCTTTCTTATCTAGTTGGAACCATTCTCCGTCCGCCACGACAGCAACACCCTTGGCACCCGGTATGACTACCTTCCAGAACACCTTTCTTAAAGGTGCATCCTTGTGAAGGACAAGGGGTTCGTAAAGGTAACAGCCTTCCTTCCACTGAGCGTACTGCTTAGGGAAAGGGAACACTGGATGAAGTGCTCGCACACAGTTGATCAGATAGTTCAAGACGTTTGGCAAAGACTTGCTGTCATCGTCATGCGGAAGGGCGAACATCTGAAACTTATAGTAGCCGGATTCTGGTAGATTGATGATAAACGAGATGACACCGTGCATTGTTTGAGTAAATACGTATTCTGATGCGTCTTTGTCGTTTCGGCAATCAATGAGTTGGTGCGTCACCTTACAATTACCTTTGCATTTGATTTTAATTTCCATTTGATTGTCATTCTGACGTATTTCGCTCTCAGTATGGCTTAATTCAGAAAGTCCTAATTCGGCAAACTTGGGTTGAGGACCCAAATAGCCCATTGGTAAATCCGGCCTTTGCGCCATTTTTCAAAACGTCTTACTGTTCGTTATCGTAATCTACAAAACGTTAATATATCCAATAATTTTTCGAGTTCGCTCTTCCGCGTTTCGAGAGTTTCTGATAAAGAATCGCCTTGGAAACTGAAGGAGACTGAGCCAAGCAAGATATAGGTTTGTTGTAAGACAGTATCACTTACAATACAGTTCATTGAAGGAATTCCGCCCGTGTTTAAAATACCTAAATGATTGATACTCGATACTGCACTTACAGACATAGCTGATACGTGTGTTCGTGTTTTATAATAACAAATAAAAAAAACTCTTATCAACTGATATTACATCGATACATAAATATACAGTCTGTTGAAATATTATTATATTTAATCAAAAACAGGATATCACAAGAATATTTTACTGAATTAGTTATGGAAATGTAGATTTATCAGTAACTTACTAGTATATGACGTAAATAAGTAAAAAATGTAAGGAGGACAGGCTTGTGTTGTGTGTAGTTAAATGCTGATGGCTGACACCGGAAGTAAAAAAACTAAATAAAATTCTCATTTTAATTCCATTGTCTCATCTAACATTATTTTGTATATGTGAACATAGATAACTACTATATCATCATGTATATTATTAACTTTAATGAATAGTACAATGTACATGCTTTTTGTGAACATACATTGTTATCTGTACGCATTCTACGCAATCACATTTACTTGTGCGCAAACAAACAGCTGAACATATTTTTATATTGGGATTTTTTTCATGTCTGTGCTAATACGGAGCGTGTATTCACAGTCTAATTAGAGTTAATCTAATTAGAATTCTTACATTTTAATAATTCTACTCTACCATTATCATAAACTATGGAATTTTGAACAATCAGTCCAAGACACTGTCCTCATCCAATAATGATCTATCTTATTCTACAAACTATGACAAACCATGTTTGGTGTACAATTTACTATAATGCTGACCAAACTTGTTTTATGTCAATGTCCATCAGTTCGTTAGTCTGTGTATAAGACTCGGGGTGCTTCTCCGCGATTTACACCTAGAGTAACAGTTTTTAGTGGGCGGCCGTTTTCTAAGAAACAAAAACTACATTTATCGGTATACATCTTTCAAATTAGTTCATGCAGTGTTTATCAAACTTGAAGAAACATTTTGAAATATTTAAAATTAGATGAACTGCAGTGAGCTTACCTGTAGTGTTGGCTTGCAAGTGTTGATGGCTTATCGTGGCCAAGAAGGCGGTATCTTGACATATTTTAGGAGGTATACGATTCTAATGATTGTGCGGTGAAATTATTGAGATAGACAAATAATGATTGTACAGAGAAGACTGAAACAGTCATAAATAGAATGAGAAATGTATGTCTAAACAATGCTTTTCTTACTACACCTTACTGAATCATGGCATCATATAACGAAATAACTTACATTCTGCAGATGGTGTTGATAAAATTCATTCAACAACTTTTTTTAAATCTGCTTCGTAAGATATTTAGCTAATTAGTTAACCACACGCAAACATACAATAAAGGTATATTGTATTTATTTTTATATACAATATCGCTTTTTGCTTTTCGTTAATCTTTTTTTTAGTGTATGAATAAATATACAATGGACCATTTTTAATCTAGAATCCTCTCAAAACCAAACACTTCAGCTGGTCCTGATTTTTGTCGACAGTTTCAACCCACTAAACACAACAATACGGGAAAAGCCGAATATATTGTTCTCCATTTTACTTGTCCACCATTATACCAGGAAACTAGTATTTTCTTAAATACAAGACTAATTTATTGTTAACAAAATTAATATGATTTTATCATTTTAGAATTAAATGCCAATGAAAAATTACAAAGTACGAGATATTTATGCATATACATTTATGTATATTTGTGTGTATATAATATTATACTCTCAAATCATGCTAGTATACAATTTAGAACTGCTCTTTACAAATATTGGTCCAAATTATAATCTCCGTAGTGTAAGTACTTGTACATTGTGCCGCCCACACAGCCTTTGTACCAGGCACTAAATGCCTGTTTAGATCTAACTAATCACGAATTAAGTTTTGGCAAAATTTGTTTACCTATATTACATTCCTGCTAATTATATATAAGAGGTTCTATAACTCAGGGAAAATAAATACACTACATGTGTTTTGTGACTTGGTAAACTGTTCCAGCATGAAACGTGAACAGTCGGCGGAGATTGAGTCGTAGGTAACAAAGCCAGTCCTTTCAGTGGATGAATGGGGCAATGTCCAAAAATGTGTGAGATGCTGTACATTATCTGTCGGACATATCACGTGGCATTAGTCATGATCCAGTGGTTATAGTGCGTTTTACATGTAGCCCGGCGATCCAGGTTCGATTTCAGGTCGTGACAGGTCAGACCCTTCCGTGAAAATTTGACAACATGTCGATTTTCCACTGCGTATGAAAAGTTGGCGGGTTCCTTGTGGAAGGGAAAGTTAGTACTGGTTAAAATACGGGTACCACCCAGGAAAAAATGTAAGGTGAATCAACCGCCGTATATAACTAAACATTTGTTGAAAGGAAACGGCGTTAACCCCTGGGTAAAAATAAGGGCATGTTACATTGGATGCTGATATAGACACCATGTGTAGTAGATGGGATCAGTGACTTGCAAACAACTTGGTAAAGTAATACCTGCATTATAACGAAGTATCCAGTTATTGAAATAAAGATGAAACAGATTGCAAACAAGTGCTTTCAGACTAGATTAAAGCTCGGGTTTCTCCAGGGACGTACAGACAATGGTGTTTTAATGTTATATCAAGATATTTACACTCATCATGACGATCCGTCTCTTCAGTAAGAGAAGAAAATACGTGCATCTACTCACGTGACTGTCTCATTACTCGGGTTGATAAAAGTACGTTGATCTGAAAGGAACTTTTGTCACACACGTACATACCAATTAAACGTTCACACTGATTTTGTAAAAGAAGAAATTAGAAGAAAGAAGAAATAGTAAATGTCTTTACTTCTCGTTTTTGTTATTACAATACTGAAAAAAATATAGTGAAACATAATGGAAACATGGCAACATGACAGCATATAAATTTACACTCTCTCGTATTTTGTATATTTTTGTACGGAAGTAAATAACGTGTATGTAGTGCAGGTGTTTCCAAATGTTTTCCAAATACTTAGATCATATATCATATGATATCGCTTGTGTTGATATATATACGTACAGAGATGTTCACAGATTGATGATTGCATGGTGAATCAACATATAACATCTGTGTACAGGTTCCATGTATACGTAAATATGGATACCTGAAGCTAAAACAGATAATAATCACCAAAAAGAATGTTCCTAGGGAGAAAAGAAACTGAAAATGTACTTACATTGCATTTAGATAAACAAGCCAACTCTTTAAACCCCATTAGTTTTTTGGATGTTTAAATTAAAGTAGGTCTTATTTTGCCTAGAAAGGTGTCTTATCAGTGAAAGGTACTTTTACTTGCAATAAAAACATTCCGAAATTTTTCTTTAGTACAAATAGAAATGTAGCAGAGTATTCTTTTAAATGATATTGCAAAAAGCAAAAGTAACATTTATGCTAGATGAAGCTATTTAACGAAAGGCATTATGTAAATATTGTATTGTTGTACAGGAAATAAAATGTTTTATATTTTACTATCATTCGATCTATTGTTCTTTATTCAAAAAGCTATAATTGTGCCTTTAAGAGGAGGTAAGTCCAATAAGATAAGGAATGATTTTGTAAACTACATAATTCTACTCATTTATATGTTGGCTTAATTCAGCGTAGAGTGTATTTAATTTATGCAACGGGGAAATACCAACTTGAGACTGCAGCTTTAACCGGCCCGTGTGAAGTAGGCCTACAAGTAGTAACAGACTAGATGATCTGTATTTTTTAAATATGCTTGATTACTTCTATAATTACAGCAAGTATTGATAATTGTACACTTAACTGATAAAATGATAATGATGATGATGACGATGACGACGACGACGATGATGATGAAGAGTTAGTCACATAAAGTAATTTTGGTGACAAGGCATAAGTTTTGCCGTGCGCAGAAAACATAAAGATTCCACGTAATACATGTAACAGTTTGACTTCATTTGTCGCTATACGTACATGTAAGTATATAATACAGTATTGTAACATAATGAAGTCTTTGGCTTATGAGATTAAATATAAAAACAGCCACAGTCAATCCTGCATGTAAACAAAGGTAACCGTTGGGAAAATATAAAATGTGGTCTTTATTGCCAGGTGACTTTATACAGCGGTCATTATATTCTAACTTAATCAATGACAGTTTTAAAATAATGGCCTTTCTTCACAGGATGACATTTATTCGGCCGCTAGCACTGGTTTGACTGAATTCGTTCTATCAAATGTATCATTGCATACTTTCAGATGACAGCTGCCCTAAACACAAAAATCAAACTTCTCTTCATTGAGTTCAACAACTCCATTAAATCGCTTGGGTGGAGCTCTTTTCTGGTCAGACGAATCCCAGATTAACCCCATAAAAATATGAAAAAGCTATAAATAAATCTCCGATAATGACAGTTAAGTGACAATGACTTATGTTACTAAATACGGAATTCGACCCCTCTAAAACTGCACCTAATGTTTATTTTATCTATGTATGAATTACGTGTCTAAGTTTTCCTTAACTAGGATTCCTGAAAATTCCCAATTTCATTCCGTGTTTAACTCTGACATATGTAAACATCAAAACATGCAACAACATATTAGTTTGTTATTATTTCATGTTGACAATATGATATTAATGATATATGACACTCATTTTATCTGAGCATTAATTGAATGAACAACAGTGCACTCTCTCCAAAGCAACACACTTTGGGAGAAACAAAATTATGTTGTTATTGTTGTTGAGAGGTAGTTGCTCTAGAGAGGCTAAATTAATAGATAAATCGTACTGTAGGAAAATACATGCTGTTGTAGAAGGGAGGTTGTCGCTCAACAGACGGCCGCTCTGTAGAGGTTGTAATGTAATTCGTGACTGTTTTGATATGTGTATACTACTCTACTTTCATAATAGGTCATCATGGTATATTCTTGATATTTTGTGAGCTGGACTATCACTTAGTTTATTTGATTATTTCTAAGATCACTTCATTCACTTATTCTAATTAAAAGATTCTGAGATTATTGACATTTTGTTTAGTGGACGTCTTTAATTGTCTGAAATATCTTAATGGTGTCATAATTATAAAATAATCAAAACTCTAGGTGACAGATTACAAGTTGATCATGTATACATGTATAATAATACATGTACATATCTCTATCTAGAACAAAACCACTGAATAAATCAGTTAAATCTCTGCAGGACGTTTTTTGTTGTTGCTGTTTTTTTTATCCGGTCATAGTAAAACCCCAGAAAACCGGTTTCCCCCCAAACCGGAATTCCCTAAAAATCAGACAATATTTCAAGTCCCATTTTTATGCAGAATTTATCAAAAGTTCTCTGAACACAGAAATTCTCAGAAAACCGGACTTTTGGCCAGGTCCAGAAGGGGACCGGTTTTCAGGGAGTTTAAAGCCCAATTAGCATTTTGGATGTTAAAATTAAAGTAGGTCTTATTTTACCTAGAAAGATATCTTATCAGTGAAATTGACTTTTACTTGCAATAAAAACATTCCGAAATTTTCCTTTTTAATCACAAAGTACATATAGAAATATAGCACATTATTTTTTTCAATGATATTGAAAAAAAAAAAAAAGGCGTCTGACAACATTTCTACTACTCGTAGATGTGGCTAAAGAAAGGCACTGTGTAAATGTGTTTTAGAGCAAATAAGATACACAAAATGTATTTGTTACATTCTACTATCATTACATCTATTGTTCTGTATTCACTGGGGGCCAACGACGTATCACGAGAGGCGATTCGCATCGAAAACATGTGTATGTTATGCAACGACAAACGACACATGTTATGTACACATAACGTGGTTGAAAAGCTAAGGACGACATTTTTCGTAGTTAGTGACATTGTATTTTGCTGGAATATCATATTCCAAGCACGAAAAATGGTGAGTAGAAACCTTTAATACTATGTAACAGTTGTATGCAGTTAATTGAGTACGAATTTCGTATGAATTAAGCTCAAAAGTTAGGGATGTTCGTAGACAGTCTTGTTTTGGTAGATTTTTCATTAAAATATTTTTCGTGAGTATCATTTCTTATACTTACTTGGTAAGGTATACTTATTCAATCATTTTGTCTTCATTAGAAATGTTCTGTAGGTGTAATAAGCTTATATGAACGGGGTTTTTGCATACTACGACTGTGTTTGTTTCTCACAGAGTGTGTGTATGGTGCTAAACGAAGGTCACTTTTCATGTGTACGTTGCTCATTGAAGTCAAAATCAATTTCAGGATACAGACCACGCGGTGTGTATGTACTGCCGGTCACCATTTTCCAGAATTTTAGAAGCGCAATGACACTGTGCAAACTCCAGCATATAGAGCATTACGTTCATGAGGGAAGCAGATGATAGAGGTACAACTAAATATCACAATGCAACTTAAAATGAAGACCATTACGTTATCTACAACATCGACGACATGACAACGATCACGGAAACTGGAAAAATTAATACCCTACAAATAATGTAAAAAGTGAGCACACCAACTAAGTCTGTCCATTGCCAATTGTTCCTGAAACAAGCGGAATCCGGGATGTACAGAAGTTTCTCAACCAGATGGTGCTGAACTGACGGAACAATTGGACACAACTATACTATGCTCAGACGCAGAGGACTTTGAAAAAGTAGATCTAACGTTACCGATGAAACAATAAAAGAGACCGTAGTACAATTACAAAAGCTTCTTCAATCCATCACATCTACTCTAATTATACCCCCATCACACTAGGGCCACGATTTCACTACACCCACCGCGTCCTGACAGGACGTTAGCAAATGAATGCATTTTGTTATTGTACCACCTGACAAGCCATTTGGATGCTGAAATTGCCGTTTTTCTAAATAAGAAATAGAAGAAAAAGAAACATGAAGCAACTTAGATTATGTTGTGTTAGTGCATGACTATAAGCAGAAAGAAGACTTCTGTTTGGCCATCATGACCAGTTAATATAAATGGACACATATGGTACAGTATACATACGGAGCTAGTGAATGCAATGAGGACGTTATTGGGACCTAGGGAGAGTGCAGTTCAGTCTGCATGGACGTAGTGAGCACATAATTTGGACGTAGTATTAACGCAATAGACCTGGTGACAACGGGAAGCTGCACGTGTAATGAACTTACTGGCAACGTGATAGACGCAGTGAGAACCAGGCAAAGACGTTGTAAGGGCGTAGTGCGAGCCTGAGTGCATCATTTCTTTTCGAGTTTGAGTCCGTCCCTGCCACGGCCATCAAAATTTTCAGGACGTGATAGGAAATTTGCGAGCGTGGTGCGGACGTGTTCTGGTGTGATGGGGACCGTAGACGTCTTCAAGACTGGGTCACCTTTTTTCAAATGGTGGATATTGGCGAATTCGGTGCAAATCACGCTTGGATTGACGAGCACGGTGCAACATTGCTATAGATACTAATGAATGGGGCAATGGTGTTAACGAATCGAAGAAATGCAATCAAACTTTTTAGATAAGAGCAGATTTCTAAATTGTTCAAACTCGTAAATTATATAAGTATGTGCCTAAATCTATTATAATGCAGTTATTAAATGATAAGACCATCTGAGAATTTTAACTGTTCTCTTTAGACCATCACAGATAAATAAATAGATAACTGTCAACTGCAAAATATTAATTGATATACACATTTGACTTCAGACTGAAACATCCACACACTCTGTTAGTAACATATACATCAAAAAGAGACTTCAGTTGACACCATACACACTTGTCTAGTGCGAAAGGCCTTGTTATATTAACGTGTGTACATTCTGTTCAATCTGATAAGCGGGTGGGAGATGCTAAGTTATGTTCACAGACATGATGCCTGTATCATGAGTGCTAAATATTTTACAAATGGGTTTCATGTCACAATAATTTTGAGGAAAACTGTTTTTTACACAGAATAACGGACTAATCTGGCATAATTTGATGAATGACAACGCAATCATTGTACAGAAAACGCATTTTACAACGGCAAATACAAACTTAATAAAAACAACTAACAAGACAATCCAAAAAACTAACATTTCGTCCCCATGCAGGTCAAACATTTCAAAATGGCATGTGGAGATCAGAAAACCAGAGACTGTTTACATAAAATTTCGTTGCATAACATACACATGTTTTCGATGCGAACCGCCTCTCGTGATACGTCGTTGGCCCCCAGTGGTATTACTAAATTTAAAAAGCTAATGGGGCTTTAATTTACAGTACGTATATTTAAGTAGGTACATTTGTATTTTGTTTTTGTATATTTAAGCCAGTCACGTACGTAGTTCCCTTTGCTTTCGTACAATACTGACTTACTGTATTGTCTATTTTAGACTTCCTGTGCGTTGTTTTTGTTTTTTATTGGGATTCCAGAGTTAGTACATTGGGTTCTTAGTAATGATATTTCATCCCGGATTACCAGCGGTATGTTTGTGCATTATTCAACATAATTATCATTAAAGTGGTTCTTCGGTCCGGATGTCAGTGTGTAAGTAATCTGAATAACCGCTATATTGGTATATTGGTGACATCACTGCATTGTTTATCATTGGTCGAAAATTATCATAAAAGAACAGTAAAAAGTTACGTAATTTGTGTCAAATTCATAATTCGTTCCTATTTATATGTGATACAAAGCAGGCTTTAGAAATTTGGCGATGTAACTAGATTTTTTAAACTCTTTCAGAAAAATTACGGACACATCAAATTTACACATCACGTACCTTTTTCACGCAATTTTTTTTCTGTTTTAGCTATGTTGTCCATCTGCTTATCTTACAGTTTTAGCTTTATTAGCCTTTCTTGTTTTGTGATATCTTTTATAAATTACTGTTATTCTTATGTAAGATATGATGGGGGACCAATATTAACTATATAACAAATATAAAATACATATAGACAGACTCTTGGATTTCAACAAAGCACAACAAGTGAATTAAAATGATATTTTAGAATTCATTCCATTCGGACTGGTAGTACCTAGAATATGCATCCATTTAGTTTCTTTTAAAAGTCGTTGCCAGTTATTGTGCACTTTGTCTATAGGCATAAAAGAAAAATCATCAAAACTGTGACCAGGAAGGTTAAAATGTTCAGAAACATTTGTTAAAGTTTTAGGAAAATGTTTAATGTCGAACTTATGACTATTCATTCTCTGACTACATTTTTTGTTTTGTCTGGCCGACATATTGTTTCTGACATTTCTTACAAGTAATGTTATTCTTATGTACAATTTAACAATTTACGTTTAACAAATACTCTTATTTTTGTAAACATCTATTGTATTGAAGATTTTTTATTCTATGTTTTATGTCTAGTACACGTTGTGTATTTTAAATGACTACTGTTCTTTTTACTTGTCATTCCTGCGGTGTGCTTTTATTGTAATGTTGTGTCTAACTGCTATAATCTATGCTTTCTATGTGTATGACTGTGAAGACATATTTACTTCGTTTTTGACATACGATTTACTGTTATATATTTGTTTTATCTGAATTCTTATCAAACTCATATTTTGTGTCGGTAAATAGCTATTCATAGCTAATGTTTAACATGTTTATATACTATTCCGACAATAAATAAAGTTTGAACATGAACCTTCATACAGACCAAGCATAAATTTATACCAGGCTTTTCAAGGGGTCAAGCTGGGTAGATTTCGATTGCAATTCATTGCTCGGATTTCAACTACAAGACAAAATAAACGATAAAAAACGTGAATTTTTTTTATATTATGAATATTAAACATTTATCTAAATAACTAATGAACACACTGGTCACAACGTACAATTAAATCATGAAATTTCAAATTTATAAAGCATGGATGGACTACATCAATATAAATTCATCCACAAAGGAATCGGACTAATTAACACAGATATTATACTAGTGTATATAATGATGATTAATTAATTAACACAGATATTATACTAGTGTATATAATGATGATCAATTAACACAGATGATAATTATATAACAGATGGTCAGCAATCAAAGTACATGTAATTTCAACACTTATTGATTATAAATACGTCATCTAAATAACATAATCTCATTTTTTTATACGTGGCTCAAAGAAACTTTCTATGTAAATTTATCATAGCGAAGTTTACAATAATCTAGTTAAATGATATGCAAGTACACGTACTTAATAAAGTAAACACAGAGATTCCTAATAAAGTCTGTATATAAGTTCGTGAAAAGTTTAGGCACGTGCGATGAACGTGTACTAAAACACTTCAATTTTCACCGCAAATAAAAAAAACGTAACATTGCATGAGATGATATAATAATCACATGTGATTGACTTATTTACTGGAATAATTGACAGCCATCAGAGCGCGAACTGTGCCTTTTATCGGGGTCCTGCAAACAGCACATGACGTCAGAGCTGGGATACACTGGAAACAACTCACCATATGTCCACAGGGGAGGGTAACAATACATGCTATCGCATCACAACATATTTTACAAGTTACTGGCTCTTTTAATCGTCTATTTTCCTCTCTCAATATATCCAAGTTTTCAATATCTGTATTGTCCGGATTTGACTTAATCACTTCATCATAATCATCTGTAACACCACAATTATCCATTGTTTCAGTATTCAACTCTGTTAATTTTCTTGAAAGATTATTTACTGTGAACGCATTAAGAGTCAATTTTTCAACACAACTGTCAACAGAATTTTCACCAGTGTCGAATGTTCGTACCTTTGTGACTTCTTCACTCATAATTCCAGGCTTTACAACATCAATTGCGTGGTAAGCTAATCTTCTAAGGTTGCCATTGTAAGGATTGTCTGTTTTATTGTGAACTTCCTCGATGTACTGATCTCCTTTACTCCTACGAATATGAGGACAGTGTCTAAAAGCAATGGTGTGTTGTTTCCAGGGATCAGCAAAGTCTGGCCAGTCACGGAGCACCCCACCACAATCAAAACATTCCACAATATCGTCTTTCAGAGTGTAAATAAATCCTGCTTCGACCAGTTTTTCTACACAAACAGTTCTCTTCGGCCACGTTTCAAATGTCTTAGCTCTTGCGACCATAGTAGCATATCGCGGATGTCGCACATTCCCGACTATGATGTTCAAATCGTCGCAAAACTGTTTTCTTTTATCAGATGTACGCTTAGGTCTACGATTGCTACTGATTTCACTGGAATGATTTCTAGTGGTACACGTACTTGTATGAGTGCCATACTGCCCAGTATTCATGGTGTTATGTCTTTCTATCTGACGCTTAAAATAGTATTTCATGCTAGAAAAGTTGTCTGTGTTAATTTCAAACAAACCTGGGTTATAACTAGCCATATCGTACAGTACAGTGTCTGACACATAATGAGACTGAAACACCACGGGCTGCAATTTATGGTGTGATTTGACTAATTTTAGGAATGGCAGTTCGGAAAATCCATTTACCCAATACGAAAAAATAGTTATATATATATACACATTTCACTGGATGACGTAACATAAAAATATTACATGTGTACATGTATTGTGTAAAACCAACACTTACATAAATAAGTATTTATCAAAAATGGATTGTACGACAGTTACGTATATTTATCACTATCTTAATACACCTGGATTTATAAATATGAACAAAAACCGTGGGTATTCATGATAATATTTTTGTTTATCTTTACAGTGGCTGACATATTTGTCATTGTATTCACTAAATGAATACACATACAAATAAAATGCTTAAATAAAGACTTTATTTTTATGTATTTTACTCAACTACGTCGTCATTTGAAGCCGTTGTTTATGATTAACTAACTATGTTCTGTGTTCAGACATGATTTAATTAGTTCTTAATACGCGTACAAGAATATGTTGCAATTAACATACATGTATGATGAAAAACTTCATAACTGTACATTATTTAATTGCAAGGAGTAACGTTAGTTGTTTTGGCTCTTGAAAGCGTATGGAAAGGTAAAAAAACAGGGAGAAATTGGATGTACTGTTCCTCGTGCCTAATAAAAAGTCTAAGGTCGTTGGAAAAGGTCGGTCGGATAACAAGAAAGAAGCATGTTTACCCCTTAGGTTAGCGACGGTAAGAATGAGACGTTTCTTTAGAAGTATAAAATGTTCTTGCTATCTCGATTCTTTTCTATCTTCAGACCTTGGACTTTTCTCTGTCAATTATGTTAGTGCCGATATTTTTGTATACTTTTATAAGAACAGTATCTCCGAACTTAATAATGCATTTCAAAGAGTTCTGTTGACCCAGCCGATCATATGTAATGTCTGGGAATCCATTTTATTCTATTTATAACTGCCTTATTTTCGTTTACACGAATTACGGGATCCCTATAAAGTTAATAATATAATTATTTGCTGAGTTGAAATATTTAGTAAGTATTGTAAGTATGAATGTATCGTGGAAGACAAATGTGCGGTATTGGGTTTTATCATAACTGGGAAGGAGTTAGGAGATACGCTGTTGTTGTTTAAATTGAGTAAAATGATATTAATAGAACTTACATCCTTCTTATTATCAATCAACTTAAATTACTAAGTATGTGACGTGATCACATGTTCATAGTTTGCGTAATCTACGTGACTGTATCAGGTAGCTGTCTGTCTCAATAATGTACGTGTGTATATTATCATAATTATCTTAATTTACGCGTGTTCATGATTGTCGGCCAATGAATAGCTGACTAAGTTTGTTAATATAATTGTGTCATCTAAATAAGGTATTATATAGAAGGTAATCCAAAACTAGGACTATATATAATTTATATCAGTACTGTGGAAAACACCCTTCTCTATGACTAAGTAGTGAAATATGGCATAACAACTAAACGATTCGTTATAGTAAGCCATAACGAGCTTCTTTTTTGGAAACTGGTCGACTAAAATTAGCACTTAACAAATATGAATGTCTCTCTACTTAAATTTATGTCACGCATTGTAAACAAGAAAAACTATTACAACACGTTATAGGTAGACGAATTACAAAAGCATATTGGTTTATGTTTTTGTATGAAGTTGCATTTTTCATAAAGGATATTGACTGTATATTTTATTCAGTCCTCCATTATGGAGAGTACAACATATTTACATAATATGAGTAATACACATATATTGACAATCATGAGTATTTAACAAATGAATAAATGCATGTATAAAATTCACAAGCACATGGTAATATCATACCATACATCAATCAAATAGAATAAACCCTAAATGTTTACAAATTCACGATAATCTGCTATGATACAACCACATTGAACTTCAAAAAGCATTTCAGATAGTATGTCACAAAAGTCAACATCACAGAGCAATGCCTACATGATTTACTTAGCTTTCAACTATTAATAGATTCAGTCATCACCATTAGCCAATCAAATGGCCAGGATTATCCAAACTAGTAATAGACACCATACTCTATACCCACAAACAACTAGAATAAGCTTGTACCCATTAGAAAATTGTATTGGCAAAAATAAAACTGTGCGCGTTTATTATACTGTATACAACAAGTGTTGGCGTCTGCACGACGATATTCAAATTATGTTTACTCTCGTGAAATAATCACTGGATGTAAGAATACTCATGTGGTGTCATTTTATACAGAATAGAACGGAAATTCTTATACCAAGCAACCTTAAATAACATACATGTAATTGAGCATACATATGTACGTTTTGTATGTGAAAGTTATAGAATTATCCCTTCTTCTCCACCACTTCTAGCTGTTTCGTATGTTTGTTTGTATGTTCCTATACTTACAGTTTAGGGCTATTTTACTCCTGTAACACAATATGTTAACCCTATATTGTTTCTTATGTTTTCGTAATACTTAGATTATAATGTCCAGAGTGTTTGATTTGTAGTCTCGTATTCATAACATACATTGTATAACATTACACGGGAATTTATACAATATCCTACGTGTTTTATCTCCTTCTGTGTGTTGTTTGGTGAAATCATATTTACTGATTTTCGTATTCAATGACCATTCCATGAACTTTTTCCCATTATATAGATATATATATAATTTATATACTCTATAATTATATTTATATTGTTATTTTTAAATTGATCAGGAGATGTCTACGAGACCTGTGAAATTATATGGAATCAGAACTGCTGGTGTAGGGAATTATGTGATTCTGCTTATGATAACTTGAACGTACTCGTGTCATTTTGAACACGGTGTTATTGTAATGTCATCGGGCCAACTAACTTTCACAACCAAAATGGCGATGTAGCTACAGTGGCACTTTATTCACAGCCTAGCAACAAGCATGCCTCAGTTATTGCGGAAGAGGAACTGCATACCTTCAAATTACATAATTGATCAGACAGGTAGCTCTCGACATGTTCCAGGAAAATATTCGTCTGATTACCTTCACGTTGTATGTTGTTTTTGTTGAGATGCAGTAAAGATATCACCATCTTATCACGTGTCATCAAAGTAGTGAGATTTGTCAGGTATAACGTATGTACAACCCGTACTTGTTCTTATCTCGTCCGTCTTACGACTTGGTTTACCTTTCATGTGAGTTATAATTCGAGTTTTTAACCAGTTAGGAATTCGAAGAGGTTTTGATGAGTAAACCAAACATGAATGTTTGAAGTTGACTGTCGATACATACATAATTAAATGTATATTCAAATTTTAAAACAATAAGATCACAATATGAAAATGAAAAAAGTATAACATAAGTGTCGATCCAGGATCACTCCAACAGTCATGTATGATTTACTGGCCACCCCTGGGATAGACATGGTGTGGTCTGTTTATTGACAGGTGGCCTTTATTCTGAGGTCATTTGGATCTATTTACGTAATCAATGTAGGTTCTTAAAATAGTGTCCTTTTTCACAAGGTGGTCTTTATTCGGAGGTGGCCGCTAACACAGGGTTGCCTGTATTTGGTCCAATACTTGGTTTTATATATGATATTTCCTCGACGTGTTGGTAGATGACTAAGAGTTGTACGGCAGGGATGAGAGATGGAGACGATTCATCCAGGAGGGTTATGTTCGTATCATCATTATTATTATAATTCCATGGGGGTTTTGCTTGTGAGAAATACTTATAGCTTATCAAATACCCACGAGGAGTGTTAACTGTAACAAAATTACTGTACTTCCGCTATTTTTAGGAACTCAATTTATTTTCAGTTCCGTTCATCAATCAACAAATTCCGAGCGTGTTACATTTTTATATATCTGGCAGTTCACCAATTACAATAAATCATAATACTACTAAATATATGGTACTAACCGAGGGTCCAGGAAATTCTTGTAAAACAAAACTTGCACAGATTTGACCTTTTATCTAACCCTTTTATTTAAAAAAAATCCGAGACCGACAGTATAATATGCTTCCTTTAATAATGAATGAATTCATTCATTCATTGTATCTAAATTATGTTTAAAGAATATTAAATTATTCAGTGATAAATCGTTGTATCTTTTATAATGTTTTTAATTAATCATTGTAATAAAATGTATCCTAGATCTATGAAATAGTAATATATTGACCACGACGAACTGTGAAATTAACACAGTCATGATGTAACATTTCTCAAATTCGTTTTTCACGAAAATCTTGTCTTTGCCAAGTCTATCGTGTAGAATGTCAAAACATCTCACGTGTGAACGATTCTAGGCATCTCTAGTTTGCAACACCTTAAAATATTTACCTGAAAACAATCTATCAAGCATATTTCTAAGACTGAGTGTATACATTATTATTAGATACAACCTCCAGACAGATAAACGGGAAACCAGTTTTAATCTATGTGTCCGCATATTGGAACCATAATCAGTGGTAAATTTTTCGTGGAACAGAATAATTCACTACCACACATGAGATTAATCGATCATCGTACTGCAGTACTTTGCATGCAATCAATCATCGTACAGCAGTGAATTATATGTATAATCGTTCATATATTAACTATGAAATCGACAATTTAGCCGTATAGAAACTTATAATCGATCATCGCCCAGCAGTGCAACAATTATGTCTATAGAATCAACATGATACTATGCTGATTGACTTTGACCAGTTTACCATGGACAATTTAGCATGACTTAATTTCCTATATTTCATAGTTATAACTAATTGGAGTTTCAAGAAATCATATCGCTAATTGGCAATCACAGATATCGCGAGTTCGATCAGCGTGTGGTTATCTGCTAATATTTGAGCTACTAAGATGGATTCCACTGTCTATCCATACTGAAGTTCAGCACTTGTATTTTGTAAATACAGTCGATCCTGCGAACGAAGGCCACCGTTGGGAAAGGCAAATTAAATTGTCGTCTTAACTGACAGGTAACCTTTATTAGGAGGTCATTTTGTTCTAAATAATAAATGACGGTTTTTAAAAGAATTCGTACAACAACATAAAACTAAAATATCCTAACTGTCAGCCCCGTAGGAAGCAATTTAAAATGGGGGCTAACTTTAGATTCTAGCTTACAATGGGGGGGAGTACGCCCCCTTTTGATAACAATTACAGCCTAAATCACTGGGGGATATGCCCCTTAGCTCCTCGGTTCCTGTATGTCCCTGACTGTAGTCTACACGAACATGTTCGTCATTAATACTGTGCATGTAATACCAATCAAATAACAATAAAGTTTTCTAGATCTTCATCTCAAGTGCTATTAAAACAAAAATTTCCACAACTTCACAGGTGAACGTGAATTTATTTCCAAGCGTATAATCTTCTTTAGAACATAAAACTACAATTAAATTCAACGTTTGATTACCTGTCTTATGTTCTTTATCTGAGGTTTGGAAAACTAATGTTCATACTGAAAGAATTATGTACGTGCTTAATATTCCACGTGCTTGTTTGGATGCGACTGAATGTGTTATTTAATGCGTTGATAAAAGTTGTTGGGGCTTTTTAAATGTGTTTAACTCCTTTAAAAAAAAAGAAATTCTCCTATAAACGGCGACCGGTTTACCTAATCAGTTTCCTGGCGGGCGAGAAGAATCGACTAAATCAAGTTTCATATAGGCGACCGAGATTCGAACCAGGACCGCCTGGTAACAAGTCAAAGCGTGCCAACCACTTGAGCACGGTATGGGTTGATACAAGTATGCTAATGCTTCATTTCAGAAGTACACGTACATGTATCAAGTTATATACACACCACATTGTATTGGGCCGCACAGCACCAAAATATGTATAGTGCCGACGCCGAGACCCTATAGACAAATCAATTAATACATGTATTCCTACTTATGTCCTTGATACATGTAATTAATTAATGTACGTGCACTTCTGATAAATAATTCTAATAAGATGTCTCAAGTTCGAACCATTCCCAGACACATTAGAAGGTTTATTTATTGTTATAACAAGTAGGCATAATAAACGTATTCTGTAAAAAATATTCAATGTTTCCAAACAAAATCAGCATGAGATTCTTAGCCAAGATATGTAGATCTATACCTTTTTACATCGTACTGCTGAAAATGCACAATTTCTTTGAACTGGGTAAGAAAAACCCACCAGTTAGCGTGAACATGTCACAGATACGAGAATAAAAAATGATAAAAGACGTTGATGAGGGAAATTACTCTTACGCTAGTTATATACATCCTCTTCACGCAAGTATAAAACGGGTGTTGTGGAGTGAAATTTATTGTTCATGTTTTGTGAAAAGCAATATTTTTACTTGGTGCCGAATCGTCTTAGCAAGCAAATACATGTGTACACACCATCTGTCGTTTACTTAAAAATTAAATAGAATCGACCTTGACTTGCACAATGGAATGAAGATTTTTGTTGGCATCGTGTAACTGTTCACGGTGTTTTACGTTTTCACTTGTCACTTTTATTTGAATATAATGTAGGGTACTACATGTAGTAATAAGCCATGCGTATTGTTAGTAAAGTATTCTGATGTGGTAACATTGATTTAATTTTAACATTCTAGAATTTTAGTCACGTGACGCCGCTAGTAAATATTCTTACGAAGCATAATTAATATTGTTCAGATTTAAGGGGTGTTGGAATGCTTTCATGTTTATCTTACAACTTTTCATCCATTTTATTAACAACTCATTTCTGTTTTATTAGAATGCAGAACCCTACGGTAATACCAGTACACAGCTGTGCCGTTCGTGCGCTTTACGAAATCTAACTTCAGGTATTTGTGGAAATTACAGTCAAACCTGTGGACAAAGGCCACTCGTGGAAAAGACAAAACGTGGCATTTATTGACAGGTGGCCTTTATTCGGAGGTCAGTTTGTTTCTGAAGGATCGATTGGTTTGTTTCAACGAATGGTCTTTATTCACATAGTATAACGTTTAATCGGATGTGGCTGCAAATACAGGTTTGTCTATCACATCAATTGAAATGCAATTTATGTTTCTGGAATCGTTTCAAGTAAATGTGTAGAATGTAATAATAAATGCCAGTAGACGTAGAAATGAGTGTCTGTTTTCTAAATAATCTGATCAAAGTTTGCATTTCACGAGTGCTTCGTTTTGGCCGGAAGTAATCGTATGGCATGCATATGTATGTATTATGTTAAAATATTCTGTTCATATCCCACTTAAGAATATTTGTTTAGAATATACAGACAAACCTATGAACAAAGGCCGCCCTTAGGAAAGACACAATATGACTTTTATTGACAGGTAACATAATATTCGGTCATTTTGTTATAAACAATCAATTATGGTTCTGCAAACGGCCTTTATTCACAGGGTGGTCTTTATTCGTAAATGGCCGCTAACACAGGTTTGACTGCACTCTGTATATGAACACAATTACACAAAGATGCCGCCAGAACATCATGTTTGAAGACTATTCTGTCTTATTTCCACATAGTACTGTGCCACGGAAAAATCTACCATCTGACAATTACTCATTGTTTAACTTCATGTTGTTTCAGAAAATAAATCGGTTTCAGCTTATTCTGCATTTATCAATAAAAAAATCGAAATCATATCCAATTCTTACAGATCGTTGCGACAAAACTAAGGGAATTAACTTCACTAAGTGATAACCACATATGAAACAATGTAAACTATTCTAAATATTTTGATTGATTAATAATTAGGGTACCAGAAAACAACTGTTACTTAATTTAGATTAATTACTTTCAACGAACAATGAATGTATTATTTCATGTCAAAGGAGATAACTCTGTGCCAGTGGCTAAATTCTACCTTACAATGGTTGCTGTAGACTTCACTGGTAATATATGGTATGGTGTAATTATGTCTTTGTTATAAATAAGCACTGAGCTAAAACTAATTCTAAATAATAAATGTAGTAACTTGGGTTAGTGGTTACAAAAAAAGGAGTATCACACAATTAAATGGATGGCACACGACACTAGCATATATCTAGATACCGACTATCAGATTTGTTTATGAACTGATCACATGAAGGGAGACAACTACTACTGTAATTTTTGTCTTCAAGATAACACATTGCAGGAAAATTGATATATTTCCATAGTTTCTTTTATTTTCTTTATTTTTGTAGCAGCATGGTTTGAATAGTATTGTATGAATAAAGTGGCAGTGATATTATCCAGCCTGATAAGCTCAGTTGGTACATCATCTGACTCGCAAGCAGGATGGTCGTGGGTTCAAGCCCTGTATCGGGTCCATTATTTTACTCCTCCTATTACAAATTTGATGTTGATTGTAGGTTTCATGATATTAACCAACAGTGTGAATAACAAGTCATTGATCAATGGTGAGATCCTAGGTAAAAGAAAAATTACCATCCAGTAATAATGTTCACATCAATAAATCACTGACAACATATCAATGTGAAGTGAGTATAGTAGATATGAGTCTATTATTTATTTATCTCTTGTACTGTGATGATCATTTCAGGGCTGACCCGGTGATAGGGGAGAGCAGATACAGGAGAACTGAGCATTTATATCCCTACTCTTTTTTAATAGTTTTTCCTGGTTCTTTATTGTGCCCAGTGTAGAGTACCGATACATGCCTCACCCATTTTCATCTTAACATAGTACTTGGCTTGATGGTTGGGATGGCGACACTGAAAAAGCGTCCCTGAAATATCGAAAGGCTGAGCCGAGATTTGAACCCATAACCTTTTTTAGAAGTCCGGAGACTATTGACCTTATATGTTATACCTAAAGTAATAGAAACATACCGGAACATGTACTAGTATATTACCCAGGTATCTGACCTACAACATCCAGATCTATATTCATCTCCTCTACAGACCTAGCTTACCAGACCCACTTACTTCATAAGATATAACAACAGCAGAAAAACAAAATCCAGAAAATATTTTATTGCATGTAATTAACATGTGTAACATACAGGTACCAAATATTTATATGATCACTGAAGATTGATAATTAAGGCACTTAATTAATATATATCTCTAATATCAACCATTGCATATAAAATATTTAGAGACTGTAATACCATAGTAGTTTAGATTCATCCCTGGGTTGTGTAACACAGATAAAAATATTCATAGACTATCAGATTTTATATAACTGTACATTGTGAGATCACTGAATATCTTAGCAAACTAGACCAAGCAGACTAAATATATAGACAAAATATTGCTTATTTGTTGAAAAAAAATAATGTAAGACAAATTTAAGACTTTTTTCAAATTTAAGATTTTAAGATCAAGATCTTCAGATTCAAAATTAATTACTGTAAGTAATAAATGTTACAGTTTTTTCTAAGAAATAAGAGGTGTTCTTTATTCGTACAATATAGAAAACCACATGTCTGAACACTTCAAAGATGTCTGAGATAATACTATAGAAAATAATATAATTCTTGTTTGATTTTATCGAGAAATACATGACTGGACAGGTACCTAATATAGGCATATGTCGCAGTCAAATGTTGTAGTAGGTGGCCAAAATGGTCCACCGTATTTTGTACATATGTACATCCGGTTGTTTATATATATTTTTTTCATATTCTCCATTAACCACATCATTTATCATTAAATAATTCATTTACTTACATTTAATACTCCATTTCATCACAATAATTTACTAATCTTTGATTTATTTCAGAACATCCACAACACGCATGCACACCTTTCCCAACTCGCATTTACGGTAAACTTTCAAAGAAGTCAGACATGTTTTATTTATTCTTTTCTACAGACATCCTCAGAATAGAATTCCACGTATATGGTATCCTAACATTAAAAGGAACCAAATGTAAGCGTGACACATATTTCAGACAACTTAAAACAATTTCTCTGCACTGTGAACTTCACGCAATACTTCATAGTTACACACTTTAAATATGGTAGACATTGGTCCCAAAGTATAAAAATGCAAAAGTTTCAGAAAAATCCTCACATTTTTTAAAAAACAGATAAGAAAAAAATCACTCAATTATAAATACAAGTCATTACTTTCTAGTATTGTTTTCCTTCAAAATTAATAAAAATAATAAAATAAGACAAAGTTTGAATGTATAAACTCAGAAGGAAAAATCATACAGCAGAAGTTTTAAGGAATAACATAGATAACATAAAATGTAAAATATTAGAATTATCTTACAAACCATTGTTACACATAAGATCTAAAATATCAGTATTTTCTAACAAACCATTGTTACACATACCATCTAAAATATCAGTATTGTCTAACAAACCATTGTTACACATAACATCTAAAATATCAGTATTGTCTAACAAACCATTGTTACACATAACATCTAAAATATCAGTGTTGTCTAACAAACCATTGTTACACATAACATCTAAAATATCAGTGTTGTCTAACAAACCATTGTTACACATAACATCTAAAATATCAGTGTTGTCTAACAAACCATTGTTACACATAACATCTAAAATATCAGTGTTGTCTAACAAACCATTGTTACACATAACATCTAAAATATCAGTGTTGTCTAACAAACCATTGTTACACATAACATCTAAAATATCAGTGTTGTCTAACAAACCATTGTTACACATAACATCTAAAATATCAGTGTTGTCTAACAAACCATTGTTACACATAACATCTAAAATATCAGTGTTGTCTAACAAACCATTGTTACACATAACATCTAAAATATCAGTGTTGTCTAACAAACCATTGTTACACATAACATCTAAAATATCAGTGTTGTCTAACAAACCATTGTTACACATAACATCTAAAATATCAGTGTTGTCTATCAAACCATTGTTACACATAACATCTAAAATATCAGTGTTGTCTAACAAACCATTGTTACACATAACATCTAAAATATCAGTGTTGTCTAACAAACCATTGTTACACATAACATCTAAAATATCAGTGTTGTCTAACAAACCATTGTTATACATAACATCTAAAATATCAGTGTTGTCTAACAAACCATTGTTACACATAACATCTAAAATATCAGTGTTGTCTAACAAACCATTGTTATATTGTTCTATTGCCAGAAGAACTGACCCATAATAAAACAGCAATAATACAATACATGTACACAAGAAAACCTTGCATGTAAACATCAGTGCCATTTTAGTTAACAGAATATACTGATAGTTACATAGTAATACATGTGTGTATTACCATACTATACAGTAAGAACTTGCTGCCCAATGGTACCATGAACACTTCAAGTAAAATCTGATAACTCATACAAATATTTCAAATATTGTACATATGAATGCTGTTATATAATAAGTTGTAAATCAAGGATAATATTGCATACACAAACAAAAGTAAGAACCCTTTACACCATTAATATAAGCATAATATAACGAAATAAACAGCTACCATGATCATGCAACAAAATGCTTAAACATCAATGCTGTAACATCAGAGAAATACATTAAAACACAAAAACATGAACTATACATATATCCTCCACTGGTCAAACTTGACTCACCAGTGTTACAACATGTATTTGTTGACTTATCTAATACTGATGGGACTAGAATACAATGAATATAATGAAGATCAGTGTGTGAATTAATCATGATAGTTTCATGAACTTGGCATTTTCAAGACATACTTTTTAATATACAGATTTACCATCAATATTCAAATACAACCATCTGTGATGAAAAACGTGCACTATAAATAACAGTCATAAAACCGAAAGTATATAGAGCATTACCTTGTAAATGTTCCTACCCCATCCATTCCTAAATCTTGATAAAATTTCATTACATTATTTGCTTTCCTTTCCTAATAAACATTCAATCCCTTCTCATGCCCCTCTCCTAGAAAATGTCTCTACCCCATTCAAGCCTCTCTTAATAATAGGTCCCTATTCTCTTCCTGCCCCTCTCCAAATAAATGAACACATCATAATCACATCCCTCTTCTAATAAATGCACATACCCTATTCATGCTCCTCCTTATAAATAACCCTTGCTTACTTGCATCCCTCTCCTATAAAATGAACATACCCTAATACACAACACCAACCTTCTCTGAAAAATATCTTTATAATACTTCAAATGATATTTAATGTGTCCAAAAATTGATTTTTTTAAACTTTAATGCTGCTGGGGCATACAACATACATCAGACAATTTTTTTATTACTGAATGACTTACAAGTAAACTTTATAAAAGAAACTCCAAACATTTGAAATGATAACAATACTATACTAACACACATTTAAGTACATTATCTCATAAAGTCAACAATAAGAAATAATGGAATGATAAGGAAGATACTGTAAGTATACAAGAGGGCCAATATGGCCCTTGATCACTCACCTGAGAACAAAGGCACTACAGTTAATGACCAGATAATAATTATAGTTTCCATCTCGTATAACCCATTTTTAGGTAGATTTTGAATCAAATTAGGATTGGTGAATAAATAAAGGCGCTAGAGTGTAAACAAGCTAAATATAGCAAATTTTGTAGTTCAAGGTCCCATAACTCTAAAAGTTATAGTCCGATTTTGCCCATTATCGAACTTAGCCGAGACATTGTGGCTATATATATTGTGAGCAAGTTTGATCACGATTCGTTAAGAGCTGTCGATGCTAGAGTGTAAACAAACTAATTGTGGCCGGACACCTGACATTCATCGATCCTAAAAGCTTACCTGATGAAATCAGGTGAGCTAAAAACTTGAATATTATAATCCATCTTATATAAATCGTATGATATGGTCAAACCTGCATTAAAAGTCACCTCAAAATACAGGCCACACTGTAAAAAGAAGATTCTTTTTAAAACCATCAGTGATTATTTAGAACAAAATGACCTCTGAACAATGGCCACCTGTCAATAAAGACCACACTTTGTTTTCCCCAAGGGGGACCTTTGTTTACAGGTTTGACTGTATATTCTAAAGCTACTGTATAATTGTGGACTTTATGTACTAGACAATGAACATCCAATTAGCAAAATAAACATACATATATATATAAACAAAATTCTGTTTAAATTTTAAATATCTTACAAATATCCAATAAATCAATCAACATGGACATTTACAAGACGACAAGGGAAAATACATGTATACAATATTTGAGCATCATTATAAAGTACCAATAATAACTTTAGTTAGATACCAGTAAGGAATATTACTATAGTATAGCCGCTATAGCGTAATTATTTATACATGTACGAAATCTCCATCATCAAGTATTAATACATTTATTACAGAATAAAAAAATTCCATGCTAGAATAATCTATTTTCGTTAACATAAATAAACAAATATTCTTCTCATTTACAGGTAATTTTAACTTTGCCCCATGTGCGTATAATCTTACTACTCTTTAGACATACAAAATAGATACTCTAGGCCATGCAGTTTTGTCCAAGAAGAATTTCGTAGGTTTTCCTAATGTTAAACAAGCGACCTCTGGGGAGAGGTCACTTTTAACCCCAGGGACATTATTTTATTAAAAGAGGACAACAAGAAAATGCTACAACCAAATATCTTATTCTTAGGCCATATGGGTTTGGTCTACAAGATACTTAAAGGTTTTCCCAATATAAGTCAATGTATCAAGTGCAATTGGCAAAAAAGCTGTTTCAGAGATTTCATTTGAACCAGTTGTTGACGACACACGACACATGTAACACAACAACAGATGACTGACAGAGCAATCACTGTAGCTCTTTATGAGCACCACACCAAGATTACGTTACTGATGTACATAAATAAAGATCTAGTGGACAGACTGACATGATCAAAACAAACAAGATTATCTTGTTTCAGATCGTAATTTCCAATACAATATTCTAAGTTGATCCCAGAAAACTAGACTGAGTACTGTATGAGGAACCAGTCTGAAAAATGAGGCACCGACCCCTTTATAAAAACCCCAAACTCCCTCTTTCTTGAAAATCTGTTTAAAACAGTTTGGTACATTTTTATACATAGTTCCTTTACCGTGTACATCAACTGGCTGATTGTACATACGTGTTGATACCACATCAAATGGAGTCATACATGCTACAACCACAAATCCACCAACAACACTGGCCAGCAGAGAATTAAATACACTGTGAGCTTCAAATAACTGAAAGTAAAAACGAATTAATTGGAACATTTAAAAAAATATCAAGTAAGAAGTAAGATATAAAAAGTAAAAGAATCAAGTAAAAAGTAAGATCAGCCAGCCTACCGGCCCACCATGGGTTTTCTCATACTATGACCCGTTTTTCCCTTGTTGAAAAAAAAACAGAAAAATATCAATTTCCGTAGATATTGCATGGTGACCTATATTTTTCTTTATCAAATTAGATTGATAACATGCTAGATAATCTTTTTACAATGGATTTTCATTGAAATGGGTATCCTTTTTTCTTCAATCTTTGAAAAATGGCCTACAGTACTCTCATTGACTTCAATGTAAATTTAAAGGGAAAATAACTCAATGGAATGTCGTTGGGGTTTTTAATCTCATGGTATATCATTTTCTATCATGGAAACTTAAAAAATATGTCTGCAAATTCTGGCTGCTCCAGTTTGAGATATTAATCTTAGGCTTTGAAGTTATCTATTTTATTCTAATATAGTGGTAACATATCTGCCATTTTGAACCAATTATAACATCTTTTTTCTGTATGTTAGTCCAGTAATCATTTCTGACTTTATACATGTTATTTTCTTAATAAACTTTGAAACTTCTACTTTTTATTGTATGCACAAATATAACAAACATAATAAAACAATATACCTTTAGGTTAACAATATATTCTTTAGCAGTACTAAACGTAGAAAGCTGAGCAGCAGAGCCCACCATTACCCTGGACACAGCAGCTGTTGTACCACGCCATAATCCTACGTCAGTAAACTCAGAGTTAACATATAATAAAATCACTGTATTGTTTCATAAACATTATTCTTGAGTCTAGTTTGTCTATGCTAAATTACCTTGAACCTCAATATTTGATTTTTTAAGCAACTAACTATCTTATACAACTATAATGCCACAAATATTCAGCTATTTTCTTGATGACTTTTTGTCAGGAAATTGTTTATTTCTAGAAAAGTTTGTATGCTTGTTTGTTTGAACTTACGCCCCTGTCATGACAGTGAGAGTCACCTAACCATCGTTCCTGGGAGAGGACTTCTATCCTCCGTAAACAACTGCCTACTTTCTTATATAAAAAGACATGGTTGGTAACTGGGCTCCGACCCACGACCCTCTATCATTGAGAGGTTACAGTGATTTGAAGTCAGCAACCTTAACCACTTGACCATGGAGTCGGGCCATCTAAGTTGACTGAGACATCCTTTCTAAAGGTATCTAACCATTAGTGATGTTAAATGTGGTTAATTAATTCTGTTGTTTCGGTTATTTTTTCCATGAAAAATCTCTAAAAATGTGAATGAGATATTTACCTATCAAGCCATGTTCTTTAAATATTGTAGAGAAACTTTTAAACATAGAATCATGTGGATGTTGTGTTCCTACAGCTATAGCTGCATTAGCCCTGGCTTGTAGATGAGTCTTTACCTGTAACATCATAATACATGTATACAGGAAGTAAGAAATGCTTCATCTAACATACATAAACAAATTAGATATCAATGTTTCAATAATTATATATGAAATACATAATATATCTTCATGAAGATTGTACACATTATCTTCCATTGAGTTGTAACAGAGTCAGAGTACATAAAAACTACTTCCAGATTGAACATAGATTATCTGTGAAGAGCTCTTTCAACAGAAAAAATAATAAATATGAGTTATGATTCTATCAATAAAAATTCTTTATTTAATGTTAAAACTAGTTTGCAGTTCCAGAAACAAACACTACCCACCTCATTGTAGGTCGAACAACATTGAAATTTGTTTCAGATAATTTGATGCTCACATAGGCTAGATCAAATATAGACACATAAATTCATGTCACATTATGTTAAAACTTATATCAACTTTGTCACTATTCTCAGATTATTAGATGGTATATTTTACTGCTTACAACATTTAGAGCAAGAATGAAAACAAAACGATATATATCAAAAAGTAAGATATAACAAAAGGGTCACCATATAAAAGGGACTTCCAACAGCAGCACCTAGACATCCTGATATAGCTCCAGCAAGCACGCTTGGTCCCCATCGCACATTACCCTGCTGATCAACAGTAAATCCAACATTAGCAAATACTTGATAAGTCCCAAGCCGGACACCATTCATAAACATCTGATACCATAATGCAGGTACCAGTCCTTTCTGCAATGCATATAATCCATCTGTCTTACCAATTGTGTAGAACGCATGGAAGGAATTTCTAAAAGACAATTATCATAGAAATCATCAGTCAAATAAGCAAGGTCATAATATTAGTAATAATATGTTCAGAATTTAGACATTCTGTAACTGCTTCATGAACAGGCAGTGTTATATATGTACATCAATAAATGAGAGATAGAATGAACATCTTATTCCATCTTTATAACTTACACACTTTTATTTCCAATACAAACATCATGTGATCAATTATTCAGACGCAATCATGTACATATTACCTGAACAGCATTTCAACAATGAAATCAATTTCTGTCATAGTGATTCCATTTCAAGTTGGTGTAACATGTTTTTTCAACATTATCTTATAATCTCAGGGCTCTATTTGACACTGGCATTTTTGAATCTTGAAATTTGCAAAATTGTTTCTAACTCTTGATAATATATATTTGACAAAGGGTCAAATTGACTATTTTGCATTAGTAAGAATTTTGTTGACCCTTTAAATAATTATCTGCTGAGGGTCACTTTTGGTCCTCAACTCTTGACACCTAGAGAGAACCCTGATTTATCTACATAGTAACATATTAACAACCTGTAATGTATGGTGTAATGTCCTTTCTTCATCAACTCCCCTTGTAGCTGAAGTCTTGTCTTAACAACCTACAATATATTACATACATGTATGCCAGGGTTGAAATTATAATGATCTAAATAATAAGTCACATTTTTTCAGGTAGCATGAAATTGTCAAGTTGAATCAAGCTTTGTGATGACAATTGTGTAATTGTTCAAACCAACTGACCCCAGTGTATGATGATAAAAATATGCTGAACTGTATAAAAGGATTAGGACCAATCCCATGTTCGCTTCTGCTCAGTCTGAAGATAGTATAGATCAAAAACTGATGAAACATTCACACCCCAACATCATTTAAAACACTTTATACAAATCAAATGCTGATAGTAAAATGAATAAAATAGAATCACTTTTATGAAGGATTTGTTTATCACAATTATTGTTTTATTTACATCTTATTCAATAAGAAGATATGACAATTCATTTGTAAAAACTTAATTGCCTGATCAATATTGTTTATTCATGAAGTACTGAAACTTCAATGACAGAATCTAAAAACTACATACAACAAGTACATGTTTTATACTCAGTGAAAATCATTATCACTATAAACAGTACTACAGTACTGCCAGCATATTTACAAGAAAATTGTGTACAATGTTTGTATGTCACTAAATAAAAAATAAAATATATATATTACAATGAAAGCTGACAATATGAAAGATACATCAAATACCTCAAGAGGGTTGGTAAAAAAGCCTGCACAACATGCTGCCACCCCACCAAGGCTAAACTCCGTCAGGTTGGATTTTGCCATTCAACAATCAGTACAACAGTATATGTAAGCTACAACAATCAAGCAAATAAAGAAAAACAAAATAATCTCATAAAATCAAGTCAGATAAAAATGTACCTTTTAATAGTCTCCCTCAGTCTCAGCAGACCTGTAAGAAAAGCTTTATTCTAAGCAATTCTGTATGTGAGTTGTCGATGAAGACGAATGAAGTTATAAGACACATATAAGACAATAAATACAAGGAAAAAATAATAAAAAAGCTTCAATTTCACAGATTTACACATTTCATTCTTTTACAACATGCTGCAACTAGGGCTGTGGGTCGTTGGGTAGGTGGCGATCCGATCCAAGCCACGATTCAACACTTACGATCCACAAATCGAATGACGAATCTTTTGTTATCAAGTAACCCCATCTAAAACTTCAAAAGACAGGTAAAAAATGTTTAGGAATAATTAAGTAAATCAATATAATTAGTTATGTGGCTTTAATGTATACGTACTCCCTTCCAGGTAATTGATTTACCAGCATTATTATTTAAAAAACCGATTTGGGCATCTTGGCAAACAAAGTAGTCGACGATGAGACAATATTTATTCAGAGAAAGGGGATTTTTAAGAACAAATAATACACTTTTAATTTGTTAAAAAATAAGATCGCGAACCACGAATCTTAGTGATGACGATTATTCATACTCGATTTTTCAATATGATTCGTGAATATCCGAGTACTCGGATGCATGCCACAGCCCTAACTGCGACGACATCCAGCAAGTGCCTTTTTCTAATTTTGACAGTCTGCTAGACAATGTTGTTTGGTCGCAGGTCTGACTAGCTGACTCGGAAAAGTTGGGTAAGATTATTGGGAGCCATGAATTACTGTTACTCATGTTCACAGGTGTTTGGCGCGTAGATTGACAAGGTTACAATATGTGAAATGATCAGCTTCAATACATAGTTCCCATATGCACGAAGAAGCGTCTTAAGCTGTTGACTTTGGAAGAGGACAATTCCATAACTAAAATGGTCAACAAGAGGAAATAAAAAAGACCAACTAGAATCTTGATTTAGTCAGGGATGCTATATTACAATATAGCATCCCTGATTTAGTTTGTATATAAAATGGTTACCCAAAACTCGATTCATGATAGATCTACATGTACAGTTTACTGAACAGTGTCAGTAAAATATCTATACATAAATTGATACAAAATGAGCTTATTAATCAATTATGAAGCATTACAAAATGAAAATACTTTTAATTACCACAGTTTTTTTCTGAAACAAATTTTCCTATTCTCAAGAAAACTTTTAACAGGGGGCCGCCATTTTGAATGTCTTACCAAAACCCATTTGTAAGCTACGTTTTCATTGGTTGATTCGTGGGTTGTGTGGAAAAACTAGATCCCGGAGTATTGAATAAACAAGCACCCGTACCTTTTTGCAAACAATGCGAAGTTAAATATCAATATATATCTCATAAATTAAGGTTAAATCTTCGACATTTTGACTTATTCATCATGCTAGTTAATATTTTGATTTATTCATCGTGCTAGTTAATATTTTGACTCAATCATCATGCTAGTTAATAGACATAGAACTGGGATTATTGTTATTTCTGTCATACTGCTTGATGATAACATAGTGGGGGGGGGGCTGCTACATTATGGATTGGCATGTAAATATACATGTATACTTGTTATTAGGCTGTGTAACTAACTCAGATGCTAATACACCTTTACAGTAGTCACCCCCTGGATGTATGTATTACAACACCTGAATTAACAAGTGTATATTTTCATATATTGGATATCATTTCTTTTTTACACTCACGTTGCCAGGGCGACCTACACCCATACACCATGTCAACTGAGTATATTATTGACTTTAAATTAAGTTTAATGCATCATCTGTTCACCTTACCACATTCATTAATGCAAATAAATTCTATGTCAGCTAAATCATGTTAAGTACCGGGTATATGTTTTAATGTGAAAATTTGTGGAGTTACAACATGTGCAGTAGATGCCACTTACACAAAGTGATGTCCCCAAGTTAGAGTAAATCTTCTGTCACATCCACGTACCATTTTGAAACCTGTGTTATAATCCTCTTCAATTGAGAGGAGACTGGGCAGCATCCATGCCACTCAAACAATAAATGTGTTAACTGGAACTCAATAACAACACTTGGTTACAATGTAAGCCAGTCATTTAAGCTAAATTGGTAGACCACAAGACATTTAATATAACGCATTTTGAGTGAATTTTTAAGTGTGCAGTTAAGATGTTATATGGATTTGATTTAAAGATGTTAACCCATAAATAAACTTGCTATATTGACTCATAAGGCCTAAATTAAAAATATGTTTGTTTGCCCTTTACCGACCCTGAAGTTAAGTAGAGGGTAGGTAGGAAAAATGTTTTATCTTATTTCTGAATTTGACCTTTACCTAGCATGAAATTACACTTCTACCTAGCATTCTGTATTCTTTTTATGTTTTCTGCTACCATACAACCATATATTGTGTGCTTTAATCAACCATAAACATGTACTCAGTGTTTTCATTTATTACTTCAAATGATACCTACTTTAAATGTTTACATGTATATTTTCCCAAGTATAAAAATAAAGTTCTCCTAGATTTTGCAATAAAATGTTTTGAGTCGGCATGATTTTTTTGGGTCGGTCGGTAAAGGGCAAACAAACTTAATTTTAATTTAAGCCTAATAGTGTTTAAAACTCACCAAGATCATTAAACAAGAGGGCCATGATGGCCATTTACTCACTCACCTGAGTGAAGACTTCTTTCACATCAATGTTTAACTAGGTCAGAGCCTAACAGTGACCTTTAAATCATTAAGACAGAGATTCTGAGCAACGTTTTTCATTACTTGATAAAAAATATTGTCTCTAAAGTGTTAACAAGGTTTTCCTGAAATTTTACCTGGTGGCCTAATTTCTGACCCTAGTTCAAACTTTGCAAAGATATCATAAAGACAAACATTCTAACAAGGTTTGGTAAAGATCCAATCAAAACTGTGACTTCTTAAGAGTTCACATTCCCCAAGTGTGGACGACGTACATCATATATGAACTGATTCTGATAGCTCACTACATGTTCAGGTAAGGTAAAAAGCAATTCTCTTACGTGAATATGGAGCTTGTCATACTCAACAATAATTCCTAGAAAATATAACACCAGTCTTTGTGAATTTGAATAGCTTTTAATCACTACCATAGATCCACAATCAATTTGTCACATGCATTAGAATATACATAAAAAGTATAAATATTTTACTACAACATATTTTCTACAAAAATGTCAAGTTTACAATATTATTTACATCAAAATTCAACTGTTATTATGTAAATCAATATAACTGAATACACAACATACCAATGAAATGACTTACAAATACAGGTACCAGCTATCACATATACAATGTCTGGTACCGAACACTGTTCACAACAACACATTAAGCATTACACACTTAATTGGTCACTAGATTTCATAAACCCATTTATACATGAACAGTATGTTTGAAGCACCAAAATTAGAGGAATCAGTAGTTATGAAATTATACACCTGGTTTCCAGCATAACCTTTTTTTTAAGTGCACAATCATCAAACTATGATCAACATTGGTATAAGACAATTGAGTTATGCAGTTAAATGCTATAACCAGGTATTTAATTACCATGATAATGTGCAATCGTTCCCCATATGATAATTGGCAACTTAGCATGTATAGCCAACATGGGTTATCATGATACAATTATCCTATACAATATGAAATGTCAAGTACATGAGACATTTCAACATTGTAAAATATCTACATGAAGTAGTAACAACATGAACACATAATATAGTACATGTATATATTATATGAGAAGAAAATGCCAAAAAATAGTCAGTTCCTAAATTGAGTAAATACTTATATTTTCTGTAAGTAAATTAATTTCAGTACAAAATTATAATGATTAAGGTCAAACTTGCAGCATTATTTAAGTGAATACAGAATTTATTGTATGTTACCTAAATGACACATAATAAAGGTTTCAAACTTAATATGATGAAATATTTTGCCACAAAATTTGAAATCAATATGTTACAATGATCAGTAAAAAAAAAGATTAAGTTGCAAACGACGTAAGTACCGAATCTAACATCACATGTTAAAATGTACATTATATGCGTCATGAATCTAACAAATCAACTCTTCAATAACAAAAACAATTAAAATAATCAGAATTTATCGAAAAAAGTAAAAGCAAAAACTTTCAGAAATAAGAAATAATGTCCATAAAATAAATTATTGAAGTAAGTAATAGACAAAGACTATCCATTGCGATTTATGTTGCCAATGTTAGTACCGGGTAAATCAATAATACAGATGATTTTGAGTGAAAATACATGATTTATGAAATGGTTTTGACACAAAGAGAAATACAAATTGATCAATGATTGTATGATGATGGCATAGTAAATGTATGTAACATGTGATATACACTCAGTATATTTAAGAATACACATTCAGACAGTCAATATTCTGAACTCTGATCAAGCTTGCATTGTGATTCCTTTTAAAATACTGAGTGTATACATGTTAGAATTACATTAACCACCTTGTATGTAAACTACATATAAACATGTATGATATACTGGCACATGATTCAATAACAGTGAAGTACAAATAGGCATCAGATGATCAGATCTTATACAAGTAACATTAATACACCACTGAAGTAAAATAAATGACTGACAATATCAATTTAAGTTAGGATTGTACATGTACTGGTACATATATTACAGGTATAATGTGAATTGGTCTTAAGATAAAATATCCAATTCACAAACTACAGAAATCTGATAAGAATTTATCTACATTGTAGTACATTGATCAACAAGAAAAGAGGTTCAAAATATACATGTAAAATGAATGATACATAAAATTAGTCCATTAAGCCAATAATCGAGGCAATCACTGATAAATGTATGTTCTTAGATTCTCATGATCCTATAAAAATAAGCTAAATATAGTACCAAGTTGTAAAATTAGTATAAATGATGTATACAGATCAACTTATTAACAATAATAAACACACATTTGTTTATTTAGGGTAATTTACAGTCCTCAAAAATTCATGTGTTTTCTAGTAAAATAATATCTGATTCTAGACAGTAGATATCATTCACAGTTTTACCAATTAACCATGTACATGTCTCACTATAATACTTTGATTCTTAAGAATTTTATGTACATTCATTTCTGTAAAACAGGAGATAACATGTTTCTCAGGTTGTTATTAGCTTTCCAATGAAAAAATATGACCATGTTCCCATTACAGTAAGTCATAAATACCGATACCAATATTTCATTCACAGTTGTTGCAGAAAACCCCATCTTCTATAGAACCAGTATGGCACATTTGATTATGTGAACATCATATGATTTGGCACAGCTTAGGTACAATATTTAGTTTGCATAATGATTTATATTCCTTGCTGAACATTTTCACAACTGTACATATAATAGTAACTGTAGAAAAGTTGAATCCAGAAATAGGTTATTCCAGTTTTAACTTTAAGCATGTATGTTATTATCACAACAATTTATCGACAAGCAGCACATACCTTTAAGGTATCTTAATTGCCTTAATACACTAAAAAAACGTAAAATGATATTTTAAGTTATTTACAAAGATTAAATATCATACTTTCACACCAAGGAACAAAAAATCTAACCGAACGCTCAAAATGGTGATTTATTGCGATGAACACTGCACCCCTTTATCGACTTTACTTTATCAGCTTTAACCATCTTTAACATGTTGTGCATTGTTTTGGTACGATACGATACCATTTAATTTGTTAAAGACAATAATTTGTTATTAGATATCTACACATCATAACTGGACGTGGTTACAATTACTAAACCGTAAATGATTACCAATTTTGACAGGCTATCAAAATTAAACGGGATGCATCAATTAATCTAAATTTGTTGATTTCATGAGACGATAATGATCTGACACTTTTATTGCTAATTACTCGCTTTAAAAAAACACAGTATGTGTCATTTTCGAATAAAGATTGCCGCCTTATGTGATAATAGATTCCAAAGCGGTTTTTCAGTGTTTTGTAGCATAAGGTAAGATATTTGATTTTGTTATTGATCTGTTGAGTATTACATAAATTTCGGCGCTTTTGAAGGGCTAAAATCCCTTTGAAATCAAATATCTCGAAAATGGGGAAACTTATCCAAATTTTGAGACACATTTCCTTCCAATGCATATCAATAAACAGGAAAAGACACATTGTGCAAATTTTCATGGAAAAATGAACTAATAAAAAACGCTGTTTAAAATTTCGTCATTTACATGAAATATGGGTTTATATTAGAGCAACGAATAACTGAAATTTATTTTTGAAACTGACGTGTCTGTAAATGGGTTAGATCTTTTAAAGTGTCAGTGATCCAGTCATGTATCCTTAAATCAATTTACTGAATAAGAGGTAATCAGTTTTTGATTTTCTCTGTAAGTCAATCTTTCTTTGATTGTGTGAAAGGTTCAAACATCACATTTGAACACCCAGTTAAAGAACAAAAAAATAAGAAATAAATAAAAACTTCACATTTGATGGAAACTTCTAAACACAACCATTGAACTTCGAATTACTTTACAATAATGCCTAATTAAATAAATAAAACACACCATAATTTAATCCAGAGAGTAAACTCAAGATTACAATAATCACAAGAGTCCAATACATCTACTTGTATTACATTAATTATGAAGAAGATTTATCCTGAGACCTTACATTAAAGTTACAGTATTAAAACCTAATAATTGTTATCATCAATTTAATTTGTTGCAACCAGCCATTTACCCTCTGATACAATATCAGCTGATTGATAAATGTTTGAATTGTAAATATACAGAATAGAAACAAGAAAAATAGTTTGGAAATATCTGTATACATAATACATGGGCGAATGTTCATCATTTTGAAAAACCAGTAATCTTAACCTCAGTGCAGCGGAAACAATAAAAATCATAAAAACCAGTACAGTCCGCTCCTACTTAAAACAGAAATTCCGACACAATCCAGAAAACTTTAACCCCTGATAATACATGAATAGAATTTTGTAACAACCGAAAAGAAAATATTTGAAAACAGTAGTGGTCTATAAAAGTTAACAAACTACAAATATGAACCAACAAATAAAACCTACCAGAGGGGACATAGTACTACATAGGAATTACAATTTTAATACAGCATAGTGAATAAGACCAGCATAATCATAAACTGAATAAAGTCTAAAACAGAACTGAAACTTTCAAACTAAAATACATTTGTAATTATCTGTAAGCATTAGAAAAATCTGTATAAAGTTAAATACATAAAACATATATATGAATAAAATACAAGTAGAAAAGATATGATAAAAACTCATGTAAAAATGGTAAAAAACACAATGACATGTTGTTCTTTGGTTAAGGCAAACACATTATGTAACAATGGTCAGTAAAAAAAATGTTTTCACGCACAAGCACCCAATCTAACAACACATACTGATAAAAATGTACAATAATAATAATATGCTTCAAGCATCACAAATGCCACATAAATAAAACATTACAGTTCAAACAATCTGTGACAGACTGCCTCAAATAACACAACATTATTCATTTTTAATTGATAATTAATTGCCACTGTACCTGCAACAAATATACAGACATGAAATTCTCATCATTTACATCATAAATTATTAATATTACATTTTTACAAGTTAGCATTATAAACAAGACAGAGTAATCAGACACTGGTTTCTTTCTTCTTTTTGGCTCGTTTTTCTTTCTGTAAAACCCAAATATTATCAAGACTGTCATCATCATCAGAGCTTGTAGTCGATGAATCATCACATAGTCTTTGTTTCTCTTTCTGAATTAATTCGTTATAACTCCGAGACGATCTGGGTACCCAGAAAGCTTTACTCGCAGGATCAATATGTTCAGACACAGCCATGTTTGTTAGCTTCTGTAACACTCTGTCTGTATAATTATGATTAACGTAAGCGTAAGGTACGGCATTATTTGGTGTTTTTTCAGTAAATTGACTGTCCCAGTCTAACGATCGCTGTTTCTTCATTCCCCGATGTTTTAGATGTTTATGAGAATCATGGGACCTCCCGCCTTTATGAGATTGTGAAGCTGGTTCAGAGTTGTGATCTGAGTCATTGAACTTATTCTTTCTATAATGTAACTGACTGTCTGAATCCGGCAGAATATGTCTTGTATTATTGTCACTGTCTGATACTGGCGATATCGGTGACCTACTAGTCACATGATCAGAATCGTCCAACTGTTGTGGTGCAGAATTTACATGGTTAGAGTTTATATGATTAGGATAATGATTCACACTACCCCCCTGAGGTATACGTTGTTCAACTTGTTGAATGAAAGTATTTTCAAGCTGTCTTTGTTTGTTGCTATTGTCCGGGTTCAAGCCTCCATTCCTGTTGGCATACGGTTGAGATGTTGGTGAGGTTACATCAAGGACAGCTTGTTTATCAATCAAACCATACTCTTTAAACATGGATCTATCCTGTGGATTTGTATAGCCACTTATATACTGAAGGTCGTTCGGCCGTGGTGACCTCAGTCTCTCATGGCTGTAAGAACTACTAACCTGGCTTGAACCATCGAAATCTGCAAGTCTTGCTACGGAACTTGGACCAGATACAGCAGGATTAGGAATTTCACGTTCAGGACTTGAAGGAGTTGAGTGTGACATAAGTTTCCCATGTCGAGGAAGCGTGTTGTTACGTGGCTGCACAGGTGCAAAAGCACTGACATGATTTCTGTTACCAAGCGATGATGAACTATTTGTTCTGGTATGATGTGGAACAATACGTGAACTTGTGTATGAAACAATACTGCAGTTTGGACTACCTGTCAAATTCTCCGGTCTTTGAAGTTGCGGAGATGCTGTTTGGTCCACTAACTGCTGACCATACTGAAAAGGACCATTTGAAGCCATAACAGCATCATAGCTGGGTGGGTGCGGAGAAGTAGGTGAACGTGCACTTCTAGCATCTGAATCATGATTTCTAGCAGACACATCTAAATTTAACAAGTTATTGTTGCCATTGTTTCCATCACTGCTGTAACCATGGCTAACTCTGCGTGGTCTCTCAGATGCTGAAAAATCACTGTCGGTACCATTCATATTAAAACTTTTTGTCATTTCTTTGCTCAAAAGTTTAGAATTATGTTTGTGTTTCTTTTCCCAGAATTTCTTAGCTACACCATTTTGCCTGGGATTATAAAAACTAGCAGCAGTAGCATCATTTACACTATTTGTTTGAGAACCGTCTGCTAATGAAGCTGGTTTAGAGGGGACTAGATTAACTGAAGATGCTTCATCGTCACTTTTCTTCACATGATTAATATTATTTGTATGATTAACTACTACAGTAGAATTCATTTTAGATATATCAGTGCCACTCCCTGTGTTAACATGTCCATTTGCATGTGGGACCAAGTCTGTGTTTGTATTGTTTGTTACATACACAGACTGCTGTTCACAGAAGAAAAACCGCTTCCAACTTTTCCACGAATCATTCCTCGTTAAACAAAAATATATCAACATAAATAATCCAAGAATTGCACAGAATACTCCGTATAAATAACTGAATATTTTCTCCTGAAAAGGGAATCCATGAAATGGCTTAGCAACAGTTATAGCACCAAACAGCCATGTGAACAGAAACAGGAGCATACAGGTCGCTAAGGCACGTAACTGGGTGATAGGCCTTCTCTCATAATCCATAACACTTGACACTGTAGACTTAACACTGGTTTCTGAAGTTAGTGACCGTGTATCTGAACGGTCATTATTTTGTGTCATCTCAATATCAGTTATATGAAGCTCTTGTGTCTCTTCGACACTCAACAACGGTCCCGTTGATGATTGAATCACACATGATATACGAATGAAGAACACACAATTCAGCAATAATAAGAAGCCAACTGGCCCTATGAATGCTCCTAGTCCTGGCTCCCACTCCAAGAAACAACTGAAAATAGTAAGTAACCATAACAATCATCAGAAATAATCAATATATAACATACACATAATTGACACGCAACAAATGGCAGAGAAGAAATGGCAATTGCTATTCTATTCCCACTCTGGTTTCCAATAGCTGACCATTTTTGTAATAAATATTCAAACAAAATTGTCCTTGATTCTATTGAAAGGACAAAATTATCACAGATATTATCAAACAGTATCAGTTATGAATTGTTAACATGAACTTATCTATTCCTCTGCATACAACTGACAATGTCCCTACATGTATATACCAGTATGTAATAAATACAGTCAAACCTGCGAACAATGATCACCCTTGGGAATTATAAAATGTGGCCTTTATTGACATGTGGCCTTTATTCAAAGGTCATTCTGTTTTAAATAATCAAAGACGGGTTTTAAAAAATAGGCTTTTATTCACAGGATGTCTTTATTTGGAAGTGGTTGTTAGCCCCGGATTGACTGTATAAGGAAATATTAAACAAAAGAAGTAATCTATCTGGATTAAACTTACTAATCATGTTCATCATAGAAGCCAAAGCTGACGGCAGCAGTAATACCACATATTATAGTAGGTACACCCCAGGCTAGTAGATAGAAACGTATAATTGGCTTGGGTGGTAATGGCATAGGAAAGTCAATGGGTGGTGGTGGTGGCTTCTCTGCTTTTGTAAACTTCTTCAACATATTGCTGAAATATTCACAATTATATTGGTTCATGAAGTCATATACATTAAAAAAGACCAGGAAAATTTGTCATACAGTAAACATCTGAAACAATTAAGACAAATTTAAGTATGCAAACTTCAAATTATTGTGAGATCCAACCATTAGTGCAATGTTTCTCATTTGCACAAAACAGAACATACACAACTGCAATTAATCTGACCTATACTGACATCAGACAGTGAAAGCATTGTGCTTATTTTAAAACTTCTACATAAATACATCAATTTATACTTGTGTAATGGAGATGTTCTACCATCCTGTATGATGGAGATGTTCTACCATCCTGTATGATGGAGATGTTCTACCATCTTGTATGATGGAGATGTTCTACCATCCTGTATGATGGAGATGTTCTACCATCCTGTATGATGAAGATGTTCTACCATCCTGTATGATTGAGATGTTCTACCATCACGTATGATGGAGATGTTCTACCATCTTGTATGATGGAGATGTTCTACCATCTTGTATGATGGAGATGTTCTACCATCTTGTATGATGGAGATGTTCTACCATCTTGTATGATGGAGATGTTCTACCATCTTGTATGATGGAGATGTTCTACCATCCTGTATGATGGAGATGTTCTACCATCACGTATGATGGAGATGTTCTACCATCACGTATGATGGAGATGTTCTACCATCACGTATGATGGAGATGTTCTACCATCTTGTATGATTGAGATGTTCTACCATCACGTATGACGGAGATGTTCTACCATCACATATGATGGAGATGTTCTACCATCACGTATGATGGAGATGTTCTACCATCACGTATGATGAAGATGTTCTACCATCCTGTATGATTGAGATGTTCTACCATCTTGTATGATGGAGATGTTCTACCATCACGTATGATGGAGATGTTCTACCATCACGTATGATGGAGATGTTCTACCATCTTGTATGATGGAGATGTTCTACCATCCTGTATGATGGAGATGTTCTACCATCACTTATGATGGAAATGTTCTACCATCCTCTATGATGGAGATGTTCTACCATCACATATGATGGAGATGTTCTACCATCCTGTATGATGAGATGTTCTACCATCTTGTATGATGGAGATGTTCTACCATCCTGTATGATGGAGATGTTCTACCATCCTGTATGATGGAGATGTTCTACCATCCTGTATGATGGAGATGTTCTACCATCACGTATGATGGAGATGTTCTACCATCACGTATGATGGAGATGTTCTACCATCTTGTATGATGGAGATGTTCTACCATCCTGTATGATGGAGATGTTCTACCATCACGTATGATGGAAATGTTCTACCATCCTCTATGATGGAGATGTTCTACCATCACATATGATGGAGATGTTCTACCATCCTGTATGATGAGATGTTCTACCATCTTGTATGATGGAGATGTTCTACCATCCTGTATGATGAGATGTTCTACCATCACGTATGATGGAGATGTTCTACCATCCTGTATGATGGAGATGTTCTACCATCACGTATGATGGCGATGTTCTACCATCACGTATGATGGAGATGTTCTACCATCACGTATAATGGAGATGTTCTACCATCACATATGATTGAGATGTTCTACCATCACGTATGATGAAGATGTTCTACCATCTTGTATGATGGAGATGTTCTACCATCCTGTATGATGGCGATGTTCTACCATCCTGTATGATGGAGATGTTCTACCATCACGTATGATGAAGATGTTCTACCATCCTGTATGATTGAGATGTTCTACCATCTTGTATGATGGAGATGTTCTACCATCACGTATGATGGAGATGTTCTACCATCACGTATGATGGAGATGTTCTACCATCTTGTATGATGGAGATGTTCTACCATCCTGTATGATGGAGATGTTCTACCATCACGTATGATGGAAATGTTCTACCATCCTCTATGATGGAGATGTTCTACCATCACATATGATGGAGATGTTCTACCATCCTGTATGATGAGATGTTCTACAATCTTGTATGATGGAGATGTTCTACCATCCTGTATGATGGCGATGTTCTACATATAAAATTATATTTAGTAAATGTAAATGTGTCTGGAGTATTTTATTATACAATTTCATGTGAAATATGAAACCAATCCATGAAATATTTCTTGAGTTATCGCTCAGAAACAATTTCAAATGGAGGGGGGTATAAAAACAAAACAGACACAAATACAACTTACCTTGCTGTAACAGTGAACCAAAACATGGCAACCATTGATAAATAATGTAGAAGAATACCGACAATCTGACAAGCTCTCTCATGATCTGTACGTTTTATACCCATAGTGAAGCCAATGATTAGCAGTAATATACTGATACAGATGTTTATAATCGAATGTTTCATCTTACGAGGGCTGTTGAGAAATCTAGAAAGGAACAAAAATGAACCAATATGAAAATAACTACATGGCCCTACCTTATAGAAGAAAATCAAATCTATACACAAGAAGACAATTCTTCTCCAAAAAATTGAAAAAATGACAGAAATAAATGCTCACAAGTCAAAAACAATCCAATCATATAGAATGATTTAAGACTAAATTTAGGAAATTTATGCTTTAAAAAGTGAAGAGATCTATTATGATATCAAGAACAGTATAAAAAATTTCGCTGGTTTTTATAATCATGACTCACACATAGTAAAACAACCTACACACTGGATTCATAAACTTACCTAAAACATGAGACATATGTAATAATAACAGCCATCAGACACAGCAAACATATACAACTTCCTATGTATACAACAATCTCCATCATCTGAAACATGTTTGCTTTCATCTCACTCTGATCCTGTAATATAAGACACAGAAACATGGTCAGCTCCTACTTTACACAGGATGGTAAATTAATCATAATCAATATAACATTTGATTGATCAATTAAACAGTATACTGTATACTCCTCATAAGTTTTCAGCTAGGAAAAGATTAGTACAGAAAATGTGTATAGCCAATTTATAATTCAAAATTAAACAAGCCAACACTCATCTGTTCACCACCTCAGTGAGATCTATCCACATTTGAAGTTTCATGTTGCTACCCCTTATAGTTTCTGACTTATGGGCTATATTAAAGTTTTTGCACGATCCAGACATTGACGCAGATGCTGACGCCGATGACGAAGTGATCATAATAGCTTGGCTGTTTACAAGACAAAGTCGAGCTACATTGTACTATAAACTAAAAATCATCACTCATGATGATTGTCATTGCTTTTATAATATATATATTATAAAAGCAATGAAATTAATGACAAGTGATTATTTACAAAAAAGTGTATATTGTGATAACACATATAGGGTAACAATGGATGTTATATTGGTCAAGGAACACAAGTAGTAGCAATATACTCTGTGGTGTTGTGTGGAATTACTCACCTCAAGGACAGCAAATGCTGTAAGATGATCACAGTGTACAGTAAGCAGAGTTTTCTCCCTTGAAGCAACAACACACCCATCAGTTCTCCAATCTCCATATCCACCTAGAGCATAATATGAATAAGAGAACATTAATAAAACTCAAAAAAACAAGAAGTGTTTGTGAAACACGGAGGCCCTCTAAGGCCAACTGGATAGAATGACCTTGACATTTGACCTCATAATCAATGACCAACCATTGACCAACTTCCAACCAAATCTGAGGAGCTTAGGCCAAATAGTTCTCTAGTTATTTCCCCGACAAGGTTTGGTTACGGATGGACCAACCGACGGACAGAAGGACCAACAAACATGTACAAAGCAATATACCCCTTTTCTTCAGAGGGGGACATAAATATTCAGCAGAAATTTCAACACTGATAATATCTTCCAATTGTTCAAGAAACATAAAGACAAAATGAAAGTCTGGTGGTATATATTACATAAATATAGTTTCGAATTCTTGGTATTCAGAGAAGACTTACATGATCATGACTGTATAAAAAACATTTCAATGGCTTACTGAAATATATTTATAAACATAATATTATTGTATAGTCTTCAAATACAAAATTAATCATCCCATGAACAGATATCACTTACCATTAGCATCATAATCCCAATATGCAGGAACAAGATTTTTAGTAGTTGGTGAAACTTCAAACACAATTTTCACTGGGTCTGTTAGATTGACCATAGGTTCAGCTAGAATTGAGATAATAGTAAATACATGCATTTTGTGCCATATTAGAAATAAACAGACTTATAGAGGGCCATCCTAAGTTAAATCAATAAATAACAGAAATGAGAGGATAGTAATTGGTAATTGTACAATTAAATAATTTATACCACTATTTTTAAAATACTCAATAGTTCATGTTTATCAATATAAATATTCAGTAATTCTACAAGAAATGAGGAAACCTGCTAGTTCAAAGAGACAAAAAAAGATAAAAATACTGCAAAATATGCATGATGTGTTAAAATTTCCTATTTTACATATAAAAGAATGCAGTCTGGTAATCTAAATTATAGAGTCACATAACTTACACAATTTTACTGATAAAACAGCGCTAACAACATTCCAAGATTTCCCACGTAAAACAGGATCTTCATGGTTGGTTGTCAGTAAAGGAAACAGATTAGCATTTTGGTACCAGATAAACTGGAAGTGTATATGTGTTGGTGGTGCTGGTGTTGTGGCATTACTATCAACATCAACAGATCTAGATTGCTTTATCACTGATTTAGGGATCAATACAGATGTAAGGGGCTCCTGAAATAAAGTTATTTACAATCATGAATTGTTTATTATTTGAAATACAATACAGATGAGAGGCAAGCAGCTACAATGGGCTAAAAACAAACATAATGATTGTGTTCTCAATTAAAATGAAACTGTAATAGAGCATAAAACAGATATTGATTAAAACTCATCATAATGAGTATAAAACAACAGATGTTGCCATAAACTGAAGCAAGATTGGGAGGAGACAAGTTACATTATAGGATTACATTTCTCTTAATGTAGATTAATTTTTAAACTTAGTAAAATTTAACACCAATTTGATGACTCAGAGACAAATGACAAAGGAAAAAAGACCTTGGTTTCAAATTATAGGCCAGAGTTAACAAGATAAAACCAGCTTTAATCAGTAAAAAATGTCCTTCATTGTTCATAGTATAATTTCAGGGCTCTTTAACACTACTGAGTGATATTTTACTAGACATGTCAGATTAGCAGACTGTTTGATACAAACTACAATACTTAGCTATAACAATAAAATACTCAAACTAATTTACAACAATGCTGAATGTATGTTTTATATACATCGAGGAGGGAGTAGGTAAATTCAAAACCAATAAACTTTCAACAATTGTCATGAGATTTATAAGTTGCAATCTTTAAATAACACTTCTACCTATGCCAGCCCATGGTTATTATCTTCCAAAAAAACTCATAATATCATGATCTAAGGATTGTTCTTCATCAATGGTATTTCAAGGTAGGAGTTCTTCCCCTATTCTTCAACACTAAGGTACACTATCACAGAGCTTAGAATTAAAACAGAACTTACCAGCTTCAAGTAGCTAGCAGTATCATTATCTGGTTCTCCACACACAAACACAAAACCAATTGGACTTTGAATCAATCGGTTCGGTTTGTGATTGAATTCTAGTTTTACTCGACTACATTCCACACCAACAAACTTATCCCACTCCATAGTCCTTGCTTGTATGACAATGGATTCAGCAAGCTGGCTATACTCTACTTGATCCTTAATTTGACCTGGGATACTTTCTAATGCCTTTGAAATCCTAAATGATAAGAAATAAGTATTTTTCAACTTTAATTGAATACTACAATTGTGGTATACAGCTGCAACATAGTTTCATAGAATTTCTGGAATGTTGTGATATAAAACAGATTATCACCTTCAGGGTTAATCAATGAAAACATGAAGCATCAGATTAATTAGATTTTAATTGGATCAGCATGGCTGGTTTTAATAGAATTACATGTAGAATTATCATGATTTCGATACTAAAGTATGTAATATGCAGGGATGTGACCTAATAGTCGTTTTTCGGCTGAATATTCAGCTATTAAAAGAATATAAATAAACACTAAAACACAGAGTGAATATACAAAATGCACTTGTTTTTAGATGCAAATATCTCAATAAAATATTCAAATATCACTTTTTTATATTTGGTCCCATCTCTTAAATCTTAATCATATCACAAAAGGTCATTAAAATTATGTATAAGTATTGAGCACCGTAAAAATCTTCATTATCAATCTCCAAAAATAATATAATGTGTAGAAGTGGAACATAATTTTGTAATGTAACCTTATATCAAAGATAGTGACAAGATTACTAATTTTCAAAGGATAAAATTCAGATCAATGAATATCATGACAAAAATTGCATTCATTAAAGAACATTGCTCACATCTAACAGCATTATTTCTGACTTGCAACAACACCACAGTAGAAATGTGTAGAAAAGATGAAGAATTTCTCAGTCAAACAATATTAAGCTCAGTAAAAACTTTGATTTCTTGTTGTAAAAATCAACAATCATTCTTGCCAACACCTGTCGTTCATAAATTCAAACCACATCAAAGACAGACCTCAACGCTTTGATCAATATGATTGTAGTCAGTATGACAAATATTACCTTGTTAGAGATTTTCTTTGTCTTTGTGCACCATTCAATATGCTGGTGCTGATATTCATAATTTTACTAGCACTGGATAAAACAGGCTTCACAATCTGAAAAAAAAGTAATTTTGTACAACACAAAATATCCATTAAATCATTCCATGTTATGTACTGTAAGAATATTTAAATTCTGAGAGCAATTGAGCATAGATAAGATATAAACAAAAAATGAAGCACTTAAAATGCTGGATATCAACAAGCAAGTATTGATGTTAAGAATAATGGCGCCTCCATAAAATAATACATCAAACCATTCACTTACAAATCAATGCAAAAAAATTTAAGAAGAAATGTATAAACAAATGCATGAAACAGACGCCAATGGAACACAGCAGTACAAACTGTTGCTGCACAAGTCACACAATTACAGGGTTTTAATTAGACATAAAAAGTTAAGGGTCAGAATGATATGACCCTTGGCTTTTTATAATTTAAGGAGGTAGCAAATCTGTCTACCATTGACCCTTTGGTACAAATTCTCAGGAGTCAGTATCCTTATTTTACTAATTTCAAGGATCAAAATACCATTTTAAGGGTCAAATGAAAGCCATGCATTTAGGTTCAATTCTGATAAATACAATCAAGACATAGAACTGAATGAATTCTGTAGTTACATCTACATTAACTACTGTATTTTCATTTATTTTCATTGGGTTTAATTTTCATGGTTTTTACTACAATGGCTATTTCGTGGGGACATAAATTCTTAGATTTTGACTTTTGACAAGAAATGCCTTATCTCTGCATTTAAATTTGTGTGTGATTTGATTTTGAGGAAGAGCTGACCCAAGAAATCCACAAAATTAAATCTCCAACGAAAATTATTGATTCCACAGTATAATGCTACCACTAGGATAGTGGAAACTCCTATTTCTGTGACACAATCTTACCTCCTCTCCAAGAGAAGCATGTTGACTAAGACGGTGTATTGCTATGGAAGCAAGATCCACATACTCAGGATTAATGGTAGACAGTGGATCTTCTTCATTCCTGTATGTAGCTGACACTAACTTCTCTAGATTCCTAGCATCATTCAAAAGTTTTGAAGAATTTGAGTCCTGAAAACAGAAGATAGTTATCTAATTAAACTCAATAACCACAGCCTTTAAGTATGGGCAAGTCTATGTCAGAGTCAACATTAGTACTTAAGAACATCATGTGAATTAAGGTACACATATATTTATGTATGGGAGAAAATAATCCTGAAAAATAAAACTAACTCGGATTGAGGTCACACTTCATCATCACCTTGACTGGTTTTATTTACACATTAAACATTTAATTAATTTATGTTATTTTCATCATGTTGCACTGAACCATTTCTATGATCAACAAATAACCCTACAATCAGAAATTTATACTGTGAACAGGAAATTTCTTTAGAGATACAGGGTGCTGGGCAATAAATTGAAACAATGACAGCATCATGTTTTTATCAATTATTGATGTATTCCCCTAGGATAGTAATCTATATTGTATGTCAGCTGAATCTTAAAACATCAGTTTCCTCTCTCTTTACAACTATAAACAATCCCCAAGCAAGTAATCAGAACATTTTCAGGAGCAGAATTTATTTTGTCAACTGATAGTGACACTTTCTAATGGAACAATTCAGCCACTATTATTTATTTCCACCATCCATTTATTTTTTATCCTTCTATTTTCAATAATCAAGGATTTATCAGCCATGATTTCATTTTCGTATTTCATGGTTCTGATTTTTGGATATATTCTAAAAGCCTATTTAAGGGTATATTATTTCATGGACTATCCAATGAATGGCATAAATCTAATTTTCCACCATTATTCTTACCGGTATATCTACAGTATAAATCATCATGTCATATACATGTATAAAATAAAGAACCAAGCTGCAGAGACTGGTGGCATTCCTGAAACAAGGCTGTATATGTATATTATACTATCTCAGAATACATGCTTTTCCAAGTCCAGTTACATGAGCATGCATTTATACTTCAACTTCTCCAATGTCCCAATTAAATATATCAGTTCAGCAGCAATATGAAGGCAAATCGATCCAGGCAAAGTATGTCTTTATACTGATATCAGGTATATCCATTTTGTATTATACCGTATACTAGTATACATACTAACAGTTTGAAGTGTGACAGGCATAAAACAAGTAACAGGAATTGTCACAAAACCAGGTTTTCTTTATCAAGACCATTATCCCCATTCCAATCTTCAGTCATAGGGTGGAAACATTGTCCATTTGTGCCTATGACATCCACAAGTTTGATTTCAAAAGCATATAATATGTTACTTATCCCCTTCGAATAGAATTCATGAAAACATGAATTTTTCTTCAACTGTTCTTGCATACTTCATGAACAGTTCATGAATAGAATAACTATTGGACATGGTGACAAAACCCTGCAAGTACAGACTGGGGAACTCTGTGACTATAGTTTTATGAAAGTTCAAACAAATCCCTTTAGTTCTAAAGCATGGGTGGTGCACGAAAGAGTATATCTATAAATATTACATACATGCTAAATAAACAAAGTGTTAATATTCTGTCAAAAATGACCAAACCACAAAACTCCGACCATAGGCGCTGGTTCACTATACATGTAGTTCAATGATCAAAATCATTTGAGAAATGATGGAGAATTTGCGCATAGAAGAGTATTTCTTTATATACCGGTACATGTATTACATATGCACTAAGTAAATAAAGAACCATCAATTCCCTAAAAATGATAAATTCACAAATCACAATATGCACTGGGGTACATGGCACCAATAGTAAAGTGAAAGTATGGTCTAAATCCCTTAAGAAATGTAAGAGAAGTTTAATAGAAACTGGGATGAAGCCCTGCCTGCACGTTGACATTCACCAATCAAATATATCCAGACTTTTCCTTCGGAAAAAACCTAGTTCTGTTAACTGCGCATAGAAAATACTGTGGATGCCCAGAAAAGCTGGTTAATTGTCTCATTTTATCCAAATGAACCCATGCTAGATTAAGAACAGTTAGTAATTTAGTAGGAAAGTCAATGGTCAGCCAACCAGTAGACAATTCAAGTACCGGTATATCAGAATATATATCAATTAATGAAATCAGTAACAGTATAAAGAAGAACATAACAATCAATGGAAATAAAGCTACATTCATTTTTTTCCAACTTACAGGCTGCCCCTACAGAAAAATTAACAACAAATTGTTATATGATGTACACACACAAGTGTAAAAGGTTTACATAATACATTTGTATATGGAAAATATTCAACATTGACATCTTTAACACACACAGTAACAACACAAAGGGATAGCACCAACATAAATTGTACAAAATTTAAAGCTACATTAACACTGTAAACACCACAATAACAATTTGACTTTATCAAAAATACAAGAGTTTTCACCCAGTATGTTCTTCTGTGTACATGAAACAGTCCATATTTTAGCTCATTATTGTTAAAGGTCTAACACATCGATAATGTGTATAGCCAATTGAAATTTATTGTGTTATAAAAGATGAATGAGAACTTACAGCAGCTAGTATGAAGAGTTGTCTAGTGAAGTTGTTTGTGAAGTCACATGCTGAATGGTTCAATCCTGACCATCTTCCTTGTTTGTCACAATGATGGTAAATATAACCATCTCCGTGTTTACATGATAACTTTTTGGTTACACCAGCAACAGTGGATGTCCATACATACAATCCTTTATTTGTTCTGGTCCTGTTTTCCTTACATTGTGGGGCTTCACTATCCACCACAACCAGGGATACTGTCTTTGTATCATTTCCCTGAAATATATGATAATATTAGAGTAAGACTAAACAATAAAAATTGTGTGCAAGCCTTTTTCTTTGGAGTGATACTAAAATCATAAGTAAAAAAATACTTGAGACTAGGAACCTGTATGTGTACGCCTGAAGGGAATAACTGCCACCAGATATCATAATTTATTTGATTAACTTTTTTTTATTTTCCAGAAGGCACAGGTAAAATTATCACAATAAAATTTCAACGACAATAAATATGTGTATAAAGAAATGCTGTAATTGACAGTAACATATAAAACGTTGTTTACCTGAGGTGTTGAAACAAGACACAACCATTCACCAGCACGAGAGGACTTCAAATTCTCAAGCACCAGTGTATGTATCATAACAGTATTATCAACAGATGTCCTTGTATGAACAAATATTCCCTGTGACCTATTCTTCTCAACTACGGTACCATGTCTTAACCAAAACATCTTGGTGTCAGGATCGATTAATGATGCACGGCAATCAAATGGAATCTTATCTCCTTCAAATACAATCTGACTTATACTTGGTTTGATCTCAAACAAAGGGAGTTCTAGGGGTCGATCTGAAAGTATAGCAAAAAATATAAATCATCACATGATTGGCAACAATAAAAGAATACTACATGAGAATCAATCCCTGATTTAAAGTGGCCCCACCCACATCAGACAGCAGCTCTTGTATATTATCTTATCACAAAGCTTAAGCTTTAGCCATGTCAAGCATAAAAAATCCATACCAAATTATTTGTTTTTGTCTTACGCAAGTATAACAAACTTGATTATGACTGCCAACACAAACTCAACCTTTTCAACACCCCATAATTAGCAACACAATCAGCAAACATTTGTAGTTGATTTTCAAACTTGCATACATATCTAGACTCTACAAAATCTGAGAAGAGAAAGAAACGTAAGGACTTTAAAACATTCTGAAAGACTTCTTTCTTACACCATTAAATGTCACCTCTGATAAACAAATAACTTCTCTTTGACCTGATTTTGTCTGTTTTGATTTCTGGTAAATAGGATCTAATTCTACATCTATGTATATAAAATACACCCAACTTCTGAACCCAATTTTCAATGTAAAGCATGCATCTTATACATGAGTGAATATGGTAGTGTATAAAGGTAGGGTACTAGATGAGAAGCCAGAGTTATGGAACTTACCACAATGAAGATCCTTCTTATTCAGTTTCTTCAGTGGTTGACCTTTCAACTCTCTGGGTACAGCGCATGTTGTACTAGATTTGACCTTCACCTTTCTATCCTTCGACCATTTAACAATCCATTGTAGATGACAATCGCAACGTAGATAATCAGACTGGAAATCTCTACAATACAAAACAAAGGCTTTATCAGAGATTTCAAGTATCTTCTGTAATTTCCACTACAATAATTCATAACCTCATTATGTAACCAGATGAAAGAGTGAAATAAAATAATATTACAAGACATTTTCTTGTGATATTATATATAATTATTCAGTTAACCCTTTCGCTGCCAATGAGACAGGCATACCCATCTGCACATAGCTCTGTATATTAGTCAAAGTGATGGGTATACCAGTTTGGGAATTGCTTAAATAAGCTTGCATTTCTTAGAAATTCTGTGACAATACAGTAGGCAATATGTGCCTGGCAGCTACATGGTTAATAAAATAACACTTTTACAACATGACATAAGTTTAAATTAAATTTATATACACTATTCAACATGTGGAAATTTTATATAAATGTGAAGCCATGTGACCTTTAAAGTCACCTTTTATAAACTAGCTGAGAAGTACAGTAGATCACATTTATGTCTATATATTTCCCATAAATGGAGAAAATAATGAGAAATTACAGAAATGTAACATAATGGAGTGTAACTACATGTAGATTGTTTCCAAGATAATGGACTATAATAATTATTAATGTGTTTAGGGTGGGGTATATTTGTAACAAAAACTTACAGTCTTTTAAGAGCAGGAAGTTCATTAAATGTTCCATCTGGTATGGTATTCAGTTTGTTGAAAGACAGCATCCTGAAAATAACAATCACTTACACAATCAACTCATGTCATTTTACTGTATTTTAAAGTCTCTTTTGATGTTAAAGAGAAAAACTATTCTAAAACACACAAAAAATCCTCTGTTCTCTTCAAAGTAAAAAACATTAAAAGGCAATGGAACATCTTGAAACTTAGAATAGTCTGAAATGCATGCAAATTATACACAAGAAGCGACATTAGCCAACATTACTGTAATCTTTAACATCAAATTTCTTGGGAAATAGCTTGGGCTAATATCATATTGGCTTGATTGAATCCATTCCAAACTTAATGTAAGATGATGTACATCATAAAGAGGACTCTAGTCTGATTCATATTCAAGAATTTTCATGAGATGAAATTATTAGAGGTTGCTCCAAAAGTGTCTTCACAAATTTTATTGCTAGAAAACATGAAAAGTTTCAAATAAAATTTCTCAAAATGTCTGTATTTGTTGATGTAATGTGTATTTAAATCTGTCAAACACATGCATAGATTTATTCACCGAATCCTGGAACAATTTTATTTATGAACATTTCAATACAAATTGAAGGAAAATCAATATGGACACACTCTGAAAGTGCTTTCAGCTCTGTGCAATCTGAAGACACTACTTTAAAACATTAACAATACATTTGCTTGCAGCACAAGTCAATTAATTTCAGCATATTGAAAACGCAGAAACCTATTAGATAGCTGACAAAATAAATTAATATGAATAATACATAGATTTATTACTTAGATAAGTACTGTACATAATTTCAACGACTGACAGATCAGGGTGATAGAAACTTATACAACCACACTGTATCTACTTCCTGTTCTGGAATTATATACCAGGAGAGTTCTGTTATTCTAAGCAATAGGTGAGTAGACTCGTGAGTTATAATTTCAAGGCAATACACAGCGAACTCTACTGATTCTCCAGATTATTATGTTTTTAATAGCATATTTACACGGCTATAAAACACAAGTCTTTAACTACAGACATTCATCCCGTAGAATAATTAGATGAAAAAATAGCTACTCAGATTTTTATAGGCTTACAAAAAAATGTGAGGCAGAGTTCTGGTAGGAACTGATTTAATATACTACATGTATAAGTCATGTTACATAACATGAAACATTAGAACATTACAATATTAATAATCAGACATCAAAAGGAGACCATATTAATTTTACACCAATATTCTCTTTTTGTTACAGTACTGTAATGTTACTTTCCTTCCCCTGTGGTCAAAATGGTTCTCTTATCTTAACTTTTATTTCTACAACAAACAGAGCTTACTATACATACATCCTTTAACAATATTTATGAATTAATAACTTTAGTTTTTGACTTTTACAATGTACAAAGGATATAAATAATTGGCAATTAATAAACAATTATGATGTAATTGTACTATAAAGTTCAATAAAAGTTGGAGTGCAGTAAGTGTTTTATATCATTGTACTCTTGTTACAGTATCATGTAGCCAATTTTTATGATCGTGTTCAACCATACAATAGTAATTCATTTACATTAACGTTAGTTTACCCAGTAATAAAGCATTCAGACTTTTTTCAATTACAGTCTAACTTTCATCAGACAATCTCAGTTTATTCAAGTAAAACATTGAATTAGAAAACCTCAAGCTCCTTTTTATGTTTATTCAGATTTAACACAGTATTAGGACATTTTTTTCAGACGTATACAGCAGCCGATTCGCCTAACTAGTTTTCCTGGACTGTATTCTAACCAGTACTAACTTACCTTTCGACAAGGAACCAGAAACTTTCCAATCAAAATTTGCCAAATTTAATGGAATGGTATAATCCGCCGCAACCAGGATCAAACCCAGATCGCAGGGTTACAAATCCAGCGCACTTAAACCACTGGATCACCGCCATGGCGTACATGCTCCTATAGTCCTATTTTTCATAAAGAAACAATTTTCAAAGAAAAAAACAAAAGAAAAACGAATACTTACAATTTCTGTAACTTTGGTAACCCACTAAACACACTACCATTAATACTTCCAAGATTGTTGTACGATAAATCACTGAAAAAAAAGGATTTTATAAAGACGGAGTCAAAAAAAAAATTCTAACTACCGGTAAGTAAATTGATAAAGACAGACAGACAAAACAGACACACAGACAATGAAGTTACATGCAGTGCAGTCAGAATACAGATAAACCTGGATGGACTCTCAACTGTAAATACAGACCATCTATACAAAATGGTCACCATTCAGAACATATTTATTTATGGATATAACAAAGTAAACAGACTATAATAACCCTCTATATAAAGGCAAACAGTCTATAAAAGTCATACTACACTCTCTACAGTGGTCTTAGTTCATTAGGCCAGACAAAAAAATCATGAGACAATAGTTATGTTTACAGTTACCCGACCAACCCTGTTTTTAAGGGTACCTAGTTTTTGGTACCGATAGTGCTCATTGTGAGCTATAAGGGAATACAATACAAACATCATACAGTATCATGTAACAAATTACCTCAGATCAAGGACCATACATACAGGACCTTAGTATTTTACTTCTTTAAATGGAATCATTCGCTGACCTGCTTTAACAAATCATCTATGAGGATTATTGGCATAAACTTCTACAACTCTCTCTGAGTCTCTCATAACATGTCAATTTAATAGGCTTTTAATTATATGGTGTTTTAATTCAATTTAATATAATTGCTACCAGAAATGTCAGCCAAACACCAGACAAAATCTGAAACAATTAATGATGCAAAGTGGTAGGTTAAAGATTTTCAAAATGGTACTATTCATTGATTCTTTTGTATATTTTAAGCACTAAAATTCAGGAGATTGTTCCCATCCACTAAGTACAGACTAAAACTATATCAATGTAAAACATACTTGTCTGCCTGTCACATCTGATTAATTCATTTTTCAATTATCAACACATTTAACACCATACAGAAAACTCATTCATAACTTTAAACCAAATGTTTATAACTATCTCAGCAAAGATAATCTCTTAAAGTGTGCTACAGAAATCATTACAACGATAAATACATTTTCACCCGATCTAATATCATAGGCAAGCATGTAGGTATAAATCTTACATGTGCTCAAGTTATATATACTTTTCTATATTTTCTGGGGGGCAAATTTCACACACATAAATAACTCATACTGTTCATATAAACTTTCATTATAAATGTCTTTGTGTTGCTCATAAAAAGGCCAACATTTCACAATAATTAACTGATAAAATCTTTACATAAAAGACTAAAAAAACTTGTATAATCCTTTCATGATTGACACTGACCGGGATCTTCTCATCTGTGTAACAATTTTATTTAAATCTTTTATCAATACAAAATTATTCAAATTCTATTCAATTACAGAGAAATGATACCAGGTACACAGACATACCCTGGCTGTGATCTTTGCTAGGATTTTTTATATAAAAAACCTTAAATCTGCTGGTTAGTGGTATGCAGGTATATGAACAAAGAAATGTCTGAGTTTTGGATTTTAAGTACAAATTATTTTTTAGTAAGAAAAGATGTACACACATTACAAAATCTACCACAAGTTGTACAATGAGATAAAGAAATACAATCATCTTAATTTTGGACAATCATTTGTTTGCTTGTTTGTTTATTTATTTGAGTTTAATTCAATGCCCCCTTTTCAACAGTCAGAGTCATATGAGGCAGACAGTTCATCTTACCATTGTACCTGGAAAGAACCAGTACTAGACTCCCTATCCTCCATTTAAGCAACTCATTACATGTACAATAATTAAAGAGAATCAGAATGGAACAGACTGCAAAACTAACTAGAGCTTTGAACATTAGACATGGAATGTAAGAACAAAGATTCCAGTGCAAAACAAACATCAGCATTAGTAAAAGTATAGCTTCATAAGTCTTTCCATAATGCAGCTTTTATCCGAGCAAAACAACCTAAGTCATGAGCTTGAACAATAATAATTATTGAAGTATATGAGTTTTAAAGAAGATAATTCTACATGTTTATTCCATGACATCAAAAAGAGGAGAATTGCTGACTTTATCATAATTTAATGCTGATACTTTCATTAAGTACAATAATTACAAACCTTGCATAAGGCCTAAACAATGTATGTTTCTGGTTACATGCTCATTAAAATAGGGTAGGTAGGTCGGGAATATTTTTTTTAAAGAATTAATTTATTTTGGCTCTTGAAAAGCTTGCCGAAACCTAAAAAAGTGAGAAGTGGATGTAACATTCCTCAGGCCTAATAAAAAGTCTACGGTTGCTGGGGATAAATGGGGTAGGTCAGGTAACCAGAAACAAACTAGTTTGTTTTTACACCTTAACTTATACCAGCATACTAGTGATATCTGGTTGGTCAGAGGAAAATATCATTTCATTATCATGAAGCATAATCATCAATATTCAGCTTTATTTTTGTGTTAAACTAAAATTTAACTGAGGCCTAAATTAAAAATATGTTTGTTTGCCCTTTACCGACCCTGAATTCTAGAAGAGGGTCGGTAGGTAGGAAAACTATTTTATTTCTGAATTTGACCTTTTCCTGGCATGAAATTACACTTCTATCTAGAAGCATTCTATTGTCATTTTATGTATTCTGCTACCAACAACCATTTATTGTGTGCTTTAATCAATCATAAACATGTACATGTACTCAGTGCCTTAACACTTATTATTGTATATAAGTATAAAAATAAAGTTCTCCCAGATTTTACAATAAAATGTTTTGAGCCGGCATGACTTTTTCAGGTCGGTCGGTAAAGGGCAAACAAACTTAATTTTAATTTAAGCCTGATGCACTGCAAAATATGGGATTACTACAGACCAGAGATATACTATTCACATGTACAATATTCATGTGAAGATCAGACTGAACAGTAACAATATGTCCACAAATTCAGGTGTCAATGATTTACATATGAAAGCGGACAAAATGACCAAGGCCCATCTTCAAAATCCAAACTTAGACTTTTCATACTAAAGACATATTTTCCATTATCAACATACTGGTATTCAATATAAATTTTCTTACTTAACTTTAATAGTTGTATCAATGTTTATGAAATTGGACACAAGCTGTAACTTATAAATAAGTTTTTAAAGGTGAACTGAACAGTATAAATGTTGACAATGTGATACCCTTCCACATAGATCTTCTTACTTCAAACACATTATGTGCAATATGAGTTTAGAATTACTATTATTGTACTGGAATGTAACTGACATTAATGTGACCTATATTTATTAAATCTAGGATATCAGAAATAATCCTCTTAAAATTATCATAGCATTCAGGAACATCAAATATCCTACATCTACTTAATGTAGTAATGTCTCTCAGGTAAAAATTTAATATAAAAGCAAAATAGTCTCAGATTATCATTCGCTTTAAAGGAATATGACCCTTATTTAAAACCCAGAAACAAAAACAACAAACTATTTGAAATCCGATACAGATATAAATCTTCTCTGTGCATTTTAAATTGAAAGTTAAGCTTATAAAAATATTGATTGTGGAGATGTGTTCATACAAAGCACAGAGGATAGAAGATTAATGTCCTACAGGACTCAGCCACAAACATTGAATACTTTGTACCTGACCATGGGTTCAATCCAACATTTAGTTGAAACATCAATCAATTCTTTTAAGGTATTTGTTAGCTATTTAAATACTTTAAAACGTTGGGGCTTTGTATGTGCAGTGCGTTTAGTGTTTACCTTGATAGTTTAATACAATCAGGGATTTGCACTAAAAACTATTATTGCCCGTACTGCAATAAACCTACTGGATACTGGTTCCCCACAACCTGAATCAGATGTTAATGACCAAGGGTTTGGGAAGGCAGGAATGTTCATTTATGAAGACAATCCAGTGCTCAGGGTGAGCAAGTAAGCAAGCAATTGTTAGATCTGGATAATACTACTTGGAAACGTGAACATGTTTTATTCTGCTATCTTTAAGAGCTCAAGGTTATTAATGATTATAGGAGTATAGTAACTTACAGAAGCAGGGTGTGATTTGTATCATAATGATATATGCAGGGCCTTTTTCCGTTCTGTAATACAGGCCAAAATTCAGTGACTTCTAGGCCAATTTGGCCAAAAATTGCATTTTAATTTCCCAAAATGAAAGGCTATTAAAGGCCCCTTCCAAATTTTTGGAAAAAAGGCCCAGGTATGAGTATGAAATTCCCTGATTGTATTAAAACCAGCAGTTGTCTTAACACAACATTGTCACAATATAGCATTTACAGGACCTGGTGCTTCATAAACTGCTAATTTCTTGGTCAGATGTTCGAACATCTTTTTAGCAGTGTTTCAGAGATCAGTATTTTTTAATAATTTCAGTCCGTTCTCAGACACCTTGTACCAAACATGCACATGATAGACTTGTAAATAGCCATGTAAATCAGACATGAAATATCAATGTAAGGAAATAATAAACATTTACAGACATGGATTATCATACTTTAAAACTGTCATATTATGATACATTATGATGCAAACTGCAAGCTTTATGGACATATGTCATGTCACTAGGAGCGATACACTATTTCCATAGATCTGAATGTATACAACAATGAAAGATACGGGATACTTACAGTTTACGTAATTCTGCCAGACCTTCAAATGCCCCTGGTTCTATCATGCCAATCTTGTTGTGATGCAACTCTCTGTAATAATACAAAACATTTCAAAGTTTATGTATGTGAGCTATAAGCATGTAAATCAAATCAGTACTTCCAGCAACCATTAACTGATGTAGGATAAGCTCAGACTATGAAGTCTGATTATAATTGTGTCTGACAGTAATTAACTTTCACCAGACCTACAGGGAGATACAACAAATTGCTGTTGTTTTGTCAAACACAGTATGCAATACACAAACCAAAATTTATAACCATTTTACCTCAACATTTCAATTCCATAGCACTGATTATGAACTTTGCAGAAATAAAGGTAATTGGATTTTTGTGCAGCAACAGGTTGTTTTGATGCAGATTCCAATTAAAACATTCCACAAGTCTGACATAGGTAGCAAATTTTATATGATTCATTATCGTAACAAATTTATAGAGAAAAAAAAAGTAGAGAAACTTACTACTTGCAAATCATACATTGCAACAGAAAGCTTATCATTCAGTAAGGGGAAAACTGACATGACTGTTCATGTAATCACTAATTGAACATAACATGAAACAAACTCATTTACTAACATTTACATCTGATCATCACCATCAACCATAATGCCATACTAAGCCTGGAGTCAAAATTCAGTCAATCAATTAAACAGTCAACAACTAGAGCTTTGTCACAGAAGTGACAAATTCCCTGTCGCCTATTTGACACTAAGAATGCAACAGTACACTATATGGCTAAGTTCAAGAGCACATAACTCACTGGGAATGGAAATTGTGTCTTCCACATCAACACTTCATGGTGATGACATATTTAAAATTTGCAATCGCTTGAATGTGGAAGTAGTTCACTGCACAAACTTGTGAAATAGTATGTGGACAGACTGAGTTTGAAATTATAAGTTTAGTAGTACTGCTTGGTCAATTTATACTTAACAAAAATTCACACTGATAAAAACAAAAATCTATATATCCAATCTAAGAGATCAGAATAAAATGTCATAATTGAATATTCTGAGGGAGAAAACATCCATCATTCAATATCCTGATCAGAATACAGTAAACGTGTTCAATGATTTGTGGAATGAATAGAAGACACCATGAATAATTGGCCACATATCTTTAATGTAACGAATACAATAGACAAAATTCTGTAGAGACAAATCTGATCTGAATAGCACTAATTTACTAGTGCTTAAAGTTTGTCATATTATAAGATGAAAGTAAATTGATTAATGACCAGTCATACTGTAGCCTCAGCGTATGATCACATACAGGCCGCAAATCTCATCTCAACAACATAAAACTGACATGATATATACAGAAAAACATCAATGGTGTAAAATGGTAAATAGTTGATAAATATAATACAGTGTTCGGTTTTCTGATATTTCCTGTAGATGATGCCTTTACATAGATTTACACAGAGACATTTTTGAAGGGCGAGTATATAACAGAACAAGATAATAATTCATTGATCATTTAATTCATGACTGATACAATAAACATTATTTCAGGAACACCAATAGATTAATCCCAGGCTTATCAGAAAACAGAGTATTTGAAATGAAACCATGCATATCAGTGAATTCATATTCAAGCTCAGCTCACCCCTATCAATGATTATTCATACTTCTTGAACTATTCATTAACTCATGAACATAAGTATGCAGGAATAGTTCATAAAAAATTCATGTTTTCATGAATTCAATTCATTAAAGGGGCAGGGACAATTCATAAACAATGTGAGGCTTGAAAATGACTAATAATGAGCTCTAATGAGCATTAAGCTCAGGTCCTGGCCCTGAGGTTATAAAACTTGAGAGCACTGTCTCCGAGCTCAAAATTCAATTCCATTCTCAAAGACGTACATGATGGATGAAAGACAGAACTGATTCAGGTTTAAATCCATATTCATATCAATTATGCCTTATTATATGTATCAATAATATCATTATTAACTGATTAAAATTAACTTAGAAACATTAAAAGACGAGATATAAGAATTATAAGAGGTCGGAGACAGTGTTCTCAAGTTTTATATATATATAATAACCTCGGGCCAGGTTCTCTGACTTCCAGAACTTTCCCCTTTGAAAGGAATTCATGAAAACATTATTTTTTCTTGAACTAGTCTTGCATACTTTTATGAACATTTCGTGAAATATGAATATAACTATTTGACAGGAGTAATGGTTCCATTTCCTACAGAACAGTAAATTCACCAGGTGACCTGATATATCTCTATATATGTACTATACTTGGGTCTCTGATAGATCAGACTCAGGGGGATTGACTACCAGGGTAGGATAATGATTTCAAGGGAAACTTTACTATTCATTACATTGTACATTATTGGAAAAATATCCTTCAGAATGGAATTCATGAAATAGAATTTTCTTGAACTTTTCTTTCACACTTCTTTAATATAGTTCTTGAAGTATGAACAATTATTTGACAGGGTTAGTACCAGTCATTATGATGTCAAAAGATGTCTACCAACAAGAAACATCAATTCATATTTGATGTTTAAGATGGTAATTTATACTAAGTTCTAAATTGTTCCATGCGATCTTTTGTTACAGATCATATGTTAAGTTCTTATGAATAAAAGATAGTAAACCTACACCATGGTAATACTTAGAAAAAGAAACAAATATCAAGAGAAATAACAGAATTGAAAAAAAATAGACTGAGAGAGATTGATAGAATCAATACACAGAGAATGGCAGGACTGTCTGTCTATAAACATCAAATTATGAACACACTATAAAACATTAGCCTGAGAACAAATAAAATATAAATAATATCATACAATAAATTTCCTAACACAACATCTATCAATTATCAGAAATATAGCCCATTTAGTCTACTACACAGAGACTACTCATCTAAAACATAAAATATATACCAAAATACCCCTGGGATCTAAACCAACAGATCTGTAGTTTCATCTCCCACCAAAACGTTCTAAATAACATATAAAAATTCTCTGAACCTTTGGCAAACATCTTTATAACTACCAAAAGATCAAATACTTCCAATGAGTCTTATAGATTTACCACATGTATGTAGATCAGGCTAAAGGTGCTCTTCTTATTGGTTTCTGGTCCATGTAATATATGTTCTGGGTGAAAACTTCCAGGTAATATATCTATATAAAATGCCTGTCTACCATAATAATGTCATCCGGTCGAGATAAAAACAAGTGAAATATAAGAATTTTAAATGCCTGAAACATATTCGATATACAAGATAGATTTGTATAGAATTGTAGATGAAGACACCAATACATAGATAAAACTAATTAACCAGAGTGTACTTATCACATGATTCCCTGTTATAAGAATAAAGCCAGTTGTTCGGTGCAAGTTTGCACAATAATTAATGAAGAATACAATATTATCCAATTTGAACTACGTAAAATAGGCCTAACGTAAAATGTGAAATATTTAAGGGAAACACTTAACACCTAAGAAACACAATCAGGATAATTTTCAGTCAGTGTATTCATACCCTGACAATACCTCAAGGATGGATACAATTCTTCCCTGACACACCTGGGAATTCACAATAAAAACAGAAAATTGAGTTCTATGTTAGACTCATGTTAATCACTGCATTCAATCCAGGCCTTGCAGTTTCCAGAAAAACATTTACCTGTAGCTATAGAATTATGATAGTTATCTCATTCAATGACATTGTAATTGATAAATGATGATTTTTACAAATCACATGTGGGTCACATTCATCAAGTTCAGAAAGTTGGAAACTGTAAGACTCAATTAATGATAACCCTCAAAAGATGAGGTTGTTACAAAAATAAATTCATAAACTATATCTACAGGTAACATCCAGCACAACTTAAATCAGCTGGTAGTAACTTATATACCAATAAAATTCAAGAAAAGAGGAAGATAATTTTGTTGATTCAATCAACATATTTGGTGTCACTAGTAATGACTGCTCTTAGAACACCTAAATATTTCTTAATTTGAACAGGACAAAAAATGGCACTCTTTAGACCACTGCAATCAAATAAAGATCATAATTGTTTAATTTATTAATCAGATTAGTTTTAAAATACAACACACTGGCATTTAATTCAATATGATCAGGAACTGGAAGTTAATTCTAGAACTATTTTTAGAACTTCAAGAACTGAATTCCTGAAAGTCATGTTATTCTTGAACCTTCTCCATGGTCAAGTGGTTAAGGTTGTTGACATCAAATCATTGTAACCTCTCATTGATAGAGGGTCGTGGGTTCCAGATGGTGATTTTTAATTGGTTCAAACACGCCTTTTTTTCACAACACCCATTCAAAGTTAACAAACATTTCTGATCTGTAACAACTAAACAAATAAGGGCAACAACTCTTCACCATCCTCAACAACATAAATCAAACAGTCTGACAGAACAGAGATAAAAGAATAGAATCATCAAATATATTATCCAGATATAAAATGATAGAAACTGAAATATTTGATTCAGTTTTTGATTCATTCATGATACGGTTATGTGATGTTTTGACTGAGTCAACAGCTGTTTCTTCTTAGCAAATAATAAAGTTAAGTTGAACACTATACACAATGAAAGCCAACAGACTGGAAGCAACTGATGAGAAATACAAAAACAGAAAAATGTCTCCTATCTGGGAATATCATTATGCCATGAATGTATGATCCGTTCTCCTACAAAACATAAAAGAAAGTCCAAGAACCCGGCTTGCATTGTTCATCAGCACCCAAGTTCTAGTACTGAATTCAGGGCTGTACTAAGGAACCGGAGGAGAGGGGGGGGGGGGGTCATATGTGGGGCTACTTAGACCCCAATAATTTCAGCTATAATGGTAAGGTGACTTATCTGATTCTTCCCCTCTCCCAAGTGTTGACTGACAAAATCTAAAATTATCCCCCCCCCCTAAAATGGAATTTCTTGCTACAGCCCTTGTACCTGAGAACTTCAAAGCATTCAAGAATACTTCAAGCCCATATCTTATTAAATGTTAAATGAGACTAATATTAAGAACTTATGAGTTCCAGAAGTTTGTACTTCTAAAACACAGGCATTATTAACTCAACTCTTAAACTCTTCAAAACCACAAAAAAGTTACCCACTTTTCATTCCCCATTTCAGTTACCTGCATATTTCACCTTACAATCACGCCCTGTATATTATCTGCTCCCCATCAAAATAATGCGGGAATGACAACTCTAAACTATTGAAAAACACATGGAAATTACAGATCTTACTCTAATATACCAACTGTCAAAAATGATGTGTAATTTACACAGGTACAAATACTTTACCAATGCGTAAAATGTATTGTACCTTAGTGCATTAATTTGAAGTACAAATGCAACATGCCTTTTGCAGTATATTAAAACATACAAGATGTGTGTGCAGTTTCTTGTGTGTACCTATGATCACAACTGTTTTTCTTCTTCTTCATAACTGATCTTAACACTTAATTAGTTATTAGTAGTTTTTACTTCCATTGAAGTGTGGTAAACATTCATTAGTATGCTTTATACATTCATTCTGTTATCATAACTTCAGGTAATAGACCAAATATACAACTTACAAGTATATCCCCGCTGAGTATTAATGCACAATTTAACCACAAAACAATAACCAATGCATAATATAAACTAGCTTTAACTTCAATACACCCTTGGCCAGGGTCCTAGCTGCACTCTAGTGGAAGGGGCCCTGGGCCCTCAGGTAGTCAGGAATTGTGCATCATTTTGAGGAAAAAGGGAATTTCAGGAGATTTTTTAAACTGCCTTAATTATAACCCTGCAATAAACATTTTAAGCTTAAAATAGCTGTATTTAAATATATATTATATATAATATACAATTAATCACAAGTTAATAACTTAATATCCACCATTTAAGCAAAAAAGTTAATTTTTTTGGGGGGAGGGGTTCTGGAGGGGAATTTTTTATCAAAAATAAGGGGAAAAGTATATTATTTTCGGAGGGGAATGAGTTTTGGCCCCCAAAAAGGTCAAATGAGGGCCCTGTTTGCTGAAATGAGGAGCACACAGCACCCTTTTCCTAACCCATTCCTTCACATGGGCTGTAGCTCTGCTATTTCTCAACCATGAGCATGCAGACAACAAACATGGTCTAACACAAAACAAACATTTCACATACAGTATCAGTATCAGTAATATAATATGTGCCTTAATACTTTACAGGAATGAAGCCTTCATGCTCTCACCATTACTCTCAAGTTCTCCCATCCTGTACTTTATGAACTGACACAGTTCATCCATTTCTTCTCGAACCTTACATTATTTACTCCAGGTATTACATATCAAGGGCTCAGCGTAACACTGTCGTAACTAGTTCTTATTTCAATATGAGTTACGACACTGTTGCGCTGAACCCTCGATATCAAGATGACAATTAAGTGGTCACCATCAAGATCAAAGACTTATAAAGTACCCCCACTATACTATACATAATGATATAAAGGTAATGAAATAGTATTTAGCCAACCATTATTAGCTGAATGGATAAGTTTAAGCCAATAAGGAACATACTAAAATAACTGAATGGTAAATCATTAGCTGCCAGTTATTGGTGACCAACATGAGGCTGGTGATATCTAACATATACATCCTCATCTTAATGAGATTTTGTCAAGAAATCTACAAAAAAATAAATCTATTTCCATCTTTAAGATTTTTATAAAGTAGTTAACAACATTTGTAGTACAGTTTATGTAGATCATAACCTACACTCAGTAAAATAAAAACCTGACATTAAAGTTACTATACTTCACTATTTTGTATACCGGGGTAGGTGTACAGTATCAATATATACATTGTATCAGTCTGATTATATCTTTCACCTTTGAGTGTTTGATTTGACTTACTGACATTTATGCCAACATAGCCCAATTCTGATCTAGCTAGGAATCTTTTAAACAAGAGGGCCAAGATGCCATGGTCCTAGATCGCTCACCTGAGAACAAAGTCACTATAAGTATAATTAATGACCAGGTAATATAGTTTTCATCTCGTATGACCCATTTTTACATAGATTTTGAGATCATAACCAACAATGAAGGTATAATACTGTTAACAAGCTAAAACATAGCAAATTTTCTAATCCAACGGCTCTTAACTCCTGAGGTTGTGTGTGGTCCGAATTCACCCATAACTGTACTTATCCAAGACCGTAAGGTCATACACATATGAAATTCAGGTTAACAAAATAGTATAGTATCATTTTTTGCTCAGTATAGTTTTATAGCTTATGGGCCATGTTAAAAATAAAGGCAATCAAGTTGTTCCTCATAGTGATCACTTGCATGAGATTATCAAGACTTGGTAGTGAATCGGCAGGCCAATAAACCCATGTACTATGGGCTTTTCACATATAACAAATACCCAATGAAATTCAGGTTAACAAAATAGTATAGTATCATTTTTTGCTCAGTATAGTTGAATAAAAACATGTGTAAAACAAAAACAAAAGTTTAAATGTATAAAATATTTTATTGGCCTAGTATTTATTATAGACATAGCCAATCAGATAAAAAATGAACTACCGGTATACTAAAGTTTCATAATCATCTTTGCAGACAGTTTTCAAGTGTCACAGTAAAGAAACTTCATATAACACTGGGTACAGTATATTCCCTGTTTGAACCATTCCTACCTTGATTTTTAAGATATTTTACAGTTTAAATCTTCAAACACCTTTTACCCCTACATGTTATTTATTTTATCCAGTATAACAAACACACAGGTTACTTATAACAGAAAGGCTTAATTATAATCAAATAAATAAAGTAAACAAACTATTACAAGATGAAAGAGGTCTATAGATTGTTTGAAGGTCAGGTTTCAGTGCATTTAATTTTTATAATGTACCATAAAATGTGAATACATTATGACTCCTGGATAATTATTACCACAAGATCAATCAAGCAAAGAAATTTAAACACTAACTATCACATTTATTGCTAAACTGACTTTAAAATGCAAATATATGGGGAGCGAATCAGTTTATCTTTTACATCTAGTCACAACAAGGTTTGAAAAGGGACAAGGATCCCAGTTTGAGCAAAAACACCTTGCTGATTTCTTTTATTATTGTTGTCATGGTAACCACAAATTTAATACAATAATTGTATCTCTTGTACCAAGGACAATCACATGTATATATATATATTGAAAAAAAAATGTAAAACTATAAGTTCACATACCGGTACCCGGTAATTATTACCTTTGTAAGATTCTAAGGAATGCAGAATATTAAACAGGGGTGTCAATAGAGCTAAATAAAAAATCCTGAAAATCATACACAGTCGACTATTTTTGCAAAACAAGAGGTCTTCAATACAACCATATAGTCTCCAGTTTGTATGTTAGAAAATCCTTCAGAGCAGATTAAATTGGCCACAACTTCGCCATTTCTGGAGATATTTTCATCAAATAACTTTTGTTTTGCTCAGAAATCATAGTTCTTTCAGAACAGATAATCAGAAATTCCACAAATATCTGTAATATTGTCAACCCTCATTCAAATAAAATTTACCTAATTGGTCAGTTAGATGCACTGTGATTGGATGTTCACGATAAGAAATGGAGAAAACCTATCTGCACTGAAGAAAAGAACTATTTTTTATTCAAACAGAAACCAATTTAAAAAGTAGACATTCTTCCAGGTAGGAAGTAACATAGGAATTAATCAAAGTACTGAAAGTACTCATGGAAACTGACCTTACACAGACTTGCACTGTAACAGGAACTAGTTTAACAAATCCATGGCGAATGTAGAAAACATACTTTGGTTCGCATCAAAACTCATGTGCGAATCGAGCGAGTGACGGCTTTGGAAAACTGAACTATCATTTAGTTTCCAAAATCACTTTTATGCCCCTACACTAAATACCATTAATTCTCCAAAATGAGTAAGACATTGGCTTCATACAAATTTCTCAATCTAGCATACCAAAAGAGTTTTTTCTTCTTAGTATGGACTGATTTCTTAGATTGATAATTTTCCTAGGAAATTGTTTGTATAAGAAATAATATTGATTGATAGAAGCATATACTTACAGTCTCTGGAGATAAGACAAGCGGCTAAAACTTCCTTTCTCTAACACTGTGATTTCGTTCTTGCTTAAATCCCTGAAAGGATAAAAAATAATGGATTACACATTAGTCTACAGGTTGCAGTAAATTGTTTGTTTGAGTTTCATGCCTGTTTTCAACAGTCAGAGTCATATGAGGTGGACAGTTGACCTAGAAGAACCAGTACTAGACTTCCGTCCTACTTAAGAAACTACATGTACCTACTTCTACAGTTTACAGTAAATGGTACCCCTTCAAATGCATGGACTAACACAATAAGTGACTATATAGATGTAGTCTAGATTGAGTTTTATGACTTTATAACTATTATTCAGGAGAATCCTTAACTTCGAATTCAGGGTGTCCTAAAATGAATATTAATATTTATTTGTTATAATTACAAAACGTGTACAAAATTTAATAATTAGTCAATTTTCTGGTTGTTAATACCTAACTTTTCATAAATGAGGTTTTAAACATGTACATGGATTTATTATAAACCATCTACATTCATATTATCATGACAAACATGCATATTTCAGAAATCCATGTAAATTATCTGTATTTGAAGAAGGTATTTAAGCGTCACTTTAACAAGAAACTCAACCATGTTCAGAGTTAACAATTATAATAATTCATTTTTCTAGACCAGGTCCTATGACAAGGTGAAACATGAAATAAAATACTTAAACATCTACACATCAACCTTAAACAATTAATTGATACATGTATGTTGTCAGCAGCTAAAACTTCCAACATATGATAAATATGATGAACAGTGTATTTCATGTCAGGTTTAATAAACTAGTATTTCATACTGTACAGGCAAAGAGTGGATTCAACCATATATCATATCATTATGTGTGTATATATATATTGTATGTAACAGTAAACACTTAAGCCGGTTCATACTGTACTTGTATTAATTTAGATAGGCCAGACAATAAAAATGCATTCTTACATATTACAAATACTACCATTGATCAAATTTCACTACAAATAGAAAAGTTTTAATACATAAAAATGAATTGAACTAAAACTTGAATAAGTAAAGGTTACAAATCATCAATAAGCTGATGAATGACACAAATATGTTCTCTTTTTTATACCAGAGACTCCCTCCCACATAAAATTTGTATCTTTAAAAAAATAAGGGTAGTCGGTCAGCAAATACAAGAAATATTTTTCTATTATATATCAAAGATAAAATTTTAACAAAGCAATAAATCAGAGAAAAAATGTTCTAGTACTTAATGTTTGGTTCTCAATAATTGTCAGCATTTGTACTGTCAATCTGACTGAACTTAATACTAAGGAAACTGACTTAGCAGGCACTGAATAACATTACAGTACTATGATTACCCAATTTAAAACTATTCTTATTTACTAGTCCTCATCCTAGTTTTAAACACAAAACAAGCAATAACAGTAAAATGTTATAGTAAGTTTTACATTTATCATTGCCCTGCATGAAGCTATTTATTCACTTGAGAAGCATAGAAAAGAAAGAGACCAGTTATTAGCCTCTAGTGGGATGTTACAGTTGTAATATACTGAGTGTGGTAGTGATGTAAGCTATTAATACCATACTATAACAGAAAACAGGCAGCGTGCACAGTTGGCTACAAGCTGTAAATTATTCATGGAAACACATTTGCTAAACACACAATCATTTAGTGCATAAATAAATAATGGTTCTTTTAAAACAATACAATAATTTGTAATGTAGGAGGGCTACCAGACTGGCTGACTTAAAATGAAATCCAGGATGAATATTGTATATTAGTAACTTTATTTAAATATCAATCTATATTTGCAGTGATTTATTTCATCTCTTTGGAAATGGGTCCGTGTCACTGGTCAGATTGGGAATTTTAGAATCGTGACAACTAGGTTATATAACTGTATTTTGGAAATTTTATCAATATAACACAATGCCAAATGAACTGATTTTTCTGGTTTCTTAATGCACTAGTAATAGTATACATTGTACTATACTTCTTGTCAAAAAATGGTCATAACAATTATGACATTTTTGACAAGGAGTATTATAAGTATATTTTAACTTTCTCATTTTATGTCCAATTTTGAAATTCTTTTTTGTAACATGTTCATTGGGAATTTCTCCATTTAGATTTGAGAAAATTGAAGCTTAAATTTAATTGGGAAGGGTCTGTTTACCTGTCTAAAGAAGGAAAAAAATCACTAATGACTACAATGTATATTGATTTCACTTCTATTGTTTCATCAGTAGTCCAATTATGTTATCATTTAAAAGTGCGCCAGTTTTTGTATGCAATAACTCATTTTAATTTTTATTTTCTTGCAAATTCAGCATTGTAAATAAAACTTGTGTAACTTTAAATTTCCATATAGATACAGACCGCATAACAATATACTTCAATATACTTGTGCAAAAGGTTTCGGGGCGAAAACGGGTCAAATTAGGATGGACTGGTTCTATGTAATACACAAATTTTAAGCCATTCAATTCGGACTGCAACCCTTTAAATTCATACCCATGACATGTCAGTGACTGGGAAAATGCAGAGCTAAAAGAGTGATATACGTAATGTACATAAGCAAATAGTTTAAACTTTCATGAATACAATGTACGTCCAAGCTTTTTTAGCGATGTTTTCTGTTAAAAATATGCTGGATTAAGCAAGCACTGATTTATAAGTTAAAAAAGCTAAATCTTCCAAACTTTTTTAGCAAAATTTGATCTCCCGAGACATAATGAAGGTAAACATCATAATATGACTACACCTTATATTTTAATGAGCTAATATTGTTCCTAACATAACATGTGTACAGAAAGATGATATGAGTAATGATGAGTCCTCACACTTGGTGAGTTTTTCAACAGTAAAATACAAGTGTTACACCTCATTTAAGATTAAATCTAGGATCAAAGCATCAATGAATCATGTATTATTGAATTTATTCATGCAATGTTACCATAGAATGATTCATGTCAAATCTAGTATTATTTTTTTTCAAAAAGAATTATCATTGCATCATGAATTTGAAAACATGTGAAAAAAGAAATAAATCAGCCACATCTTTTATAGTTCATAGCAGGTTTCATCATTAAATGATACAATAGCAAGATAAATCAGATATAATATTATGTTGAAGGGGCTGAATCCTTAATCTTCCTTGACATTAGGACTGACATCTACAGCAAGGAGTATTTTAGGTGATCATGTAGGAGAGGGTGAGATGTGACTTACTTAATAAAGAACAACATGTCATCTATATATACAGCACTAATTCACCTCTCCAAAAATACATTTATAAGCTGTACCACCACTCTAGTACTCAAAAAGGCCATAATGCTACATTACTCAACATCCAACTTCACCACTCTTAGCACCCATGGATGTGCTACACAACTCTATCTAACAAGTAAACAACTCCTACACCTCATCTCTTTAAAACCTTTGTTTCCTACATATTTTTACACCACTCCACAACATTGAGTGCATTACAATACACCTCTCTTTAACCTATGTTCTTGCCATTCTTAAACCTTTAATTGTTGCATGCCACAATAAAACTTGTGTTCTACTTCCGAAATTCTACACCACTTTATCACCTAATTGTGCAACACCACTCAACAGTTCGGCATATCACCACTCTAATTTCTAAAACCTAAGTTTTACCACACTCAAATACCTTGCGCTACAGTATCACACAACATGAGCACTTATTAACTCTAAAACCTATGTTTACACCACTCTTAAACTTGTGTACAACTAATGAACTTAGAATAAACTCAATATATATTTCCACTAAAAAATACTCACTTTAAAATATTATGGTCTACACCACTCTAAAATCTGTTTATTAACTAAAAAAAAGCAAACTACCCCAGTTTTCTGAACTGTAATATTTCATAAATAAAATCTATGATTTTGATCCCTGAGGAAACACAAAGGGGAACTATTTGCACATCTGTTGTAAAGGTACCCAGTGCAAATTGTTGAAGTTAATTACTGATTTATCTATCAACCAGTAAAGTAGCATACTTGAAAGCCATGAATTCAGCTTATTTCTCAAGCTACTCTGGGTAATAGATTTCCAAGGCACATAAAGTTTCAGTTCAAAGAGGCATCCTACGGGGTAACCAAAGCAACAGGAGCATTTAAAGTCTATGTCTCTAAGAGTTAGATTTTTTCTTAAAAATGTAAGGTAGGTCTATGAAGATGTATACAGGTTATATAGCATGTAACATCAGTGTATGTTACTGTGTAAGAATACAACACCAACTCAATAAACTGTGAAAATGTACAAAGTGTGTACAAATAAAAGGTATTAAATAAATAATATATTTATTATGTAACATAAAGTGATCTTTTTTGTACAATTGAAATTATATTGAATAAATAATACAAATTATCAAAAAAAATTGAAGTTTTAAAAACAAGTGTTTATCCTTTTTATGCTGTTTTTATCCCCTAATGAAAAAGGATACTTTTCTCAAATTTCATCCCAAAATTCCCCAGTCAAATATTGAATTTAAAAAAAAATCCAGTAACAAATGCCTACCGCTCATGGAAAAGAAAATGACCAAAATCTATTGTTTCGGCATGTTAAACACATTGGCCATCATGGCCCATGGATATAAATCATTAGATGCCTTTTTTAATAGTTCAGTGGCTTGTACAAATATTGTGATAATTATGTATCAATAGTAAAATTTCCCACTATGATCCTATCTAGCATACTCCCCCCCCCCCTTGAAAGACCCACCACCTTCCCCTAAAACCCACAAAAAGGGCTGTCAATAAAGTATATGTTACATATAAATAAAATCTTATAATCGGCATAAACCAATTTAAGTGTTTCAAAGAATGACAGAAGCACCCTCCGCATCATATAAAGTTTATAAGCTTACAATAAAACACTCATACAACATAATTTTGTTGTGGAAGCAAAACTGAAAGCATCCAGTAACATTCATTGAACAATATAATTATATATAGCTTAAAGCCTTTAATTCATATTGACTAACAGTCAGTGCTAACTTTTTACACAAATATTAAAATCAATATATCTTTCAGACTAAATGTTTCTATTAAAATGTTTTATTAACCAAATACACTTAAATACAGACATGCATCAAGTATTACAGGATATTCTAAATTTACTGAAAAACACTAGCATACAATAATATCTTACTCAGTCAGGTATTTAGAATTTTATCACAAACATATAAAACATAGTTTGACACAAACTTTAGAGGGAACAACAGGTATAAACAATTTAACATTAAAGGCTCCAGCAAAGGAACAACAAATAAATTTATAACAATACTTAATCTCTCATTGCAGTTTTAGAGGCCTTAAGAGTAAGATTTGGAAATTGTTCCACATCAACAGAAAAGTTAGAATGAGACAGTCACAGCTTAAAATGAAAATTTACTTAATTCTTCTTTTCAAACCTAATTAACTCATCAAACTAAGATAATATTGTACATGTATAAATGTACAGACACTCATACATTGAAATGTTCAAACATCAAAGGGCACCCCAGGAGAATCAAAATGAGATCATCATGAATGATTGGCATTTATTCTGGTTTGATAAGATTTATGAATAAATGTATATTAAAGCTAAATAGATTAATAAAGACCTTTGTTCACATGGTTGATGCTTGTTATATAATCAATAGATGTATAAAAATGTTGCCTTTCTGCACATGGTGGAATATATATGAAAACTAATTAAGACTAAGGTGTTCAGAACTTGCAGCATGAGTAGAAAATACAATGTTATCAAAATAGTGTTATCCATGCAAATATCATAACCACCACCGACAGTTGTTTTATTATCTTTATCATTATTCCTATAATTAATATTATATTCTAATTTCTTATCAGATCATCATGTTCATCAAGTAAAAATCATTCACACTCAATAACAACAGTATCTTTTCAAGCCATCTTAATCAACAGACTAAAGATAAAATGTGGTATTATGATTCATCTATATTTTTATATCTACAAAATGTATATAAGTTATAACTCTGTTCATGTGCTTCATAACATTAACAATAACATAGAGATTAACAATAACTTGTGTAGCTGCACATACTCCTGAGTACAAATTTATCACAATTATGGTACACAGGATATCAATAACACATGTACATAACAATTAAACCAACCTATATGCATACATGTATCTTGCAGAAATCACTTTTGATTTGCTAAACAACTACATCAGTTATTACCTTAATGCATTTGTTGTTGTGTTAAAATTCATAAAGTCAAGCAAATAAATGAATAAGAAGAGTGTTTTTCCTTCTTCACTGTATTAATCACAATATCAGATTTTATGCAAAGAAAAAACAAAAAACAGAAATCAAAATTTGAATAATGATTTCATTTTTTTAATCTTAAAAAAAGTTGGACTTAATGAATTGCTGCTCTCTGATCAACAAAGATAGCACAACTACATGTATATATATAGTGACGTGTTACTTCATTTAAAGCAAGATCTATAACTTCTTTCCTGTACAGATTAATTTCAAGGTAATGGACTGAATAAAAACTGTCACCCGTATAAACTCAGTCATGAAAAGCATAGAACAGAGGAAAACAAAAGGCTAAAGCTGGCATGTAATACAATAAATTGTACATTAACTATGTTGGTGGTCCTCTGTAATAAAATATCATCTAGAGGGAAATTTAACAAACAAGGTGCAGCACCTCTCTTTTAATAAAATATTATATATAAACATTTTAATTAAAGAGTGCATAACCAATAACTAAATAATATATTACTCTACTCAAACAGAATTAAAAAATATAATTTGATACCATTGAAACGATCTGTGGCCATGACGAAGGAAAATGTACATAGTGAAAGAATGCTTGATTTAACAGCTACTATTACACGAGCATTGAAATTAAAAAATTAAAGAAATACCATAAAAAAATAACTAATAATCCAAAGTTTACACCTTTGATCATTCAATATGAGATGAAAACTAGCACCTTTAACTACCTAACAGTCAGTTCTTAGCAATTCAACTTTATATATTTCTGATGTCAACCAGTTAGACAATTACCAGTTAGTTACTTAGTATAGTGAATAGATTGAAAATAAACTTTAAAAATACTTACAAATGAATGGTATCAAGTGGAATTGTTATAGCACGATTCAGTTCTCCAATTGATGTAAAGTGGTATGGGTTGTTGGAACAGTCCACACTGCGTCCCTTTGGGGCTTTGGACATGGTCATTTCTTCCTCATCAACAGCACCATCAGTCGTTTTAGCTGCATCAGTGTTATCATCATCTTTATCTTGAATTGTTATACAGGTACATCCAGATGAGCATGCCAGAACTATGCAAGAATTCCATTGTACCAAGAAAATTGTCAGAAATGTGTAAAATACACAGATCTGCAATGCGAACATCTTGCTACAAATCTATCATGCTGTTGAAACCAAAACTTGCTAAACAAGGCAACCATTCACACCCTACAATAAGTATTTATCCAAAGATATCCAAAGAAAAATTGAATATGTTTTCACATCTTGAAAGGATACACTACAATTCAGCTGTAAATACATTAAAAACAAGAACTACATCACATCACGAGCACACTGTTTTACTTCTGATAAATTCGTTCCATTGATGAATCCCATTCCATTATCAAATTAAACTAGATATTAGTTAATACAAATAATTTATAATAGATACAGTTTTATTATCACATACACTCAGTAACACCAATAGAATGAACGCGATTGTGATTGTTACTCATCATCTCCTAGTCTACACACTGGCTTCAACTTCAAGCGAGTGTTTGAGAAACGGGCCGATTTTTACGATTAACGTCAAACTATCGCATAATTTATGCATAGTTCTATGTTATATCAAAGAAAATAGTTACCAACTACCTTACTGGCACGAGTGATTAAATAGTATTCCACTAAAACAGTCACTAAAACAGAAAGAAATATCAACGCTTCAGCGTTCAGTCAAGAGTCGGTGTCCGACATCTTGTCGTTTCAGTTTACATGTGACGTCACGTGATACTATTTTTAGCGCAACACTTTTCCAGCTCACTGTACAGTACGTGCTCAAAAGTACAAAACTCGACGAAAGGTTATTTGGACTAGACAACGGATGGGCTTAAAATAAATGACTTCTTAAGGAAATGAATGTTTACAAGTGATAAATATGCATTCGAATTAATATCAGTATATAATTATGTATTTATAAATACTCGCGGCAATGCATGGCTTAATGCATTTAATATTGAAATTTAATCTCGGACCATCAAGTTGTACATGTGTACAGGTATATACGTCTCAGTTAAAAAGATTACGGAATAAAAAGCATATGACAAAACTAATGTTTGATAAGAACACATATTACATAATCGTATATGGCAGACAGTTTATTCTCAGTAAAAACACCTGTACATGGCTTAATAATAATAATAATATAAGCACAAATAAATGTACGTACTTCTTATAATAACTATAATAAACCTGGAAAACAATTCACTTCAACTTAGAACAATGATGATTCTACACAAAATGCACATTGGGCATCACGTGACTTCAGGTGCAAGCTGGGACAAATATACACAATGGTCCCAGGTGCAAGGATGTGTGTGATTATACGTTAATATGGTTGCGTGTGACCGGACAGCCAAAACAACATGATCTTTAAAATTAGTTTAAAAGTTCTAACACACATTCGTTTAAACTGTATACACGGCTCTCTTGATGTCTATATATATATACTCCAACTATTGCATGACTGGACCACTGCATTGAAGCCATCATGGGTGTCCTGTCACAGGGCTGTCTCCAATTATTCCAAGAAATGACCACACAGGGAAAGAAGGATCGAGTGTTGGTACAGGTTGATTTTGCAGTTATATGTATATGTCAGCCATTTCATATTGTTTGAACTTTCTATTTGAGATCGAGTTTTTCGTACATCGGTAGACTGCATCATCCAGTTGGTGTCTGATTGAAAGTGCTAACCCAGTAAGTAACTGGCTGGAACTGCTCGTACATGAAGATGAGGTCAAATGACGATCTTCCAGTTTGCCAATTCTATTCAGGTAACATATTAGTACGCCTGTTGGTATATGATGATTAAATGTTTATAAGCACGAATATGGCAGCCTTTCTTTGTACTTGTTCTATCTGTTTGACTTGAGTCTTGTGATTGGAAGGCGTGTTCATTTACTGCTCAAATTTCATTAAAAAAGACACACACACATTTGCAGCCTTTGACATCATGTCTATGTGGGTGTTTTCATGTATTCGGAGAGTTCGACGCCGAGATAGGAATTGTGTTCAACTCAGATGGATTAATTATTTTATCAAACCTGCTGAATAATAACCAGTGACATGGAATCATAAAACTGGTTTGCAAACAAGAATTATACGGCATTTTTGGATAGAATTTTTTTTTTTTTTTGCAAATTCTTTTTGCGTATGGACTAACAAGTTAAATCGTCTTTGACTTTACTAATTAAGATATGTAAATACGCTCAGGGACTCTATAAATTATATATGTGTAATAGAGGAGGAGAATAATGTGCCCGATGCGGGGCTCGAACCCGCGACGATGCTCTACCAACTGAGCTAATCGGGCTGGTGAATATATCCCAGTCATTTTATAAATACATGTACAATAAACCACAACGCTACATATGTTACATACATATTTAATATCAGGAAATCTAGATTTCATGTAATGTACAAATGTGTATGGGGTATGGAGTCTCTGGCACTGGCATACATGTCAAGACGCACGCATTGGGCGTATGTCACACGCAATGAAGCACTAGAGCACGCTCACACTCCGAGTATTCCAAGTCACACGCATTAAAAAAATCGTAGATCCACAGTTAACATGAAACAAAAGCTATATAGATATTATTGCAGGAACCCTTTGACCTACAATATTATAAATGGCTGTTTATGAATCTATTTGTTCTTGGTAGGTAGTTAGGTCTATATTGGGTTGAAAAACTCAATTTTCTCTTTGGTGCTGTCTCCTGCTTCTGGGGGCTTCGCCCCCCATGTTCCCCATAAGCGGCAACCGCCCCTGCGACCTCTGATCACACTCTTGTCCTTTTCAGACACTTGACAGCTATATTGAAACAGACTTTACAGCTCACAGTATTATCACAGGGGATGAACAACTTTTGTCACGTGACCACAAAAGTCAACGCCGGTTTGTAAAATTGGCACCGAAAAGGTAATAATTGATGAATTTTATATTTACAAGATTTCCTTTCACAAAATACCATAGCCTATGACACAGTACTCAAAATTTCCTTCATTTTGACTTATTCAGTTTGCACTTTCCGAGAACACGTCGACACAAAATTTTGAATTACATTGCAAACGTAGGTTGTTGGTGTCATATAAATTATATGACGCTTGTTGTAAGAAAACAGTTTTTCGAGCGGAGTTTACTTAGAAAAATAACATTTACTATTCCTTTTAATTACCTACACTAATTGAGAGTCTTGTGTAATAAGGGAATATGTGTTATTTTTTCGTATGTTTTGTTTAGCAAACGCAGGTTGGTAATCTTTGGACATTCAAATATGGCAAACACTGGTTACTAGGATTTATTTTCTTAATTTAAACAGTAGCATGACGTTAATGTGTGAAACGTGTGCGAGGAAGCTCAATTTTGAGTGGAGGTTAAAGCTTCATGAGAAGAGGCACATAGGGGCATGGCGTTACTCCTGTTGTTGGTGTTCTTTTCATTATTGTTGTCACGGCGGAGGTGATGTTGTCCTCGGTTTTGTCAGACATGATATTCACATCTTCAATGGTATTCGATACGTTGTTGATTTGTGAAGGAATGACAATAAACAAGTCATATTCGTTATTTATTTATTTATTTATTATTAATATTTTAACCATTTCTGAAAAACATATGGTACATACAGAAAATGAGCATATAAAGTTCAATGTTTTTCCAGTGTCTGTAACTTGATGATTCACTGGAAGCATCAACTGACGCTCTGAACCTAGCGGAATAGTTATGAACTGAACTAAGTGGAATGAAATGCTCAGTTAGGTAGCCTGGTGCTCTACCACTGTAGATCTTGAACACCTGACGCAACATGATTTGATCACTACATGGCTATTGCATAGTAAATGCGTATCTTGTCGTCATGTGTTTGTATACACAACCAATTTATCATCATAAAAAATAAAGTATTTTATCTTGCATCTGATAATTGGAGATCTCTATCCTGGAAGAAAGGAACAACTACCTACTCTGAAAATACAGCTTCTTTATTATTGAGTACGAGAGCGATATTTAGCGAACAGAGCTCACCAGGGGAGCTGTATACGAAAACGTTTGCGAACATTGCAACTCCCCGGGGAGCTATATGCAAAAGGATCCCTATAGGGTGTGACAGTGTCACCAACATCCTCTTTCCCTCGGTCTACGAAAAGGAAACTTGCTTCCCTGAGTCATTAATTCATCAACCCTTTCGGTCTCCTCTGTACAAAGCTAGAATACATTCATACGGAGCACTATTCAAAAACAATGATTCTAACGTACATGTAGTTATATGTAATGGTCAACATATCGTAGCTAAGGATTCTGTTAAGTATCTTGGAGCCACTCTAGATCAAAGTCTATCCGTTGCTTTAAGTTCTTGTATAGGAATAGTCAGTTACTTAATCCACATTCTAAAAGGTTACTAGCAACATCCCTTATTCAGTGTCATTTTGACTATGGTTGTTCGGCTTGACTCTGGAACTTAGGAACAAGCTGCAGGTCACCCAAAACTTTATTATCATATCTGTGTTAGATCTAGAAGCAAGAGCTCATATTGATCAACGTCATTTTGTCAAGCTGTCTCACGTTGTGTCATGTGTTCAAAATTTACAGTGGTACAGCACCAGGTTACCTAAATGAGCATTTCATTCCACTTAGTTCAGTTCATATAACTATTCCACTAGGTTCAGAGTATCAGTTGATGCTTCCAGTGATTTATTTACAGACACTGGAAGATTCTGTCTACCCAAGGTTACGGGTTTTGGTAAACAATCATTTGCTTATCAAGGTCGCTCCCTCTGGAATGAAATGCCATAGCATATAAGAGAAGTTAAGAGCCTCCCTCAGTTTAAGTATACCGTCAAAGCCCATCTGCTTGCTAGTGTTTGAGGTTGATTTTATAAACATTTTAAATGTCAATAATTAATAGATAACGATGTAACGAAGCTTTAACCTCCACTCAAACTTGAGCTTCCTCGCACACGTTTCACACATTAACGTCATGCAACTGTTTAAATTAAGAAAATAAATCCTAGCAACCAGTGTTTGCCATATTTGAATGTCCAAAGATTACCAACCTGCGTTTGCTAAACAAAACATACGAAAAATAACACATATTCCCTTATTGCATAAGACTCTCAATTAGTGTAGGTAATTAAAAAGAATAGTAAATGTTATTTTTCTAAGTAAACTCCGCTCGAAAAACTGTTTTCTTACAACAAGTGTCATATATGACACCAACAACCTACGTTTGCAATGCAGTTCAAAATTTTGTGTCGAAGTGTTCTCGGAAAAAGCAATCTGAATGTGTCAAAATGAAGGAAATTTTGAGTACTGTGTCATAGGCTATGGTATTTTGTGAAAGAAAATCTTGTAAATATAAAATTCATCAATTATTACTTTTTCAGTGCAAATTTTACAAACCGGCGTTAACTTTTGTGGTCACGTGACAAAAGTTGTTCATCCCCTGTGTAACTGTTTCGTAGCAGGTCGATCATACAAGAAGTACAAACATTTCAACAAACGCTGTCACGTGCTCAAAATGAACGGAAATAATTTACCGATGACTTTATTTGAGGGAATGTATTTTAAAAAATATTCACAGTACATGCAGTTGTGGTTACGCCAACACAATAACCACTTAAATACTTCAACTTTCGAATGACGATTTACGTTTTAAGTACATTGTATGTTAGATACGTATATTCAATGGTACATATATAATCACATACGAACGCAGAACACGTGCAATACAAATGTAACTTATCGAATGAGCTTAAAGTGTAAACACATTGTTCCTTAAGAGTCAATGTCAACCTTACAAAGTCAAATTTCGTGCTTTCTGTAATGCCTAGGAGTCTAAAACAAGCTAAACCGTGACTATTTCCCTAACACTTCAGATAATATACTGATTTGATATATGTATGTTTAATGTATTATGGAATTCGTCTAATCGACTGATCAGGAATACGGTAAAGAGCAATATTGTTTCGATAACGTAACGTCCGCACAGTCATTTGGCTGAATGTGGACTAAATTCGAGCTGATTCCAATTATAAAGACTGCGACGATGTTTGTGGCACGGGTGACAACTCTAGTGGCGTTACTAAACATCATAGTCTGCAAGTAAGCCATGCGGGCACATGTATGAAGTGATAGGGATGGCTTGGTTGAAAAATGTTGAAAACGCCGTTGACAAAACACGGATTTTTCACGGATTCACAGAAACGTACGTTTTAAATATTGTAAACCGTGTTCGTTTGAACGTATGTTTTTCAACAGTAAAATAAGAATGACTTTCAAGTGTCATGAAAAGAAACATAACAGAGAAAGGTTTACAACTTGTTGTGTACATCCGAGAATGTCGGACATGATTTTCTGTTGAAAATATTTTGTTAAACTGATATCGGGAGTTTGTGTTCGTAATTTTTGACATGTGGTGACCTTGTGGTCTGTATAAAACTGATACAGTGAAGAAAATTTTGAAGAAAACGATCGAATTACAGTCGTGTTTAAATTAATTGACAAATTATGCTCTATTCAGTCTTCTTATGTTCTTTGGCGTGTTTACTGCGGCATGGAGCATAGACCTCTCACAATCTTTCACCATCTCTGTCTGTTTCAGGCTTCTTTCACGATGGTGTGCCTACTATGGCTGTTCTCCTTCATCTCCTGTTCTAGGTTTCTGTGCCGAGTCACTCCTAAGCTCTCTCTCACATTGTCTTGCATTGAGGGCTCCGTCGTAAGGCTTATTGAATAATGTTGCCCTATCTTTCCCAAGGTATGCCTAAATCAAAGTCCGTTTCCTTTTCTTGTTCTGGAGTCAGGGAGTAAGTCGACTTTCGCCCTCATAATTCACGGTTCCATATTCTCAGAGTCACGGACAATAACTTGTTGGTAAAGGACTGGACATGACTGTCCGTTTTTTTTGCTGTGCACCAAGTCTCCGTCCCGTACAACAACACAAAATTCGCATTTGAATTGGAGATTCGGAGTTTGGTTTGAGCTGCTGTATGTATGTATACACCTGTTGACTCGTCACGCTTTGTACAGGAGATTGAAAGCTGCTCTTGTTTTTTTCGTTCTTGTCTTGGTGTCTTGTTTGGTCCCGTCTGTATCGTTATATATCAATGTTTTCTGGATAAGTAAACGACCCCATCTTTCCATTATCACCCTTCACCAATCTAATGTTTCGATGCTTTTTGCATTTGTCTGGTCTTATTCTTGTTTTTTGCTCAGTGCTGACCTATCTTCAATGATGTTGCTTTCCGCAAGGTTAAAATCTTGTCCTGCATCTGTTGATGAGCGTGTGATAGGAGAGCGAGGTCAGCTGCAAAATCTAGATGCCAAAAGGTCCGCTGAACTTGTCTTTTGTTGAAACTTCATTATTCAATCGATGGCCAATATCAAGGACTTATATACATGGATTCGCAACTTCCGTATTAACAGTTTCAAGTAATCAAATCCCGCGATAATAAGACGTGAATCAACGGGAATACAAGCTATTGTTTACAAAAGCTAAAATACGAAAAATTCCGTGATATCCGAATGATAATAACAGCGAAAATATCCGTGGTATTCCGAATGTTTAATATCGGAGACGAAAGGATTATAATAGATGTCCGCCATCTTGGAATTTAAAATGTTCGACTGATGCCTTTTTCGATGCTTATACTTAGACTTTGTGGATTATAAATGTATCTCAATATCTTTAAGGAATTAGTTACATCATTTACCAATTTCCCGTGCCCAATTGCCAGAGTTTTATTAGTATAATCAAATTCGTAAACACCCAAATACAGCTGTCGGACATTGCCGAGTATATAGCAATGCATTGTGGGATCGCCGAACGATATCGTTTGATCTATTTTTAGCAGTTGCGAATCCATGTATGTATATAAGTCCTTGCCAATATGTAATAAAAGGAATGAAGAAAGAACTCTTTTCATTGGTTCACACATTAACTATGGTGTTTGGAACCAGTCAAATCGCCCAATCCTCCCTTCTCATCCACTAACTTCCATGTCCCCCCCCCCCCCACTATGAACAGCCCCCCCCCCCCCTCTCTCTCTCTCTCTCACTCTCTCTCGACCAATAGGCTCAATGTGAAACTATTGTAATAACACAATCACTGAAACTCATTCATGACTAATACACATGCGTGTACATTAATTGTATGTTGTATTGTGATGCAATTTATAAGAAGTTATTTAAGTTATGTATAGGTACATCCACATGAACGATTTTCCTTACCAATGACACGTGGTATGAGACTAAATGACTTTCAGAAGATCGTGATTCGTTTTCCTTATTAATTTGGTTATGCTTCTGAGATTATTATTTTGTAACATAACATGCAGTTCTTATTATGTGTCCCATCATATAATTATACTTCTAAAAGTTGATAAATATCACTTACGATATTGCTTGTAGTGATTGCTTCATAATTGTAAAACTACTGTTACTTATATTTGAGTAAAACATGGTCATTTAAACACCATATGCCCGTGCAAATGTATAAAAAGTATACATATTGAAGCATTTCGTATACAAGTATTATAAAATTATATTTGTATCTATACGGACTATTGTAGTTAGTCTTATCCGGCAAAGTTTGAGTACAAAATTCAGCACAGATCTGTCTAATGAATCTGGAATAATGTTTTATCGCAGATCAAGTTTTGTCTGTTTTCAAAATGAAAAGGCGCGTCTTTATAATCTATTAAATTTTTGAACTCTCAATTTAAGGAATTGATTGCATAGTATACAGCTTGAGGTAGTTGGCACGAAAATCGGGATAAAGATTTCTTACATTATAAAAAATTAGCAAATTTATTTTTACTTTTGCATTTTTAATGGGTGTATTGAGTTTGATATGATTATGTATTTCGTGCGTAACCGATAATTATCAATTTCAATGTATAACGCGGCCCTAAACTATGAACTATATCTAGATCTACTTAAAAGATAATGAAATAAGTAACTTAAAATTTTAATTTGAACGGGTTGTTTTAGCAATAAATTTCTGTTGTTAACACTTTTGTTTTATTGAGCGACTACAGGTATGGAAACGTTTATTCAATCATCATTTAAACAACTCAAACTGCGAGCAGAAGATATTGGTATTTATAAACCAATAAATTTTAACAGTCTAAGGGAATAAACTCTTTGTTGAACGAATACACGTTTGCTTCCCTTAGTTCACTGACGTACATACGGTAAGCCAATCAGATAGGAGTTTTCAGCTGGTGCCCGTTTCCTTAACATTACAATGTACTATAGACTCGGTATCAGGCTATAATGAAAGTCGCCATTTTCTCGCCACCACACCCTTGGAATATAAATATTGTAGAACATGGTCTGAATCAGGGTCCTTGAATGACCCTTTTGCAGGTCCATTTACTTCTATTGACCCAATGGAACTGGAAAATATTGTTGCAAACACCGTATACCTTAAAGCACGCGAGGGTAAGTAATGAGAACAAGATGATGTGTGTAAATATTTCATCGAGATTTGATGTATCTTTATCGTGAGATCAGATTTAATTTTTGGGCTGTATTATTTGCAGGTGGCGGTGGAAAAAGAAAAGGCAAGAGCAAGAAATGGAAACAGATTTTGAAATTCCCCCACATATCTCAATGCATGGATTTAAAGAGCAAATTTCGTAAGTCTATTAATGAACTATCTATACTCGGCACTATTTTTAATTTTACACGAATCTCGGAGTGGATTTAATGTATCAAATGTTCTGGTAATAGATTGTTAATTATTCTACATGTAAAAAAATCACATGGTGTACAAAGTCTTCTCGCATTTAATTACTTATGATTGCAATGTTTATGTTCCATAGTAGTCGGGCGAATATGTAAATTGAAAAGTAGGTTAAATCAGTATAAATGAAAATGATTGAAATTTGAATCAATGAATGACATGGATATATATCCCTGTGGAATCGAAATGTTTCAATCTACTTATTGTTTTCCTGTTTATAGCTTTGATTTAATTGAAGTAGTGGTGTAAAAGCAGTGTATTGATTGGACTTCAATATTTCCAATACTACTTACATGCCAAGTGCTGTCACAGTCAATGAACAGATTGTCAAATTTGATCAAAATAGGTCACCCAGTTATATCAAAACTGTTGTGATAATCATGTTAGGGAATGCCTTTATAATCTATAGTTGTTTAAATTTCTTGAAGTTCAACCCATTTGTATTGTTTTGGGGAACAGGTATTGGGTCGCTTTGATGGCGGGGTGGGTGCATCGTTAAACACACAAACAAATAATTATGGGGATTTTTTCTCTTTGTCTTAGTGGGGAAAAAAATCAAAAATATATATATCCTTCTTTAATTAGGAATGGGAGTGAATATCGGACTTCAATAGCAGAAAAAAACGCATGACTTTGTTGTCTTGCTTTTTTACACTGAAAGTACATAGGAAATATCTTTACTTCTTTACAAATAGAAAGTCTGTTACAATATATACTTAAATAATAGTGATTTGATTTTGAACACAATGGTGACAATGGTGTGCCACACCATGTGAGTGTAAGAAAAATATTTATCATTTTATGACATCTTAAATTGACTATTCAACCACTTACTGTACATAATACTACATTCCAATAATTACCAAATGCGAGTTGAAACTCTTATTCACCATTATTTAGTCTATTTGAAGTACTTCGATGTGAACACTAGTGAACACAGCTGAAATAAAAAAATGTATCTCAAGATGAGACTCAAGTGTTTAATGGTAGACTTGCCTCATTCTGTTTGTTACATAATCCAGCAAGTTGACTTCTATGTCAAGGAGTGGATGACTCTTGGTTAAGTTAAGTATCAGATCTATATCAAGGCTGGTTCTTTCACTAATGGGTTTCTGTACATACTTTAAAATCAAATCATTAATTCATATGTACTTGCCCGTTCCTAATACTTCCTGTATGCTTTTTTAAATGCCTTCTGCTTGAAACTTCATGCAATGTACAAATATTTCTGAAATGTCTGTTGTGTCAAACCCTTTTGCTCAAATATGTCTTAGTTTAATTGTATGGAATTTTTTTATTTGGTTGAGTTATTTTTTTATACTTGTGAAATAATGCCGACGTTACATTGATGTTCCTTCTGACAACATTTTAACTAAGATGAAATTTACCAGAGTTAAAATGTCAGTCTGGTTATTAAGTCTGTCATTTTGTTAATCTAGCTGTTACATATGATTACCTCAATAAACATTTAGTCATAATGACAGTCTTCAGATTTGTCTACTAGTCATACGTCAACTACATCGGATACCCAAAGTTGCTGAATTCACTCTGCTACGTACATCATTCTAGGAATTTTTCACTAAGTATGTAGCCGTTTTGAAAGATAACCAGCCGATCAGACTGTTTGTAGTAGAACTATATGGGTTTCACTGTAAACAATGTGACATCATCATGATCATCTGAAATTAACTTTATCGTACATTGACCGGAGGAAAGGATGTATTCATCTGTAATTTTTAGCTCATATGAGCACAAACTTTTGTGATCAGTCTTTGTCGTGCAGCGTCAACTTTTACCTTGTGACCACACTAGGGGCCACATTTTTAGTTCAATATTCACAAAACTGGCTCAGATTGTTGATATCAACAAAATCTCAGACAAGTTTGATATTGGGCCTTGGGGTCAAAAACTTGGTCACCAGGGCAAATTGAAGGAAAACCTTGTGAACATTCTAGAAATCACTTTTTTGATTGGATCTTCATGAAACTTTGTCAGAATGTTTATTTATTAATATCTTGGACAAGTTCGATAATGGGTCACCTTAGACAAAAAACTAGGTCACCAGGGCAAATTGCTGGAAAACGTTGTGAACACTCTTAGAAGTTGCTGTTTTGATTGGACCTTCATGAATGTGTGTCTTTATAATATCTTGGACAAGTTCGAAGATGGATCATCTTGGGTAAAAAAACTAGGTCACTAGGTCAAATCTTATGAAAAACCTTGTTGACACTCTAGGTTTCACAGTTATACTTCAGTGTTCAAATTATTTTTTTTAAAGCACTAGCCCAAACTGTATATGTATACATGTGGACAATAGACAATTTACCACTAGCCCGAACACACAATTTTGAGATAGTTCACTTGCCCAAATAGAAATTTACTAGCCCCGGGCTGTGGGTTAGTGTGAAGACTGATACTTGGATCTATACCAAATATTGTCAAATTGTTTTTAATGATATGTAGGTCAAGTATGAATATGGGTCATCTGGGGTCAATAACTAGATCACCAGGTAAAACCTTGTAATACTGTAGATCTATGTCACAGTTTTAATTGGATCTTCACGAGACCTTGTCAGATTGTTTGTCTTAATGATATTAAGGACAAGTAAGAATATGGATCACCTGGGGTCAAAACCTAGGTCACCAGGTCAAATTTTAGGTAAACCTTATTAACTCTGTAGATGTCAAATTTTGATTGGATCTTCACCAAACTTTGTCAGAATGTTTGTCTCAATGATATGTTACGGGCAAGTTCGAAAATGGGTCATCTTGGGTAAAACACTAGGTCACCAGGTCAAATCACAAGAAAACTTTGATATCAGCAGACCTCATCATCATGACACAGGTTCAAAACAATGTTCTAATAAGTAAACAATAATTGTCATGTGAGCGATCGAAAATGAAAGCATCGTGTCGATTGGTTGATGTATATTGTATTCTGTTCTATCAATAGTGAAAAATCCCAAGGGTGATGTGTGATGTATGTAGCTGAGTGAAGTCAGCAATCGTGGGTATCTGATGATGACACCACCAGCCTGTTGAAATATTTTCTAATTTTGAAGTACTGGGAACATCCTATTTCATTCACTCAATTTTGCAAATTTGTCATTATTATCAGTCAGATACAATTCATTTGATAGTCATTCATTAAATTATATTTAATTCCAAGTTCGAAATACTTATGATTTGAGTATAGGACTGCAATCTTAGAACGGCAAGATACTATTGGTTTGGTTTCGGTTATCAAAATGTAAAATGTTCGGTATAAATTACTGTTGACTAGAATTCTCATTTCCATATAACTACTGAAGAGAAATCTTAAACCTTAAGAAGGCTATTAGTATTATTAACAGTTCAGCCATTTTGTATCTAAGTGAAAGTGGCGTAATGAGTGACTTGCATCAAGCCAATTGGTCAAAATAGTGTTGTAAGAGCTAATGACAGAGTTGATGTCTTCACACTTATCAAATGACATGTGTCAATATCTAGGCAACTGAAAATGCTGAATTGTCATTTTCAGAGTACTAGAATATTATTGTTCTACTATGTAATATTTTATTGTGTTTTTAGCTCACATGTCACAAAGTGACAAAGTGAGCTATTAGGATCACTCTCCGTCCGGCGTCCGGCGTCGTGCGTCGTCAAACTTTTTGTTGTGAACACACTAGGGGCCACATTTTTGGCTCAATTTTAGCAAAACTGGGTCAGAACGTTAATCTCAACAAAATCTCGGACGAGTTCGATATTGGGCCATTTGGGGTCAAAAACTAGGTCACCAGGGCCAAATAAGGGAAAACCTTGTGAACACTTTAGAAATCACTGTTTTGAATTTATCTTCATGAAACTTTGTCAGAATGTTTATTTTAATAATATGTAGGTCAAGTTTGAAAATGGGTAATTTCTGTAGTAAAATTAGGTCACTAGGGCAAATTGCTGGAAAACCTTGTGAACACTCTAGCAGTCACTGTTTTGATTGGATGATCATGAAACCTTGTCAGAATGTTTGTCTTCATAATATCTTGGACGAGTTCGAACATGGGTCATCTTGGGTCAAAAACTAGGTCGCTAGGTCAAATCTTATGAAAAACCATGTTAACACTGTAGATTTCACAGTTATTATTGGATCTTCACCAAACTTCGTCAAATCGTTTGTTTTAATGATATAACGGTCAAGTATAAATATGGGTCATCTGGGGTCAATAACTAGGTCACCAGGTCAAATCTTAGGAAAACTTTGTTAACACTGTAGATGGCACAGTTTTAATTGGATCTTCACCAAACCTTGTCAAAATGTTTGCCTCAATGATATGTGGGTCAAGGATGAACATGGGTCAGCCGGGTTCAAAAACTGGGTCACAAGGTCAAATCTTAGGTAGAAATCTTGTAAAAGCTCTAAATGTCATGGTTTTGATTGGATCTTGGCCAAACTTTGTCAGATTGTTTGTCTTAATGATATTAAGGACAAGTTCAAATATGGGTCACCTAGGGTCAAAAACCAGGTCACAAGGTCAAATCTTAGGAAAACCTTATTAACACTGTAGATGTCAAATTTTGATCGTATCTTCACCAAACCTAGTCAGACTGTTTGTCTTAATGACATGTAAGACAAATTCGAACATAAGTGGTCTGGGGTCAAAAACTAGGTCACGGGTTCAAAACAATGTTTTAATGAGTAAACAGTGATTGTCATGTGAGCGATATAGGGCCATCTTGGCCCTCTTGTTTGATATTTAGTTCCAGTCTGGAAAATTTGAAATTAATGAAGTCAAACAATTCTTAGACCAAATGGCAATACTGTGATAGTTTTTCACACCATGCGGTGATAAGATATGTGTGTACATGTTTGTAGTACAAAAAACATTCCTATTATACCTAGACAAGTACTATGTTTAGAGAATCACAGAAAAATAGGTGGGGTACTGTATCTGTGCTTTACCCAGGCATGAAATAAAACCAGGAAAACTTTCGAAATACAAGACTTAGTGGAGATCATCTGAATGCCTGTTTCTCCTGTACTTCTAATAAGTTCTATCCTCTCTCTATAAGGGCAGCTCTGAAATGTCCATAGCTGTTGAATGGCAGTTAAACAACAGTTAAATGAAAACAAAATTGTCACCTTTGGTTTAGAATTCTATGCAGGATTCTACACAATTTCATTCACTCATCTGTGATTTTCACAAAGTGTGTTTGTGACTGTGCAGATCATGATTTGTATTAATGCAGGTACATAATATGTTGATCAGGAAATACCAGAACACATGATTCTCTTTAAACGGTGGTATGCTTGAATAATATTTCATAATTTCTTAGTTAAAAAAAAAATATATATATTTTTATTATCACGGATGAAGGCTTATCAGCCGAAACGTATGTAACGTATAATAAAAAAATAAAATGTGTTAGTGTGGTGTCATATTATATATAAATTCTTAGTTAACATATATAATACATGTATAATAAAACACCCCAAAATTGCAATAGCGTGCTATATGCTTACATATTTTGAGTTTTATATTGACTCTTGAAAATTTGAATTAGACCCTTAATGATTTAAGCTGAAGTGTCATTGACTTGGATATGAAAATCTGATTAATGTAAAACATAATATATGATGTATTCATTGCTTGTACAAAAAGGGGAATTTCTCTATGTTGTGTACAGTGATCAGAAACATTTTTAGTGGGGCTCTTGAAAATTATGGGGGACAACAAAAAAATTCAATTGGCATGTTAGAATTGTATGAAGACTTAATGTATTTGAATTGATTTTATGTCTGAAAGTCTTGTTTCACTTCTGTATGATTGCTCATTGTGGCTGTACCTGTACACATGGCATTACATTACAGTATACATTCTGTTCACACCCCATTATTTATAAGTGAAATCCTTTAGAAATTTGTTGACCCTATTTATTGTTCATCACTGGAACAAATGTATCTGTGGATATTTGGGTTCATATTAAGCTGTGAACACGTTACTCTGGCTATCAACTACTGATAGGTTGCTTTATCTGTGATATTTAGTGAAAATTATGTGATAAATTTTGAAGCCGAAGTTTTTTTGTGAATTGTTATAATGGTGTGTCATTGTGATAAGCACTTTGAACACCATTTGTAGCTTCTAATAAGATACTAAGATAAAATTGATAGCTTTTTCATCCTACTTAATATATGTTGTGTCTAAATCTTAAAATTTGATTGGAACATAAGATGAGTGGTAACTTTTATTTTAAGTGTATATTTATTTAGTTATTCTCAGTGTGATGAAAATATTTTCATCCATCTCTGTATACATTAGTGTTGTAAAATCAGACTTGAAAGAGAATCGATTATCAAATTGAATCGGAAAGGGTGTTTCGATTCACAATCAGAAAATAATTGAAAGCAAATTTATGTCCTTATTTGACAAACTTGGTTGGTTGTTACTTGTTTGTCATACAATATATAGTCATTAAAATCTGGAACACAAAATACCTCTAGACTGATGGCCTGAACTTCCCTGGCCAGGTGAAAATTTCACTCAAATTTTCTCAAATAACAGTGACCACCCTTGTTCAAATACACACAATGCCCTGAAAGTAGCGGAAAGAAGACAGTTGCTCAAATAATGGCGGCGGTCTACCTACTGATAGTCGCCGACCTCAAGCTATCAGCAATGATTATTTTATTGTAATCGATTATCATTACATCACTACTATACATATGTACATTGTACATGGTTATAAATTGTTTATCATGAATTTAAGATGTTGTCATGTCCTGCTAGTTGAACAGGCATTGATGTAAAATAAGTGCATCTTAGATACTTATGTATACTTTCTTCATATCCATCCTAAATTCAAGTACTGAAAGTAACTGTTGGAATGTGATTATTTTCCATATGAAGCGAAAAAGAGAAATGTACCCATGCAAAAATATTTAATATTTTAATTTATACTAACGGACCTACATAACATTTACGTATAATGCAGGGCATGTATGTGTTTATACGCTTAACTAATCTTTTAGCATTTAAAAAAAGAAATAAATCATTGGAACGGTTAACAGCACATTAAGTTAAGACAATGAAATTGCATTAAAGAACTCTTTGTAATACGTACACTAAACAAGTGGACAACACATATGTAACAGTAAATATCTATATCAATACCTCTGATTTTTATCACAACAGTACATCACCATATTGAACACAATCAGGGTCACTCAAATCAAAAAGACCCTGACACAAAGATATATGATTAAAAAAGTGGGGCCTATGGTTAACCCGAATTTGCACGAAATTCAGACGTGATAATGTAATTCTAAATAATCTTGTGTAAAAAGAACTCTTTAACTATTTTTATAAAATCACAACAAGTATTTTACGTTCATCCTTTTAGCAATTCAAATTATCATTTTAAGTCCACATTTAAACATTTGACCTCCGCAGGTTACCGGACATGAACTCAATGTTTTCCTCACCATTTTGTGTAAAGTGTAAATCAATACGATTTGACAAGAATTTGCCCTGTGATATCAAGATATAATATAGAACCATTGAACATAAACCGAAAATAGAACTATTTTAAGGGAAACAGGATATGCAACACAGCAACACCAAGACATGCTATTTATTGACTAACAGCTGATATGCAGGCTTAATTCTGTGCATTTGAATGTCATGTACTTTACTGACATACACTTATTTAAATTTACAACTCTTTACATGTGGTAACAATAAAATTATTTTAAATATATTTAGATCAAACGCACTTAATTGACGAAATATACCAGGTACGTAACATCTGTATATTCACACTATTTAGTTGATCGAGACCTATTTTCTTGTGCAGCTTTCCTTTCATTCAAGCGTTATGAATTCCAAGGACAATTTACTACCTGATTATAATATAGGAATGTGATAAATCACTTTCCCAAAACCCTGAAGTGTAGATATTTTATATATATATGGTAGGTTCTGACTGGCACCATACAAGTTACATGAAAAGTATGTACTTGTGTTTATGATAAATTAACAAGTATGTTTTCATACCAGTACCTAGCATGTAAACAAGTTCAGTGTCAAGTTTCTGTTTATGTGTGTCTAGATATAATTACTACATGTATGAATACATGACTTTCTTGTCACTCTGCTTGTTTTTAACTCTCTTGTTAAATTATAGTCTACATTTCTCACACTGGGTCACTGAAATAAGAAATTTCTCTGGCTCTGCTCTGAAAGCCAACCCAGTACATCATTTATACATTAAGGGTTTTATTTCTATGAAAGTGACACTGATAGACTAAAAATAAGCTCTATTTTCACCCAAAAAAATAAATTTCCCTATTTGCGTTATGAATATTCCCCAAATTTGCCTCTTGTGTAATCTCCCCCTTTACCAGCACCCAGCGTCTACCCCTTTTCATCCCCCCCCCCAAATGCTCTGAGTCTGATGTTAAAAGGTCATGACTGTGATGATGACAAGTTATTTTCTCAAGCTCAGTTTGTGCAACGTATAATGCTCTTGATAACTTAACATTTTAAAAAAATCGTCTTGAAAACATATGCAAATGTATCCAAAAAACAAATTTATCTTTTGAACCCTTCAGAAGATTCTCATGTTTTGTACAACTAAGTTTTAATAAATTAAAAATCGCGTCTAATCGTGTGTGTGATTGTTAGTTAATGTAGATTGAATGAGTCAACTGTTGACCTAGCTATCATAAGAAGAAATGAATTTATGTGTAAAAATGGACTGAATGTCAAGTGGTAGCGCGCTGGACTACTAAAAGGTTGTGGGTTTGATTCTCGGCCCTGCCTTTCAAAATCACAGGAAAAAAGGGTGAGACGTGTATTGGTGCTTTACATTGGACAGGATAAAGAACCAGGAAAAACTATTCCAAAAAAGTAGGGATATTCTTAATACCCAGTTCTTCTGTATCTTATCTCTGATGATTCTTTTCTCTGGGGTGGCTCTGAAAGTACCATAGCTGTTAAATGGCTAATTTAAAACAACAGATAAATTAAAAGGGACTGGCCTATGGGAATGAATGAAACCCAAAGTAAACATAACCGAATCAAGAAATCATCAAGACGTATAGTTTTCATGTTTCTACCATGTCAGAGAAACGTAATATTAAAAAAATGGTGAAATATATATATAATGTGAAATAAACGAGCATGATGGGACTGAGGCGCTAGGCAACTCAAGAAAAGGAACATCACTGGCATTTGTTAGTTAGAATACACAAAAACTTAAAGAAAGCAAGCAGCATGTGTCTAAAAAGTGATAAATGAAATATATAGCATTTCTGAGAGTCTTGATTGTACTCCTGACCAGTAAAAATGCTGTAGATTGACCACTGATCATTCATTTAACTCCATTTAAATTTTAATCTGTTACACATTGAAAATTTGACTATTAGTATATAAGGAAGTTAATATAATGAATGGGCCTTGTAATAAATTTGGTAATACATGTGTGAACAGGATAATATCACATAGCAGATAATGTCAATGAAATTCTTTTCATACATTCTCAACAGTTTTATGGCCAATTATGTGTATTTTAATTCCGGATATAGCTATATATTGAAGAATTCATGATTATATTACCAGTAAATTAAGTATATAATTGTACCTAAATGAATTGACACAAAAATGTTATAATGTCTGTGAATTGATATAATCTTTCAGTAATTTTACACTCAAGAGATCAGACAATATTTCAGTGTTGCATCTAGGCCGCGCGATTGCGCGATTCACGCATATTTTTGGCAGATCGCGCATTTTCATTGAGACAATGCGTGCCAGGTCGCGCATCTGACTGCCAATTCTGCTGGCGATCATAGTAAACGTGTCTGCCGTGTTTGTTTTTGTCTAATACCGGAATCGGACCGTACAGCGGGCGTTTATTCATGATTATGTTAATTAGTTCTATTCGGCGATGTTTCGACTTTATCCTCACACATCGATAAGTAAAGTGAAAGAAGACATTTTCGGGAAATGTAAGGTCATCAGGTCGATCTATCCGTCATTTACGTGCGAAACAGACCAAATCAACAGTGTACCATAATCGAGCCCTGTAATTGTGAAAATTAAGGGTAAGACTGTACAATCCATGCCACTGTACGAAGTCTATTGTTAATTTGTGTGTTTTTTAGTTTTAGAGCAAATTACACTTTTAAGTGATTGTATCATTTAGTAACTCTAATTCCCCCACATTTTATTCAAATCCCCCACATTTTTCAGGTGAGTGGGGGAAAATCGCCCATGATTTTGGAATCCTAGATGCAACACTGTATTTAAAAAAAAAATTCAGCCTAACTTTGAACTTTATATTGAACATATATTATAAAGCTCTTGTGTGTATCATATGGAAACATGGACATGTATAAATACTTGTTAGAGATGTAATTATCACTTCACTGGGAAATAACATTTGTTGACCTTTGACATTAATGAACATTTTTGGTATTAATGCATTAATTATATCACTTATGTCATGATTGGTAGACCAGGCATGCTGTATTTATATAAGCTGGTTATTATTAACCAGTAATTATTCTCTACATGTGTATACGTGTTACTTTATGGCAGTTAGAAAAAGTCTGTTCACTACTTATTATTCTTAAATAGTGGTAGAATTGAATATTATCATGTTTTCATGACTTCATTATTTTCAGTTACCTTTAGGGCTGTGGATCGTTGGGTAGGTGGCGATCCGATCCAATCCGAGATTCAACACTTATGATCCACAAATTGAATCACAAATCTTTTGTTATCGAGTAACCCATCTAAAACTGCAACATTAAAGTCCTGAAGACAGTTAAATTTATTTTTCTTATAGGAATAATAAAGAAAATCAATATAAATTGTTTGTTCTATGGCTTAATTTTACTCTTACTCTTCCATTTAATGGATTTACCAGCATCATTTTCTGGTTTGAGCCTGTGACCCAATATTTAAAGATCTGATTGGACATCTTGGCAAACAAAATAGTCTATGATGAGACAATATATACTGAATCTCAGTAATGACGATTGTTGTTACTTGATTTTTCAATTTGACTCGTGATTACCCGAGTACTCGGATACTCGCCACAGCCCTAGTTACCTTTCTGTCCTTGTAAGGTGTTATGAATAATGGATCAAACAATTTAATGTATGAAACAAGGTCTGTTCTGCATTAGGTCTTTCATGGCCAATGTATATTCTGGAGTTTTCTACTCCTTGCCCGTCCTATTATGGTCTATATATAGTAGTCAGGAAAATCTAGGTTGCCTGAAACAAAAACTGCATTCTTTTAGTACAAGATTTACATTATTCATCATTTTTATTGGAAACTGAATGGTAGTTGTACCAATACTTACTACCAATACTGATAACCAATACTGATTACCAATACTGATTACTAATACTGATAGTTGTACCAATACTGATTACCAGTACTGATAGTTGTACCAATACTGATTACCAGTACTGATACATTACATGTAGTTGTACCAATACTGATTACTAATACTGATAGTTGTACCAATACTGATTACTAATACTGATAGTTGTACCAATACTGATTACTAATACTGATAGTTGTACCAATACTGATTACCAAGACTGATAGTTGTACCAATACTGATTACTAATACTGATAGTTGTACCAATACTGATTACCAATACTGATAGTTGTACCAATACTGATTACTAATACTGATTACCAATACTGGTGACTTCACCCACTAAAACTTCTGTTCTCTTCAAAATTTCCCCATTTTATATTCTGCTGAGTTTAGTCTACATTCACTCTGTACAGTGAACATCATGCTGTTTGGTAATAATGGCACATTTATGCCTGAATTTGTGTATTAAGTATTACATTGTAAGTTATACAATCATACATTTGTATTCAACAGTTTGACAGTAAGTTGACCCCTGTGTTACGAGCACATGGTACATGGTAACATATGTTGTACAGTTGACATGCTGATATCAACACAGACTGTGATGTCACTACAGTGAATTCTGTTTAATAAATGTTGGTTCTCTTGATATGGGTGCAAGAATTTTGTTATTGTATATAAATTTATAAATGAACAGGTTGTTTGTATACATGTATATCCAACATGTAAGCCACAGATGATATCATAATTTAATGTTAAAATTTAATGATCTGTTCTGTATGTTTACTATAATCATGATGATTTATGGATTAAAAGCATATATATAATATTTATAAGTTACCTGAGAAATATAGAATCAGAAATATTTTATTTGTAAATAAAGGCCTATAATCCAAAATACTTGACAATAACACAGATATTTATGTTTATAATAACTTCATTTATACATTATGATAATAAATTGACACACAATTTAAGCATGAGATGATACTAGTGTATGTATTTTGAAATGTTATGCTATGTTTAAAATTTTAAGAAGACAGTCATGGACGTCTCTTCCATATTTAAGTCTTTAATAACTTTATATTAATATACAGTCATACGGCATTAATTTCATTGCTGGCTACGTTGCTGACTTCATGAACTTTGATGGCTGCTTTCTTGTTTGGCAATGACGCTGTTCTCTGTCTACTTTATGACTGTATAAGGACAGTCTTCGAATTTGGTCACTGGTCTGGTAAAAATTGACAGGTCACAGACTCAGATGGTCAGGTGAAATTTTAAGTTGATAATTATTGTCTAAAATGCATAATGGAGTACTACCTGAAACTGTTTTTCAGAGTAAAGAGGTGACATCACGTTTCACTATGATTAGGTCTGGTGCGATCGTCGCCGCAGTCCATCGCTATTTATTGCCCTATTGGCAGTGACGATCATGTATTCTCGCTTTCAATGTGACAGCTATAAAAATGAAATTGCCACATTTAAGCAATCTTATCAAAATTCTGTGACTTATCTGAACTGTACTGTAGTGAATAATAAAAGGTTTGCAGTAATTATTATAACAGTCCATTGTACAAAACACATATAATTGTAACATTTTTTTAATGTAAAAAATCTTCTTTGATATTATTATGTTATAGAAACAAAAGTTGATCATGCAAAGACATTGACAGGCAAAAGTTCATTCGGTCTGTTAAAATTGATATGCCTGTACAAGACCCAATGTGACTGGTACTTGAGAAAAGGATTGAAGTTTCCCCGTACAATCAGTTTGTCTGTTAACAATCTCACATGAAACGATGGCTTCTTATGATAATTATTACATAGCTTCAAATTCAAATAATGCCCCGCTTAACAGTGAAGTTGTATGGTAACCTGGTTTATGTATCAGTTGGAAGAGACATAAGTAATCATTCTTATTGTCTTTAAGGCTGCCTAGATTGATAGTGTGATATGTTGTCAGGGGGTATTTTTTATAATATAGTTGAAGCCTGTTAATAGCACTATGCCCTCTGAAAATTTCTTTCAAATCATGTAATTTTCCCCAAATTTCCAATTTACTCCTTTAAATTTTCATTCCTCAAATTGGTTTCAGCGGAGTGGAGAATTTTCCCCCACAATGAGGCTTCAACCCCCATATTAAGGGCTAGCGTGCCTTCCCCAAAACATGCATAAAGCTCCTGGTTGTTTATCATAACTGACACATATTATATATTTCATGTCATGTCTGTAAGTTTAAGTTCTAAAAGATTGTTTGTTTCAATCAACACGTCCTTTTGATGATCTGTTTTAACTGTATGCTTGGTCATACAATATGCGTATAAAAAGCTGACAGCTGTGATAATGTATTTATGTCTTATGCATTTTATGACTTGATATTTCATTTGCATTAAAAGTATGTTAATGCAGAGTTTGCTTATTTTGTGCTGGATTTGTTTAAAGATAGTGGCAGCATATTGAGGAACAGGTTTATTGTTTGTGTATATTCTAACATCTTGGATGTTACCTCATTGTATTTTGTTTCTGGTTGAAGTACTTTTAGCCATTCAATGATTAGTTTGATGGTCATTAAATGTAAGCATGTTCTTTCTACTCAGTAATACCTAGGGGTAATTATTGCTTTGCACATGTCAGTCTGTCAGTCTGTTCGTAACCAAACCTTGTCTGGGCAATAACTAGAGAGAATTTGACCTTAGCTCCTCAGATTTGGTTGGGAAGTTGGTCACTCATGTAGATGACGCCTACTTATTTTGAGGTCAGTATGTCAAAAGTCAAGGTCACACAGTGAGCACAAAAATCTTGTCCAACAAATAACTAGAGAATGAGTTGGTCTAAGGTTCTCAGATTTGGTTGGAGGTTGGCCATCACATGTAAGATGACCCCTATTGATTTTTAGGTCAGTAGGTACAGGTCAAGGTCTTACTAATCCAGTTGGCCTTTAAGGGGCATCGTGTTTCACAAACACTTCTTGTTTATAACCAGGTAACATTTACTACCTTAACTCATGATTATTGTTGTTTTTTGATTATTTATTTTCTGTGTGTTGCGAAGGAAAATGGTGGGACCTTTTTTTTAAACACTAATTGAACTTCTAGAGTCAGCTTTATCTTGTCAAAATTCTATGATTCAAAAAACTATTCCTTGTTCAATATATTTGTGGAAACAATTCTGTTCTAAAATAAAATCAGTGGATTTAGATTCTGTAACATTTAGTTTTTCTAGAATGACGCACTACATTTTAATTTAATTGACATTTAATTTAGAATGAACGTTTTAGTTCATAGACCAGGAGACAGCAGTTATCTGGTATTCAATGTGTTCTCTGAAAGTTGACAGATGAAGTCACTGGAGTTTACCATATTTTCATGTCATGCTTACCTTTAGTGTCTTAATAATGATAAATGTGTGTTGACGTCATTGCAGGCTGTTCAGTGTGGTTGGAATATTGTCACTTAATATTTTCCCACAATTAACAGTCATTCTTATGGATTCAAGTTCTGTAGTGTACTTGAATGTACCTTCTCAACAACTTTGTTACAAGCAGTAATGTTTTATTGATCTGGGTTTTTGACTCAATTCTGATCCAAGGCATTCATTTGTCCCTTAAAATGGCATTCTTGATATTTGTAAAATTTGGCATCTGACTCTCGGAAAATTTATACAAAAGGGTCAAATTTACTGTTTATGTAACATGTACTATATAAAATTAATAGGAAATTTTGTTGACTCTTCAAATTATTATCAGCCAAATGTCAATTTTTCACCCTCAACTTATAGAATCTAGTGAGAACTCGGAGGATCGTTTTTAGTTAAAATTAAAATTTTAGTTTTATTAGCCAAAGTTGAGGAAATGAACTGGCTGAGAAATGTTACAAGTTGTCCATTAATCAGAATAAAATATATTCTATCAAATATAATATGTCCTGCACCAATTTGAAGTTGTATAATATGTATAGATAATCTCATTAACCCATCTCTGTTAAATAGTCATTAATTCTTCATGAGCTATTCATCAACTGTTCATGAAGTATACAAAAAACAGTTCTAGAAAAATTCATGTTCTCATAAATTTTATTTGGAGGGGATTGTTATAAAGCCAACATTGTGCTTTACTTCCATTAAATATGGTTGGTTTCATCTGTCAGACTGACCCATATGAAGGTAATAAGATGCTTTAAGTCTGCATGGAATATAATAACAATTCAAGCTAAAATCCTGGTAAATCTATCATCTATAGAATTATAATGTTGGACCTGTTTGCTCCATAATGTACATAGGATTACAATATTCTAATGGAATACAGTGGACCCTTTGTCATAATTGTCGGTGCTGGTTTAATTATTCACTTGCACAATAATGGGAAAACAATGCCTTTATTGTTCTTGGTATGACATTTAATAATTCAGCATTTTTACTTGTGCGTATGAAATCAAAGCTTTATTAAGTCTGCTAATTATTCTCTGGTAATTATGTGGTATTACTGCGATGATATTTGATGTTAATTTCGCGTTATGTACAGCTGCACTTAAAAAAATTATGGCCGCACGAAAAACTTCATTTTTTCACTTTCGTCTTGTTTTGTTGCCTTCTGTGGAACTGTTCTATTCTTAATGACAGATTTAGTAATTATCATGTGTTCTCTATCAAGCTGGGCAAGTTATGCAACTATTTCCAAGTACTATATGCCCCGTTGTTATTACATTGAAACATTTCTTAAATTGATTTTTGGACCCTAAAGATCATTTAGATGTTAACTGAAGGACTTTCAAAGCATTTATTTTTGTTCACAAATTTTTGCTTTTCTTAAGTTGGAAGTGCAACAATTATTTGGTAATTTTCAGGAAGTCATATATACAGTAAAACCTGTGTTAACAAGCAGCTTCAAATAAAGGCCACCCTGTGAATAAAGGCCACCCTGTGAATAAAGGCCACCCTGTAAATAAAGGCCACCCTGTGAATAAAGGCCACCCTGTGAATAAAGGCCATTCTTTAAAAAACAGTTATTGATTATTTAGAACAAAATAACCTCTAGATAACCAGACACCTGTCAATGAAGGCCATACTTATTATGTCTTTCCCAAGGGTGGCCTTTGTTCACATGTTTGACTGTATATACTTCATTAAAGATCTACTTGCATAAACTTATTGTATGGTTCTGTCATTTACTGTATTTCTACTTTCAGCACTGACATATAAATACATAGTCCTGCAACAACCTATTGGTCGACAGTTATTCCGTTTGTTCTGTGATAAGAAGCCAGACCTCAAAAAGGCCATTAATTTTCTTGATGAAATTGTAAGTACAAAGTGCTGTTTGGATTTAGTAGTACTGACTTAGCTTCATAATTTCAATGCTTTTAAATTGTATAATGTAATATAAAAAATTGAATGCAATAAACATTTACTATTAAATTAATTTTAAGTAGATGCATATTTATAATGCATAATGCCTCAAGTCTGCATTTATCTGCTGTATTAGATCTTTGTAGTGGTATATGATCTATAAGATGGTACTTTCTTTACCTTCTGTTATGCTCCAAAAATCTTGGGCAATGCACCTGTGCTCATACTGGAAATACTTCTGGAAGCTATTGTGTACTTGAGATCCCCACTCATTGCACCGTTCATTAATTCACATGTTCTGGTTATCTGTTATAAATCCTTTAATATAGATAACTGGGATTTCTGTATGTTTCAGGAAGGTGCTTAATTTTGCCCTTAAATATATGGGGATGAAATAGCAGGTTGAAGACTCTTTTAAGTTTTGAGGAAAATTCTCATTTGAAACCAATTTGGGGAATGAAATTTCAAGGTTTTGGGAAAATTACATGATTTCAAAGAAACAGGAAGGTGCTCCTTACAGACTACAACTATGTAATCCCCTGTGATAACTGACCTGTGTATGCTAAATGTAGTTGACTTTTTGTCAGTTGTGACAATTTGGATAATTCTTGTAGACCACTTAATCGTAATGTTTGGTTAAAACGCGACTCAAAAAAGCCAGTTAAGTCCTAATTAAACCTTAAAGAGTCTTCAGGTCTGGAGTGTTCTCTCTGGAAATATCAGTTGTGCATACAGTGAAACCTCTCCCAAGCAGCACCCTTTGGGAGTAGCAAAAATAGGTTGTTGTTGAGAGCTTGTTGCTCTAGATCTAGGTTAAATTTATAGTTAAATCGTGCAGTGGGAAAAATCATGCTGTTGTTGAAGGGAGGTTGTTGCTCAAGAGAGGGCCATTCTGGAGAGGTTGTACTGTATATTATAACTAGATTGTCTTACTCTTTATTTGTAACATCAGTATAATACTGATATTATCATGTCATATCATATGTTACAAATATGAAGACTTACATCATGTATATGTGAACATTTAGCTCTGCTCTTAAAAAAAATACTGGTAATTCAGAACTGTTTAATTTTGTAGGTGACTTTATCTCAGTCCTTAACCTCATAAAATGAATTATATTTCTGACAATGATATTCTATATTTGTGATTTAGATCTTTTGTCAAAGTGAAAGTAATCTATCTATTATTTAGACAGTGAACTAAAAGTTAGGCTCCTTAAAAACAAATTTTTGTTTGAGATAATGGTTTCTCTGAAGAAATATGGAAATTAATGTATTGGTGCATAAATATCATATAATAACTTAAATATAACATTTTAATGTAAAATAACTTTTTATTAAGTTAGATATATTTTTATATTACACCAAAATGTTCTGGGTGAAATTTGTGTACATGTATTGTTAAATTTGCATCCAATTTCTCCTGCAGTCTGTTTTTATGATGTATTTTATCTATCTATTATATCTTTTATCAAAGTGAGTCATTCCTGAGAATGTTTTAAACCAGTGAAATTGATAACAAATGATAAGCATTTTATCCTTGATTTATATAACAGTAGTGATCTGGCATACATCTTGTTCGTTGGGAACGCCTTAATAATGATAGTGTGTCCTGATTATATGTATCTTTTCATCATTATATGTCAGGCATGTAGGCAGAATTACTGTTTCTTTACCAAAAACTTTACCCGAGTTCTGAGTCCAGTCTTCACAAAAAAACTTTATTATTTTTTAAGCACTGGACGTTTGGTCCAATGAAAAGCAAACTTTACTTGACCGAATGAACTTTTAGTGGACCAAAAAAGAACTTATAGGCCTACTTTCATCAAAGTAAAGAAAAAACATAATTAAATATTTCATTTTTATACCCCCGCAAACAAAGTTTAAGAGGGGTTAAATTGGAGTCATTCTGTGGGTCGGTATGTCGGTTGGTCAGTCTGTCCCGCACACAAGTTTGTGGAGCGAACTACTTCGACATTCTTTAAGCGATCGCAATGAAACTTGAAATATGTTATCACCATGAAGTGTAGATGAGCAAGACATAATTTTCACGCTCAGCAATTCACTCATTGCAGAGTTATGTCCCCTTGTACTTAGTCGTATAGTGTACTATTGTACTCTTAGTGTCAAAGCGACGGTGGGGGTATTAGTCACCTCAGTGACAGCTCTATATTGTTCTGAAATGTGATAAAATTATCACTGAAAAATTTACTGGACTGTCAGACCTCTGAGCTTTTCAACACTGTACTGGACCGACTCCCATTTAGTTGGACTCGTTCCTCGGTCCAGGGCTAAATTTGAAGACTGTGAGCCAATCTTTCATATTGACCTACATGTTGGTATTGCTTTCATAAATACAACATGTTGTTATAATTTATCTTTTAGAGTGATTATGAACTTTCTGCGGATGAAAGACGTTATTCCAAAGCTCAACAAATCTATGAAAAGTATCTCCTGGCTGAGGTAAGTTCTGTGTTTCCTTGAAACTATTACAATTTACAGGGTGCTCAATAGAAGTCCAAAGTTGAATGTCAAAAATAATTTTAAGAATCAATGCAATTCTTACAAATTTGATAGTAAATTTGACTCTTAGGTATAAATTCTCAAATCTTCGAGACAGAAGCTTTATATGGCTAATTCAAGAGTCAAAATGCCATTTTCAAGGTCAACTGAGAGCCCTGATTAAGTATTTGTTGTATTAATATTTTACATCTAAATGAGTCATTTGGCTTCATCACAATATGACTTTATCATTAAATTCATCAAACCACAAAACTTTATGTACAAAATTTTGTTTTACAAGTATTGAGGATATTAAAGCTTTAAACGAAGGAAAAAGCTGAATAACGGATTCCATTCATGTTCTATGATCAGCTGATAAATACAGCCTATGTCATAGATTGAGGTACTTCACAAATATTGAACTTCATCGACTGTTAACCTTGTTTTCATAAACTAGATCTTGATATATGTTGGCTTATCATTATGTACACATATTACTTCAAGTGTATATTACAGCTCTGTAGGTTCTTGTACAAACTACCTATCACTTCATGTTGGTTTTCTGTTCTCACAAAAATTCTTCTGTTTGATGGCTACCTTCCATGTTAGCCTCCTGAAAGCCAGGGCTACTATCAATAGAAATGCCTTATCATGATTAAAATGGTTTCAAATTTTCCATGAATCTTTACTGAAGAATGCTATATGAGAGTAGAGACAGAAGGCTGACTGTTATAATTTTATGGTGAGAAATTGGGTTATCAATTCTTCCTCACTGTATTTTATTTTTTTCTCTCTGGCAATTATTATTAGGTGAATCCTTCATGAAATTATTGCCTTCATAAACTTATCACTCTACAAGTGTATTCTTATCATTGGAATTCATTGAGAATGCTGATATTTACGAAACTTTACCAGTTTTTCATTCTCCCTCTGTGTGGATTCTCTCCCTTTATTTCTCTCTTCAGTTATGCCCTCTGTATATTTTTCTGACTCTTTTTAATTTCTCCCTTTATTAAATTTGTTCTTACAGTTCCTTTTCATTTTTCTGTCTTGTTTCTTTCACAGTTTTCCTGTTTACCCCATTACTGTATTTTTCCTGTGTCCTTCCTTTATTTTTCCCTCCCATTTCCCTCTTCCATCTCTCCCTCCTTTTTCTCCCACCCCCTTCATTTCTTCCTCCCATTTCTCCCTCACATTCCCTTACCATTTCTCCCTTTATTTCCCCAATTCCCTCCATTTTTTTCACCACCCTATTCCTCTTCTCATTTCTCCCTCACATTCCCTTACCATTTCTCCCTTTATTTCCCCAATTCCCTCCATTTTTTTCACCACCCTATTTCTCTTCTCATTTCTCCCTCACATTCCCTTACCATTTCTCCCTTTATTTCCCCAATTCCCTCCATTTTTTTCACCACCCTATTCCTCTTCTCATTTCTCCCTCACATTCCCTTACCATTTCTCCCTTTATTTCCCCAATTCCCTCCATTTTTTTCACCACCCTATTTCTCTTCTCATTTCTCCCTCACATTCCCTTACCATTTCTCCCTTTATTTCCCCAATTCCCCTCCATTTTTTTCACCACCCTATTTCTCTTCTCATTTCTCCCTCACATTCCCTTACCATTTCTCCCTTTATTTCCCCAATTCCCCTCCATTTTTTCACCACCCTATTTCTCTTCTCATTTCTCCCTCACATTCCCTTACCATTTCTCCCTTTATTTCCCCAATTCCCCTCCATTTTTTTCACCACCCTATTTCTCTTCTCATTTCTCCCTCACATTCCCTTACCATTTCTCCCTTTATTTCCCCAATTCCCCTCCATTTTTTCACCACCCTATTTCTTTTCTCATTTCTCCCTCACTTTCCCTTACCATATCTCCCTTTATTTCCCCAATTCCCCTCCATTTTTTCACCACCCTATTTCTCTTACCATTTCTCCCTTTATTTCTCCCCATTCCCCCAAATTTCTTCCTCCCACTTAATATGTCTTACTTCCTCTTGTTCACTACATATAGCATGGCTGTATAATGTTAAATCAACAGTTATTTAAGCAAGGAGTATATACGATTGGTTGTTTGTTGTTAGTGGTGATGATGATGACAGTGATGGTGTTGTTTGTGACACAGTAGTTTCCATACATACCGGTACTAGGTTCTATAAAGTGGAGATTTGTCAGAATTTTGCTCCGATGTTTCCTCCTCCTCTCTGTAATGAGTTCAACTTGTCAAGGTCACTATACTTTTAAAAAAAGTTCTATGTTTATAACTTCCTTATTGTAGCCGTTGCTGCTTGGTAGATTTATTGTCTGTGTCACGAAATTTGATACAAAGACATGACAAAACAAATGATGGAAAATTGTACTGTAAATATTTCACTTTTTCTTATTCAAAGCTAGAAGCTTCTGCTCAAATAATCACAGATAAAAATGTTTATTCATTGTCTGTATTAAATCCTTTATCTGTCACCTATATTCATAGAAGTATTGGATAACAAAAAATCTTGTCAGTGACTAAAAAAAAATTAGTTATACCATTTACAAGGCCAGAGTTCTTGACTCAATTTTTATCACTTTACAGTCATAAATGTTATCTTATCATTCAAGTTTAAGTGTATCAGTTGTGAAATATCTTATTGAGTTCTGTACTTGAGGATCGTACAATACTCTGGGTAATAATTTGTCATGTTTCTATAGTGTTGTAACAATCATAGTTTGGCCTTAAACGATATTTTGCCTGGTTTAGTGTCGGTGCTGTTAATACACACAAAAATCAATATCAAAGACATGTTCAACAAATTTCACAATGATATTGTTCTATTTAAGCGGTTTATCAGAAATTTATTCCATGTCGTGATCAGATAGGACTCGATGATCTTCCGTGATTCAAATCTTGCCTCTGTCATGTTAGATAACTGGTGTTTATTCGATTGATTACCTATATGTTTATTGATACAAAATTGCTGTAACCTACTGTCTGTACACATTGTATAGACCTGAAATCAGATGCTATTGTATTTTAGGTTGCATGTATTCAATGTATGTATTAATAAACCAGGGTCATGACTGAGTTAGTTAAACTATTGTCTTAGTATTCATGTCTTTTGTCTGCAAAAGTTAGTTAAATCAGACTTGTATTTTGATTATGCTCTGTCCAGTTCAATAAAATATATCAATGAGATGGGTAGTTAGATTTTGTAATTGATAGTTTCTTCTTTTTAGATTATAGGGCCTTCATTTGACCCTTAAAATGGAATTTTGACTCTTGAAATTAGCTAGATATAGCTCCAGGACCTGATTCTTGCAATTTTGTACCAAAGGGTCAAATTTACTTCAATAATTGCTTGGTAGAAATTGATGACTTCAAATGATCAGCTAAGAGTAGATTTAGACCCTCAAAATTCAGTGTCTACTGGGCAGTCTGAGATTTTGTTTTGAGAATGTTCAACTCTGTTTCAGGCTGTCTAGAAGTTAGATGTCAAGCTTTTGTTAATTCACTGAATACTTATGACATCTAAAATGCTTTGTTTCTGATTTGGGGTAGGATAGCTTTAGGTTCCAAAACAATCTGTACTACTCATTGCCTTGTGCTTTGACTTCAGAGAAATTGAGTTAAATGTTCTGTGTATCAATTAAGATAAACATTTGTTTACATTGTATTTCAGTCACCTGAATATTTAAGTCAAGTTAATGGTAATCAAGCGGTGGCAATCAAAGAGGCATTATCTGAGAACACAGCAGATAAGGACCTGTTCATGCCATGTGCTGAGTAAGTTTATTATACCACCTCTGCAGTACAGCTTTTGAATATTATACAATTCGTACCAAAAAGTTTGTAGTTTTTCAACACTCATTAGAATTAGCCAATGTTTTACATAGTGGAACTTCAGAGATCCATTATGATATTTTTCATATGCTTGTATCAAAATTTCACATTGTATAATTATCAGTTGTCTATAATATACCTAAGGACAAAGGTCTTGTCTGGGTTGGAGTTTCAATGATTATTATAAAACCAGTAAAGCTACGTCTCTGTAATTTAGTTTACTGTATATTGTCTTTCCTTTTAAACCGGTTTAGCTACCAATGATATTGTAGCGTCTTCTTTTCGAAGGTACCATTTTTAGCTCAGCTGTTTTCACAGAAAAAGTCGAGCTATTGTGATCACTGCAGATTCAGCATCTGGGTTGTCTGTGTCTGTACAATAACTTGACTGGAGCTCAGCTCATAACTCAGAAACTATAAGAGGTGACAACATGAAACTTCATAGATGGATCATAGGCACTCGATTTCGTGATTTTTATACATTTACAGACGTTATTTTTCAATTTCACCCATCAAACAACGCAAACCTGTCGAAAGAAAAATCTTCATTTTTTCCCTTATTGAGTGTATAAAATACTCCAAGGTAGTGAACTCGCCATCTTTTCGATTGACGGTAGTGACGAAAATAAGCGTGGATCCCGGCTTTCCATCTAATCTGCCCGTGCTTTCCGGGAACCTTGCTTCTGTTGTAGTGTTCCCCAACTTTAAACGTTTTGACAGCTTTTACAAGGAAAGCTGGGACCCACGCTTATTTTCGTCACTACCGTCAATAGAAAAGATGGCGAGTTCACTACCTTGGAGTATTTTATACACTCAATAAGGGAAAAATTGAAGATTTTTCTTTCGACAGATTTGCGTTGTTTGATGTGTGAAATTGAAAAATAACGTCTGTAAACGTATAAAAATCATGGAATCGAGTGCCTATGAGGTGGATAGATCTAACTGAGGCAGTGACCAGTTGAGCATTAACACTGCTTGCAACACTGTTGTTATTAATGTAAGATTAAAAAATGTATAAACAAATCAGAAATCACATTTTTTGTTGACCGGACAAGACTTTTTTCCATGAGTGTAGTTAACATCCAGACATTGTGATCTTTAATTTATACTTTTTTCTGCTGGAATGACTTAGTTTATTCTGACTGTAAACTTGTCCATATCGTGACAATTGTCTATCCCAACATGATATCATCATCAGTTACTTGATATGTAACAAATAGTATTATTATGATAATATTGTCATCAATATCTAATTGCAATACATGCCATGATGTAAGCTTACTATTCAACTCGCTATCACAGTTCTACATAATGTACAAAGTCTGGTTTACTGATACTGTTCATTATGTTGACATCAACTGCTCCTCATGTACTGATATGTTAATTTTTTATCATACATACAGTACCTTAATGGCTTCTTCAGATGTAATTGGTACTGTTTATCTTATCTTAAAGATTGAAGGACTGTGGACATTTGTATAATATCATATTGTTTTGCTTTTGATACTGTCAGTATAAATGAAGTACAGTTAAACATTGCTTTGTGACCACTTTGAGGCAAATTTATTATAATTATTTCTTATCTTCAGACTAGTTTTTAGTATTTTCTCGTGGTCATGTGACCGTCTTAATCATGTGACCGTCTTAATCATGTGACTATCTCAACATTGCATTTTCATTTCTTAGCCAATTTTGGTCCTAAGAATAGTTTTGATATTGATGCTCACTGTATTTCAATCTGTTAGGACTGTAACGAATATTGAACAATTTAAATGAATATTCAAGAAGTTTTTAATGAACTTTCAAAGACTTTTGTCCTGTTTTGTTTGCAATGAGAATTTAAGATAAAATGACTTCCTATTGACCCCCATTGTTAATTATTTAGTGCAGTATTATTCTTGATTTAGAACATTATCACTGAGATCAGACTTGGCACATTGTATAGTTAAAATGTCATGTGGAATATTGATCAAAGGTCACAAACCTTGTTGAGTTTTGATTCTTTGATGTATAAAAAAATCCTTTTACTTATAATATGTAACACTTTTCATTTCTTTCTGGATGCTGTTTATGATTACATTTGAGATCAGTCATGTTTAATGAGGTGACAAATTGTACTAGTGTGTATGGTGTTATAGCCCTTGTTTATGTAAAAATGATCCTTTTTTGATATTTTTTTTTCTCATTTTCATTATTTTATTTTACAGATTGGTAATGGAGCATTTACAGAAAGAACCATTTCAAGAATATTTAGATAGTATTTATTTCAGACGATATTTACAATGGAAATGGCTGGAGAGGTTGGTGTCATTTCTAAGTTAAAATATTTTATTTAGGCCTGAGTAAAAATATTTGTTTGTTACTGTTATAAATAGACTGAGACCCGCCTCTGTGTTCAAATGACTGTAACCTCTCACTGATAGAGGGTTGTGGGCTCTCTTTATGTGAGTAAGTAGGCAGTTGCTTATGGAGAAGGTGTCTAGTACTGGTTCTTCTCAGGAACAATGGTTAGGTGAACTGTCTGCCTAAAAATGTCTCTGACAGTTGAAAACGGGCGTAAAACTCAATTATACAAAACAAACAAATCTCACGATAAAGGTATTAAAGAGAATTCAAGACATTTTATCTTACCTACAGTGTCCTGTTTAATATAAGTCAAACATAGTTTTAACAGATATTTTTTGCGAGACTGTCTTTTGTGACCTTTTAGTTCATTCTGTATCCACATATAATAGTATATCCAGGGTTTTTCTTAATGTTTTGGGGAATGTGCCCTAGCCCTTAATATGGGGACAAAACCTCTTTTGGGGAAAATTTCTTGCCTGAAACCAATTTAGGGAGCAAAATTTCAAGAAGTTAATTGGAAATTGGAGAAAACATGCATGATTTCAAAGAATTTTTCAGAGGAGAAGGTGCCTTTAACAGGCTGCAACTATATAATGAAGAAAACCATGGATATCAGTGTTGTGTATTAAAGGTAAACTTCTGTTTTCTTTTAGATATTTACATGTTGTGTTTTTTCCGTTTTTAGTCAACCAGTTACAAAGAATACATTCAGAATGTATCGGGTACTTGGAAAAGGTGGTTTTGGAGAAGTTTGTGCATGCCAAGTAAGGGCAACAGGAAAAATGTATGCCTGTAAGAAACTAGAGAAGAAACGTATAAAGAAACGTAATGGTGAAGCAATGGCTTTGAATGAAAAACAAATTCTACAAAAGATTAATTCTAGATTTGTAGTAAGTATTTATAGTTCTGTTGTATCTAACAATTATGCAGTCAAACCTGTGAACAAAGGCCACCTTTAGGAAAAACAAACTGGCATTTATTGACAGGTACCCTTTAATTATTAAGTGGTCGTTTTTTACTAAATAATCAATGACAACCTTTAAAAGAATGCCCTTTATTCACTGTATGGCTTTTATTCGGAGGTGGCCACTAACTCGGGTTTGACTGTTTAATATTAGTTTTTAGCTCATATGAGCACTTTTTTGCTCAGGGTGAGCTTTTGTGATCAGTCTTTGTCCGCCGTCTGGCATCATGCCAGGGCAAATTGCTGGAAAACCTTGTGAACACTCTACAATACACTGTTCTGATTGGATCATCATGAAAGCTTGTCAGAATGTTTGTCTTTATAACATCTTGGACGAGATCGAACTTGTGTCATCTTGGGTCAAAAACTAAGTCACTAGGTCAAACCTAGGTCAAGGTCACACTTGGCAGTCAAACATAAAAAATTGGCATTATAGACCTTGTCTGGGCTGTATTCCATATGCATTGACATTTTGAAAATAACTTTATTATTAAACACCATGAGTGTGTCAACCTTAAGACCAAGGTCATTAGCTCCAAGGTCACACTTGGATGATAAAGGTCAAAAGATGGGGTCTATTTTTGGTGTCTGCTTCCTAACTTTGTCATTTCTTGATCGATTTTGGAATTACTTGGCAGAAATACTAACCATCAATGTGTCATGCGCCAGACCCAGACACACTTAGATTTCACACATCAAAAATGTATTATAGACCTGTCCTGGCTGTATCTACCTTATACATTGACCTATTTTAAAATGACTTGCCATAATACAATGAGACCATGTGTCCTGGGCGACACCCATATCCATATCCAAAGGTCAAGATTACTTATTCAGTCAAATATATTTTCCTTGTCTGGGCTGTGAGTTCTGTCTGCATTCAAGGATTTTGAAATAAATTGGTATAAAAGTTTACTTCAGTGAAATGATGTGTCTTGAAGATCACAAGCTGACTAAACAATGGGCTCGACATGTTGCACTTGGGCATGTAGTGATTAGATCTTCACCAAACCTTGTTAGACTGCTTGTTTTAATGATATGTAGGTCAAGAACAAACATGGATCATCTGTGGTTAGATATTAGGTCACCAGGTCAAATCACAGGAAACCTTGATATCAGCAGACCTCAAAACACTGGTTCAAAACAATGTTTTACTGAGTAAACAATGATGGTCATGTGAGCGATATAGAGCCATCTTGGCCCTCTTGTATTGTTTTAGAGCCTGTTATATAAAAGTATATCTAATGATCACATTGTTTGTAAATTATACCAGTCTCTGCTCTATGACTGTGTTGACAATTTATACATTGTAGTTTCAAACATCTAATGAATCATTTGTTTCTCTGTAACAATTTCACTGAAGATATTATTGTACAAAGTGATTGTCCATCACCTTAGAATATCTATGTCATATTAGGATTTGTCAGTTACTTTACAAGAATAATTAATGATGGTAAGGTCAGTTGACAGCAGTTCGTATTAAAACAAAAATGAATTATTTGCATCTAACTGACACTTTACCTCATAAATCTGGGGAATATTTACTTATAATTGAGAAAGCGTGCCACATCTGGTTTTCAAACAAAATTGTCTGTGTTATTTTATTATCAAAATAAGATTATCCACTTGGAAGTTTTATGTCAGTTATAAGCTGGTGATTCTCTCAACAGGCTCTGTAGAATGGGTATAAAACCTCCTGTATTGTTTATATAGCTTTTGCAACACATACAATTTTGTATTATGGCAAAGTCATGATGATTTTCTTGATAATATTTACTAAAATAGAACACTGACAGTTGTTGCTTCAAAAAAACAAAAGTAATTAAATTGTTGGATTGAAATTCATTCGAAATGTATTTTGGTTACAAGTATTAGCTTAGTTTTTTAATTGATTAATATGTTTTATTGTTAATTAAATTTATTATTTTCAGGTTAGCTTAGCCTATGCATTTGAAAGCAAGGATGCTCTGTGTTTAGTGTTGACAATTATGAATGGTGGTGATCTCAAATTTCATATACATAATATGGGTAATCCAGGATTCGAAGAGGAAAGAGCAATATTTTATGCTGCAGAAATTACTCTAGGCTTGGAAAATTTGCATAGTGAACGAATAGTGTATCGGTGGGTTTATAATTGATTTTACCTTAAGTGAGATGACCAAGTTTCAACTTTGATCTCGCCTATGACCTCATATGAATTTATACATTCTAGGCAACAGTATAGCCCGGCCAAACTCATTTATTATACCACCTGTTCATTAATCAAATATTAATAATTAATCAAAATATAATTTGTATTACAATACAGAATGAAAATATGTAAAAATTTGAATAACAGTCAAACTTGTGTACAAAGGGCAGTCTGCAGACAACCCAATATTGTCCTTCGTAGACAGGTATCCTTTGTTCATAGGTGTGGTACAGTGGAGCAAAAAAAATATGTTCTCACAATAGTATGATATTTGTTGTCTGCCCCCCCCCCCCCCCAGGTACACAAAATCAGTATTTTACAAAATAAGCATTACTAGGTAAAAATAGAAAATAAACTGAGACATTATACATTTTATCATTCATTTCATAGAATGTTTAAAGATGAAGTATTTAGAATTCAATGCTAGGTGCATGGGCAGCTAAGCTCATTAAAAGCTTAGTAAATCTATTCCTATTTCTATAACATGGAATATCAATATTGAGACCATTTACATATCCAAAATGAACTATCCGAAGTTGATACACTTAATAAGTATGTTTTCTGTTGTAGTAAATGCTATTGTTTGATATATACGGGCGCCAAAGTTATAGTATTACTCACTGGACATTTTTTATAAAATTTATATTGTTAATAGATAGCTGACAAATCAGGATATTTACTATATCCTAGAAATTTTATGAATTGCTCATGCAGTGGTTTTTCTCTCTTCATTGGGAAGAGTGTCTGTTGATTTTGGGAAGAATTATTGCTAAAACTGCTGATTGGGGAAAAAAAGTGGTGTAATTTTGGATTTTTGGGAAAACTGTATGATTTTAAGGAAATTTTAATTGGGGAGGGGCCTTTAATAGGCCTCTGTTAAAGAAGGTGACAACAACCCCTGTCATGATAAGGGACAATACTCTGATTTTTATGTACAAAACATTTGTTCTTAAGGCATTTTTGCGTGGATGAAATGCTATATAGAAAGGCATTGACATGAATATTTTTAAGATTGAACAATTATGAGATTAAATGTTACTGGCAGGCCTAATGATAAACTGATTGTCTATAGGTCTCTTTGATTTTCACACTCTATTATACCAATTATCAATTGAGCTGATAAAAAAAACATTCACACCTTGTCATAGTAGAATGGCAGCTTTATTGTCTCAAAATAACATTCAATATACAATGAATTAAACCTGAGATGCCATGTTTGCAATCACATGAACTGATCAATATCATGATCTCTGCTTGTAAGGTCAGTTGTTCAAGGTCAAAATGCTGATTTGGGATTTATTTTTGGTTGTCCGTGGTCGGCAGGTGTATATTGCCATTTAAAGGGCATTTTTTGTTAGAAGGAAATCAAAGTATCCACTGTAAAAAGGTTTCAGTTGTTCAGGGGTGTCCGTTACCACAGGTTCTACTATATATATATAAATTAATCTATTCTGTTCAACACTATTCAAAATATAGTGATCATTTTCATCTACAGTTAATACCTAGTTTACTGACATCTGTGTATGTACTACTATGACCACTTTTTACAATGAACCCCTTTAAAGGACTCAGACTGGAAAGAATAGTGTCATGTTTATCTTTACCCAACCAACTCTACTAGCTACCATCCACCTTTAAAGTACTAACAGATAAATCCCAAGTACGAAAATGTCTTGAGGACAAATCTTTCCTCCAAAGTATGCAAGGCATGATTGTAAAAAAGTACAGGTTTCATGACTTTACTACCCTATGTTATTGGCCAAGTAGCTGTAACCATGACTCTTGTATATGGCCTCATCAGCTTTTAGACTGACAAAGAGGCTATGCATAATAAAAGGACTTCTATCTCTCTCTCTCTGTTTAGTTGTCTCTGTTTAATGGCTTATTATACCCCCACAAGCGAAGTTTGAGATGGGATATATTGGAGACACTCTTGTCTTTGTTGAATAATCTGTAAGTCTCGGATGATGTATCTCATATTCTATGAATAATAAATAAATATCTATTGTTTCTAAACATTTAGATGGGAACCTGGTATTTAATTATTTGTCAATTAAGTGATTTCTGTTAATTTTTTTGTTTTCATGTTTCATGGCTACATAATTAATACATGAATAGAATTTGGATCTTTTTGATGTCACATGATTACTTTCAAGTTGTATATGAAACAATCGGGTCCTTTTTGTACTTTTTATTTTTTTAGTTTCATGTTCAGATTGTCTCAATCTGACTAAAGTATTTGATCTTCCTTACGGCAAGATCTGATGACGGCCTATACCAGTTTCTATTTTCAAAAGTCGGAATTTCCATTATCACTATTTATATCTATATATAATTCAGCCAATCGTATAACTCATTTCATCGGTACTTTGGCCGAATGAACTTTCTACCTGACGATGTTATTTAGACGTTAGTAAAAGTTAAATTACGTATAACATATTTGTCTGCAACCACTTTTTGATTTTTTTAGTAATCCTGATCGATTCGGCCATAGTAGTATAGAAAATTTAATAAACACGCATGTCACATGGGCGCTATCATTACATTTAGTTGCGTAAGAATAGGTGTTCGTGATAACTACAAGTCAAATATTGTTTTTTACTGCGGTTAAAAATAGAATCAGATCACTTTCAGAATTATGAAATTAAGGCGCTGATTAGCTAGTGGAAAAGGTCACCTGAAGTGACCTTCTATAGGTCGTCTTCAGATCCTCATAGCGTAGCGGGTTTGAGGATATGATTTTAATCAGATTGAGATTGTCTTTGAAAATTGTTAATTTACATTGCACAGTGGACTCATAATAATGACTCAGATATTCAGTGCCAGGGGTCTGCATGTATACATGAATAGCTATCTACAGAATCTGTAGGTCTGGGTTATACCAAACACACATTTTGATGTAGCGTTATATAAAAGTGATATGATGATGAAATAGGTTCTTATTACATTGAAATGATAGTAAAAGTAATTTTAAGCCTTGACAATTCCATCATGTTTCCAGCTCACATCTCCCATGTTGTTTTTACTGATCATAATTAACCACAAGTATTTGATCTTTCAGAGATTTGAAGCCTGAAAACATTCTACTGGATGACAATGGTTAGTTTGAATTTAATACCTATTACATATAAACTGTTGTTTATGATTGTATTTTTTTGTCCCCTGTATTTCTTATGTTTCTGTATAGTAGATGGTTTGGGGAAGGTGGGTTTTATGTGGTTTTTTTTCTGTGATACTGGCCTTATCTATAATTATCATGTACAAGAGCATCCTCGGATACCCACAGTTGCTGACTCCAGTCTGCTATATACATCACACATGGGATTTTTCACTATTGATTTGATGTTCTGATTTATAACCAATGCCGTATTCTGATGGGATGTAGTACAATCTTATAATGCGCTTTACAGCCAATCAGACCACTCATTGTAAAACTATATCGGTTTCACTATAAACATGGAGACCGTCTGGGAGCACTGAAAATGTAAGCGTAATTTCGATTGGTTGATGTATATATGATGGAATTCCGGATTTATATGTCCTGAAACAGCTATGATTTCTGAGCAGAATAAGTTAATTGATGAAAATATCTCAAGAAATGGCAAAGTTATGGTCAATTTGATCTGCTCTGAAGGATTTTCTTTCATACAAACTGAGTTCAATATTAAAACAATGTGGTTGAAAGCCTCTTGTTTGGCAAAAATTGTAGGCCACATATGATTTTCAGGATTTTTAATTTGGCTCTATTGACACCCCTGTTGAATTAATTGTAGGTCATGTACGTATATCTGACCTTGGTTTAGCTGTAGAAATACCTGAGGGAGAATCAATCAAAGGAAGAGTTGGAACTGTCGGTTATATGGGTAAGTTGTTGACCATGTTTCTGACAATCATTTTGACAACTTTGTCTTAAAGGGAAACAACTCATACAAACACAGGAACAATTGTTAGGATGAAATCTACAAAACATCTCTTTTTGTTTGGCTACATATCTTTCATAAATGTCAATATAATTATATTGTTGATGTCACATTAATATAAAAAAATATGTACAGCTTCATTTAATCTTTATTACATAATATGATGAATTATATAGCTTTTTTCTCCATATCTTAAGTTCAATTATACAAAAAAAAATAACAACATTAAATTCAGTGAAGGTTAGTATTGATCAAAATGTCATAAAAGCTTTACATTTTACAGGTATGTATACTAGTATATTGTATGGGTATACCATTTGATTATTTTACAGCTCCAGAAGTAGTAAAGAATGAGAGATATACATTTAGTCCTGATTGGTGGGGACTTGGTTGTCTAATATACGAGATGGTGGAGGGAAAGGTAAGTACTGTTGTATGCATGTTAACTTCTTACATGGACAACCGACTGTGTGTCTCGAGTTTGATTGATTTTTCTATGGTGGTCATGAAGTTTTTTCTGTTTCATTGACATTTGATAAAAAAGATACACAACACCTGAGTAATTAGTATGCTAGGAAGCTATCTGTGTAAATATTATCCACCTCTTGTATTCATTTTACAGGGATGTGTTTTTTTCACACATTGAAATGCCTGAGAGGCTGAAAAATACACATGTTGAATGTATTTATGTATCGGTTCCTCTGATTGGTTAATGTGTCCGACTTGTCCAATCAAAACCACTCTTCCAAGATTATTACATCAGGACATTCAGTAAAGGCATCAAAAAACTACAACAATAAGAAAATCAACTGAATGATGGTCTCCTACCCTTCACTGATATATTTCAACCTGTCAGCTTCAGCCTCGAATCACCACCCTGTTATATACGTTGAAATAATGATTATTACAAGTTTTATTTCACTATCAGTTATACAGGGTAGTGTTAAGTTTGTTCTGTATGCATTGATTTTGATTTCAGGCTCCATTTAGAGCTAGGAAAGAAAAGGTGAAACGGGAAGAAGTTGATCGCCGTGTCAAGGAGGATGTAGAAACCTACTCAGCGAAATTCTCTGAAGATTGTCGGAGCATATGCTCACAAGTAAGTTTCTGTATTGACCTTTTACTGGTTTAACTTGATAGATGACGTTTAAGTAAACTGTCTATCATTGTTACAGACTTCACCCTGATACTTTTTTTTTACTGAGGTTTACTGTCACAACACACGGGGTCATTTGGTGAATTTTCTGGCTTAAACGATAGAGGTAGATCCCAGGCTTACACCTGGGTCAGACTGCTGACCTTCCATAAGCTGGATGGACAGCTTCCTAACAAGTGAAATTAGTCTCAAGTGAGATTCACTGCTTTGAGGGGCTAGTCATGAATAGTCAGAGACCATAAACACTCGGCTACGTAGGCCTCTATAAATCGTTATATACAAAAAATTTATGTATAAACATTGTATATCATGATGAAGCTGATGGTTGTTTTCTGTTACTTCCTTTAAAGTGACAGTTACTCATTATTTATTATCTACAGTACAAGCTCTTGAGAGCGACCCTCTCTTGAGCAACAGCCTCCCGTCAACAACAGCACGATTTTTTTCCTCTGCACAATTTAACTATTAAAATAACATCTCTAAAGCAACAACCTCTCAAGAACAACATAATTTTGCTTTGGGGAGGTATTTGTAATTGATGTCTTCACATTGAAGTTTTAAACATGTACGCATCATTTTACATTTGTATTTATGTTTCAGTTACTGGAGAAAGATCCCAAAAAACGTCTAGCATGTAATGAGCATGGTGCTAAAGAAGTGAAGAAACACTTATTTTTCAAACATATAAATTTTAAACGGTTACAAGCTGGTATGTGTGACCCACCATTTATACCAGATGTAAGTAATCTCTCTGCATGTTGAATTATTTGTCTCTTTCTTCCTTGATTTTTTTTTTTACTTTTATGTATATTATTTCTATTAACTGTGAATATAACTGAATACTTATAGGGGATTATGTAACCAATCAGGGCTTTCATTTGACCCTTAAAATGACATTTTGACTCTTGAAATTAGCAAAATAAAGCTTCTGAATCTTGAGAATTTGGTGACTTCAAGTTATTATCAGCTCAGGGTCATATTTGACTGTCAGTTTTAGATGTCAGGTGCCCACCCTGACAAATGAAATTGTTCCTTGATAACATCTGATTTTCGATCTAAGTTTGTTACAATCTTCTAGATTTTCTTGTGTGGATGTGTCATCAATTTTACACAGTGTTTGAATGCAGGTAAAATAACTATTTTGACAAAACCTTGATTTATCTGCTGTTCTGTACTTTCCAGTCGCCATGCTTCATATTTTCGTCGTGAGTTTGTGTGTGCTGTCTAATGTCAGTCTGCCATCTAACTACTGATAACTTGATAGTATGTGGTAGAATATGATTATTTGTTATTTAAGTTGTTTGTTTTATTTTGAATATTTCAGCCAAGAGCAGTTTATTGCAAAGATGTTCTCGATATAGAACAATTTTCTACTGTTAAGGGTGTGAACATAGATCCCAGTGATGACACATTCTACAGTAAATTTAATTCAGGGAGTGTGTCTATACCATGGCAGAATGAGGTAAGTGTTTGTACTACAAAGTCAGAGAAATACTTAAAGTTGATATTCCTACATGCACCTGAGTGTGTGAACCATTTGTCTCACATTATTGTATAAGTCAATTTTATGCTATTAAAGTTAAAAAAATTGTGAGCAATTTGATGAAAAATGTCAGTGATACAGTCAAACCTGTGTTAGGGGCCACCTCTTAATAAAGGCCACCCTGTGAATTAAGGCCATCCTTTGACAAACTGTCATTGATAAGAACAAAACAAAGGCCATTTTGTCTTGCCCATGGTGAATTTTGTTCACATGTTTTACTGATTTTATATTTCATCAGTTTTTTTGAAAACTGAACAATAGTTCTGCTTTCCATAGAGCTCTGTTATTTGCTGGACGCACATGAATTTTGATGCTGACAGAAGTACTGCCTGCCCGTTAACTCGGTCGTTTGAGCATCTGTTAACAGATAACGAGGTTGTGAGTTTGAGCTCACACTGTCCGTGACATCCTATGTTTATATTGTCCTCCACCTCTGAATTATGTGGGATAGTTTGTGGATAGAATGTGGTTAGTACTGGTTAAGGCCTAAATGAACTCTAGAGAAGCTGGTTAGGATAATTGCCTCCCATGATATAACTGAAATACAAAATGTAATGTTGAAAATGGCGTTAAATCTGATGAAATAAATAAATGTCCAAAGTACTGTAATTGCCCATGTATAGGTCGCAGCAGTGTATAAGAAGCAGGTAAAAAAACCAGCGGAAATCCTGGGAAAATTCTTTTTGTGTAACAACATAACCTCAAATTACATATCTACCAGCAAAATCGCAAGTTGTGTTAATTTTATGCAATTAATAAAGTGTCAAGGCTACCAGTAATCCTATTTTTCTTAGCAGCTAACATGTGACACAATAAAATATCAATACTTAAGCAGCCTGATTTAAAGTTTACACACACTTTGACCTAATTTCGCTGCATCATGAGGTAAACATTTTGTATAGATTCTGGAGTTTATTATACAGGGGTGTCAATAGAGCCAAATTAAAAATCATATGCGGCTGACCTTTTTTACCTCAACCACATTGTTTCCATATTTAACTCAGTTTGCATTGAAGAATATCCTTCAGGGCAGATTAAATGAACCATAACTTTACCATTTGTTAAAAATCTGGAATATTGACACCCCTGTGCATACTTGAGATCTGAAAACATTGTACCTCCCAAATAAAAAAGTCTGCCCACATAAATTGACTAACACTGAGGTAGGATTAAAGAGCGGTGAATTTTAAAGATCAAAGACACGCTGCCATTGGTGTCCCTCTGATATTTGTGTGATGTTGGCTACCAGTTAAAGATCACACATGTTTATGACTTGTTTGACATTTTAGCTGTGATTCAGTGCTTTATATCTAATAACAACAGATTGATAATAGTGTAAGATTGTTGTGGAATTTATGTTTTACAAACAGTTGTTAAGTGTGAAAAACTGTTACAAAATATTAAAAACTTTTTGAAGTCCAGAATTGCTCAACAAATGGTAGTTTTGCTCCTTGTATCGGGCTAAAAAAATAAAGTTACTGTGCACCCTCACATAAAATGGGAGGTGACTTTAAAGGCATAACTAGGTCCTTAAAAACTTGTCTTATAGGCAAGTTTGAAGGATACCTCCCTTCAGAATCCGTTTTGTTTGTTTTGAGTCATAGAAAACATGGGATTGAGTTCTACAGCCATGTATAGGATGCACCCAATTTTTGGTCCCAATTTTGGAAGTAAAATAATGTGTCTAATTATAACCCCTTATTATAAGTTATACATGGGCGATTATGGTATATAAAGGATCTACATCTGCCATGCAAATATTAAACTGGTTCCCGTTCCATGTTGCAGTGCTAATACATAAGTTCAACTTCCATCAGTACTTTCAGCTCTTTGATTTCACATTTCAGCCCTATAGAAACTTGATTGTACATAAATTATGTGTTTGTTCTTAAGTTTCAGGCATTGAAAGGATTTATGTTATTATTTTATTGTCTTTATTTCAGATGATTGAGACAGAGTGTTTTAATGAGTTGAATGTATTTGGTGAGAATGATGAGCCAACACCAGATTTAATAGAGGGTACCCCACCTCCTCCACCTCATAGAAATTTCTTAGATAGATTATTTAGACGAAGAGTAAGTTATTGTTTTCTTTTATCATTCCATTGAATTTCTCAGTTTTTTTTTCTTTAATGTTCTTACACAATTTTAAACATTATCTTTGTTTGTTTGTTTGTTGGGCTGGTACATTCCTCGCTAATAATTTTGTTTGACTAAAAATATGTGTGTTTCTGTGTAGTGTTAAATAACTGTGAGTAGTTTTATTATCTCTATCCATAGAAAAATAAAATGTTTCAAAACAACCAGGCTTGCCTCAAATTGTTTACGCTAGTACAAACTCAAGGTCTGAATTCCAGCATCTCTTTTTTGCTGGTTATTGAAATTTGAATAAAAATAATAGGAATTAATATTTTTTTAGCCCGGCTGTTTTCGAAGATGTTGTGATCACTGCATCGTCTGCGTCTGTGCAAGACCGTGAATGTAGCTCTTACCTCAGAAACTATAAGAAGTAGCAACATGAAACTGTCTCACTGAGGCAGTCAACAGCCGAGCGTTGGCACCGCCTTTGGCTCTGTTGTTGTGTTTTTGTGGTGATTGAGATATTTTAAACACGAAATAATGTAGCATGAATGTTTTCTATAAAAAAATTAAATTCTGTTAATATTTTATCCACATTTAGTTTTTTATCATTTTGTGTATGATAGGACTCATTGATTAAGTTACCATTAAAAATATGTTTATACTAGAAATTACAGTGTATTAAAAGATTTGTTAAGAATGGCTAGCTCAGTGGATTTACCATACTTATTCTGGTATAGGTCACTTACCTTAGTTAATGGCTAGAGCTTCAGTTTGTATGAAATCACAAAAGGTCAAGTCACTTGTTGACTGTTGAGATGATACTACTGGAATTTCCGGAACCATTGCATTTTCTGTTTTTGTAATACCACAGTGTTTAAATCTTCTGAAATCTAAGCTAGAATTCTTTCCGCTGAAAGAATGACTTTAATTTCAAGTCAATCATTATATTTTCTAATTGTAGATATAGCTTATTTTCAGATGTGATACGTTCATTGTGTGTGTTTGCTATCAACTTCTGTACTGACTTGGGAATATATTTTCTTTAGTTTTGTCAAGTATATGTTATTTCAAGATGGAAAACTTCTTATAGAATTCAGCCTGCTTCAGAGATTAGTAGACCACACTTTGCTAACCTTTTACCATATAACATAGTGCTCACGTAGGTTTCACAAAGCAATAAGTTCTGAGTTGAAACATAGAAATCGGCTCAATAGTAATTTTGTATGAAACCTTCTCTGTTTTATGCCATTCTCAGATGTGTTTGTGTCGGAATCAGGACGATACTGAATAAAGGACGTCTGCTTCATAAGTTTGGGGTAAGATCCCCGGGTACTTTGATGTTATACCAAACTTTGGGTGTGTCTCTTAACTGTCTGAAAGGCATACAAACAAATTCTACTTACTGGGCATATTTAGTGTAGAGAATCTTCATTAGTGATATGATAAAGGCCATTTGTTGTTCAATTTACATTTGTTTATATCATTCTGTGAAGGGAAGTTAAAATATAGCCAGTCTTCTTATGGATCTCTCCATCATATTGTGCCAGGATAACTCTTTGTCTTGAAATAATTTGAAATTTTCTTAATTATCTCCCTTTTTTCATCCTTTTTGCTGAATCAATTACTTTAAATTTTTCCAAAAAATTCTGATAACAAGTGATGTGTTAATAATAGATTTAAGTCTGTTTGTTTAAACTCACTCCAGTTTTGACACTTTATTGTGTATGTACATGTAGGGGATATACATTGCTTAAATCCATTCCTGATTCTAAGTACTTGACTTGATATATCTTAATTTTGTCTGATCACATGGTAGTTAAAGTTCATCTTTCTAATAACAATGATAATTTTTTTTTATTTGAATGTCTGCATTTTGAGAAATTGCTTCCTATTGTCCTTTTTGACACTAGTATAATAAAAACATATCTGTGTGTTAGAATGAATATTTGATGGAACATGTTTACATCTGGTTAAATTTACTTGTGTTAAACGAATTATCAAACATTACACATGACAGTCCTTTTATGTAATTAGCTCTTTTCCTAGAAACTTTTTGTTTATTTTTATTTTTTTCTGCCTGTTCATTTTTCTTTTTTATCTGCTTCTTTAGTTTGATACTGATTCAAGAGCTAGTGTAGATAGACTTTATTTATTAGTACTTAACTACGTTTGTTTCCTGGTGGGATTTCATCATGTGCTGTTTGACTATTTTCGTGATAAACTTGCTGTGTACACACCCAAATTTGGTACAATGTGTTGTTATTATATATTTTACACATGCATCATATGTTATGTTAGATGTATAATTATATTCTTATACCTTCTTTAGTGCACCATGCATATTGTAGACGTTTCTGCGCTTTTTCTGTTTTTGTGCTTCCACTCTGAAAGATGGGAGAGCATTAAGTTTACCCTTGTCTGTCCTTCTGTCCGTTTGAAAATCTTCTGTCAAGTTTATCTCCAAAGTATTGGGGCAGAGTTATGAAATTATACAGAAATGTTTATCAGCATAAATTATGAAGTTTTGCATAAAGGGTTTTAACTCTGTCAAAGACTGAAAACTCTGGAGTTATTTGCCCTTGAATTTATGTTTCTGTATTACATAAATAAAAATCTTATGTTACACATAGAGTGAGGACATCTGTGTCCTATGGACACATTTCTAGTACTGGTTGATATAATTCTGTCCATTATGGAATCAGGCTCCGTATTCACAAAGCATCTTAAGTAATTTTTTAACTAAAGTTATATTTTTCCTTAAATTCGACTTTTTCCTTAACTCTTTTGTACTTATATAAATGAGGAAATCACAATAATATGATTTTATCTTTGTTCTAAAGATGCCAATTATGAAAATGATAATTCATTTTCACACTTTAGATGACTGGTTTACAAACTTTTACCATGAAAAAAATTTACACTTAAGTTAAAATTTCGACTTAAGTTAAAGAAAATCTTAAGATGCTTTGTGAATACGGACCCAGAACTGTTAGAATTTGTTTACTTGTGAATTAATAGTTATTCATGTATACCAAAGTGATGATATACAATATAAACCAGTCACATACTGTGATGTCTATTATTATTAATATGGGTGTGTGTGGGAATGTAGATACTTACTGCATGCTTATCTTGTCTTAGTCTTCATAACTTCCACATTACTCATTGTTGTGATGTCATACATATGTCCATATTTGGGTACTTTACATTATGGACACATTGGCTTACATTGATACAAAAAATTCAGTCATTATCTTAAACAGTCATTTGTAAATGAACTTTGGAAATAGTAGCGAATTTTACTACGGTTTAGTTTCTATATTTTATAGATCTATGTCTTCATGTTGTTAAATGATTTTAGTGGCTATATGAGTTGTTTCCTTGCCCTTCTGGTATATATTATAATCATTTTATTCATTTATGATTTAATTTCTACATATATATCAAAATATAAATACTAATGAATATACAATTATGTAATGTAATACAGTTACTGATTTGATTCTCATTTTGATCAGCTTAGAACACAATTCTGGTGTATTTTATAGCTTTATTGTCTCACATGATTGTTGGGTATTGAGGATGTAGATAAATTGGTACTTAAGATAATGGAAATAGACTCATTATGCTCCCGTTTGAAGAAAAGGGGGTATATTGCTTTGCACATGTCTGCCTGTCCATCCATTCCGTAACCAAACCTTGTCCGACCAATAACTACAGAATGATTTGGCCTAAGTTCTTCAGATTTTGTTGGAAGGTTGGTCATCACATGTAGATGACCCCTATAGGTCAGTATGTCTCAGCACAAAAACCTTGTCCGACCAATAAGTAGAAAACTATTTGGCCTCAGATTTGGTTGGGAGGTTAGATTTACATTTTGTTGACATGCCATGTAGTAGTATGTAAATAAAGAAAACTGTTTAACCATATGAAAATCAGTTGTAAGTGAAAAAGCTTTGTTTGATGGTTCTAAAATAATGGTATATAAAAGTAAATTCAAACAAAATGTCTGCACCTTCCGGCTTTATTACTCCACTTGACTTTATTGTAGTGTTCTAAGTTATAATGCATGAAATCGGGGACACTGTATTTATTTTGGGTATTCATGTCTTGAAATATATATGTGCATGTTTCATGTATGATGACCTTGTAAAATCTATTATATGTATAATTATGATATGTCATTCTTTATTCATACACCATTGTACTTGCATACATTCCTCATGTATAACCTTTGACCTTAAAGCACTTACTGTGTCCTTCATCTCCTGTCTGGTACTGTCATTATGTTGATGTAGTTTTACTTATAGAATTTATATTATACAACAATTAATGTGTTGAACAAATGAGTGTAAGAAGTAAAACTAATATCATACATTAAGGAAGGTTGATCAGAATACATAGTACATGTACAGTCAACCTGTGAACAGAGGCCACCATTAGGAAATATAAAATGTTGCCTTTATTTTATCGATGACCTTTATTCGGTGGTCATTTTGTTCTAAATAGTCAATGAAGGTTTTTAAAAGAATGGCCTTTTTTCACAGGATGGCCTTTATTCGGAGTTGACAGCTAACACAGGTTTGACTGTACATGGTATTGCTAAATCATACATAGAATTGTTGGCTTATGTCTGCTGCTTTGTAGATGTTTAGAATTACCATGCAATGTATTTGTTTGTATTGCTGACAAATGTGTATTGTACTAAATGATTGCTTGATTGCTAAGATTCTTTTTCTGTTTTCAGCCTCGAGACGCACAGTCCTGAAACTTGCATGCTCATTTAACAGACGGAGCCGAAAATTTTCCCTACTGTCTCATGTGAACTGTTACCAAGGCTATGCTGGGAATCAACTCCTCCCACGAAGTTTAATTCTTCTATCTGGATTGTCTACACTCAAATGGATAATACTCTCGTGACAGTGACACTGATATTAATTACCTCCCTTGTGTGTGTATGTGTGCTAAGGGAAACAACCCTTGTATATTTAAACAATATGTTCTACTACTACTCATGGTAATTTATGGTGCAAAGGAGGCAAATATAGCATTAAATGTATGCGTATAAAAATTATAGCAGAAAAAGTTGCGTTTTTGTCTGTATGCTAATTGTGAACAATATTTAGTCAAGTACAAAGGATTTGTGTGATAAAGAGGATATAGGTTTGGCGTGAAATAAAACAGAAGTGTACATGAATCTCAAATAACTTACATTTGAAATTGATAAAATGGTGAACGTCAGGTTTCTATGACTTGAAGTAAGAGCCTATTGATGCGTTTGATTTTGCAATTTTGCTGGTGAAATTGCTAAATATATATTGACAATTGTTCTTGTCAGAAATTTAGAAATGATTCTATGTTAATGTTTTATTTTCAGATATAATAATTTAATGATAAGTTGTGTATTTTCATAGCTAAATCTGGCATAATATGCAATTTGTATGTAATGGCGTATTGTGGCTAGCATTTCATGATATAGATTCAATGTTACAACTTGTAGTGTGAAATGCAAGTCATAGTACATCTAAGTGTTTGTTGTTGAGGAAATTATAAATGATTTATGTCAGGTCTGGGAGGATGCATGTTAGCATTTTAAATCTTTGTGCCAAGTATTTCTAGTTTCAAGTTTAATACTGCCAAATGAAGTTATGACTACATTATAAATCTGCTGATTTCATTGTCAGACTTTTAGACCACAAAGACGAAAGAGAGTGATCTCTTGATCTCTATCTAATTGTGATTGTACTCATCTCTATCTGTGCTAACAACATTACAGTCCCGTCATAGGAACTTTAGTTTTTGAAATTAGTTGATAATTTGTTATTTCCACATTATCTGTTAAATATAAACTAATCAATGAACCAATCATTCTTTTGTCTCCCAGTTTAACATATTAATGTATAAGACTGAGTGAAGGGGGTTTTCATTGTTCATTTTACATTTAAATGACATTTTACTTAGGTTATAGATGGTTTGACAGGGTTCATTTGTATGCATATTGGAGCATACTTAGTGATAAAAAATGTCACAGAATATCTTGTTAACAATTCTATTTTTATTGTAAAACTGTTATTTTGATAAATATTGTTACTTATCATGTATGTAGGCTTAAATATGGATTTTCCTTGATCACAATCTAATGTTCTGTTTGGCTAATGTAAAAGAAATTTGTTCTGCAGTAAGACAATTCTATGTAAAAAATACAATGGATTTGAGTGTGAGAGTGTAATTTTCTGGTTCATGCCAGATTTCAGGTTTCGAAGATTTCTGAAGTTTCTAGGTTTCATGATCGGCCTCCACCAAAAAAGTGCTGCTGTGATCTTCAAAGATTGCTAATTTTTAGGTGCATCACTTCCCAGTGCCCCACTCTACCATTTCAGATTTCAGATTGGTCTTGCACACATGAAAGTGCATATAGTTCAGAATTTCTTCAGATGGTGTTACCGTAAGTTTGTCACATGACAGCAAGTAAATCTTATTTTAGAATGTGACCTTACCATATTTTGTTTTGTACATAGGAATTTTATTCATTGACATTATATTACATTTGTGTCAGTAGAAACAATACAGTATTGCATTTGAGCCCATTTTCTGTCAAATTTGATGTTTAATATATAAGAAAAGAAGAAGTAGAACTAAAGAGATTGTATCCATATCTCTGTACCGATGTATCTGCTCATTGGTTATCAAAAATGTTATCATTATAAAAATAGTTAGCCAAGTTATCATTATTTCTTTGATAGCTATCCCAGATATTTGACGAATTTTGTAAAAATGATATTAATTTCTGACGATATTGCACAGCAGCATGTATTTTTCTTTATTAAATTGTTTTACCTCCATGATTTGAGTATTCATTGTAATGGATGTTCTTTTTTCTTAAATCTTGGAAAAATTGGCTACTCCCATAGATCTCAATGCAAATCTTAAAGGGACAATAACTCCAACAATTCCCATTGTTTTTTTTTCTTAAAAAGTATATCATATCTATCATAGAAACCTACAAAAAATATAAAAGATCCTAACAATCTTTCTGCTCCTTATGAGACAATAAATAATTTTGAACATTATGGGTGTAAAACTTGGGAGTTATTTTTCATCCTGTTAGCACAAAATTTTTATTGGGTCAGTTTTGTTCTTGATTTTCTGTGTATCTTGTAATACACCGATTAACATGCAGGTGATATTCTTTCCACCCTATATATACTAGTGTATATGTATGTTAGTGGGGTTTTTATCTTTGATATTTGTGAAGATTGAATCAAATTTGTTAAATTTTGCAGATAAAGGCATTCTTTTGTTCTACTAAACATTTTATCTCAAGAATGACTTGTATACATCAGCTATGATGTTTTACATAAAACATTCTCTTAAGTAAATAATTCTGTTCTGTGCCATAATAATTGTTAAACATCTTGGTTTGAATGGACCAACATTTTAAAAGCATAGCTTTAATTTTACTGTATCTATATTTTCAACACAAATGGGTAAATCTTTCCTGAATGGATTGTTTACATTTGAGAATGGACCAATAAACTTGACATGTTATGGTATGTAAATAATGTTGTGAATGCATTCTTTTATGTCTGATCCTACTTCGGTACAAACCTCAGTTCACAGTCTGTGCTCCTTTAATTTAATGCCTATTATGCCCCCCTTCAAAGAAGTTGGGATATATTGTTCCGAGCATGTTGGTCGGTCCAACTGTAACCAAACCTTGTCCCACCATTGAATAGAGAACTATTTACCTACAGTCCTCATACTGGTGGGAAGGTTGGTCATCAGATGTAAATGACCCCTGATGATTTTGAGGTCAGTAGGTCACAGTCACTGTGACCTTCAGCACACAAACATTATCCAACCAATAAATTGAGAACAATTTTGGCTAAGGTGCTCAGACTTGGTTAGGAGGTTGGTCATCACATGCTTATGACCTCTTTTGATTTTGAGTTCAGTATATCAAGGTCACAGTTACAGTGACCTTCAATTTAAGTTTAAAAGAGAATAATTTGGCCTGTGGTCCACAGGATAAAAATGTCAGAAAGTATTTGTCCCAAAGATCACAGTTACTCTCAGTGTAAAATCTTTATTTGTTCAATTAACAGAAAATTACTATCCAGTTAGAGTTTATGGGGCATCTGTGTTTGTGTTGATTATGCATTGGACAAGTCTGTGAATACACTGCCATTTTAACTGTTTTAGTGGTTTTAGAAATGGTCTTGTATGTTCAAAACTTTCTGCCAGTATTAAAATTTCTTATTTATATCAAAGAGATGGAGGATTCGACTTTACACTGATGTTACAGGGTTGCAGAAGTACTTTGTGTGATCCTGTACATTTTGTTTATTTAAACTATATAAAGTCAATGATGAATTTATTTGATTAGTCCCCTACTGGTGTTTGGTTGGGGCAGACATTAACTGGATGTCTCTAGCCTGTGATTGGACTGTATGTTCTTGCCTGTGATTGGTTGAGCTGACATTGACTGGATGTTTCTAACCTGTGATTGGTTGAGCTGACATTGACTGGGTGTCTCTAGCCTGTGATTGGTTGAGCTGACATTGACTGGGTGTCTCTAGCCTGTGATTGGTTGAGCTGACATTGACTGGGTGTCTCTAGCCTGTGATTGGTTGAACTGACATTGACTGGATGTCTCTAGCCTGTGATTGGTTGAACTGACATTGACTGGATGTCTCTAGCCTGTGATTGGTTGGGGCAGACATCAACAAGATGTCTCAAGTGACATTGATTGACAGGATATATCACAGTTGTCTTAATTTAATTATTTAGTTAGTACTTGCATTTAATAAATTACTTAGTTATTTTCCCTATAATTGAAGAAATTGACAATGAACTAAGCAATTGTTCAAGTCTATTTACAGCAACCTTGAAAGATACCTGTAAGCTTGAACATTTAGAATTAAGCAATTATTTGTAACTTGTGTCTGGCATTGTTTCATTAACCCACTGATTGGTATTTTACAAATTCAGCAAGGATATCTGTAGTGATTATCAGTTTTTTATCAGATTATAGTTTTTTCTCTTAATTGATAAATATATCTATCAAATTGGTTTAATTAAAAATCAGTTCAATTGTTAGGATGTTGTGTTCTATGGTAGATGTTTGTTGGTTAATTTTACACTAGGAGAAAAGACTCTTATTTTATGATAAGATTCTTCTGTTGTCTTTTATTTGTCTAATTGTTGTGTCTGATCAAGTGGTTGAATTCTATCTTCTCTGTGGATAGCTCTGTGGTGTGTTCAGTATGGTGGAGGACATGTTGTAAGTGTATATTGGTATGCACAATATTGTTTTATGCACAATCGTTTCTTAAAATTATTGAGATGTCAGTACACTTGTGAAAATATTTTGAGCTTGTAAATTCAGTGACATGTTGTTACTTAAGCTAGTCATATCTGACCTACTTGCCAGAATGTTTGCAAGAAACAGTTTGTCAAACATTTTATATCCTACGTTCCTTGTTGGTTAAACATTGATGTATGAATTTAAAAAGGCTGTTAAATCTGATATATGTGTGTGTTTTATGTGATGACATAAATATGTGTTTAATAAGATATAATATGTGTCAAGTGTGATGTCATATTTGTTAAGTGTGATATCATATAAGCTGTGACTCAGTTCTCACCACATATTTGCCCAGTCTGGCTTTTATTTATATACATGTAGTACTAAATTCATTCACAAACATGACCTGACATAAGAATTCTGTCTAAGGCTACATGAATGTATTTTCAAATTTTCATGTTTGGTCACATTTTAACAAGTACTGGTAATTGCATTTTAATGATATGTGGCATCCATTTAAGAAGCCTGTGATATCATATTTTACCATATTTTTGTTGTGACATGGGTATGGGTACATATGTGTTTAGTCTGTTGGTTTCTCATGTTAAATGAATCTGTATGAGTGAATAATTCTCAGTGTTGGATTACGTTTTGACTGAATTATAGGTTTATGTGTTCAGTTGGTAGAAACTGTCCTTTCTTTGAAGTTCTGGTACTTCTGATTTATATTTTTCATTTATTATATTGGTGTATCAACTTGTCAGAATGTTTTTTTTTTGTATATTTCATGAATACTGATAGAACTAATTATTTTTGTATTAATTTCCTCAAAGATTTGTTCATGTATATGACATGTCCTGTCAAAGTTGCTGACATCATGAATAGTTTCTATAATTGTGACAATCATCATGGCCTGCTTGGACGTTTGCAGTATCACAAAGCATTGCATGTGATTACACAAACATTCTCTCTTCTGACAAGGTCGACTTATCTCTTATTGACCAAATACAGTTGATTAAATTCCTTCTCAGGCTAATTTTATATATAAGTTAATCAGAAATAGCTTGTACTGATATTTTTATTTATTTTGAACTGCCTAGATTCCTGTACTATCATTGTGAGAGCTATGTTCTCAACATTCTGATTAGTTGCTAAACATGTGATTCAGCTGATTTTACTCCCATCAATTTATGTAACACAGATTTTAACATGCATTTTACTGCTGAGTTTTGATATTTGTTTATGGATGATTTAGTATGGTTTACAGATGACATTAGATCATGCTTTAATTTCTCATGAAAACAGTAAAACTCTTAATTTGATTATCAATAATTAATAGATAAGTAATTAAGGATTAGTATATATTGATATTCATGTAACTAACAGGTAAACTAAGTACCTGTATGTTTTATTCAGCTACTACTGCTGCTAATTGATGTTAATGTTTCATGAATTATTTAGGTTAACTTAGAAATCAGTATGCATAAGCTTGCCATGTTTCTTCTTCCTGATGGTGCATTTAATGTTTTGGCTGATAATGTTTGTTGTTGATAATATTTTTTTCCATTGTGCTATTTATAGAATGACAAATCAGTAAAACAGTTGATTCTATATATAGAATGAATTGTTGGTAATACAGCTAATGCTATTTATAGAATGAATTGTTGGTAATACAGCTAATGCTATTTATAGAATGAATTGTTGGTAATACAGCTTATGCTATTTATAGAATGAATTGTTGGTAATACAGCTAATGCTGTGTATAAAATGAATTGTTGGTAATACAGAATACAGCTAATGCTATTTATAGAATGAATTGTTTATAATACTATATATTACAGCTAATGCTATTTATACAGTACCGTGTTAATAATGTATTAGTATGGTTAGTCAGTAGTTCAGATAGTGCTATAATAGAACTGCAATTCATTCTATTTATAGAATGATAAGTTGTTAATACAGATGATGCTATTTATAGAATAATAAGTTGTTAATACAGTTGATGCTATTTATAGAATAATAAGTTGGAATGGTGTGATTGTATTAAACTTTCAAAACTGTATAATTTCACTGTTGATGCATGCATTTATTTTTAGCTATGGTGAGATTTGATAACTGCGTAAGTTATACAATAATCTTTGTTACGTAAGTTGTCTCTTGTTGTAGTGGTATGGAGCTAAAATAAATGCTTTCAGGGACAGTGTAATTATTGAGATTTGACATTTTATTAAAATAGCACTATAGTTCAGTTAATATTATTTATAGAATGATAAGTTGGTAATATAGTTAATGCTATTTATAGAATGATGAGTTCATGTTTTAGATTGAAGAATAGAGAAGAAGATACAATGAGTTAATTTTTGTTCTTTCTATTTCATTACCCTGTATAAATTGATTTTTTTATAACCAATTTGGTGTCTCTTCTTTCGGGGGAATGATTTTGTGTTATTTTGTTTGATAAAGTTGAATGCTTCTCTGAACTGATATTTAATCATTGTAAATGTGAATATAAATAACTTACATGTTAATATTATTCTATGAGCTTTATATTAAATAAATAACAAGATGTAACTATTTCTTCTATTATATTCTTGTTGATGTTATGAAGGAATATTTCAGTATGTTATATTAAACTCATTAATTCATTTTTATGTTTATTCAGCTGGTAAATATACTAAATTGTATACCAAATTGTTCAAAATTTTGATCTTGTGTATGTAATATAATAATTTTTTTTCTTTAATTGGCATCCATTGCAATAAAGAAAGATGGATATTATGTTTTGATATTATATTTTGAACTAAATTTTTTGTTGTATATTGCGAGTTCAAATTGTATAATAATTATGGTATCTTTAAATGTCCTGTAAAAGTTAAAAATATTTTTTCTATTTTGAATATCGATGGATCCCACATGTTTTGTATATTTAAGCATCACGTCACATTTAACATGGGTGTCTAGTACGTGTTATGATGTAGATATCAAATGAGATCTAAACAATGATAAATGTTGAGTGCTACCAAAAGCATTTATTTATCATTATTTTATCAATTTATTTCATATTTACAACAACTTTGGAATCAGATATTTTCATGCCATAAAATTTCATAAAAATTTGCTTTGAATTATATGCTGGCACATTCATCACAGTGTTCAATGGTTGCTTCTGTCTACTTCCTGTCTGACTTATCCTCAATGTAAGAGGTAACTGACTTGTTAATAGTATCTTGTATATATTTAATTTTGTGAATACTAAGGTAAAGTGATGGTTCAAGAAAATACCTGATTCCTAAGTGTCCAAATGCCAGTATTAGGCAAATAATATGCCACATCTTTCTCAAGTTATGCTTTTCTCATTTTGGAACAAATCTTGTAGCTTTTAGTTTTTCTCTATATCAGTATAGAAATTGTTTTGGAACTAAAATAAAAACAATGAAAGTTACTTTATTAATGCCCTCTCTGGGTGGGGGAGATTAGCTTTAATTGTAATATAACAAATTCAAAGTTCCATGTTTGAATGATTTTTAGCTGCATTTGATATGATATTAAAACATATTAATTAAAACAGTCATGGTTGTTTCTCTCAAAAGTATGGGGTGGTGCAAATTAGAAAAGGAGCCAGTCTTTGGGAACGTTTACTGCTGAGTCTATTACCTAGGATTGTCTTATTCTGAGGCTAAATCTATTCAAGCATTTCATTGATACATATTCACCATTCTTACTTTTTAGCCTGAGCACAAAGTGTTCATGGTGAGCTATTGTGAAGGGTGGCTGTCCTGTGTCGTGTCGTCAACAATTTCCGCAAACGACATCTCCTTCTAAACCGTTGTGCCAATGTTGCTAAAACTTGGCTGGAATGTTCCTGGCATGAAGCTATTTCAAAGTTGTTCCATTCCATGCAGAACTCAATGGCTAGAGAAACAAAATAAAAACCTCAAAAACTGCTAGGGCTAGAGCTAATATATTTAGCTAGTATGAAGTACTGTCTAGTTGACCTCTACCAAGATAATTCAGAGTATAGCCAACGGGTCAAAATTGGCCTGCCCCAGGGGTTATGAATTTTCCCTTTATGCATATAGTAAAAACTTTAAAAAATCTCTGAACCACATAGGCTAGAGCTTAGATATTTGGCATGGATCATTGTGTAGTGGACCACTACCAAGAATGCTCAAATTATGGCCCTGGGGTCAAAGAAGGCTATGGGTTTTCCCTATAAGTAAAAACGTCCTTATCAAGTAAAAAAATTCCCCTATATGTATGAAATCAGATTCCCATGTTCCCTTTCAACAATACCATTCTTTAAAGAAATGTTTTGTTCATACAAACTTACTTATTGGGTTTTCAAACATTAATAATTGCAATGTCACTCAGGTCAGCGATGTATGATCATCTTGGTCCTCTTGTTTATTACATTTGTATTTGATTAGCTTCAGTATATGTAGGATTCTTTATATTTTATCATTTTGAAATGAAGTTACGTGACAGATAGCTAGTGTATAACTTAGCTTGTGAAAAAAAATCGAGAATTACAGTATACCCCCTTCCACCATTATCTCTCAGGGCAATATTCATTGCTTCTATATTAATTCTTCTTTTTTCTTTTTGGGACTATATCATAGCCCATTTATTTAAAAAATACAGTTAAGTATACATCATGTATAAAAAGGACAATTGTGTAAAGTTTACAATGAGCAAAAAGTCGGGACATTAAGTGTTACAAAGTACATAACTGGAAGTTGTCATTGGTGTTAATAGAAGTTTTATAGAGTTTGTTAGTTGTTTTTATTTTCTCAATAATATAATACAATAGCATATTACTAGATTTAATCAAAAGGAATGCATAGTGTAAAAATTATAATGAATATTTTAGAATTGTGTAATAAATGGGAAATTTGTTGAGATAAAGATAATTGTATACTTTTTTTCAAAAACTACTGAAATATACACCTTCTATATTTATTCATGTTTACTTTATTATCTGATTTATTAAATTTTATAACGTCAAATACACATGTCTATAGATCTGTGAGTATTTCAACTTTATGTTTTGAGAATACAAAAAATAAAATGATAAAGCAATGATTTCTAATATTAGTTACAACTTACAAGCCTGCATTTAAGTGCAATAGACTTATTTATTTTTCAATTTTTAATTTTTATTCCCCTGTATCGATGGATTGGGGGAATAATGTTTTTGGCCTGTCTGTCTGTTCGTTTGTACCAAACTTTAACTTTGCCTATCAAATCTAAGTGGTTCCACCTACAATCCTCATGACAACCTCTACAAGACCTGTGTATTTTAAGGTCAGTTGGTCAAGGTCACTTAGAGGGGGCATTATGTTTCAAAATCACATTTTGTTCTATCTGTCTTAGAAAGATTGATATATGCAGTTCAGATAGAAGTTCTCTGAACACTATCCCAGATAGGAATGCTAGTGTAGGTGTATGTGATTGTTATAGGTTAATGTTGTAGGTGTGTATCTGTATTGATGCTCCATTTGTTCTACACTGTGAGTTATACAAGTGAATTAGTCACTAGTTGATGATGTTAACAATGATAAAATAACTAATACACATGTTTGTTATATTATGTTGATATTTTGTCTGTTAATCACTAACACACACAACATTATGTAAATATTATTCGGCAAATGTTACAGATTTGTTTTTAATTATTCTCATATAACATATTTGTAGTTGTTGTGTATATTTGTATATTTATTTTAAATATTTGTTTTGTAACTATGGCAACTGTTCATTGTTGTCTTACATAAAAAGTTCAATATTAAACATGAGGCATATTTGAGCATTCTGACATTTATCAATTTATTGACGAGTTTATTGTAAAACGAGAGGAGGAGATTACTATCATAGTTCCTAATGTAATGAAACTTGAGATTCCTCTCCAAACTCAAATCTCAATATTGATATGAGTGTATCCTGCCGTGGATACTTAGTTCACTTGTCTTTGACATAGCATTTACTTATCACAATAATTCATAATCTACCAAATAATGCTGACCAGAACGTTTCTGTTTGTAGAGAACTGGAATATATATGTAGAAAAGTAGAACCTGTTTGTCAGTGACCATTTTACTGAATATATGTAACATACAAGATCTGATTCATTTGTCATATTGAGAAGATATTATGTTGGTTGCTAGATATGGGGAATTAATAAAATATTTGTTTGACTAGAAAGAAAATAAGTCTTGGTTATAGTTACAGTACTTGACTACAAAAAAATCGTAGTTTTGGTCCCCAATTTTTTTTTATGTTCTAAACATGTTTTTCGTACTTGAGGCGGACAATTCAGCTCAAACATGTTTGTGTATTGTGGTCAGAAAATCCAGGGTTTGCTTCAAAAAGTAGGGTCTGTCTGTTAACACAGCCTTTTCTGGTCTGATAAATTTAGTACATGTCTCTACTGTTGATAATTGGCATTGAACTAACCAAATAAAAATCAAGAAATAAAAATTTAAGATTTGAGATGAGATTTGAAGCTTGGAATCAGTCTCTGGTTTTATATACATGACTAAGAATTGTATTGTCCACCCAAACCTGTGTAAGAGGTCTTCTCCAAATAAAGGCCACACTGTGCATAAAGGCCATTCTTTTTAAAACTCATTGATTTAATTAGTACAATATGTTCTCCTAATAAGGCTACCTGTCTATAACAGCTACATTTTGTTTATCCCAAAGACTGCCATGTATATCTGGTTTTACATATATCTATGCCTTGTTTTATACACATATATCAGGTTATATAATACATATATATATACTGGTACATATATCAGGTTACATATACATATATATATACTGGTACATGTATATCAGGTTATATCTAGATGTATATACCGGTACATTTATATCAGGTTATATCTAGATATATATACTGGTACATGTATATCAGGTTATATCTAGATGTATATACCGGTACATGTATATCAGGTTATATCTAGATATATATACCAGTACATGTATATCAGGTTATATTATATGTGTATATTATATATAATCTCTTCCTGGTCATGCTTCTTACTACAGGTACTCACAAATAATATTGCTAGACATTAAACATAGGCATTCCTCTTTGATTCTTTTTATAAAGATGTGTTACAAAAAGCAAAATCAGGCTCAAAATTCAAGCTTGGACATGAATTTACAATGTTGCCTTCAAAATACTAGAGTTATAGAGAAAAAAAAGGAAAGTTCACAATATCATCAGAAATATTTGTTTGACCTGGTTTGGGTTCAAACCCTACTTGGCAGTAAAACTGGATTTTTTGTTATAATTAAAAATTAATAAAAACTTCGATACTTATATGTTAGGAGTAAATATTTTTTAACAAAAACTCACTTCTTGCTGGCCTGTCAAATTACCAGTAACTATTGTTTACTTATGTGTCTTGATTCAATGTATACATATACAATACCTTCTCGAATTAGATAATTTCAATAGTTTTATTTCAAACAATGTATAATCAGTTATACTTATTTGTTGATTCAAATATTATTTGGATTTGACATGAGCTCCTGTCACTGTGCTTGGTTCAAACAATCTATTTACTAGTAAATGTAAGCGGCGTACAATGCACGTCCAACATAATGAAAGGGACTAGTCTCCATGGCAACATCAAAGTATCATTTTTTCGAAACATTCCAAGGTTATGAACTATCTATGATAAATAACCTATGGTATTCAAGAAGATATATAAATGGGTAATTACAGAGTATAATAAATTCATGCGTATGTATTACGTACATCATATTTTTTATATAATGTGACTCATAATTTTTACATTTAACAGTCTACTTGCACACTATCATACACAAATAATTAACTCCACTCATTTCAAATGAATCATTTTGTATCAGGTTTCATTTACAATTTCTTCAAATGAAGTAAAAAAGCACAAATCAGAAGGCAAGTCCCTTTACGCACTTTTGGTCATTTGTTTAAAGTGTGCATTTGTAAACAGAAACATGTTGAATGGTGCTCTTATACATTAATGTTAAATATATGGTTAGTGGACAGGTGACTGAAACAAGTCATTGTTTACTAACCCAATCTACATATAGATTTAGGATTAAGAAGTTATAGTTTTATAAGTAAGAAATTTGAAATAAACAAAGTATAATTTTAAGTAATTAAGTAAGTAAGTAATTTCTTATCTTTCAATGAACAGTATTCCAAATTATTGTTCTTTAAGAACATCAAACAAACTTTGATATGTGTGCACTCAGCATCCAGCATTGTTTGAAGGTTGGTATAAATGATTTATTTCTTATTTCTCAAATTGATCTTAAACTTGTACAGCTGAGTATATTAATCAAGAAATAGGAATCTAGTCTTTTACTGATGATATTTTATGTGACTATGCATTGAAAGTTATGAAATTGTTGACAGAACTTTTCAAGAAATGTTTACTTCTTGAATAAAAATACATCTCAATTTGTTCAATTGCATTTATTGCCATAGAAACCCATAATTTCATGTTGACTGACAGGCATCATTGAACACAGGATATTAATATACCCCACAAACGAAGTTTTGAGGGGGTATACTGGAGTCACCTTGTCCGTCCGTGCGTATGTGCATGTGTCTGTCCAGTTGTATAAGTCTGTTGTACATTGGAGGGATTTTACCAATAAATAAAAGTTCACCAATATGTGAGGATGTGTCATGCAAAAGACACTTGTCTGTACCTCCAAGGTCAAGGTTACTCTTAAAGGTATAAAATGGGTCTTTTTTCATGTCAGCTCAGTAACTTTGTCATATATGGATGGATTTCGGAAATACTTGGCAGAAATGTTCACCAACATCTGTTGGTTTGTCATGCGTAACACCAAGGGTAAAACTGCCTCTCAAAACAAATCAAGTTTGCATCTTTAATTAACAGACAATAACATTTCTGAAAAAACTTTGTACCACAAATTTTAAACAGGTGTGTGGGGGTATTTATCACTCCTGTGACAAAGCTGTGGTTATAACCGAGAACATTTGATTTGAACTCATAAAGGTATTAAAGGATTTTTTAAATTTAATTGCTGGTCATATTTGATTTACACCATTTTGCTACTTCAGTTTTAAAACAAAATAGTTAATACAATTTTATCTTCGCTTGAAATGTTTTCTGTACATTCATGGGTTACTACATCGTATCAAAAATTTAGACACAAAAGTTTCTAGTATAAATTTCTTGAAAGGTATGTGAAGTCAGTCAGTGGTGAATTGGCAAATTCACATTGAAAAGATTTAGCATTAGACACCAAGTTCTTAGCAATAGAATAACTCATAAAAGTTGTGTTTATACTGGCATGTCAATAGAGCCAAATTAAAAAGCCTGAAAATCATTTGTGACTGACCATTTTTGCCAAACAAAGAGGCCTTCAACCATGATGGTTACATATTTAATGCAGTTTGTATATAAAAGAAAATCTTTCAGATCAGATTAAATTGACTTTTGTCTTTTCTTGAGATATTTCATCAAATGACTTTTATTTTGCTCAGAAGTCATAGCTCTTTCGGGACAGATAAATCTGGAATTCCAGATAATATATCCAGAATAGTCACCCCTGTTCTTATAAAGATATCTAAAGTAGGACTGTGGAGTAGGTAAATTGGTATATTCACATTGGAAGTGATTAATGGAATAATTTAATTCATATACTATATTATACTACACTGGAATCATGTAAAATGTCTAATTTCTTGTTAAGGCTGTAAAATTATTGTTTATAGATGGATTTAAGATTACAGATTTGTAACACAATTATTTTAGTCAGTAACTAGTTGTTAGGAATGTAATATTAATGAATCATATTGTGATAATTATGCTCTTTAAAAAAAAAGAATTAGTGTATATTTGTTACTGAATTGTACTTTCTTCTAGTAACTGTATTAATTACGGTAATGTTAAAAACTTTATGTTGTAAGTTTTTTATGTTGTCATGACATGAATTCCCAAAGCCTTGTATTAACATTTGGTCTGGAAGCATTTTATAAAACAAATGTTACAAGTCTGTGTGTAAAGGAACTTTTTGCTCTTAAAATTTCAATAATTATTCAGAATGATTCAATACATATGTACAAGATAGTACATATTCTATATTGAGTTTTTTTCCATTTGGTATGCTCAGACAAGTACCGGAATATCATATTCCCTTCTTATTATCAACCTAGTAGGAATTATAGAAACTTATCTTCATGATTACTTGTTCACCATGAATCCCCATTTGCTGGAATTCTCGTGGGGACCATGATTGTGTTTTATTGTACAATTTATAACAGTGTCTGTCTATCCTTGATGCTATATATCCTGTAGCCTGTTAATGATTGATTCAATGTTTGAATTATATATTTAATTGTTTCAAATTTCAAACATTCTTAGAAGTTTCATCATTAAGAATGCAAAAATGATTCTTCAAATTTAGTTTATAAAAAATAATGTTTTTTCAAAATTGATCAGGGTATGGATATTTCACATAAATACATTGATAAAGTAAGTTAATGAATTCATGGTTACACGGTTATTGGTTAATAATTGGCTAGTGTACTTGACTGTATATGAACTTTTGCTGGATACAATTTCTTTCCTGTTTTAATGATGTCTGTTCTAACATAAAGATAACAAATTTAATGACATTGACCTGTTGTGGAGTTAAATCATGAGTTAATCAGAAATTGCATTTACCATCATGACAATCAGTAATCATAATGTGTGTGAATATCATGCATGGTTCATTTACTCATTTTTCCTAGAAGTCTACAGGTTTACAAATTCTTACCTTTAGCTTTGTACCAGAATTTTTGTAATTTAAGGTGGACATATTTCCACATCACAATACAGGTCATGGTAGCTTTTTAACAATGCAGTTTAAATTATCATTTTACACTAGAATTGCCTTCAACGTATTTTTCATGAAGTTGTATTCATTTCACCATGTAACGAAATAACCATCTGACCAGAAACATGTGTACCGAGTATTTTTAAATTATTTTCATATATATGTTTACATACATATACTGCCTAAAAGGTTTGGTATCAGGTCTCAGTGCTAGATAAAACATATTGAATTATCTGGCTGGTAGATGATTGTACACTAAAATATTAATGACTCTAATAGTTAGCATGTGTTTGTTGTTTGAGATTTTAACAGTACCATTGCTAATCATATTAATGAATTTATTTGTATCACTGATCGAATATTGTTTTTCATTTTTATTGTAAAAAACCTGAGCGGATAAAGTATAATTTATAGTTTCACTTTGTACTTGGTATAATGTTTGTTCTTTGTATATGTATTAAATGTGATTTTTATTATAAATGGTAGATTTGATCTTTTCTTTCTCATTTTATTTCTATCTCTTGTTTTGCTCATTCCTAGGTTATAAGAAGAATCTGCTTTTTATTATTAAAATAATTATTAAATATTATCAATTATCATCATTTTGTACACTTATCCTACTGGATATTGTTCGTGAGATAATTTTACTGATTAAATATCAAAGCATGTTTTAATTGTTCTTGTCTTCCAAGTTTTTTCATCAGTCTTTACTATGTACTTATGAAAACAAAAGTATGTTATTTATTTATCTGTTGTATAACGACCCATTCGACTGATATGGTCATTTCAGAGCCATAATACTATAATAACTATTAGTGAATTGAATCAGATTACATTCAATAGTGTATGTCCCTATAAGAAAGGTAAACATCTGATGCAGAAAGATAGGACAAAACAGACACTACTTTACAGGTTAATGATTTTGAAATTTGATCTTGCATATAAATTTTACTAAAAAATACAACCATACCATATACCCAGGGGTGTGGAATTCCTATGCCCGACTCGTCCGACACGGGATTTTTTCTCCTCGGACAAGTAACTTTTTAGGTGGTAGTTGTCCGCGGACGAGTAGCAAATCAGAAAAAAGAACACTGTATAAAAGTTACCGATTGCTTAAGATCCGTCGCCGAATCTTGTAATATATTTTTAAAGATCGGCAACTTGTCAGTCATATCTTTAATTGACCATGCTTATTTAAGTTGTTTGCACCTATCAACACCAATTTTAATTACCCCAAGCTTTGATGCATCAAATTCATCGTGAGTTCTTCTTTCTTCATCGTCAGTGGTATAGAATAAAGTCTGTACCATTCAGTACGGTCCAGGTCGTATTTTCCGAAAATCGCTATACACTTTACTGGATAATCACATGTTTTGACAGTATTTATGGAATATGTAGTACAATCTCATGTTACATTAAGCATTATGGCCAACAAAATTCCAAAGACTCGTTAATTTTCAAGAATGAGTGTTACATTTATATTTTCATATGGTATACAAAAAAATTCGGATAACATCACTATATCGTGCAGCTCAGACGTCATCTAATTGGTATTCATGTTAACCTTCTAAAATTGTGTTATCTTATCCTTGATATTTAATCATGTGGCGCACATTCATGATGAAATCTCCATTTGCCAGGACAGCAGTGTTATAGTCTTATTAAAATCAATTTCAATTTATGCTGGATTATGGCAGGTAGTTTTACCTGATTATGGTAAACATCTCCCTTTACATTTTAATGTTATTGCAGCTCAAAAAGGCAAAAGGTTTAAGAGCCAAAGAAATTGAAGTTACCATCAGTAAATTTTGTGAAAGGGATTTATCTCCTTTCCTACCACGCAACACAACTCACATGTAGTAATTGAATGTCATATTGATATTGTGGCATATGCCTTTGGGTGTATACATTCAATACAAAATCTGAGCAGCAAAACTGACCTAGGTAGACTATACACCAAATAAGATTATTAAAAAATCACATTTAATAGTACAGCTGTTAAGTTGATAGTTAAGATTTGGACAAGTTGAGTTTCGTTCCGGACAACCTAGATTTTCCAGTCTACTTGTCCGGTGACAAGTAGAAAAATATGATATTTCCACACCCCTGATATACCCATTTCTTTTTTTAGCATGGTTATGTAAATATATATCCAACAAGAGTGATACTATTCACAACATATAAAGTTATGCTATCCTAATAAGGCCTTACCTCCTTAATAGAACAAGAAGCAATATTTCACTTATTATCATACACTTTATTCTTTGACTATATTTTGTGAACTAGAATCATGATGGTACTTAATAAAGATGTTTTAAACATATATCACTAGACAAAACTACATATTATGAGATACAAAGTTGAACATCAAGTAACAAATGCTTAGACATCAAGGTAAAAAGTCTCAGACATTAACCCCTAACCTGCTGAATTTCCTGAATGGATTTGTCCAACTACCATTTTGAACCAGTCCATTGTAAATGGATATCAAAATAAAAATTTAGGATTCTGATCAGACTGCATGGGTGTGTGCAGGCTCGCCTAGTAAGAACTTTGGATTCAGCATTGTAAAGGTTAAGTTACTAAGTCTCAGACATTAATGAACTAAAGTGTTAGACAACACATATATTCATATTATATATTCTGATAGTTGTTTCATCATTTAATGATATAAAACAAGTCACACAAACAAATGACTTCAAATGACATTGAAATATAAAATTATGACACACATGAAGAAACTTCAGTGAGTATAATGACACAATAAATACACGGATAGGTTATAATACAATGTACAGGGCGGTATACAGAAAGAGGAAGAACGACATAACAGATATTACACAGAAGAAGACAGTAAGATGACAAGATGAATTAAAAATCTACTAAAATATGTTCATGATGTACATGAGATAAAAAAATTATATCATAAAATCATACATAATGTATCATAATATTTAAAGTTGCAGAAAATAGTATCATACAAGACTGAAGCCATTCAAATCTGTTCACACAAAGATACAGATTGTTTCTTCATACAAGACTGAAGCCATTCAAATCTGTTCACACAAAGATACAGATTGTTTCTTCATCCAACAGATATCAACACACTATGCATTATTCTGTCTCATTTTTCTCTTTATTAGATATTAACACACTATGCGTTATTCTGTCTCATTTTTCTCTTTATTAGATATTAACACACTATGCCTTTTTCTCTTTATCAGACATTAACACACTACGCGTTATTCTGTCTCAGAGGAAGGCGAGTTTTCCCTCTAGGAGTTACATTAGAAAAGTTCATCTTTTTTGTCTTTTTACTCCCGAGGGGTCGTCCTTGTCTGTCATTCTCTTTACATTCTGATGTCTGAAATGTAATCAATACTTATTAATCAGGATAACATGTATATGTAATCATTTGGGGTTCTCCAATCTCATATATAAATGTATCTGTATAAAGGCATCATAGATTAGAACTTTTAGAAGCTTAATTTAAAAATGGTAAGTGGTAAATGGTAGTGCAATCTAATAATTAGACTGGAACTACTAGATAGGAGTACTAATATATATTATATAACATACAAGAACTATATTCAGTAATCATCAGTCATTTTAAAAATGTTGCAGAAATTGTACAAATTTTAAGGTAAAAGTTTCCATTTCCTACAAACTATAATCCCTCTTCTGATTTGATTTCTTTCATCACTGAACAGTCGTACACAGCTGAGAGATACCAGTAGGTAAGACAGTAAGTATCACATTATCAATACTTAGATAGTTACTAGAAAACTGAAGACTTACAGAACTGGATACCTGCTTTAAAGCAACAAGGGATATAGTACCCTACTGGTATAAGAGAACTACATGGTACCAGTACTGCTATAAGTGGTCAGTCTTACTATAAGAAGGATATCATACCTTACTAGTACCGCTATATGTTGATAGACCTGAGACTCCGGATGAAGAGTTGATACTTCCAGCATCACTGCGATCATCTTCAATCTCATTCTCACCATCAGGTAACACAGCTTCATCTTTACTTGTTCTCTGTAATGACACATATATATCATTAATTATAACAAGTACAATCATTCATTTAATCATATCAGAACATATAAAATATCACATCTCTAAGTGAACAGTAGAATTCCATTTTCTATATAAATAAAATTTGGTGGAATAAAATATTTTATCTATCTAGTTTTATTACAAGTATGCTTGATAATATAAACAAAATAATGAAATAAACATGAAAATGATATAAATGCGATTGTAATATCAACATGGTGATGACTATACAAACATGAAGATAATATAAATGTGATTGTAATATCAACATGAATTGATGATGACTATACAAACATGATGATGATATAAAAATGATTGTAATATCAGCATGATGATGACTATACAAACATGATGATGATATAAATGTGATTGTAATATCAACATGATGATGATATAAAAATGATTGTAATATCAGCATGGTGATGACTATACAAACATGATGATGATATAAATGTGATTGTAATATCAGCATGGTGATGACTATACAAACATGATGATGATATAAATGTGATTGTAATATCAACATGATGATGACTATACAAACATGATGATGATATAAATGTGATTGTAATATCAGCATGGTGATGACTATACAAACATGATGATGATATAAATGTGATTGTTATATCAACATGATGATGATATAAAAATGATTGTAATATCAACATGATGATGACTATACAAACATGATGATGATATGAATGTGATTATAATATCAGCATGGTGATGTCTATACAAACATGATGATGATATAAATGTGATTGTAATATCAACATGATGATGACTATACAAACATGATGATGATATGAATGTGATTATAATATCAGCATGATGATGACTATATAAACATGATGATGATATAAATGTGATTGTAATATCAGCATGGTGATGACTATACAAACATGATGATGATATAAATGTGATTGTTATATCAACATGATGATGATATAAAAATGATTGTAATATCAGCATGGTGATGACTATACAAACATGATGATGATATAAATGTGATTGTAATATCAACATGGTGATGACTATACAAACATGATGATGATATAAAAATGATTTTTATATCAACATGATGATGACTATACAAACACGATGATGATATAAAAATGATTATAATATCAACATGATGATGACTATACAAACATAATGATGATATGAATGTGATTGTAATATCAACATGATGATGATATGAATGTGATTATAATATCAGCATGATGATGACTATATAAACATGATGATGATATGAATGTGATTATAATATCAGCATGATGATGACTATATAAACATGATGATGATATGAATGTGATTATAATATCAGCATGATGATGACTATATAAACATGATGATGATATGAATGTGATTATAATATCAGCATGATGATGACTATACAAACATGATGATGATATAAAAATGATTATAATATCAGCATGATGATGACTATACAAACAAGATGATGATATGAATGTGATTGTAATATCAGCATGACGATGATATGAACATGAAACTCACCAGAATATCATCTTCATCCTCTTCAGAGTCAACCTCCTCAATTATTTCTATCGTATTTTCTGCTCTAAATCTGTCTAACAATACACCATGTTCGCTGGTACGCTTAATATTCCTTTTGATTACAAAATCTCTGCGCTGTGGAGTGGCCCCTGTCAAATATACAAGAACAAGTTTGATCTCCAATCAACAATTGAAAAAATGAAAGTATATTAAAAGCATTAGATACAGCAATATACAAAGGTAACAGCATTCCAAAATAATCAAAACAATACATTAGATGAAGTTCAAATCCGATAGCATTAAGTCGCCAATAATGAAAATTTTGAACTGTTTTACATCAAGACAATGTTATACTTTCAAATTCTACCTTCAAAACCAATTAATGTTATAAAAAACAACAGACTCCTAACAGTTAAATCCAGAGTTGTTTGTAGATGGTGGTTACCACAAATATCAATACAACAGTCTGCATGTTAATGAGTATATATATATGGAATAATGATTTATCAATTATACATGTCAATTAAACCAGTTAATAAGAAACATAAATTTACCGGTAGGGTTACAGTCAGTTATTTCTTCCTTTATATATTGTGTCATCTCTGTCTTGCATTTGTTTAATGTTTCCATCTGTCCATGAATAAATCCTTCATTGACTTCATGTTCCTCAGTAATTAGAGTTGTTTCTTGTTGAAGATCTGTTTCCATGGCAACTGAGTGTTTATCACATGTGTCCATCAATCTATCACACTGACTAAGAACTGCTTGTTTCACATCCTGTAAAAAACACACAAATCACTATCCTGTTATAGACAAATAAAGTGATCTTATACAAATATTTTGGCTTTATATAGTTCTACACAATTGAAGAGTCTATTTATATTTTTTACACTTTTATTTGTTTATCTGTTGTTTGTTTAAAGGCCCATTTGACAGCTATGGTCATTTCAGAGCTGCCCAAGAGAGGAGGGGGGGGGAGAGATACAGGAGAATAAGGCATTTATATCCCTACTCTTTTCAAATAGTTTTTCCTGGTTCTTTATTGTTCCAATGTATAGCTCATCCTTTTCCTGTGCATGACTAAGTAGTTGGGATAGGGACACTGAAAAAGCTTCCCTGAAATATTGAGAGGCGGAGCCAAGATTCAAACTACATGTTACTTCTCTCAACATAAAGCTGTGTGTTCATCTGAATAACTTTATACCAGTGCAGCTTTTAGTTTGTAACAATTCATATTTACTTTGATAAGCTATAACAAATGTATGATGAACATATCAAATAAACATGTACTTACCACATACCAAGAATCATTCATAAATGTTTGTTTGTTTGATGAAGTTTTATGCTCCTTTTCAACAGTCTGAGTCGTAGGAGGCGGACAGTACATCTAACCATTGTCCCTGGGAAGAACCAGTACTAGACTCCGATCCTCCGTAAACAACTTCCTTTGTCATATAAAGAGCCATGTAGGTGGGCTCAAACCCACAACCCTATATCAGAGCATTCATAAATGTGCCTAGTGTAGGATCTCTAACCACAAAACTATTATCCATCCTAATCTTAAACTCGACTGAGTGAACATATTGAAATATTATGTCATTACCAGGCTCACTTATTACTTATTTGATATCTCATGTTTGTTAACAGTAAGATAGGTTAGAACTGTTAGTATCAGACCACTGATCATTGACTTTCTTTGACCTAATAGTTTTAGTGCTTTGTTGCTCTCTGTTTGCCTGTGTGCCTGTTTTCATAATATAGACAAGTCCATTCCTCGAACGCAAAGAACTAATCGAGGGCTCAGCGCAACAGTGTTGTAACTCATATTGAAATAAGAACAAGTTACAACAGTGTTGCGCTGAACCCTCGTGATGTTCAGATCTATGGGTTTTGAGCCGCTTTTCAAAGATATTTCAGAACGTATGCATAAATTTGCGTGAGAAAAGTTAAGAAATACTTACATCAACATGCTTGTAATGTTTATTTAGTTCTGTGTTGAGATTTGTCACATGTTGTGTTGTGGAAGCATCACATGTTTGAGCATACTGGGTAGCTATATCACTAGTTACTTCTATATCACTGATAACATTCTGTTGTATCTTCTTACCAGACTCAGTAACTTCTCTACATGTATCTACCATCTGAAGTACATGTAAAATAACAGACTTTAACATTTAATCTGACAGAATACACATAAATGCATGTCACTGTTTTCACTAAAGCTATTAATACCATACATGTGAAAGCATATCAGTCATTTAGGGTAAACAAACCTAAATTATTTCCTTAAATAAACATGACGGCCAATTACAAGTATGTAACAATAAATACCAGAGTAAATAAAGATTTTATATATAACTAACCTTTGTAATACAATCTTGGGAAATTTTACAATGCTTCACTTCTATATTAGTCACCTCCTCCAAGCTGGACTCATTTTTGTCTTCAGCATGTCTTTTTTTCTCTCCAACACGAGAACAGAAACTTTCAGAATCAGCCTGTAACTTCTCTGACTGTGATTGTACCTGATATGAGATTTAAATAAACTTTTACTCTCAGCTGATATGAATAATGATGTAGTGTATCAGGGATGTGATGTAAAGACTGAATGAAGTTTTCACTGATATATATAAGAGCCTCCTGCAAGTTTCAAACTTGTCAATTAAGAAACCACAGGGCTTTTTTTCCTTTTATAACAGAGGCCGAAATTCGGTCACTGCCCAATTGCAAAAAGGCTGTTTTTTCCCAATTTGAGGCAAGAAATTCTCCAAAATGCAATGCAAATTGGTTGTCTAATCTTTTCAAAAGTTGGCCAAATATCACACTTGAATTTTCCAAATTGAAAGGCTAAGGCCCCCTCCCAAATTTTGGAAAAAATGCTGCCCACCCACCGTGGGTGTTGCCATAGTACGACCCTTTTTTTTCAAACGGGCATATAAAAATGGTAAATGAAACTTACAAGAGTTTCCATTTCTGTTACAGTTTGATAACTTTTTGTTCGTAGTTGTAAGATTTCTTGAAGTTTATCATCAATTATCTGAAATAACATAAAAAATAATTGAAAACCAGTACAATATACATGACTCAAGCAGGGCTATCAATTGACATCATAAGTCAAAGGCCAAATATGACCCTTGGTTGACAGTAATTTAACAATTTCTCATTAGTCAGAAGCCTTATTAAATGCAAATTTCAGGAGTCGAAATACCACTTTCAGATTCAAATGAATGCCCTGTCAAGTAATGTTCAATTGAAGTGCATATTATACAATATAAAAACTCATTGCCATACATGTCATGCTTATGACATGAATGTAGCAAAATGTAACCGTATCAGTCAAACATCATTTTCAGATTTCTGAGAATGACACTGAATTTAAATGATGGAAATAGTTTAAATTCATCCAGACAATGTGTATGTGTAGTTCTTGGAATGATTTTGTAAATACTGTATTAGTGGTTACCTCTGTAGTTGTCAATCAGGCCGCAGATATAAAATAATAATATCAGACAATATGAACTGTAATATGTCTGTCATAATTCATTATGCTCTTCATAATGCTCTACTATACTTTAACAATTCACCTTAACCTACTAACAACCCATTGTACTTTCAGACACAATGTATAAATTATGGTATTTTGCCACATCTACCCGACTATAGATAGTTTTTGATGATACCACAGCAATAACTTCCACAGATAACTGATATCTAAAACCCAGATATTTCATGAAAATCATAGAACTTAAACCCTGCAGAAATAACCACTATAATGATAGAACATATAAATATGTAGTTATTAGAATGCTCTCACCTTTTGTTCTGAACTATATTGTTGGTTCAATTGTTTTATGTTTTCCTGTAATGATTGAATCACAGAATTTTGTGACTTGGTGTGAGACAGAACCAAATCTTCAATCTCCTGAAATCTAGATTTCATCTGATTGGACCATTCCTGCAACATCTGCTCTTGTTTTTCTCTCTGAAAGTAAACCATACACCCAAATAATACTGATAGATTCTAGCTGCTATCCAATATGTTTGACTACCGTTGAATTTTTAATCATTTACAAATTGCAGATCAAGCTTACTATCAAATATTATCATCTTTGTTGTCTCCATTCATTTGGATTTCCCTTCATTTGCAAGACATGAGATGTTCAGTATTTTTATCATGGTTTAACCTTGTTGTTTAATGTTATCATAGGACACCATTCTAAATTCTTAAAAAAACACAACTGCAACTCGGTTAAATAGACACACTGAAGGAATAAATCTCACATTTTATACAGATCAAAACAATCTTTTAACACTTAAACAGACACACTGAAGGACTGAATTCCACATTTTTTCATTAGATTTCAGTGTTTTCAGATTTTGAATAATGATCTTATTGTGTGTGTATAATTTTGTGCAGGGTTTGACAAATCTTTTTCAGCCTACTCGTCCTGCGGAACATCATGATTAGAATTTAACTAGTTCTTCAGCAATTTTAACTAGTCCTAAGTCAATTTCTACTCTTAATTATGAGCGGACGAGTGGAATTGTCTAGCCCTGTTGTGGACGAGTGGATTTGTCTAGCCCTGTTGTGGATGAGTGGAATTGTCTATCCCTGTTGTGTTAAGTTTACTACCTGAGTATCTAGTAGCTGACTTGTCTCTTCTAAAGAGGATCCCATACTTCCTATCTGAGATAAGATGTCTCCAAATCTACCTTCCACCATACTCTGAATGTTGTGTAGACTATTAATCTGTTTGTTCTGAAAACAATAAAATCATGACTTAATTCTTAAGAATAAGATCTAAGCAATATTTAAGAAAGCCACATACATAGACCTTTATCTAATCCAATGTACTTAATTATTCTTTTTATGACTAATTGGTCAATACACCCTATGATAGACTGACAGTCTTGCATAAGTATGTGGAACTGGGTGGTCAGCAACTACTGCCTGTGGTTTAGATCTGTAAATTGTTAATGAGTCAATGGTTGGTGACAGACAATATCATTACTGACTAAACTTGTCACTCAAGGATTGGAGACAAAACCTGGTAGGAGTAAAATGTAAATGTAGACAAATCTTACCTTCATATCAGATGCCAAAGACTTCACATCATTAGTCCATGATGTAAGAACGTCTGTGTTTGTTTTCTGATGTTCTGTGACAACATCAAGTTGTTGTGTCAGACAGGACTGTAATTCTCGTATCTGTGTAGTCACTGAACTTATATTCTCCTTGTTTCTAGATAATCTTGTACCTGGTCAAACAAGACTAGTTTAATTAATGTAATATATTACACTAGATGGTCAGTAATATCAGGAAAGGATACTGCAATATTGTGATACTTGCATACTTATAACAACATTATTGAAATTATTGCAATATATTCAGGGGTGTCAATACAGCCAAAATAAAAATCCTGAAAATCATATGCAGCTGACCATTTTGCCAAACAAGAGGCTTTCAACCACATTGTTTCTATATTTAACTCAGTTCGTATTAAAGAAAATCCTTCAGAGCAAATCAAATTAACTACAGTTGAAACGCGATAGTCCGAAATGCGATAGTTCGAAAAATGCGATAGTTCGAAATCGTCCGTCAGTCCCGGCAAATTTCCTTCTATTTTCAATATAGATTTGATGCGAAAGTTCGAAATGCGCTAGTACGAAAAATGCGAAAGTTCGAAATGAAATTGAAGTCCTCAGATACTTGTTTACTCTATAAAACAATGCGTTAGTTCGAAGTGACTGTACGCTGTTTTTCACACCTATTCAATTTATTCGATAGTTAGAAATAATTGATTTTATTTGTCTACCACTTTGACACGTGTCATTGTTGAAAAGAAATCATTTGGCCATAAAACTGTGAAAATCTGAATTATAATAAGCGTATAAAATTATAAGCGTTTAAAATACATGCATATAGACTATAAAAGTCGTGTGTATACTTGGTAATATTGTTTACCGTACCGTAATCATTCGAGTAAAGGTCACACATGCGTATCAGACGTAGTTCAAACATATGTGGCTATCCAGGGAAAATACTTTCATGTGTAAGACAAAGTCATGTACATGTTTAGCAAAGATATATGACCAAATAAATGACGAGAAAATGAAAAAAAAATCGGCGCCATTTTGTTTGTTTTGTGCTAAGTAATCCGGGAAAAGTACGAACCGTATTGTTTTTAAGATAAACTTTACGAGAAAGATTTATTTCCCTTGTGTGTTTAGCTTTCATTTGCAAAGCTTGTCTCAGGTAAACAATCAAATTCAGCTTGTTCCGACTTTGACTGTTTTCAGCCGCGGAAAATTCGGTTCGAGCAGAAACATAATCAAAACGTGTTGAAATCACGCTTCAACGGGCGGGGTCATCACAATATTCCAGACTTTTTCTCATAAACAAAAAGATGCGATAGTTCGAAAAGTGCGATAGTACGAAATTTTCGGACGTCCCCGTGGCATTTCGAACTATCGCGCTTCAACTGTATTTATAGCCATTTCTTGAGATATTTTCATCATATAACTAATTCTGTTCAGAAACCATAGCTCCAGCTCTTTCAGGACAGATATATCCAGAATATTGTCACCCCTGTATACTGTAAACAATATACATAACACAAACAACATCAGATCATAGACTTATTGTCTTTATTTATCATTCTATGATGAAAGTGTACAAGACTTACCAAGTTGTTCTGTAATTTTAGAATGAAAGTTGCCATGCTGAGCGCTATATTTCTGCACATCATCCAAAGAGTGTTCAATGTTTGTACTTAACACCTCCTCAAAACTCTGCAATACTTCCTTGTTTTGTTCATCTGTCGTCTTTAAACGATCAATCTTTTCATGCAGACCTTTCACATCTGATGTAGACTCCTCAACAGTATTCAAAAGCTGTAAAAGATAAACAGCAATATTATACTGTGACAGAAATAAGTCAATCAAATATAAACCTTATCAAACAAGACTTAACTTTAAGTATAAGTGAGGTTTACAGACTGGTTAGTCAGCCAGGTACCAGAACACTTCATCATGCGTTATTTATTTCTTGACGATATAAATGAAAGGATAAATGTTGGCACAAGCCCCTCACTGCTGTAAGATTGAATACCCTCTCTGACCAGATAAATTTCACGTGAGGGAGCTGGCCAGCTAGTTTATGTAAGGTCTGTGGTTCTACCCAGGTGAATGCCTAGAGTCTTCCTCAACTACTAAACTTGGAAAATGATCCAGACTGTTGATAAAAGCTGAGTAAAGACTTCTTTTCTATCAATATAAAACTAGGAGAGTCTAACACCAACCTAGCAATCATCAAAACAGACATTCTAAACAACTTTCATCACAACTTGATAACAAATCAGCTCTACAGTGTTATCAAGGTTATTTCGGCGCAGCTGTATTAAAATTGATTTTGACCTACATAAATTTGTAACCAATGAAATTGTTAGATACAAAATCTTAAGCTGAAGTAGGAGTTTTCTCATTGGTTAAAGGCTATTTTGTTACAAATTTTTAGGGCAGAAACCATTATTATTTGTTTTACTGCCTCTTAAAATAATGCAATAATAAAAGCCAAAAAAAAAACACATCAATACAACCACACATTAAACATCAAAACGTTTGACCATGACAAATCATACTATATGGAAGTCATACACAGTAAATAAGATAGATATGTTATATATAATCTAATTTAATGAAAAACAGTATGTACACTTATAGCATTCAACTCAAGATTTTATGTCTTCAGCCTTAACTGTTAGTAAGCTGGAGAAGGTCACATGAAGTTCAATTTTTAGATCAGCAATGTTATTGTATACACGGACGATCCCATTTGCAAAGTGTAAACAATTTCATCTTATTCCAGTTATGAATACATGAGATATATAATCTGCTGTGTTAGTTATCTAAGTACTAATTTTCTACTCTATGTAAGCCGATTATCTTTTTTAAAAAGATATTTCTTGTTTTCAATCAAAACTGTGACTTCTAGAGTGGTAATAGCCCCAAAGTGCGGACAACGGACATCAGACATTGACTGATCCTAATAGCTCACTACATGCTCAGATGAGCTTAAAATCTAGCATTAAGACCAATTTACGGTTTTATAACCTTGAATGGTGGACTGAATAATAGAAATTAAAATAAAATAATCCACATACTGATGATGCGTTATCATAGAGCACTTCCTCTGTTTTCAAATGTTCAGACACCAGAAACTTCTGTTCATTTCTATCTTGTTGAGTCATTTTCAGATTCACTTTGGTTTCTTTTAGATTTGTCTTGGTAACCGACAGTTTCTCTTTCGTAAAAGTCAATTTGTTTGTTGTCTGTACTAATTCTACTTTGGTCTCAGAAAACAAACTCTGAACCTGTAAGACAAGAAATTCTTCAAATAATAATATTGATACATCAGGATGTAATGATATAACTCCAACAAAGATGGAGTCAAGTCACCCAGCCGCCTGCAGTACATCAAAACAAGAAGATGCGCTCAATTAATGTAAATACCCTTAGTGGAAGCTTGACTTAACCTTGTATGGACGGACAAGGCAATCACCATATGCCCCCCCACCATTTGATGCTGGGGACATACTAAACAGGACAAGTTTACTTACTTCAGTAAACCATGTAATTTGTATGAAGTATTTGTTAAATTGTAATGAAACAAATTCATGCTAATGTGCAAATTATTCCCTGTAGCAGGGTTCTCAATAACAGCAGGCTGCAGGCCAATTAAACCGCTTAGAAATGTGTTTGGGCCAGTAAGAAATCTCAAAAATTTGTAAAATATTGCTAGAAAATGCCCGGACCCCCTCCCCTCCCTAGCAGGCCTGTTAGTCTAGCTTTGGGAACCCTGCTATATATCTGAACTAGTTACTAAATGTATATTGATTTATAAACAACATTTAAGACTCAATCAATAAAGTTAACATTCAATCAAATACCTTAGCAAGCTCATCAGTCAAAGCATCTTTTAATGATGAAAGGTCAGCGATTGTAACAGACCGTGCTTTCAGCTCAGACTTCATAGATCTGTAATATATTAAAATATATGTATAGCAATCATAAGAAGCAAAATAAAACGCAACAAAAAAGCCATAGAATATGAACACACTTGATACTGATCGTTTAATATGTGAAAGTTAGGAGAAAATCCCACAAGAATGATCAGTTGTGAGGACAAGCATTATAAAAGTGAGCAAACGACAAAAACTGCCAAAAATTATTGAAACAAAAAACCTGAAAATATGTGCTTCAACACTTAGTACTGAACATTATGTCTGTTTTGTAATATCTGCTTAAGAAATGTGAAACTTTCACCCATGTAAACAGTTTCATACAATTAGGGGGCATTGGACAGAATTTGATTTGAACACTTTGTTCCGATATAAAGTGGTACTTACTGGTAATGTTCTTCTGCAATATAGAAACCATTCTTTTCTCTGGCAGCTTGTAAATCTCGTCTCAATTTGTCAATTTCTTCAGTATATTCCTAGAAAATACAAATAACACTGGTTAGAATAAGAAGTTTACCATTTTAGATATATATAACATAACACAAAGATCAACATAGGAAGATTTTGTATTGAAATACAGAATAAGAATGTATAAACTGATAAGGTATATCTAATACACATTGAAAAGTTCTTTTACATTTAAACAATGTTCACACTGATGTTTTTCTCTTGTAAAGATTAAAGATCATAATAAACTGCATGTACCTTGATTAAAGTTTTCTTTGTGAGTTTCTGGTTGACTTCTGGTCTATTTGTGATGTTTTTAGCTCTGTGGGCATAATCCAGTGTACTTAATGTTTCCTGTATAAAAAACAAATTGAATAAAAATTAACAAAACAATTTATATATACAGCAAGCTAGTTCCTATATGGTTTAATATAAACTTACCTAACATTGAAACTTGGTATTTGTACTACAAGCTAGCTCCTATATGGTTTAATATAAACTTACCTAACACTGAAACTTGGTATTTGTACTACAAGCTAGCTCCTATATGGTTTAATATAAACTTACCTAACACTGAAACTTGATATTTGTACTACAAGCTAGCTCCAATATGGTTTAATATAAACTTACCTAACACTGAAACTTGATATTTGTACTACAAGCTAGCTCCTATATGGTTTAATATAAACTTACCTAACACTGAAACTTGATATTTGTACTACAAGCTAGCTCCTATATGGTTTAATATAAACTTACCTAACACTGAAACTTGATATTTGTACTACAAGCTAGCTCCTATATGGTTTAATATAAACTTACCTAACACTGAAACTTGATATTTGTACTACAAGCTAGCTCCTATATGGTTTAATATAAACTTACCTAACATTGAAACTTGATATTTGTACTACAAGCTAGCTCCTATATGGTTTAATATAAACTTACCTAACACTGAAACTTGATATTTGTACTACAAGCTAGCTCCTATATGGTTTAATATAAACTTACCTAACACTGAAACTTGATATTTGTACTACAAGCTAGCTCCTATATGGTTTAATATAAACTTACCTAACATTGAAACTTGATATTTGTACTACAAGCTAGCTCCTATATGGTTTAATATAAACTTACCTAACACTGAAACTTGATATTTGTACTACAAGCTAGTTCCTATATGGTTTTGTTGCTTACAAACGTATCATGATATTTATACCTTGTAAATTTATAACTTAAACATTGTTTTATGTTTTTAATGTAATTAGGCAATAATGCTACATTAACAACACATTCAGATATTAAAATAAGAGCCCAACAAAGATAAAAAATTTACGTGATACTTTAAGATTGATATCACAAAAAAACAAAAAACAAGAAGTGTTTGTCGAACACGGATGCCCCCTAAGGGCCAACTGGATAGTAAGACCTTGACCTTCAACCTATTAAACTTGAAATCAAAAGGGTTGATCTACATGTGGTTGAACAACCTCCCAACCAAATCAGAAGAGCTTAGGTCTAATCGTTCTCTAGTTATATGCCCTTTTCTTTGAAAGGGGCCTTAATAAATGAATGAAAGATTACCTCCAGATTAATAGAAGCTGCTGATATTGTAGCAATAATGGATGTCTTTGTTTTACCACCGAGGGAATCTTGTAATATACGAGTTAATTTACTCTCCCTGAAACAAGAATAAATCGTATCATAATCTGATAAAAAACTTTCCCAAATAAAGCATGTCAGGTATTAATGTAACAAATTACCATGCAATATAACTGAATTGGTAGTTTGAATGGCACATTGTATCATTTTTTGCCTCAGTGTGTACTAAATACTGGTATACTGATATTCTCATGGTAATGACTTCAGCAATAAATGTTTTTTGTTTGTTATAAAACAAAAAATAATAATCCAGGAATCAGCATTAAATTATTAAAAATAATGGTTGCTATATGTCAGAAACTCCATTTACCTGTATGGAATATGAGGTGCATGCTCTACTAAGGCTGTGATGACTCTACCAAGTGTTAGAAGACTCTGGTTGATATTGCCAGCTTCTCGTGCTCTCTTATCTACAGCCCCTGAACGACCAATGTTCTCACTACCAGCCAAATCAACCTGTAGTAAATATCATATTCAGCTAGATGCTCATATCATTACAGTATCTATTATCACCTTTTTATCTTGACCAAGCCAAGTATTGTTTATCAACATGATGAAGGCCTAAATGTAGGTGAGTCATGTTTTCTCCTTAACCATTTGACCAAGTTAATGCCAAATCACTTTTCTGTCACATATGATTCACAAATCAAACATGCTTTAGGAGAACAGGTAGCTGCTTATGGAATGAGAACAGGTAAGTACTCATAGTTAATAAAAATATACTGAACTGGTAAAACTGAATGATCTAAGGCTTGAAACTGCAGAGAAGATGTAACTATGCATGTATAACTGATATCAGAGCCACAACACAGGAATGATACTCAATAGCATACCATAAAAGAAATCCATTATTTTCTCAAAAGACTGAAAGTGATTACTAATAAGCTGTATGTTCCAAGATAAAAAGCAATAAATGATCTTAATACTTTTATCTTTAATCATTGCAGAGGTAAATGATAGTGACATGAAAGAATTACAGCTGAAAAGCTTACCAAGTGAAGTTTTCCTGTTTTCAACAATTCTTCTCCTTCCATTGTATTCTCCTTTGTATGTATGGTGACAGTGAACACAGAATGAGAACGACTGAAATATACCGGGAAAACTATTATAGACAGATTAAAGGCCCCACTAAATAACTAACTGTTTAGTAAATGTCTAATAAAAAGATCTAGAAACATGAATTTGAATGCTCAAGTAACAACAGTCAACACATTGCTTAAAGACATTGAACCAGGATAGCTGTAGTCATGTACAAAATGTAACTTATAAACCAGCAGAATGGCTGTGAATTTCGAATGACTGGGGGATTAAATAAGAGTCCAACACTTACACAAACTAACATTAAGGACCAGAACCTATATAATGTAACCATGACAACAAACATACCTAGAGAATGCATTCATCAAAGTGGCTGCAGTTTGTCTTCTACATGCTCCTCTTTCAAGAATCTCATACACCTCATCTTTACTCTTCACAACTATTTCTTCTAATCCCTGTATAATCACTGAACCCTGAAACATACATAAAATTCAGGACTGACCTCTTTTCTAATAGCTTTATTGAATTCTAACTATCAGGTTACCCTTGAAAGCATATAACTGTCCATACTTTTGTGTCAGTCATTTACATCATTGTTAGGAAACGCATGCAACTATTTTAAAAAATAATAGACAATGTGCATACCTTTCTGGTATTATCTTCATATATTTTCAGTCGTAATGGATCTACAGATGACCCCAGAAGGTCAAATAATTCCTCATTATACAGCTCCAAAAATGACACACGGACAGAAAACTCACATTCTTGTGCCTGAAAAAATACCAAGATTAGATAGAAAGCTGAATCATCAATTTGTAAATTTATACACAACAGATTGTCAAATGTGCCATCTTGTAAAATGTATTAACTATGGTGAACTAACACTTAATTTGGGAAACATTGTAAACTAAAAACTATACTTATAGCCAAGCAGACCATATTGCACAGTTACAGTGCTCCAGATAATTTTTGAGGACCATGAGTATTTTACTCATTGAAATGGATGCATAAAACAGCAAAATAAAGCCAATCAAATGAGTATTTTGCAATCAACCATACTTTTTATTAATTAATTTAGTACACATCAAAACAGTTTTGGTTTCTTCACTACTGGCTTATTGTTAGCCACCATACAATTTTTATGTACCGTAATCCGCACATATGTGTATAATAGGCATGCAAAAAATCAGAAAAAATCCAGGGGAAAAATATATTCATGTGTGAAACGCAAATAACTTTTTAGCAAAGAAAAAAATGACCATAGAAATGACAAAAATATTGAAAAAATCTGCACTATTTTTTTGTGCTACGTAATTATTACGAAAACGTGGTAATAACTTTGGTAGTATAACATCGTTTAATTTCGGTTAATCTTTAATTTCTCAACTTATCAACGCCTCGATCATCTCATAATTAGCGGCACGATTGGCAAACATGTAGATTTACAAACTTGACTCGACGAAATCCTGGAAAAGTACGGAACCGTATTGGTTTTAAGATAAACGTAATTATGAAAGATTTATTTCCCTTAGTCGTTGCACATTGCATTTGCATAATCATCTCTGGTGAACAGTATAAGTTTGGTCTGACTTTGACCGTTTTTTTAGCCATGAAAAATTTAGATCGACATCTACACCTCCGAATTTTGGGCCTGATTTTACGAGTGATGGACTATACATGCGCAAACTAAAAATGAAAACATATTTTTTATTATTTAATATGCGTATTTTAACGCACAGATATTTATTTGTATGCGTATCTGACCATTTCTGATGCATATTTTACGCAGATACGCATGCTATCTGGACTACTGCAGTTACCATCTTATTCATAACTTGGAGTGACATGATGACTCTCCAAACTTAACTAGCTTTTGTCTAGTCATTAGATTGCAAGAAACCTCATAAAACTTAAAAGAAAGTGTTGTTCAAATTTACCTGCAATGAATCAAATAAATGTGCAAGAGCTCTGGGAATAATTCCAGTCAATGGATCTTCTTCCCAAGACAAGCTAGGGTCATCTGACCTCTCTCCTTCCATTGTAAATGTTTTACCTGTGCCAGTTTGTCCATAACTGAAATAAATAAATAAATAAGTAATAAAACTATGAGAGGATAACATTAGTGTCAGAACATTTAGTACTAGACATACATCATACAGTAATTATAAATACAGTTTTTAAAATTGCCATACCCGTGATGGTATCTTATTTAACAAACTAAATTAATAATTAAGTAATATTTACTGGTTGCCTAAGTCACATCATTCAGCTGCTAAATTTCTTCTTAAGTAGAGCAAATACAACAATGGTCTTGGTTAAGTTATAAGTACTTACGCAAATATTGTGCAGTTATATCCACTAAGGACTTCCTGTATAATTGGACTAACAACACTCTTGTAGACTTCTTGTTGTTTTCCATTTTGAGCAAAAACATGGTCAAATGAAAATGTCTTTGTGGTAGGATTGACCCCAAGGCGTTCCTTTACTGTAACTTCTTTCTTTTCATCATTGGCTGAAACAACTGAATATGATCCTTGCTTCCTTTCAGAAGTATTGAAGGGCCTGAAATCAAACAATGATAAAATATTAAAAAGTTAAAACTGCAAAGTGCACACTACACTGGAACCTTTCTAATCTGAATCATCACTAAACCAACCTACTGGCCCTGCTCAATTTGTTTACAATGTCTACCATGAAATTTACAGATCTAATCTACCAAACTTAACATTGTTACTGTTGTAGATTGTCCATAGACCCTGCAGAGAATTTTGAAAAAAAAAAGAAGAAAGTCTGTCCACCTTAAATTTCTCTGCAGGGTCTATGGACAAACTACGATAGTAACAACCCTAATTGTGGTACTGATAGATTCGGAAAATTGTCGGCTGGAACATGGGCTACATAGAAAACTCAAATGCAGGGTCTATGGACAAACTACAACAGTAACAATGCTAATTGTGGTACTGATGGATTCGGGCAATTGTTCAAATTTGTTGGCTGGAACATGAGCTACATGAAAAACTCAAAACACTTGCACTTTCGAAGAAAAATACGACTTTCTTGGGCGTCACCATTGTTCTCGGCCCAGTGGTATTAAAACAGTATATATACCATGTGACTAAAGACCTTGTTAAATTAATTGGACTAATTCACGATTATTGTAAATTCTGTTGATTTTTTAAAAGCAAGGTATAGCAGTCACTGGGGTATTTTTGTTTGAATTGTGTTTCCACACATGAATATGCAGTTCTTTGTAAGGACTAAGGCTGCGAGGATGACTTCCAAATTTGTTTATGAAATCGGCCAACTGGAATGCTGAAATAATAAGGCTATCTGGGCTGCTTTGAAATGCCCATAGCTGTCTAATGGGCTGTTAAACAACAGATATATATACAAACAGCATACTGTTTAAAGACATTGAACCAGGAATGTGACTTATATCCAGCAAGGCCCATGTTTCCACAGCAGGGGGTAATAAAACAGGGTCATTGAAAGACTAGCTTCAGTTTACATAATTAGTTACTATATGCTTATAAAAACCACAGACGCTTGTTTAGAAAAAATTACCCCACCCACCATGTTCGCTCTTATGACTACCAATGTATACATACATAGAAGATAACAAGCTCTAAACGAAAGCAGAACACATTTTTTGGGTTTATTAACAAACGAAAGGTAAACTTACATTGGAATCCGGTTTTGCTTATTTAAAACGGCTTTTCTTTATTAACTGACACGCTTTCCACGGTCTACTAAACTAAATATCGTAGAATTCCACCTTTTTCACGTTTTGCACTGTGGGGGCTGTTGCCATCGAACATTTGTCACAAAAACGTAAGCAGGCGACAACTAGACTATTAGCGCGTATCGCGGTTTGTCTGGTTCCCTGCATTTCGTAACTACGATAACGCAGTGTAAGGGGCCGATTACCTGGACATATTGGTGTTGTGTTGAAACGGTGTGTCGGCTGAATTTCGGGTGTTTTGGACATTTAAATATTTCACATTTGTAAGTATTTTATTATTTGTATTTTTTACAAGATGTTTTGGACTTTAATATACACATTTGTAAGTATTTTTCTCCCTTTCTTTGTAATATTTCACTATGTTAAGTAAAAGTCAGGCGTATTTCTATGCGGCTGCTGTCGCTGGTCACAATATTGTGTTGACTGGTCAGGGTGGTAGTGGAAAATCTTACGTTTTAAAAAGAATTGCTCAAGACATGACCGCTCTGGGTAAAAGTGTCGCAATTACCTGTAGTACAGGAATTGCTGCAACTCAGTATGACAATGGTGTAACATTACATAGGTGGTGTGGCTTTGGGGATGGGGGTATTGAAAAGAAAGAATTAATAACACTTGTATGTTCATAAATTCCACAAATGACTCACTGTCACACACACTAATACTATATAACAATAAATTTGTCCAGACACAACAAATGTTCATAGACTCTTTTAAATAACAAGTAATAATTGAAATGTAAAACATATATTTTTTTATGCATATACTGTTAAGATAATCTATTTAAACCGGTAGTCCAAATCGTTAAGCAATAATAGAGAAACAAAAAGAACATAAAATGAAAGGAAATAACTGCAAAAATAAAATTAATTGCAATTAATGTCAATAAAAGATGATTGTCACACCAGCGATGACAGACTTTATAGTGGAACCTTAATTATTAACATATCCCCCTAACTAAGTAAAATTAATTTATGGTAAAACACAACTTCTCGATTAAAGTGTAATGTTTTTCTTTAAATAACATATGAACAAAACAATGTGTATATGACACCAACCTGTTTAATTTTATTACTAATATAACTCGTAATTAATATTTATAGGTATTTAAATTTAATAAGTAACTAAAGAATTTTATAAAATACTTACCAAGACGCACAATGCTTTGAATTCCACATATTGAACAAAAGATTGTCCGAAACTAAAATTCGATTTGGGTACCAAACTGATGTATGTGTATATTGCACAGGAACGACAACTCTGTGTGGATATTGACCATATACGTGACCGTAGGTCAGGCGGAAACGCTTTAAAATGTCTAAAAATAGCATTTTCTCGATCGCAGCAGCCCCCGATACAAAATAATTGGAAATCGTCGGAATTTACACTTGTATTTGCAAGTTTGAGTGTGAGAGCGGCGTTGATAGAATTAAAAAAGATGTAATTGTGCATAGAAGCCAGAAATTATGACGCAAGTGCAATATTTGTTTGAAAAACCCAAAAAATGTGTTCTGCTTTCGTTTAGAGCTTGTTATCTTCTATGTATGTATACATTGGTAGTCATAAGAGCGAACGTGGTGGGTGGGGTAATTTTTTCTAAACAAGCGTCTGTGATAAAAACAACAGGAATTTAGTCACATACTTACTATCACCATAAATCATAAAAATTTATGACCCAAGTTTTTAAAGTCAGGGGTTGTAACAGGACAAGATTCTCAATCCTGAAAATTAGCCGGGGGTCTGGGGAGCAGCAGGGTCGAGGGCAGAGCCCTTGTGGGGGGTACAGGGGGGCAATGCCCCCCGAAGCAAAACGATTTTGAGCTTCTTCAGGTGCTTCTGTAATGCATTTCAGCAATACAAATTCATGATTTTTAAAAAAAACTCACTGTTTTTCTCTCAATATTTCTAAAAAATAGTTATACACAGGGATTTTTAGCTATTTTTTTAGCCTATAATGGGTCATATTCCCAATTAAAAATAGTATCCTTCTTTCCCAATTCATAGACAAAAATTCCCAATTGAAACTTCCAAAAATAACTAAAATCTCTTAAAATGAGAGATCTTTCACTGTAAAAGACATTCAAAATTGGAATAAAACATATTTTCCCAATTTCTAACAAAACACTGAAGAAATTACCAATCCCAGGGGTATGGGTCATGTTCCCAAAATACTGGGAAAAAAACTGACACAAGATGGGAGACTTAATCCTTGGAACTTGCTTGAAAGATTCTTCAATTTTGCTACCCCACCCACTAACTTTTGCAAGTTAATTCATAGTAATGACATATATCAGCCAATTCATGTTTATAATCAAATAATGTGCACACAATTTTTCAATGACAAGGTCATAGGGATCGAATTCCTTCACAATATTTCTTACCTCGATTAATGGGGTTGAAATAGTTCGGGCCGAATCAGTGTCGAAATGTAATGCTACCTATGTTTAAAAAGTTGCTGATAAGTATTCATTTGATAGGACCCATTTAATCAACGAATTGTCAACGATTTAAAAGTTCATAAGCTTCGATTAACTTCGAGTTTTAAGCTAAATATTACTCGAATTTTCGTTCTGCAATTGCAAATACTCTTGTGTATATAGACGCTTGTTAACCAAGCGTTAGTGAATAGGAAAAACGCCCAAGTGATCCAGATGCTGGGATGTGCTAAAAGCCACCCCAATCCGTACCCCCCCCCCCCCCCAAAAAAACTCCTCGGATTTACATCGATCTCAAAAGTGCCCCTGGCGGCTTTAAATCGGAATATTACAACCCCTGTAAAGTCTACAGACCGTGACCAGAGAGGATTAATCTGATTAGGGGCAGTTAGTTCTGGCTTACCAAACTTTAAAAGCCGCCTTTTTAATATTTTTTTGCTTTTTATGCGGCATTAAAGTTTTGGATCAGACCCGTTACGAAACCTTACCAGAATAACAAGCATTATTGTAACCTCGCTGAAATACACAAATACGCTTTTAATAAAAGTTTTATTATATAAATCTTGGCCATAAATCGATAAAACAATTATTTCACTATCGCTTTATACCCTATACAAAATTAAAATATCAATACAGCCAACAAATTTGATTCTTTCTCTGCGAAATAGCATTTGCATAAACTTTCATCCGCCATGAAACTTAACAGCTTCGCGAGATCTCATATGACGTCATTCGCGCGAACCGCTTAGAAAACATGACATGTGTATATTTACATGATGGTTGGGGATTGTTTTTCGTATTTGTTTATTTCCTATTAAGTAAATACATTGAATAAAGAGTAATAATTGTTTATAAGTATTAACAAGGACTTATATACATACATGGATTCGCAACTTCCGTATTAACCGTTTAAAGTAATCAAATCCCGCGATAATAAGACGTGAATCAACGGGAATACAAGCTATTGTTTACAAAAGCGAAAATACGAAAATATCCGTGATAATCCGAATGATAATAACAGCGAAAATATCCGTGGTATTCCGAATGTTTAATCTCGGAGACGACAGGATTATAATAGATGTCCGCCATCTTGGAATTTAAAATGTTCGACTGATGCCTTTTTCAATGCTTATACTTAAGACTTTGTGGATTATAAATGTATCTCAATATCTTTAAGGAATTTGTTGCATCCTTTACCAATTTCCCGTGCCCAATTGACAGAGTTTTTTAGTATAATCAAATTCGTAAACACCCAATTACAGCTGTCGGACATTGCCAAGTATATAGCAATGCATTGTGGGATCGCCGAACGATATCGTTTGAGCTATTTTTAGCAGTTGCGAATCCATGTATGTATATAAGTCCTTGGTATTAATGGGTTATTTATTGGACCTCCAGAAACAAATAAGACATTTGTAAACAGATGCTGCGGTTGGCAAATGCTGCGAGGTTAAAAGCACATGGTATTGCTTTCTTACCGGTTCGCGCCGACGACTCTCGTAGTCACGTGATTAAACATTACATGGCAAGATGCTGCGTAGTGATGAAATTATAGACCTGCCTGATTTTCTTAGGTTGTTTTATGTGTAAAACTAGGTTTATCTCTTCGATACTTTCCTTAAGAGATTGGACTTCTTGTGGATTTTTTAGGGGGGTCACGTATATAGTAGCTGGCTATTCAATGTCTTTAAGAATCATGGAGCAGACCCTATTCTAAAAGGCTGTCAGACATTGCCCTAAATGATCATCCGGTCATCGTTTGCTACCCCTTTTTATCCATCAAATTCTCGATATACAGTGTTCAATCGTGGGACGCAATATAATAAAATCATTCAAAAAAACATACCTTAGTCGAACTGCTACTTGAATGTGTTGATTTTCCAACTTATCTTTATTTTTTGAAGCGGGAGGCATCTTTACATTTATTTGTGTTTGTATCTGATCGTCCGGAAGTGATTTCGAATTTCGTCGCAAAATATTAACCAATCATACACGTGTATTATAAAACCCGTATGTTCATTGGTCAATTTTCGAACGTTCAGTCTTTAATGCGAAATGGAAACATTTGCTAACTAGACGAACTGACAAACTTAGCGAAACGATTTTTACGAATTTGCTTATAATTAAATTCAGGGATACTATATAATATAGCATCCCTGTTAAATTGCAGTATGACTTTATGTCTTGAACTGTACAATATTAATTTGAGTTTTACATTATTTTATATTGTTATTTATGTAATTATGCGATGCTAATAACAAAGTTATATCGGATTCTGGACTAATATGTTTTAACAAATTATAATTAATGCAAGCAATATACAGTTAATAATCAATAGACCATGGCATAGTCTCCGTGTCAATCTCAATTTTAAAAAAACATGCTTTGATAAAGTCAAGATAAGTCGCCAATTAAGCAGTTGTTATGCAATATTATTTAACACGACCGTCTGACTTCCTGGACCCTTATATGGCAGAAATACTCTATGGATCATATCACCGAAAGGGGTCAATATATTCTTGACCACTTGTGTCTGATACCATGTTTACAATATACAGCATGAATCATAATCTTAGTTCTGGTGTTATCACAAAAGAATTTCATTTAACAAAATAAATAAATAACTTAAATGTCATTTGACTAAATGATACAAGTACATTTTGCATGTATGAGAAATATCTAATGGAAAAAAGAAGAAAATATGCTTTTTAAAGAAATTGATTCATATAATACCGATCGATGCATATTATGTATACATATGAATTTTCTTAACAACAAAAATATAATTATACACATCAATTTTTAGAGTAATTCATTTTTTTATAATTAATATTTTTTGTTATTTAATACGAAGAGTGCCCGTTGATTATACAATGGTAATCTTTTTAATTTGATTCTGTAACGAATGTTCAGCGAATAACTTCTAGCATTAAAATGGTATAGATCTTTGCATACATTTATCAGATGTACGGACATTCCCGATGTTTCTCGATGAACAGCAACCAATCAAATAGCCAAAACGGATTGACCAATCAGAGCGCCGTATATTTTAGACCGTACCTGTTCCTTTGGTGCGTGCACAACATGGAAAGGGAGTCAGTTTATCATGCAGATAGTTTAATTTAGAGTTAATACAACTTCCTACAGGAGCGAAGTTTAAATGTGTATGATAAAGCCATCCTTCAAAAATTAAAGCCTGGTTTATCATCATTAGGATTCAGATTTTGACCGTTAAGTTTGTATAGTCTTGACACAATGTACATCTTAATTAGACCAAGACCAATTGACCACAAGTACCAAGGAAAGACTACTCCTTAAGCTGTTTGCTTGGAAGAATACGCACGTCTATTCCTCATGCACGTGACTAATATACACCTTAGCGATAAGATAATCAACTGCTGAGGTATGTTGTCATGCACACTGACTTCCATTCGAGAGCGCTTTCTATTAAATCAGCTTCTTGTTTACAGACTATTAACAGTGGAAAACCAACATAATCGCATGCTTTTAAACCTCTTTTTTGTAGTTATTTTCGAATTTTGACGTTTGATGCGCAACATGGCAATAGAAGATGGTGTGTTGATGCGGATGATTTTTGGGGGGTAATATTTTGTGGTTAAACATACATACAGTACTGTATATTTCAGTGCATTTTTATAAGCGATCTTTCAAGCCACCAACTTGATATTTGGGACAATAATTTCTCGTTTCTTTCCGAGCATCACCAGTTTGCAAATCATTTTCGACACTGGAAAACGTTGAAATCACCAACAACAAACATTGTATATACGCGTGGAGCTGTTGCATTGTATTTTATTGCCTTTTTGTTAATCTGTATCATAATTCTCTCGAGTGTAATATCTTTGAGAGCACCCGGAACCCTATTTCAACTTTTCTTCTTTTATACTGTGAGACACGACGGTATACAAAGTACAAGAATGGCAATATTGCGTTTATCCCGCGATAAATTACACATGTCGAGGGCTCAGCGCAACACTGTCGTAACTTGTTCTTATTTCCACATGAGTTACGACACTGTTGCGTTGAACCCTCGATGTGTGTCCTATTATGTTAATGCTGATATCATAACGTTAGAATATTTCTTAATCCATGCAACGGACTGTCATATCCTTCCATGAAAATTGTACAAAATGTCGAGAAGTTGTGAAGACGTTGCCGACTCCTCGTGGATGGGTAAGTTAATATTGGTTAGAATACAGTCCTGAAAACAGGTTAGATGAACCGACCGTCATTATTAAGCTGAAAAATCGTTGTAAAATGGCTTGAACACACTGAAACTTTTGCATTAACTCGGTCGCTGGACAGGAGGGCGTTGTGCATGCGTGGGGGGAATATACGGCATCCGTTTCGTAACTTAGTTTCATAATCCAACACAAAACAGTAATAAATATGTTAATTATACCAATGGTGACCTTCATCATGAATAAATAGTGCTCAGGTGGGTGACAAGTATATGATTAGTTCAGCACGCCATTTGATATCAAATACTAATAAAACACTACATTTTTATGCTTACTTTCAGTTGATGATCCTCCATTAAATGTTAATTGTTCATGTGAGATATAAATATCGTAATGTCTGATATATGTCACTATACTGACTAAAATGTTAATGATCTACGATCAGTGTAGGTAACAACACATCGATTGTAAACGTTTATATAAGAAAATACACTTTTAACATAAGGGCAAGGTATAAGAATAGGCATGCAAGGCAAATTTATTTATAGATTTGTACGTAATTAAGTACCGTCATCTAGCATACAATACATACAGACAAAAATGATATTCGATCACATTAAAAAAATGTAAACAGTGAAATATACGAGTACGATAGATACAAACATAATGAAATATACGATAGATACAAACATAATGAAATATACGATAGATACAAACATAATTATGCTAATAATTATATAGATGGAGAGTGGGGCCTGGTTATACAGTAATACCGTTTCTAATATCTAAAGCATATTTTATGAATCTAGCAAGAATATTTAGAGTTAACAAATCTATATATTTCATGAGTGTACTGAAGTTGATTACCGAATGTCTCATACATGAATAACATGGCAAATACGTACAATGTAACTAGGTGAGCTTAAATCTACTATCATTTATACAATAACCACTGTATTTTATTGTACTTGAACAATCGTAACAAATATACCTCAAACAAAACTAGTACAATTTTTGTAGATAAAGTCTACATTTGGATAGAACTTGACATATACAAATCATTTACAATCTACTCATTATTCCATTATTTCCGATTATTCTGTAATTAAGATCTATAGTCAATACTCGAATAACTGTAACAAACATGATTTAGATAAGCATACATTTATCATAACTTGTTCAGATATAGCGTCACGAAGGTGCTACATCACACGCATACTTTTTTTGACAGAAGTCCGCAATACTTGCCAAATGTCAATTTACAATTTTGTTAGAACGAATTTAATATGGATTGCTACACACAAATACAGAAAATAAGAATAACGGTACAAACAAATATAAAGAATAACAGTTACGGAAACTTACATACTGTGAAAAAAGCAACATAATATTAACAGACAAGGAAGTAACCAAGCATGGTTGAACAAAAATACAATAGTAGGTTTAGGATAAGAAATATCAGTTGTAAAAACAGAGCATAATATTATAGTAGCAAGTTTTATCAAGATTCATTGCTAATAAAGAAAGCTTCCAGCAGATATTTTGAGATTTTATAAAGATACCTTTTACTTTTGCACGTTCAGCATCAATGTAACGGAGAATATACATACACGTTTATGCAGTAAAAACCGTACATTATCTGATTGTACTTGTAGGTATTCTCTTTAGTGTATGACTCCTTTTCTTGTCTATATTCTGTAGGTCGGTGTATTGTTCATTATATACCAATACATGTACCCATCCATTTCCTAGATGTTATTCTGTCTGGGTAGAGGAAATTTTACTTTCAGGACTTCGATCTTTATTTCTAGTGACTGGATCTGAATGTGTTTATCGTTGATCTGCATGTCTGTTTTTTTGTGTTTTAAACTCAGATAGTTTTCTAAATCTGATTTCCCGCTACCTTCTTGTAACTTCCGTAACACAAATCAAACAAGCATTTTACAAAATTGAGGAAGTCAAATGATGTTTGTTTTGGTTGTATGATTGACGTAAATCAGAAGTCTGTTAATAAATGACAAAAACCAGGCATATGTAATTATATTCACACAAACAATGCATTAATGCAAAATAATTGCAATCATAACGTACATTAATGCATACTTACTTGTCATCATAAAACTAAAATTGTTCAATATACATTTTGCATGTTTTAGACAGTTGTCTTATAGTCTTATCTTCTGTATGTAACTGACAATTTGTCGAAATAGTTTGAGTGCAGTTTCTATTTGATGGATGATACCTGTTTGACCAGGATAATTTTGTTACCGCGAGAACGATATGCATAATGAAGTATTACTATAAATTCTGTGCTTTGTTCAATCATAATGCATATAACAAACGGTGTTTTCAGACTTGAACTAAATTGAAACAATTTGTACTTTTTTAATAAAAAGAATATCTATTGTTTGCACGAAGGAAACATCGAGATTTTTAAAGAAAATGTGAGACACGATTTATTCGTAATTGTAACAAATTGTCAAGAATGACTGATTTATGTCTTGTAATAAAATAGTACCTCATAATTATATGATTGATATTCATTCCTACAATGGGAATGTCAAGTTTTGACTGATACATGCCTTTATAAGGTATATATTTGATATAAATACACCTTTCACATCGCATGATTTGACAGAAAATAAAACGCCTTCAATACAAGCGTTCTTTTTATGAGAAATTACATTTTGGAACCACTGGTTGGAACAATATAAAGGTAAAACTATGATATTTTAAAGAAGTAAAGTTATTTACACATTTATGTTTGTAAAATGGTTTACTTATGATTTCAATAATCTAAAATAATCAAATCACTCATGTAATAAACCAGGTTGTAAGAATATTTGACTGTATATATAAATTGTAATATTTCAAAGAAATGTACAGAATTTTGAGGATTCAATCAGATGTTTAACTAAATACACGTGTATGATATTAAATACAGAGACATACCAGTTGGACGGTGGTATTTTGATAATGATACTAACGGTGCAATTTCTTGGTAACTATTTGAATACTAGTATATGAAGTTCACTTTGTAAAGGAAGTCTTATCAACGTAGAATTACCAGCCTATCAAAACAAAGAATTGATAAAATCAAGTTCTTATGATTTTAAGTACATGTATGGATTAATATTTTTGCAAAAAAAAAAGATTTTGGCGTATTTTTAGAAACCGGTAGAAAATAGTTATTACTTTGTGTCGCATCTTATGCTTTGTTATGTTACCTATATCTCTTAGTTTTTACGTTCGTTTGTTCAGTTATTTTGTTTACTCGGGACCTCGAGTTTTAAATGAATTGATTAGTGCTTCCATTTAGCTGTATCAAACTTTATTTGGCAGGACTTCCAAAAGCAAGAAAACCATGGAACATTCACAGACACAATGGAAGCAGACATTAGATCTTATAAAAGAGAAGAATACAACATCAGAACCTGTACTTGTTGATGGCAGTCATCTAACTACGGCAATGTTGAAACGTATTTCAACAGATACAAGTGTTCAATTAAAACTAAATGATTCCGTCTTGAAACTTTTGGATGAAAATTGTGAATACTTGGACGGTTTGATTGACAATAACAATGACACTTATATTTATGGGCTTAACACTGGATTTGGAGGGTCCGCGGATGTTCGTGCCAAAAGCGTTTGTGCGATACAAGATGCTTTGTTACGCCACCTCAACATTGGTTTTGGAAGGACATTCCCTCCTGGTTTAGTAAGGGCAGCAATGGTAGTCAGAGCAAATTCTTTAAGTATGGCATATTCTGGTGTATCGTCTAGTTTCTTACAATTACTTATTGATGTTATAAACAGTGATATTGTCCCTGCAGTGCCCATTAGAGGTTCAATCAGCGCCAGTGGTGACCTCATACCGTTGAGTTACGTAGCAGCAACACTTACTGGCCGGGAAGATTTGAAAGTTTTTCACAATGGTAAAGAAACATTATGTCCCGCTGCACTGAACAAAGCTAATATTACCCCAGCAATGATGTTGAGACGTGATGGACTCGCGATAGTCAATGGAACATCATTCACCGTCGGAGTTGCCGCTCCACTGATATATGATGTAAACGTAGCGTGCCTGTTAACCCAAGTCTGTACAGCTTTAGCCGTTGAAGGATTGCATGGAACCACTGAAAGCTTTCATTCCATAATACAAGATTGTCTTCCACATTATGGACAGCGGGAAGTAGCTAGTAATCTTCGAGACTTACTTCGAGGGAGCAAACTTGCCAAGCAGAGCCTTGACATAAACAAACATGAATCCCTATCAACAGATCGTCTAAAACAGGATCGTTACAGTCTCCGCAGTGCGTCTCAGTGGCTAGGTCCGGTCGTTGAGACACTGAAGGAAGCCAATAGAAAATTCTCCGTAGAACTACACGGTGTATCAGACAATCCTATCATCGACCATCGAACCAAAACTGTACTAAATGGAGCAAACTTTCAAGGAGAAACGCTATCGTTAACACTTGATCAAGTCAGACAAAACATTGGTGTTTGCGGGAGGATTCTATTTGCTCAATTTTCAGAGTTGGTGAATGTCAATCTTAATTTTGGACTCCCACCAAATCTTTCTGGGTGTGACTTTCATACAGATTTTGGTTATAAAGGTGCTGATATCGCCATGGCAGCTTACATGTCCGAGATGGGCCATGTGGTTAATCCAATGAGTAATCACGTGCTAAGTGCGGAATTACACAACCAATCAGTTAACTCCCTTGCTCTAATCAGTTATCGTATGACGTCGGATGCTTTGGAGATCCTACAAATGATGTTAGCTAATCATATTAACATGGTAGTTCAAGCGGTGGATCTCAGGTATCTACAGTCACGCGTGACATCAAAATTACGCGCGATTCAGAAAGAATTCATAAAGCATCCTGTCTTCAATGGCCACCATCTTTGGTATGAGTTTATCTTCTGTAGAGATCAGATACTGGAAGAAATGCTCGCTACAAATGGAACGAAACTAACTTCATTCGAAGAGTCAGCTATGAACGATTTACAAACAATCTATTTCGACATGAAAAAAGGCAAGAGTGGTGTGGCTGACAATTTGGGAAAAGGTATTTATGTTTGATATCAAACATTGCTTCATTAATTGACAAAAACATCATTTAAAACGTCTTAAGTAAAACCATCATGCATTCTTTGCACCGATATATCTTAACGCATAAAATTTGACGCCGATAATTTGATAAATTTTCATGTAAAACAAAGTTTGCGGGCGGACATAATTGAACATCATAATAAATATCTAGGCGGATATCTTTGAAATATCTTTTACTAACTTTTTTTCCGCCACCAAGCCCGATCTGACTGACTTTATAGAGACTACGCGGCAGAGGCGGGTCCAGGATTTCAGGTTAGGGGAGGGGGCGTAATATCTAAGAAAGTAGGTAGGGGGGGGGGGGGAGTGTGGATACTATGGTCGGGGACTTTTAGATGCATGAGCGCAGGGTGCACTCCTCTTAAATACGCATCTACGCGTGTCCAACAATCGAGAAAAGCCAAAGCATTCATGTGACAATTTAATTGTAATTACAATGTAACTGTTACCTTTAATTACGTTCATATTCCTATGTTTCTACGTCTGATTCAGCTAATTCGAGTACATGAAATACTATATCAGTTATACCAGGGGCTCAGCTTGCCCTAAAATAATGTGTAGGCACATTATCATTATAGATTGCCGGAGACACATTCTGGGGATTTATTTTCCGGCATGCTTTAGCAAAAAAAAAAAACTACATTAACATATGTCTTGCGATTTATTTAAAGTTACATTGTATGTGTGTTGCTTAATGTTTTGCTTTTAAAACTCTGTTAATCGAAATGAAGAGATTATGCATAACAGTAGTGTGTTAGTACACACTTAAAAGATCATTTAAACTTGGTCAAAATATCTCGGTACTTGAATCTTTTTTCTCCCGGCCCCTACCCCTTCGTTTTATTGCGTTTTTGCCATGTTTAGTTTCTTCATTTGTCAGAAAAAAGTGTAGACACGTGCCTACAGTGCCTAAAGGAAGTTACACCAGTGTTATATACAGTTGATAAATGGTTAAAACTTAAAACCGCTATATGAATATTAATTTCTGCTGTTTAAAGGTACTCAGCGACTGTACACATTTGTGAGAAAAACATTGGACGTGCCATTTTACCATGGACAAAGTACAATGGATGGATGGCTTCAAAAAATCTTTTCCGCCATTATAGATGGAAGAATGGATGACGTCATGACCGATGTATTCGGAGAACGTAATGGCTTCTGCTGACTTTAATATTTGCTTGAAATAATTTTGTAAATAAAATATTCAAACATATTTACACATGTAATAAATCATAATACATTTTGTCTGTTTATTTTCTCTTTAACTGACTGATTCACATAATTATTATCCGATTTTTGCTTTATGAGTTGATGATACATGCACTTGTGAATCGACCTTTTAACATGCACCAATGACACTTGCGTAGATATGATTAATTTTTATGTGTATGGACTTGTAACCTGGCATTTCAGACAATATCTTTTATCATTTTGGTCGCAGCTGGTCAAACCCTTCCCTGAAAATTTGTCCAAAATGTCGATTTTCCTTTATGCGTAGAGAAGTGCCGGATGCTTGAGTTATTTATACTGGTTAGCAATATAATCCAGGAAAACTGTATGGGTGAGCCGACCGACGTATACTGAGGCTATATAATAATGACTGGAAAATTATTGAACCAACTGAAGCGTTCAATAAACTGTGTACGATAGCTCAATTAATAACCGATGTTGTTTGATATCAACATTTATGTTGTATGAACGTAGGCATACTCTTGGAATGATGAAGCAGATATGACTGAACATCTTAAAGTTGCTTCATAAATAATACCATCTAGATCTATATCAACGTGGCTAAATGCATTTTAGAAGGAATCATATTCGCAATACATGTACAGCTACACTGAGGAATACATGTGTCATTGTTGCGTTAGAATTGTCACGTGACCGTAGTCTGGTTCCCGGACGTGCTCTACAATTACATAACATAGTGTAAGGGGAAGGAACTCCAGACTAACGTGACCGAAACATACTGACAATTAAATGATACATTTTTTAAAATTTAAATTTGTCTCGCAATTGGTATATATTTTAATAGTTCACTCATCTACACAAACATTGGTTAATTTCAAACACAGGGTTAAATTTGAGTTGGGGTTAAAATGGGAAAGGGATTATATAAAACTTTGGTTACATTTTATAAGAAATTATTTCCAGTAAGACAGCTGTCAATATCCTCAGTTTGTCTTTTACTAGCCTGAAAATGTTAAGGCTAACCAGCGCTTGACCAGTATAACAAGAGCAGCTATCTTGCCTCTGAATAACATTAAACCAAACCTACAATTTAACCTATTGGTTAAATTAAACCAATTTTTATACAATTGGGTGCTGGAAAAATAACTTCTCACTCATATAATATGCAGTTAAGGGAAGGCATGATATCTCTTATACAGAACATGTCTGACGCATGTATGCTCAATGCTACACACAATTAATATTACAAATACAGTACATGAATTGCCAAATTATCGTTAAATTACATAGACAGTAACTTCGTAGAATTAAATTTATTTTACGAAAATTTTCAAATTTTGTAAGAGTTGTAGCCCTTGTTGAGAAATAAAAAAGTATCAAATTCTGTATTACACGATGTCCTATAGTTTTCTTTATTAATCATAATAGCCAGTTTGTACTGTGTAATTGTATCTTTTTTCCTTTTTATACAGATGGATGTTATTTTGTTCTTTAGTCTTTGAATACTGGGTTACTTCCATAGACTTCATTGCAAATTCAACAGGGACAATACCAGACAGGAATGTCATGGTTTTTGAAACAATTTCGTGGTAAATCATTTTCATTGAAATTAAAAAATTTGTCTGTTCCATTTTGAGATTATTAAGTATACATTTATAAAAACTACAGATTATTATACTCCATTTAAAGCACTGGGGTATAAAGTACTGTAGAATTCTCATAGTGTTGGCTTACTTCGCGAACACATCATATGTGTTTTATTCATCATGTTCAAAATATGTTACTTATCTATAGGTGCCGTAAATACTGAAGAAATCGAATATTATCTGATACCAATATACACATGATATGTATACTGGTCCCATATTTTATCATGTTTATAATTTAATACCGCACCAATATATTAAGTTGATTGAATACGAGGTTCGTCGTGAAGATATGATTATTAATGCATTGAAAAAATGCTTTGATATTGATTTAACAGAACGACAATATTTCTCATTCTTACACGAGATTCGTGAATGCAAATCTATGTCTTATCTGATCCTGCCGCGAGTAAAGTCATGTAGGCCTATCGTAAATTCCCCAGCACAGCTTTCCCTTAAGAGATAATTTACACATTGAACGAGTGCATGGATTTATTGGGAGGCTTCTGGGTCAGAAACACCGTGTGTAACCGTCCCTGGAAATGTTTTCATTTGTGCACGACACATTGAATACGTGCCATTGATTACGTTTTTTGTGGCGGATACACATAATAAGTATATACCAGTATGACTTACTGATGTGGTGAAATCTATATTAATTCAGTATTACTTGAAGGGTGTTTATATTCACATGTTCGGTCATGTATTTTTGCACAGTGAATTATTAAATAATTTCGGATTGTTTGATGATATAATTATACTATATTTTGTGTCTATCACAAGAGGTAATTCAGGTAAGAAATTTATGTTTTTTACACACTTAACTGTATCAAACACATCAACATTCTCTGATACTGTAAAATTTGTTTTTCTCATCATATTTTCATCTCAATATTCGTAAAAATCTTACTTTACGATGTTCAGTTACCTGGTTGTATGTATGTATCACGTACGTACGTGTGGTATTATATACGAGTACAGTGTAAAAAGATTCGTCTGCACATTATGTTAAAGTGTCTCGTTCCTGTTTTTGTCGGATCAGTCTTCAGGGACGTACATGTGAGGTATATTTTTAGGTTGCGAGATTTCTCAATACAACATACCCAGATATACGGTTGTCCTGTCTCTATGACGTCTAAAGTGCACGTGACCTCTTTCCTAAGTTAAATATTTAAAAAACAAGATTGTGTGTTCTTATCGCTTTGTTCAATTATTTAATTGTGACAAACATACTATATTTACAACAGAAATATAGACGGATATTTTCATGCCGCGACTTTTCAGATTCTAATACTTCTATAATGTATAGAACTATATACGTTCTATAATGACGTTCATTAATAACTATAGGCTATTTTTCAGTAATTTCGGATGAAAATTATTTCGTAATATATAAACATTAAGATGGGTAATCCTAATCTTCATTTTTACACTTATACGTACATGTATTCGGTATTCTGCATTGTGTAGGTGTGTCCGTTTATTAATTAATTTTGTGAGTATGCTTCGAGTTCGAGTAAAATTTCAACACCTGGCATAAAGAGAAATACATTATATGTCATTTTAACAATTCAATATATAAATATGCTGCTAAGTTTGAAAATCTTTTTTTTCTCAAATGGATTAGATCTACGCTGTCTATATACGTGAGTATAAACCTTTTTGTATGTATATTTGATTAATTAATAATTATACACACTACTAAATTAAGTATTTGTTTGAATTGCAGGTTCGTTACAAGAGGATGTCAACTAGCGTGTTTTATGGATGGCTCTATTTAACACTGTATACCAACATCTTCATTAGAGGTAAAATGTTTATACGTAAAAATCTTGAATTCTGAAGAGGATTAGTGTTGCCAACTTTGATAATATTCTAATTTTCTAATAAACAAATCGTTGTAAGTCGTACAAATTTGTATTTTTTCAGTGTCTATTTTTATGAAGAACTTTAAGTACATTTTAATATATTTTGGTGCAGTCATCTCCAGATCTGCAAATAAATGCAACGATGAATAATCATTATCATCAAGTTGTCACCTGGCTCTAGACCTGATCAATGGGTATTTGTATTACTGTTGTACTACATGTGTATTATGTTGTATTCTGATTGTACGTCGACGGGAGTCGACGTACACTCTGGAATGCTTATTTTTAAGTGGCAATGCAAAATCGCAACTTCTTGCGCGAAGCAGATTAGTGACAGTGCCCGAAATATTCCGAAATATCCGCAATGGTCATCACGTGATATAAACAAAACAGAAATAGAGCGAGGTCACGTGTTACTCACACCAACTAGTGTTAGCTTGATGACGCAGTCGCTATTTATAGTCTAAGAATGGAGCGAGCTTGATAAACATCGACGGGAATGAATCTGCCCATCTGATAATAAACGAACCGAATCCAATCCTACTATAGTAAACAAACATGGCGTTGAATTTAGTACACTATCAAGCATTGTGTTATATTACTGAAGATGAAGCAAAACTACTTTTTAAGTGGTGTTCATGTGTACATACAGACTCGCTAATAGTTACAATGATCACGTGACATTCACCGAATACTAGTAGAGCTCTGTTTCATATCGTTGTCGTCTCGTCAATGTCAATCACCTATAAATTACTAGTCTTTATATCAAAGGACTTAGGAAAAAATTGTTCGATCTAAATGAACTTCGATGTATAAATTATTAGAGAAATTCGCTGTGTTTATTACATTTTGGAGCGATCGTCGGTGTGTTGTAATAATCATTTAATCGTGTTATAAGATACGGAACACGGTATTTATACGTTTCGATGTATTTATATAGCAACATGTCGCAAATAAACAAAACATTATAAACATATTCACACAGACTAATTTTATAATCGCGAGCGTGGCCACTGACTTGTTTACGCAATTGTCATTAATTAAATATCGATTTCGGAGCTCAATACAAAAAATGTCCGATCAGGTGAGAAATGATGACTTAATTAATTGGTTCGACATAGACGGTCATTTTATGGTTCGATATAGATGGTCACTTTACAGTTGAAAATCTATGTTTGGGACCGTTATACCAGGTTTTTACGACAACGTACCCTCAGACAACGGAGTATATTATTTTTGGAGACTTTATTTAAATATTTTAAATGCATCCCAGCAGATATTGCAACGTCTGATACACCGAGGTGATAGTTTCCACTGATTTTAATTTGAAGGTGGAAACAAGGACTACATATAGAGTACCTCGTGCATCGTGAACTGTAGAACCATATGACCAGATTCATGAGATTCATGAAACATCAACGGCTTGTATTTTTTGATGGAGTAGATGATCACTTTAGTTTCGGGATCAGTTAAGTCAAAATAACAAGTTCGTTTGATCTGAAACTTCAAAAATGTTACATAGGCCACATTCTAGTATTGAACTGCCGGATGCGATTTTGCGACGTACAAACATTTAACTTGTATATTACTGGTATATTGTGTCATGTTGTATTATGGTGTGGTGTATTATGTTGTATTCTGATATATTACTGGTATATTGTGTCATGTTGTATTATGGTGTAGTGTATTATGTTGTATTCTGATATATTACTGGTATATTGTGTCATGTTGTATTATGGTGTAGTGTATTATGTTGTATTCAGATATAATACTAGTATATTGTGTTGTGTTGTATTGTGGTGTTGTGTATTGTGTTGTTTTCTGATGTACTACATGTACTAGTATATTGTGTTGTGTTGCATTGTGGTATTGTGTATTATGTTGTTTTCTGATGTATAACTAGTATATTGTGTTGTGTTGTTTTGTGGTTTGTTGTGATGTATTACTAGTATATTGTGTTGTAGTGTGTTGTGATGTATTATATTGTGTTATGGTGTTGTGTATTATGTTGTTTCTGATGTATTACTAGGATATTGTGTTGTGTTGTATTGTGGTGTGGTATATTGTAATGTGTTGTATTATGGCGTGGTGTGTTATATTGTGTCGTATCACACTGCATTGTGTTGACTTGCATTGTACTGTGTTATGTTGTATAGTGTTGCATTGTGTAGTGTTGAGTGTACAAGCAAATGCAAGGAAAATACTATATTTTTTTCCAAACATTTCATTGTGCTCATTCATACCTTCACGATCTGGTTGTTCAATATATATATGCATTTCTTATTTTAAGGAGAACTTTTGTCATTCCCTGATTTCCAGACAGGATGGATGCCCATAAAGAATGGACTAAGACATGTTGCCAGGATAGATGTATCACATGGATTGGACGAGGTGCCAGTCCTAGTTGATGTCTCCGTGAAAGTGCACGAAAACATATTTCCTGCTTCTGGTAAATAAACGTCTACATTGATATTCTGATCATTTACTGGATAAAAATAAGTTAGAGACGATTTAAGATTATGTCATTTGTAGGATGATGTAGGCTATGTTGGTTTGTCGTATCTTGTGAGTTTTGTTTTTTGTTGTTTACCTGGAAAGATCTTATGTACTAGTATTGTGTATGTTGTTTACAGAAAACATTTTCTTTATCTTTTATTCAGACCACAGTATATACATTACTGGCAACGTAATGGGAAGATTACAATCATTGTATTCATGTTTTACCTACATCTTTTCTACATACACAAATATTTCTAATCCGAACACCTCATATTCGAAAATCTGTTTGGCCAAACAACAACAATGCACTTTACCTTGTATTGGTGATGAGAAAAACTATGCTTCATGAAACATTGAAAATATTTGATTTTTTATTTCCTTTCATTTCTATTTACACGTAATTGCTTATATTTTTATTTTTACACTTTCCAGACACAAACGATTATTATGAACGACTATTCTGCAAATAAAAGGACTGTCAGATATATCATAACACATGAACACTTTTGGCAGCCTGTCCGGAAATTTTGTACAGTTAAACGTCGATAATAAATGCTTCTTTTGAAACAGAAAATGGTCTTAATATTAAATTGAGATGTGGAAAACAATATTGAAAATAGTAAATCGCTCAATACTGAGGTGGTGGCTTAATAAAGTTATATATATATATTGAATATCTAATCTAAAGTGGTCACGAAATGAGGTTTAACTCTGTAATGTTAAATGTCTAAAATATCAGGAAGTTTTATTGTAATGTTAAATGTCCTAAACTATCATTAAAACATTGAACTAAAGTGATCACTAAATGAGGTTTTATTGTAATGTTAAATGTAATGTTTAATTGACTAAACTAAAGTGGTTACTAAATGAGGTTTTATTGTAATGTTGAATTCTAAACTAAAGTGGTTAATATATGAGGTTTTATTGTAATGTTGAATTCTAAACTAAAGTGGTCACTAAATGACGTTTTATATTGTAATGATGAAGGTCTTAACTAAAGGACATAATAATACAGTAAATTCTAAAATCTCTTCAATATGTACTTAGTTGGTCTAAAGAGGTTGCACTCGAATAGTTTGACAACTTTTTCCAACTTCAGGATTTCGTCCAGATCATCCTGTAGAAATGTCAGGACCCGTGGTGTATATTTACAATGATAGATATGTCAATGTATCAACATCACCAAACACAGACAGTTTGTATCAAGTCATAGCGACATGTAAGTATGTTGACAAGACGTTTTAATGTATCTGATGTTTATGAGATTTAAAAGGTGATATCACTTAATCACACCACATTCTATATTCATATTCGCACGCATAACTGTACATTTCACGTAAATTTTACTCAAGCAGTGAGCACTGTTGTGGTAAGCACGTTTCTTTTGAGAAGATCGAGTAAAACAATTTGTTAAAGAACATGTAATTAGAGCGGACAGTTTGTTAGAAAACAATTAGTGAGAACAATTTGTTATGGAAGAATTTACAGAATGATAAATGAGAAATATTTGTCGAAGAAGAATTTATAAGCAAACATAATATGTTAGCGAGAATTATGTAGTACGGTTTATTTGAAAAGAATAAGTGAGAATTATTTATCAAAGACAAGTAAATAAAAAACAATTTGTTAGTAAAGAATAGACGATTCATGAAAAGAATGCTTATTAGGAAATACATTTAGTGTGTTTATTTTCTTTTGCCCTTTACACCAGAGTGGATAAATGGAAAATGTATTATGGTAATTTCTTACCTGCTTTATCATACTGTCTTCAATGAGTAAGACAGGTTGGTGAATCTCTGTTGCTGTCAAACATGAGAACAAAGGACGTCCGTTGGAAAGACAAGATATGGCATTTATTGACAGGTGGCCTGTATTTGGAAAATGATTTAAAATGACTTTTTATTCACAGAGCTGCCTTTATTTGGAGGTCGCTGCTAACGCATGTTTGACAATATTTGTGTATCAATGCTTTCAGCTTCAGCATTTTATGACGGTTATGTTGAACGCTGGGGAGGTCCCGTTTATGTTCGAGTCAGAGCCTGGAAGAGGTCCACATTACCATCACCTGATTTCGAGTCATCTGGTATGGCGATTAAGGCAAAAACTGGATCAGGTAGGTCTAAGAATTGACTTACAACATGTCGGTAATTACATGACTTCCGGGGTTCAGGTTATGCCACCTGATAATGGTCAGATCTATTCAAGTTGTCATCTTAAAAAGTTGCTTCTATTTTGCCGGCTCGCCTCAGCTAGCCCGTATTACGTTAGGAATTGATTGCCAAAACATGAACACACATAGAACACCAAACGTTCCGAAAATTAGGGCACCAACCTGGATTTCAGCTTAACCTATCAATATAACTAAGGAGCCGGAGACTAAATATGACGTATCTACAGAGTAGCCAATAGAAATTAGACTTGCAAAACCTAAAATTTCCTTACCTTTCGCAGCCATTAGTATAGTAGAAACGCAAATATGTCTTTGAAACGAAGAGACGTCGTAAAATCAAAGCACTGATGGTACTGTGGTTCTCATCGGGAGTTACAGTGTGTACATAGTGCATACTGCGCTTGAACTATATTGAGTACCGTTTCTGCTCAACAGTGTTCTGTTCATGCCTACACCCTTCCTGATAAAAAGAACGAATCGAGTCACTTTTTAACTTTTTAAAAGCTAATATTGTGTATATTTTTATGTCAGTTTCAGATTCATATGTAGAAATATCACATAGTATGGACTCAGTGCCTTGTTTAGTTGTAACACGTGCAAAGATGTCACACCCTACTGATGGCATCACGGTGTACGCTGATGGCGTTGGTATATCCTGAGTTTTTATATTTTCTAGCGTTTCTAACAGTCTTATATCACTGCAATATTTTCATTTAAAGTTGTTGTATATAATATATTTTAATAATTGAGCGATGAATGTGGAGTAAACTTTGAAATATGCCAGCACTAATTCTGAGTTTATAACATAGTTATTTTTTCTTTTTGAAATTTCGGAAACCAAGTTATGATTTTGAATTATGACTAATTCTACTTATAAATCTTCTTTTATTTCACCTCCAAAACTACAATTATCGTTGTAATTACCTTTTCCGGTAGATTTAAACTGCATTTTTTATTTTTCTGGGTAGATTAAAAAACTGTATTTTTGACTTGTGCATTGAAAATAGTATTGCATGAAATAATTTTTACAAAACAACGTTTTTTTTTACTTTTATTTGTACATTCAAAATATCATTTTACATCAACTTATACATTGAACACTGATTTTTTACTTTTCCTTCAAAATTTTCACTTTTACTGGTACATTAAAAACATCATTTCTTTATTATAACTTGTACATTTAAAACTTCATGTTATACTTTTACTTGTACATTTAAAACTTCATTTTTCACTTTTACTTGTACATTCAAAACTTTATATTTTTACCTTTATTTGTACATTCAAAACTTCATTTTTTACATTTACTTGTACATTCAAAACTTTATATTTTTACCTTTACTTGTACATTCAAAACTTTATATTTTTACTTTTACTTGTACATTCAAAACTTCATTTTTTACTTTTACTTGTACATTCAAAACTTCATTTTTTACTTGTACATTCAAAACTTCATATTTTTACTTTTACTTGTACATTTAAAACCTCATTTTTTACTTTTACTTGTATTTTCAAAACTTAATATTTTTACTTCTACTTGTACATTCAAAACATCATCTTTACTTTTACTCGTACATGTACTTTCAAAACATCATGTTTACTTTTTTATTTTTACATTCTAAATTACTTTTAGGTTCAAGTATGGAAACGTTTAACAATGTTGCTGGTATGACTAACGCATACCTCGTTTATGGATACAGTCAAAGTCAGATCCGTATTTGGGTGGACTCTTCATCTAATGGAGGTTGGAGTTTTTCTTCCAGCTTATTTTAGCAACATAATTTTTTTTTCTTGTTTTGTACCACAGTTCAGTCTTCTGTTTGTTATACAGGAGTCACCTTGTCTGTCTGTCTGTCTGTGTGTGTCTGTCTGTGTGACCCGCCTCCGTGTCCAAATGGTCAAGGGCGCTGACTTAAAATGACTGTATTCTGTCACTAATAGAAGGTCGTGGGTTCGAGTCCAGCTACTGACCATGTCTCTTTAAGTAAGAAAGGCAGTTACTTGCGGTGGATAGGAATCTAGTACTGGTTCTTCCCAGGAACGATGGTTACGTGAACTGTCTGTCTCATATGACTGACTGTTTAAAAGGGGCGTAAAACAAACAAACAAACAAAACATATTGCCTGTCTATCAGTTCCGAAACTTGTTCAGGGTGTAACTTGGTCAGGCCATTGGAAGGAGGATTCTGAAGTAAATTTCCACAAATGTTAACCATCATTAGATGGTATGTATTTTATTTGTGTCCATTCCGTAACTTTGTCATTTATGAGTGGATATTGGAAATACATGGCATGAAAGTTCACCAATATGTGGGGATGTGTTTTGCAAAAGACCCTGGTCTGTACCTACAAGGTCGAGGTCACACTTAAAGGTAAAAAATGTGGACATTTTTTGTGTCTGCTCACTAACCTTGTCATAAGTGGATGGATTTCGGAAATGCCAGGCAGAAGTGTTCAGCAACAAGTGACGGTGTGTCATGCATAAGACCAAGGGTAAAACTGCCTCTCAAAACAATACAAAACTAAATCAGTTTTGCAACATTAAGTAATAGCCTATAACACTTCTGAAAAACCTTTTTACCAAAGTCTATGTGAAAGTAACATGTTGGGTATTCGTCACAACTGTGACAAAGCTCTGGTCTAATTTTAATAGTAGAGTGTATTGTATAAGTACACTGAAAGTAGATTATGTGAACTATGTATTCGGAACTGATTAATTGGCTAAATTATCTACTATGTTACAAAACTGCATTTGCATGCCTTTTAATCTAGGCATACTTGCTAACCAATGATCATAAACAATTGTATTTGCGATGATTAACCAATTATATACAGTTTTTTGTCGAGTCCGCTTGCGGTGAGTTCGACATAGTCGCCACAATAGCGGTTGCGTGTCTGTACGTTAGTTAGTTGGTTAGTACTATGGGCGAATCTAGGGTTAGGACTCTTTGTTGAACCGGAGTCACTTAAAACAATGTCCATAAGTGAATTTATGTGGCTAAAATCGGGTTTATGTGGCTAAATTTTAACAAATTTTAACATGGGAAAGCCACTTAAGTATCCTATCGTTAGTATGTCCGTGTGTCCGTCCGGATCCTTGTCCGGGCTGTATCTCCCTTATGCATAGATACATTTTAATTTAACTTGGCATAATTGTTAAACACCATGAGACGGTGTGCAGTGCGCAAGATCCAGGTCTATAGCTCAAAGGACAAGGAACACATAGAGATCAAACGTCAACAATGATCAATTGTAGACCTTGTCCGGGCTGTATCTCCCTTATGCATAGACACTTTTTAAGATAACTTGGCATAATTGTTAAACACCATAAAACGGTGTGCAGTGCCTAATAACCAGGTCTGTAGGTCAAGGTCACACTTAGAGGTCAAACGTCAGAAATGGGCATTCTAGACCTTGTCTGGGCTATATCTCTCTTATGCATTGACATATTTGAAAGTAACTTGGGACAGTGTGTCACAAATAAGACCAGAGTCAATAGCTCCAAGGCCAAGGTCACACTTAGATGTTAAAGGTCAAAGATGTGGTCTATTTTTTGTGTCTGCTTCATAACTTTGTCATTTCTTGATGGATTTTTGAATTACTTGGCAGAAATATTAACCATCATGAGACGATGAGTCATGCGCAAGACGGCTAAAGTTCAAGGTCACACTTAGATGTCAAACATCAAAAGTGTTATAGACCTTGCACGGGCTGTATATCTCTTATGTATTGACTTATTTAAAAAGTGAATAACTCAATGCCTTCTGTTTACATTCAATGATTTTGAAATAAATTGGTATAATAGTTTACTTCAATGAAATGATTTGTCATGAACATCACCCATACTTGTATTTCAATGGTCAAGGTCACACGCTTTCTAAAAGGCGGGCTCGACATGTTGCCCTTGGGCATCTAGTCTAACAATATGATCTTAAAATACTACTAAGTTAAACTGCTCGCCAGAGAAACTAGATTGTGTAAATTGTGTGACCATTATGCAATTGAATCAGAGAAGCATTCAATGGATAAATAGAACTTATAGAAATTGGAAATATATAAAAATAAATAATACAAGTGGAAGAAAGAAACATATTATATGAGCTAAACATGTTACAGAATGTCCGAAAGACAAAACACCAGCAATATGTAATTTTTAAAAGAAGTATTTTTTGTTCATATTTTTTATACATTGTATTAAGGACTTATATGTATGTATATAAGTCCTTGATTGTATATTGCGTATACTTATAATATGTAACAATTCATGTCTTTTCGATATTTTGTATTCGTAAACGTACAAATGCTATGTTAATTATTACATAAACTTCGACACCTCAAATTGTTCAAACACAATGATGTGACAAACTTCTACATACCATGTTGAACTATTAATTTATATTTGTTTTATATTCAAGCTATTTTTGATGGAAGGAAACATACTTGGTTTGACTTTGTTATCTACAACGCTGAAGTTGAGATCTTTGCCTGGAAATGTTCTAGCCTAGAACCGATGTATAACAAGAAAATACCAACCAAATATACTGCTGATAAGTTACCTTCCTGGCAGTTTATGAATACTGAGTACGAAGTGGAAAATTCTTTAGTTAGAATCATGGTACGTTGTCACTAGTCCATACCTGTTGTTCAATACCAAAACTTCGAATTCGAACCCCGGGCGAGGTTCACACTGTTACAATGACTGAAGATAGTATATCATGTATTAAGTTGTCCTCCATCTCTTAATTATGTGGGATAGCAAGACAAGGCAAGGCAAATTTATTAACAGATTTGTACGTATGTACATCATCTAGCATATATATAATATACAAACACAGCAAATAGCATGTGAACATATTACGCAAAATGAAAACTGTGAAATTGACAAAATTGACAATACATGTATATGCAAACACAATTATGCTAATGAAAAAATAGGAGAGTGATGCTTGGTTATACGATAATACCTTTTCTAATATCTAAAGCAGATTTAATAAATTTGGCAAGATTACTAAGAGTTAACAAGTCTACAGATGTCATGAGTGTAATTAATTTGTATTAATCACATGGTAAGAAACGTTATCTAATGTTAACATAGCACGAACAAATACAAATAAAATGATAAACATCTTCAATATCACGAGTAACACAATAAAGACAATAACGTTTGTTTCTAGCAATTCGCTCTCTACCATAACGACCTACTTGAACTCGTAAAGAATGTGCATTTAATCTAAAACGAGTAACAAACTTTCTTAAGGTTAATGGTAGCATATCTAGATATTTTTCGTATTCAAAGGTATACTAAGTATTTAAAACGGGCATACTCATAATCATAAAGTGCAGGGCTACTATAGCTTGGTAGTAGCTTGCAGATAGAATGTGGTTGATACTGGTGAAGGCTTTAAAAAGAAATCTAGGAAAGCTGGTTAGGATAACCACCCGCTATGATATGACTGAAATTATGTTGTAAATGGAATTAAAGCCTGACGTTATTACAAATAAGTTGAATATTAGTGTGACGTAACAATTTCAATAACGATATTCATGATATCGGAACTTTTTGTATGAAAAAGGTCGATTTTACACTTTTTCAGAACAATCGGAGAAAATTCGATTTTTGACCCATGACGTAGAGGAAAGGTCGCATACTACCTTAAATCAAAATAAATAAATAACCTCAAATGTAACTTGAATATTCATCGTAATTGTGTTGTTTCACTTGAGGTATTTTCGCCTACTTCTATCATCTATAGAGCTAAACAATAGTCGGTAATAACAGCTTATTCAAAATCTGTGGTTATGTCACTTACTTTAGATGTATTGCTGTTCAATGATAGGATAGTGAAATAAATGAATACATAAATTAAGTGACTATACTTTTGAAAGTTCCTACCTTATCTTGATCCTGCATCATTGTCACATACGCATTTCCTAGTCCATTTCAACACTTCAGACTGTTGGCGAAGATCTTGGTGGGCCTAACGTAGGATTTTGGTTTCCAGCATCTATGCACCTTACTTACCCTGCAGACAGTTCAGACGGGTACCAATCGATTAATGCTGAATTCGGTGGTTTATCATACTCATATAAAGAAAATCGCAAGTTAGAGTTTTGGAAACCAACTGATTTAGCAAACCAATCTGTGATTTTTGTTGGCCATACATTTGGAGGTGGTAGAAATACAGAGACATCAAATACTGAGTCCGTTTACGCCATGAACTGGATGACTGCAGGTAAATCTTGATAATGTAGAGAGATTATCCTTTTTAAACATCATACAAATCTAACAGTAAAATTTCAAACCAAACTCTAAACTACAAAGTTAATTCAAATAACACATAAGGTACTGGATAAGGTACTAGTAAACATTTTGACCAAAGAGGGCTCTATAATTTCATCAACCCAAATTCTTGTCATAAGTGTACTGTTAAATATTTATTTTAGATTAGTTCTTCAAATTGAATATAACTTTATTTTCTTAACTTGTACTACTACTTGTAGAGACTGCTGACTGTAGAAAGCCAGTCATTTACAAAGCATTGATTAATGCATCAGAGACTGTGTTTACCCAAAATACAACAGTACAAGTGGAATGCTTGCCGGGGTATCATCTTGTCAGAAACAGTAAATATTCCATCTTTGATGGTCTTGGGGAGAACGAGGTTAGATGTGAAAGGTTTGGTGATTGGGCTAATGTACATTCGTGTAAACCAAATGGTAAGATGTGCTACTCATAGCTGAAAACCTCATGCATGTAATATTACGGTTAGTCATGTACTATATGATGGTAGTTATGACTAAACCATGATAATCATAAGCAAAGTACGTTACAACTAATAAATTAATAAATCAAACTTTCCACAATACGATAGATAAACATGTATTTTATGATTATTATGTATATCGCAACTTGAAGTGGACATTGTACATCAGTATGTTGTGCCTCAGTTGTAAAATACGATTATTCAAAACTTTAACGTGCTTTAAATCTTATATGTACTTTTGTTAGAAATTTGTATGTTGGAACATAAATAACACGTACCTTCACTAATTGAATATTTCATTATAAATAAAAGAAGCAGCCTGGGTCTCATCGTAGTGCAGATAAAAAGACATGTACTTCAAAGATTGGGTGAGGAGGACCTTGCACCATAAATGGCTCTCACGGTTGAATGAAGCACTATCAGCGATAGCACGACTATGGTACATTTTACTTGATGTCACTGATCTTGACTGACAAAAACTATAAATTGTGTTTACCCCTTTGTAGAGAAGGCGCTCAAAGAAACTTGTAATCCTGCAGAAGATACGTGCTCGAATGTATTGGCCAGCTGTGTGCTGAATTCAAAGCAAACCAATTATCAGTGTCAGTGTATGGATGGGTACGTTCCTAATAAATCTCAATGTACAAAAGGTACTATAATATGGTTCATTTGGATATTAACGCTATATTTGACTTGGTAATACATGTATAATTACGGTATCAGGAGTCTAATTTCACTTAAATACTGATTAAATAATGAAGCTGATCCACTGGTTTATTGGTCACTGTTAAATTAGTCTGTGAATTTCTAATAATAAATTATAATTGAATACAAACTTATAGCGCTCATATCCGGTAATGGTATATAATTTATGTCATTTTTTCTATTACAGAAGGTACATTTTTACCTAAACCAGACTTTGACAGTGGTTGGAAAATTGCTAAATACAGTAAAGATAATAAACTTGATCTAGAGTTTGTGCATGAGTTGGATGAAACCCCCATCTTGGTAGATGTCCAAGCAAGAGTAGAAAATAATTATATATTTCCTGTCTTAGGTATGTTATCATGTTGTGGACTGCTTATGAGTGAGACATGGTTACTAGAAATTATGATCAGTAAATGTACAACGTGATCTTAGTCCTGTAAGTGATTAAGGTTTACAGCATCAGTAAATGTACTACGTGATCTTAGTCCTGTAAGTGTTTAAGGTTTACAGCATCAGTAAATGTACTACGTGATCTTAGTCCTGTAAGTGTTTAAGGTTTACAGCATCAGTAAATGTACTACGTGATCTTAGTCCTGTAAGTGTTTAAGGTTTACAGCATCAGTAAATGTACTACGTGATCTTAGTCCTGTAAGTGTTTAAGGTTTACAGCATCAGTAAAATGTACTACGTGATCTTAGTCCTGTAAGTGTTTAAGGTTTACAGCATCAGTAAATGTACTACGTGATCTTAGTCCTGTAAGTGTTTAAGGTTTACAGCATCAGTAAATGTACTACGTGATCTTAGTCCTGTAAGTGTTCAAGGTTTACAGCATCAGTAAATGTACTACGTGATCTTAGTCCTGTAAGTTTTTAAGGTTTACAGCATCAGTAAATGTACTACGTGATCTTAGTCCTGTAAGTGTTTAAGGTTTACAGCATCAGTAAATGTACTACGTGATCTTAGTCCTGTAAGTGTTTAAGGTTTACAGCATCAGTAAATGTACTACGTGATCTTAGTCCTGTAAGTGTTTAAGGTTTACAGCATCAGTAAATGTACTACGTGATCTTAGTCCTGTAAGTGATTAAGGTTTACAGCATCAGTAAATGTACTACGTGATCTTAGTCCTGTAAGTGACTAAGGTTTACAGCATCAGTAAATGTACTACGTGATCTTAGTCCTGTAAGTGATTAAGGTTTACAGCATCAGTAAATGTACTACGTGATCTTAGTCCTGTAAGTGATTAAGGTTTACAGCATCAGTAAATGTACTACGTGATCTTAGTCCTGTAAGTGATTAAGGTTTACAGCATCAGTAAATGTACTACGTGATCTTAGTCCTGTAAGTGTTTAAGGTTTACAGCATCAGTAAATGTACTACGTGATCTTAGTCCTGTAAGTGTTTAAGGTTTACAGCATCAGTAAATGTACTACGTGATCTTAGTCCTGTAAGTGTTTAATGTTTACAGCATCAGTAAATGTACTACGTGATCTTAGTCCTGTAAGTGTTTAAGGTTTACAGCATCAGTAAATGTACTACGTGATCTTAGTCCTGTAAGTGTTTAAGGTTTACAGCATCAGTAAATGGCCTATGTGACCTAAGTCATGTAAGTGTTTTTGATAGGAAACTTACGGATATTTAAAAAATCATATCCAGGGGAATGAAACTCAATACAAACACAAGACTGGAGTAGACAACAGAAAATACCCGGGAAGTTTATTGTAGATAAAATAAGAATTAGGATCGTGTACACAATGGCGTAACCTCTGTACACAGCGATACACAAATTGTAATAGTGCAACATGCAAAGACACATAATATGTTCAACAATACATAAATTAATCAACAGATATCAACAACATAAGTGCAAAATGCACTAACCAAAGTAAACCATATATTTTATCATACTGTTTATCTGGAACCCATTGTTCCATTTTAGGCTTTCGCCCTGATAGTGATGACTTTAATCCATCTGCTACAGTGTTTACTTATGATGATCATCACGTACGAGTAACTGGGATCTATCCGAGTTATTTTCCAAGACTAATTTCAATACGTAAGTATTTTGTAAACTTGATGTTTATCATTTTACTTGAAAATCAGTATTTCATTATATTCTTGCAGGAAGCTGCATTACATTGTATAATCCTATTATTGTAATAAATCACAATGCTTGGATTTTAAAGAATTATCCCATTTCTCAGTTTCATTATCACAGACCTATTACAAATTTACATGTGTATGAAATGTAACTTTGTGAATGATAATAAGTGTATAATTATATTTTAGATAACACAAGATGGACTGGATGGTCCAATCAATGGAGTACATTAGGAGAAATACGAGTGCGTGCCTGGAAAGCTAATTCTCTACCAAATCCAGATTTCACGAGCACATCAACAATGCTCCGTGCTAACACTTCTTTTGGTACGTACTTTTACATTGCAATTACAGTACAGCCTTCCAGAGTGACCCTGTCTTGAGCAACAACCTCTCTTCAACGAAGCACGATTTTTTCCCACCGCACGATTAAACTACATTGTATTAATCTTAACTTTCGAGATCAACAAACTCTAGAAAACAACTTAATTTTGCTACTCTCAAAGGATTGCACTATATACTTGATTTTATTAATACGTTTTTAAAAAAATGATTTAATATATTTATGATTTATGGTGCGTACATACTAGTATTTCTGTTAGAAATGTAATTTGATGATTTCTTTCTTCTACCTTGTTGAACACTTTTTGTTTCCTAGCAAGTTTACCCTAGTCTACTTGTTAATATTTACCCTAGCTCACCTGGTCACCAAGTTAATGTTTTCTTTGCTCACATCGTCTCATTTTGTTTCCCATATCCCATCTGGTCTCCTACTTAATGTTTCACCCATCTCATCTTGTTTTCATGTTAATGTTTCCCCCATCTCACCTTGTTTCCATGTTAATGTTTCCCCCATCTCACCTTGTTTTCATGGTAAAGTTTCCCCTATCTCGCCTAGTCTCCTAGTTGATGTCCCCCTAACTCACATTGTCTCCAAGTTGATGTTTCCTTATCTTACCTGGTCTCCAAGTTAATGTTTCCCCCAGCTCACCTGGTGTCCAAGTTAATGTTTCCCTACCTTACCTGGTCTCCAAGTTGATGTTTCCCCTAGATTACCTGGTCTCCTAGTTAATGTTTCCCAAGCTCACATGTCTTCCAAGTTAATGTTTCCCCTAGCTCTAGTTCTTTCTTCCTCTCAGTCTGGTGATTTGTATGATATGCTGATTTGGTAATTGAGGTGCTGAAAGTAGATGGCAGATACACCTTGCCTGGCTATTCATGTATACCTCATCAATAAGTGATTCTGAAGTTCCCTGTAATCAGTATGTAGTACTGTGGCTTCTAAATATCTCAAGCCATCTTGTTTCGCAAAGGAAATAAACATTAAAAAAAACAAAATATGTAAATTACCCTTTAGAACCAGTGTCTGGAGTAACAGTTCTATGTTTGTTTCTGTTTTATAAGATCAGAAGCAGAACTTTTCTCTTTTATTGCTTTATTAAAAACAATGTCTTCTGTTGTACTTGATCATGAATAGGATAAAATTTGTATTTCAAATGTCTTTTAATTCAGGTTCTGATTCCTTCTCTGAAGTTTCACATCAACTTGGTGAATACCCAGGGATGGTTGTGGTTCGTGCCAAAATGTTACATGATTCTAAAATATTCTACGCTCATGGAGTTGGTAAGAAATATGATTACAGAACATTCCATTATTCACATCTTTCACATACTAGTACTCTGGTTCAATCTTTTGTATAAATAACCCACAAACCTCAAATAGTGTTGATAATAATACGAGGGTCATTCAATACATAATTTCTAAATAAAAGAAAGAATTGTTCTAAAATTGTCAGAATCCTAAAAGTAACATCCCTTGCGTTCATGACCACCTTCGATCTTTTCGGAAGATCTTCTATTTCCGTTGATTGGCAACTACGCTCATACACACAAACTTGTACGGCCACGGCAGTTTCAATGTCATTTAGGTCAGCAAATCGAATACCCCGTATATTTTATTCCAGTCTAGGGAATAGGTCCTAATCACAGGGGCTTACTGTTTTTTCATTTATTTTCGTCGGGCTCAATTTTCGTGGTTTTTACTAAAATGGCTATTTCGTGGGGACATAAATTCATGGATTTTGAATTTCGATAAGAAATGCCTTATCTCTGCACTTGAAATCGTGGGGATTTGATTTCGTGGGTGAGACGACCCACGCAGTCCACGAATTTAAATCCCCAACGAAAATTAATGGTTCCACAGTAAGTCAGGTGACTATGGTGGATGATCAAGCGTTTCTCACTTGTATTCCGCAATCAATGACGTCCCGCTCTGAGGTGTGAGGGGTGGAGTTGTCAGACCCTGAGGCACCAACCGCGCGGAAATCTGTCGCATTTTACACTTGTTTCTTAAAATTGCATGATCTGGTCCAATATTAATGTCGACTTTATGGGCTATCTCCTCACATGTAAATCGTCGATCTGTGTTCAGTACCTCTCTTGCTTTTTGTACTTGTATGTGTCCGTAGCAATAGTTTTCCGCGCAGCACCCTGGTCATCTTATACCAATATTCTGCCGTTCGTAAATTCATTTACCCATTTCGCTACTTGAGAATATAAAAGGCAACATTCGCCACAAGCTCTTTGTATGGCAACAATAATTTCCATGGCATTTTTGTTACAACGGCACTCGATTTTAAGGTAACTACGTTGGTCATGAGACGTTACCGCGTCCATGTTGTTTAGAGTGACGTCAAGAAAAAGCGCGCACTGATGACGTCATTGACGTTAGCGTCCGAAAATTTCGTGGGAAGAACGAAATTGATTTGGTGGATATATTGACAAGGTTTCGTATTCATTACAACTTTCTGAGATAACTGATACTTCGCATTATATATTGAATGACTCTCGTATGTTTAGATGACTTTGTTAAGATTAGTCTGTACAACAAGTAATGGACTGCCCAAGGAAAGTTTCTTTTGTAAGCTTTGATCGTGATGTGTCGAGCCCAACACTGCATGCTGTCCATTGTTTATGGTGAGGATTTCTGCTGTTTAAATAAACTGTGAGGATGATTGGCCACCGAGTGGTCACGCGCTCGATTACAAAACGAAGGTCGTTGATTTGATTCTCGGCTCCGCATTTCTAATTTCTCAGGGACGCCTTTTCAATGTCTATATCCCAACTACTGAGCCAAGTACTGTGACTAGAAAATCACAGGAAATAGGGTGACATTGGCATGATAAAGAACCAGGAAAACCTATTTGAAAATAGTAGGGATATAAAGGTTCTGATGAATATTATCTCCCCTCTCTAGGGCTGCTCTGATATGACCATAGTTGTCGAATGGGACGTTAAACAACATACACATGTATAGATAAATACTTTAAATCTATACTGCATGATTTAGATCATTTAAAAAATTGAGGAAACAATAAGAAGCATGACGAATGCCATTTTCTGTAACAATAATTCAGTTTGTGATACATTTTCACATCATTCGAATGATTTCCATTGTAAGCATTTTCTTGACTCATTCACGGCAGTGTATTAAATCTGTTTACAAATCTTCCTATGAATGATTGATATTAAACAATTTTACACAATTTGCAGGTAGTGCTTTGGATGTGTACCATGATGAACCAGGATTAACTAATTCTTTTCTGGTGTATGGATATAACGATGAAAGTGTTCGTATGTGGGTAGACTCGTCAAGAGATGGAGGTATAGTATACTGATACTCACTTCTTAACCACCGTAATATCTGCTACAGTTTAAGCTTGATACTTATGAAATTAGGACACAACAAGAATTAAAAACTTGTGCAACATTGTATTCAACAAACTTAACAAAAAGTGGTATGAAATGTCATTCTGGAGATCAGTGTTAAACTCCATTTTCTCAAATGGTCACCTATTTGCGCACTTTAATTTTATGTCCACTGGCTGCCTGGAATACTACCCAACAACGTTGTCAATGACTTCTGAATATAGCCTAGCTGCTTGAGCGTTACATAATCAGTTTTTGGCTAGAATTTCCACCGAGATTCCTACACAATTACATGAACTGGACGAGGAGTTGTTGTTGAGCAGTACTTAATTCAGGCAGCTGGTGGACACACGCATTATTGACATTATATCATACGTACATTTATTTACATATCCGTAAGACAGAGGCAAGCTTTGAAATTCTTTTGTAATTGAACTACATGACATTGCAGCTGTTTTCATGTTTCACTTATTGATATAATTTAACATTTTTATTTTACAGTTATATTTGATGGAAGGAAGTCAACACTGTTCAACTTTACAGTCAGTGAGGCCAAAGTTGAGATAATTGCTTGGAAAATATCAACATTGACACCCTATTTTACAAATCGTTTCCCTCTGTACGACTTCAATGTTCCAAATGATGTGAAGATTCGCACAAATTATGATCTAGCTGAAGAGATGAATATGGCTTGGGTAAACAGTGTTACCCATACAATATATTTATGTTGATATAGTAATAAATGTGTGATTTCTTAGGTCTGATATGCCCAATAATATGGGCCAATATATCTTACATATATATACATAAAACATACAATTTCTTCTACGTTAAGTGATTTAAAATGGATGTATTGGTGTTAAATAGTTAAATTTGTCATAGTTAACTTAAGTTTCTGTTATCAATGAACTGCCAATAATATATACAATGTAGTAATACTTGATCAATCACCGGCCTTTGTTTTGATAGCCAGATTGTCTTTGTAGGTCACTCAAAACACTATCCATCCAATACATTAATGTTGTATACTGACAATAATAGATTAAAAAACTCTTAAATTTTTGAGGTAGAAATCGCGTGTAATAAGAATAATTCAAAGCTGAACATTGTTTTATTGAAATAACAAGCGAAGTAAAATAAGGAATTGATAGACACAATTAGAACAACTTTTGGATGTGCTTTTTATTACAATTAAAAATTTACTTTTGTTGAAGAAAGGTTAATATTTATTTTTTAAACATTTTAATTATTGTAGTTATCCTAGTGAAAGCAAAATGTAATGACGGCGATGTCATACGGAATTACCTTTTCTATAACAAATTAGTTGGATTTCACTGAAATTTGATACATAGTCTGTATAAAATGTATTCATGCCCTATTTTGTTTTCATGTCCAACTTTGGCGGACATGGCCTTATCGAGTATCTGATCAATTTTCAAGGGAAACAACTACAATTCGGGGGTTTATATACAGTCTTACTATTGTTACCCTCCTTGCTTGCATTATGCTGACTTTATTAGGGGTCATAAAGTAATAAAGTCAGTCACGCGTAACAGATAAAATCTGTTATCTTAATTGATCCAAAAATCGATATTTCCCTGTATACATTACTTTTGGATCGCTGATAAGACTTTAGCATGTCCCAAAATGTACGTCGTTAAAATGGACAGAAACGTATGATATTGACATTAATTAAATTTGTTTCACCAGTAAAATTAATTTTGAAAATGCGAATATCATGAAAAGATAAAATTCAAGAATCTTAGTAATAATTGTGTTATTGTATGCACAGTCAAATAGTAATTTGATTCTATTCTGCATATAAACTTACCACATTAGCTTACAATACATTTATTTTCACTTCTGAAACAATTAACATTAAATCATCATGATTACACTTAGGCGTGAAAAAAATTAAAAGTCGGTTAGTAGGTATGGACTTTATTTAGCTTTTGAAAGCATGTGGGAAAGTAAAAAGGAGAAAGAGGATTTTCCATTCAACGGATAAAATCATGAAAATGTCTAGGGTCGCGGGATACAATTAATTAGGGTCGATCGAGTAACCAGAAATTTTCTACTATGTCACACGTCTTGTATGTCAATGATTATAAATGAAATTACTTCCAAATCCATTACAACCTACAATGACTGTTGCAGATATCTATTTCCATCACAAAATAAAAAAAAATACGATTGAATTATAGACCTGGTGTATAAACAGTACAATCTGCAATGTTATGGCAATTTCCATCCGTCTTAATTGAAATGATATCTAACAAATATAACTAGACGTGCCCAATTGTTTGTAAATAATGTGAGATGCGTATAAAAATCAATAATCAGGTAAAGTTAGCAACCATATAAAGGGATCTCAAAAATATGATTTTATTATCCGTCCTTTGTTTACACATCATTGAAAAAATAAATATACAAAGTAGTTAATCTACACTATTTTATGACATGTTTTTTAAGTGACATGTGGACGTATGCCAAAATGATATATTTAGCATATAATTATATTATCAAAAATGAATTAATAATAAATTTAATGAAATATCATCGTCTTTTTAAGGCCCATTAGAACAATAGATGAAATGATAGTAAAATATAAGAAATATATATTGCTTGATCTGTAACAATATTTACATAATGCCTTCCATTAGGCATATCTCATAAAATAGTTTTCAGATGCTTTTTCTTATATTTTGCAACATGATTAAAAGATACTGTGCTGTATTTCTACGAGTATATGTACTTTTTGATAAAAAAAAATTGGAACGTTTTTATTGCAAGTAAAATTCAGTTTCACATTTATCTAGGTAAAAAAGACCTACTTCAATTTTAACACCCAAAAAAGCTAATGGGACTTTAACAATAATGAAAACCATCTTTTTATTTATATTTTATCTTAATTTTTTATAATATCAACAAATTGGGTTATAAATATCGATTGTGCTTTTTATACGGAAGTAAAGTAAAATATTTCACAGATTCTAATATTTTCATCCATGTTGTAATATGTTTTAGTCTTCAACCTCAATTATTCTAAAACTTGATTCAACGCGTCCAATTTTTATTACCCTGTATAATACATCATGCTGTGGCTGTATATACATGGGTACCTAATCAGCAGATATGATCATCGCCAATGCTCGTTGTTTCCGTAAACGTACGTAAATGTCCGAGATTTGCCGAACGAGTGACGAATTGAACTTAAAAAAATCTAAGGGGTAGTTTTAAAAATCATCAAAAGGGTCGAAGAAGATATTATTTTATTGTTTTCATATTTTACATGCTGAAAGAAATTAAATTTTCAAAACGAATGCAATGAGTACAAATTTGATCACATTTCCCCCAAAAAAGTTATGATGCTGAAAACATCAAATTTTCATTGAAAAATCTACCAATTTTACGCTTTTTACATTGAATAAAGAGGGAATCGATAGGTGTCTTTTTCAAACGCAAAAGGGTCGAAGAAAGCACTAATTCAAAATAATAAAAAATACACCATTAGAAAGATAAAAGATTAATTAAACTTTTGTGATGAGTACAAATTTCGTATTTTAAATAGAATAAAAGTTATGACGATTATAGTGAAAATCCCCTTCTTTGTTTAATGTAAATTTTTTATCGATTTTCCAAATCAGCATGTCCGCGAAAGTTGGGTATGGTACCATTATAAGGTCTCGATATTTCGGGCCATGTATTTTATTTCTTCCTCTAACGAATGTTTTTGCTTCATAACAAGTCACATTTGTAAGAGATTTGATACGAATGTTATCACGTTCGTAACCAGTAAAATAAAAGATCACCATCAATCAGAGTAGTCACGCAATATGTTAATTATGTGCTCGAGTTCCGCTACACCTGTTACACATGTGATCTCTTAATGTGGTCTTATTAAAAGTGCTTTCTTCGTAATTGAGTAAACATATTTATGTGTCATTTTTGGTGAACTCTTTTTTTGCCAGGAAATTATTATCCTTGGCTTCATTTTTGTTGGAGTTATGACATTGTTAAGAAAACAAATACCATCAGATTACCTTAAAACAACAAGGGCTTAAAGTCTGTAGAAAAAAACTATTTTGCAGGGCAGAAACAAATAATATACATTGTTTATTATTCATCTATGCATAAAATAATAAAAAAGAAATAATAAAGGTATAAGTCAAATATAATATGAAAGGTTGAATTACATTATTAAATATGTTAATGTAATTTGTACGTGTATTAGTACGGTTTCTTTTGTTATTAAGTGGATTTTAATAATAAGAAGTTAATATCCATTAGTAGTAATTAGTAGTAGTGTTTTATATTGTATATACATTTAACAATTTGTTCTAAACATCTTTTTCTCATAGTTTGAAGTGGATGAGACAAATTCTATTCACAAAGGATTTAGATTTCCTGGGTCCACATACATGGCCAGCAGATTTAGTAAACGTAATAAAACGCACGATGACTGCGTGTTCGGAGGTTTTATGTATGGTGTTGGCAATATCAATGTAATACCCAGGGATGTGAAAAAATATGAGACTCTCATGTACCTGTATAGACCTGATCCTGCTGATAAAGATAAAATAAAAGGTAATTATTGCAAGGTAACTTCAATGATATACCATATTTAGACCACCTCTCTGACCAGAACGATGATCTTGACGTATGATTTATATGAAATACAATGTAATTTATTTCTAGTTTACACTCACCAACCTCATTTTCCCCTGTGACCCAAGACATTTTATTTGTCTCATTTTCTTTTACATTTAGACACAATTTCAAGAGCCCCTCCCCCTTAAACAATCCCCATGTAACCTACCATATTAGCATTGAGTTATGTAGCCAGAAACAATTGGACAATTGTAAAATATAAACCTGGCACAAATCCTCACCAACATTATAGATAGTTAGGCTTTCCATATTTTGTGCCCGGGCTATAACTTGGAAGTTACATGGACAATTGTAAAATGACTTGGCACAATTACTCACCAACACTAGCTAGGCGACGTGTATCGCGCTAAAGCCATCTCCGTATGATAAAGGTCAAGATCACACTTAGAGGTCAAATACAAAATGTAGTTAGTCTGTCCACATTTCGAGTCCGGGCATAACTTTAAGACACTATTGTCCAACACCGTCGTAATAGTTATGATGTGTAGTGCCCAAATTCAATTTCCACGTTCGTGGTCAAGGTTACACTTCGAGATAACTTTGGACAATCGCTGACCATCACCAGATGTTTTGCGTGCAACATTTCCAGGTTTAAAGTCAAGGTCATTTTGTGAACGTCTAACTCATAGTCCAACATACTGCTTTAGTTGACGGGGGAAACTTCAAATGTTGTGGAAACAAACATCTAGTTGGTATTTATGATGGGTTAGTCTTTAAATATTAAAATGATCTCTAATTGTTTTCTTTTTTAACAGTCATACTTTGTTGTACTGTATTTTTTTAGATTTACCTGTACATGGTTTGCTTCAAAAAACATAATTCATCAAACATTGCGGTCACAAGATATATACAAAAATGTATTCCACATTTACTTCATTAAGTTCATTCATATTGGGTATATACTTGGCTAACACCCTGTCAGTGTAGTAACGGTAACTGGGTTAACCACTCTGTGATCTCGTATGTAGTGTATATAACATACTTTATAATTCAGGTTCCACAGTGTGTATACCTAGAACATTTGGTAATGGACAGAAGACAGGTTCTGCTTCCAATGGTTTCGGAATATTATACAGCTGGACAGATCCAGGTAGGTCAAATTCTTCATTTTGATGGATATTACATTCATAATGCAAATGATATAGGTAGCTTTAGAATAACTCTTAAAACTGTTTTAGAGCGTATCAGCAATACAATTTGTATTCACAAATTTATTAAATATATAAATTTCTTTTGTACTTGTAGATTAAACTTGATTTCAAAGTGTGAACATTAAATGATGAAGAATTTACATCTTAAAGTCCCATAATCATATAAATTTATTGGTCGTTATAGTTTCTGTTTGTTCTATAACAGAGGAATCCTGTGTATTTTTCCTCCCGCGCATATTTTATGGTAAGAAAAAATGTTTCCAAAACCAATATAGTATTTTTTTCAATATCATTGAAATAAATACTATTTATAGAACAGCTGTGTTTCCCGCAGTCAAGTTATGCACACGTCGTAAAGTGACGTCACACACTCTACACTATATTTTAAGTTTACAAAAATCACTGTGAAATGAGTGCTTTTAGAAGAAAAAGGACTTGTTTTGTTGGTAATAATTATCTTGGAATACTATCGGCAATTGGATGTTTTTGCATACTTTTTATAGCGAAAAGCCAATGTGACTTAAAATATTCTAAATTGCATTGAAGTTTTAGCCAGATATAGGAATCTACATAAATATGAATTCAAACGTTTATACTATCTTCTTCAAATCCAAATATTGTTTGTTTTTAGGTTTTAAGAAACATCGGATTGAGATGGTTCTTATTTTTGGTAGAAGCGCAGGTTCAATAATGTTTTCTATATATACAGTTAATTTCATTATCTATGTCTTTTTTAATTTAAAGCTAATATCTAAGTGACTGGATATTAACTGTATACTATTTGCTTATTTCGCAAATCTGAATTTTAGATTGCGGAACACCAGGCATAGATAATGGATTTGCTGATACATCCGTGAATGGAACTTATCTTAGTGCTGTGGCTACACTGGCATGTAACGAGGGTTATCATCTGAACAGAGACACAGATAAAATTCAATGTTTATCATCAAACAAGAAGTACCATTGGGAAACTTTGAACAAGTCATATCTAACTACAGAATGCATCATTGATGGTTTGTTTTTATTTTTCCATTATTTCATTTGCAATGATTAGTTGCTACTTGTACTTTGTATGCTTAACAAATAATTTTGTTAGCTTGTTATAAGTAAGGAACAGAACAAAATATTTTAATGGCCTGTACATAGTAGTACACAGCCGTTACAAATAAGACAATCAAAACAAATTATACTACAATGTCATGGTATACGTGCTTATCAGTGCATTAAGTACATTTAGTGCATTTTGTTATACGTCTGTAAGTTCTTCATTGTAATGCATTATACTTTGTAAATTACAAGTGCATATAAATGGAGAACATTCAAGATTAATTTACTTCATATTGTCAATTAAAAGGAGGATAAGAACAATCAACTTGTCATATATATGTTTGCTGTTGATTACCGTCCCTTTATTTTTGTACTTGTTTACGGTGTTTAATTGCAAATTTGTTAGGCCCTCTAGGCTAGTTTTAATCCCTGTACTTTGCTACAAACAGTTCCAGGTGTAGCCGTAAGAGAGCCTGACTGTTGTTCTGCAGTTTTTATATGTTTCTTTATGTTTGTATGTTGTTTTTTTCGTTGTGTTTTAGGGAAGATAGTATTTTTTGGAAAATTGAAAGAATCGTTTTATTATCTATATTGTCAGATTGAACTTTACAGTTATCATGGTTGTTTCAAGGACTAAAATATACTTTGGGGAAATCTGCAATTATGTCTCAATGCATATGTAAGAATTTGAAATGGTTGGTACCATTGATACCAGAGGAGGCATTTCATGGTCAGTTACTGGAGCCATTTTCGTTATTGTCTGTGTTTTGTATGGAGAAATCTTTCTCGTACTACTTCTTAAGTAAGTAATTCTAGAGGCCTAGCTAGAATATAAAACCTTCATAAACACATATTACAAGAATTAGTTGGTAATAATACACACGAATTTAATAGTGATTGAAATAAGGTGATTGTACTAAAGCTACAGTCAATGTTCTTATTACGTAACATATTTTGCAGAATGTGCCATACCAGCTACTCCAAATAATGGTTCTATCATTGACAATAACCAAAAATACTTTGGAGAGAACATGACATTTACATGTGAAGATGGCTTTGATTTGATTGGAAGTAGTGTGATAGAATGTCTAGCTGGAGGGAAATGGTCAGATGAATCACCATCTTGTGGTAAGTATACAAACTATAATTTGTATTTTCATGTGTTTGTGTGTTTCATATCACAATAGGTTACATTGTGTGTTTGGTTAATAGCACAATGGGTTACATTACATGTGGTTAATGTAACAATAGGATCCATTGTGTGTTGGTTAATATCACAATAGGTTACATTGCGTGGGGTTAATATCACAATAGGTTACATTGTGTGTTTGGTTAATAGCACAATGGGTTACATTACATGTGGTTAATGTAACAATAGGATCCATTGTGTGTTGGTTAATATCACAATAGGTTACATTGCGTGTGGTTAATATCACAATAGGTTACATTGCGTGTGGTTAATATCCCAAAAGGTTACATTGCGAGTGGTTAATATCACAGTAGGTTACATTGCGTGTGGTAAATTTTACAAAAGGGCACATTACGTGTGGTTAATATCACAATATGATCCATTATGTGTTTGGTTAATATCACAGTTACATTGTGTGTTGTTAATATCACAATAAGTTACATTGCGTGTGGTTAATATCATTATATGTTATATTGTGTGTTTGGTTAATATGACAAAAGTTTACATTGTGTGGGGTTAATATCACAATAGTTACACCATGTGTCTGTTTAATATCACAATAGGCTACATTATGTGTAGTTAATACAATAGTTTACACTTTGTTTGGTTACTATAAAAAGGTTACAATATATGTATTTTGTACCATATTTCACAGAGATGCCAAATTGATTACACTATGTGAATGTTATATAAGACATGTTACACTATGTGTGTGAAGTCATATAAAAATGTTTCAATATGTGAATGTCATATAAAATGGTTACACCATGTGTATACAGTTTATATATATTTTAAATCATCTACTGATCATTGTTGTTCTTTATTCAGAATATCCGACTACAACGTCCAAGCAGCCAGTTTCCAGTGCTATATCTCTGACAACTACAATCTACATGACTCTGACAATGATTATGTTATATCTGGTCTTCATCTGAAAGAAGTAATTTGACATTTGTAAGTCTCCAGAGAGGCAGTTTTGAAACTGGTCCATCAATGTGTTTGATATTCAAATTCTGCATAACTAGATTTTTTTTATGATTTTTGTGAGTTTGTGCTTAGTGCTTTAACGTGTCGGTTCTGGCTTTTTCTGTTAAAAAATCGTAAAATAATATTTTAAGTTATTTACAAAGATTAGATATCATACTTTAATCCAAGCAACAAAAAGTCCTGACCGAAAGCGCAAAAGTAGTGTTTTATTGCAATAAACACTGCATCCCTTTATCGACGTTATCTTATCAGCGTTAACCATCTCTTACGTGTTGTGCATTGTATTGGTACGATATGATAATATTAATTCGTTAATGACAATAAACTGTTATTAAATCTCTTACTAGACATCAAACCTGGGCGTAGTTTTAATTATTGAACCGTGAACATTTGCGGTTTTAATTGGCTATCAAATTTGTATGGCATGCATCGATTTATCGAAATTCGTTGATTTCATGAGACGATAATGATCTTGATTCTTCTTTTTATTAGCTCACATGTCACAAAGTGGCAAAGTGAGCTATTAGGATCACTCTCCGTCCGGCGTCGTGCGTCGTCAAACTTTTTGCTGTGGCCTCACTAGGGGCCACCTTTTTGGCTCAATTTTAGCAAAACTGGGTCAGAACGTTAATATCAACAAAATCTCGGACGAGTTCGATATTGGGTCATTTGGGGTCAAAAACTAGGTCACCAGGGCCATAAGGGAAAATCTTGTGAACACTTTAGAAATCACTGTTTTGACTTTATCTTCAGGAAACTTTGTCAGAATGTTTATTTTAATAAAATGTTGGTCAAGTTTGATAATGGGTCATTTCTGTAGTAAAATTAGGTCACTAGGGCAAATTGCCGGAAAACCTTGTGAACACTCTAGAAGTCACTGTTTTGATTGGATGATCATAAAACCTTGTCAGAATGTTTGTCTTTATAATATCTTGGACGAGTTCGAACATGGGTCATCTTGGTTCAAAAACTAGGTCGCTAGGTTAAATCTTATGAAAAAACATGATAACACTGTAGATTTCACAGTTATTATTGGATCTTCACCAAACCTTGTCAAAATGTTTTCCTCAATGATATATGGGTCAAGGATGAACATGGGTCAGCCGGGTTCAAAAACTGGGTCACAAGGTCAAATCTTAGGTAAAAATCTTGTAAAAGCTCTAAATGTCATGGTTTTGATTGGATCTTGGCCAAACCTTGTCAGATTGTTTGTCTCAATGATATTAAGGAAAAGTTCAAATATGGGTCACCTCGGATCAAAAACCAGGTCACAAGGTCAAATCTTAGGAAAACCTTATTAACACTGTAGATGTCAAATTTTGATCGTATTTTCACCAAACCTAGTCAGACTGTTTGTCTTAATGATATGTAAGACAAATTCGAACATAGGTCGTCTGGGGTCAAAAACTAGGTCACCGGTTCAAAACAATGTTTTAATGAGTGAACAGTGATTGTCATGTGAGCGATATAGGGCCATCTTGGCCCTCTTGTTTTTTTACTTCTGGCGTGGTACGTAATGTGGTTCTGGGTACGGAATTTCTTTAAAGTCAAGTATCTAGCGAACGGAGGACGTTATCAAAATCTGAGGCACGGTTCCCTGCATAATACATTAACAGTCATGATAAGGTTGTTTGTTGTAATACATTCCTATATACAAAGTAGCTATCGTTGTTAAAAAAAGTGTACAGTACGAGCGATATTGGTTTATAGAAGACCAACCAAATGTAATATTTGTTCTAAAACACCTGCTATGGACTTTATACAGTTGGTTAATTTTAGTATATAATTATGGTGAAACTTTATGTGACCTGACATCCAAGCCTGATACATTAAAGATAAGACATTTTTCATAAGTGTTTAGACTGTGTTTCATTGCCCATCTTGCTACTGACCTTACCTGTCCTTTGGTTAGGGTGATGTAAAATTGTAAGAAAAAAATAACATGGTGTAAATAACAATATCTTAATGTTAGCTATGTATAATGTCATAATGTAATGTAATATAACTTAAATGTGCCTAGTGCCTTGATTCTAATCACTGATCATAATCGAGTCATTACAAGACATGCTCTGATTGGTCAGTATTTTGTTCCGCATTAACCCTTGAGTTATCTGCTAATTACCTGCAGTGATTGATATGATAAATAAAAAAGGTATTAATACAAGTGAAGGCGACAATACATATACTCACCACAAACTTAAAAAAACTAAATGACAATTTAAACATTCTTGTTGAGTGTTTTACATTCATCACAGGTACTTGACACAAATTTCTTTCCATGTATCTGCATAATATCTATAATAATAGAAAAGGTATCCAACGGCGATTTAAAAGTTCAAATGTATACAGTGTCATTATAAGTTCAAGGTCACGAGTAAGCACCGTTTATTTGGTGAAAATCCGTCAAATATGTCCATGGCAGCAAATAACACCAACATTGAAATAAGTAAATCGTATACATAAATATGGCCGGACTTACATGTTTAAGTAAATTTTGGGGTTATTTTAGCGAAACTTAGAGCTGTTTTTAAAAAAATATTTTACGGATTTTCATCAAACAAACGGTGTTTACTGTTAGTTGGATGTTTTCTGTCGGCGACCACGAACTTATATTTGATTTGGTTGGTTTTTATGCAGTTACAGTCGATTGTTCAACACAACTGTTAAATAGCTGTTGTATACCTTTTCTAATGTTATAGATACTATGCAGATATAATAAAAAAAGTTTTTGTCAAGTACCTATGACATACATTGTATTTATATGAGAAGTATTCATACTTCCTGACATTGTATATTGTGACATGGACTAAATATGGATGTAGAAATTCTCACAGTGGCTAATTGCAACATGTTACCACTTAGGCCACAAGTTTACATCAGAACATTTCATGACATATATAACAAGTCATAGGTGTAAGATTTCTAGGAATGCTAAATTGTTTGTAATATTATTATATAGCCATCGGATAGAAGATTTGACTGCACGCACTTTTTATGTATTTATGAATGATCTTTATGAGGTTTAAATCCTCACAAGATAATTTAAAATGTGAAGAATATTGTTTGTTTTATATTCAATTATTGTAATAAGATGTATGTGTGACGATTTGAATGTGCATGCATGTAGTTTTATATTATCTATATAATGGTTATTTATTTATTAAGTACTTCGTTCACTGTTATGTAATCACAGGCTTTATTTATTACATAGTCATGTAATGTGTTGCATAACGTCAATATTAAAGCTTTGCTGATTTTAAACTCTATACATATGGTTCTGTGTTTTTTTCCTAAAGGTTTGTTCACAATACTAAAACCAACAAATTTACATTCATTACCGAATCTGCCTTTTCATTTCAAGGATTTATGCAGGAGTATAGTTGGTAGACTCTTTGTTTCCTGATGTAATAATGGTTTCTCCTTCAGAACTTTACGTGATCTTTAAGTTATCAAAGTCAGCCAGTCCATAGCCAGCAGTGCCTAGTCCAACAAATCCATTCTGTGGTCCTGGCTTTCCAGGGAGTGATATATTGAACTGTACAAATTATTTGACTCCGATATTTTTTAACATTTTATTCAACATACATCTATATACGGTATATATACATTTTTAAAAAATTAAATTTGTCTCGCAATTGGTATATATTTCAGAAGTTCACTCATCTACACAAACATCGGTTAATGCTAAACACTGGGATAAATTTGAGTTCCGGTTAAAATCGGAAAGTGATTATATAAAACTTTGATAATAAAGATAGCTGTCAAGGTCCTCAGTTTGTCTTCTTACTAGTCTGAACAGCCAACCAGCGCTTGACCAGTACAACAAGAGCAGCTATCTTGCTTCTGAATAACATTAAACCAGACCTACAATTTAACCCATTGGTTGAAAAACAACATTTTGTGTACAATTGGGTGCTGGCAAATTAATTTCTCACTCGTAAAAATGCAGTTCTTACATACATTTAAAATACATATCATATCTGACACATATACGCTCAATGCAACACACAATTAGTATTACAAATACAGTACACAGTACAGGAATAGCCAAATTACTGTTATTACATAGATAGTAACTTCGAACAATTAAATTTATTTAACGAAACATTTTTAAATTTTGTAAGAATTGTAGCCCTTGTTGAGAAATAAACAAATTCTGTATTACACGATGTCCTATGGTTTTCCTTATTAATCATAATAGTCAGTTTGTACTGTGTAATTGTATCTTTCTTTTTATAGAAATGGATGTTCTTTGTTAGACAATACCAGACAGGAATGTCATTATTAGCTCACCAGAGCACGAATGTGCTCAGGGTGAGCTTTTGTGATCGCCCTGCGTCCATCGTGCGTCGTGCGTCGTTGTTTACTTAAAACAACATCTCCTCCTACATCGCTATGCCGATTGCAACCAAACTTTGCTGGAATGATCCTTGGGTGGTCCCCTTTCAAAGTAGTTCAAAAAATTAAATTTCATTAAAAACTCTGGTTGCTATGGCAACAAATAGAAAAAAAAAAAATCTTCTTGTCCGAAACCACAGAACCTAGAGCTGAGATATTTGGTATGTAGCATTGTCTAATGGAACTCTACAAAGTTTGTTCAAATTATTCCCCTGGGGTCAAAATTGGCTCTGCCCCGGGGGTAACTTGATTTTACTTATATAGGAAATTTAAAAAATCTACTTGTCAAAAACTACAATGCCTACAGCTCTGATATTTGGTGTGTAGCATAGTCTAGTGGACTTCTACCTACTTTGTTCAAATTATTGCCCTAGGGTCAAAATTGGCCCCGCCCTGGGGGTCACTTGATTTATATAGACTTATATAGGAAAATTAAAAAAATCTTCTTCTCCGAAACTGCAAGGCCTAGAGCTTAGATATTTTGTATGTGGCATTGTCTAGTGGACCTCTACCAAGTCTGTTGAAATTATGGCCCCGGGGTCAAAATTAGCCCTGCCCTGGGGTTTATTCTATTTTATATAGGAACATTTTTAAAAATCTTCTCCGAAACCACAAGGCCTAGAGCTAAGATATTTGGTATCTAGCTTTGTCTAATGGACCTCTTTCAAATCTGTTCATATAATGGCCATGGGATAAAAAATGGCCCAGATGGGTCACTTGATCTTACTTGGACTCGTATAGAAAACTTCAACAATGTTAATCTCCAAATGACCTTTTCTCCTGGTGAGCATTTATAGGGCCATCATGGCCCTCTTGTTTTTGTTAAAAATCGTGGTAAATCATTTTCATTGAAATCTATAAATTTATAAGTAATTCCAAAATATGTCCGCTCCATTTTGAGATTATTAAGTATACATTTATAAAACCACAGTCTATTATACTCCATTTAAAAAGTACTGTGTTTTATTCATCTTGTTCAAAATATGTTACTTATAGGTGCCGTAAATACTGAAAAAAAACGAATGTTATCTGATACCAATATACACATGATATGTATACTGGTCCCATATTTTATCATGCTTATGATTTAATACCGCATCAATAAAATTTAATTAAGTTGATTGAATACGAGGTTCGTCGCACAAATATGCTCAATAAATGCAATGAAAAAAATGCGTTGATGAACAACAATATCTCTCATTCTTACCTGTTGCTGCAAAAGTCATCTAGGCCTATCGTAAATTCCCACAGCATTGCTTTCCCGTTTAGAGTGAATTTACATATTGAACAAGTGTAAGGGTTTGTTTGGAAGTTTCTGGTCAGAAACACCGTGTGTAACCGTCCCTGGAATTGTTTTTCATTTGTGCATGACACATTGGATACGCGTCATGGATTATATTTATTGAAGCGGATACACATAATAAGTACGAGTATGTTCTACTGATGTGTTGAAATCAACATTAACTTTTACTTTAAGGATGTTCGTTTACTAAAGCACGGACCTTTTGTTTCTAGCACAGTGAATTGTTAAAGAATTTCTATTTATTTTGATATATGACATAATTTGTATATATCACAAGAAGTAATTCAGGTAAGTTATTTATGATTTTACATACTTAAGGTAATTCGAATTTGTGACAAAATGGCCGCCTGGCATTTTAGCTATGCATCCTAAAGAAGTGGCGTTGTTCAATGATTACTGAAAGTACATTACTGAAATGAGTTTTTATCAATAGCTTATTAATAAATGTACATATCTACATCTACGGCCATTTTGTCACAAATTTGTGCTATAACGAATTACCTTACTTTTAACTGTATCAAACACATCAACATTCTTTGATATAGTAAAATTTATTTTTCTCATCATAATTAGTAAACTTTTTGCTTTACGATGTTTAGTTACCTGATAGTGTGTATGTATCACGTACCTGTGGTATAATATACGAGTATGGTGTAAAAACGAATCGTCTGCTCATCATGTTAAAGTGTCTCTTTCCTGTTTTTGTCGGATCAATCTTCAGGGACGTACATGTAAGGTATAGTTTTAGGTTGCGTGATTTCAAATACATACTTTGTGTTCTATAAAGACGTTCATTAATAATTGTAAGCTAATTTTTCAGTAATTTCGGATGACAATAATTTCGTATTTAGATAAACATTCAGTTGGATTATTCGAATCTTTCGTTTTACACTTAATGTATTCTGTATTTTATGATGTGTAGGTGTGTCCGTTTATTAACTTATTTTGTGAGTATGCTTCGGTTTCGAGTAAAATTTCAACACCATGAAGAGAAATCCAATTACAGTATGTGTTCTTTTAACAATTCAATATAATTATGCTGCTAAGTTTGAAAAGCATTTTTTTCTCAAATGGATTAGATACACGCTGTCTATACGTGAGTATAAACTTGTTTGTATTTATATGTGATTAATTATACGAATTACTTCATTATATGCTTTTTTTGAATTGCAGGTTCATTATACGCGAGATGTCAACAAGCGTGATTTATGGATGGGTCTGTTTAACACTGTGTACCAACATCTTTACTGCAGGTAAAATGTTTACACGTAAAAAATTCAAACATGACAGCCTGCCTAGAGCAGTAAGTTAACTTCTGAAGAGGCTCAATGTTGCCGACTTTAAAGATTTTGTAACAAACAAATCCTTATTAATCATATGTTATTTATTTGAGTCTACTTTTATATTGTATTGTGGTATATTACTAGTATATTGTGAGGTATTATATTGTGGTGTATTATATTGTGGTGTATTATATTGTGTTGTATTGTATTGTGATATATTATATTGTGGTGTATTGTATTGTGGTGTATTGTGATGTATTGTGTTGTGATGTATTATCTTGTGGTGTATTGTAATATATTGTGTTGTGATGTATTATATTGTGCTGTATTATATTGTGGTGTATTAAATTGTGATATATTATATTGTGATGTATCGTGATGTATTGTATTGGTGTGTATTATATTGTGGTGTATTGTGATGTATTATATTGAGTTGTATTATAATGTGATGTATTATGTTGTATTTATTGTGTTATATTGTATTATATAGTGTTGTACTGTACTGTGATGTATTGTTTTGTATTATATTGTGGTGTATTGTATTACGTGATGTTGTATCATGATGCATTGTGTTGACTTGCATTGTATTGTGTTATGTTGTATTTCTCTGTTAGACTATGTGTTGTCTTGTGTTGTGTTGAGTGCACAAGCAAATACAAGCGAAATATTATATTTTTTCTAGCAGTTTAGTATGCAGTAAAATATTCACCATCAAGTTGTTTAATGCATGTATGTATTGTTTATTTTCAGGAGAACGTTTGTCATTCCCTGATTTCCAGACAGGATGGATGCCCATAAAGAATGGACTAAGACATGTTGCCAGGATAGATGTATCACATGGATTGGACGAGGTGCCAGATCTAGTTGATGTCTCCGTGAAAGTACAGGAAAACATATTTCCTGCATCTGGTAGATAAACGTCTACATTAATATTCTGATCATTTACTAGATAAAAACAACATGTATAGACGATTTGTTATTGTGTCATTGCTGGTGTAGGCTAAAAGTTGGTTTATCTAAAATGGTTTGTCTTTACTTGTGAGTTTATTTTTTGTTGTTTGCCTGGAAAGATCTTATGTATTGTGTATGTTGTATACAGAGAATATTTATCTTTTATTCAGACCACAGTATATACATTACAGGCAAAATAATGGGAAGATTACAATCATTGTATTCATGTTTTACCTACATCATTTCTACATACACAAATCATTCTAATCCGAACACCTCATATTTGAAAATCTCTTTGACCTAAACAACAACAATGTATTTTACAATGGAAAAGAGGAAATCTATTCCTGAAATAATCAGTAAATGTTTGATTTTGTTTATTTTTAATTTCAGAGTTATCTCCTTTTAATTTCTATTTAAACAGCTTATCACATACAAACACTTATCCTGCAAATAATAGATCTGCCAGATATATCTTTATACACTTCAAACAACACAGCTTGTCCCGAAATTATGTACAGTAAAACTTCCTTTGAACCATTAAATGGTCTTAATACTAAATTGAGATATGGGAAATAATATTGGAAAAAATAACTTATTTAATTCTGAAGTCATCACCAAATGAGGTTTTATTGTAATGCTGAATGTCTTAACTAAAGTGGTCACTCAATGAAGTTATATATCATAATGTTGAATGTCTAAACTGAAGTGGTCACTAAATGACGTTTTATATTGTAATGATGAAGGTCTAAACTAAAGGACATAATAATACAGTAAATTCTAAAATCTCTTCAATATGTAATTAGTTGGTCTAAAGAGGTTGCACTCTAATAGTTTGACAACTTTTTCTAACTTCAGGATTTCGTCCAGATCATCCTGTAGAAATGTCAGGACCAGTGGTGTATATTTACAATGATAGATATGTCAATGTATCAACATCACCAAACACAGACAGTTTGTATCAAGTCATAGCGACATGTAAGTTTGTTGACAAGACGTTTTAATGTATCTGATGTTTATGAGATTTAAAACGACGCTGTTGATTAATCACAATTAAATTTTTGATAACTCTTTTCACAATTGCACACAACCCCGTGCATTTCACGTAAATTTCACCCAATTTTAATTAGAGAGGACATTAGTTATTACAATTTGTTAAAGAAGTATTACCGGTATTTGAGAAAATTAAGTGATAATGATCTGTTAGTGAATAGTTAGTGAGAATTATTTACTCTGTTAGAGAATAGTTAGTGAGAATTATTGACCTGTTAGAGAATAGTTAGTGAGAATTATTTACTCTGTTAGAGAATAGTTAGTGAGAATTATTTACTCTGTTAGAGAATAGTTAGTGAGAATTATTTACTCTGTTAGAGAATAGTTAGTGATAATGATTGATCTGTTAGAGAATAGTTAGTGAGAATGATTGATCTGTTAGAGACGAATTATTGAGATCAATTTGTTTTGGGAATATTAGTGAGAAGGATTTTTACAGAATTGAAAAAGAGAAATATTTTGCTTGCTTTTGCATATTATTTTCGATCAGCAGGACCAATTGGTGAATCTCTGATATTTATGGCTTACTTCCAGCTTCAGCATTTTATGACGGTGAAGTAGAACACTGGGAAGGTCCCATTTTTGTGCGAGTCAGAGTCTGGAAGAGGTACACATTACCATCACCTGATTTCGAGTCATCTGGTACGACGGTCAAGGCAAAAACTGGATCAGGTATGTCTGAGAATTGACTACTTATGTTTACAACACGTCGGTATTTTCATGATTTCAGGGGTGTATGTTATATCTCCTGTTTACAGTCAGTTCTATTCAACTTCATTGGGTTAGAAATGTTAATAATAAATGCATTACTTTAAAGGCTCATGTTTGATTTTTTAACTCACCTGATTCATTAACCAATCGTGATCAACCTTGGTCACAATGTATATGGCCACAATGTCTCGGCTAAGTTCGATTATTGGAAAATCGGACAATAATTTCAAGAGTTATGGGCCCTTGAATCACAAAATTTGCTATATTTATCTTGTTTACACTCTATCGCCTTCATTTATTCACCAATCCTAATAATATTTTCAGTAAATGTGTACAACCAAAATATCTTGAACATGATTATGGGCGGAATCGGATTAGAACTTAAAGAGTTATGGGCCCTTGCCTTTGAAAATTTGCTATAATTGAGTTTTTGTTTACTCTTTAGAGCCTTTGTTTATTCACCAATACTAATCATATTTTCTGTAAATGTGTATAATATATTGTACAAGTTGGATTATGGGCGGAATCGTACCAGAACTTCAAGAGGGCCCTTGACTTAGAAAATGTGCTATATTTTAGCTTGTTTACACATTAGCGCCTTCGCTTATTCAATGATCATAATCATATTTACGATGAATGTGTATGACCTTACAGTCTTGAGCAAGCTTCGTTATGGGTGGAATCGGACCACAACTTCAAGAGTTATGGGCCTTTGGATTAGACAATTTGCTACGTTTTAGCTTGTTTAACAGTATTATACGTTCATTGTTGGTTTTAATCTCAAACGTAAAAATGGGTTATACGAGATGAAACTGGTCATTAAGTATAGTGACTTTCAGTTTTGTTCACAGGTGTGCGATCTAGGGCCATCTTGGCCCTCTTATTTTATTATATTTTTAACGAAGCTGGCTTGGATGTTTGGTCAAATCAAGTTTCACCAATCTATAGATTTAAAAATTAAACCCTAAGTACATACTAGAATATACCCACTGTATAAAGTGCATTGCAAGTAATTTGAAACATATTATTTAGATAGGTCTTCTATAAACCAATATCGCACGTAATTTACAAATGTTTGCACAACGATAACTACCCTGTGTATAGGAATATATTACAACAAGTAGCCTTAAAATGACTATAAATGTATTAGGCAGGGAACCTTGCCTCAGGTTTTTGCTATTTTAAAGTCCTCGGTTCGTTAGATACTTAACTTTAAAGAAATTCCGTACCCAGAACCCCGCTGTTTATTACGTAATACGCCATAGATAAAAAATGAAAACAAGTATCAAAATTCTGATGCACTGTTCCCTAGATTAACATTACCGTTACAAACGACCAAAAATCGCTTTGAAATCCGTCATCAAATAAGACGGCACTGTTAATTCGAAAATGACACCTTCTGTGTATGTTTAAGCAGAGCAATTACCAATGAAAGTGTCGGATCATTATCGTCCCATGAAATCAACGAGTTCGATGCAGCCCATTCAATTTTGATAGCCGTTCAAAATCGCTCATGTTTGCATTTAAATAATTAAAACCACGCTCAGGTTTGATGTCTAGTAAGAGATTTTATAACAATTTTTTGTCATTAATGAATTAATAGTATCTTATTTGTGTCGTGGTGATGGAGACTGGAGAAGCTTGTAGCTTTAAAAAATATAACAGACAATGAGTTGTCGTAATATGGCTTTTATTGTAGAAAGCCGTAACATCATGTTTAAAACACAGTAACATAAAATACATATATCGTACCAATACAATGCACATTACGTTAGAGGTGAGGAAAAGCCGATAAAGGGGTGCAGTATTTATCGCAATAAAACACCATTTTTGAGCGTTGGGTTAGGATTGTTTGTTGCTTGGTATCAAAGTATGATATAATCTTTGTAAATAACGTAAAATATCATTTTAAGTTGTTTTAGCGATTGTAACCAAGCTAAATAAATTAAATGAAATTTCAGTTGGACTTAAAATACCGATGGGACTGTTTACATCTTAATTTTTCATCCAACCATCTGTCTGTCTGTCCATCCTTCCGTCTGTCTGTCCATCTTTACAAACTCACTTCATTATATATATACAAGTCGTTGATATATATGATTATTTTTATGTCAGTTTCAGATTCATATGTAGAAAAGTCACATGGTATGGACTCGGTGCCTTGTTTAGTTGTAACACGTGCAAAGATGTCACACCCTACTGATGGTAGCACGATGTACGCTGATGGCGTGGGTATGTTCTGAGTTTTTATATTTTCTACTGTTTGATACAGCCTTATGGTTGAGCACTGGGACATTTTCATTTAAAATTGTTGTATATAATATCTCTTAATAACTGAGTGATTAATGTTGAGTTAACTTTGAAATCTGCCAGCCCAGATACCGAGTTTATAATGTAGTTATTCTCTTTTTTAGATTTCGCATGCCAAGTGATACTTTTGAATTAAATCGTTTTGTACAAAGATCAATATCTTTTACTTTTACCTGTAGATCCAAAACTTTACTTTTTACTTTTACTTGTATATTTCAAAAACCTTACTTCTTACTTGTACGTTTAAAACATATTTTTTTTACTTTTACCTGTAGATTCAAAACTTTACTTCTTTATACTGTTACTTGTACATTATTTTACCTGTAAATTTAAAAGTTACTTTTTACTTTTACCCATAGATTCAAAACTTTACTTTATACTGCTACTTGTATATTCAAACCTTGATTTTTACTTTTACCTGTAAATTTAAAAGTTATTTTTTACTTTTACCTGTAGATTCAAAACTTTAATATTCTTTTACCTGTTGATTCAAAATTTGTATTTTTAATTTACCTTTATATTCAAAACTTTATTTTTTACTTTAAATTGCCTTTTTTTTTTTTGTTTAAATTTAAGATTAAAAACTTTGTTAATTACTTTCAGGTTCAAGTATGGAAACGTTTAACAATGTTGCTGGTATGACTAACGCTTACCTTGTTTATGGATACAGTCAAAGTCAGATTCGTGTTTGGGTAGACTCTTCAACCTATGGAGGTTGGAATTTTCCTTTCTTATTTCTGCAACATATGTATTTTTCAAATTTATATACTACAACAGTGTTCTGTTAATTATTTGATTTTGATTATGTAAGTAATGAAAATAAATTATGCGAACAATGTATTCTAGACTGTGAAAATTAAACAAATAATATACGTGCACAATAATGCTACGGTAAATTCAAAACATTTAAGATAAATGAACATTAAAACTAAAAAATCTGTTCGACAGAGAAAAAAGATTGTGTGACCAAACTGTTATTATTCAAACATTTAGCACTTTGTATTATGATGTAACAAACTTCTACTTACCTTGTTGACATTTGATTTACATTTGTTTTATATTCAAGCTATTTTTGATGGAAGGAAACATACATGGTTTGACTTTGTTATCTATAATGCTGAGGTTGAGATATTTGCCTGGAAATGTACTAGCCTAGAACCGATGTATAACAAGAAAGTACCAACCAAATTTACCATGGATAAGTTACCCGAATGGCAGTTTATGGATATTGATTATGAAGCACAAAATTCTTTAGTTAGAATTATGGTAACTTGAATATTCATCCGATTCGTGTTGTTTCAGTCATCGTTACATTTTCGTTGAAGATAGGGTAGATAAGTCAGGGCGTTTTTTGGCTCTTAAAAACTGATGAAAATGTAAACATAGTAAATGGATGTACCGTTCCTCGAGCCTAATAAAGAGTTAAGGGTCGCGCAGGAAAATTAAGGTTTGGGGATGGTCACAAGAAACAAGAACAAAAACGAACGCCTTATTTATCCCTTACTTCTTTCAAACTTCATCTGTAGACCTGAATACTTGTCAGTAGACAGCTTTTATAAGTTCAAAATCTGGGGTTAGGTCAAATTACTATTGTACATTAATTATATACTGTTGTTTAATGATGTCAAAGACAAGCAAATGAGTATACATTAGTTAGTGACTGTAGTTTTGAAAATACCCAGATTGTATCTTGATCCTGCACAACTCCCACTGTCAGATAGTTATTCGTACTTCATGAGCTGTTTATTAACTATTCGTGTGAAGTATACAAGAACAGTTTAAGAAAAAATAATGTTTACATGAATTTTATCAGAAGGGGTTGTAACATCTCCTCATAAAATTTAACATTTTAGACTGTTGGTGAAGATCTTGGTGGGCCTAACGTGGGATTTTGGTTTCCAGCATCCATGCACCTAACCTATCCTGCAGACAGTTCAGATGGGTACCAATCGATAAATGCGCAATTTGGTGGTTTATCATACTCATACAAAGAAAACGGCAAAGTAGAATTTTGGAAACCATCTGTTTTAGCAAACCAATCTGTGATTTTTGTAGGCAGTACATTTGGAGGTGGTAGAAATACAGAGACATCTAATACTGAGTCAGTTTATGCAATCAACTGGAAGACTGCAGGTAAGTCTTGATGACGTACAGAAATTATCCTTATAAAACAATAAAAAATTTTACTGTTAAATGTCAGGACATACCAACGTATCTCCTAATCTCCTAACTAAATCAATATCTCATAACAAATATAGCTTTATCAATATCTTGTAATAATAGGCCTTTATCGATATCTTATTGCAAATACAGCTTTATCAATATCTTGTAATACTAAACCTGTGTTAATATCTCATAACAAATATAGTTTTATCACTATCTTGTAATAATAAGCCTTTATCGATATCTTGTAACAAATACAGCTTTATCAATATCTTGTAATAATAAGCCTGTGTCAATATCTCAGACAAATATAGCTTTATAAATATCTTGTAAATATAGGCCTTTATCGATATTTTATAACAAATACAGCTTTATCAATATCTTGTAATAATAAGCCTGTGTCAATATCTCACACAAATATGGCTTTATCAATATCTTGTAATAATAAGCATGTGTCAATATCTCACACAAATATAGCTTTATCAATATATTGTAATAATAAGCCTGTGTCAATATCTCAAAACAAATTTAGCTTTATCAATGTCTTGTAAAGTTGTATCAATATCTCATAACAAATATAGCTTTATCAATATCTTGTAATAATAAGACTTTATCAATATCTTATAACAAATACAAATGTATGGCTTTATCAATATCTTGTAAGAAATACAGCTTTATCATTATCTTATAACAAATACAGCTTTACCTACATCTTATAACAAATACGAATCTATGGCTTTATCAGTATCCTGTTAGTAATAAACCTTTATCAATATCTCATAACAAATACAACTTTATCAATATCTTATAACAAATATAGCTTTATCAACATCTTATAACAAATATAGCTCTATCAATATCTTATAACAAATATACTTTTATCAATCGTTGCCTGTTTCCGTCCGCTTTCCCAGACATTTGGATTTGTAACTACAAATGTATAATATAAGTTGTACATTTTGATCAAAGAGGACACAGATAAAGTATGTAATTTTATCAGACCAAATTCTTGTCATAGATATACTGTTTTATATCCGTTTAAGAATAGTGCCTCTAATTGGATATCACTTTATTTTCTTTGTAGAGACTGCTGACTGTAGAAAGCCAGTCATTTACAAGGCATTGATCAATGCGTCAGAGACTGTATTTACCCAGAATACAATAGTACATGTTGAATGCTTGTCTGGGTATCGTCTTGTCAGAAATAGTAAACATTTTGGTCGAGATCTTGGAGATAATGAGGTTAAATGTGACAAGTTTGGCGTATGGGCTAATGTACCTTCATGTAAACCAAATGGTGAGATCTTATTTATAGTTAAAAAATACGTCATGCATATTACAGTCTGTCCTGGAAATTTTGATGGCAAAGATCAATATAAAATACATGTATCTTTTAATAGGCAAAGGAATTCTTTTTGCACTCTCAAATATTATGTTTATAGCAAGTTTCATACAAAAGTGCGTTTCGACATCATTGGAGACACAGTGACGTCGAGACGCACTTTTTGTAACTTGAAGGAGACTTCATTTCAGAGCAATATGTGGATACAAAATGAGATAGTGGTTAAAGAGAAATTATTTCTGCGTCGAATAAAACCAGTCTTTTAATAATCGGTTTTGAATTGTTACAACAGGGCCTTAATGAACACGACCGGTGTATTTTTTTCGTGATTTCTGAGCCCAGTTGTTCTAGATATACCTTTACTATTAGATGAAATACCAGTATGGCGAAAAAACACACTTTATTTTGTTGTTATAAAACATGCTATAAACATAATAAAACATTATTTGACAGTGTTTCAGAGTGTAGAAAGAATTCCTTGGTAGTACAGGATATGTATGTGTGTGCGTGTGTGTGTGTGTGGGGGGGGTCTTCATACACCGGTAGCCTGTGGATACTTTAACCATGGAACGTTCCATTTAAAGTCACTAAACTTGATTTAAAAAAAAACACGTAAAAATTGTACTTTACCTCTTTGCAGAGAAGGCGCTGGGAGAAACTTGTAATCCTGCAGAAGATACGTGCTCGAATGTATTGGCCAGCTGTGTGCTGAATTCAAAGCAAACTAATTATCAGTGTCAGTGTATGGATGGGTATATTCCTAATAAATCTCAATGTACAAAAGGTACTATGATTTGATATATTTGGATCTTCATCGGCATATTTGAATTTGTTTTGTTTATATGCTGTTTTATAGTTCATTCAACGGCTATGTTCATTTCAGGGCTGCCCCAGAGAGAGGGGAGATAAGAAACAGGAGAACTGGACATTTGTATCCCTACTTTTTCAAATAGTTTTTCCTGGTACTTTATTGTGCCCGATGTAATGCATCAATGCACACCTCACCATTTTCCCTGTGTTTTTCTAGACACAGTATTGAGCTCGGTAGTTTGGATTGAGACTGAAAAAGCGTCCCTGAAAAAAAACCGAGATTCGAACCCATAACCCTTCGTTCAGTAGTCAAGCGCGTCACAACTAGGCCATCGAACAATTTGTAACATAGTAATAATATCAAGATTCAAGAGTAATAATTTCATTTAAATGCTGATTAAAAGTTTAGAGGTTTATTGGTCATTAAATAATTTTCTGCTAGCCTGTGGTTACTTAATTATAAATCATTGATACAAACAAACGGTGCTCATGTCAATAAAAGTTTGTTTGTGACAATTGTTCCATTTGCAGAAGGATCATTTCTACCTACACCAGACTTTGACAGTGGTTGGGAGACTGCTAGATACAGCACAAACCATACAATTGATCTTAAATTTGTGCATAAGTTGAATGAAACACCCATATTGGTAGACGTCCAAATAAAAGTAGAATTTAAATATGTATTCCCTGTCCTAGGTATGTTATCGTTATGTTGTAGACTGCTTATTAACGAGTCGTTGTAACTATGGTAAAAACAATGTAACTTTTAAAATCATTGTCAGGAAATTGAAACAACACATATACTTGAATGTGACTGAAAGTAGAACTGACTAGGGGTGCTTATTGCAGGTAAAAAAAAGAGAATTAGAATCTTGTAAGCATGATCCACCACACCAGTGATGCACACATTATTTTAGTGTAACGTGCAATTAGACACATAGAATATACACTGTGTGGAAGCACTGTACGAAAAAATCAACGGTGTTTACAAGATGGCGGACGGATAAATGTTATGAGGTAGGTGTCGTTTGATTTTGGTTCAAACTTTTTAGATACGACGTCCTCTACACAATAATATACATAAAATGAAAGACTTTAAAAACGGCAATCGGCGGCTAATATTCGTTTTTTTATCAAACCACGCCGTTTTCATAAAATCAGTGTCTAAACATCACGAGTTTTTTGAAATACGAAGCGAGGAAACTGAACAAAACCTACGATTATTCCCTAAAAATGAATGAATCGACAAAAATACTTGTCCAGGTGTATGGAGAATGTAAAGCTCCTCACGTATATCCATTATTTCCTCATCAAAATCCCTTGTAGTAGATGTTTTTAAGCTTTTAAATTTGACACACTGTACGCAACGGTGCTAAGTGTAAACATTGTACTGTACGCCACGGAGAAAACAATTTCTGTACGCAACGGAGCTACAATTTAGTCAAAAATCTGTACGCAACGGAGCAGTCAAGAAATAGCTTGTTTCTGTGTGTTTAAAAATGTGTCTTCTATACTTTGATTTCAATTTTAAGTGCATTGTTAAAGAAGAATGCACGGTTCGGGTTCAAAAGCGCAGTAAAATAATTACTAACGTGGGCAGGTCTGAGTCAATAATTACAAACGTTCGAACGATATGACTCGCATTATGTTACTACAATGCTGGACATAATGAGATATTTTTCCATTCTAACATGCTAAAAAAAGTGAATTGATTAAACTATGATAATTACAATGAGCGGATAAGTAATTTTCATGATTTTGATGTCATTTGGTAAATTGACGTTACTGACGTCATGGGGCAAATACGAGTAAACATTCCCTTTTTACAGTGAATATCGTATACATCGTTAGGTCTTCAGTGAGTATATAGCGTTTGATATTTAAGTATAAACTCGCATCATATGTGTTTCACTTTCCATAAAAAATTGAATCAATATCTCCATAAGTTAGTTTGTTTACTTACGTTAGATTTTATCGAATTTCAGAATCTATATGTAAATAACTAATGAAGAATATAAACAGTATTCAGCGGAAAACTTATGCTAATATTTTGTCTTTACCCCGTATATTTTTAAACATCATTTTAATGTAGAAAAATACACGCAGCACCTGAGATTCGAACCTACCAGTCACCATCTGACATTGCTAGTAGACTGCTCGACCAGCGAAGAAGACTTATTTAACCTAATATACAATGGCAATGTTGAATTGACAAATACAAATTTAGCTGAATTGTTATGGACAACTAATTCTGAAATCGTAATCGGCAAAAAAACATTCACTTAGTAAATTCATGAAAAAATGTCGTCAATAGACAATATTGAGCCAAAACTGGTATCGTTATTGATGTTTCTGCGTGCATTCTTCTAAAACAATGTATAGAAGACATGTTTTAAAACACACAGAAACAAGCTATTCATTGACTGCTCCGTTGCGTACAGATTTTGACTAAACTTGTAGCCCCGTTGCGTACAGAAATTGTTTTCTCCGTGGCGTACAGTACAATGTTTACACTTAGCACCGTTGCGTACCGTGTGTCAAATTTAAAAGCTTTAAAACATCTACTACAAGGGATTTTGATGAGGAAATAATGGATGTATGTGAGGAGCTTTACATTCTCCATACACCTGGACAAGTATTTTGTCGATTCATTCATTTTTAGGGAATAAGCGTCGGTTTTGTTCAGAATCCTCGCCTCGTTTTCAAAAAACTCAACACGTGATGTTCAGACACTGATTTTATGAAAACGGCGTGGTTTGATAAAAAACGATCATCAGCCGCCGATTGCCGTTTTTAAGTTCTTTAATTTGATGTATATTATTGTGTAGAGGACGTCGTATCTACAAAGTTTGAACCAAAATCAAACGACACCTACCTCATAACATTTATCCGTCCGCCATATTGTAAACACCGTTGATTGTTTGCGTACAGTGCTACCACACAGTGATATACAACAATACATTATAAAGAAATCCAGATAACAACAACACATGCACATAATGCATTCACGTATGCGCACTATATATACATGTATACAGTCAAACCTGTGTTCAAAGGTCATTCTCTGGAAGACATAACATGGCCCTTATTGACTTATGAACATTATTTGGAGGTGATTTTGGTCTAATTCATGATGATTTTAAAGAATAGCCTTATTACACAGGATGGCCTTTATTCGGAAGTGACAGGTCAGCTATAACAGGATTGACTTTATACTACAGTAAAACCTCGATTATCCGAACACCGATTATCCGAATACCCGGTATTATCCGAATAAAATCTACGGTCCCGATTACGTCTCTATATATTTCAAGTACAACGAACCCCGGTTATACGAATCGGATTTTACGAATACCTGGTGTAATCCGAATGCATTATTTGGTCCCTAAAGTTACAAATGCGCGTATTTTCACACCTATTATTCGAAGTCGTCAATTTAACAATGGCCGATTGAGAATCAAATGTCGTGAAACAAACAATATGTCACATCAATTCATACACGAAGCGTGTCAACAGTTTAATTATCGTTAAGTTGACCATATTGTTTGTTACGCTTTTATACTAATCGCGACGAATATTACACTATGATTTCGGGTATAATAAGTTAATATGCGTACGTACCTGCATGGTGATCTGTATGAACTTATTTGCATTTCAGCGTCAATAAAAATTTAAAAACAGATTCGAACACAGTTAAACAAAGCTAACTAGAATATGATGATTTAGTGAAAAAACGTACCAAACCTAAAAACATAACGTCTTCGATTCTTTAATTGTCTTAGAATGTTACGATAGCGATGCCTAGTCGATCGTTAGTAAGTGAAGTGAGAATGACATATTATTGTGTCGGATTGTTTTCTGCATAATCCATAAATGCGCGGATATTTATTTAACAAGAATTATTGTTTTATTGGTTAACTCATATACATTCATAAAACAATGATAAATAATAAGTGTTTGTTGTACATTTTATTTTATTCTTATTATCACTCAAATAAATAACGTCATATTTACATACGAGAGTTAACTCCCTTGCAATATACGGACAGTCCGGAATTTATCGTTTCCAACCAATACATTATACTGAAATGGATTATTCGAAACCATGGATTATCCGAATGATTTTTCAGGTCCCAATGACATTCGAATAATCGGGGTTTTACTGTACATGTATTATAAAGTTTAACTAGAATCCTTTGGTTCATTTTAGGGTTTCGCCCTGACAGTGATGAGTATGATCCGTCTACTACAGTGTTTATTTATGATGATCAACATGTACGAGTGACTGGGGTCTATCCAAGTTATGTTCCGAGACTAATATCAATGCGTATGTATTATGTAAATTTGATGTTTTATATTTTGTATTTTGAAAATCAATATTTCAATATAGTCTCGGCATGTCATCGTATATTCCTATAATGGTGGTCATATTTGTAATATTTGGATTTAGATATGGCTTAAATATTTATAATGAGTAAGAATGATCCTACATTTCAGTATCAATATCTCAGGCGTATTACATGTTTGTGAAATGTTACTTTGTGAATGATACTAGTAATAAGTGTATAATTATCTTTTAGATAACACTAGGTGGACTGGGTGGTCTAATCAATGGAGTACACTCTGTGAAATACGAGCGCGTGCCTGGAAAGCCAATTCGCTACCAAATCCAGATTTCATGGGTTCGGCAACAATACTCCGTGCTAACACTTCTCTTGGTAAGTACTTTTATATTGAAATTATACTCGACTTTATTAGATTAAATACATATCTATTATCATAGCCATTGCCGTTCAAAGAGAATATGATTTATGGTGAGTTGCTATGGGAGAAACATTAACATGGAGACCAAGTCAGCTAAGGGAAACATCAACATGGAGACCAAGTGAGCTAGGGGACACATCAACATGGAGACCAAGGGAGCTAGGGGAAACATTAACATTGAGACTAAGTCAGCTAAGGGAAACATTAACATGGAGACCAAGTGAGCTAGGAGCAACAATTACTAGGAGACCAGGTGAGCTAGGAGAAATATCAACTTGGAGACCAGGTGAGCTAAGAGAAACATTAACATGGAGACCAGGTGAGCAAGGAGAGACTTTAACATGGAGACCAGGTGAGCTAGGGGAATCAGTAACTAGGAGACCGGTTAGCTAGGGGAAACAGTAACTAGGAGACCAGGTTAGCTAGGGGAAACAGTAACTTCGAGACCAGGTTAGCTAGGGGAAACAGTAACTAGGAGACCAGGTTAGCTAGGGGAAACAGTAACTAGGAGACCAGGTTAGCTAGGGGAAACAGTAACTAGGAGACCAGGTTAGCAAGGGGAAACAGTAACTAGGAGACCAGGTTAGCTAGAGGGAATAGTAACTAGGAGACCAGTTGAGATAGGAAAAATATTAACAAGGAGAACAAGTGAACCAGGGGAAACTTTTAACTTGGAAACCAGGTGAGCTAGGAGAAACATTAACTAGGAGAACATGTGACGTAGGGGTACATTTACATGAGGGACCAGTTGAGCTAGGGAAAACATTAATCATAATGTTCTTTTAGGTCACCTGTTCTCCATGTAAATGTTCCATTAGCTCATCTGATCTCTAAATTGATCTTTATCCTTGCTGTCCATGTCTTCAAGTTAATGTTCCCTTAGCTGACTTGGTCTCCGTGTTAATGTTTCTCTAGCTCACCTGGTCTCCATGTAAATGTTCAATAAGCACAGTTGATCTCCAAGTTTATGTTTATCCTTGCTCACCTGATCTCCAAGTTAATTCATGTTTCCCATGGCACACCTGGTCTTCAAGTTGAAGTATCGATAGCTCGCCTGGTCTTTAAGGTAATATTCCCAACATCTCATCTGGTCTCCATATTAATATATCCCTTAACTCACCTAGTCTTCAAGTTGAAATTCCCAGAGCTCACCTGGTCTCCATGTTAAAGTTTCCCTCAGCTGTTAAAGTTTCCCTTAGCTCACCTGTTTACCAGGTTAAAGTTTCCCTCAGCTCACCTGTCTCCAAGTTAAAGTTTCCCTTAGCTCACCTGTTTACCAGGTTAAAGTTTCCCTTAGCTCACCTCTTTACCAGGTTAAAGTTTACATTAGCTCACCTCTTTACCAGGTTAAAGTTTCCCTTAGCTCACCTGTCTCCAAGTTAAAGTTTCCCTTAGCTCACCTGTTTACCAGGTTAAAGTTTCCCTCAGCTCACCTGTCTCCAAGTTAAAGTTTCCCTTAGCTCACCTGTTTACCAGGTTAAAGTTTCCCTTAATTCACCTGTTTTCCAGGTTAAAGTTTACATTAGCTCACCTCTTTACCAGGTTAAAGTTTCCCTTAGCTCATCTGTCTCCAAGTTAAAGTTTCCCTTAGCTCACCTGTCCCCAATTTAAAGTTTCCCTTAGCTAACCTGTTTACCAGGTTAAAGTTTCCCTTAGCTCACCTGTTTACCAGGTTAAAGTTTCCCTTAGCTCACCTGTCTCCAAGTTAAAGTTTCCCTTAGCTCACCTGTTTACCAGGTTAAAGTTTCCCTTAGCTCACCTGTCTCCAAGTTTAAGTTTCCCTTAGCTCACCTGTTTACCAGGTTAAAGTTTACCTTAGCTCATCTGGTCTCCAAGTTGATGTTTCCTCTAGCTCACCCGTTCTCCAAGTTAAAGTTTCCCCTATCTCAACTGGTCTTTAATGTTTCCTTAGCTCAACTGGTCTCGATTTTTATGTTTCCTCTAGCTCACCTAGTCTCAATTTTTATGTTTCCCCTAGCTCACCTGGTTTCCATGTTAACTGAATGTGAAATAACTGATTCCCTTTCACTCATCCTCTCAGATTGGTGGTATGTATCCTTGAAATGAGTATCGGTTCTCTGAGTCAAAATAATAAAGGTTTATATCTAAAACTCCGTATACTATGATTGGTATGTACCGGTAGTCCGGTGACAATCCAATATTTCAAGTTAGCATGTTTCGGAAAGGAGCACAGAGAAACATTTCCATACGGCACATGTGTCCGGAGTTACCATATTGTACAGTTTTATATTTTTTCTATATTGTTCAAAATCTTATATACAGCGCTTGAATATAAGATAAAAAATCTGTTTTTAAATTTATTTTAATTCAGGTTCTGATTCCTTCTCTGAAGTTTCTCATCAACTTGGTGAATACCCAGGAATGGTTGTGGTTCGAGCCAAAATGTTACATGATTCTAAAATATTCTACGCTCATGGAGTTGGTAAGAAATTTGCTTTCAGTACAGTCCATTATGCACATCTTTCACATGCTTACCTCTGAATTTCTGGTTCAATCTTTTGTATAATGAACAAACTAATCTACGTCAATATGTTAAGATGAGTTTGTTACAATCAATCTGAATAACAAGTCATAACAGCTTGAGTATAATTGCTTTTATAAGCTTTGAGATGTATCAATCCCAGCAATACTGTCCATTGCTATGTTTTATGTTGATGATTTGTGCATTTAAATTTAAACTGTGGGGTGATCGGTGACTTAGTGGTAATGCGCTGACTTCTTAACGAAAGGTCGTGGTTTCGATTCTCTGCTCCAACTTAAGAATATCTCAGGACGCTTTTTCAGTGTCACCATCCCAACTACCGAGCCATGTAATGTAACTAGACAATCCCAGGAAAAGGGGCGAGACGTGTATCAGTGCTTTACACAGGAATGATAAAGAACCAGGAAAACTATAATTAAACAGGAGGAATATAAATACCTGGTTCTCCTGTATCTCCTCCCCTCTCTCTCTCTTGGGCAGCTCTGAAATTACCATAGCTGTAGTACGGGCTGTTGAACAACAGATAAAACAGATAAATTTAAACTCCATAGTTTAAATCATTTATAACATTGATGAAACCTTGTGAAGTATAACAAACACCATTTTCTATGACAATGATTAAGTTTGTGATATATTTTCACATCATTCGACTGATTTTCATTACAAGTATTATTTCTTGACACATTCACTGCAGTGTATTAAAGCTGTTTACATGTCTTCAAATGAATTGTTGATAATAATTAAACAATTTACACAATTTGAAGGAAGTGCTTTGGATGTGTACCATGATGAACCAGGATTAACTAATTCCTTTCTGGTGTATGGATATAACGATGAAAGTGTTCGTATGTGGGTTGACTCGTCAAGAGATGGAGGTAGAGTATACTGATACACACCTCTAAACCACCACTTAGGTATCTTTGTAATATCTACGAAAGTTTATATTTGGACACACCAAGAGTTAAACATCTAAACAAACCTGGGCAAACTTTTATTAATCAAACATAACATGAAATGGTATAAATGTCATTATGAAGAACACTGTTGAACTCAATTTTCCAAATACCCACTTATTACATTTTGCGTTCTATAATATTAATAACATGTGTCTCCATCAGCTACCTGAAATAATACCCAACAATGATTTCAACGGCTGCAGCTGAATGTGGTCTAGTCAGAGATTCATACACAATTACATGAACTTTATTCGGAGTCGTTGCATGATGCTGATGGACACACGCATTATTGACATACATTGTATAAATACGGAGTATGGAGTTATTTACATATCTGGACGAGACAACCTTTGAAATACTCTTGTAATTGAGCTTCATGTAGTTGTATTCAGGTTTCACTTATTGATATAATTTAATATTTTTATTTAACAGTTATATTTGATGGAAGGAAGTCAACACTGTTCAACTTTACAGTCAGTGAGGCCAGAATTGAGATAATTGCTTGGAAAATATCAACATTGACACCCTATTTTACAAATCGTTTCCCTATGTACGACTTCAATGTTCCAAATGGTGTTAAGTTTCGCACAAATTATGATCTAGCTGAAGAGATGAACATGGCTTGGGTAAACAGTGTTACCTATACATTATATTTATGTTAATATAGTATTAAATGTGTGATTTCTTGAGTCTGATATACCCAATATACCTTACATATATACATAAAACATACACAATTTATTCTACGCTAAGTGATTAAAAAGGAAATGTAGGTGTTAAATTTTGAAGTCATGGTTAACTTAAGTTTCTGTTATCAATGAACTGTCAAGAGTATATAGTGATACTTGATCAATCACCGACCTTTGTTTTGATAGCACACGTACATTGTCTTTGTAAGTCACTCAAAACACTATTCGTCAGATACGTTAATGTTTTATATTGACAATAAAAGACCAAAAAAGTTTAACGTAGAAATCCCATTTAATAAGAATAATTCAAAGCTGAACATAGTTTAACTGAAATAACAAACGACAAACAACAAGTAAAATAAGGAGTGATAGACACAATTAGAACAACTTCTGGACGTGATTTTCATTACAACTAAAATTTTTCTTTTGTTGAAGAAAGGTTAAGATTATAATAAACATTTCAATTATTGTAGTTATCCTAGTGAAAGCAAAACGTAATGACGCCGATATCATACGGAATTACCTTACTTTTACACCACAGGTGTTTATCAAGTTCTTTCAAATCTGTAGGATTTCACTGAAAATTGATACATAGTCTTTAAAAAAGTTATTCATGCCTTATTTTGTTTTTTCATTTTCTACCATTATACGGTCTCGATATTTCGGGCCATGTATTTTATTTCTTTATCTGACAAATGTTTGTACTTCATAACATGTCACATTTGTAACATATTTAAAACGAATGTTATCATGTTCGAAACTAGTAAAATAAAATATGAGCATCAGTCACAATAGTCACACAATATGTTACTTGATTTGTGCTTGATTTCCGCTACACCTGTTGCAAATGTGATCTCTTTTCTTCATGAGTGTGGTCTTATTTAAAGTGCTTTCTTCGTAATTGAGTAAACAGATTCATGTATCCCTTTTGATGAGCTTTTTCGTTCGCCTCGGAATCATTATCCTTGGTTTCATTCATTGTCTCGATGCTTTTAGATGCTTTTCTGTTTGGAATTTTGACATCACTTGAAAAACACGGGCTTGCAGTCTGTGGAAAAAACGCAATTTTGCAGAACAGAAACAAATAATGCATTGTTTATTATTCATACTATTCATCTATACGTACAACATTAAAAAATAAATAATAAAGATATAAGTGAGAATTTTAGTCAAATAATGTTAATGCAATATTATAAATGTATTAGTACGTTTTCTATGGTTATAAATTGGGTTTTAAAACAAGACATTAATATCAACTGATAAGTAAATTGTTTCTATATTGTATACATTTAATAAACTTCTTTTTCTCATAGTTTGAAGTTGACGAGACAAACTCTATTCACAAAGGATTTAGATTTCCTGGGTCCACATACATGGCCAGCAGATTTAGTAAACGTAATAAAACAAATGATGACTGTGTGTTTGGAGGTTTTATGTATGGTGTAGGCAATATCAATGTAATAGCCAATGATGTGAAGAAATACCAGACTCTCATGTACCTGTTTAGACCTGATCCTGCTGATAAACATAAAATAAAAGGTAATTATTACATGGTAGCGTACCATATATAGTTTTTCGAAGTCTAATACGAAGTGTTAAGGGTCGTATTTTAAATATTGTCATTCGTTTGTATATCCATTAAGACATTTACAGGTGAATCTTTAAAAAACGTTTAACGTTTTTGTTCCTCTACCCCTAACGTAAAATAGTACCTCAAAATCAAATGAAGTCACCTTTATGAAAATTTGCCTATCTTACAGATGATACAATAAATGCAAGAAAGTCTAAGGGTAACCAATGTTTAGTCAATTCAAATTGTTTATACGATGTTTGGAATTACTATGTTGCAGAAAAAGTGAAAAATGCAACCCGGCCAGCCCCTTTGAGATTTAGTCAAGATTTTAGCCTTTTACCAAAAAGTAACAAATTGATAACTATCATTAAAATAAAAGCTAAAGCAGGGAAACAGCTGAAATTTTCTCAACTACTTAACTACTATGTTTGTATAATGTCTACACCAAATTTCCGGTTTTGAAAAAAAATGTGTCCGAAATCCATAGTTGATTTTCGTTGATTAACCATGTATAAATTCCAATAAACTAGATAAAAAAAATTGCAATAAATATTGTCTTCCATATTGCTGTATAAATTCGTGTTTTTAATACGAAACATTACCTAAAAACTAAAGAAAAGAAAAAAATATGGTCCCAGTGGGATTTGAACCCATGACCCTCAGGAATATGTAATATGTCAGTAAAATTCCAATGTGTACACTACGGTAGCGCTATGCACTGACCTGTGTTATTCTGCTCGGGGCATTATGGGTATTTGCGGGAACTATAGACAGAAATCGAGCAGTGAGTCGTGACGAAAGGTCGAGGATTGTTCCATTCTTTAAAATAGGGATAAATAATACAATGACCAAGTACATTACTAAACATGACCTTACATTAAAATTGTGTAGGGCACTGTTGTAAGAGGCATTCCTAGTTCTGAAATCAGTGCACCGCACTAGGAACATTATTTAACTGAACTATATTGGTTCGTATCCTTAATCGTGCCATTATTTTTTTCGTGATTTCGGTGTATTTATGTTAAGAAGGGCATATATTTGCAATCAAAATCAAATTCTGTTCATATGACATTCCTAAGTATGCAGACGATGTCATGTTATAATGAAGCAAATTATAAGATTCTGACAGTGAATCCAATACAGATACTGTTCACGAAAAGGAGTAACTGAAATTACATGAAATAAAATGAAATACATATGAAATACATATGAAGTTCCGATTCCAAATATTGAAATAAAATTGTCCAATAACAAAATGCCCCCAAAAAAATTTGAAAATGGAAAGGAAAAAGCATTCATTATGGAGTTCGAACTCGTAACATCTTGATTAATAGGCTGCATTTACCATTTGAGCTACACTTTTAATCCCAACCAAATCGGACAAATAATTGGTATTTATATATTATGGAATCCACCGAAACTTTCAGAAATGCCACTCACCCTACAGAATGGACTTAGCTGATCTTTGATCATTCACAGGTCGTTGTCGGACTATACTTACAAAATGGAAATTATAAACAATAACATAGCGTGACGTCACCGTATGGTACACATTGGAGCCAAGCGTACTTCAACAATGCGTTTCATTGCTTAATGAGTGTTATTGACGAAAGCATAAGAATAGAAATGGTACTACGTATTCATTTTACATAACTTAACAAATTTGTTAATAACATACAACCGATATGGTTGTTTTGACATTTTTAATCCTTCCGCGGAACTATACTTTTAGCGTATGTATAACTATCTAAATGTGGATAGTAATCAGTTTTATGTATAGAGGTTAGACAAACGTAGTGACGTCACGCTATGTATAGAACGGTAAAATTCATGAAATTAAGTACTCTTCAAAATGGAGGTTTCGAATTAGAGGATGAAATCCTTAAGACCACCTGTCTGACCAGAACGATGATCTTGATGTATAATTTATATGAAATACAATGTAATTTGTTTCTGGTTTACATGTACCAACCTTACTTTTCCCATCGCGACACTGGACTTTTGATTTGGCCTGAGGCAACCTACATTCACTCGCTGTCTCATTTTTTTACTTTTACACACAATTTCAAGAGCCCCCCCCCCCCAAGAAAATACAAACAATTCTATGCCTCATCAAGTAGATACAAATGTACATGTGTATAAATGATTCGACCGAAAATAATTACGTTTCTATCACAAAGAGGAGAGGATGCATATTCATTTGCTCATGTTGATTGATTGGTCTGTTCATTTTTCATGTCCAGGCCATGCCTTGGTAGCCACATGGACAATTGCAAAATAAATTGGCATAATTACTAACCAACATCAGACGTGTGTCAAGCGTCAATGTCACACTTGTTTTTCTGTCCATATTTCGTGTACGGGCCATAACTTTGACATCTTATGGACAATTGTAAAATAACAAATGCTCACCAACATAATAGTTAGTTAGGTTTCCATATTTCGTGCCCGGGTCATAATTTGGGAGTCCCATGGATAATAATATTGTAAAATAACTTGACACAATTACTCACAAACATTAGACAGTATGTGTCGCGCTAAAGCTATCTTCCTATAATTAAGGTCAAGGTCACACTTAGAGGTCAAATAGTTTATTAGTCTGTCCATATTTCGAATCCGGGCATACCTTTTAACACATAACACAATTCGTGGTCAATGCCACACTTGGAAATAACTTTGGACAATTGCTGACCACAATCAAACAATGTTTTGCTGTCAAAATTCTGAGGTTTAAAGTCAATGTCATGTTATGATAATCTAACTCATAGTCCAGCATACTGCTATAGTGGACGGGGAAAAATGTTGTGGAAACGAACATCTTGTTGGTCTTTGTGATGAGTTAGTCTTTTAATATTAAAATGATCTCTAATTGTTTTCTTTTTTAACAGTCATACTTTATTGTGTTCATTAAGACATCACACTGTAGTTTTTAAATTTACTTTTATATGGTTTGCTTCCCAAAACATAATTTATTAAACATGGCGGTCACAAGATATATATTCCATTTTTATGAGAAAAATTTACTTGTAAATTCTTCTCATATAGCGAGCATGCAGACTATGAATTTCAACAATGCACTGCTCTGTACTTACTTCATTGTGTTCATTAATATTGGGTATATACTTGGCTAACACCCTATCAGTGTATTGACGTAAACTAGGTTAACCACTATGTGATTTCGCCTGTAGTGTATATAGCATACTTTATACTTCAGGTTCCACAGTTTGTATTCCTAAAACATTTGGTAATGGACAGAAGACAGGTTCTGCTTCAAATGGTTTCGGAATATTATACAGCTGGACAGATCCAGGTAGGTCAAATCATTAATTTAGATGGATATTACAATTATAGTGCAAATGGTATAGGTAGCTTTAGAATAACTCTTAAAACTGTTTCTGAGCGTATAGCTACTATGACAGCTTCCTTTGTTATATCCATCGTTTTTGTTACAAAATAACAATGCTTATTTCGCAAATCTGAATTTTAGATTGTGGAACACCAGACATAGACAATGGGTTTGCTGATACGTCCGTGAATGGAACCTATCTTAGTGCTGTGGCTACACTGACATGTAACGAGGGTTATCATCTGAACACGGACACAGATAAAATTCAATGTTTATCATCAAACAAGAAGAATCATTGGGAAACTTTGAACAAATCATATTTAACTACTGAATGCATTATTGATGGTGTGTTTTTGTTATTTTTGCAATATTTCATTTGCAATGATTAGTTGTTTCTTGTTATTTTATTAGCTTAAAAAATAATTTTGTTAGCTATTTATAATAAGGAACAAAACAGAACAGAATGTTTTACTGCCGTGTACATAGTAGTACATAGCCGTTTCAAATAAGACAATCAAAATAGTTACTAGTATACAACTTCATAGCATACATGATTATCAGTGCATTTAACACATTTAGTACATTTCTTATACGTTCGATCGAGTGGTTAAGGTCGCTGAGTTTAAGTCACTGTAACCTCTCACTGATACAGGGTCGTGGGTTCGAGAAATGCTTGGTACCATTGATACCAGATGAGGCATTTCATGGTCCGTTACTGGAGCCAGTTTCATTATTGTCTGTGTTTGATATGGACACATTTTTATTTTCGTACTACTTTCTATAGCGAAGTAACTATATATAGTGGTCTAGCTGGAATATAAAACCTTCACAAACACATATTACAAGAATTAGTTATGTCATAATAAACATTCAAATAGTGATTGAAAAAAGGTTATTGCACCAAAGCTACAGTCAATGTTCTTATTACGTATCATATTTTGCAGAATGTGCCATACCAGATCCTCCAAATAATGGTTCTATCAATGACAATAATCAAAAGTTCTTTGGCGAGTACGTGACATTTACATGTGAAGATGGCTTTGATTTGATTGGAAGTAGTGTGATAGAATGTCTAGCTGGAGGGAAATGGTCAGATGAATCACCATCTTGTGGTAAGTATACAAACTATAATTTGTATTTTCATGTGTTTGTGTGTTTCATATCACAATAATGTTACACTGTGTGTGTTATATCACAATAAGTTATATTACGTGTTTGTTAAATATCAAAATACGTTATATTGAGTGTGGTTAATATCACAATAGGTTATATCGTGTGTAGTTAATATCACAATATGTCACATTGTGTGTGTTATATATAACAATATGTTATATTGTATGTTTGTTTAATATCACAATAGGTTGCATTATGTGTGGTTAATACAAAAAGGTTATAATATAAGTTTTTTATATCATATTTCACTGTGCTGCTTATACTAAAAAAGGTTACACAGTGTGAATGTCATATAAAACATGTTACAATATGTGAATGTCCTATAAAAAAGGTTACACTATGTGGAAACTGTTTATATATTTTTTAAATCATCTACTGATGATTGTTGTTCTTTATTCAGAATATCCGACTACAACGACCAAGCAACCAGTTTCCAGTGCTATATCTCTGACAACTACAATCTACATGATTCAGACAATGGTTATGTTATATCTGGTCTTTATCTGAAAGAGGTATTTTGACATTTGTAAGTCTACAGAGAGATACAGTTTTGACACTGGTCCATCAATGTGTTTGATATTTTCAAATTCTGCATAACCAGATTTTTTAAAAAAAATTGTGAGTTTGTGTTTAGTGCTTTAAAGATAAGACATTTTTCATCAGTGTTTAGATCGTGCATTTCAATACCCATCTTGCTACTGGCATTACCTGACCTTTGGTTAGGGTGATGTTAAATTGTAAGAAAAGAATTAACATTGTGTAAATAACAATATCTTAATGTCAGCTATGTATAAAGGCATAATTAATTATTTAAAATTGAAGAATAATGTCTGCTTTGTGCTCACACGATCTAATTGCATGTTATATTTTTATCGTATTTACTGTTGTCAACAACATATCTGTCTATGTATGTAATGTAATATAACTTATATGTGCCTGGTGCCTTGATTCTAATTACTGATCATAATCTAGTCACTACAAGGCATGCTCTGGTTGATTAGTATTTTGTTCAGCATTAACCCTGGAATTATATGTAAATTATCAACACTAGGTCTACAACTACAGAAATTAATGATTAATAAATAAGGTATGTAATACAAGTGAAGAAGACAATACATTTACTCACCACAAAATTAAAAAAATTAAATGACCATTTCAACATTTTTGTTGAGTGTTTTACATCACAGGTACTTGACACAATTTTGTCATATATCTGCATAGTAACTATAATAAAAGAAAAGGAGGTATCCAACGGCGTTTTAACAGAAGTGTTGAACAATCGACTGTTTGTACCTATGACATATATTGTATTTATATGAGCAGTATCCATACTTCCTGAAATTGTTTATGGTGACATGGATTAATATGGATGTAGAAATTCTCACAGTGGCTAATTGACATGTCACTACTGGGGTCACAAGTTTACATTAGAACATTTCATGACATATATAGCATGTCGATGGTGTAAGATTTCTAGGAATGCTAGATTGTTTGTAATATTATAGTATAGCCACCAGAGAGAAGATTTGACTGCACGCACTCTGTACGTATTTATGAATGATCTTTTTTATTTAAATCCTCTCAAGACCATTTAAAATGTGAAGAATATTGTTTGTTTTAAATTCAATTATTGTAACATGTCTGAGTGACAATTTGAATGTGCATGTATTTCTATATTATTTATATAATGGTTATCTATTTAATTGGTTATGTAATAACAGGCTTTATTTGTTACCTAGTCATGTAATGTGTTGCATAAAGTTAATAATAAAGCTTTGCTGATTTTAAACTCCGTACATATGGTTGTTTTTTCTAAAAGGTTTGTTTACATTACTAAAACCATCGACTTTACTATAATTCCTGAATCTGCCATTTTCATTTCCAAGAATTTATTTATGCATGAGTATAGTTAGCAGACTCTTTGTTCCTTGATACAATACTGATCTCACCTTCAGAACTTTCTGTGATCTTTAAGTTAATAGTATCAAAGTCAGCCTAGTCAGTCCATGGCAGTGTCTAGTCCAACAAATCCTGGCTTACTAGAGAGTGATATATTGAACTGTTCACTACCATCGAGTGTACCTGTAGCATATCCATCCTGAAATGTCATCATTGCTTTTAACTTATAGTGAAACTCAGATAACAAGTTTAAAAGATAATCAATAATTTACTGAGATATTATGATATTATATGATGATATTATGGACACTATAATAATGAAAAAAGTGTATGTTTGATTCAGTTAACAAAACATTCATGTTTTAGAGTTTTGATAATAAAAGATTTTTCTTCAAATTACAAAACATAAAAAACTAAAGCTTTTCACAGACGTGACGAATATCCTCGCAAGCTGCTTTGACACAGTACATTCACATATTTTCACATATATTTTTAGAATAGTAATTTCATTAGATGAGAGTAAAAAAATGTTACGAATTAATACAGATTACGCGACATGAAAATAAATGTCACATGTTTTCGTGATTTTTAAAGCATTTCAACAAGTTGGCATCATTGCGTTGTGGGGAATTAAGAAAATATTAATATAAGTGACTAGCAAAAGCCTTAATCAAATGCTAAAATGTATTTAGAATGGACAACTGACTCACTCAGAATTCCGTTCAGGTCACGGCTCGTCTTTTCTTTTCAAACGACACTGGAACAAAATTTCTTATCAATAGACGAAATCTTCACTTTTAGAAACAATGTTACACTTCAGTTCGACAGTGCCATTCTAAAATATCTTTACTTGGCAGAAGAATATACACATTCTAATACCACGCGCAACCTTCTCCGTGTGCCATATTGCCAGTATCATCCAGATGTTTGTGATTACGTCATCAAGACGTTTGATTACGTTCAGCACTCCATCATGTACATTAAAAATTAATATTCAATTAGGCTACCTAAATCGGGTTACTATTGAACAAACATGAAAGCAAATCATATTTATTCACAGAATACTTCAAGACTGGTCAGTATAAAATAATTTGCCAGTGGCGATTTCGTACTCAAGCATTTTGGTACCTCATTACGAAATAAACATCTGTATTTTCTAGATTTTTTTTTTAAAATCTGGTCATAAAATACAGTGCCTAGTGCTTGGATATTTTGTTTGTAGCATTGTCTAGTAGACCTATACTAAGATTGTTTAAATTATGGCACTGGGGTCAACATTAATTGGTAGCACCCAATTATAAAAATTTACATCTAGGCTTATGGAACCCTTGTTAAGTAATTTGATTTCTTACCAGACTGTTTCCTGTGTATATCCCTTGTAATGCCATTAGTCAGTTTGTTCTGATATATCAGAAAATAGGAGTTGTGAAATATTTCAAGTGCAGGTGTCATTTTAGATAATGATTTCTTGCCATTGTGTTTCCAGTGTATGCCTAAATCAATTTGATATTCATGAATGTTTTTGACAATTCATGAATATGTATTTGATATTCATGAACTTTTTTACAATTCATGAACTTGTTCATGAAGTGCTTCATGTTCATGAATAAATTCTCGAACTTAATTAACATGGCTATTTCTCATCTAGCCTTTTGAGACCTTACTTCACATGGCAGCCTTTGTGAATCAATGGCAGTTCACTTAGGTTAGACTGCATCATGATTTTCAGGAAAATTATCAGTGATGCAGCCAATATGAAGGGAGAATGACTACACATTGGTAAACAAACACTAATCAAAAGTAGTAACAGTATTCAAATCAGAATCTTAAAGATCACATCTGAGATAATTATACTTAATTTATGACAAAATGCGTATAGATCTATAATATGCACATTTAATTTACTTTGAATGTCAACATGCACCCATCAATACAAACATTAACTTTGTGAAGTACATAAACACACTTAGTGAAAATTTGTACTTTAACAAATGGTTGCAAACCCCAACAGAGACATACATTAAACAAACTTAAAAATCAAACAATCAAATGCTACATTAAATGGGCCCTTTGGGTATTCTTTAATTACATCATTATTTCCTTATTATTATTAAATTGTCATACCAGATCATCTGAACTTCCATTGTCACTGTCGTCTTCATCCATGGATGATCTTCTCATTGCAGTTAATAACATCTGAAATAAATCAATCAAGGTTTGATTTAAATCCATTTGTATGCAAAAAAAGTTTCAACAATTTCAAAGCTTTTTTCAGTCATTTTCCTAATCTCAATGATTCATTCATTGTAAATGAATGGTATAAACATTTCAAGTATTGACCATATTCAGTGTAACCTTCATGAACGGTCATACATTTAGTGTGTTTATTTTCTTTTGCCCTTTACACCAGAGTGGATAAATGGAAAATGTATTATGGTAATTTCTTACCTGCTTTATCATACTGTCTTCAATGAGTAGGACAGGTTGGTGAATCTCTGTTGCTGTCAAACCTGAGAACAAAGGATGTCCGTTGGAAAGACGAGATATGGCATTTATTGACAGGTGGCCTGTATTTGGAAAATGATTTAAAATGACTTTTTATTCACAGAGCTGCCTTTGTTTGGAGGTGGCTGCTAACACATGTTTGACAATATTTGTGTATCAATGCTTTCAGCTTCAGCATTTTATGACGGTTATGTTGAACGCTGGGGAGGTCCCGTTTATGTTCGAGTCAGAGCCTGGATGAGGTCCACATTACCATCACCTGATTTCGAGTCATCTGGTATGGCGATTAAGGCAAAAACTGGATCAGGTAGGTCTAAGAATTGACTTACAACATGTCGGTAATTACATGACTTCCGGGGTGCAGGTTATGCCACCTGATAATGGTCAGATCTATTCAAGTTGTCATCTTAAAAAGTTGCTTCTATTTTGCCGGCTCGCCTCAGCTAGCCCGTATTACGTTAGGAATTTATTGCCAAAACATGAACACACATAGAACACCAAACGTTCCGAAAATTAGGACACCAACCTGGATTTCAGCTTAACCTATCAATATAACAAAGGAGCCGGAGACTAAATATGACGTATCTATAGAGTAGCCAATAGAAATTAGACTTGCAAAACCTAAAATTTCCTTACCTTTCGTAGCCATTAGTATAGTAGAAACGCAAATATGTCTTTGAAACGAAAAGAGACGTCTTAAAATCAAAACACTGATGGTACCGTGGTTCTAATCGGGAGTTACAGTGTGTACATAGTGCATACTGCGCTTGAACTATATTGAGTACCGTTTCTGCTCAACAGTGTTCTGTTCATGCCTACACCCTTCCTGATAAAAAGAACGAATCGAGTCACTTTTTAACTTTTTAAAAGCTAATATTGTGTATATTTTTATGACAGTTTCAGATTCATATGTAGAAAGATCACATGGTATGGACTCGGTGCCTTGTTTAGTTGTAACACGTGCAAAGATGTCACACCCTACTGATGGCATCACGGTGTACGCTGATGGCGTTGGTATATCCTGAGTTTTTATATTTTCTAGCGTTTCTAACAGTCTTATATCACTGCAATATTTTCATTTAAAGTTGTTGTATATAATATATTTTAATAATTGAGCGATGAATGTGGAGTAAACTTTGAAATATACCAGTACTAATTCTGAGTTTATAACATAGTTATTTTTTCTTTTTGAAATTTCGGAAACCAAGTTATGATTTTGAATTATGACTAATTCTACTTATAAATCTTCTTTTATTTCACCTCCAAAACTACAATTACCGTTGTAATTACCTTTTCCGGTAGATTTAAACTGCATTTTTTACTTTTCTGGGCAGATTAAAAACTGTATTTTTGACCTGTGCATTGAAAATAGTATTGCATGAAATAATTTTTACAAAACAACGTTTTTTTACTTTTATTTGTACATTCAAAACATCATTTTTACATCAACTTGTACATTGAACACTGATTTTTTTACTTTTACTTCAAAATTTTCACTTTTACTGGTACATTAAAAACATCATTTCTTTATTTTAACTTGTACATTTAAAAATTCATGTTTTACTTTTACTTGTACATTTAAAACTTCATTTTTCACTTTTACTTGTACATTCAAAACTTTATATTTTTACCTTTACTTGTACATTCAAAACTTTATATTTTTACTTGTACATTCAAAACTTCATTTTTTACTTTTACTTGTACATTCATAACTTCATTTTTTACTTTTACTTGTACATTCAAAACTTTATATTTTTACTTTTACTTGTACATTTAAAACCTCATTTTTTACTTTTACTTGTACATTCAAAACTTTATATTTTTACTTCTACTTGTACATTCAAAACATCATCTTTACTTTTACTCGTACATGTACTTTCAAAACATCATGTTTACTTTTTTATTTTTACATTCTAAATTACTTTTAGGTTCAAGTATGGAAACGTTTAACAATGTTGCTGGTATGACTAACGCATACCTCGTTTATGGATACAGTCAAAGTCAGATCCGTATTTGGGTGGACTCTTCATCTAATGGAGGTTGGAGTTTTTCTTCCAGCTTATTTTAACAACATATTGTATTTTTCTTGTTTTGTACCACAGTTCAGTCTTCTGTTTGTCATACAGGAGTCACTTTGTCTGTCTGTCTGTCTGTGTCTGTCTGTCTGTGTGACCCGCCTCCGTGTCCAAATGGTTAAGGGCGCTGACTTAAAATCACTGTATTCTGTCACTAATAGAAGGTCGTGGGTTCGAGTCCAGCTACTGACCATGTCTCTTTAAGTAAGAAAGGTAGTTGCTTGCGGTGGATGGGATTCTAGTACTGGTTCTTCCCAGGAACGATGGTTAGGTGAACTGTCTGTCTCATATGACTGACTGTTTAAAAGGGGCGTAAAACTCAAACAAACAAACAAAACATATTGTCTGTCTATCAGTTCCGAAACTTGTTCAGGGTGTAACTTGGTCATTCATTGGAGGGAGGATTCTGAAGTAAATTTCCACAAATGTTAACCATCATTAGATGATATGTATTTTATTTTGTGTCCACTCCGTAAATTTGTCATTTATGAGTGGATATTGGAAATACATGGCATGAAAGTTCACCAATATGTGGGGATATGTTTTGCAAAAGACCCTGGTCTGTACCTTCAAGGTCGAGGTCACACTTAAAGGTAAAAAATGTGGACATTTTTTGTGTCTGCTCACTAACCTTGTCATAAGTGGATGGATTTCGGAAATGCTTGGCAGAAATGTTCAGCAACAAGTGACGATGTGTCATGCATAAGACCAAGGGTAAAACTGCCTCTCAAAAACAATACAAAAATAAATCAGCTTTGCAACATCAAGTAATAGCCTATAACACTTCTGAAAAACCTTTATACCAAAGTCTATGTGAAAGTTACATGTTGGGTATTCGTCACAACTGTGACAAAGCTCTGGTCTAATTTTGATAGTAGAGTGTATTGTATAAGTACACTGAAAGTAGATTATGTGAACTATGTATTCGGAACTGATTAATTGGCTAAATTATCTACTATGTTACAAAATTGCATTTTCATGCCTTTTAATCTAGGCATACTTGCTAACCAATGATCATAAACAATTATATTTGCGATGATTAACCAATTATATACGTTTTTTTTCGAGTCCGCTTGCGGTGAGCTCGACATAGTCGCCACAATTTAGCGGTTGCGTGTCTGTACGTTAGTTAGTTAGTACAAACAAATTGGGTTTAGATGACTTTAGGGTTAGGACTCTTTGTTCAACCGGGGTCACTTAAAAAAATGTCCATAAGTGGATTTATGTGGCTAAAATCGGGTTAATGTGGCTAAATTTTAACAAATTTTAACATGGGAAAGCCACTTAAATATCCTATCGTTAGTATGTCCGTGTGTCCGTCCGGATCCTTGTCCGGGCTGTATCTCCCTTATGCATAGACACTTTTTAATTTAACTTGGCATAATTGCTAAACACCATGAGACGGTGTGCAGCGTGCATGATCCAGGTCTCTAGCTCAAAGGTCAAGGTCACACATAGAGGTCAAACGTCAAAATGAGCATTATAGACCTTGTCCGGGCTGTATCTCCCGTATGCATTGAAACTTTTAAGATAACTTGGCATAAATTGTTAAACACCATGAGACGGTGTGCAGTGCGTAAGATCCAGGTCTCTAGCTCAAAGGTCAAGGTCACACTTAGTTAGAGATCAAACGTCAACAATGATCAATTGTAGACCTTGTCCGGGCTGTATGTCCCTTGCATAGACACTTTTTAAGATAACTTGGCATAATTGTTAAACACCATGAGACGGTGTGCAGTGCCTAATAACCTGGTCTGTAGGTCAAGGTCACTCTTAGAGGTCAAACGTCAGAAATGGGCGTTCTAGACCTTGTCTGTGCTATATCTCTCTTATGCATTGACATACTTGAAAGTAACTTGGGACAATGTGTCACACATAAGACCACGGTCAATAGCTCCAAGGCCAAGGTCACACTTAGATGTTAAAGGTCAAAGATGGGGTCTATTTTTTGTGTCTGCTTCATAACTTTGTCATTTCTTGATGGATTTTGGAATTACTTGGCAGAAATATTAACCATCATGAGACGATGAGTCATGCGCAAGACTAAGACTCGTAGGCTAAAGTTCAATGTCAAACATCAAAAGTGTTATAGACCTTGTACGGGCTGTATATCTCTTATGTATTGACTTATTTAAAAAGTGAATAACTCAATGCCTTCTGTTTACATTCAAGGATTTTGAAATAAATTGGTATAATAGTTTACTTCAATGAAATGATTTGTCATGAACATCACCCATACTTGTATTTCAATGGTCAAGGTCACACGCTGTCTAAAAGGCGGGCTCGACATGTTGCCCTTGGGCATCTAGTCTAACAATATGACCTTAAAATACTACTAAGTTAAACTGCTCGCCAGAGAAACTAGATTGTGTAAATTGTGTGACCATTATGTAATTGAATCAGAGAAGCATTCAACGGATAAATAGAACTTATAGAAATTGGAAATACGTAGGAAACTTTCCTTTGTTAACAAAAATAAATAATACAAGAGGAAGAAAGAAACATATAATATGAGCTTAACATGTTACAGAATGTCCGAAAGACAAAACACCAGCAATATGTAACTTTTAAAAGAAGTATTTTTTGTTAATATTTTGTATACATTGTATCAAGGACTTATATACATACATGGATTCGCAACTTCCGTATTAACAGTTTAAAGTAATCAAATCCCGCGATAATAAGACGTGAATCAACGGGAATACATGCTACTGTTTACAAAAGCGAAAATATCCGTGATAATCCGAATGTTAATAACAGGGAAAATATACGTGGTATTCCGAATGCTTAATCTCGGAGACGAAAGGATTATCATAGATGTCCGCCATCTTGGAATTTAAAATGTTCGACTGATGCCGTTTTCAATGCTTATAATTAGACTGTGTGGATTATAAATGAATCTCAATATCATTAAAGATTTTGTTGCATCCTTTACCAATTTCCCGTGCCCAATTTTTTAGTATAATAAAAATCGTAAACACCCATTTACAGCTGTCGGACATTGCCGAGTATATAGCAGTGCATTGTGGGATCGTCGAACGATATCGTTTGTGCTATTTTTAGCAGTTGCGAATCCATGTATGTATATAAGTCCTTGATTGTATATTGCGTATACTTATAATAAGTTACAGTTCATGTCTCTTCGATATTTTGTATTCGTAAACGTACAAATGCTATGTTTATTATTACTTAAATACTTACAAGCTTCGACACCTCAAATTATTCAAACACAATGATGTGACAAACTTCTACATACCATGTTGAACAATTTATTTATATTTGTTTTATATTCAAGCTATTTTTGATGGAAGGAAACATACTTGGTTTGACTTTGTTATTTACAACGCTGAAGTTGAGATCCTTGCCTGGAAATGTTCTAGCCTAGAACCGACGTATAACAAGAAAATACCAACCAAATATACTGCTGATAAGTTACCTTCCTGGCAGTTTATGAATACTGAGTACGAAGTGGAAAATTCTTTAGTTAGAATTATGGTACGTTGTCACTAGTCCATACCTGTTGTTCAATACCAAAACTTCGAATTCGAACCCCGGGCGAGGTTCACACTGTTACACTGACTGAAGATAGTATATCATATATTAAGTTGTCCTCCACCTCTAAATTATGTGGGATAGCAAGGCAAGGCAAGGCAATGCAAGGCAAGGCAAGGCAAGGCAAATTTATTAACATATTTGTACATATGTACATCATCTAGCATATATATAATATACAATACAGCAAATAGCATGTGATCATATTACGCCAAATATAAACTGTGAAATTGACAAAATTGACAATACATGTATATGCAAACATAATTATGCTAATGAAAAATAGGAGAGTGAGGCTTGGTTATACGATAATGCCTTTTCTAATATCTAAAGTGGATTTAATAAATTTGGCAAGATTACTAAGAGTTAACAATAGGATAACTACCCGCTATGATATGACTGAAATTATGTTGTAAATGGAATTAAAGTAGTATGCTACAGATGGTTCTGAAATTTTGCACAATGGTAGTATATATCATCTTCTTCGGTTTTTGTTCGTTTTATTTTTTCTGCTTTCCAAGTCGTTTCCTAGCAACACCACGTGTAATGTCAGAGGTGTAAAATCGACCTTTTACATGCAAAGTTGGTTCAAACATACCGCCATTGTAATTTCAGATACACCATATTCAAGCTCTCTATCTGCGGAATAAGCTCATATAAGTTTTAGTGGGGTTTTGTCGTCATTATTTTCCTGGCGAAACGTTAAGCACTAACATTACGTTCGTTTTTTCACCCGTAATTTTGACCCCCGACTATATTTCAGTGTACCTTTGGTAAACGGAAGTAGATTCAATCAACATGTTGGTTTTGTGGAGACGTTAACAAGCAAGGACAAAATGCAAAAATAATATGCCATCGCGCATTATTTTTTACAAAATTGCAATATAGTAAAGTTCGGACATCATGAATAACGTTGTAGAAATGGTTACGCCATGCTAATTGTAGCCTGACGTTATTACAAATAAGTTGAATATTAGCGTGACGTAACAATTTCAATAACGTTATTCATGATGTCCGCACTTTTTCCATGAAAAAGGTCGATTTTACACTTTTTCAGAACAATCGGAGAAAATTCGATTTTTGACCCATGACGTCGAGGAAAGGTCGCATACTACATTAAATCAAAATAAATAAATAACCTCAAATGTAACTTGAATATTCATCTTAATTGTGTTGTTTCACTTGAGGTATTTTCTCCTACTTCTATCATCTATAGAGCTAAACAATAGTCGGTAATAACAGCTTATTCAAAATCTGTGCTTAAGTCACTTACTTTAGATGTATTACTGTTCAATGATAGGATAGTGAAACAAATGAATACATAAATTAAGTGACTATACTTTTGAAAGTTCCTACCTTATCTTGATCCTGCATCATTGTCACATACGCATTTCCTTGTCCATTTCAACACTTCAGACTGTTGGCGAAGATCTTGGTGGGCCTAACGTAGGATTTTGGTTTCCAGCATCTATGCACCTTACTTACCTTGCAGACAGTTCAGACGGGTACCGATCGATTAATGCTGAATTCGGTGGTTTATCATACTCATATAAAGAAAATCGCAAGTAATAGTTTTGGAAACCAACTGATTTAGCAAACCAATCTGTGATTTTTGTTGGCCATACATTTGGAGGTGGTAGAAATACAGAGACATCAAATACTGAGTCCGTTTACGCCATGAACTGGATGACTGCAGGTAAGTCTTGATAATGTAGATAGATTATCCTTTTTAAACATCATACAAATTTAACAGTAAAATGTCAAACCAAACGCTAAACTACAAAGTTAATTCAAATAACACATAAGGTACTGGATAAGGTACTAGTAAACATTTTGACCAAAGAGGGCTCTATAATTTCATCAACCCAAATTCTTGTCATAAGTGTACTGTTAAATATTTATTTTAAATTAGTTCTTCAAATTGAATATAACTTTATTTTCTTTACTTGTACTACTACTTGTAGAGACTGCTGACTGTAGAAAGCCAGTCATTTACAAAGCATTGATTAATGCATCAGAGACTGTGTTTACCCAAAATACAACAGTACAAGTGGAATGCTTGCCGGGGTATCATTTTGTCAGAAACAGTAAATATTCCATCTTTGATGGTCTTTGGGAGAACGAGGTTAGATGTGAAAGGTTTGGTGATTGGGCTAATGTACCTTCGTGTAAACCAAATGGTAAGATGTGCTACTCATAGCTGAAAACCTCATGCATGTAATATTACGGTTAGTCATGTACTATATGATGGTAGTTATGACTAAACCATGATTATCATAAGCAAAGTACGTTACAACTAACAAATTAATAAATCAAACTTTCCACAATACGATAGATCAACATGTATTTTATGATTATTATGTATATCGCAACTTGAAGTGGACATTGTACATCAGTATGTTGTGCCTTAGTTGTAGAATACGATTATTCAAAACTTTAACGTGCTTTAAATCTTATATGTACTTTTGTTAGAAATTTGTATGTTGGGACATAAATAACACGTACCTTCACTAATTGAATATTTCATTATAAATAAAACAAGCAGCCTGGGTCTCATCGTAGTGCAGATAAAAAGACATGTACTTCAAAGATTGGGTGAGGAGGACCTTGCACCATAAATGGCTCTCTCGGTTGAATGAAGCACTATCAGCGATAGCACGACTATGGTACATTTTACTTGATGTCACTGATTTTGACTGACACAAACTCTAAATTGTGTTTACCCCTTTGTAGAGAAGGCGCTCAAAGAAACTTGTAATCCTGCAGAAGATACGTGCTCGAATGTATTGGCCAGCTGTGTGCTGAATTCAAAGCAAACCAATTATCAGTGTCAGTGTATGGATGGGTACGTTCCTAATAAATCTCAATGTACAAAAGGTACTATAATATGGTTCATTTGGATATTAACGCTATATTTGACTTGGTAATACATGTATAATTACGGTATCAGGAGTCTAATTTCACTTAAATACTGATTAAATAATGAAGCTGATCCACTGGTTTATTGGTCACTGTTAAATTAGTATGTGAATTTCTAATAATAAATTATAATTGAATACAAACTTATAGCGCTCATATCCGGTAATGGTATATAATTTATGTCATTTTTTCTATTGCAGAAGGTACATTTTTACCTAAACCAGACTTTGACAGTGGTTGGAAAATTGCTAAATACAGTAAAGATAATAAACTTGATCTAGAGTTTGTGCATGAGTTGGATGAAACTCCCACCTTGGTAGATGTCCAAGCAAGAGTAGAAAATAATTATATATTTCCTGTCTTAGGTATGTTATCATGTTGTGGACTGCTTATGAGTGAGACATGGTTACTAGAAATTATGATCAGTAAATGTACTACGTGATCTTAGTCCTGTAAGTGTTTAAGGTTTACAGCATCAGTAAATGGCCTATGTGACCTAAGTCATGTAAGTGTTTTTGATAGGAAACTTACGGATATTTAAAAAATCATATCCAGGGGAATGAAACTCAATACAAACACAAGTCTGGAGTTGACAACAGAAAAGACCCGGGAAGTTTATTGTAGATAAAATAAGAATTAGGATCGTGTACACAATGGCGTAACCTCTGTACACAGCGATACACAAATTGTAATAGTGCAACATGCAAAGACACATAATATGTTCAACAATACATAAATTAATCAACAGATATCAACAACATAAGTGCAAAATGCACTAACCAAAGTAAACCATATATTTTATCATACTGTTTATCTGGAACCCATTGTTCCATTTTAGGCTTTCGCCCTGATAGTGATGACTTTAATCCATCTGCTACAGTGTTTACTTATGATGATCATCACGTACGAGTAACTGGGATCTATCCGAGTTATTTTCCAAGACTAATTTCAATACGTAAGTATTTTGTAAACTTGATGTTTATCATTTTACTTGAAAATCAGTATTTCATTATATTCTTGTAGGAAGCTGCATTACATTGTATAATCCTATTATTGTAATAAATCACAATGCTTGGATTTTAAAGAATTTTCCCATTTCTCAGTTTCATTATCACAAACCTATGACATATTTACATGTGTATGAAATGTAACTTTGTGAATGATAATACGTGTATAATTATATTTTAGATAACACTAGGTGGACTGGATGGTCTAATCAATGGAGTACATTAGGAGAAATACGAGTGCGTGCCTGGAAAGCTAATTCTCTGCCAAATCCAGATTTCACGAGCACATCAACAATGCTCCGTGCTAACACTTCTTTTGGTACGTACTTTTATATTGCAATTACAGTACAGCCTTCCAGAGTGACCCTGTCTTGAGCAACAACCTCTCTTCAACGAAGCACGATTTTTTCCCACTGCACGATTAAACTATTAATCTTAACTTTTGAGATCAACAAACTGTAGAAAACAAAATAATTTTGCTACTCTCAAAGGGTATTACTATGGAAAGGTTGCACTCTATACTTGATTTTATTAATACGTTTTTAAAAAATGAATTTTATATATTTATGATTTATGGTGCGTACATACTAGTATTTCTGTTAGAAATGTAATTTGATGATTTCGTTCTTCTACCTTGTTGAACACTTTTTGTTTCCTAGCAAGTTTGCCCTGGTCTACTTGTTAATATTTACCCTAGCTCACCTGGTCTTCAAGTTAATGTTTTCTTTGCTCACATCGTCTCATTTTGTTTCCCATATCCCATCTGGTCACCCATCTCATCTTGTTTTCATCTTAATGTTTCCCCATCTCACCTTACCTTGTTTTCATGTTAAGGTTTCCCCTATATCACCTGGTGTCCTAGGTAATGTTTCTCCTATCTTGACTTGTTTCCATGTTAATGTTTCCCCCATCTCACCTTATCTCCATGTTAATGTTTCCCCTAGCTCACCTGGTCTCCATGTTAATGTTTTCCCTATCTCACCTTATCTCCATGTTAATGTTTCCCCTAGCTCACCTGGTCTCAAGGTTAATGTTTCCCTTACTCACCTGGTCTCAAAATTAATGTTTCCCCATCTCATCCACAGACACTGGTTAAGAAAACATTACCCCACCCACCACGTTCGCTCTTATGACTTCCAATACACTGGTTATTTATATGTATTGGTAGTCATAAAAGCGAACGTGGTGGTGGTGGTGGGGGGGGGGGGTAATGTTTTCTAAACAAGTGTCTGTGATCTCACCTGGTCTCCAAGTTTATGTTTCCTCTATCTCACCTGGTCTCCAAGTTCATGTTTCCTCTATCTCACCTTGTCTCCTAGTTAATGTTTCCACTATCTCACCTTGTCTCCTAGTTAATGTTTCCTCTATCTCACCTGGTCTCCTAGTTAATGTTTCCTCTATCTCATCTGGTGTCCATGTTAATGTTTCCTCTATCTCACCTGGTCTCCTAGTTAATGTTTCCTCTATCTCACCTGGTCTCCATGTTAATATTTCCTCTATCTCACCTGGTCTCCAAGTTCATGTTTCCTCTATCTCACCTGGTCTCCAAGTTCATGTTTCCTCTATCTCACCTGGTCTCCAAGTTCATGTTTCCTCTATCTCACCTGGTCTCCAAGTTAATGTTTCCCCCGGCTCACTTGGTGTCTAAGTTAATGTTTCCCTACCTTACCTGGTCTCCAAGTTAATGTTTACCCTAGATCACCTGGTCTCCTAGTTAATGTGTCCCCCAGCTCACCTGGTCTCCAAGTTGATGTTTCCCCTAGATTACCTGGTCTCCAAGTTAATGTTTCCCAAGCTCACATGTCTTCCAAGTTAATGTTTCCCCTATCTCACTGTCACATGGTCTCCTAGTTAATGTTTCCCCTAGCTCACCTGGTCTCCATGTTAATGTTTTCCCTATCTCACCTTATCTCCATGTTAATGTTTCCCCTATCTCACCTTATCTCCATGTTAATGTTTTCCCTATCTCACCTTATCTCCATGTTAATGTTTCCCCTAGCTCACCTGGTCTCAAGGTTAATGTTTCCCTTACTCACCTGGTCTCAAAATTAATGTTTCCCCATCTCATCCACAGACACTGGTTAAGAAAAAATTACCCCACCCACCACGTTCGCTCTTATGACTTCCAATACACTGGTTATTTATATGTATTGGTAGTCATAAAAGCGAACGTGGTGGTGGGGGGGGGGTAATATTTTCTAAACAAGTGTCTGTGATCTCACCTGGTCTCCAAGTTTATGTTTCCTCTATCTCACCTGGTCTCCAAGTTCATGTTTCCTCTATCTCACCTTGTCTCCTAGTTAATGTTTCCACTATCTCACATTGTCTCCTAGTTAATGTTTCCTCTATCTCACCTGGTCTCCTAGTTAATGTTTCCTCTATCTCATCTGGTGTCCATGTTAATGTTTCCTCTATCTCACCTGGTCTCCTAGTTAATGTTTCCTCTATCTCACCTGGTCTCCTAGTTAATGTTTCCTCTATCTCACCTGGTCTCCATGTTAATGTTTCCTCTATCTCACCTGGTCTCCAAGTTCATGTTTCCTCTATCTCACCTCACAGGTGCCTAACGAATCTGGTCTGACACGCCCCCAATATACACATAATAATGTGTATATTGGGGGCGTGTCAGACCAGATTCGTCAGGCACCTGTGTCTCACCTGGTCTCCAAGTTCATGTTTCCTCTATCTCACCTGGTCTCCAAGTTCATGTTTCCTCTATCTCACCTGGTCTCCAAGTTAATGTTTCCCCCGGCTCACTTGGTGTCTAAGTTAATGTTTCCCTACCTTACCTGGTCTCCAAGTTAATGTTTCCCCCCTAGATCACCTGGTCTCCTAGTTAATGTGTCCTCTATCTCACCTGGTCTCCAAGTTCATGTTTCCTCTATCTCACCTGGTCTTCTAGTTAATGTTTCCCCTAGCTCACATGGTCTCCAAGTTCATGTTTCCCCCAGCTCACCTGGTCTCCAAGTTGATGTTTCCCCTAGATTACCTGGTCTCCAAGTTAATGTTTCCCAAGCTCACATGTCTTCCAAGTTAATGTTTCCCCTATCTCACTGTCACATGGTCTCCTAGTTAATGTTTCCCCTAGCTCACCTGGTCTCCAAGTTCATGTTTCCCCAAGCTCACCTGGTGTCCAAGTTAATGTTTCCCTACCTTACCTGGTCTCCAAGTTGATGTTTCCCCTAGATTACCTGGTCTCCTAGTTAATGTTTCCTCTATCTCACCTGGTCTTCTAGTTAATGTTTCCCCTATCTCACCTGGTCTCCAAGTTCATGTTTCCTCTATCTCACCTGGTCTCCAAGTTCATGTTTCCTCTATCTCACCTGGTCTACTAGTTAATGTTTCCCCTAGCTCACCTGATCTCCAAGTTCATGTTCCCCCCAGTTCACCTGGTGTCCAAGTTAATGTTTCCCTACCTTACCTGGTCTCCAAGTTGATGTTTCCCCTAGATTACCTGGTCTCCTAGTTAATGTTTCCCAAGCTCACATGTCTTCCAAGTTAATGTTTCCCCTATCTCACTGTCACATGGTCTCCTAGTTAATGTTTCCCAAGCTCACGTGTCTTCCAAGTTAATGTTTCCCCTACCTCACCTCGACTCTCGGTAAATGTTTCCCCTAGCTCTAGTTCTTTCTTCCTCTCAGTCTGGTGATTTGTATAATGTGCTGGTTTGTTAACTGAGGTGCTGAAAGTAGATGGCAGATACACCTTGTCTGACTATTCATGTATACCTCATCAATAAGTGATTCTGAAGTTCCCTGTAATCAGTATGTAGTACTGTGGCTCCTAAATATCTCAAGCAATCTTGTTTCGCAAAGGAAGTAAACATTTAAAAACAAAATATGTAAATTACCCTTTAGAACAAGTGTCTGGAGTATCAGTTCTATGTTTGTTTCTGTTTGATAAGATCAGAAGCAGAACTTTTCTCTTTTATTGCTTTATTAAAAACAATGTCTTCTGTTGTACTTGATCATGAATAGGATACAATTTGTATTTCAAAAATGTCTTTTAATTCAGGTTCTGATTCCTTCTCTGAAGTTTCTCATCAACTTGGTGAATACCCAGGGATGGTTGTGGTTCGTGCCAAAATGTTACATGATTCCAAAATATTCTACGCTCATGGAGTTGGTAAGAAATATGATTACAGAACATTCCATTATTCACATCTTTCACATACTAGTACTCTGGTTCAATCTTTTGTATAAATAACCCACAAACCTCAAATAGTGTTGATAATAATACGAGGGTCATTCAATACATAATTTCTAAATAAAAGAAAGAATTGTTCTAAAATTGTCAGAATCCTAAAAGTAACATCCCTTGCGTTCATGACCAACTTCGATCTTTTCGGAAGATCTTCTATTTCCGTTGCTTGGCAACTACGCTCATACACACAAACTTGTACGGCCACGGCAGTTTCAATGTCATTTAGGTCAGCAAATCGAATACCCCGTATATTTTATTCTAGTCTAGGGAATATGTCGTAATCACAGGCGCTTACTGTTTTTTCATTTATTTTCGTCGGGCTCAATTTTCGTGGTTTTTACTAAAATGGCTATTTCGTGGGGACATAAATTCATGGATTTTGAATTTTGACAACAAATGCCTTATCTCTGCACTTGAAATCGTGGGGATTTGATTTCGTGGGTGAGACGACCCACGCAGTCCACGAATTTAAATCCCTAACGAAAATTAATGGTTCCACAGTATGTCAGGTGACTATGGTGAATGATCAAGCGTTTCTCACTTGTATTCCGCAATCAATGACGTCCCGCTCTGTGAAGTGTGAGGGGTGGCGTTGTCAGACCCTGAGGCACCAACCGCGCGGAAATCTGTCGCATTTTACACTTGTTTCTTAAAATTGCATGATCTGGTCCAATATTAATGTCGACTTTATGGGCTATCTCCTCACATGTAAATCGTCGATCTGTGTTCAGTACCTCTCTTGCTTTTTTTACTTGTATGTGTCCGTAGCAATAGTTTTCCGCGCAGCACCCTGGTCATCTTATACCAATATTCTGCCGTTCGTAAATTCATTTACCCATTTCGCTACTTGAGAATATAAAAGGCAACATTCGCCACAAGCTCTTTGTATGGCAACAATAATTTCCATGGCATTTTTGTTACAACGGCACTCGATTTTAAGGTAACAACGTTGGTCATGAGACGTTACCGCGTCCATGTTGTTTAGAGTGACGTCAAGAAAAAGCGCGCACTGATGACGTCATTGACGTTAGCGTCCGAAAATTTCGTGGGAAGAACGAAATTGATTTGGTGGATATATTGACAAGGTTTCGTATTCATTACAACTTTCTGAGATAACTGATACTTCGCATTATATATTGAATGACTCTCGTATGTTTAGATGACTTTGTTAAGATTAGTCTGTACAACAAGTAATGGACTGCCCAAGGAAAGTTTCTTTTGTAAGCTTTGATCGTGATGTGTCGAGCCCAACACTGCATGCTGTCCATTGTTTATGGTGAGGATTTCTGCTGTTTAAATAAACTGTGAGGATGATTGGCCACCGAGTGGTCACGCGCTCGATTACAAAACGAAGGTCGTTGATTTGATTCTCGGCTCCGCATTTCTAATTTCTCAGGGACGCCTTTTCAAAGTCTATATCCCAACTACTGAGCCAAGTACTGTGACTAGAAAATCACAGGAAATAGGGTGACATGGGCATGATAAAGAACCAGGAAAACCTATTTGAAAATAGTAGGGATATAAAGGTTCTGATGAATATTATCTCCCCTCTCTAGGGCTGCTCTGAAATGACCAAAGTTGTCGAATGGGACGTTAAACAACATACACATGTATAGATAAATACTTTAAATCTATACTGCATGATTTAGATCATTTAAAAAATTGAGGAAACAATAAGAAGCATGACGAATGCCATTTTCTGTAACAATAATTCAGTTTGTGATACATTTTCACATCATTCGAATGATTTCCATTGTAAGCATTTTCTTGACTCATTCACGGCAGTGTATTAAATCTGTTTACAAATCTTCCTATGAATGATTGATATTTAACAATTTTACACAATTTGCAGGTAGTGCTTTGGATGTGTACCATGATGAACCAGGATTAACTAATTCTTTTCTGGTGTATGGATATAACGATGAAAGTGTTCGTATGTGGGTTGACTCGTCAAGAGATGGAGGTGTAGTATAATGATACTCACTTCTGAACCACCGTAATATCTGCTAAAGTTTAAGCTTGATACTTATGAAATTAGGACACAACAAGAATTAAAAATCCAGAGAAACGTGTGCAAAATTGTATTCAACAAACTTAACAAAAAGTGGTATGAAATGTCATTCTGGAGATCAGTGTTAAACTCCATTTTCTCAAATGGTCACCTATTTGCGCACTTTAATTTTATGTCCACTGGCTGCCTGGAATACTACCCAACAACGACAATGACTTCTGAATATAGCCTAGCTGATTGAGCGTTACATAATCAGTTTTTGGCTAGAATTTCTACCGAGATTCCTACACAATTACATGAACTGGACGAGGAGTTGTTGTTGAGCAGTACTTAATTCAGGCAGCTGGTGGACACACGCATTATTGACATTATATCATACGTACATTTATTTACATATCCGTAAGACAGAGGCAAGCTTTGAAATTCTTTTGTAATTGAACTACATGACATTGCAGCTGTTTTCATGTTTCACTTATTGATATAATTTAACATTTTTTTATTTTACAGTTATATTTGATGGAAGGAAGTCAACACTGTTCAACTTTACAGTCAGTGAGGCCAAAGTTGAGATAATTGCTTGGAAAATATCAACATTGACACCCTATTTTACAAATCGTTTCCCTCTGTACGACTTCAATGTTCCAAATGATGTTAAGTTTCGCACAAATTATGATCTAGCTGAAGAGATGAACATGGCTTGGGTAAACAGTGTTACCCATACATTATATTTATGTTAATATAGTAATAAATGTGTGATTTCTTAGGTCTGATATGCCCAATAATATGGGCCAATATGTTAAAAATTTGTCATAGTTAACTTAAGTTTCTGTTATCAATGAACTGCCAATAATATATACAATGTAGTAATACATCCTTAAGACACGTAAGACACCGACCTTTGTTTTGATAGCCAGATTGTCTTTGTAGGTCACTCAAAACACTATCCGTCCAATACATTAATGTTGTATACTGACAATAAAATATTAAAAAACTTTAAACTTGAGGTAGAAATCCCATTTAATAAGAATAATTCAAAGCTGAACATTGTTTTATTGAAATAACTAACGAAGTAAAATAAGGAATTGATAGACACAATTAGAACAACTTTTGGATGTGCTTTTTATTACAATAAAAAATTTACTTTTGTTGAAGAAAGGTTAAGATTTATTTTTTAAACATTTTAATTATTGTAGTTATCGTTATCCTAGTGAAAGCAAAATGTAATGACGGCGATGTCATACGGAATTACCCTTTCTATAACAAATCAGGTGGATTTCACTGAAATTTGATACATAGTCTTTATAAAATGTATTCATGCCCTATTTTGTTTTCTACCATTATAAGGTCTCGATATTTCGGGCCATGTATTTTATTTCTTTCTCTAACAAATGTTTGTGCTTCATAACAAGTCACATTTGTAAGATATTTGATACGAATGTTATCACGTTCGTAACCAGTAAAATAAAAGATCCGCATCAATCGCAGTAGTCACACACTATGTTAATTATGTGCGTGATTTCCACTACACCTGTTTCAAATGTCATCTCTTCATGTGTGTGGTCTTATTTAAAGTGCTTTCTTCGTAATTGAGTAAATAGATTTATGTGTTCATTTTTGGTGAACTCTTTCTTTTGCCAGGAAATTATTATCCTTGGCTTCATTTATTCTCTGCATGTTCTAGTTGCTGTTCTGTTGGAATTATGACATTGTTAAGAAAACAAATACCACCAGATTACCTAAAAAAGGGGAGGGGGCTTAAAGTCTGTAGAAAAACACTATTTTATACATTGTTTATTATTTATCTATGCATACAATAATAAAAATGAAATAAAAAGGTCTAAGTCAAATATAATATGATAGGTTGAATAACTTGAATTACATTATCAAATATGTTAATGTAAATTGTACATGTATTAGTACGATTTCTTTTGTTATTAAGTGGATTTTAATAATAATATGTTAATATCCATTAGTAGTAAGTTGTAGTAGTGTTTTTATATTGCCTATGCATTTAACAATTTGTTCTAAACATCTGTTTCTCATAGTTTGAAGTGGACGAGACAAACTCTATTCACAAAGGATTTAGATTTCCTGGGTCCACATACATGGCCAGCAGATTTAGTAAACGTAATAAAACGCATGATGACTGCGTGTTCGGAGGTTTTATGTATGGTGTTGGCAATATCAATGTAATACCCAGGGATGTGAAAAAATATGAGACTCTCATGTACCTGTATAGACCTGATCCTGCTGATAAAGATAAAATAAAAGGTAATTATTGCAAGGTAACTTCAAGGATATACCATATTAAGACCACCTCTCTGACCAGATTTATATGAAATACAATGTAACTTATTTCTATTTTACACTAACCAACCTTATTTTCCCCTGCGACCCAAGACTTTTTATTGTCTCACTTTCTTTTACATTTACACAAAATTTCAAGAGCCCCCCCCCCCCTAAAACAATCACCATATAACCTACCTTATTATCCTTGAGTTATGTAGCCAGAAACAATTGGACAATTGTAAAATATAAACCTGGCACAAATCCTCACCAACATTATAGTTAGTTAGGCTTTCCATATTTTGTGCCCGGGCTATAACTTGGAAGTTACATGGACAATTGTAAAATGACTTGGCACAATTACTCACCAACATTAGGCGGCGTGTATCGCGCTAAAGCCATCTCCGTATGATAAAGGTCAAGATCACACTTAGAGGTCAAATAGTTAGTCTGTCCACATTTCGAGTCCGGGCATAACTTTAAGACACTATTGTCCATTACCGTCGTAATAGTTATGATGTGTTGTGCCCAAATTCAATTTCCACGTTCATGGTCAAGGTTACACTTCGAGATAACTTTGGACAATCGCTGACCACCACCAGACAATGTTTTGCGTACAACATTTCCAGGTTTAAAGTCAAGGTCATTTTATGAATGTTCAACACATAGTCCAGCATACTGCTATAGTGGACGGGGGGAAAATGTTGTTGAAACAAACATCTAGTTGGTCTTTATGATGAGTTAGTATTTAAATATTAAAATGATCTTTAATTGTTTTCTTTTTTAACAGTCATACTTAATTGTACTGTATTTTTTTAGATTTACCTATACATGGTTTGCTTCAAAAAGCATAATTCATCAAACATTGCGGTCACAAGATATATACAAAAATGCATTCAACTTTTACTTCATTAAGTTCATTCATATTGGGTATATACTTGGCTAACACCCTGTCAGTGTACTGACGGTAACTGGGTTAACCACTCTGTGATCTCGTATGTAGTGTATATAACATACTTGATAATTCAGGTTCCACAGTGTGTATACCTAGAACATTTGGTAATGGACAGAAGACAGGTTCTGCTTCCAATGGTTTCTGAATATTATACACCTGGACAGATCCAGGTAGGTCAAATTCTTCATTTTGAAGGATATTACATTTATTATGCAAATGATATAGGTAGCTTTAGAATAACTCTTAAAACTGTTTCAGAGCGTATCAGCAATACAATTTGCAAATTTATTAAATATATAAATTTCTTTTGTACTTGTTTTCAAAGTGTGAAAATTCAATGATGAAGAATTTACATCTTAAAGTCCCATAATCATATAAATTTATTGGTCGTAATAGTTTCTGTTTGTTCTATAACAGAGGAATCCTGTGTATTTTTCCTCCCGCGCATACTTTATAGCAAGAAAAAATGTTTCCAAAACCAATATCGTTTTTTTTACAAATCATTGAAATAAATATGTGTGTGAAGTTGGCAATGCAATCGACAATCGACAATCGACGTTCAATGTCTAGCTCGACAATCGACATTCATCTCGACATTCGAAAAACAGACTGTATATAGCCGTCAAAGTAATGAAATTTCGAATGTCTAGCTCGACAATCGACATTCATCTCGACATTCGAAAAACGGACTGTATATAGCCGTCCAAGTAATGAAATTTCGAGTGTCTAGCGAGACAATCGACTTTCATCTCGACATTCGAAAAACGAACTGTATAGCAGTCAAAGTAATGAAATTTCGAATGTCTAGCTAGACAATCGACATTCATCTCGACATTCGAAGTTACGACTGTATCGCCGTCAAAGTAATGAAATTTTGAATGTCTAGCTCGACAATCGACATTCATCTCGACATTCGAAAAACGGACTGTATCGCCGTCAAAGTAACGAAATTTCGAATGTCTAGCTCGACAATCGACATTCATCTCGACATTCGTGAAACAGGCTGTATGGCCATCATAATAATGTAAATTTCGAATGTCTAGCTCGACAATCGACATTCATCTCGACATTCGAAAAACGGACTGTATCGCAGTCAAAGTAATGAAATTTCGAATGTCTAGCTCGACAATCCACATTCATCTCGACATTCGAAAAACGGACTGTATATAGTCGTCAAAGTAATGAAATTTCGAATGTCTAGCTAGACAATTGACATTCATCTCGACATTCGAAAAACGAACTGTATAGCCGTCACAGTAATGAAATTTCGAATGTCTAGCTAGACAATCGACATTCATCTCGACATTCGAAGTTACGACTGTATCGCCGTCAAAGTAAAGAAATTTCGAATGTCTAGCTCGACAATCGACATTCATCTAGACATTCGTGAAACAGGCTGTATGGCTATCATAATAATGTAAATTTCGAATGTCTAGCTCGACAATCGACATTCACCTCGACATTCGAAAAACGGACTGTATACAATCTGATTAAAATCATATCCTCAAACCCGCTACGCTATGAGGATCTGAAGACGACCTATAGAAGGTCACCTCAGGTGACCTTTTCCACTAACCAATCAGTGCCTTACTTTCATAATTCTGAAAGTGATCTGATTCTATTTTTAACCGCAGTAAAAAACAATATTTGACTTGTAGTTATCACGAACACCTATTCTTACGCAACTAAATGTAATGATAGCGCCCATGTGATATGCGTGTTTATTAAATTTTCTATACTACTATGGCCAAATCGATCAGGATTACTAAAAAAATCAAAAAGTGGTTGCAGACAAATATGTTATACGTAATTTAATATTTACTAACGTTTAAAGTAGACAGTTCATTCGGCCAAAGTACCGATGAAACGAGTTATACGATTGGCTGAATTATAAATAGATATAAATAGTGATAATGGAAATTCCGACTTTTGAAAATAGAAACTGGTGTAGGCCGTCATCAGATCTTGCCGTAAGGAAGATCGAATACTTTAGTCAGATTGGGACTGTATATAGCCGTCAAAGTAATGAAATTTCGAATGTCTAGCTAGACAATCGACATTCATCTCGACATTCGAAAAACGAACTGTATAGCCGTCAAAGTAATGAAATTTCGAATGTCTAGCTAGACAATCGACATTCATCTCGACATTCGAAGTTACGACTGTATCGCCGTCAAAGTCACGAAATTTCGAATGTCTAGCTCGACAATCGACATTCATCTCGACATTCGAAAAACGGACTGTATCGCCGTCAAAGTAACGAAATTTCGAATGTCTAGCTCGACAATCGACATTCATCTCGACATTCGTGAAACAGGCTGTATGGCCATCATAATAATGTAAATTTCGAATGTCTAGCTCGATAATCGACATTCATCTCGACATTCGAAATACGGACTGTATCGCCGTCAAAGTAATGAAATTTCGAATGTCTAGCTAGACAATCGACATTCATCTCGACATTCGTGAAACAGGCTGTATATAGCCGTCAAAGTAATGAAATTTCGAATGTCTAGCTCGACAATCGACATTCATCTCGACATTCGAAAAACGGACTGTATATAGCCGTCCAAGTAATGAAATTTCGAGTGTCTAGCTAGACAATCGACTTTCATCTCGACATTCGAAAAACGAACTGTATAGCAGTCAAAGTAATGAAATTTCGAATGTCTAGCTAGACAATCGACATTCATCTCGACATTCGAAAAACGGACTGTATCGCCGTCAAAGTAACGAAATTTCGAATGTCTAGCTCGACAATCGACATTCATCTCGACATTCGTGAAACAGGCTGTATGGCAATCATAATAATGTAAATTTCGAATGTCTAGCTCGACAATCGACATTCATCTCGGCATTCGAAAAACGGACTGTATCGCAGTCAAAGTAATGAAATTTCGAATGTCTAGCTCGACAATCGACATTCATCTCGACATTCGAAAAACGGACTGTATATAGTCGTCAAAGTAATGAAATTTCGAATGTCTAGCTAGACAATCGACATTCATCTCGACATTCGAAAAACGAACTGTATAGCCGTCACAGTAATGAAATTTCGAATGTCTAGCTAGACAATCGACATTCATCTCGACATTCGTGAAACAGGCTGTATGGCTATCATAATAATGTTAATTTCGAATGTCTAGCTCGACAATCGACATTCACCTCGACATTCGAAAAACGGACTGTATATAGCCGTCAAAGTAATGAAATTTCGAATGTCTAGCTAGACAATCGACATTCATCTCGACATTCGAAAAACGAACTGTATGGCCGTCAAAGTAATGAAATTTCGAATGTCTAGCTAGACAATCGACATTCATCTCGACATTCGAAGTTACGACTGTATCGCCGTCAAAGTCACGAAATTTCGAATGTCTAGCTCGACAATCGACATTCATCTCGACATTCGAAAAACGGACTGTATCGCCGTCAAAGTAACGAAATTTCGAATGTCTAGCTTGACAATCGACATTCATCTCGACATTCGCGAAACAGGCTGTATGGCCATCATAATAATGTAAATTTCGAATGTCTTGCACGACAATCGACATTCTTCTCGACATTCGAAATACGGACTGTATCGCCGTCAAAGTAATGAAATTTCGAATGTCTAGCTAGACAATCGACATTCATCTCGACATTCGAAAAACGAACTGTATAGCCGTCAAAGTAATGAAATTTCGAATGTCTAGCTCGACAATCGACATTCATCTCGACATTCGAAGTTACGACTGTATCGCCGTCAAAGTAAAGAAATTTCGAATGTCTAGCTAGACAATCGACATTCATCTCGACATTCGAAGTTACGACTGTATCGCCGTCGAAGTAAAGAAATTTCGAATGACTAGCTAGACAATCGACATTCACCTCGACATTCGTGACACAGGCTCTATGGCTATCATAATAATGTAAATTTCGAATGTCTAGCTCGACAATCGACATTCACCTCGACATTCGAAAAACGGACTGTATATAGTCGTCAAAGTAATGAAATTTCGAATGTCTAGCTAGACAATCGACATTCATCTCGACATTCGAAAAACGAACTGTATAGCCGTCAAAGTAATGAAATTTCGAATGTCTAGCTAGACAATCGACATTCATCTCGACATTCGAAGTTACGACTGTATCGCCGTCAAAGTAATGAAATTTCGAATGTCTAGCTCGACAATCGACATTCATCTCGACATTCGTGAAACAGGCTGTATGGTCATCATAATAATGTAAATTTCGAATGTCTAGCTCGACAATCGACATTCACCTCGACATTCGAAAAACGGACTGTATATAGCGGTCAAAGTAACGAAATTTCGAATGTCTAGCTAGACAATCGACATTCATCTCGACATTCGAAAAACGAACTGTATAGCCGTCAAAGTAATGAAATTTCGAATGTCTAGCTCGACAATCGACATTCATCACGACATTCGACGTTACGACTGTATAGCAGTCAAAGTAAAGAAATTTCGAATGTCTAGCTAGACAATCGACATTCATCTCGACATTCGAAAAACGGACTGTATATAGTCGTCAAAGTAATGAAATTTCGAATGTCTAGCTAGACAATCGACATTCATCTCGACATTCGAAAAACGAACTGTATAGCCGTCAAAGTAATGAAATTTCGAATGTCTAGCTAGACAATCGACATTCATCTCGACATTCGCAGTTACGACTGTATCGCCGTCAAAGTAATGAAATTTCGAATGTCTAGCTCGACAATCGACATTCATCTCGACATTCGTGAAACAGGCTGTATGGCCATCATAATAATGTAAATTTCGAATGTCTAGCTCGACAATCGACATTCACCTCGACATTCGAAAAACGGACTGTATATAGCGGTCAAAGTAACGAAATTTCGAATGTCTAGCTAGACAATCGACATTCATCTCGACATTCGAAAAACGAACTGTATAGCCGTCAAAGTAATGAAATTTCGAATGTCTAGCTCGACAATCGACATTCATCACGACATTCGAAGTTACGACTGTATCGCCGTCAAAGTAAAGAAATTTCGAATGTCTAGCTCGACAATCGACATTCACCTCGACATTCGAAAAACGGACTGTATATAGCCGTCAAAGTAATGAAATTTCGAATGTCTAGCTCGACAATCGACATTCATCTCGACATTCGAAAAACGGACTGTATATAGCCGTCAAAGTAATGAAATTTCGAATGTCTAGCTCGACAAAAATATACTTTGGGGAAATCTACAATTATGTCTCAATGCATATGTATGAATTTGAAATGGTTGGTACCATTGATACCAGAGGAGGCATTTCATGGTCAGTTACTGGAGCCATTTTCGTTATTGTCTGTGTTTTATATGGAGAGATCTTTTTCGTACTACTTTCTTAAGTGAAGTAACTCTAGAGTCCTAGCTAGAATATAAAACCTTCATAAACACATATTACAAGAATTAGTTGGTCATAATAAACACGAATTTAATAGTGATTGAAATAAGGTGATTGTACTAAAGCTACAGTCAATGTTCTTATTGCGTATCATATTTTGCAGAATGCGCCATACCAGCTACTCCAAATAATGGTTCTATCATTGACAATAACCAAAAATACTTTGGAGAGAACGTGACATTTACATGTGAAGATGGCTTTGATTTGATTGGAAGTAGTGTGATAGAATGTCTAGCTGGAGGGAAATGGTCAGATGAATCACCATCTTGTGGTAAGTATACAAACTATAATTTGTATTTTCATGTGTTTGTGTGATTCATATCCCAATAGGTTACATGACGCGGGGTTAATATCACAATAAGTTACATTGTGTGTTTGGTTAATAGCACAATGGGTTACATTACGTGTGGATAATATAACAATAGGATCCATTGTGTGTTTGGTTAATATCACAATAGGTTACATTGCGTGTGGTTAATAACACAAAAGGTTACATTGCGAGTGGTTAATATCACAATATGTTACATTGCGTGTGGTAAATATTGCAAAAGGGTACATTACGTGTGGTTAATATCACAATAGGATCCATTATGTGTTTGGTTAATATCACAATAGGTTACATTGTGTGTGGTTAATATCACAATAAGTTACATTGCGTGTGGTTAATATCACAATATGTTACATTGTGTGTTTGGTTAATATCACAAAAGGTTACATTGTGTGTGGTTAATATCACAATAGGTTACACTATGTGCTTGTTTAATATCACAATAGGCTACATTATGTGTAGTTAATACAATAGTTTACACTTTGTTTGGTTACTATAAAAAGGTTACAATATATGTGTTTTATACCATATTTCACGGAGCTGCCAAAATGATTACACCATGTGAATGTTATATAAAACATGTTACACTGTGTGTGAAGTCATATAAAAAATGTTTCAATATGTGAATGTCATATAAAATGGTTACACCATGTGTATACAGTTTATATATATTTTAAATCATCTACTGATCATTGTTGTTCTTTATTCAGAATATCCGACTACATCGACCAAGCAACCAGTTTCCAGTGCTATATCTCTGACAACTACAATCTACATGACTCTGACAATGATTATGTTATATCTGGTCTTCATCTGAAAGAAGTAATTTGACATTTGTAAGTCTCCAGAGAGGCAGTTTTGAGACTGGTCCATCAATGTGTTTGATATTCAAATTCTGCATAACTGGAATTTTTTATGATTTTGTGAGTTTGTGCTTAGTGCTTTAAGGTGTCGGTTCTGGCTTTTTATGTTAAAAAATCGTAAAATAATATTTTAAGTTATTTACAAAGATTAGATATCATACTTAAATACCAAGCAACAAAAAGTCCTGACCGAAAGCGCAAAAGTAGTGTTTTATTGCGATAAACACTGCTCCCCTTTATGGACTTTATCTTATCAGCGTTAACCATCTCTTACGTATTGTGCATTGTATTGGTACGATATGATAATATTAATTCGTTAATGACAATAAACTGTTATTAAATCTCTTACTAGACATCAAACCTGGGCGTGGTTTTAATTATTGAACCGTGAACATTCGCGGTTTTAATTGGCTATCAAATTTGTATGGCATGCATCGATTAATCGAAATTCGTTGATTTCATGAGACGACAATGATCTGACACTTTTGATTCTTCTTTTTATTTTTTTTACTTCTGGCGTGGTACGTAATGTGGTTCTGGGTACGGAATGTCTTTAAAGTCAAGTATCTAGCGAATGGAGGACGTTATAAAAATATGAGGCACGGTTCCCTGCATAATACATTAACAGTCATTATAAGGTTGTTTGTTGTAATACATTCCTATATACAAAGTAGCTATCGTTGTTAAAAAGTGTACAGTACGAGCGATATTGGTTTATAGAAGACCAATCAAATGTAATATTTGTTCTAAAAAACACTTGCTATGGACTTTATACAGTGGGTTAATTTTAGTTTATAATTATGGTGAAACTTTATTTGACCTGACATCCAAGCCCGGTACATTAAAGATAAGACATTTTTCATCAGTGCGGAACATTCACGCTATATTTCTATGAAAAGATAACTCTTGTTTTTATTGATTTTTTACCTGCGTGTTAAACCAGTTGTTTCCCTTTAAGCCAAAAAGCCAATAACTAGCCCCAGTGGTCAATATTGATTTTATCGAATATCGATAATTTAGCGTGAACGCGATATCTGAAGCCAAGTCGTTTAATGTGCGGTCTGAGTTTCAGGGAATTGAGAAAATATTTTTCTCGTAAGGTTTTCGACACAATAATAAGAAGGCAAAACATATTTTTTTAAATTTATTATTATATATTTTAATGTTGATCTTGTAATAAATAAAAAATAAAATATTTATTGATATGAATGGCATTTACAAAACTAGCATCAAAATAAGATTGTTTAGAGTCCTAAACGTGCTTATAATTATATTCTTGTCACATACTACAGGAAATATATAAAATATATTCAGCTATTCTGTTGATGTGGTACGTATAAAATATATGTACCTTAGTTCATGTTAGTTCATAATGCATAATATATTACATGGCATATATTGACAAAGTAAACATATATACACACAGGAAAACATACATGGTGTGATTTTATTGATCTTTTAATAAATAATAAATAAAATATTTATTGATATGAATAACATTTACAAAACTAGCATCAAAATGAGATTGTTTAGACCTAAACGTGCTTATATATTCTTGTCACATACTATAGGGAATATATAAATATATTCAGCTATTCTGTTGATGTGGTACGTATAAAATAAATGTACCTTAGTTCATGTTGCATAATATATTACATGGCATATATTGACAAAGTAAACATATATACACACAGGAAAAAATACATGGTGTGATTTATTGAGGCTCTAAAATCACACAGATCAAATCCTGATAACGAGATGTTGTATATTTAGTGGATTTAACGTTACCGTCATATCGATTACGGGTACATGTGGACGAAAATAAATGCATCACACCGTGACATGTCTGTATCAGATAGCTTATATCACAGGAACATGTTTTTAGATGCAAAACAGTTAATGAAAATTAGGATTTCTCTATTTAAGAAAACTCATAAATAGTCATATATGAGCGACCTGATCCTTAATTATTATCAATGAAACTAATCATATGTACTGTTAAATGCTATGCTTTTGTAGTAATTCTAAGAGTTTTCCATGCTTCCTGACTCTAGTTACAATAACTAGTTTTTTCAGTTTTTGTTTTATTTCATTAATTGTTAGTTCTGATTCCGGTTTTTCGTTTGATTTTATTTTTTCTATGTACTGATCGTGAGCATTATTGATATCAAAAGCAATTTTTCTTCTTTTGTCACAGCGTTTTTGCTTAATTTCACCTTCCCAATAATCAGTTTTATGTTTCGTGTATGACCTTTTCTCTCTTTCATAACCACTAACCTGCAAAAATTGGGGACAAGTCTAAATGGCATAGCAATTCTAATTGCCCGACCAGATCGATAGATCTTATAGTACCAATTTTCAGAAAGATTAAGTTTATTCGTTAACTGTGTAAGGGAAGATATAATCACTTGCTCATCTGAGCCAAATAAATAGCGAAATACATCTAACTCAAAATCTATGACAACTTTTGTATTCCTTGAACCAAGTCGTTGTTGGAACGCAGTCTCTAATGACTGTGTTGACTAATGGAGACGGGTGTTACACACAGGTGGGTTCATGTAGTCACTGACCATTGAAGGTGACAAATGAGACGATGGTTCCCATGTTGATTCGTTTTTGTGGTAACCAGACCATTTAACTAGGTATTGGACACCCTGAAAATAAATCAACAAAACATAATTACTATTATTCAATATATCTGTTTTACATGCTTATAAAAACGACTGACAGTTTATCATAAACTAATTATCACGATAAATCAACAGAACTAGGTCCAGAGACACTTAGCTGACCGTGACCGTGACCAGACAGGATTATACTGATAAGGGGCAATAAAACAATTAAGAGATTAGAACACGTGTGGCTTTTTATTTGCGGTCACTTATGAAATTTGAATACTGCATAAATAAACTATGTAAGTTTAAAAATTAGACACAATACAAACTTTCATTAAAAAAGCATGAATGATATTTTTTTAATTCAATATTCTGTATCCTAAAAGTAAAGTTTTAATATAAAGTTTCTGTTCTGTTATTTATTGGTTACTGTCTTATATTTCTGTATAGATTTTAACGATTTAATTTTCTTAAAAAAATAATTTTACTTTCATTAAAATATTTTATCGTCCACTAAAAAGGGTTAGGATTTCATAAAACTATATCCTTTTTAAGGTATTAGATGTCTAATATGAATTTTAAGATCTAATGATGGTTAATTTTCGTTAATAAACGATATATAAATTCCTATAATCTAAACAACATATTTTGGAATAAATATTTTGCTTCATATTACTTTGTAAGTTCATGTTTAAAGTAAAAAAACATTACCTAAAAACTAAAAAAAAAAAAAGGAAAAAAATATGGTCCCAGTGGAGTTTGAACCCATGACCCTCAAGGAATTTGTCAATTGTACGTAAAAATCATGAAATTGAGTACTCTTCAGAATGGAGGTTATGAATTATACATCTAACACACTCAATAAATTTAAACCTAACAATTAAAGCATGAAAGTTTGTATGTGTTTTTTTCTAATTCGGATTTGTACAACGATGAACATCGTCAAATAAATACCTTTCACAAATAAATACATACAGGGTGATAAAGGCAATAAATATTACGTAACATCCTGTTATTTTATATCACCCGTCATAAAAGTGGTCCGACGCTTAAAGTAGCCATAAAAGAGAGACAAACTTTGGAACTTATATGATAATTATGAAGCACGTGATTTGAAGCAATTCAAACATCAGGCGGATTTAATCTATTTAATCAGAATTTAGCATTACCGGGTACTCATTTTTTAAAGTAAGAACTTAAATGGGGACATTTCTGCTCAATTATTAGGTTGATGTTTAAGTCCTATATGAACTTGTTAGACGTTACATTACAAGTATATAATCAACATTACCTATACAGATGCTTTACAAGGCTATTACTTGATATTTCGAAAAAATGCGAAAAAGACTTTCCCACTAAATCTGGTGAAATATAACAAAACAGTATAGATATTGTTTAAAGTCTCATTAGCTTTTCACATGTTAAATTCAAATTAGCCCTTTTAAATAAAAAAAATGTCTTATCAGTGAAAATGACTTTTACTGGAAATAAAAAAGTCGAAAAATTTCATATAGAAAAGTAAGAAAAGCGTCTGGCTAAAGATAGCGGTATTATGTAAATATTGTTTTAGAGCAAATAAAGTCTTACACCACTGGTTACTATCATTTTAGTTGACATAATATAATCATTAATCTATGTTTCTGTAATTGATCTAACAAGCTTACGTACTATTGGAAAAGTTGAAACAAATCGTAGTTTTATAAAACAAATAAAATAAATAATTTATAAATATCTTACCTTGTCAGTTGATTTTCTGAAGATAATCCTTTCTACAGAATATGTTTCCGGTAAAACATTCACGGGAAAATCATTTACTTGTAATTCAATTTCACCATCATTCATTAATTTGTAATTAATAAATTTACGTTAACTTATTGATCGTAAAGTAGCCATGATTGTATTCTGAGTTTTTAGACTAGTTTATAAATCTGGTTGAGAAACAAATATTTAACGAGTTATTTGAATTATCGAACAGTTTGCTGAAAATTATCATTTTTTTACTTGGTACAAGATATGCCGACTTTAATTAAACACCTGCAAAAACAACGAATAAATTAGCCACGTGTTAAATGTATGAAACGTGATAATTACACCAGTGTTCTACGTATCACTTATTTTCTTTTCTTTGTATAAATGGTCTCTGACAACAATCAGGTACCAGTAATTTTATTTAATTACTTCGCACATCCAAGATCAAATGTGCAATTAAAAACGTATATATAAATGCACACAAAACGTGTTGAAAACACGCGTTTGAAATTTAAAAACAATGTGTAAACTGTGAATCCGAATAAAGATTTGAATTTGAAATTGAACAGAACTCTTAACTTTGTTCTAAAGGACTGTAAATAAAAAACGGCCTTAATTCACTTTTTCAAAAATACTATAAAATACGAAAAATATCAGACATGTCCACCCCAAAACAACCCACGAACAATCAACAACTAATTTTGTAGTTGCTACATCGACTATAGTACTATACATGTATACATTGTATTTATCAACACTGTACATTGTACAAAGGATATGGAAACGCGCACTTGAACGCGCATTTCTTCATTTTCAAACTAAATTGGAAGCAATTTCCACATTTTCAAATTTCTTAAAAAATATATTGTAATAAAGCTTGGACACCACAGAATACTTCACGAGGTTATAAAAAAAATGTCATTTTAGTAAAAAACAACTTTATAGCCTGTCAAAAACGAGGTTTCAGAGTATTTTGACCTTTTTCATATTGAGTTATGAACGAACGATAGTCACCAACTTCAAACGAAAATGGAAGCAATAAGTTCACGTACCACATTAATAAAAAATATATTGAAATAAAGTGAAGAGAATGAAGATTACTTCACGAGGTTATAACATTTTCTCATTTAATGTTATAAACAAGTTATTAGTGTTAAACCATACAGCTCCTATATAAATCTATAGTAAATCAGTTTATCGATAAACGTTATCGGAGTGATCGATAAGACGTTTTCAAGGGAGACAACTTTCCCGATAAGACCGGCCAAGTTACAGAAATGTTCCGCATGAAATATGAGGCACGGTTCCCTGCATAATACATTAACAGTCACTATAAGGTTGTTTGTTGTAATACATTCCTATGTACAAAGTAGCTATCGTTGTTAAAAAGTGTACAGTACGAGCGATATTGGTTTATAGAAGACCAATCAAATGTAATATTTGTTCTAAAAAACACTTGCTATGGACTTTATACAGTGGGTTAATTTTAGTATATAATTATGGTGAAACTTTATTTGACCTGACATCCAAGCCCGGTACATTAAAGATAAGACATTTTTCATCAGTGTTTAGACTGTGTTTCAATGCCCATCTTGCTACTGACCTTACCTGATCGACCTTTGGTTAGGGTGATATAAAATTGTAAGAAAAGAATTAACATGGTGTAAATAACAATATTATAATGTTAGCTATGTATAATGGCATAATGTAATGTAATATAACTTATATGTGCCTAGTGCCTTGATTCTAATCACTGATCATAATCGAGTCATTACAAGACATGCTCTGATTGGTCAGTATTTTGTTCAGCATTGACCCTTGAGTTATCTGTTAATTACCAGCACTTTAGGTCTACTACTGCAGTGATTGATATGATAAATAAAAAAGGTATTAATACAAGTGAAGAAGACAATATATATACTCACCACAAACTTAAAAAAACTAAATGACAATTTAAACATTTTTGTTGAGTGTTTTACATACATCACAGGTACTTGACACAAATTTCTTTCCATGTATCTGCATAATATCTATAATAATAGAAAAGGTATCCAACGGCGATTTAAAAGTACAAATGTATGCAGTGTCATTATAAGTTCAAGGTCGCCAACAGAAAGCATCCAACTACGAGTAAGCACCGTTTATTTGGTGAAAATCCGTCAAATATGTCCATGGCAGCAAATAACACCAACATTGAAATAAGTAAATCGTATACATGAATATGGCCGGACTTACATGTTTAAGTCAATTTTGGGGATATTTTAGCGAAACTTTTACGGATTTTCATCAAACAAACGGTGTTTAATGTTAGTTGGATGTTTTCTGTCGGCGACCACGAACTTATATTTGATTTGGTTGGTTTTTATGCAGTTACAGTCGATTGTTCAACACAACTGTTAAATAGCCGTTGTATACCTTTTCTAATGTTATAGATACTATGCAGATATAATAAAAAAAGTTTTCGTCAAGTACCTGTGACATACATTGTATTTATATGAGAAGTATTCATACTTCCTGACATTGTATATTGTGACATGGACAAATATGTATGTAGAAATTCTGACAGTGGCTAATTGACAACATGTTACCACTGGGGTCACGAGTTTACATCAGAACATTTCATGACATATATAGCAAGTCATAGGTGTAAGATTTCTAGGAATGCTAAATTGTTTGTAATATTATTATATAGCCATCAGATAGAAGATTTGACTGCACGCACTTTTTATGTATTTATGAATGATCTTTATGAGGTTTAAATCCTCACAAGATAATTTAAAATGTGAAGAATATTGTTTGTTTTATATTCAATTATTGTAATAAGATGTATGTGTGACGATTTGAATGTGCATGCATGTAGTTTTATATTATCTATATAATGGTTATTTATTTATTTAGTACTTCGTTCATTGTTATGTAATCACAGGCTTTATTTATTACATAGTCATGTAATGTGTTGCATAACGTCAATATTAAAGCTTTGCTGATTTTAAACTATACATATGGTTCTGTGTTTTTTCCTAAAGGTTTGTTACCATCAAATTTACATTCATTACCGAATCTGCCATTTTCATTTTTCAAGGATTTATGCAGGAGTATAGTTGGTAGACTCTTTGTTCCCTGATACAATAATGGTTTCTCCTTCAGAACTTTCCGTGATCTTTAAGTTATCAAAGTCAGCCAGTCCATAGCCAGCAGTGCCTAGTCCAACAAATCCATTCTGTGGTCCTGGCTTGCCAGTGAGTGATATATTGAACTGTATAATTTATTTGACTCGAATATTTTTTAACATTTTATATACATACTGTATATATACATTTTTAAAAAATTAATTTGTCTCGCAATTGGTATATATTTCAGAAATAAATTCATTCATCTACACAAACATTGGTTAATTTTGAACACTGGGATAAATCTGAGTTCGGGTTAAAATGGGAAAGGGATTATATAAAACTTTGATAAGAAAGATAGCTGTCAAGGTCCTCAGTTTGTCTTCTTACTAGCCTGAACAGCCAACCAGCGCTTGACCGGTACAACAAGAGCAGCTATCTTGCCTCTGAATAACATTAAACCAGACCTACAATTTAACCCATTGGTTGAAAAACAACATTTTGTGTACAATTGGGTGCTGGCAAATTAACTTCTCACTCATAAAAAATGCAGTTCTTCCATACATTTAAAATACATATCATTTCTGACACATATACGCTCAATGCAACACACAATTAGTATTACAAATACAGTACACAGTACAGGAATAGCCAAATCACCGTTATTGCATAGACAGTAACTTCGAACAATTAAATTTATTTTACGAAACATTTTCAAATTTTGTAAGAATTGTAGCCCTTGTTGAGAAATAAAAAAGTATCAAATTCTGTATTACACGATGTCCTATAGTTTTCTTTATTAATCATTATAGTCAGTTTGTACTGTGTAATTGTATCTTTCTTTTTTATAGAAATGGATGTTCTTTGTTAGACAACACCAGACAGGAATGTCATTATTTTTTTTAAAAATTGTGGTAAATCATTTTCATTGAAATCTATAAATTTATGAGTATTTCCAAAAATTGTCCGCTCCATTTTGAGATTATTAATTATACATTTATAAAAAGTCTATTATACTTAATTTAAAGCACTGGGGTATAAAGTACTGTATAGATCTCACAGTGTTGGTATATTTCGCAAACACATCACATGTGTTTTATTCATCTTGTTCAAAATATGTTACTTATCTATAGGTGACGTAAATACTGAAGAAATCGAATATTACCTGATACCTATATACTCATGATATGTATACTGGTTCCAAATTTTATCATGTTTATAATTTAATACCGCATCAATAAAATTTAATTAAGTTGATTGAATACGAGGTTCGTCGCACAAATATGCTCAATAAATGCAATGAAAAAAATGCGTTGATATTGATTTAACAGAACGACAATATCTCTCATGCTTATCTGTTCCTGCAAAAGTCATGCAGGCTTATCGTAAATTCCCACCGCATTGCTTTCCCGTTTAGAGTGAATTTACATATTGAACAAGTGTAAGGGTTTGTTTGGAAGTTTCTGGCCAGAAACACCGTGTGTAACCGTCCCTGCAATTGTTTTTCATTTGTGCATCATGACACATTGGATACGCGTCATGGATTATATTTATTGAGGCGGATACACATAATAAGTACGAGTATGTTCTACTGATGTGTTGAAATCAACATTAACTTTTACTTTAAGGATGTTCGTCTACTAAAGCACGGACCTTTTGTTTCTAGCACAGTGAATTGTTAAAGAATTTTTATTTATTTTGATATATGAAATAATTTGTATCTATCACAAGAGGTAATTCAGGTAAGTTATTTATGATTTTACATACTTAAGGTAATTCGAATTTGTGACAAAATGGCCGTCTGACATTTTAGCTATGCATCCTAAAGAAGTTTGTTACTTTACGATGTTTAGTTACCTGATAGTGTGTATGTATCACGTACCTGTGGTATAATGTTTAGTTACCTGATAGTGTGTATGTATCACGTACCTGTCGTATAATATACGAGTATGGTGTAAAAACGAATCGTCTGCTCATCATGTTAAAGTGTCTCTTTCCTGTTTTTGTCGAATCAATCTTCAGGGACGTATAGTCCGACAACGACCTGTGAATGATCAAAGATCAGCTAAGTCCATTTTGTAGGGTGAGTGCCTTTTCGGAACGTTTCGTAGGTTTCCGTAATATATAAATATCAGTTATTTGATCGTCATAGCTGAGACTAAGTGCGTAGCGCGATCGGTAAAGGCGCTAACCACTGTACTTTTGAAGCCTGATAGTCAAAATGCTATGGGTTCGAAACACATCTGAACGTTTTTCCTTTCCATTTTTTATTTGATATTTGGCATTTTATTATTGCAAAATTTTATTTCAATATTTGGAATGAATTTCAAATGAATTTCATTTAATTTCATTTCATTAGCAGTATCTGTACTCTGGACCCACTGTCAGAATCTAATAATTAGCTTCATTATATTAAGTTATATAACATGACATCCTCTACATACTTATATTTTAGGAACATTATTTGAACAGAATTTGATTTTGATTGCATATGATATATATACCTTTCAACACATAAATGCACCGAAATCACGAGCAATGCATTATTTGAAAAAAAATAGTGGCAAGATTAAGGACACGAAAAACACAATTCAGTTTAATAATGTTACTAGTGCGTCGCACTGATTTCAGGACCACGTAGCTAGGCCTTTTACAGTGGTCTACAAATGTAAGAGGCCATCAGTGGCCTACAAATGTAAGGTCGTGTTTAGTAATGTACTTGGTCATTGTATTACTTATCCCTATTTTAAAGAGTGGAACAGTCCATGACCTTCCGTCACGACTCACTGCTCGATTTCTATCTATACATGTTAGGTTCATTTTTAGGTTGTGTGATTTCAAATACATACTTTGTGTTCTATAAAGACGTTCATTAATAACTGTAAGCTAATTTTTCAGTAATTTCTGATGACAATAATTTCGTATTTAGATAATCATTCAGTTGGATTATTCGAATCATTCGTTTTACACTTAATGTATTCTGTATTTTATGATGTGTAGGTGTGTCCGTTTATTAACTAATTTTGTGAGTATACTTCGGTTTCGAGTAAAATTTCAACACCATGAAGAGAAATCCAATTACAGTGTGTGTTCTTTTAACAATTCAATATAATTATGCTGCTTAGTTTGAAAAGCATTTTTTTCTCAAATGGATTAGATACACGCTGTCTATACGTGAGTATAAACTTGTTTGTATTTATTTGTGATTAATTATACGAATTACTTCATTATATGCTTTTTTTTAATTGCAGGTTCATTATACGCGAGATGTCAACAAGCGTGATTTATGGATGGGTCTGTTTAACACTGTGTACCAACATCTTTACTGCAGGTAAAATGTTTACACGTAAAAAATTCAAACATGACAGCCTGCCTAGAGCAGTAAGTTAACTTCTGAAGAGGCTCAATGTTGCCGACTTTAAAGATTTTGTAACAAACAAATCCTTATTAATCATATGTTATTTTTTGTGTCTACTTTTATATTGTATTGTTTTGTATTGTGGTGTATTACTGGTATATTGTGATGTATTGTATTGTGATGTATTATATTGCGGTGTTTTATATTGTGGTGTATTAAATTGTGATGTATTATATTGTGTTGTATTGTCTTGTGATATATTATATTGTGGTGTATTGTATTGTGATATATTATATGGTGGTGTATTGTATTGTGGTGTATTATACTGTGGTGTATTGTATTGTGGTGTATTGTATTGTGATGTATTATATTGTGTTGTATTGTATTGTGATATATTATATTGTGTTGTATTGTATATTGTGATATATTATATTGTGGTGTATTGTATTGTGATGTATTGTGTTGTGATGTAGTGTATTGTGATGTATTATATTATGATGTATTGTATTGTGATATATTATATTGTGATGTATTATGATGTATTGTATTGGTGTGTATTATATTGTGTTGTATTGTATTGTGATATATTATATTGTGATATATTATATTGTGGTGTATTGTAATATATTGTGTTGTGATGTATTATATTGTGATGTATTATATTGTGCTGTATTAAATTGTGTTGTATTATATTGTGGTGTATTGTTTTGTGATATATTATATTGTGATGTATTATGATGTATTGTATTGGTGTGTATTATAGTGTGGTGTATTGTGATGTATTATATTGTGTTGTATTATATTGTGATGTATTATATTGTGTTGTATTATAATGTGTTGTATTATATTGTGATGTATTGTATTATATAGTGTTGTATTGTACTGTGATGTATTGTGTTGTATTATATTGTGTTGTATTGTACTGTAATGTATCGTGTTGTATCATATTGTGGTGTATTGTATTAAGTGATGTTGTATCATACTGCATTGTGTTGACTTGCATTGTACTGTGTTATGTTGTATTGCTCTGTTAGACTATGTGTTGCCTTGTGTTGTGTTGAGTGTACAAGCAAATACAAGCGAAATATTATATTTTTCCTAGCATTGTAGTATGCAGTAAAATGTTCACGATCCAGATGTTTAATGCATGTATGTATTGTTTATTTTTAGGAGAACGTTTGTCATTCCCTGATTTCCAGACAGGATGGATGCCCATAAAGAATGGACTAAGACATGTTGCCAGGATAGATGTATCACATGGGTTAGACGAGGTGCCAGTCCTAGTTGATGTCTCCGTGAAAGTACAGGAAAACATATTTCCTGCATCTGGTAGATAAACGTCTACATTAATATTCTGATCATTTACTGGATAAAAACAACATGTATAGACGATTTATTATTGTGTCATTGTTGATGTAGGCTAAAAGTTGGTTTATCTAAATTAGTTTGTCTTTACTTGTGAGTTTATTTTTTGTTGTTTGCCTGGAAAGATCTTATGTATTGTGTATGTTGTATACAGGGAATATTTATCTTTTATTCAGACCACAGTATATACATTACAGGCAAAATAATGAGTAGAATACAATCATTGTATTTTTATTCATGTTTTACCTTCATCTTTTCTACATACACTAAACCATTCTAATCCGAACACCTCATATTTGAAAATCTCTTTGACCTAAACAACAACAATGTATTTTACAATGGAAAAGAGGAAATCTATTCCTGAAATAATCAGTAAATGTTTGATTTTGTTTATTTTTAATTTCAGAGTTATCTCCTTTTAATTTCTATTTAAACAGCTTATCACATACAAACACTTATCCTGCAAATAATAGATCTGCCAGATATATCTTTATACACTTCAAACAACACAGCTTGTCCCGAAATTATGTACAGTAAAACTTCCTTTGAACCATTAAATGGTCTTAATACTAAATTGAGATATGGGAAATAATATTGGAAAAAATAACTTATTTAATTCTGAAGTCATCACCAAATGAGGTTTTATTGTAATGCTGAATGTCTTAACTAAAGTGGTCACTCAATGAAGTTATATATCATAATGTTGAATGTCTAAACTGAAGTGGTCACTAAATGACGTTTTATATTGTAATGATGAAGGTCTAAACTAAAGGACATAATAATACAGTAAATTCTAAAATCTCTTCAATATGTACTTAGTTGGTCTAAAGAGGTTGCACTCTAATAGTTTGACAACTTTTTCCAACTTCAGGATTTCGTCCAGATCATCCTGTAGAAATGTCAGGACCCGTGGTGTATATTTACAATGATAGATATGTCAATGTATCAACATCACCAAACACAGACAGTTTGTATCAAGTCATAGCGACATGTAAGTATGTTGACAAGACGTTTTAATGTATCTGATGTTTATGAGATTAAAAACAATGTTGTTGATAAATCACACACATTATATTTTTGGTAACGGTATTCACATCGGCAAGTACACCCGTTCATTTCATGTAAATTTCACCCAATTTTAATTAGAGAGGAAATTAGTTATTACAATTTGTTAAAGAAGTACTACCGGTATTTGAGAAAATTAAGTGATAATGATCTGTTAGTGAATAGTTAGTGAGAATTATTGATCTGTTAGAGAATAGTTAGTGAGAATGATTGATCTGTTAGAGAATAGTTAGTGAGAATGATTGATCTGTTAGAGAATAGTTAGTGAGAATGATTGATCTGTTAGAGAATAGTTAGTGAGAATGATTGATCTGTTAGAGAATAGTTAGTGAGAATGATTGATCTGTTAGAGACGAATTAGTGAGAATGATTGATCTGTTAGAGACGAATTATTGAGAATGATTGATCTGTTAGAGACGAATTAGTGAGAATGATTGATCTGTTAGAGACGAATTATTGAGATCAATTTGTTTTGGGAAAATTAGTGAGAAGGATTTTTACAGAATTGAAAGAGAAAAATATTTGTTAGAGATAACAATGAAAATGATAATTTTTTACCGATTGGTGAATCTCTGATATTTATGGATTACTTCCAGCTTCAGCATTTTATGACGGTAAAGTAGAACACTGGGAAGGTCCCTTTTTTGTGCGAGTCAGAGTCTGGAAGAGGTCCACATTACCATCACCTGATTTCGAGTCATCTGGTACGACGGTCAAGGCAAAAACTGGATCAGGTATGTCTGAGAATTGACTACTTATGTTTACAACACGTCGGTATTTTCATGACTTCAGGGATGTATGTTATATCTCCTGTTTATAGTCAGTTCTATTCAACTTCATAGGGTTAGAAATGTTAATAATAAATGCATTACTTTAAAGGCTCATGTTTGACTTTTTAGCTCACCTGATTCATTGGGTGAGCTTTTAGGATCGATGAATGTCCGGCGGCCGTCGCCCGTCCACAATTAGTTTGTTTATACTCTAGCATCTACAGCTCTTAACCAATCGTGATCAACCTTGGTCACAATGTATATGGCCACAATGTCTCGGCTAAGTTCGATTATTGGAAAATCGGACAATAATTTCAAGAGTTATGGGCCCTTGACTCACACAATTTGCTATATTTAGCTTGTTTACACTCTAGCGCCTTCATTTATTCACCAATCCTAATAATATTTTCAGTAAATGTGTACATCCACAATATCTTGAACATGATTATGGGCGGAATCGGATTAGAACTTAAAGAGTTATGGGCCCTTGCCTTTGAAAATTTGCTTGAATTGAGTTTTTGTTTACTCTTTAGAGCCTTTATTTATTCACCAATCCTAATCATATTTTCTGTAAATGTGTATAACCAAAAGATATTGTACAAGTTGGATTATGGGCGGAATCGTACCAGAACTTCAAGAGTTATGGGCCCTTGACTTAGAAAATGTGCTATATTTTAGCTTGTTTACACATTAGCGCTTTCGCTTATTCAACGATCATAATCATATTTACAATGAATGTGTATGACCTTACAGTCTTGAACAAGCTTCGTTATGGGTGGAATCGGACCACAACTGCAAGTGTTATGGGCCTTTGGATTAGACAATTTGCTACGTTTTAGCTTGTTTAACAGTATTATACGTTCATTGTTTGTTTTAATCTCAAAATCTACGTAAAAATGGGTTATACGAGATGGAAACTGGTCATTAAGTATAGTGACTTTCAGTTTTGTTCACAGGTGTGCGATCTAGGGCCATCTTGGCCCTCTTATTTTATTATATTTTTTTACGTAGCTGGCTTGGATGTTTGGTCAAATCAAGTTTCGCCAATTTATAGATTTAAAAACTAAACCCCAAGTATATACTAGAATAAACCCACTGTATCAAGTGCATTGCAAGTAATTTGAAACATATTATTTTTGATAGGTCTTCTATAAACCAATATCGCACGTAATTTACAAATGTTTGAACAACGATAACTACCCTGAATATAGGAATATATTACAACAAGTAGCCTTAAAATGACTATAAATGTATACAGCAGGGAACCGTGCCTCAGGTTTTTGCTAAAGTCCTCGGTTCGTTAGATACTTAACTTTAAAGAAATTCCGTACCCAGAACCCCGCTGTTTATTACGTAATACGCCATAGATAAAAAATGAAATCAAGTATCAAAATTCTGATGCACTGTTCCCTAGATTAACATTACCGCTACAAAAGACCGAAACTCGCTTTGAAATCCGTCATCAAATAAGACGGCACTGTTAATTCGAAAATGACACCTGTGTTTTTTAAGCTGAGCAATTAACAATTAAAGTGTCGGATCATTATCGTCCCATGAAATCAACGAATTTGATGCACCCCATTCAATTTTGATAGCCATTCAAAATCGCTCATGTTTGCATTTAAATAATTCAAACCACGCCCAGGTTTGATGTCTAGTAAGAGATTTTATAAAAGTTTTTTGTCATTAATGAATAAATAGTATCATATCGTACCAATACAATGCACATTACGTTAGAGATAAGGAAAAGTCGATAAAGGGGTGCAGTATTTATCGCAATAAAACACCATTTTTGAGCGTTGGGTTAGGATTGTTTGTTGCTTGGTATTAAAGTATGATATAATCTTTGTAAATAACGTAAAATATCATTTTACGTTGTTTTAGCGATTGTAACCAAGCTAAATACATTAAATGAAATTTCAGTTTGACTTAAAATACCGATGGGACTGTTTACATTTTAATTTTTCATCCAACCATCTGTCTGTCTGTCCATCCTTCCGTCTGTCTGTCCATCTTTACAAACTCACTTCATTATATATATATGATTATTTTTATGTCAGTTTCAGATTCATATGTAGAAAAGTCACATGGTATGGACTCGGTGCCTTGTTTAGTTGTAACACGTGCAAAGATGATGCACCCTACTGATGGTAGCACGATGTACGCTGATGGCGTGGGTATGTTCTGAGTTTTTATATTTTCTACCGTTTGATACAGCCTTATGGTTGAGCACTGGGACATTTTCATTTAAAATTGTTGTATATAATATCTCTTAATAATTGAGTGATTAATGTTGAGTTAACTTTGAAATTTGCCAGCCCAGATACCGAGTTTATAATGTAGTAGTTCTCTTTTTGAAATTTCGCATGCCAAGTGTTAATTTTGAATTAAATCGTTTTGTACAAAGATCAATATCTTTTACCTGTAGATCCAAAACTTTACTTTTTACTTTTACTTGTATATTTAAAAAACCTTACTTCTTACTTGTAAGTTTAAAACATATTTTTTTTACTTTTACCTGTAGATTCAAAACTTTACTTCATTATACTGTTACTTGTACATTAAAAACTTCATTTTTTACCTGTAAATTTAAAAGTTATTTTTTACTTTTACCCATAGATTCAAAACTTTACTTTATACTGCTACTTGTATATTCAAACTTTCATTTTTACTTTTACCTGTAAATTTAAAAGTTATTTTTTACTTTTACCTGTAGATTCAAAACTTTAATATTCTTTTACCTGTTGATTCAAAATTTGTATTTTTTAATTTACCTGTATATTCAAAACTTTATTTTTTACTTTTAATTGCCTTTTTATTTTTTTAATTTTAAGATTAAAAACTTTGTTAATTACTTTCAGGGACAAGTATGGAAACGTTTAACAATGTTGCTGGTATGACTAACGCTTACCTTGTTTATGGATACAGTCAAAGTCAGATTCGTGTTTGGGTAGACTCTTCAACTTATGGAGGTTGGAATTTTCCTTTCTTATTTCTGCAACATATGTATTTTTCAAATTTATATACTACGACAGTGTTCTGTTAATTATTTGATTTTGATTATGTAAGCAATGAAAATAGATTATGTGAACAATGTATTCTAGACTGTGAAAATTAAACAAATAATATACGTGCACAATAATGCTACGGTAAATTCAAAACATTTAAGATAAATGAACAGTAAAACTAAAAAATCTGTTCGACAGAGAAAAAAGATTGTGTGACCAAACTGTTATTATTCAAAGATTGAGCACTTTGTATTATGATGTAACAAACTTCTACGTATCTTGTTGACATTTGATTTACATTTGTTTTATATTCAAGCTATTTTTGATGGAAGGAAACATACATGGTTTGACTTTGTTATCTATAATGCTGAAGTTGAGATATTTGCCTGGAAATGTTCTAGCCTAGAACCGATGTATAACAGGAAAGTACCAACCAAATATACCATGGATAAGTTACCCGAATGGCAGTTTATCGATATTGATTATGAAGCAGAAAATTCTTTAGTTAGAATTATGGTAACTTGAATATTCATCCGATTCGTGTTGTTTCAGGCATCGTTACATGTTCGTTGAAAATAGGGTAGATAAGTCTGGGCATTTTTTGGCTCTTAAAAACTGATGAAAATGTAAACATAGTAAATGAAAATTAAGGTTTGGGGATGGTCACCAGAAACAAAAACAAAAACGAACGCCTTATTTATCCCTTACTTCTTTCAAACTTCATCTGTAGACCTGAATACTTGTCAGTAGACAGCTTATATAAGTTCAAAATCTGTGGTTAGGTCAAATTACTATTGTACATTAATTATATACTGTTGTTTAATGATGTCAAAGACAAGCAAATGAGTATACATTAGTTAGTGACTGTAGTTTTGAAAATACCTAGTTTGTATCTTGATCCTGCACAACTCCCACTGTCAGATAGTTATTCGTACTTCATGAGCTATTTATTAACTATTCGTGTGAAGTATACAAGAACAGTTTAAGAAAAAATAATGTTTACATGAATTTTATCAGAAGGGGTTGTAACATCTCCTCATAGAATTTAGCATTTTAGACTGTTGGTGAAGATCTTGGTGGGCCTAACGTGGGATTTTGGTTTCCAGCATCCATGCACCTAACCTATCCTGCAGACAGTTCAGATGGGTACCAATCGATAAATGCGCAATTTGGTGGTTTATCATACTCATACAAAGAAAACGGCAAAGTAGAATTTTGGAAACCATCTGGTTTAGCAAACCAATCTGTGATTTTTGTAGGCAGTACATTTGGAGGTGGTAGAAATACAGAGACATCTAATACTGAGTCAGTTTATGCAATCAACTGGAAGACTGCAGGTTAGTCTTGATAATGTACAGAAATTATCCTTATAAAACAATAACACATTTTACAGTAAAATGTCAGGACATACCACCGTATCTCCTAATCTCCTAACTAAATCAATATCTCATAACAAATATAGCTTTATCAATATATTTTAACTAATAAACCTGTATCAATATATCATAACAAATATAGCTTTATCAATGTCTTTTTTCTAATAAACCTGTATCAATATATCATAAAAAATATAGCTTTATCAATATCTTTTAACTAATAAACCTGTATCAATATATCATACAAAATATAGCTTTATCAATATCTTTTAACTAATAAACCTGTATCAATATATCATAACAAATATAGCTTTATCAATATCTTTTAACTAATAAACTGTATCAATATATCATAAAAAATATAGCTTTATCAATATCTTTTAACTAATAAACCTGTATCAATATATCATAAAAAATATAGCTTTATCAATATCTTTTAACTAATAAACCTGTATCAATATATCATAAAAAATATAGCTTTATCAATGTCTTTTTTCTAGTAAACCTGTATCAATATATCATAAAAATATAGCTTTATCAATATCTTGTAATGATACGCCTGCGTCAATATCTCATAACAAATTTAGCTTTATCAATGTCTTATAACTAATAAAGCTGTATCAATATATCATAAAAATATAGCTTTATCAATATCTTGTAATAATAAGCCTTTATCGATATCTTATAACAAATACAGCTTTATCAATATGTTGTAATAATAAGCCTGTGTCAATATCTCATAACAAATTTAGCTTTATCAATGTCTTGTAACTAATAAAGCTGTATCAATATCTCATAACAAATATAGCTTTATTAAAATATTGTAATAAATAGCCTTTATCAATATCTTATAACAAATACAAATGTATGGCTTTATCAACATCTTATAAGAAATGCAGCTTTATCATTATCTTATAACAAATACAGCTTTATCTGCATCTTATAACAAATACGAATGTATGGCTTTATCAGTATCCTGTAAGTAATAAACCTTTATCAATATCTCATAACAAATACAGCTTTATCAACATCTTAGAACAAATATAGCTTTATCAATATCTTATAACAAATATACTTTTATCAATCGTTGCCTGTTTCCGTCCGCTTTCCCAGACATTTGGATTTGTAACTACAAATGTATAATATAAGTGGTACATTTTGAAGAGGACACAGATAAAGTATGTAATTTTATCAGACCAACTTCTTGTCAAAGATGTACTGTTTTATGTCCGTTTAAGAATAATGCCTCTAATTGGATATCACTTTATTTTCTTTGTAGAGACTGCTGACTGTAGAAAGCCAGTCATTTACAAGGCATTGATAAATGCGTCAGAGACTGTATTTACCCAGAATACAACAGTACATGTTGAATGCTTGCCTGGGTATCGTCTTGTCAGAAATAGTAAACATTTTGTGTATCGCGATCTTGAAGATAATGAGGTTAAATGTGACAAGTTTGGCGTATGGGCTAATGTACCTTCATGTAAACCAAATGGTAAGACAAGTTATTTATAGTTAAAAAATACGTCATGCATATTACAGTCTGTCCTGGATATTTTGATGGCAAAGATGAATATAAAATACATGTATCTATTAATAGGCAAAGGAATTCTTTTTGCACTCTCAAATATTATGTTTATAGCGTGTTTCATACAAAAAGTTCGACATCATTGGAGACACAGTGATGTCGAAACGCACTTTTTGTAACTTGAAGGACTTCATTTCAGAGCAATATATGGATATAAAATGAGATAGTGGTTAAATAGAAATTATTTCTGCGTCGAATAAGACCAGTCTTTTAATAATCGGTTTTGAATTGTTACAACAGGGCCTTAATGAACACGACCGGTGTATTTTTTCGTGATTTCTGAGCCCAGTAGTTCTAGATATACCTTTACTCTATGAAATACCAGTATGGCGAAAAAAAACAACTTTATTTTGTTGTTATAAAACATGCTATAAACATAATAAAACATTATTTGACAGTGTTTCAGAGTGTAGAAAGAATTCCTTGGTAGTAGAGGATCTGTATGTATGTGTGGGGGGGGGAGTCTTCATACGCCGGTAGCCTGTGGATACTTTAACCATGAAACGTTTCATTTAAAGTCACTAAACTTGATTTTAAAAAAAACACGTAAAAATTGTACTTTACCTCTTTGCAGAGAAGGCGCTGGGAGAAACTTGTAATCCTGCAGAAGATACGTGCTCGAATGTATTGGCCAGCTGTGTGCTGAATTCAAAGCAAACAAATTATCAATGTCAGTGTATGGATGGGTATATTCCTAATAAATCTCAATGTACAAAAGGTACTTTGATTTGATATATTTGGATCTTCATCGGTATATTTGAATTTATTTTGTTTATCTGCTGTTTAATGGTTCATTCAACGGCTATGTTCATTTCAGGGCTGCCCCAGAGAGAGGGGAGATAAGATACAGGAGAACTAGACATTTGCATCCCTACTTTTTCAAATAGTTTTTCCTGGTTCTTTATTGTGCCCGATGTAATGCATCAATGCACACCTCAACATTTTTCCTGTGTTTTTCTAGACACAGTATTGAGCTCGGTAGTTTGGATGGAGATACTGAAAAAGCGTCCCTGAAAAAAACCGAGATTCGAACCCATGACCCTTCGTTCAGTAGTCAAGCGCGTCACCACTAGGCCATCGATCAATTTGTAACATAGTAATAATATCAAGATTCAAGAGTAATAATTTCATTTAAATGCTGATTAATTGTTTAGAGGTTTATTGGTCATTAAATAATTTTCTGCTAGCCTGTGGTTACTTAATTATAAATCATTGATACAAACAAACGGTGCTCATGTCAATAAAAGTTTGTTTGTGACAATTGTTCCATTTGCAGAAGGATCATTTCTACCTACACCAGACTTTGACAGTGGTTGGGTGACTGCTAGATACAGCACAAACCATACAATTGATCTTAAATTTGTGCATAAGTTGAATGAAACACCCATATTGGTAGACGTCCAAATAAAAGAGTATAAATATGTACTCCCTGTCCTAGGTATGTTATCGTTATGTTGTAGACTGCTTATTAACAAGTCGTTGTAACTATGGTAAAAACAATGTAACTTTTAAAATCATTGTCAGGAAATGGAAACAACACATATACTTGAATGTGACTGAAAGTAGAACTGACTTGGGGTGCTTATTGCAGGTAAAAAAAGAATAAGAATCTTGTAAGCATGATCCACCACACCAGTGATGAACAAATTATTTTAGTATAACGTGCAATTAGACACATAGTATATACACTGTGTGGTAGCACTGTACGCAAAAAATCAACGGTGTTTACAAGATGGCGGCCGGATAAATGTTATGAGGTAGGTGTCGTTTGATTTTGGTTCTAACTTTTTAGGTACGACGTCCTCTACATAATAATATACATCAAATGAAAGAACTTAAAAACGGTAATCGGCGGCTAATAATCGTTTTTTATCAAACCACGCCGTTTTCATAAAATCAGTGTCTGAACATCACGTGTTGAGTTTTTTGAAAAACGAAGCGAAGAAACTGAACAAAACCTACGATTATTCCGTAAAAATGAATGAATCGACAAAAATACTTGTCCTGGTGTATAGAGAATGTAAAGCTCCTCACGTATATCCATTATTTCCTCATCAAAATCCCTTGTAGTAGATGTTTTTAAGCTTTTAAATTTGAAACACTGTACGCAACGGTGCTAAGTGTAAACATTGTACTGTACGCCACGGAGAAAACAATTTCTGTACGCAACGGAGCTACAATTTAGTCAAGAATCTGTACGCAACGGAGCAGTCAAGAAATAGCTTGTTTCTGTGTGTTTAAAAATGTGTCTTCTATACTTTGATTTCAATTTTAAGTGCATTGTTAAAGAAGAATGCACGGTTCGGGTTCAAAAGCGCAGTAATATGTTTATTAACGCAGGCAGGCCTGAGTCACAGGTAACTGTATCATGAATAGATATTAAAAAAAAATTTTTAAAAATTAAAAAAAATATTTAGTAATATATTAACAAGGTATATTTCAACGAAAATCCTCTGGACGATCACTGAGGTGACTTTTGTTTTTCAATTTCATCAAGGATTCCGGTGAATTCATGCAAATGAATATACTTTTTACGGCCGTAATTGAACAAAAACATATTCCTGCATTGAAAGCTTTATTTATTTACATTATTTTACCTTCATAACATGTAATTCAACGTTTAAATTCCGATTTTATCTAAATATCAACGTAAAAACTTCATTCTGTCGATGACTCTAGAGAAATCCCAGTGTATTTTGTAACGTTCGTTTTCATTGGCCGGGAACCAAATACGTCATTTCACCTGGGAAAACCCCTTTGAAATCGGCCAATGAAAATCGTTGTCACAAACTGGATAGCACGCGCGTCATATGAACCAAAATGGAGTCTATCGGGGATAAAAATTAAAGCCGAAAGTTTGTTTATTGCTTAAACATTCACATGTTACGAATTTACAAATTGTCATGGGGGTAAATGTGTTCCAACATTTGTGTTTTCTAAGTGTAGCTGTTCATTATGTTTGTACACAACGGTTAAGACTAAATATCGTCTATTTTATGTAAATTTAGTGGATGTCAAAATCACCTCAGTGATCGTCCCGAAGCATTGATTTACATTTTGTGGCATAACTCGTAAACTAGGCGACGGATTTCTCTGGGATTTTGCATGAATGTTGTTTTAACGATATGTTTTATGAATATAATCGATCACTGGAAATATCTTTAGCCAAAATTTTTTTTTGATGCTTTAAAAATCTTGGGATTTTTGTTGTAATATACCTTGTTAATATATTACTAAATATTTTTTTTTTAAATTTTTATTATCTATTCATGATACAGTTACCTGTGGCCTGAGTGAATAATTACAAACTTTCGAACTATAAGACTCGCATTATGTTGCTACAATGCTGGACAAACTGAGATATTTTTCCATTCTAACATGCTAAAAAAAGTTAATTGATTTAACTATGATAATTACAATGAGCGGATAAGTAATTTTCATGATTTTGATGTCATTTGGTAAATTGACGTTACTGACGTCATGGGGCAAATACGAGTAAACATTCCTTTTTTACAGTGAATATCGTAGACATCGTTAGGTCTTCAGTGAGTATATAGCGTTTGATGTTTCAGTATAAACTCGCATCATATGTGTTTCACTTTCCATAAATAATTGAGTCAATATCTTCATAAGTTAGTTTTTTTACTTACGTTAGATTTTATCGAATTTCAGAATCTATATGTAAATAACTAATGGAGAATATAAACAGTATTCAGCGGAAAACTTATGCTAACATATTGTCTTTACTCTGTATATCTTTAAAATATCATTTTAATGTAGAAAAATACACGCAGCACCTGAGATTCGAACCTACCAGTCACCATCTGACATCTGTTTAAAGTCATTGCTAGTAGACTGCTCGACAAGCGAAGAAGACTTATTTAACCTAATTTACAATGGCAATGTTGAATTGACAAATACAAATTTAGCTGAATTGTTATGGACAACTAATTCTGAAATCGTAATCGGTAAAAAACCATTCACTTAGTAAATTCATGAAAAATGTCGCCGATAGACAATATTGAGCCAAAACTGGTATCGTTATTGATGTTTCTGCGTGCATTCTTTCTATAACAATGTATAGAAGACATGTTTTAAAACACACAGAAACAAGCTATTCATTGACTGCTCCGTTGCGTACAGATTTTTGACTAAAATTGTAGCTCCGTTGAGACAGAAATTGTTTTCTCCGTGGCGTACAGTACAATGTTTACACTTAGCACCGTTGCATACAGTGTGTCAAATTTAAAAGCTTTAAAACATCTACTTCAAGGGATTTTGATGAGGAAATAATGGATATATGTGAGGAGCTTTACATTCTCCATACACCAGGACAAGTATTTTTGTCGATTCATTCATTTTTACGGAATAATCGTCGGTTTTGGTCAGTTTCCTCGCTTCGTTTTTCAAAAAACTCAACACGTGATGTTCAGACACTTATTTTATGAAAACGGCGTGGTTTGATAAAAAACGATTATTAGCCGCCGATTGCTGTTTTTAAGTTCTTTCATTTGATGTATATTATTGTGTAGAGGACGTCGTATCTAAAAAGTTAGAACCAAAATCAAACGACACCTACCTCATAACATTTATCCGTCCGCCATCTTGTAAACACCGTTGATTTTTTGCGTACAGTGCTACCACACAGTGATATACAACAATACATAATAAAGAAATCCAGATAACAACAACACATGCACATAATGCATTCACGTATGCGCACTATATATACATGTATACAGTCAAACCTGTGTTCAAAGGCCATCCTTGGGAAAGACATAACATGGCCCTAATTGACTTATGAACATTATTTGGAGGTGATTTTGGTCTAATTCATGATGATTTTAAAGAACAGGATGGCCTTTATTCGGAAGTGACAGGTCAGCTATAACAGGTTTGACTTTATACTATTATAATGTTTAACTAGAATCCTCTGGTTCATTTTAGGGTTTCGCCCTGACAGTGATGAGTATGATCAGTCTACTACAGTGTTTATTTATGATGATAAACATGTACGAGTGACTGGGGTCTATCAAAGTTATGATCCGAGACTAATATCATTACGTATGTATTATGTAAATTTGATGTTTTATATTTTGTATTTTGAAAATCAATAGTTTAATATAGTCTCGGCATGTCATTGTATATTCCTATAATGGTGGTCATATTTCTAATATTTGGATTTAAATATGGCTAAAATATTTATAATGAGTAAGAATGATCCTACATTTCAGTATCAATATCTCAGGCGTATTACATGTTTGTGAAATGTTACTTTGTGAATGATACTAGTAATAAGTGTATAATTATCTTTTAGATAACACTAGGTGGACTGGACGGTATAATCTATGGAGTACATTAGGAGAAATACGAGCGCGTGCCTGGAAAGCCAATTCGCTACCAAAGCCAGATTTCATGGGTTCGGCAACAATACTCCGTGCTAACACTTCTCTTGGTAAGTACTTTTACATTGAAATTATACTCGACTTTATTAGATTAAATACATATCTAAACAATGCAATAATAGTCTTGCCGTTCAAAGAGAGTATGATTTATAGTGAGTTGCTATGGGAGAAACATCAACATGGAGACCAAGTCAGCTAAGGGAAACATCAACATGGAGACCAAGTGAGCTAGGGGACACATCAACATGGAGACCAAGGGAGCTAGGGGAAACATTAACATGGAGACCAAGGGAGCTAGGGGAAACATCAACATGGAGACCAAGTGAGCTAGGGACACATCAACATGGAGACCAAGTTAGCTAGGGGAAACATCAACATGGAGACCAAGTGAGCTAAGGGAAACATCAACATGGAGACCAAGTGAGCTAGGGGACACATCAACATGGAGACCAAGGGAGCTAGGGGAAACATTAACATGGAGACCAAGGGAGCTAGGGGAAACATCAACATGGAGACCAAGGGAGCTAGAGGAAACATCAACATGGAGACCAAGTGAGCTAGGAGCAACATTAACATGGAGACCAAGTCAGCTAAGGGAAACATTAACATGGAGACCAAGGGAGCTAGGGGAAACATTAACATGGAGACTAAGTCAGCTAAGGGAAACATTAACATGGAGACCAAGTGAGCTAGGGAAACATCAGCATAGAGACCAAGTGAGCTAGGGAAACATCAACATGGAGACCAAGTGAGCTAGGGAAACATCAGCATAGAGACCAAGTGAGCTAGGGAAACATCAACATGGAGACCAAGGGAGCTAGGGGAAACATTAACATGGAGACTAAGTCAGCTAAGGGAAACATCAGCATAGAGACCAAGGGAGCTAGGGGAAACATCAACATGGAGACCAAGGGAGCTAGGGGAAACATTAACATGGAGACCAAGTGAGCTAGGGGAAACATCAACATGGAGACCAAGAGAGCTAGGGGAAACATCAACATGGAGACCAAGTGAGCTAGGGGAAACATCAACATGGAGACCAAGTGAGCTAAGAGAAACATCAACATGGAGACCAAGTCAGCTAAGGGAAACATCAGCATAGAGACCCAGTGAGCTAGGGGAAACATTAACATGGAGACCAAGTCAGCTAAGGGAAACATTAACATGGAGACCAAGTCAGCTAAGGGAAACATTAACATGGAGACTAAGTCAGCTAAGGGAAACATTAACATGGAGACCAAGTGAGCTAGGAGCAACAATAACTAGGAGACCAGGTGAGCTAGGAGAAATATCAACTTGGAGACCAGGTGAGCTAAGAGAATCATTAACATGGATACCAGGTGATCAAGGAGAGACTTTAACATGGAGACCAGGTGAGCTATGTGAAACATTAACTACGAGACCAGGTTAGCTAGGTGAAACAGTAACTTGGAGACCAGGTTAGCTAGGGGAAACATTAACTACGAGACCAGGTTAGCTAGGGGAAACAGTAACTAGGAGATCAGGTTAGCTAGGGGAAACAGTAACTAGGAGACCAGGTTAGCTAGGCGAAACAGTAACTAGGAGACCAGTTGAGATAGGAAAAATATTAACAAGGATAACAAGTGAGCCGGGGGAAACTTTTAACTTGGAAACCAGGTGAGCTAGGAGAAACAGTAACTAGGAGAACATGTGACCTAGGGGAACATTTACATGGGGGACCAGTTGAGCTAGGGAAAACATTAATCATAATGTTCTTTTAGGTCACCTGTTCTCCATGTAAATGTTCCATTAGCTCATCTGATCTCTAAATTGATCTTTATCCTTGCTGTCCATGTCTCCAAGTTAATGTTCCCTTAGCTGACTTGGTCTCCATGTTAATGTTTCTCTAGCTCACCTGGTTTCCATGTAAATGTTCAATAAGCACAGTTGATCTCCAAGTTTATGTTTATCCTTGCTCACCTGGTCTCCAAGTTAATTCATGTTTCCTATGGCACACCTGGTCTCCAAGTTGAAGTATCGATAGCTCGCCTGGTCTTTAAGGTAATATTCCCAACATCTCATCTGGTCTCCATATTAATGTATCCCTTAACTCACCTAGTCTTCAAGTTAAAGTTTCCCCTAGCTCACCTGTCTCCAAGTTAAAGTTTCCCTTAGCTCACCTGTCTCCATGTTAAAGTTTCCCTTAGCTCACCTGTCTCCAAGTTAAAGTTTCCCTTAGCTAACCTGTCTCCATGTTAAAGTTTCCCTCAGCTCACCTGTCTCCAAGTTAAAGTTTCCCTCAGCTCACCTGTCTCCAAATTAAGGTTTCCTTAGCTCACCTGTCTCCAAGTTAAAGTTTCCCTTAGCTCAGCTGTCTCCAGGTTAAAGTTTCCCTTAGCTCACCTGTCTCCAAGTTAAAGTTTACCTTAGCTCACCTGTCTCCATGTTAAAGTTTCCCTTAGCTCACCTGTCTCCATGTTAAAGTTTCCCTTAGCTCACCTGTCTCCAAGTTAAAGTTTCCCTCAGCTCACCTGTCTCCATGTTAAAGTTTCCCTTCGCTCACCTGTCTCCAAGTTAAAGTTTACCTCAGCTCACCTGTCTCCAAGTTAAAGTTTCCCTTAGCTCACCTGTCTCCAAGTTAAAGTTTCCCTTAGCTCACCTGTCTCCATGTTAAAGTTTCCCTTAGCTCACCTGTCTCCAAGTTAAAGTTTCCCTCAGCTCACCTGTCTCCATGTTAAAGTTTCCCTTATCTCACCTGTCTCCAAGTTAAAGTTTCCCTTAGCTTACCTGTCTCCAAGTTAAAGTTTCCCTTAGCTGACCTGTCTCCAAGTTAAAGTTTCCCTTAGCTCACCTGTCTCCATGTTAAAGTTTCCTTTAGCTCACCTGTCTCCATGTTAAAGTTTCCCTAGCTCACCTGTCTCCAAGTTAAAGTTTCCCTCAGCTCACCTGTCTCCATGTTAAAGTTTCCCTTAGCTCACCTGTCTCCAAGTTAAAGTTTACCTTAGCTCACCTGTCTCCATGTTAAAGTTTCCCTTAGCTCACCTGTCTCCAAGTTAAAGTTTCCCTTAGCTCACCTGTCTCCAAGTTAAAGTTTCCCTCAGCTCACCTGTCTCCAAGTTAAAGTTTACCTCAGCTCACCTGTCTCCATGTTAAAGTTTCCCTTTGCTCACCTGTCTCCATGTTAAAGTTTCCCTCAGCTCACCTGTCTCCAAGTTAAAGTTTCCCTTAGCTCACCTGTCTCCAAGTTAAAGTTTACATTAGCTCACCTGTCTCCATGTTAAAGTTTCCCTCAGCTCACCTGTCTCCAAGTTAAAGTTTCCCTTAGCTCACCTGTCTCCAAGTTAAAGTTTACATTAGCTCACATGTCTCCATGTTAATGTTTCCCTTAGCTGACCTGTCTCCAAGTTAAAGTTTCCCTTAGCTCACCTGTCTCCATGTTAAAGTTTCCCTTAGCTGACCTGTCTCCATGTTAAAGTTTCCCTTTGCTCACCTGTCTCCATGTTAAAGTTTCCCTTTGCTCACCTGTCTCCAAGTTAAAGTTTCCCTTAGCTCACCTGTCTCCAAGTTAAAGTTTCCCTTTGCTCACCTGTCTCCATGTTAAAGTTTCCCTCAGCTCACCTGTCTCCAAGTTAAAGTTTCCCTTAGCTCACCTGTCTCCAAGTTAAAGTTTACATTAGCTCACCTGTCTCCATGTTAAAGTTTCCCTCAGCTCACCTGTCTCCAAGTTAAAGTTTCCCTTAGCTCACCTGTCTCCAAGTTAAAGTTTACATTAGCTCACATGTCTCCATGTTAATGTTTCCCTTAGCTGACATGTCTCCAAGTTAAAGTTTCCCTTAGCTCACCTGTCTCCATGTTAAAGTTTCCCTTAGCTGACCTGTCTCCATGTTAAAGTTTCCCTTTGCTCACCTGTCTCCATGTTAAAGTTTCCCTCAGCTCACCTGTCTCCAAGTTAAAGTTTCCCTTAGCTCACCTGTCTCCAAGTTAAAGTTTACATTAGCTCACCTGTCTCCATGTTAAAGTTTCCCTTAGCTCACCTGTCTCCAAGTTAAAGTTTCCCTTAGCTCACCTGTCTCCAAGTTAAAGTTTCCCTTGGCTCACCTGTCTCCAGGTTAAAGTTTCCCTTAGCTCACCTGTCTCCAAGTTAAAGTTTCCCTTAGCTCACCTGTCTCCATGTTAAAGTTTCCCTTAGCTGACCTGTCTCCAAGTTAAAGTTTCCCTTAGCTCACCTGTCTCCATGTTAAAGTTTCCCTAGCTCACCTGTCTCCAAGTTAAAGTTTCCCTCAGCTCACCTGTCTCCATGTTAAAGTTTCCCTTAGCTCACCTGTCTCCAAGTTAAAGTTTCCCTTAGCTCACCTGTCTCCAAGTTAAAGTTTCCCTTAGCTCACCTGTCTCCAAGTTAAAGTTTCCCTTAGCTCACCTGTCTCCAAGTTAAAGTTTCCCTTAGCTCACCTGTCTCCAAGTTAAAGTTTCCCTCAGCTGACCTGTCTCCAAGTTAAAGTTTCCCTCAGCTCACCTGTCTCCATGTTAAAGTTTCCCTCAGCTCACCTGTCTCCAAGTTAAAGTTTCCCTTAGCTAACCTGTCTCCATGTTAAAGTTTCCCTTAGCTCACCTGTCTCCAAGTTAAAGTTTCCCTTAGCTCACCTGTCTCCAGGTTAAAGTTTCCCTTAGCTCAGCTGTCTCCAGGTTAAAGTTTCCCTTAGCTCACCTGTCTCCATGTTAAAGTTTCCCTTAGCTCACCTGTCTCCAAGTTAAAGTTTCCCTCAGCTCACCTGTCTCCATGTTAAAGTTTCCCTTATTTCACCTCTCTCCAAGTTAAAGTTTCCCTTAGCTCACCTGTCTCCAAGTTAAAGTTTCCCTTAGCTCACCTGTCTCCAAGTTAAAGTTTCCCTTAGCTCACCTGTCTCCATGTTAAAGTTTCCCTTAGCTCACCTGTCTCCAAGTTAAATTTTCCCTTAGCTCACCTGTCTCCATGTTAAAGTTTCCCTCAGCTCACCTGTCTCCAAGTTAAAGTTTCCCTTAGCTCACCTGTCTCCATGTTAAAGTTTCCCTTAGCTCACCTGTTTCCAAGTTAAAGTTTACCTTAGCTCACCTGTCTCCATGTTAAAGTTTCCCTTAGCTCACCTGTTTACCAGGTTAAAGTTTCCCTTAGCTCACCTGTCTCCACGTTAAAGTTTACCTTAGCTCACCTGTCTCCATGTTAAAGTTTCCCTTTGCTCACCTGTCTCCATGTTAAAGTTTCCCTCAGCTCACCTGTCTCCAAGTTAAAGTTTCCCTTAGCTCACCTGTCTCCAAGTTAAAGTTTACATTAGCTCACATGTCTCCATGTTAATGTTTCCCTTAGCTCACCTGTCTCCAAGTTAAAGTTTCCCTCAGCTCACCTGTCTCCAAGTTAAAGTTTCCCTCAGCTCACCTGTCTCCAAGTTAAAGTTTCCCTCAGCTCACCTGTCTCCAAGTTATAGTTTCCCTTAGCTCACCTGTCTCCAAGTTAAAGTTTACCTTAGCTCACCTGTCTCCATGTTAAAGTTTCCCTTAGCTCACCTGTCTCCAAGTTAAAGTTTCCCTCAGCTCACCTGTCTCCAAGTTAAACTTTCCCTTAGCTCACCTGTCTCCAAGTTAAAGTTTCCATCAGCTCACCTGTCTCCATGTTAAAGTTTACCTCAGCTCACCTGTCTCCAAGTTAAAGTTTCCCTTAGCTCACCTGTTTACCAGGTTAAAGTTTCCCTTAGCTCACCTGTCCCCAAGTTAAAGTTTCCCTTAGCTCACCTGTTTACCAGGTTAAAGTTTCCCTTAGCTCGCCTGTCTCCAAGTTGATGTTTCCTCTAGCTCACCCGTTCTCCAAGTTAAAGTTTCCCCTATCTCAATTGGTCTTCATGTTAATGTTTCCTTAGCTCAACTGGTCTCCATTTTTATATTTCCCCTAGCTCACCTGGTCTCAATGTTTATGTTTCCCCTAGCTCATCTGGTTTCCATGTTAACTGAATGTGAAATAACTGATTCCCTTCACTCATCCTCTCAGATTGGTGGTATGTATCCTTGAAATGAGTATCGGTTCTCTGAGTCAAAATAATAAAGGTTTATATCTAAAACTCCGTATACTATGATTGGTATGTACCGGTAGTCCGGTGACAATCCAATATTTCAAGTTAGCATGTTTCGGAAAGGAGCACAGAGAAACATTTCCATACGGCACGTGTCCGGAGTTACCATATTGTACAGTTTTATGTTTTTTCTATATTGTTCAAAATCTTATATACAGTGCTTGAATATAAGATAAAAAATCTGTTTTCAAATTTATTTTAATTCAGGTTCTGATTCCTTCTCTGAAGTTTCTCATCAACTTGGTGAATACCCAGGAATGGTTGTGGTTCGAGCCAAAATGTTACATGATTCTAAAATATTCTACGCTCATGGAGTTGGTAAGAAATTTGATTACAGTACAGTCCATTATGTACATCTTTCACATGCTTGCCTCTGAATTTCTGGTTCAATCTTTTGTATAATGAACAAACAAATCTACGTCAAATACAATGTTGATAATACATTGTAATATGTTAAGATGAGTTTGTTACAATCAACCTGAATAACAAGTCATAACAGCTTGAGTATAATTGCTTTTATAAGCTTTGAGATGTATCAATCCCAGCAATGCTGTCCATTGCTATGTTTTATGTTGATGATTTGTGCACTTAAATTTAAACTGTGGGGTGATCGGTGACTTAGTGGTAATGCGCTGACTACTTAACGAAAGGTCGTGGTTTCGATTCTCGGCTCCACCTTACGAATATCTCAGGACGCTTTTTCAGTGTCGCCATCCCAACTACCGAGCCATGTAATGTAACTAGACAATCCCAGGAAAAAGGGCGAGACGTGTATCAGTGCTTTACACAGGAATGATAAAGAACCAGGAAAACTATAATTAAACAGGAGGAATATAAATACCTGGTTCTCCTTTATCTCCTCCCCTCTCTCTCTCTCTCTCTCTCTCTTGGGCAGCTCTGAAATTACCATAGCTGTAGTACGGGCTGTTAAGCAACAGATAAAAAGATAGATTTAAACTCCATAGTTTAAATCATTTATAACATTGATGAAACCTTGTGAAGTATAACAAACACCATTTTCTATGACAATGATTAAGTTTGTGATACGTTTTCACATCATTCGATTGATTTTCATTACAAGTATTATTTCTTGACACATTCGCTGCAGTGTATTAAAGCTGTTTACATGTCTTCAAATGAATTGTTGATAATAATTAAACAATTTACACAATTTGAAGGAAGTGCTTTGGATGTGTACCATGATGAACCAGGATTAACTAATTCTTTTCTGGTGTATGGATATAACGATGAAAGTGTTCGTATGTGGGTTGACTCGTCAAGAGATGGAGGTAGAGTATAATGATACAAACCACCACTTAGATGTCTTGGTAATATCTACGAAAGTTTATATTTGGACACATCAAGAGTTAAACATCTAGACAAACCTGGGCAAACTTTTCTTAATCAAACTTAACATGAAATGGTATAAATGTCATTATGAAGAACACTGTTGAACTCAATTTTCCAAATGCTCACTTATTACATTTTGCGTTCTATAATGTCAATAACATGTGTCTCCATCAGCTACCTGAAATAATACCCAACAATGATTTCAACGGCTGCAGCTGAATGTGGACTAGTCAGAGATTCATACACAATTACATGAACTTTATTCGGAGTCGTTGCATGATGCTGATGGACACACGCATTATTGACATACATATTATAAATACGGAGTACGGAGTTATTTACATATCTGGAAGAGACAACCTTTGAAATACTCTTGTAATTGAGCTACATGTAATTGTATTCAGGTTTCACTTATTGATATAATTTAATATTTTTATTTTACAGTTATATTTGATGGAAGGAAGTCAACACTGTTCAACTTTACAGTCAGTGAGGCCAGAATTGAGATAATTGCTTGGAAAATATCAACATTAACACCCTATTTTACAAATCGTTTCCCTCTGTACGACTTCAATGTTCCAAATGGTGTTAAGTTTCGCACAAATTATGATCTACCTGAAGAGATGAACATGGCTTGGGTAAACAGTGTTACCCATACATTATATTTATGTTAATATAGTATTAAATCTGTGATTTCTTAGATCTGATATACCCAATATACCTTACATATATACATAAAACATCTACGTTAAGTGATTAAAAAGGAAATGTAGGTGTTAAAATTTTGAAGTCATAGTTAACTTAAGTTTCTGTTATCAATGAATTGTCAAGAGTATATAGTGATACTTGATCAATCACCGACTTTTGTTTTGATAGCACACGTACATTGTCTTTGTAAGTCACTCAAAACACTATTCGTCAGATACGTTAATGTTTTATATTGACAATAAAAGACCAAAAAAGTTTAACGTAGAAATCCCATTTAATAAGAATAATTCAAAGCTGAACATTGTTTAACTGAAATAACAAACGACACACAACAAGTAAAATAAGGAATTGATAGACACAATTAGAACAACTTCTGGACGTGCTTTTCATTACAACTAAAATATTTCTTTTGTTGAAGAAAGGGTAAGATTATAATAAACATTTCAATTATTGTAGTTATCCTAGTGAAAGCAAAACGTAATGACGCCGATATCATACGGAATTACCTTACTATTACACCACAGGTGTTTATTAAGTTCTTTCAAATCTGTAGGATTTCACTGAAAATTGATTCATAGTCTTTAAAAAAATTATCCATGCCTTATTTTGTTTTTCATTTTCTACCATTATACGGTCTCGATATTTCGGGCCATGTATTTTATTTCTTTATCTGACAAATGTTTGTACTTCATAACATGTCACATTTGTAACAGATTTAATACGAATGTTATCATGTTCGAAACTAGTAAAATAAAATATGAGCATCAGTCACAATAGTCACACAATATGTTACTTGATTTGTGCTTGATTTCCGCTACACCTGTTACAAATGTGATCTCTTCTCTTCATGAGTGTGGTCTTATTTAAAGTGCTTTTTCGTAATTGAGTAAACAGATTTATGTATCCCTTTTGATGAGCTTTTTCTTTCGCCAGGGAATCATTATCCTTGGTTTCATTCATTCTCTCGATGCTTTTAGATGCTTTTCTGTTTGGAATTTTGACATTGATAAGAAATCAAATACAATCAGATCACTTGAAAAACACGGGCTTGCAGTCTGTAGAAAAACACAATTTTGCACGACAGAAACAAATAATGCATTGTTTATTATTCATACTATTCATCTATACGTACAACATTAAAAAATAAATAATAAAGGTATAAGTGAGAATTTCAGTCAAATAATGTTAATGCAATATTATAAATGTATTAGTACGTTTTCTTTGGTTATAAATTGGGTTTTAAAACAAGACTTTAATATCAACTGATAAGTAAATTGCAGTAGTGTTTCTATATTGTATACATTTAATAAACTTCTTTTTCTCATAGTTTGAAGTTGACGAGCCAAACTCTATTCACAAAGGATTTAGATTTCCTGGGTCCACATACATGGCCAGCAGATTTAGTAAACGTAATAAAACAAATGATGACTGTGTGTTTGGAGGTTTTATGTATGGTTTAGGCAATATCAATGTAATAGCCAATGATGTGAAGAAATACAAGACTATCATGTACCTGTTTAGACCTGATCCTGCTGATAAAGATAGAATAAAAGGTAATTATTACATGGTAGCGTACCATATAGAGTTTTTCGAAGTCTAATACGGAGTGTTTAGGATCGTATTTTAAATATTGTCATTCGTTTGTATATCCATTAAGACATTCACAGGTGAATCTTTAAAAAACGTTTAACGTCAGTTAAGAGAGTTCCAATCATTTTTGTTCCTCTACCCCTAACGTAAAATAGTACCTCAAAATCAAATGAAGTCACCTTTATGAAAATTGGCCTATCTTACAGATGATACAATAAATGCAAGAACGTGTATAAGTCTAAGGGTAACCAATGTTTAGTCAATTCAAATTGTTTATACGATGTTTGGAATTACTATGTTGCAGAAAAAGTGAAAAATGCAACCAACCCAGTCCCTTTGAGATTTAGTCAAGATTTTAGCCTTTTACCAAAAAGTAACAAATTGATAAATATCATTAAAATAAAAACTAAAGCAGGGAAACAGCTGAAATTTTCTCAACTACTTAACTACTATGTTGTATAATGTCTACACCAAATTTCCGGTTTTGAAAAAAAATGTGTTCGAAATCCATAGTTTAACCATGTATAAATTCCAATAAACTAGATAAAAAATTGCAATAAATATTCTCTTCCATATTACTGTATAAATTCGTGTTTTTAATACGAAACATTACCTTAAAACTAAAGAAAAGAAAAAAGAAAAAAATATGGTCCCAGTGGGATTTGAACCCATGACCCTCAGGAATATGTCAGTATGTCAGTAAAATTCATGAAATTGAGTACTCTTCAAAATGGAGGTTTCGAATTAGAGATTGAAATCCTTAAGACCACCTGTCTGACCAGAACGATGATCTTGATGTAAAATGTATATGAAATACAATGTAATTTGTTTCTGGTTTACATCTACCAACCTCACTTTTCCCACCGCGACACTGGACTTTTGATTTGGCCTGAGGCAACTTACATTCACTCGCTGTCTCATTTTTTTACTTTTACACACAATTTCAAGAGCCCCCCCCCCCCTCCAAATGAAAATACAAACAATTTTATGCCTCATCAAGTAGATACATGTGTATAAAAGAAATGTAAATGACTCGACCGAAAATAATTACGTTTCCATCACAAAGAGAAGAGGATGCATATTCATTTGCTCATGTTGATCGATTGGTCTGTTCATTTTTCATGTCCAGGCCATGCCTTGGTAGCCACATGGACAATTGCAAAATAAGTTGGCATAATTACTAACCAACATCAGACGGTGTGTCAAGCGTAACAGTCAGCTCCCTATGGTCAAGTCAAGGTCACACTTGGAGGTCAAATAGTTTTTCTGTCCATATTTCGTGTACGGGCCATAACTTTGACATCTTATGGACAATTGTAAAATAACCTGGCACAAATGCTCACCAACATAATAGTTAGTTAGGTTTCCATATTTCGTGCCTGGGTAATAATTTGGGAGTCCCATGGACAATAATATTGTAAAATAACTTGACACAATTACTCACAAACATTAGACAGTATGTGTCGCGCTAAAGCTATCTTCCTATAATTAAGGTCAAGGTCACACTTAGAGGTCAAATAGTTTATTAGTCTGTCCATATTTCGAATCCGGGCATAACTTTAACACATAACACAATTCGTGGTCAATGTCACACTTGGAAATAACTTTGGACAATTGCTGACCACAATCAAACAATGTTTTGCGTGCAACATTTCCAGGTTTAAAGTCAAGGTCATTTTATGAACGTCTAACTCATAGTCCAGCATACTGCTATAGTGGGCGGAGGAAACTTTCAATGTTGTGGAAACAAACATCTAGTTGGTCTTTATGATGAGTTAGTCTTTAAATATTAAAATGATCTCTAATTGTTTTCTTTTTTAACAGTCATATTTTATTGTGTTCATTAAGACATCACACTGTAGTTTTTAAATTTACTTTTATATGGTTTGCTTCAAAAAGCATAATTTACTAAACATGGCGGTCACAAGATATATATTCCATTTTTATGAGAAAAATTTACTGCAGACTATGAATTTCAACAATGCACTGCTCTGTACCTACTTCATTGTGTTCATTAATATTAGGTATATACTTGGCTAACACCTTATCAGTGTATTGACGTAAACTCGGTTAACCACTTTGTGATCTCGTCTGTAGTGTATATAGCATACTTTATACTTCAGGTTCCACAGTTTGTATTCCTAAAACATTTGGTAATGGACAGAAGACAGGTTCTGCTTCAAATGGTTTCGGAATATTATACAGCTGGACAGATCCAGGTAGGTCAAATTATTAATTTTGATGGATATTACAATTATAGTGCAAATGGTATAGGTAGCTTTAGAATAACTCTTAAAACTGTTTCTGAGCGTATCAGCTATAAAATTTGTATTCACGAGTTTATTAAACATATAATTTTCTTTTGATCAAACTTGATTTCTGCCGATTCAAAGTGTGAAAATTCAATGATGAAGAATTTTACACCTTACATATTTTAAACTGCATTGAAGATTTATCTCCAGATATACGAATCTACATAAATATGAATTCAAACGTTTATACATGTACCATCTTCTTCAAATCCAAATATTGTTTATTTTTAGTTTTTAAGAAACATTGGATTGACATGGTTCTTATTTTGGTAGAAGCGCAGGTTAAATTACATTTTTATGCCCCAGCCATGAAATGGCGGATGGCGTATAGTGTTTACCCTGTCCGTTGGTGTGTGTGTGTGTTACGGATTTTCGTGTCCGGCTCATAACTTTGTCATGCATGATTAGATTTTGAAATAATTTGGCACAAATGTTCAGCATAACTACACGATGTGCATGCGCAAGAACTGTGTCGCTTGCTCAAAGGTCAAGGTCACAGTTGACACATATATAACTACGTTCATTCCTTATATTAAAATAGTGAAAGTACGTGTAGTTGTGTTTACCACCCGTAGCAGAATTTTTTTCCAAACTTTTCTAACTACCCATGCCCATGAAAAGGGGAAGTTTAGCGCAACCAAGTTCAAAATGGGAATATATAATAACATTCATTTCTATGGAATATGTGATTATTTAGTTGTTTAAATCATAAATATAAATATTACTACACTGTAATTGGTGACAATGGTGAGAAAACTGTTGTATTTTTCTTCTTTTAAATGATAATGTGGAAAACACTTCTTGTTAAGTGGAAATTCTGGCCATTTTAGGGGGAAAATGAAGGGAATTTTACTTGGGGAAACTGCCCATATTCGGCAGTAAAACAGACACATTTATAGTCTATATATACCATTAATTTCATTATCTATGTTTTTATTTATCTAAAGCTAATATCTATATGACTGGGTATAAAACTTTATACTATGACAGCTTCCTTTGTTATATCCATCGTTTTTGTTACAAATTAACAATGCTTATTTCGCAAATCTGAATTTTAGATTGTGGAACACCAGACATAGACAATGGGTTTGCTGATACATCCGTGAATGGAACCTATCTTAGTGCTGTGGCTACACTGACATGTAACGAGGGTTATCATCTGAACACGGACACAGATAAAATTCAATGTTTATCATCAAACAAGAAGAATCATTGGGAAACTTTGAACAAATCATATTCAACTACTGAATGCATTATTGATGGTGTGTTTTTGTTATTTTTGCAATATTTCATTTGCAATGATTAGTTGTTCCTTGTTATTTTATTAGCTTAACAAATAATTTTGTTAGCTATTTATAATTAAGGAACAGAACAAAACAGAATGTTTTACTGCCGTGTACATAGTAGTACATAGCCGTTTCAAATAAGACAATCAAAATAGTTACTAGTATACAACTTCATAGCATACATGATTATCAGTGCATTTAACACATTTAGTACATTTCTTATACATTCGATCGAGTGGTTAAGGTCGCTGACTTTAAGTCACTGTAACCTCTCACTGATACAAGGTCGTGGGTTCGAGACCAGCTACTGATCATTTGTTGTAAATGTTTGCTTTCGATATTACCGTCCTTTATTTTTGTATTTGTTTTTGATATTTATCGCACTTTTGTTGGGCTCTCAAGACTACTTTAAACCCCTGTATCTTTGCAACAAACAGTTTCAGGCGTACCCGTAAGGGAGGCTGACTTTTGTCCTCCAATTTGTGTATGTCTCTTTATGTTGGTAGGTGTTTTTGTTGTGTTTTACGGAAGGTAATATCTTAAGGAAGGTTGAACTTTGTTTCTAAGAATCGTTTTCTTATTTTTATTGTCAGATTGAACTCTATAGTATCATGGTTGTTTGAAAGACTAAAATGTTCTTAGGGAAAATCTGCTATTATGTCTCAATGCATATGTATGAATTTCCAATGATTGATACCATTGATACCAGAGGAGACATTTCATGGTCCGTTACTGGAGCCAGTTTCATTATTGTCTGTGTTTGATATGGACACATTTTTATTTTCGTACTACTTTCTATAGCGAAGTAACTATATATAGTGGTCTAGCTGGAATATAAAACCTTCATAAACACATATTACAAGAATTAGTTGGTCATAATAAACATTCAAATAGTGATTGAAAAAAAGGTTATTGCACTAAAGCTACAGTCAATGTTCTTATAACATATCATATTTTGCAGAATGTGCCATACCAGATCCTCCAAATAATGGTTCTATCAATGACAATAATCAAAAGTTCTTTGGAGAGTACGTGACATTTACATGTGAAGGCGGCTTTGATTTGATTGGAAGTAGTGTGATAGAATGTCTAGCTGGAGGGAAATGGTCAGGTGAATCACCATCTTGTGGTAAGTATACAAACTATAATTTGTATTTTCATGTGTTTGTGTGTTTCATATCATAATAATGTTACACTGTGTGTGTTATATCACAATAGGTTATATTACGTATTTGTTACATATCAAAATAGGTTATATTGAGTGTGGTTAATATCACAATAGGTTATATCGTGTGTGGTTAATATCACAATATGTTACATTGTGTGTGTTATATATAACAATATGTTATAGGATGCATTATGTGTGGTTAATACAAAAAGGTTATAATATAAGTGTTTTATACCATATTTCACTGTGCTGCTTATACTAAAAAAGGTTACACAGTGTGAATGTCATATAAACATGTTACAATATGTGAATGTCCCATAAAAAAGGTTACACTATGTGTAAACTGTTTATATATATTTTAAATAATCTACTGATGATTGTTGTTCTTTATTCAGAATATCCGACTACAACGACCAAGCAACCAGTTTCCAGTGCTATATCTCTGACAACTACAATCTACATGATTCAGACAATGGTTATGTTATATCTGGTCTTTATCTGAAAGAGGTATTTTGACATTTGTAAGTCTACAGAGAGATACAGTTTTGACACTAGTCCATCAATGTGTTTGATATTTTCAAATTCTGCATAACCAGATTTTTTAAACATTTGTGAGTTTGTGTTTAGTGCTTTAAAGATAAGACATTTTTCATCAGTGTTTAGACCGTGCATTTCAATACCCATCTTGCTACGGACCTTACCTGACCTTTGGTTAGGGTGATGTAAAATTGTAAGAAAAGAATTAACATGGTGTAAATAACAATATCTTAATGTCAGCTATGTATAAAGGCATAATTAAGTATTTAAAATTGAAGGATAATGTCTGCTTTGTGCTCACACCATCTAATTGCATGTTATATTTTTATCGGATTTACTGTTGTCAACAACATATCTGTCTATGTATGTAATGTAATATAACTTATATGTGCCTGGTGCCTTGATTCTAATTACTGATCATAATCGAGTCATTACAAGGCATGCTCTGGTTGATTAGTATTTTGTTCAGCATTAACCCTGGAATTATATGTAAATTATCAACACTAGGTCTACAACTACAGAGATTAATGATGAATAAATAAGGTATGTAATACAAGTGAAGAAGACAATACATTTACTCACCACAAAATTTAAAACATTAAATGACCATTTCAACATTTTTGTTGAGTGTTTTACATACATCACAGGTACTTGACACACTTGTGTCATATATCTGCATAGTATCTATAATAAAAGAAAAGGAGGTATCCAACGGCGTTTTAACAGTAGTGTTGAACATTCGACTGTTTGTTTCTGTGACATATATTGTATTTATATGAGAAGTATCCATACTTCCTAAAATTGTTTATGGTGACATGGACTAAATATGGACGTAGAAATTCTCACAGTGGTTAATTGACAACATGTTACCACTGGGGTCACAAGTTTACATTCGAACATTTCATGACATATATAGCAAGTCATAGGTGTAATATTTCTAGGAATGCTAGATTGTTTGTAATATTATAGTATAGCCACCAGATAGAAGATTTGACTGCACGCACTCTGTACGTATTTATGAATGATCTTGTTGATTTAAATCCTCTCAAGACCATTTAAAATGTGAAGAATATTGTTTGTTTTAAATTCAATTATTGTAACATGTCTGAGTGACGATTTGAATGTGCATGTATTTCTATATTATCTATATAATGGTTATCTATTTATTTGGTTATGTAATAACAGGCTTTATTTGTTACCTAGTCATGTAATGTGTTGCATAAAGTTAATAATAAAGCTTTGCTAATTTTAAACTCCGTACATATGGTTGTTTTTTCTAAAAGGTTTGTTTACATTACTAAAACCATCGACTTTACTATCATTCCTGAATCTGCCATTTTCATTTCCAATAATTTATTTATGCATGAGTATAGTTAGCAGACTCTTTGTTCCTTGATACAATACTGATCTCACCTTCAGAACTTTCTGTGATCTTTAAGTTAATAGTATCAAAGTCAGCCTAGTTAGTCCATGGCAGTGCCTAGTCCAACAAATCCTGGCTTACTAGAGAGTGATATATTGAACTGTTCACTACCATCGAGTGTACCTGTAGCATATCCATCCTGAAATGTCATCATTGCTTTTAACTTATAGTGAAACTCAGATAACAAGTTTAAAAGATAATCAATAATTTACTGAGATATTATGATAATACATGATGATATTATGAACACTATAATAATGAAAAAAGTGTATGTTTGATTCAGTTAACAAAACATTCATGTTTTAGAGTTTTGATAATAAAAGATTTTTCTTCAAATTACAAAACATAAAAAACTAAAGCTTTTCACAGACGTGACGAATATCCTCGCAAGCTGCTTTGACACAGTACATTCACATATTTTCACATATATTTTTAGAATAGTAATTTCATTAGATGAGAGTAAAAAAATGTTACGAATTAATACAGATTACGCGACATGAAAATAAATGTCACATGTTTTCGTGATTTTTAAAGCATTTCAACAAGTTGGCATCATTGCGTTGTGGGGAATTAAGAAAATATTAATATAAGTGACTAGCAAAAGCCTTAATCAAATGCTAAAATGTATTTAGAATGGACAACTGACTCACTCAGAATTCCGTTCAGGTCACGGCTCGTCTTTTCTTTTCAAACGACACTGGAACAAAATTTCTTATCAATAGACGAAATCTTCACTTTTAGAAACAATGTTACACTTCAGTTCGACAGTGCCATTCTAAAATATCTTTACTTGGCAGAAGAATATACACATTCTAATACCACGCGCAACCTTCTCCGTGTGCCATATTGCCAGTATCATCCAGATGTTTGTGATTACGTCATCAAGACGTTTGATTACGTTCAGCACTCCATCATGTACATTAATATTCAATTAGGCTACCTAAATCGGGTTACTATTGAACAAACATGAAAGCAAATCATATTTATTCACAGAATACTTCAAGACTGGTCAGTATAAAATAATTTGCCAGTGGCGATTTCGTACTCAAGCATGTTCGTACCTCATTACGAAATAAACATCTGTATTTTCTAGAATTATTTTTTAAAATCTGGTCAGAAAATACAGTGCCAAGTGCTTGGATATTTTGTTTGTAGCATTGTCTAGTAGACCTATACTAAGATTGTTTAAATTATGGCACTGGGGTCAACATTAATTGGTAGCATCCAATTATAAAAATTTACATCTAGGCTTATGGAACCCTTGTTAAGTAATTTGATTTCTTACCAGACTGTTTCCTGTGTATATCCCTTGTAATGCCATTAGTCAGTTTGTTCTGATATATCAGAAAATAGAAGTTGTGAAATATTTCAAGTGCAGGTGTCATTTTAGATAATGATTTCTTGCCATTGTGTTTCCAGTGTATGCCTAAATCAATTTGATATTCATGAATGTTTTTGACAATTCATGAATATGTATTTGATATTCATGAACTTTTTTACAATTCATGAACTTGTTCATGAAGTGCTTCATGTTCATGAATAAATTCTCGAACTTAATTAACATGGCTATTTCTCATCTAGCCTTTTGAGACCTTACTTCACATGGCAGCCTTTGTGAATCAATGGCAGTTCACTTAGGTTAGACTGCATCATGATTTTCAGGAAAATTATCAGTGATGCAGCCAATATGAAGGGAGAATGACTACACATTGGTAAACAAACACTAATCAAAAGTAGTAACAGTATTCAAATCAGAATCTTAAAGATCACATCTGAGATAATTATACTTAATTTATGACAAAATACGTTCAGATCTATAATATGCACATTTAATTTACTTTGAATGTCAACATGCACCCATCAATACAAACATTAACTTTGTGAAGTACATAAACACACTAAAAAATTAGTGAAAATTTGTACTTTAACAAATGGTTGCAAACCCCAACAGAGACATACATTAAACAAACTTAAAAATCAAACAATCAAATGCTACATTAAATGGGCCCTTTGGGTATTCTTTAATTACATCATTATTTTCTTATTATTATTAAATTGTCATACCAGATCATCTGAACTTCCATTGTCACTGTCGTCTTCATCCATGGATGATCTTCTCATTGCAGTTAATACCATCTGAAATAAATCAATCAAGGTTTGATTTAAATCCATTTGTATGCAAAAAAAGTTTCAACAATTTCAAAGCTTTTTTCAGTCATTTTCCTAATCTCAATGATTCATTCATTGTAAATGAATGGTATAAACATTTCAAGTATTGACCATATTCAGTGTAACCTTCATGAACGGTCACCTCTGAACAACAGCCATCTCCCTGTTACAGCCAGTATACTAGCAACCCAAATTGATGTTATACTCTATTTTTACTCTCTTCACAACAGCTACCTCCTTACAGTCATTTTTGTCCTTCCCATTAATGGTTGTTGTAGGGAGATTGCGCTGTATATTAACACATTTCTAAAATAAACAGTCCAAGAACGCCTATTTTCTCATGTTTTGTAAACTTAAATTAAGGAACTTTTACACATAACAAGAAGCTGTCACAGGCAGTGTATACTCCACCATGGCTGCATTTTGTCAAAAGGGTGCAGTCAGAATTTGCTTATTTTTTAAAACAAGAGGGCCATGGTGGCACTGTATCGCTCACCTGAGCATTGTCACACTAAGGGGTAATTTGATCAAGGAAACGTTATTTGACATGGTAAAGAATTATCTACCAAAAACTCTTTAAGTAGGTATTGAAATCAACTGACTCCCAGACTCTAAATACCTAAGCCGTAGGCCTTGTGGCTTTGGACAAAAATATTTTTAATTTTCCTATATGGGCCTTTATAAATCTAGTGACCCCGGGACAGAACCGATTTTGACCCCCCAACCATAATTAGAACTCACTACATACCAAATATCTTAGCTCTAGGCCTTGTGGTTTTGGACAAGAATATTGTTTTAATTTTCCTATATAAAATGGAGTAAACCCCTGGGTGGGGTCTATTTTGACCCCGGGGCCATAATTTGAACAAACTTGGTAGAGGACCACTAAAAAATGCCACATACAAAATATTGAAGCTCTAGGCCTTGTAGTTTTGGACAAAAAGATTTTTAAAATTTTCCTATGTAAATCAAGTGAGCCCCGGGTCGGGGCCAATTTTTACCCTTGGGCAATAATTTGAACAAACTTGGTAGACAATACTACATACCAAATATCTAAATTCTAGGCCTAGTGGTTTCAGAGAAGAAGATTTTTGTAATTTTCCTATACAGAATAGAGTAAATCCTTTGGTGGGGCCTATTTTGACCCTAGTGACATAATTTAAACAAACTTGGTAGAGGTCCACTAGACAATGCCACATACACAATATTGAAGCTCTAGGCCTTGTTCGTGTCTTATGGACGGTAGACTAAAATATATGCCGATGTGATCAGAGAACTCATTCGGTTGGGATGAAATCATGCAACGATTTCGCACACGACCTGGGATGGGCGGAGTGATAAAAAGCACTGGCGGAGTAATACAAACCAACAACAACCACGTACTCAATTACACAAACAAATGGATGAGAATCATGACTCCGCTGATGTTCTGCATAGCATAGTATTTGACCATACAGTCCTTCCAATACTCACATATGGTTCTGAGGTTCAGTTCAATCTGTTCATGACAACTTCTTAAGAAAACTGGGAGCTTTATCTTTAATTTGAGATATACAGGGTGTCCCAAAGAAAGGTAACACTTTGACACATGTATAATTTCCCTTTAAATTGCAAATGAATACATGATATTTATACAGATATGTAGATCAAAGATGTAAGTTTTTTGTGTCAGAGAACCTTATGAATATATTCAGTATTTGCAATTTAATACAAATTTGAGGACAAAAGTGCATTTTTCATCATTGACGTCGTTTGAGTAATTTATGACGTTTTTGATGTGACGAATTTTCATCCTCTTCACTTATCATACACGCACGATGAAATGTTCAATTACTTAGATACACGTGCCTTTGTTGGACTTTCTTTACCTTGCATTTGATTTGTTTCAATCACTGAAAGACACCGTATCTTCAAAGATGAACGGTCCAGTTATACCATGGCAACGACATTGCACCCGCAAGTTTCTCACTGTGTATTGGTCTCTCCGCATAAGAATTAGGTCGCTTTTGGAAATCAAGTTTGTTATATAAATATTATGTATTCATCTGCAATTTAAAGGAACAACAAACATGCACGAAAGTGTTACCTTTCTTTTGGGACACCCTGTATAATTAAAAAATCGGTTAGGAAACTAAAAAAAATTAAACCCTAGGGCCGTGGAATTGTTTCATTTTCTCTTAATAATCGGACTAGGGCCGGCGAATACACTTTGCCTTCTTACGCATTTGAACAATCGGATCTCCTCGGCGTTTGTATAAAGAAAGTGCGTATTTCTCAGTTACGGAAATACCCGAGTAGTTACGATTGGCATTTGAAAATATTACGGCCTATTGGTCGCTGTTATTGGTCGTTACGTTATCTGTCGCCAGTTTGTGTTTACTTGCGACCCCCGTATATGTATGAAAACTAAAAAGGTGATAATGGCAGAATTGACTCCAAGCTCCTCCAGTGATTCTACAAGGAAGAGGTCTGCGCCCACCGACCAAGGCCCAAGCCCTAAGCGACACGAATTGGTAATAACTGTTTATATATATCTCGTTCTATCGGTATATATCTCGATATATGTCGGTCCAATATCGGCAGTTTTATACCCTAGCATACATTCTCAAATGTGTGCAGATTCTAGGTCAGACCGACAATAACACAGTGAAATATGTATCAATCATATTTATTTCATTTTGTCATATTGCACAGTAAACTACTGGCAAAGACGGATTTAGAAGATTTTAATGCCAATTCTGATAAATGAAGAAACTTTTAACAAAAAGTTTGTCAAATTTCCAAATAAAAACATGACTGAGTTAATTAATATCAGTCTTTAGACAAAATGACTTCCTTTTATGACCACAGTTAACAAACTAAACAATTTCTTATCTTCATTTTAACTAAAACAGTATACATTTTTGTCTTGTTATAATGTGATTTACACAAATGATAAAATTCTGTGTTAGTATGAAATGACAGATGTGTCAGATCTACTTATGTATACACAGTACTATATTACTAATGTTGTCTCAAAAGTCATTGCCTGAATCATCAAGCAAACTATAAAAGAATGTATATAAAACACATGTGCGAAATAAAAGTAGTAGATACCAATAATTTAACAACAGCAACAATGATACATGGATAATGAATGATAAACAGTTCTTCTAATAAAGATTGTGTTAGAAAATATTAGAAAAATGGGGAAAAGTCACATTTAACACAGGGACACAACACACACTGTCGGCTATTCATGTGAGAAAAGGCTGAAGAACCTGCATGCATGATTTTTTTGTACATCAGTGAGACTGAATAAAGTTAAACTCAAAGTTTTCACTTGTAAGTCAATTAGAATTGTTGCATAATTATGATGCATAGTCGTCAGTACTACTTCTAGGTCTGGTCGTCCAACTGGGATTTTATCCCTCCACCCCAGTCAGAAGCCGAACCTCCATAAAGAACTCAGAATCATGTATGTTGGTCTGTTGGTAGTTTCTCTTTGAACAGTGCCCCTGAAACATGAATAATATGCATAGCAATTACATCTTGCATGTATAGAAAACTGTTAAATTAATATGCAGTATGCTTACCAAATTAATAATGCTAGCTGTAATGGCTGACATTGTTCATTAACAGGGCCTTTAAAAGGCCCTTCCCAATTGAAAATTTATCTAAATTCATTCAGTTTTCGAAAGTCCAAATTTACACTAGCTCTTCCCAATGAAGAGAGAAAGACCCCTGTCCTTAACTGGGAAACTTTCTCTCATTTCATAAGGGCACTAAGTATTGATGAATTTGACCCAAGAAATTGACTTGGGAGTGCATCAATAAGCTCTCAGCTTGATTAATACTCAAGCAAGTGTATGAATTTATTAGAATAACTGATGCAAAACATACACAATAGTCACCAACTATAGAGATAGTATAGATACCAGATTATATAGCGCCTTTTTCATACTGTTCGTGCATTCAAAGGCACTTTACATAATTATGTTGCAGCCACGAGGGCGCAGGTGCATCCTCTACCAGTGCAGATACAGCATGATCTGACCAGAGGGACAGACTGAGAGAAAATCCCCCAGAAGGGAGAGAAAGATATTAGATACAGGCATGTCCGGCGCGGGGTGCGCCCATAGGCACTCGATTCCGTGATTTTTATACGTTTACAGACGTTATTTTTCAATTTCACACATCGAACAACACAAATCTGTCGAAAGAAAAATCTTCCCTTTTTATCCTTATTGAATGTATAAAATACTCCAAGGTAGTGAAATCGCCATCTTTTGGATTGACGGTAGTGACGAAAATAAGCGTGGGTCCCGGCTTTCCTTCTAATCTGCACGTGCTCTCCGGGAACCTTGCTTTCGTTGTAGTGTTCCTCAACTTTAAACGTTTTGACAGCTTTTACAAGGAAAGCTGGGACCCACGCTTATTTTCGTCACTACCGTCAATCGAAAAGATGGCGAGTTCAATACCTTGGAGTATTTTATCTTCTTTCATTATTCTTATAATAGTGAGTCACCAACATTGGAATTTTGAAAATAGCTGACCTGTAAGAAAAAAAATCAAATTCAAAGACATCAGTTTCCAATTTCAACCAATATCGCTGTAATTTTATGTACGCTTCAAATAAAAACAAGTAAAATGCGAGCCTAATTATCTCTTGCTATTGAAAATAATTCACTGAATAAACAAGCCTAACAAAGTTTACAACTATGTTTAATCAGTTCTTTGTTTATACATTTATCGCGAAATCTCATTACATTTACAACATCATCATCATTTCTAGTAATCGCATCCCTCTAGGTAGAGTATTCTCGCGATATGATTAAAATACTATGCATTCGCAGCAGTCAGATCAGCTATATACAGGTAAACTTTGTACAGGTGAGTTTAAAAACGGATAAAAATATCACTGATAGTTTACAGTGTTCCCAGACTCCCAAAGGCCGACTGGAACGCTTGGAGGGTGGGCTGACAGGCTACTACTACAGGAAGCCTGTTCCACAAGGCGATGGTGGCAGGATAGAAACTATGCTGGTATGTAGCTTTCTTGGCAACTGTAGGTTGTTCCCTCGTGTTGAAGTTCTGGCTTGTCGTAGAGGGGGACTCGGACAAATGTCGACTAGGTTGTTCCGGATTTTGTACAACATCGTCACTCTGGCTGCGTTCCGTCGGTGCTGGAGAGTATCCCATTTCAGGTCCACAAACATGTCGGTGACACTGCTTGTCCTGGAATAGTCGTGTTTGACATGACTGGCTGCCCTACGCTGGATCATCTCAAGTTGGTTGATCAGGTAGTCAGTATGTGGGGACCAGACGGTGGCGGAATACTCTAGTATAGGCCGGATGTACGTGCGATAGGCATTTGACTTGGCTATTGGTAGACTTATTGGTATGTTTCTTCTAAGAAAGGACATGGTTGAATTCTCCTTGCTGATGTTATTAACATGGTTCGTCCAAGAAAGATCAGAAGAGATGGTGACTCCCAGGTATTTAGCAGAAGTTGTTGATGAAAGAGTTTTGCCATGCATGTTGTAAGGCCATTTGATAATGTTTCGTTTATTGCTGATATGTATGACTTCGCAAAGAGCAGAACATATCATTTATTATCCCCAGATATGTAAAAATAAAACATAAAATAGTACTTAGAACGTATGAGTTGTCCGAATAAAAAATAGTATAAATAGTGTTTTTCTTTTTTTACTGTCATATATAATGTGTCTTCGTATGACTGGTTTCGATATTGACTTGTCATAAAGTAATCATTTTGTGGAAAAAATCATAACGTTTAACTATGTGTCATATAATCTATCTAATCAGTCCATAGTTTTGAGGATGATATATGAGTACTTTCCAGTTTAGTTTACAAAATCCTCAACTTTTGGTATATTCATTTTGTTTAGACGTTTTTTGTATATGTAAATAAACAGTTTTATCAGACTTTCTCTTACGCTTGTAAGACTATAAAACTATTGACTGGAATTAGATGGTTTTCAATGATATTAATTTTGTCAAATAGTTGTTTTATGTTTCTTGTCTCTTATAATTCTAGACAGAATGACCACATATTTGTTTTAATTAATATATATATATATGATACGTTATTATTTTATTTATTAATTAACTGTTCAATATTTGACGCGTTTTCACTTCAAATGCTGGGCCGATATGAAGTTCACCAAGACATTATGAACACAAAACTCGGCCATTATGAAAAAAATCGGCTATTGTGAGATTCGGTCATTCTGATTGGCTGTCCAGCTCGGCCATTTTGAAAAACTCGGCTATTATGAGATTCGGTCATTCTGATTGGCTGTCCAGTTCGGCCATTATGAAACCACTGCTATAGTCTATAGTTAATTAATAAAATTGTCAATAAGCAAGTGTTTTCATAATGGCCTTGTTATTGGCTTCAGACAGTCATATTAGCCCTCGGCCTTCGGCTAATATGACAGTTTTCAGCCCAATAACAAGGCCGTTATGAAAACACTCACTTATTAACATTTTTAATGTGGTTGAGACATAAATAACAATTAAACATGTAAAGAAAAAACGTTTCCAATGTACTCAATTGATAATCCCATTAACGCATGTGATTGCTTGTATATGCATGCTATTGTCAAATCAAATATACAATCACTGGATTACGGTAGCTGATTGCTTGTTTATTGCATAAGTGTGACGCTTGATAACATGCAGATTCTGATTGACAGACCTGATAATTTTACCATATATAAGTTCAAACGACTTTTTCCGCATATGAAATTAATGCTGCGTGTAATAATTAAACTCATATTTAGAAATAACTGTATTAAACATTTGATGAGCACACGTATGTTATAACGAAGTATTTTGATGTTTGTTTATTATTGTAGTTAAAAAAGAGAGGTTATAATTGTTGCTCAAATGAGTAGTACGTGCCGCTGTGAGAGGCTGCACTGTATATTGAATAACTTGAATTTTCCCTTGCAGCTGATTGTTGTGGTAGTAGGAGCCAATGATATTCTTCTAACACAAATAATTTAAAGATTGTAGTCTCGGATTGGAAACTTGGATGTTCAAGACCAGACTAATTGTTCTGACTGCGGTGTTTTCGCTGTAGGGTATTTGACTGAACTTAGCTTAGGCAAATCTGTCCCTTATTTATAAGATTCATCATATCAGATATGCAAAATCATTTATTTATCAATAACAAAATAGACCATTTCCAAACATTGTTAAAATGCCACAAATGCCTGTAAGTGAACCAAAATAACCGATATCTATCCGATATACCTATATGCTGGCTGGATCATCACCGGTCGCGAAAGCATATGACAATTTGATTTTACTTACCAATTGATAAAGTAACAAGAACTACTTGGATGCCTAACGCAACCCAGCTCAGTAAATACTACCGTAATTTTGATGCGATAATCAACGAGTCCGTAGCAAAACTGAATTGAAATGCATATCCATGCATATAAAGATGGTATAAAAGCTTAACATGACGAGCTATATAAAAAAAATTATATTCCCCACCAAGGTGCCGCAGAAACCTTTCTTCTAACGTGTAAAAAATATTCGATTTTGCTGTGTTAGAATCTAGAAATTTGAAATTAACATAAGCAACGGGACAAACACTGTCAGGATAGGACTAAACCTTGCACATTCTTGCTGCTATAATATACCTTTGGGCTCATATATGCTTCAAAACGTCAACCATATGTTTATAATTGTCGTCTGCCATCGATTTCAGAATAAACGGGTAAAAAACATACGCTTAAACTTTGTTTTTGAGGGGAGTAAGGGTTGATACCGTCTAAAGTGGTGAATAGCTTATAATTTATAAGCTGTTACTGATTTTGCTTGTTGACATATTAATATACCGTTTTCAAGCCACTGCCCTCTTTTATAAAGTCTCATAGACGTTTTCTATGCTATATAATGAAGGCCTCGTTGAATACGTAGTGATTGTCCCGTTGATTTTCTATTGGACTAACATTTTGATAATAACAGTAACAATTTGTATTTATGTACATTTAGTAATTTCTAAATATGTACAGACAGCATGTAGAATTCAAACACACAAGTAAATTTGATGTAATAATGTCTGATTAGATGTGTAGCGCGCATTTATATTCGATGTAGGTCAGTTTTAACATCTTTGTAAAATATATTTGTTCAATATTAATACAAACTGCTCTTTAAGTATAAAAAGGTGTATAGAAGTATTTTGCAGTGTCTTACGTTTAGCATCCCCGTAACATATCGAGCAAAACTGATAACACATTTAAGTGGAACGGAGAAATGCAGTTGTCCCGTTGATTATTCAAGAGTTGTCCCGTTGATTACATACAACAAATCTATGAATTTTCAGCCATGTTGGTTAGTTATCGAATTGATGCAGATACTATTATATTCGCAACCATGCATATTCGTATTTGCATTATGGCGAAGCCCAATTCGCAAAGAATTATAATCTACAGAATAGTGTATAATATACGGGACAACATTTAATTTATGTGATAAGTTCAATCAGTTTGTCTGACGAGTAATATATTCGCTTTCACCATCGTAAGCATATACTTGCTTTCAATTAAATTGTTCAAATACATTGATGTTCTATAAAGTGGTTCTATTTCACAACTTAATACAAGGTTTCTCAAAACTGAAGTAAAATTTATTAATATAATTATTTTCAAAAAGCATGACGTAGTCTAAGTATTCCTCACTCAAGGGGAAAAATCGCGAGCTTATATAATATTTTATCCTATTTTGCACAGATATTTACTGGTTACTTGTACAAAAGTTATACCAATTCATGGTTATATAACATCGAACTATCATGGGTACTGTTTAAAAAATGCGGTAAAAAATACAGCAACAAGACCAATTAAGCATCCGAATCTCAAAAACTGGTAATATGTTGCTGGTAAAATTTTGGAAATCAGTAGTTTATAATGTATCCTGATATGATGCTAAGGAAATGAGTAAGTTCTGGGAGTGCAGAAGTTTTTTTTTACCCCAATTGTCCAAGTCGTGTGAGAATGGGCCTTATGTGTAAATATTTGTGTTAAAATAAATTGTAAGTTTCTGTTTTGTATGCATGTCTGATTCCTTTTTGTTACTGATGATGAATAAACAGTAAATATGTATATTGGTTTTGTTATTACTTTATATCTGTTCTGTTTAAATATTCTGTTCTATATCATTTTTTCCAATAATTTTCATACCATATGTTTGAACCAAAATATATGTGATGACTTTCCTGTTCCAATATTCAGCGTTGTAGTGTAAATAAGTTAAATGATAGTAACAACCAAGTCTTTATGCAGAATTATACCTTATTTATCTATAAAATATACATATTAAGTTATATTTGCTTATTAAAACATAAATTTAGACTTTCATTAACTACAACATTTTATCATAAGATAAAATAGAATGATTACAGTCATAGACATAAATAAATAATAAGAGGGCCATGATGGCACTATATCGCTCACATGACAATCACTGTTCACTGATTGAACCAGTGACCTAGTTTTTGACCCCAGATGACCCATGTTAGAACTTGTCCTACAAATAATAAGACAAACATTCTGACAAAGTTTGGTGAAGATCCAATCAAAACCATGAAAACTACAGAATAGACAAGGTTTTCCTAAGATTTGACCTTGTGACCTAGTTTTTGACCCCAGATGACCTATGTTCGAATTTGTCTTACATATCATTAAGACAAACATTCTGACAAGGTTTGGTGAAGATACAATCAAAATTTGACAACTACAGTATTAATAAAGTTTTCCTAAGATTTGACCTTGGGACCTAGTTTTTTACCCTAGATGACCCATATTTGAACTTATCCTTAATATCATTTAGACAAACAATCAGACAAGGTTTGGCCAAGATCCAATCAAAACAGTGACTTCTAGAGTGTTCACAAGGTTTTCCAGCAATTTGACCTAGTGACCTAGTTTTTGACTTGAAATGACCCATTATCAAACTTGACCTAAATATTATTGAAATAAACATTCTGACAAAGTTTCATGAAGATCCAATCAAAACAGTGATTTCTGAAGTGTTCACCATTAAGGTTTTCCCTTATTTGGCACTGGTGATCTAGTTTTTCACCCAAAATGACCCAATATTGAACTTGTCCGAGATTTTATCAATATTAACATTCTGACCAAGTTTTGCTAAAATTGAGCTTAAAATGTGGCCCCTAGTGTGTTCACAAGGTAAAGTTTGACGACGCACGACATAGACTGATCCTAAAAGCCCACCTTTGTGACAAATCTACTGGTTGTGTAGTATTCCGCCAGATTTGTTTGTTTTGTTTCATTGCCTCGCCCGGGGTTCGAACACACAACCTCTCGATCAGTAGACGATTGCTCTAACTACTGAGCTAGGTGGGGGGGGGGCGTATTCCGCCAGAGCTTTAAGGGAAACTGAAGAAACTCGCTAAAAACAGCAGAATAAACAAACATACAAACACCGGCAGAAAACAGTGCATAATTTACAGTGAAATTACTGAAGAATTTGGCAGAATAACAAAGTTATAAATAATGAAAATATTATAGAGAATCATCGACTGAAAACATAATAATCAAAATTAAACAAAGAATACCTGTACGATGACATGCTTGCAAAAGATACTCATATACATGTACTATTATTTATGCAAGTTTGCATGACGTCATACAACATGTGTATATGTCAAACACACAAAAATGTAAAAAAACGTTTTAATCCTGGAACCATTAACGTAATGAAATAGTTTCAGAATAAGAAACATTGTGAGACAAACATAAAAATTTACTTTTATACATGTTCTTCAGCAAACTCATGCATACACACACATACATATGAGCAAAAATTATCATATCACAGAAATGTGTCTAAACTGGTATTGGAATGTATAAGTCAATATAGTTGTATGTTAATATCAATATAAAAGACTGACCTAAGAAATCTGAAGATTTCATTGAGATAAATATTACATTCAAGATAAGAAAGATTAAAACTTTCCTAGTTCCATTATTGGTCAAACCTGTAAATAAAGTCCACCCTTAAGAAGACATAGTGAGACCTTTATTGACAGGTGGTCTTTATTATAGGGTCATTTTGATCTATAAAATCAATGACGTTTTTTAAAAGAATGGTCTGTAATCACAGGGTGGCTTTATTTTGAGTTGATCTAAAACATAGATTTGATTATATGATGAAATTTGATTGGTATGACATCATTGTTCATAATGGTACTTCAAATTCAATCAACCACAGTACAGTAAAATCACTGCAAACTGGACCTCTACTGGACAGGGACAAAAGTCCTGTTTTCTGAGAATGCCGCTTACAGAAAGTTTTTGATAAATTCCAAAAATAATGAGACGTGAAAAAAATCGTCCTATTTTCAGAGATTTCCGGTTTTCTGGGAGTCCGGTTTTCAGGGTTTTTTAAATGTACCTAGTTATATTAAATCAAATAATAACCATACTGACAAGTCCAATCCCCCTACCCCCTATGTCAAAAGAGGAAAGTAAAACAAAAATAGAGAATTATTAAGTATTTATCACTGATATCTATTTAACCCTATTTCAAACGGTTCCAAAATGTCAATATCTTTTGTAAAGCAAGAAACAGACCAGTATAAATACATTTGTATTGCACAGTTACCGGGTACATTTGTAATTGGATTTGTAGTAATTGAACACTGCTAACAAATAATGAACCCAAACCTCTTAAAGAGTCTAAAGCTATAATAAGAGTCATTGTTTGTATGTGAACCTAAATTTAAATGATTTATCATTGGAATCGGTAAATTCTGATAAGCGACTATAAATAGAAATGAAAGGCAGATAACTCAGAAACTAAAAATCAACAAAAATCAGGCAGTTTTTCTCTTTTCCAAGGTAAAATTACATTGTTGCTTATATTTTTGTGTGAAACAAGCAGGGCATGTTTGAATTCAGCATATGCTGCTTGAATCGTTAAACAGTGGAATAAAATGTTCTAGAGCACTTTATTTTGATAATTTGTAACAATCATATTTGTTAAGTTTTTGTTAAAACTATTTTGACTCACTGTAAGGTTATGAATAAAATGTGATCTTATACTTATTGAAATATATGTAGCATTTCTTGTCAGATATAGCTTTATACACTTTAATAACATTGAAAACCCTAATCATTGTTGTCTGATAACAGAGACTGGAAATATAATTTATCATCATCAGTATTCTCAACTTCCTTTACAAGGAAATCAATTTTATCATCTAATGCTATGTCTTTATCCATGATCTTAATCTCATTATTTAAATGACCAGTATTTAAAACATTATAGTCAGCAGACTCTTTGTTCCCTGATATAATAATGGACTCTCCTTCAGAACTTTCTGTGATCTTTAAGTTATCAAAGTCAGCCAGTCCATAGTCAGCAGTGCCTAGTCCAACAAATCCATTCTGTGGTGCTGGCTTGCCAGGGAGTGATATATTGAACTGTACACTACCATCAAGTGTACCTATAGCATACCCATCCTGAAATGTGACCATTCACAGCTTTTAACTTAAAATGAAACTCAGATTAAAAGTTGATCAATAATTTAATGAGATAGATTCACAAAATAGTAATACATTATGTATACAGGCATTATCAAAATAGTGTATTGAGTTAATGAAACATTCATGTTTTAAACTTTTGATAATGAAGATATTCTTCATATTATAAACAACACAAAATAAAACATACAACACTGAACAAATATATCTAACATTTATAGTACAGTTATAATAACTCAACTATTCTTTCAGGAAACCACGAACAATTAACACCTTCCAATTAATAAATCATTAAGAATTTCATCAGTTCATTCATCTCTGATGTCCACACTCAATCTGTTGTTTAATGACCAGTTCGACAGCTAAGGTAATTTCTGGGCTATGTAAGATACAGGAGAACCAGGCATTTGTATCTGTATTCTTTTCAAACAGTTCTTCCTGGTTCTTTATTGTGCCCAGTGTAAAGCATTGACACTTGCCTCGCCCTTCTTCCTGCGATTTTCTAAACACAGTACTTTATACCAATTGGATGGGGACATGGAAAAAGTGTCCCTGAGAAATTTGAAAAGCAGAGCCCAGAATCGAACCCACGACCTTTCATTGAGTAGTCCAGCGCGTACCACCGTAAGAAACAAGATTAAGATATAGTATAACTTATACATACTTTGATAAGGAGACCTTGTTTATACCACTTGTTAACTTCAATCGGAACTGAAGATTTGTACAGGCTCCGTGTACGTGCTGTATGAAAAATATATAACTTGTAATAACACAAAATTATATTCTGACCAAAAGTCAATTAAGTATTCAATGATAAAACAAAATATATGCAACATTTATAACATAACACAAAACTGAACATGCAGCATTAATAATTCTTAACTACTTAATTCTTGTTCTGAATAAATGATCCATCCAAAAAGAAAGTGATCAATTTCTTTTCCATTTCTACACAAATTACTTTTGTAAATTACTGTTAGACAACAATCTTTGTCTGTATAGTTAAATCTATGAACAAAGTCCATAATTGGGAAAAACAAAATGTGGCCTTAACTGACAGGTGGCCTTTATTGAGAGGTCAGTAGGTTCTAAATAATCTATGAAAGATGTCAAAGAATGGTCTTTATTCACAGGGTGGCCTTTATTCACAAGTGAATGCAAACACAGCTTTGACTGTACTAGTAATTTTGCCACTTGATGCAATAATGTCTAATTGGAAAACAAGAATAGATTTATAGTGAACTGGCGTGAGAAAATGTCATACATAAATCTCCTGTGACTTGTAACATCCCTTTACTTGGATACAGGAAGTAGTAGATTCCCTCAGCAGCGAATGAGTTACATCCACCTTTACTTATCCTAGCAGCAACGAACACACCCGACGTAGCATTCACACTACCCACTCTAGTATCAGCTTCAACATATATATCAGACCTAAAATAATACAAAATAAATAATAAAATCAAATACACTGGTAACAAGAAATTGCACAGATAAACAAGTTATAATCTTCATAATGACTGAATCCAATTTTTGTCTGGCACGTCCAAAAAATATCAAATTATAACTTCCAGATACATAGATTTGGTGTTAAAACATGCAAGAAAGCACATACAAAATTGCAGGGTAACAAATGCATAAACAACATAGCTGCAGTAAGCATTATTGAGATCAACGATGTAACCAACATAAACATGGCATATAAACTTACAAAGTCAGTTTTTAACCTATGTACAGTTCACACACTACACTGAATAAACATATTCTCTATACATGTATTTTACTCAAACTGTTGCTTTAAATAATCTCACCAGCTATAATCTCCAAGGAGACCCATAGGAAATACAAGGTCAACAAATAAACACCAGAAAATGGGGTTTTCAATGACTGTCTGACGTAGAATATGTTGATGAAATGGATCAGTCGATGAGATTACTTCAAACGAACCAACTTGGGGAGAGAAATTAAATGGCTCCTTGTAGATTGGAGTAGCTGAAGAGACAGAAAATATTACACAAGGTCAACTAAAAATATTCTTTCAGGCATTTTTTCAATCAGATATTAGCAATTAGGAATTCATACATAAAAAATTCAGAGCAACTGAATTCTTCCTGAAGTATGTCTTGAAACAAAAAAGTCACGGCAGTACTGATCCCCATATTGGCCTCCCAGTTTTGTAACTGAAATCCTAAAATGCCTGGAAACCAATATTTTCTAAGTTCCTGGTAAACATGAGTAAACAAGGTACCAGCTGTAGTTTCCTATAATGTTCATGGAACGGTTGACATTCTCAGCCTTGCACCAGGCACACGGGAACTCGAGCACCATCTGTCGTACTATGTTCCCATGTGATGAAGAAGAATCAAGGACTTCATAAGATCCTGTTTGTTGTGCTAGGTTATAAGGTTCAGTGTGCTGGGAGTAGGCTAGATAAGGAAAATAGAGTAAGATATTCAAGATTTAAAAGTATCATACAGTTTAAAGTCCCATTAGCTTTTTGCTATAAAAAAAATATGCAAAAAACAAGCAATCACTATTATTATCTCAAGATAATAATTATAGACGAAACGAGCCTATTTTCTTCTAAAAACACTCATTTTGCTGGGATTTTTGCTTTTGTAAACTGGAAATATATACAGTGCGTGACGTCACTTTATGACGTGTGCATAACATGACTGCGAGAAAACACAGCTGTTCTATAAATAGTATTTCTTTCAATGATATTGAAAAAAATACGATAGTAGTTTCGGAAACATTTTTTCTTGCTATTAAGTATGCACGGCAGGAAAACACAGCAGATTCCTCTGTTATAGAACAAACAGAAACTATTACGACCGATAGATTTATAAGCTTATGGGACTTTAACTACCCAGAACACACAGTGAATTATACTGTGTGGTTAACCCATGTGACTTTTGACGTCACAAAATTAATGGGTATAGCTGTAAGTATTTTATTCTGATTTCAATTTTCATGACACATAGCGCATGCTCAGCAAGAGAAACAAAGTTAAGTTTAAGTACAGAGGAAGACATTCACAAGAAATGCTATGAAGATGATGGAAAGATAATGACAATATCATTGTACAGACAATTTTGCTGTAACACTCATAATCATATTATTGATTTCTTGAAGGCCAATATCCCCCCGGGGATACCTAGTTCACCACCTACCTTCAAAATCATCCTTGTAAGGTAAAGGAAATGGTTTGTTGTTTGGTATTCCTGAAGAGAAATTTCCTTTGGTACCAGTTTTCAATGTTGTCAGTGTGTAAACCTCATCAACGCCAAGGTTCAGATTTATCGTACCTTTAATTACCTGGTAAAATATTCAAACACTATCACTTGATGTTATACTTTATAGGGACTAGTTTGTTATCATTATCAACATAACATAAAAGTACTGAAAAAAAGAGCAATGATTGCCTATTTATCGTTTACCTGATGAATTGAGACCTTCATAAACAATTGACTAAGGGCAGAACCAGTTTTGACCCCAAAGGCATAATTTGAACAACATTGGAAACAGACCACAAACCATTGACACTTAACACCATATCTTAGCTCTAGGTCATGTGGTTTTGGTCAAGAAGATGATGATCTACATAAAAAGTGATCCCTGGGGTGGGCTTGACCCCAGGGGCACCATTTGTCCTTTTGATGATGGGCCATCCAATGATAATTCTTGTGTAAGACTGAAATTAGCTCTATGCATTTAGAGAACAGTTCATGTGAAACAATTGTTGACAACACATGACATAAGTCACATGACATAAGTCACATGACACACAGGGCTATCACTACAGCTCACATTGAACACTTCAAGCTCAGGTGAGCTGAAAATTGCAAAAAATACACAAATATGTGAAATGTTTATAATAATCAACAAATGTAATATTTAAATAAATATGAAATGAATTTCAACTATATCTGTTTCAATGTTTTAATAAGTAACAGACTGATGCTTTACAGAGGAGAAATATTATCAAGTATCAGTAGACTTGTAAACATTTATCACGACTTTTACTGTACAAATTGAACAGATGCAAAACTGAGTGATCTATATGACCATACTTACTGGAACAGAACCCAAATCTTTGAACAACACAGAATCCTTGCCATCAAATCCAAGCTTACTGTATCGTACATGCATCTCAAACAGTGAGCTCTTCAAACAAAGTAATTAACAGATGTCAAATTCAACTAAAACATAAGCTTAAGATAAACTTCCTATCTTTGCAAGCTCCTTTAAACTTAAATCGTGTATGACTTAAACTGACAGCCTTTGGGGATAATTCACACTTATTCTTAAAACTGGTTGCTTTAAAGATTTGTACAATCGCCTTCAATAAGCACAAGGCTATTGTCATATTCATTTTTTGAAAAGAATTTCCCTGCAAGGAGAGGATATAAGTACAGCTATTTTACAGGATTCTACACAAACCTTAGTGATTATTTACATGATGATACAGAGATATAATAGAGAACAGACTAATAATGATTATATCAAATAATGATAAGCCCACATTTTTTACCTATTATCTAACAACCCATTTGACAACTAAGGCCATTCAGGGCCCATATTTATAAACCAAATATCATTTTCATAACAAGCATTAACTAGACAGAGGTACTGCAAGGCAGAGCATACATGCCCTAAGGTATATCTGATAATGTAAAAACATTATTTTTGGGGTACTTTTCGTGCATGAATATGTATGTTTTCATTCAACCACGGAATTTCATGCACACCATAGTCACCATGTCTTCTTGATGTGGTATCATTTAAGTCAACTATCCTTCGAAATCTTTCACAGTCCTTAAGAGTTGCAGAGCAGACACAAAATAAGTCATATTTGACCTCTAAGTGTGACCTTGGCGCGAGCCTTCTGAAACATTCACTCTGCATGTCATCTTGATGTGGTGACCATTTGAGTAAAGTTTCTTCAAAATCCTTTGCAGTATTAAAGAGTAACAGAGCGGACACAAAATTGCTAACAGACGGACAGATGGGCGTACAGACACCAGTGCAATAACACAATTATTCCCTTTGGGTGTATAAAAATTACCATTCATTCTAAACAAGTAAACTCTGATTATGAATTACTTACAAATTGCCCAGACAGCTGAAGTGATACATTTTGAGTAGTCACATTGTACTCAGGAAGATGAGGACGGATACATATAGAATGGTTGTGGCTCTGAAAATAAGTAAAATCATAGAATCAAAACAATGGAATCAAAATAATAAATCAAAACAATAGAATCAAAACAATAAATCATCCATATACAGGAGAGAAACTGATGAGATAACATCAATGTTTCGGAGAAAAGTGGTAGGGCCCTAAGAAAGGAGAAAATAGCGTTTTGAGGGGATAAAAAGGGGATCAGTAAGATGAAAAAGCATATACATGATCCTTACATTTAATTAACAACAGGTCATAACATTGAGTGCTAAAAACAGCTATCTTACAGGTCAATTTATTGATCATTTTACCAAAAATGTTTTCAACAAAAATCAAATTCTACAGAAGGGAATGCATTTAGGGGGAAAAGGCACTTGTCTAATAGGATCAAGAATGGGGCTGAATTTTGGCCACTAAACATGACACATTCCATTCATTTAGTCCATTCATGTACAAATTATACAGGCTCAATGTATCACTGAATATAGTCACTATATTTAAAGGAAATTCAGAAGAAAAATACTTGACTAAATCTAGCAGTGTAAGATTAAAGATTACCATTGTTTCTATAACAATTGTCAGCTGGGTACTATCAAAGCTCACAAATGATACCATGCTACCACCATGTTTTAATTTAGTTACACCATAACCATGTGCCAAATAGTTCCATCCAGGAAACACAAACTGGGTTGTATGTGCTGAAACAATAAAACATTGAGTATCATCTAGGAAATTCATATACAAGTCTAATAGAACAACCACCTCTAGAAATATATTGTTGGGAATTTTCAGCAAAACAATTTTTTGTTTTTTTATATCTGGTTTTACACCCCTTTTCAATAGTCAGAGTAAAATGAGACGGGCAGTTCACCTGATCATCCTTCCTGGGAAGAACAGTACTAGACTCCCATCCTGGGCTAGAACCCACAACCCTCTATCAGTGAGAGGTTACAGTGATTTCAAGTCAGCGACCTTAACCACTCGACTATGGAGGCGGGTCTCATCGAAAACAAATCTACCACATTGTAAATAATTCACTACAATGTTATAGTGTTTCCTGTACAGTATAAGAGAGGCCTGGTGTTTTTTTTTGTTCTAAAGGGGCACTTTCAGAGTCACTTAATACCTTGCACAAGGTGCAATTGACAATAATATTTAAAACTGTAATAAGTCAATACAAATAAATACTCTGAATGTATGTATGAACTTCATAAATGCATTTTTTTCATGAATTCTTACATACAACTACATGTATTAAACTATTACTAATCAGCTGATTAGTGAAAAATATATACTGTAGCTGTCAACATATTAATACAGAAGGTCTAATTATCAACAGCAGCATCACTAACACACCTGTCATCCATATTGTAGAATCAACCCGGTAGAATCCACTCCATGGAGTGTCAGCTGTCATTAATCCATTTCTAGTGTATGGTAGAGCTTCATAATAACTGGTGATCAGATTCCAGGATATAGTACTGAATACAAAGAGATGCATTAATTAAATCTGCCATTAAATTGTTTAGAAAGAAATTAATCCTCACTGCAATTCCTCAGTCTTAAACAATACGGATGCCCCTTAAGCGCTAACTGGATTTTTCAGTAATTTTTTTTATTAATTTTCTGTTATTGATCAGACAAGGATTTAACACTGAGAGTAACAGTGACCTACTGATCTAAAATTAATTGGGGTCACCTTCATGTGATGACTAACCTGCAAATCAAATCTGAGAAATCGTTCTCTAGGCATTGGTTGGGTCGGACAAGGTTTTTGTGACAGAATCAATATGGGTCATCTAAATCTGATGACCAACCTCCCAACCATGTCTGAGGCTTAGGCCAAGTCTTTCTTTAGTTATTGGTTGGACAAGGCTTTTGTGCTGAAGGTCACAGTGACTGTGACCTTGACCTCAAAATCAATAGGGGTCATCTACATGTGATTACCAACAAAACCTGAGGAGCTTAGGCCAAATCGTTCTCTCATCTGCCAGACAATGCTTTATTGCGGACAGACGAACGGACAGACATAGGGTAACACATTCCGCCATTTTGAATGGTGGGGGCATAAAAAGTTATTTCGGCTTGATTTAAAGAAACTAATCTTATTCATAAATTGGTGATATAGGTTAACAAATATTAATGCTAGAGGTAAAGCTTAATTATAATAAAGTAAATATCATGAAATCATTTGTTTTTACGTGACATTAAAGTTTTACCTCGTCATGTAACCATTCACATAGTTCTGATTCAAGATCTGTAAAAAAACAAAAGTACAAGAAATGATAAACAGACATAGAACAACACAGTGGGGCTATCTGAACCCAGGAAGTAGTTTTATTGTTTAGCTATAAGATGAATGGCAAATTGTTCAAAACAAGAATAATTGCAATAATTAACACACTGGGAAGAATAATAAATTAATTAATGGAATATTTTTTTACTTTCTGAATGCAATGTAGTAAAATGTCATGTGTTTAGAGCCATTCAACTAGTTGCTAAGCACCATTCAAAATGTTTTCAAATGTTTACAATGACTTGATCCAAGATGAGATGTAATTGATATGAAATATAACTAATGACTGTTTAACATAAAGCATTAAAACTTACCCTTGCCCAACAACCAGCCCCAACATTGTCATTAAAAGTACTGTAATCTTCAGATGACCATAAGGTTTTATTTGTCTTCAATGCAGTGTCTGAAGATTTTGTACCAGGGTAATGTACTCTGTAGGAACAGATAAGTTTATAATGAATGTTTTATGCAAAATATACAGCAAGCACCATTTAATGACACAAATACTAGTACATCAATCTGTTCAGTGTATGACTGCCATTCCAATTTGCCTTCATACACACAGTGACACAACATCTTAGTCCAAAGATTAGGGTAATAGCAACAATAATGAGAGTTTGGAGGTTGAATCTCACAGGGAGATTTCTGAAGAGACTAGTTAATGAGCAACCAACTGATTGAAGAATGTACATTGGTTGTTTTATAAAGTCAAACAAGAGTGCCAGGTAACAAATTATGCCTGTCAAGGGGCATATCTCAAGTGCCTGGGCTGATTGGGCTGGTTATCTAACTTGACTGAGATCTCATGACCATAAACATTTCCATCAAATTTGGTGAGGGTCCGAATAAAACTGTTTGAAATAGAGAGCGGACATCATTGTGGACACCGCCTGCCCCACCAATTGATTTTTTTTGCGATTTTTACACCACTTTTTAACGATCAGAGTCAAATGAGGCAGACATTGCACCTAATCATCGTTTCGGGGAAGAACCAGTACTAGACTCCCATCCTCAGTAAGCAACTGCCTACTTTCTCACATAAAGAGACATGGTCGGCTCAAACCCACAGCTGGGCACCAACCCATGACCCTCTATCAGTGAGATGTTACAGTGATTTAAAGTCAGCGACCTTAACCATTTGACCCTTTTTATTCAAACAGTGTTGTCCTGTGTGTATACATAATGGCCTGCTCATGCAATATCATAAAATTAAGTCTTCTTAGACACCTCTGTGTAAATATGTAAGAATGTGTTACCCTATAATATCCACAGCTTTGCTTAGAGCTTCATCTAATGAAATATCAAGAGATATAGGTTCCCAAAGTCCATCAGCGGCCACTATGTGAGTATCATTGAGTCCAGCTTTATCTAACATTTCTCTAAGAACCTATAGTAATAGATTATGTTTGCTGTTAAAATCCAAATATAATCACTATTTCAGTTGCTAACAGTGTTAAGTTTTTATTACAGGTGGTGAATCAGGTTGAAGTCCTCTACAAAAGTATTTAATTAAAATCAAAGAATATTTACAGTTGAATCACAAAATTTGGAAAAACGAAAGTTCAAAAAGTCAAAAGTTCGAAATTTTCGGACTTTCCCATGGCATTTCAAACTATCGCGATTCACCTGTTACAACATACAAGGCACATGGACAAAAACTCAAGATAGTTAATCATTTGAAGAATGCCTAAATAAGCAGCACTTGTCCAAAAAATTAAGTTAAGTCCTGATAATTCAGTAAATTTTATCATAAGACAAAGAAATTTGTGATTATTGCTGTAAAACTATACCTTAATGTAGTTCACATTATACTCTCGCTCATTCCAGATCTGAATAATAATAATTCTTTATAAGAGGTTTGATAAATAGATTTAATAAAATTTCATTTTTATTTTATTACAATTTATTTTGAAAGTGTAAAGGTTTATAGGTAAATTGATATATTTGTAGCTACATGTACTTGATACGACTTATACAGTTTCGCGATTCTGTTTTTATTAATAAGATGAGCTGACAAGAAATAAGTGTACATTTTCTTTCAGTGGATTTAAAGGGACATGCCCAGGAACTGCTGTGTCTTTTTTTTCGTACACCAGAAATGCCTTTGTCACTTGTAAAACCAATTATTACTGAAAAGTCAAAGAAGAATGTGTGTTCAAAAATTACCCTATAATGCCCGCGTCGGTATTTGTATGTCGGTTTGAATAAAAGGCTATCAGCCTTTTATTGACGACAACGATATTTCCGATATGTCTGAGAGTTTAACTGAGCATTTGCGCTGCCTTTCAAGTGAACATAACATGAGCAATACTTACCATTACAGTTTGTTGACATTTTCCGCAATATTTTCGATTTTGACAGATACCGAAAGGGTCGAGTTGTGAAAATGACGAATAATTTCTGAGGCCGAAATCGGCAGGTTTGGTAAATCTTGAAATGTGTATTTTGAGTAAACTAGCGGGATATTTTGTAAATATTTTACAGGGCTTTCATTAATTGATTTAGGCATTAAAATGATACCAATTTGATTGCTATTCGAGATGCTACAGTTCCAGGGCATGCCCCTTTAACAATGTTTTTTTCAACGACATTCCAATTTTATATGTCTACTGTATCACTTAAGCAGTTTTCTTAACCAGTACAAACTTTCCCTTCTACAAGTAGCTGGCAACCTCTCCACATATGGAGGAAAATCAACATTTTTGTCAACTATAAAGTGTACAAGCAATACAAGCAAATGTGATACAAACCCCGACATAGTTCATGGTGAGATTATAGTACTTCTTTGCTCCCAGTATGTATTTGATCACATACGTAGCTGTACGCTCTGGATTGTGGTAAGGGTTCCTTTCACCATCTCCCACCCAGGCAGGGAATGCCCAGGGTAGACAGTACAGCAAAATGTCAGGGTTTCTCTGCAAAGTGCAAATAGATATCTTTTCAATGATTCCATTAGTGATTTCCATTATCTGAATAACCACAGTCATAGCAACATGTATGTTAGCTTCCTAACAATTATTTCTGAACTGCAGATCAACAAGAGTATCCAAATTTTCTTCAATGCCCCAAAACATCTCAAGGAGCTGCTGTATTTCTTGGTAGAGTATATTAATAGTTATACATTTTAGGGGTCATCTACATGGAATGACCAATCTCCCAATCAAATCTGAAGAGCTTAGGCCAAATAGTTCTCTAGTTATTGCCCGGACACAGTTTGATTACGGACGGACGGACGGACAAACAGACATGTGCAAAGCAATATACCCCCTTTTCTTCGAAAGGGGGCATAAAAAGTTATTCAAAATCTTCAAAAAAATATCCTACATTAAATTGACATACAGAGTATCACATATTTATAAGTATTCACACTGCATAAAAATAAGTAAAATTATACCAATGAGTTATTGTAAATGGAAATTAGAATATTGTACGAAGTATTCATACAGAATAAAATACTACAATAGATAGTAATAACCTTTTTTGCTTCAGTAAGAAGCCACCATTCATAGCCACGTTGATAATTTTCATCCCATTCATAATGCATATGTGAGGCTTCTGTACCATCTGGAGTAAAATATATTCAAAAATTTACATTCAATTGAAGAATAATTTGATAAAAGAACATACAGAAATAACTGAATTATAGAATCAATCAAAACAGTATTATAAGTGACATTTTTCTAATTCAAAAGGGGATAATTCTGTCAAAATGCATGATAGAGTTATGGTTCTTGATCAGTCATCAGTCCTCTTCCTCCTACCAATATATCAAGTTTCATGCTGTTCCCTGTGGTTCTTTTCAAGTAATTGTAAGTTACAGAGAAAGTGACAATTTTTTTAAAGTTGAAAAGGGGAATAGTTTAGTCAAAATGCATGAAATAGTAACCACAGTAACAGTTCTTGATAAGTACAAAAACCTTCAAAAGTTTTACAGTTATTGCCAGATTCAAAAAGTTTGACAGACGGTCAGGACATCCAGATGCACGCACATGCCCAGGGGTCATAATGGGGTTAGGGTAAGTACAACTTGACAGTATGAGGTTCCATTACATACTAACTGCCAGTCAGGGGCTAAGAATATCAAAGACATTATTCCATAATGTCTGTCTTTTCTGTATGAATGGACTAACAGCTAGATGGACAATGCCAAAACTATATCCCTCTGCCTTAGGCAGGGATATTATGAGAGTTATGAACCAATCAAAGGCTATACAATATAACTAATTACCTGTACTTTGTGCATCTCCACCTATTTCTACTTTCAATATCTGTAGAGAAGCTCCAAATCCTGGCTGAAATCATCAGTAAGACAGATCACTATAATATAATTATACACAGGTAATGACTGTTGTGATACTCTTTTTTCATATAAAAAAAAGATTAAGTTGTAATGTTCTAGAACATGACACTTTGAAAATGAACTTGTGACACAGTTAGAACATACATGTAGTTTATTCCATCCTGTAAAGTAATTACTTTCCTTGAAGACAGTAGACCTTTATTCCAAATAAGCAATAAAAACAAGTTAAACTAATTGAACATTGTTTAAAGAACAAAATTTTTCACTGGTAAATAAATATTTAAATGTCATAGAAATCACCTAATAACAGAATGATCTGATTTAGTGTGACAATTATTTAGCTGACGGGTGTTGAAAAACCTGTAGCTAAGCTAAAGATCAACACACATCAAACATGTAAGATTCCGTAAGTGCTTGTACATCCAATGGTAGTCACCCCAAGGTACTTAAAGAACCAATGGAATCAATACACTGCAACTACTTCTGACTATTTCCGACAACTGTAATCTTGCATCATTATTCCATTTGTCTTCGGAAAATTCTCCGAAAATAAATATTCAGATAATCACTGATATTTTTACTATTACAAACATTCAAACCATCATGGATATTTTCGCTGAACAAACTGTTTAAACCTGAGAATGCGCAGTGGAACAAGTTTAGTTTTCTTTTATTGAAATCCCACTGATTCATGTCACTTCTACACGATTTGATTACTTCTAGCAGTAAATACGGAAGTTGCGAATCCATGTGAATATCTACATATGCTTGTGTATGGAATCAATTAACATCACCTTTTCAATTAATGGGGGTTTAGTTGTGAAATACGATGATCAATTTTGAAAAAATTGTGAGTTACCTTGAAAAGATAATCCAAAATTTGATCCTTCTGTTCTTGCGGGTAATTAACCAAAAGTTTAGATGTTGCCTAGAAATAAAATCGAAGTACTGAAAGCATTGATAGAAACTGAACTTACGTAGGCTTGCACAGCAACATGGAACAGTAACTAGCTTTACAATTTTATGGCGCATGTAGTACTTCGATCAGCATCAAAATTCAAGTGCACCAATCAAGTTACGTCTATATCATGAAGGTGAACTATTGTTCAGATATCAACAATACGTATGATAATTACACCAAAGTGAGAAGTGATTGCAGAAACTATAAAATGGACTTGAACAGTTTATAGTATACAAATAACTAATAAGCCAATCAACGAGAATAAAAAACTTACCCCACCACCACTCAGTCCACCAATACCGTCATATCTACGTCCTCCACTCTTACTGCTGTCTATAGGATACACATCAAAACTATGCACAAATATAGAGGATAGCATAAAAACTAGAAATACGAAGAAATAAGTAAGTGACATTATGTTAATTCAACTGTCGACATAAGAAAATAATACAACAAAAATAACGAATGGAATCACTAAGCCGCCATGTTTTGGTCATGTGATGAAAAGTAATCAAGGGACGTAATCAAACTTGTCGTAGTATTCTTCAAAAAGAAAGTAACCGGTGTCAAAATGATTGAGGAAGCTGCAAAGATCGTATCGGCTAATTTCCCTCGAAAGTCGGAAAAGTTGATACAATATGGAACAGCGGGATTTAGAACTAAGTACGCTCAATTTTTGCATATGAATGTCATTTCGTACAAATCTTGATAAATCGAGTAATTTATGCATGAAATATATTTTCGCGACATTAAATAATTTGCCACGTCTAAAGTTAAAACTGATAAGTCATTAATCCTAGTGCTTTGGTTCGTGATTTTTTGTCAGGTGTATATGTTCTTTACTCTTGTATACATCACATTTAAATTCCCGATCGGTGAAACTTGTAGAAATTTATATATTACACAGTTACACTAACCAGGAAGTTTTAATTTATTAAAAATACATGCATACTCCATTGTTGATTTAAAATTTCAAGTTGGATATAATGAGCTTCTCCATTATTGTTCTTATGTAATCATTAAGAATGAATAGATCAAACTAGCAGTATAGCTGTCCGCCTGATAACATCATTGGATGACATATATTATCATCTTATTTTTTTTTTTCGGACTTAACGCCATTTTCAACATTATTTCAGTTTATCATGACAGGCAGTTATTCTAACCAACTTCCCTGGACTTCATTTAGGCCTTAACCAGTATTAACCACATTATATCAGCAAGCTACAGCTAAGCTACACAATATAATTCAGAGGTGGAGGACAATTTAACATAGGATGCAATATATCTTCAGTCAAATTTGTAACAGACAGTGTGAGCCTCGCCCGGGGTTCGAACTCACAACCTCTTGATCAGTAGACCAACTCTCTAACCACTGAGCTAAATGGACTGACCTACATGATTATCTTTGTAATTGTATTTTAGAAGCAGCTGAGTTTCCAACATTTTTTCTTTGTTTCAGAGGATCAGATTTACCCCATGTAATTTGTAGAATGGGGTTGTTGGCAGTACTAAGATCTAAGCAGAAGCAAGGTAAATGTTCACATGGATGATGTTAATTGACCCAATCAGTTAAACTCATATTCTACTTGAAATAAATAATAATGAACTATTTTTTTAATTGTATGTAATAGCATGTAGTAAAAAATGTTAAAAGAAAATCACACACTTCATAGTTTTGGAGAAATATTAATTTTGTATTATAATTAACATACCACAGTTACAGACCATAATTATGTTCATACTCAAAGTCAAATACACACTATTGCTGTATTAAAACAGGTAGTAGTATTGGTGTGATGATCACTGCCTCTCACAATCCTGAAGAAGACAATGGTGTAAAGCTTGTAGATCCACTTGGGGAAATGCTGGAGATTTCATGGGAAAAACTGGCTACCAATGTAGCTAATGTCAGGTAAAATGTTTTGAATTTACTAATTGTAACCAAGTTTATTTGCATCCAATATCAAATTCTGACAAACACAGAAGTTATAAATGATGTGTTATTAGTGCTTTAAAATGACTTCAATTAATGGGCCTGTTTTATTATTAAGTTTGTGTTTATGTGTGGAAATGTTTTTATTCAAATCCATTGAGTGAAAAAAAATTGTTAGTTGGTTGGAAAATATGTTTATGTTTACTGTGTACACACTTTAAGCATTAAGGACCATTCAACACAATTTGAAACTGATATTTATTCAAAGAAATGTTGGTATGAAACATACAGGTTAAGACTCCACTTGTCACTTGACTTTACTGCCCATATTGCTGTATAAAAAGTGTCTACCTTGTATCATAATAACAATGACCAGGTTAAGTAGTACTGATATTATTTTTCTAGTGATGATAAACTGGTAGAAGCATTATCTGGAATTATTGAACAGGAGAAAATTGACATGAGTGTACAAGCTGAAGTAGTGTGTGCAAGAGATACCAGGTGAGACACAAGATTTATTGGTTTAAAGGTGTTTTTGATTTTCAAAATTACCTGGTTTTCATAATAATAGATGTATATCCTAGAGGCCCTGGCATACTGCATGACTATTAGTTGTTGATGCCCAATTCAGGTCTTTTTATGTCATCTTTTGTGTCAGGTATGCTCCCTTTTTCCCAAAGTAAAATATATAAATTTTCACCATTGAGAGAAAAATTGCCCTAAAAGATTGTTCAAGATGCTACATAAAGAAAGTATGTTAGTCTTTAAAAATCCCCAAATATGGTGTTTCACAATGCAAATTCCCCATCAAAACAATAAGATAGGGCTGCCATATAACACTATTAAAGAAATTAAATTAGGGACCCTGGATGCATGTCGTGAGGCATAAATTTATTCAAAAGCTAGTATTATTGGTTTAAAAAATTTTACTTACTGGTAACTGGATAGATTATACCCCAGCTAAACTTGCACCCAGTAAGGTTTGAGTATTATTGGTGGTAAGACTTGGCTTTATCTTTCTACCATTTGCACCAGGTACTAATTTGCCACTCATACTATCCCAAACCTTTTGACGGCTGTATTTTGTGACCTGGCACTCTTGCTTGTTCTTATTTAAATGATATACAGGCTGCGTACCTGAAGTAATTACTCTTAATAATTGGTAGCTAATTGGTTGTATTTAGTTCATTGTATTTACAAATGTATTACTTTCAGACCAAGTAGTGCAAGTCTAGCTGAAGCGTTACAGTGTGGTATTGAAGCATTTGGTGGAAAATGTATCAACTTTGGTATGCTTCATTTCTTTAATGATATATTGCACAGCCTTTTCATAATCTAACAAAACTGGATTTTTCTCATAACTTTGTCACTAATTAGATTTTCTGTTCAGGTGAGATTTCCATTCTAATATTTAGTGATTATATATTCTGTTTCTCTTTCTGTTTGATAATAAACTTGATTTTTCTCTCATTCCTTTGTTCAATTACAATATAATATTGAAAGTGTTTGTAGGATATAGAGCCATGAAAATAACACAGTTTGTGTGGTACTGCTGGAAAAATGGTGATTCCTTCTGTACACAAATGAGATGTATTTGTTACTAATATGTGTTTATCTTTTTAAATGTATATGATAGATTTGTTGACCACCCCACAGTTACATTACATGGTACGATGTAAAAATACAGCCGAGGCTTATGGGAAATGTACGGAAAATGGCTACTATGCCAAGATGGCTCTTTCTTTTGTAACATTACAGAAACTAGTGAGTATTAAAGTCTGTTAGTGTTTAAACTTGCAGATATTACACCATTAGTTTTGACCTGGTGTTATGTGATACTGATATTTGACATACTTCCTACTATGCCAAAGTTCCATGTGCTACTCTCTACTTCTATTTTATTAGTAATATTGACTGATTTCCACAAAAAATAGCAACTAAAACGAAGGCAGACTCTGCTATCCACTGACTAATGTTTGGTTGAGTTAATTCAGACATTGGCTACATGAGCTTATTTTCTCTCTGTCTGGTGTAAGGGGTTAGTAACATGCTGGACTACTAAACAAAAGGTCATGGGTTCGATTCTTGGCTCTGTCTTTCAAATTTCTCTGGAACACTTTTCCAGTTTCCCCATTCAAACTACCGTGCCAAGTACTTTGTCTAGAAAATCACCAGAAAAAGACTTTTCAAAAAGAGGAGGGATATGAATCCTGTATCTCCTCTCTCTCTAGGGCGGCTGAAATGACCATCGCTGTCGAATGGGCCATTAAAGCCAAGCGTGTAGTAGCTCCTACCGACTTGATATTGGCCAGGGCTTATCAGTTCATTTGTAACTTCTATAATGTAAATACTCCTTTAGTTGGGCTTTGCTGGACTGATATCTCATACAGATAAGCCTGTATGTTTACATGCTGGTATAAACACTCAGTAGCAGCAGATTTCTGTTTACATCATGTGACTAGGGTCAGAGGTTATGTCAAATTCAAATTTAACTGCCAACTCTTGTAAAATTTCATGTTTCAGATGCCTGTTATTAATTATTCAAATGTTGAAAATAAAAATCTAAATGACAAATTTGTAGATCATGAAATTCTCTAACACTGTGGTAATTTTACATCTAATGAGGAATTTAAAACCTGAATTATTTCACAGAAAGTTATCTGAGTACAAAATGTTGGAAAAAACAGCCGCCATTTGAAATTAGGCTCCTCCCACTTCCTTTTATACAAATTCTTGAGGTTTAAACAACAGATAAATAAATAAAATAAACTCTTTCAGGTGTCTGACACAGGAAAGTACACAAGTGAACTGACTGTTGATGCTGCTAATGGTGTGGGTGCTGATAAAGTTAAACAGCTGATGAAGTTCCTGGGAGAATCTCTCACTATCAATGTCTGCAACGATGGATCAACAGGCAAACTTAACTATCAGGTTGTTAGATTATGCTGCATCTCTCTAAAACTCCAATTTATTATTTCATATCAATTTATCTGCATATAAATTTTGATGGAAATATGTTATGAATGTCTTCACAGCTCCATACACTTCACAGGTAAAATCCACCTCTTTGATCTGATCTAACTGGATTACTCATTACTCATGTTTAGTAATTAATGCATTAATGTTTTACTTATCCAAAAGGTATTTTCAAAGGAAGTGTTATCAATATTAAAGTCTTCACTTTTAGTTGCTTTTTAAATACAAGACCAGTTATTCTATAATAAGCAGTGAATATGCATAAATCTTTGTGTACAGTGTATTAAATGAATAACTAGTCAAATAAGGACCTTTACAGTACATGTTCCCTTTTACATTAATAGATACAGGTAATTATCACCTTTAAAGCTTAGATCAATAGTTTGAAACAGGCTCATGTGTAATGAGTTGAATTTTAGTTTATGCTAGACACTGTGTTGATGTGTAGTGTAGGACAATATGTGTTTATATTACAGGTTGGAGCAGATCATGTCAAGGTTAACCAGTGTTCACCAGAGGGTATTTATTGACTTATTTTACATATTCTTGGTATTAAGGTCAAACCTGAAAACTAAGGCCACCCTTAGGAAAGACAAAATATGGCCTTTACTGACAGATGTTCTTTATTCGGAGGTCATTTTGTTCTAAATAATCAATGAAGGTTTTAAAAGAATGACCTTTATTCACAGAGTGACCTTTATTCAGATGTGGCTGCTAACACAGATTTGACTGTTGTTATTACAGTTGTATGGCCTGATTTATTATTTTCTAATTAATTGTCTCTAGAATAGATTATTATATTATGTTTACTTATTCCTATGTACTGTTCACAGCCTCAGTAACACTGTATTATACTTGTACATTAACTGTTATACGGAAGTTTTCTGGTTATGTCTCAGGTGATAATAGTATATATATAGATTTCCTGCTGGTTATGTAATGAAATAAGAAAGTTTGTGATTCATCATTTTCACACAACTTATAGATTTCCGTGGAATCCGATGTGGTTTGTGTTTGAACTTTGGAATGTCACTGATGTTTATTTTTATAATGATCAAATGGACCAAAACAAAATAAATGTATGATATGATAACCATTCAAAATACACTGGTACTTAGTTATATATCTTTTTGATGTGGCTGATAAACTTGATCCTGATAGAATTGTGATATATTATATAGTTTCAATATTTTCAGGTATTAAGTTAACACCTGGTATGAAATGTGCATCGTTTGATGGTGATGCTGATAGAATTGTATACTTCTTTACTGGAGAAGGTAATTAATGTACATTCATCAATATATGTATAATATTAACATATTAATATGGTGGAGTTTACAGCATCAGACTGATTTAATGTGCAGTGTTTTGTGTACAGTGTAACCTCCATTAACGGTCACCTCTAAACAACAGCCACTTCCTTGTTACAGTCAGTAAACTAGCAACCCAAAGTGACATTTTACTCTTTTTTCACTCTCTCAACAACAGCCACCTCCTTACAGCAGCTATTTTTGTTCTTCCTATTGTTGGTTGTTTATTATGCTTAGAGTTTGAATCACTTCTCTCTAATCTCAATCAAAAGGATATAGATTCTGGCTCATTGGCTAAGAAATCTAATGGAAAGACAGAAATTAAAGTTGGAAGGACTTATTAGTTTACACTTTATTTTTGGTCTGTCTGTTTGTCTGTTTGTTTGAATATACTTTAACCTTGCCTATAAAATCAAAATGCTTCCACCTACAGTCATCAAACTTCATATGAAGGTTCCTCATGACAACCTCTACCAGACTTGTGCATTTTCAGGTCAGTAGGTCAAGGTCACCCTGAGGGTGGATTGTTTTTTAAATCTTTTTAAATTATCAGCTTTTTTGAAATTATAAAAGGTATCGAAATAAAGCAATCTTCTAACTTTTATTGTATGTACTTTTAATTTTAGATGATAGATTTCATTTGATGGATGGTGACAGAATAGCAACATTGGTGAGTATTGATTCTCCTGTAACACAGTACAAGTTGACTCTGACATCATTAATACATCTCAAGATTTATTAACTCTCAGATGGTTTAATCCTATTTCTTAATTAAGTAAAGTATGGATTTCATGTGCTGGTATGTAGACATATTGTTTTGAAACTTGAACTTTTGTGTTGAAATGTAAAATAAAAAAAGTGTAAATAAAAAGTGTAAACCTTAACTTTAACATACACACTTTTCTTTCAGGTAGCTGGCTATCTACAGAACCTAGTGAAAGAAAGCGGACTGCAGCTTAACCTTGGTCTAGTACAGACAGCATATGCCAATGGTAGCTCAACCAAATATATTACAGAGAAACTGGTATGTAAGGAAAACATGAAAACATAAACATGAATGAAGTATGTAATTGATGTCTTGTTTTCATGGAATCTGTGTTAACCATACTGCTATATAAAGGTCACCCTTGGGGTATACAATGTTGATACAATGTTGTATCCTTTATTGACAGATGACCTTTGTTTGGAGGTTTTGTTATAAATATCAAGGACTTATATACATACATGGATTCGCAACTGCTAAAAATAGCTCAAACGATATCGTTTGACGATCCCACAATGCATTGCTATATAATCGGCAATGTCCGACAGCTTCAATCGGGTGTTTACGAATTTTTATTATACTAAAAGGACTCTGGCAATTGGGCACGGGAAATTGGTAAAGGATGCAACAAACTCCTTAAAGATATTGAGATACATTTATAATCCACAAAGTCTAAGTATAAGCATCAGTCGAACATTTTAAATTCCAAGATGGCGGACATCTATTATAATCCTTTCATCCGAGATTAAACATTCGGAATACCACGGATATTTTCGCTGTTATTTACATTCGGATTATCACGGATATTTTCGTATTTTCGCTTTTGTAAACAAGAGCATGTAATCCCGTTGATTCACATGTTATTATCGCGGGATTTGATTACTTTAAACTGTTAATACGAAAGTTGCGAATCCATGTATGTATATAAGTCCTTGTAAATAATCATGTGTAGTTTTTAAAATAATGGACTTTTTCATTGGGTGGTCTTTATTTAGAGGTGGCCTCTAACAAAGGCTTGACTGTTATATTGGTTGAAGGGATTAATGTAGTAAGGTGATAAATGTGATAGATTTCATATTGAGCTTGTTCTGTATTATAATGAATGCAAGACTTATATTTCAATTCTTTTATTGTTGAACTCTTTCTGATGGGTTGTTTTATATGCAAACATATGTATACATATATGAGTAATTAAAGTAAATCAAAGCTGAAATATATAAAAAATGTACGCATTTTATGAAATATTTGTGTGTAATTATTTTTTCAGCAAGTGCCTGTTGCCTGTGTAGCTACTGGGGTGAAACACTTACAAGCTAAGGCGTTAGATTTTGATATTGGTGTATATTTTGAAGCTAATGGTCACGGTACAGTTCTATTCAGTGACACAACTGAGAACAAGATAAAACAAGCTGCTAGTGATGAAAGGTATGGGAAAGAAACATCAGGCAAAGATACTGTAGGCTTAAATAGCAATTAGTTATATTTATCTCTTTGGTAGTTTGCTCCAATTGTTTGGAGACATGTTATTGGACACCTCTGAATAAAGGCCACCGTGTGAATAAAGGCCATTCTTTTAAAAAATCTCATTATCATTGAAAGTCAACCTCTCAATAAAGGACACATTGTGTCTTTCCCAAGAGTGGCCTTTGTTTACAGGTTTGACAGTTTATTTAATATATATTATCTTATACCTCAGTTTATATAAGGTGTCAACTTCACAGTAAATATAAAGTGCTCTGCTTTTAATCACACTGAACAAGAGGAAAAGGTAGTACATGAAGGTAAATCTTGATCGTATCTATATCTACCAAACGCCCTGTGCTGCATTCAGTTAAGAAAACGTTTGCGACAAACATATTGTAACGGTAAACATTGTAACTGAACTCTTTGTTACATTTCAAAATGTTGTCTGGCCAGGTGTAAAATGCGGATCTGCGGTTTCGAATCTGTATGTAAATAAAGCTGCAATATTCAGCTTTAATTTGGTACCAAATTTGTCTTATTCTACCAACTAATAAAGAATGGATTCATTTCCCCTATATTCTATTCTATTTTGGATCCGCGTTGTACACCTTGCTCATACTGTTTTCTTTTGCACACTAACTCTGTTTGCAACTGGTATCTGGAAACAGAGCGTTCAAGGAAGACACAGAAAGTTTAATTTAACTGAATGCACTGTTGATGTACTAATGTATTGTATGCTCCAAACAAACTAGTCTGATTTTTTTTTAGTTTAACTGAAGCACAAAGGAAAGCTGCCAGCACACTATGTACATCTATTGATCTAATCAATCAGGTATTCATAGCCTTCACAAAGTTTTATTTATATGCTGGACACTTAGTTCAGTAAAAACTTCATTAAACCAGGGATGCTATATTACAGGGATGTGCAACCGCTTATCATCCACTGATCAAGTATAGATTATCAGTGCCTAGGCTAGTTAATGAAAGCAAAGGTATCAAAACTACCGAAATTACCATGAAAATGACACAAAGAATCGATAATTGACAAAAAGTAACATTAGTGGTCTATGATCGACTCAAGTTCCTCATAGTTTTTATTTGTTTGTTATTAATTTTCACAACTTATTTTTCTAAATTAAATTTGAGAAAGAAATGCTTATATTATGCAAATTTTGTAGGAAAGAAATGTTTACATTATGAAAGTTTTGTTCGATTTATGAGCTCAAGCAGTGATGCTACACCTGGCTCAAGACGAAATTAATTTTCACTGCTATTTTTTTTATTTAAATTGAATTTTTAAAAGAAACGATTATATCATGAAAATATGTATGAAAAATTGAAATACATGTAGTATATTACATTATGAAAGTTTTGTACAATTAAATTTTATATCGTGAAACTTGTCTTCGAATTATCAGCTGAAGGCGAAATTTTCACGGAATAAACTTGTGAAAGAAAGTTATATCATGACAACAAATGTACGATAGAATGCTAAAATTTGACTTTAAATTCGTGAAAGAAACTTTTATATAGTATGAAAAAAATGTACGATCGAATGCTAAACATTTTAATTAAATTAAATTTGTATAACAAATATTTATATCATGAAAGTTTTGTTCGATTTATCAACTCAAGACCAAATTTAATTTTGTATCGTGGAACGTTTTTCTATTTATCAGCTGAAGAAGAAATGTTCATGGTTAAACTTTTATTTAAAGAAATGCTATATATCATGAATGTTTTGTGCGAAAGAAATGTACGTATGTTATACATTTTATGGTGAAAAGTTTGTTATTTGTAATTTTGATTCGTATAACTTTATCTTGTTATTGATCTTTGTTTTTCATAATGTATGTCTCTTTTATAGCGTATCAATTTTATTAGCCAAAGACTTAATCTGTAACTTTTAATCTTCCGCCAAAATGGTGTACGATATGCCCTCGTATAGTCATAATCATAATCTCGGTGACGATCTTTACTGATTACAAGGAAGCAATCAATAAATCCGGATGGAAAACAGTATGGGGTAGTCTATGTTTCATAAATCTACATTGTTTTCACAGCTGCGCATATGTCATTTGAATGCATTAGGTCACGGTGTGTGAGCATTAATTGGAAACAACAGGGTTCCACCAATAAAATTTAATGTCATAATTTAAACCAACATATTCACATCATATTGATCATGACAGTAATTAATCATTGTTGAAAAACTGATATTATTTTAGCAAATACAAAAACAAGTCAAGTACCTGAGATCACAGTGAAATATTCGTGGCGATTAGCATAAAACCATAATTTGGTCGACCTTACAACTAACCCAGCATTAAAGATGTACATTACCAGATAAATATTTAATAAGATTAAAGTAATGTTTCTTCATTGCTCTCTTCATTATAAACAGATATAGAATAACTTCAAGGAATTCTGTTAGCATTATAATGTACGTAATATACCGTCATTATTTCAAGTCTTTGACTAAATGTAGTAGATATTTAAAGAATTGATCTGTATCTTATATTTCCGTATGGAAAGGCATGTATACACGTATTCTATGTTTTCATATTATGTATGTACATAATGTTCTACGAGTCATGAATAAACTGTTTGACATTACTCAATCTGTAAAATTAAACTGTTGACACGCTTCGTGTAGGAATTGATGTACATATATTGTTTGTCACATGCCAGTTGATTCTCAACCAGCCATTGTTATGAATTGACGATTTCGAATAATAGGTGTGAAAATATGTGCATACCAAATAATATATTCGGGTTACACCGTTTCTGGTTTGCGCTAAAATCTATGTAATTTAGTGCTTATATGATGCTTTTTCGTTTTGCTATGCACTGATAAAAATGGATCATTATCGAGAGCGAAATAAGGTACTACAGCAAAATAATTCTTGAAATTAATGTTATGCCGTCGATACAGACGTATGTCAGTCTCAAAATATGGAAGAAAATTTTCATGTTTAGTATACCTTCACATACAAATGGTGTTGCAAAAAGTGAAATATTTTCTTCGTCAGATCAGGCCGCCATTGAATTGAATCGTAAAAATGGGGTCATAATCATCCGCGAAATTGTGTTCTTTTACAATAGTAAGCATGAAAATATTATCATGCCGCCAATATCGACGTGTATAAGTGTCAAACTATGGAAGAAAATTTTGATATAGAGTATATCTTCACAAACAAATGATGTCGCAAAAAGTGCAATATTTTCCTCGTCAGATCAGGCCTCCATTTTGTAAATTGTAAAAACTGGGTCATAATCGATCGCGAAATTATGTATTACAACAAAATAAAACATGAAAATATAGTTATGCAGCCAATATAGAAGTATGTCACACTTCAATCACGGCAAAATATCGTGAAATTAAGAATATCTTCATGTACTAAAGCTGTCGCAAAAAACTGACATTTTCTATTGTGCGACCATTTCGGTCAAATTATCACGTCAGTTTTATTTTCGAACGGTCACAAAAACTTGGAAATCTTTAGAACCACTAATATTTAGAAACAAAATTTCAACATCTGTAAAATATTTAACACTTTAAGATCAATATATAAAAAACTCTATGCAAAAACAGCATTTATTTAAGCCGATTGAAGAGAATATTTGACCCATATTTTATCTGCTAGATACCGACATTAACGGTAAATGCGTGCGCATGCGCTCTCGCGCGAATATCCCTAGGCACTGTTTTTCAGCCAGTTTCCGTCCGTTGCGTATCCCTGTAATATAGCATCCCTGATTAAACCGAGTGAACTTATAGTGCTCCAAATTTAAAAAAGAAATTCACTGAAGTAAATAAAAAAACACATTTTTCAAGATGGATTGGAATATTTCATTTTTATATGCCCGTTTGAAAAACGGGTTAGCTGGCCTGCGGGTGGCGTGCAAAACGATGTTCGCTCTCTGATCCAAAGAATTATATTCGGATCCTCATCAAACTTGATGGAAATGTTTATGGGCATGAGATCTCGTCGGCCCAGGCACTTCTGAGTTATGCCCCTTGACACATTGAAAAATGAATTTTGACGGGTGTATTTTGTGACCTAGCACTCTTGTTTGTTTTAAAATAATAATAAAATCATTACTGAAAAAAAATTTACTGAACCACCGGTCCAATTACATTTTCAGATTTCCTGAACCGACCCCCATTTTGGTGGACTTGATGTTCGGTCTGGTGCTAAATTTGAAGACTGTATGTCTACAGGCTCTCAATATGTTGATGTCATATTTACTGTATTGTACCTAGAAAAAAAAATTGTTTTGTATTTTACTTTAGATGATAATTGTTGATAAAATCTGTCTATAGAGGTTTGTAGCTCTAGCCTTACAGAATGGTGTTTTTCTTCTAGACTGTTGGTGATGCCATATCAGATATGTTATTGGTAGAAGTTATATTATGTAAACAAGCTTATGATATGAAAGCCTGGTTTGAATGTTATTCAGATCTACCAAACAGACAACTCAAAGTCAAGGTATTATCATCTGTGTTATTATTTTAATAATCATCTGTGTTATTTTTTATAATCATCTGTGTTATTATTTATATAATCATCTGTGTTATTATTTATATAATCATCTGTGTTATTATTTATATAATCATCTGTGTTATTATTTATATAATCATCTGTGTTATTATTTATATAATCATCTGTGTTATTATTTATATAATTATCTGTGTTATTATTTATTTATAATAATTATCTGTATTTTTTATAGATAAAGAATTTGCAACATTTGTAGAAATGAACCTTTTCTGATAGTATATACAATAGACAAGCCTTGTTCCATAAATTTATATCTATTTCATTGAATTAACATTATTTCTATGAGAGTATTTTTTAAAGGCCATAGAGTGTTATTTTATCTACAGGTAAAAGATAGGACTGTAATTAAAACCACCCCTGATGAAACCCAAGCTACAAGTCCTGATGGTCTACAGGCTGCTATTGATGATCTTGTGAAGAAATATAATTCTGCTAGATCATTTGTCAGGTAGGTTTCTTTGTTGGGGTGGTGATTGGCGGTCTAGTGGTAACACACTGGACTACCCAAAGAAAGGTCATGTGTTTGAATTTCAGTGTCCCTAAGCCAAGCGCTGTGTTTAGAAAATCACAGGAAATGGGTGAGGCATATACCCGGCTTGTCAGGTCAAAAAAGAGTAGGGATATAAATGCCCGGTTCTTCTGTATCTTATCTCTCCTCTCTCATGGGCTGCTCTGAAATGTCCATAGCTATCTTATGGGCAGTTGAACAACAGATAAACTGTTGTTGGATTTGTAATATTGATTGCTTCATAATTTTAATACAACTGTTGTTTAGATTTGATTAAAATTTGGTCATTCATGCATCATAAGTCAGGGCAAAAAATGACTTGTGATGTCCATTGAAGCAATATCTGTATACATATATTATATACAATGAATAATGGTACCATGGCATAATAAAGGAACATCGTTACATGTATATTTCAGACCATCTGGGACAGAGGATATTGTACGAGTTTATGCTGAAGCTGACACCCAGGTCTGTTCTCTTCTTAACAATCACATATTTACTTCCTACATTACCTTCCATTGTTTGATTATACAATAAGATTATTAAAATAATGCCAGACTTAGTCTTTACCACAAATTCTCAGCTTTCAGTAATTCTTCAATTCATATTTCATTGACAGCTTGTTTATATTACATGACACATATGCTCATGTCCCAGCAGGCTTACTTCACGTTCAAATGATTGAAAACTTTCTCTCGTCACATACGTTTTGCATAAGTGCTGTTGGAAACATACAAAATATGTGTTCATGACTTTAACAGTCGTGTGCTTATTGTATGTGCTTTAATCTGTAGTTAGCATGAACTAAATGAGTCAATCGTAGACCTATCATGAAAGAAACATGTTTTAAAGAACTGACTAATGGGAAGGAAGAACACACAACAAAGTTAACATACGCAATTGAGAAATCATCGACACATATTTTTTTCAAGTTACTAATATGAGGAACGTGATAGTTTTGAAAATGAGTGAAATTGATATAACATGAAGTATACATGCTTGATGGGACTGGGGCATTATGAATTTATACAATTTTGTTTGATTATCATGAAGTGTTCGTCGAGTGTGTTGTAAGATACATGTAATTATTGGGCTATTACATGTTGTTGATTATTTGTTGACGTAATTTGCTTACCGGGTATTTTTAGCTCACATGTCACAAAGTGACAAAGTGAGCTATTAGGATCACTCTCCGTCCGGCGTCCGGCGTCGTCAAACTTTTTGTTGTGACCACACTAGGGGCCACATTTTTGGCTCAATTTTAGCAAAACTGGGTCATAACGTTAATATCAACAAAATCTCGGACGAGTTCGATATTGGGCCATTTTGGGTCAAAAACTAGGTCACCAGGGCCAAATAAGGGAAAACCTTGTGAACACTTTAGAAATCACTGTTTTGACTTTATCTTCATGAAACTTTGTCAGAATGTTTATTTTAATAATATGTAGGTCAAGTTTGATAATGGGTCATTTCTGTAGTAAAATTAGGTCACTAGGGCAAATTGCTGGAAAACCTTGTGAACACTCTAGAAGTCACTGTTTTGATTGGATGATCATGAAACCTTGTCAGAATGTTTGTCTTCATAATATCTTGGACGAGTTTGAACATGGGTCATCTTGGGTCAAAAACTAGGTCGCTAGGTCAAATCTTAGGAAAACCTTATTAACACTGTAGATGTCAAATTTTGATCGTATCTTCACCAAACCTAGTCAGACTGTTTGTCTTAATGATATGTAAGACAAATTCGAACATAGGTCGTCTGGGGTCAAAAACTAGGTCACCGGTTCAAAACAATGTTTTAATGAGTGAACAGTGATTGTCATGTGAGCGATATAGGGCCATCTTGGCCCTCTTGTTTTATAAAGTCAACACGTGTCTGTTTTTGTTTGTTTGATTGAGTTTTACGCCCTTTTACAACAGTCAGAGTCATATGAGGCAGACAGTTCACCTTACCTACGAAGAACCAGTACCAGACCCCCATCCTCCTTTAGCAACTGCCTACTTTTTCATGGTCAATAGCTGGGCTCGAACCCACGACCCTCTATTAATCAGAGGTTACAGTGATTTGAAGTCAGCGACCTTACTCACTTGACCAGAGGCTGGTCTTAACATGTGTCTGTGATTTGTATAATGTTCACATAACATGTTGGATGTTCACTAATGTTTATTATTTACTTATCTCTTACAGACTGCTGCTGATAGTTTAGCTAACGAAGTTTGTCAGGTGGTGTATGATATAGCTGGAGGTATTGGAGAAAGACCATCGTAAACTTTAGACAATTCTATATATTGTGATATCATTTACCCTATAAAGTGTAATCTTTTCAACTAATATCCATGTAGAACAAAATTAAATGTGATTTACATTAGTTTAGTGAAACACGAGTCTCAGATTATAAATCTTTTGAATTGTTTCGTCTGATTGGTTGGATGGCATTTCAGCCTTAATTCTGGCCAATCAGAAACCTGTTTTCTGAGACTTGTCTCTACATTCCGTTCATACCCTTCTTTTTGAGTAAATTGTATATGAAATAGAATTTAATGTAAAAGATTTATTTACCAAGCATGTAGAACTTTGCTAGATGTAAAAATAGTTTACCAGTATACAGGTTATTGCTATATAAGTAGATGGTATATACGTAGGTTGATAAGTCATGGTGTAGGTATGTAATAATACTGAGTTATACCTAATGTTTGTTCCGTGTTGTGGAAATATTTGTTTGTGAACTCAGAGAATTTGAGAATTGTTTATGCTACATGCTTACTGCATGGATAAGGTCATACATAATTTAATCAAAACTAGAATCATTTATTTAAATTTAATTGTTTTCTGTGAATTTCAGTTTGTTTGTAATTTTGACGCTGGCGTAAATTGCAAACTTTGTTATTCCGTGTTCTGTTATTTTCTTCATTCAGTTGACATGGTAAAATATTTAATTCGACCATAGTCATGGTCCGGTGGTAAGTGTGCTAGGGTTATAATCCAGCTCTGGTTCGACTTCCGGTTGCGTCTATTCGTCCTTCAGTGAAAATTTCAAAATATTGATTTTCCTCCTCATGTGTAGAAGTTGTTGGTACTGGTACTGGTTAGAATACTATCCAGGAAAAACTTGACCACCAAATATAACTAAAAAGATTTGAAAAGGGCATTAAACCCATTAAATAAGCATTTTATTCATCATAGCATAATATTTACCTGCTCAAACTTCCTATAAAACAGCAATGTTGTGCAATAATACTTCATACTTGCAATCATTGTGTGTTTCTTGTAATTCTTCATACTGTGTTTGGTCTACATGTATTAGGAATATCTTTTTTCAAATATATACATTTTGCTTGAGCATATCTTTACTAATATAAATATATAACATCTGGTCACTCACAGCATAGTTTCTATATGAATGAAGTATATTTTTATTATGTTACTTTAAGGAGTCTAAGGAATTATTTATGTCTATATACCTTTTGCTGCTGTCCTTTTCTTGTCCTAAAATGATATTAGTACATTTAGGTGTTCTGTTCTAGAAGAAATGTGTATCTTATTATTTTATTTTTTATATTTGTTATACAATTGTGCTTTAATTGTGTGCCATGACATGAATAAACTACATTTTGTACTAAATAACGACTTATACACCTTTTGTTAATATGATGATTGGGGAAATTCCTCAAAATTTTGATTTTTTAAGTCAAAACATAGTTAAAATGTTTGTTCAAATTCTTTAACCACAAGTATTCTGATATTTAATGATGGCAGTAATTCAGTATTTAAATGATTGTGAATTTATATTTTTTATTGTCAAATGTTCTATATATTGATAAAATGAAGTTAAAGTAAATGTACATTTGTTTTAAAATTTTCTGATAAATCTGTGTAATTGGGTCAATGATAAAGTAGATGGACACAGTTGCCGTGACAATCACACTTTATGAGTTTGTGTTTTTTTTGGCTCTTATTCCTTATTAGGTATCAGTATTGAGTTATACAGGAAGTAGAAAAATAGTGTAATTTTATAATATAATGTTAAATCATTATACCACTTTCTTCTGCTGATGTGTTGTGTTATTTTATTCACCAAGGAAAGACAACTTGTACACTCATATATTGATTTACATAAAATATCAATATACAGTAAAACCTGTGTTAGTGGTCACCTCTGAATAAAGCCCACCATGTAAATAAATACCATTTTTTGAGGAACTGTTGTTGATTAATTAAAACAAAATGACATCCTAGTATTGGCCACCAGTCAATAAAGACCACCTTTTATATTACTGAAGTGTGACCTTTGTGCACAGGTTTGACTGTATTTATACAATCACAGAAAGTGTTGAAATGAATGTGCTGTATCATGTATGTTCTGTATTAGTGTTGTGAAGCTAGTTTACATATTTGTGCATTATTACAAATTGTTTTTATTGATAGATTGGGGCCATATTGTTTTTGGTATGTCTGTTTGTCCCAAACTTTAACTTTGCCTTTAAAATCAAAATGCTTCCACCTACAATCATCAAACTTCATATATTGGTTCCTCATGAATTTTCTGCAGGACCTGTGCATTATGAAGTCAGTAGGTCAAGGTCACCGGGGTGCATTATGTTTCAAAAGCACATCTTGTTATGTGATAAGTTTGTTGTACATTGTTCATGGAATGGTTATTTTCATATGGTAAACATGTACATTGTATATTCATTTATAAAGTAGTGTTTTTGTAATGTTAATGGTAACATTTGCAGCATTTCTGTGAAGAAATGGTAAACAAGTCATGTGTGGATTGGACTTAAAGTCTTAAATTAGTCTCCAATCTTGAATCTCATTTTCATTCTCAATTGCGTTTGTAGTATTTTTTTACTAATTTCCAGTAATTATTCATATTAATTGATTTTGCAAACCAATTAGTGTCAGTATTAAATTACTTATTTGAGAATATTTAGCAAAAACAGATCCAGGTGTAGAGACTACATGTATTTCAGTATGACAGCCGAAGACAATCAGTCTCAAATACGAGAATGCGTTATTTAAAATTGACCAATGACTACACACTGCACAGTCAAACCTGTGTTAGCAGCGACCACCAAATTCAGGCCACCCTGTGAACAAAGGCCATTATTTTACTAACAGTCTTTGATTGTATTGAACAAAATTACCTCTGCATAAGGGCCTCCTGTCAGTAAAGTCTGTATTTTGTCTTTCTCAAGTGTGGCCTTTGTTCACAGGTTTGGCTGCACCTTAAGCTAAGTTTTATGTTGTGTTATATACATATATGTTTACTGTATTTTGTTGTATAAAATTATTCTAACCAGAAGTTACGCTGTGATAAATAAACTAATGTAGAAGCTAGGAAATAAACGTATGTTTCTTTTTTTTATTTATTTCAACAAACAAAATATAATAAATACATGAAAACAGAAACAATATTCATGGAATAAAACAGAAAACAAAATAAATACATGTACAATCAACATGATATCCTGTATCATGAAACTGACTGGTCAGAAAACAACAACATAATGACAATAATTTAGTCATCAAAATGTCAGATATACTGAAGTGTATTGTATACATAAATCTGTTTTTTTTTTAAATAATCTATCTCATGGGACATTATTCTTATATACCAAACTGCTTTAAATTATCATTAAGTTATGATAATGTGTTTTATTTTACAATTGTGATAAACCTCTAGACTCAGTGATGATACATCTCAGACAAAATACTTTTCACCAAAATGACACACCATGAAATAAATTGTGAACTAAATGAATGAGTTATCATGAGAATGATCTATTCAATGTTGTCAACATTTTGATACATTTGAACCAAAATATATTTTCACTCAATTCTAGTATTCTACATGATTTATTCAGTACTGGTATAATATATTTCCTCTCTTTTGACAATAGAAATGATTTCCACAAAGATATGCTCATTTACATATCATGTGACTGTACTAGATTATGCTTAATCAGCATAAGTAACAAATTAACTGTTATTCAGATTTAGGCCAATCAACTTAAGTATGTGGTGCTAGAATTATACCATAAGCAAACTGTTATACTTTATACAGTAACTGAAAACATAAGCAGGTAATTGTATTTACTAATATGAGAAAATGTGCCCCTGTAGGAATTGGGGGGGGGGGGGTAGGACCCCCAATAATTTTGGCCGTAATTGTTTTTTAAAAGCAGCTTTAACTCATTCCCCCATTGTGGGACAAAAATCTGAAATCCCCCCCCCCCATCTGAAATTGATTCATATGGGCCTGTTCTGTCAACCTCACAGAAGCGAAATGTTTTGGTATTAAAACACAATATGTGTTGTTTAAGTAATGAAGGAATGTGTCCTTGACCTTATGAACCCAGAAAATCATTCTTCTAGTTCACCCATACACAAGTCAACTATTTTATGTTCTCGATGAATGAGAAAATCGTAGATAAGTTAAAATAATAATACACACATGTATATAATAATACTGACATTTCTATAAAGTATTGCAACAACATATCAATAAAACAATTTACACAATTACCATAATGTACATGGAGGCAGCCATTTAACTGTACGAGAGGTATTTAATAAGCTTGTTATTTAAGCCACTTTGGTCATCAAAGTACTGAAAGTGCTCATGAAAACTGAACTTACATAGACTTGCACTGCAACATGGAGCGGGAATTTGTGACTAATTCAACAATTGCAAGGCGAATGTAACAAACATAGTACTATGGACCGCATCAAAATTCATGCGCGCCGAGTGAGTGACGGCTATGGGAACCTGAACTATTATTCAGTGTCCAAAAAATCAGAAATAATACGAGGGTCAGTCAATAATTTCTCTGACTAGTGATTAAACATAATCGAGGTTCGATCATGGGCTGACATCTCAATGCCATGATTGTAAAGTATGCTAGCATTTTCCTATGGTTTTGAAATGGCTCGACGTTTTGTATCACAATTTGTATACTGACGCAATTATATAAGTTAAGACTTCGTCAATATCGCAGCATGCAAGAGTAAAGTGACATTCATACAGTCTGCGCGTATACATGTACAAGTCATTTTTATTACAGCGAACTAGAATTATTCAGAATAAGTCACATATGTTCACATCTGTCACAGCGTGCGTGTTGAATACATCGCGGAAAATATAAGCAGGTAATTGTGAACAAATGTTGAATTTCATCATCTCAGAATAGTCGTGCAGACGACAGGTTAGTCACGTGACCTCACGCAAGATGTGTCCAAACTTATGAATTATGCATGTCTCCTCATTCATTAACGTATCCACTGTTAGCAGGAAGTCCTTGTCGTTGGCGCCAGACGGCAAGTCGGTGTTGATACCATAACTGAAATTAATCAGAAATAGTAAAAATTGTCGTCTGCCACCGGAATTATTCACAACTGATATTGATTTCATCTCGAGTTAATAACTAAGTTCGTAAGATTAATTAGTTATATTGTATCATATGTTTTAAACACCATAGAAAGCACAGACAGCACGTGAACATATACAGAAATTACTCAGCATGAATTAACCCGACACTGTCAAGATGTAGCTTATTGTTGTTTTAAGTTTTATTGTACGTGTCTCGTTATATTTACAGGAACATGTCAGTAACGTGTATTTCTGGAAGACTACATTTTACATAAGTAAGGCCTTGCTCACGGGTGTTCGGCTTTCTTTTACCGAACATTTTCTAAGGTCTTACATGATTGGTTTATGGTTAACCGACCTACACTAGGCTTAATTTTCCTTGTGACCCTGGACTTTTCATTAGGCCCGAGGAACATGTACAATACAACCATTTTCTCACAGTTTTTACTTTCCATACGCTTTCAAGAGTAATGCAAAAAAAACCGACCTACTTACTTTCAAAAATACACTTTTTAATAAGCATGTAACCAATAAACAAACATATATAGTTTTATTCCTAATTAACTACACCAAACTCAAATAATGTATTAAGTATATTTACAGGCTGATTCACATTTATCTTCTAAAAAGGGGGAATTTCATGCATGAAAACGGTAGAAATAATTTGTTTGGCCTTTTTTGCGTGTCAGTTATAACGTGCCAGTTACGTTCTTAAAACTGAACATACAAAAACTGCCACCGGAAATGTTTCATATTCATTTAAAGGAAACTTTAGATTGTTAAATATTTGCATTTTCGACAAAAATTTGCTTCTCCTAGTTGTATGTATATTATCATTTTATATCAAGGTTCGTGGTTTTTATATCCACTGTTCAATGTTTACACAGCCATTCAATATAGTGACCATATAAAATCAATTAAGTAAATTAGAAATTCCCATTTAAACGAAATAAATTGATCGAAGCGGTCTAAGATCAAACAACTTGTTGACAGTTCTACAAATATGAAGTTTGCGAAATCGATGACTGTGATTTTCACAATTATTTGTTGAGTTTATGACTGTTAGATATTGTCGTAAACTAAACTAGGATACAGACAGGAATGTAAAATACACTTAGGTTGTATATAATACATGTATTCAGGCAGACCAAAACGTGGATGTAGGTGATTTTTCCTTGCATTTTGATTATATCATCAACAATTTCACATACGTATCCACCCGTTTCTTCACAAGCTGTTGACAACTTTCCGAGCGCTTATCAACAATGTTCAGTCATGTTTTGTCACGGACTTAGAGGCTCGAACCATTCAGGCCTAAATCAATAGTACAGGGCCCGTATCAATAAAACTCTTCAGTTTTAAGTAAGGAATTTCCTCTTATCCAAGGGAATATACTCAAATTTAAGGAATATTTTTCCCTTAAGAGCTTTACGAATACGGGCCCAGGACTTAGCAGACTGAGATATCACAAATGTTTACTCCAAACACGACTGCTTGGAATAAACACACATCTGTATCACGTCAAACAAGTGTACCGAATTAAGCATTTCATTGGAGCAAAAACTTGCCATGTAAATGTTCTATTCATGTTTAGCACTAAATGATCTTTCCATAATAAGAAACCTTCGTTCGACGATTGTTTATCAAGTTGTAAAAACTATGATAGTCTACCGAAGTTGAATTCTTTCCTAGCTTCAATTTTAAGACATACACGAACATTTCGATTAGCGCATACAGATAACGTTTCTTTATAGAGATTTAGTTAGGATGTTTTGTATAACAAATAATGTCTCTTATCATTTTATCTAAGTTTCATTTCAATCTAAATTCTTGTCTGCTTAATCATAGACGTATTAAAAATCAATCCGTTTGGTGATATCCAAATATGGATGAAATTAATTTCTTTGCTTAAAAACTATCAACTTCAATGTATTGTACCGACAAATGTCTATATACGGACAAGCGGACGGACATTCCGACGAATGGGCATTTATTGGGTAGTTCTTTTGTTCTTTGATACCCAATTACGACTCGTAAAACTAACCATCAAGGCCCTTAAGTACCAAACAAGTGTTCCCCTCGTACATCACAAGACCCTTTCAGTACCCAACAAGTGTCCTATTTTTCGCCTACCCACCTTACCACGGACTTCGTTGTCATGCATAACCGATCCGTACTAGTGTGTACAATACTAGTATGTGACTGCCTGCACATTTCTGTAGTTAGATAAAACACTGGCCAGTTAAAACATGTAAATAAAGCTTAAAAAATATGTACGGAATTGGTGATGACAATTTTACGCATACATCGGTCCAACAAAGACAATTTTTATAAGTTATATACATTCATGTATTTATTGCTCCATCTTGACCAGTGATTTATATGCCGTGTAGTTATTAGCAGCCATACATGAAACTATACGTACGGACTGATTTAAACAATATAAATAATATCTTATAAATCAATTCAGATCATAAAATCATTGTACTTTATATTGATACACCGGTTCAGCAATGTCTTAAAGATATGTAATACAAATATATATAATTATGAAATAGTTTGGACACACCCTGATACACTACTTTAGTTATCTGTTTCATTTTATCACTTATATGATAATTGTTTCAATTATATATAAGTACTGATACTATTTTCGTTATTTTGTCATATTGTTTGTTTAAACGTAATGCTTTTTGCTGACGGCATAAAATTGTCATATCATTTGACCGTATGACGAACGAGTATCCAAACTATCAATTAAAAATAATCTGTTTGTAAATCTATACATATTAATATAATCATAAATTAGAACAAGTTTCAGTGAAATATAATTAAAGCTATCAATTTTGATATTTCGTGGTGAACATATTTATTTTAGAACATTAACGTGTCAGTATGGTGTCACAGTACATATCATTAAACTTACAATGATTCGTAAATATACGATGTATGTATGATCAAACATTTATAGAGTTCATTTAAATAATCTGAGGCAACTTGACATACATTTTGATCAAGTGACAGGCCACTTCTCCGTATTATACCATCATATTTCACAGAATGTAGATTTTATCAATTGAACGATTCTCTTTATTCGGCTATTTTAAGCTAAGATTAAGCGGTGGGATATCGGCATAGGTCATCAATGAAATAAACAAATTCTTTTATAGATATTTGATTTACGTGCAGTTTTGTTTTAATCGTAAAATAGAAGAGATAATCGGCCTTTCAAGTTAGTACGAGTCTGTCCTCGTATAGTTTTAAATCTAGATATTTATAAATTTAACATTTTTTTTTAAATTAACTATGACACGTACTTTAATTAACAAAATCGAATCTATCATTTAAGAAATAATCAACAGCAGCGTTTTAACATAAATTTTAATACCTCTATATGTATTTGTTAATTAATTATATGCAGCTAAGCTCATTGTAATGTTATGAAGTATCATAAATAAGTACGGTACGAGTAATAAAGTATTAATAGTAAACAATAACCAGGTTAATATAAACCCAATAAAACAGTATATGGTATAGATATAGATATGAATGACATCGCAATAAAACAGGACTGTTACCTTGACATCGTCCTCAGACAAACCGGACTCAGCGGAGATCAGGGATATCTCGAAGTCGTTCGGGTTCCTGTTCTGCTTAAAGTTCAGCTCCAGTACATCGATTTGATCTCCTCGAATTTTTGGCAGCATGTATCCCGGCGTCAGCTGCGCCCGTATATTGCTGGTGAACATCATTGGGGTACCAAACTTATTTGTCACAGACATGATGTATGGTTATTGCACAGTTTAATGATTGTCTCGCGAAAAATACAATCAATCCAAGTTATCTTTTAGTGTACAGTTAACAGATTTATAGAATCACGTTTAATGTCCATCACTTTCCGTATACAAGTATATAAAGAAACGTGTGTCACATCAAAGAAAATACATGTACGATAAATTCAAGACGTATACACAATAATTAAATTCACAATGAGTCACAAAATGACAGACATTTCCATGTAAGTGTTTTATTTAACAAGATTAGATGTTTTATATCTCTATGTTACATCTCACGAATGTCATTCACTTGATAACACTCAACGTATACAGACATTATACTGCAGTAAACCGGCTACTGTCCAATATAACACAGCACATAGTCGTACAGCTGGCAATACGAGGTTAAGTTTTACTTAAATTTATCTGAAATGAAAGTAAAATCAATTTGAAATTGTTCAAACAGTAGAAATGTATAACGATCGAAGCCAGCGTACAGTTATATTTAAATCGTAGTAAACAATTCCTGTCACGTCTTACAAATCTCTGCCAGCACTTAATAGATAATTTCTCGACATCTCCAAAAGCTACAAGAAATGAAGAATCAATTTTCTGACACGAGATTATATCGACGTACGTGCATGGTCTCCGCAGCACATTCACTCGTGAAATGAAGGACTGAGCGCTGACTGTCGATAATATGATAGAAAATTAACATTGTCAATTCAAAGAACAGATAATGAATATTCATTGGACGTTAACGGACAAGCTATCCTCTGAGATCTTGTATACAGATGACATTTAATACACAAAACAAGGTATCCATACAGATGGTATTTTATGTGACTATTAAAAGACTTGTCAGCACGAGCAATGTTGTTGTCACAGATAATGTATTTATTTCAGCACTTTAATGACAGAATAAAAAACGTGTGGGTGACGCCCACACAGTCAGTGGGTGCATAAATAGTTCACACAGTTGTTTTTGTCATTCAAATGTTTCACAATTTCCTAATTCTCTAACATATATTTTGTATTTAATATATTATAGTTATATAAATTGATATCTAATCATTTTAAGTATTTTATCACGACAAACACGGTACCAATATGAGAGACATATTTGTATTTCGTATGCATATTGTGTTTCTGGTCAGATTTAAGACTCGAGGTTATAAAACATGAGAACAATCTCACAACTCAAATCTCAATTCCATTCTCAAAGTATTATGGCTGAAAAGATAGAACTAATGACTTATATGCGTGACTGTAAGTCCTTAATAGAGCTGATTGATGTTTGCATACATATTAACAACAATTATGCTGTTATGCAGAATAATGTATCAATAATAGTATTACTTTCTGAATATATTTAACCTAGAAACATTAAAAGACAAGAAATGAGATTTGAGCTTGGACACCGATCTCAAGTTTTATAACCTCGGGAGTTTAGAATCTCGACAGTGGCATACGCATTTAAGTCTAATAAAACGCACTTACCGAATAAAATATGGTAAGCAATATGGTATTTTATTTGATATGGAAAATAATATCTTACTTGAAGACTGTACATAAAAAATCCGGTTCATTAATAGTAAAATCTGTAAGCAAATATGAGTTCAATTGTGCTGTTAAAATACAATCTAGACTACATTAAATTATTTGTCAGCCATCAAATGATAAGTGAAAATAATAAAATAAAACGCACACACACCTGAAATATCTCTTGTTATAAACACTATATTATAGTTTCCTTATTTTTGTCAATAAACTACAATTGTACATTTAACAACAAAAACACTATGTGTATGTCAGTATATACTGTTCTGACGTATGGTTACAGTCACCTACGCGCTCTTCTTGATCAATACTATACGTCTGATATATGATATACTGTTGTCCATTCTTTATTACAAGGTATATATACGACCCCCGCTCATATCATTAACTCTAGGTATATTGTTAGTATAACAATACATCAATAATTGACCAATGTTCATTATGCCAAGTCACGAGACCGGCTTGATTACTCCAAAGGCTAATTGTATATAAATTACATGTTTGAGCATACACGGGTAATTGATGGTCAGTTTACAGATCAAAATCTGATGAGAAACATTTGGTTGTTATATGACACTTAAACTTTATTTGACTGAACAGGTACAATCTTTATGTAACCAGATATACATTATTTGGTCTGTATTGATGATTTTATTGTATTTTGTTGTTAAAATTATGTTAACAACACTAATTATAAGCCCATCATAGTTCTAAGCCATACTGATCTCACACATCGCCCGCACATTATGATGCTAATATTTTTTTCTTATAAATACTCAATTATTCGAATACATGTGTTTTTAATTAATTGTACTAGATAATAATATTTTTTAATCGTCATGATTTCTCAAGTAAAATCGTTATCAAGGCCACGATCGAGCCGCTCTGAAATCCTAGCCAGACTATCAGATACTCGCTATGAAGAAGTCAAAGTGTGAGTACAGGGATGTTGGTAAACGAAGCATAAGACGTCTAAGTGCCCGTCTTCAGTTCTATCTCTGTAACTTTCGTCTTAATTTAGATACAGTCAAGCCTGTAATAGCGGTCACCTCTGAATAATGGTCACCCTGTGAATAAAGACCAATCTTTAAAAAACGGTTATTAATTACGTAGAACAAGATGACCTCCGAATAAAGGCCGCCTGTCAGTAAAGCCCATATTATGTCTTTCGCAAGGATGGCCTTTGTTCACAAGCTTGACTCTATGTACATGTGCAAACTCCCATTTACCTAGGATTCAGTACTATTAAAGATGTATATTTCGATAGTTGTTTTATAAATACAAGTTCGCTGAGATGAATGTTATAATATTTATGATCTTAACCGTGTCCTGATATCGTTAGATTAAATTATTTCGAAAATTTAGCTTAATTTGCCAATTTTCATCATAAATAAATGTCAAAGACGTGTGGCGATGGTTAACTCTAGTTATACACTGTGCGCATCAATAAATAGTTTATATACATGTATAGTATGCGAAGATATCTTAACCGAATTTGAACACGATGCACAGTCTTGTAAAAAAAGATTTTTCTGTATTTGTTGGACTCAATTGGTGTAACTTATTTTTTATGGAAGGCAATGAACAATGTTTGAATACTTACCCAATTAAATGGTTTGACCGATGCATGGGCCCCATGAAGCCAATGGTTGCATTTATCTATACTAGTGTAGAGGTCATGGTCCTGTGGTGAGAGCACTGGGCTTGTTACCTGGTGATCTGAGTTCAAATCCGGCAGCTCATACCTTACATTGAACATTAGGCAAACATATATGTGGATAAGTTGTCGGCTCCTTATGGAAGGGTAAGTTAGTACTGATTAGAATACAGTCCAGGTAAACCGACCGCCGTATACGGTACAACCTCTCCTGAGCGACACACTCTTGAGCAACAACCTCCATTCAACAACAGCATGATTTTTTCTCACTGCGCGATTTTATTATTAATCTAACTTCTCTCGAACAACAACATAATTTTGCTTCTCTCAAATGGTGTTGATTTGGAAAGGTTGGGCTGAACGTATACAAATGTATAACTAAAATATCGTTGGCAAACGGCGAAACCCCCACTGAAAGTTTTAGAGAATTGATTATTTTGTCTTTGTGTTTGAGATCACATTGTTAAGGTAATATAGCTACTCTAGCCTACAACGTTCTCTAAATACCAGCGATCAAACTTGGTATACATGTGGGTCGTCGGTCATACCAGGTCACCGAGCTTGTTTGTCTTTACTGTAAGATATATTTAGTATACAATATAATTGCTTCATTTAAATGAAAGTTTACGGCGGTGTTCCATTCTATTGTATCATTCATTTTCTTTATAAAATGTGTTAAACTAGTTCAAATATTTATTTATCAGCATCTACGTCATAGTCACACTGTAATTTCCTCACACTAGTACAGATAGCGTTCAGCAACAAGGGCGTATTTTAACTATTGATGAATAACGATAGGAGATACCCTATCCCTTACAATTGTATTTTTATACATACAAACATCCGTCCGAATTACAAAGTTCGAACATGACTGTTTTCGATAACATAATTCGGAACCACGAACCCAATCATATAATCATATATCAATCTATCATTGGTGATCTTCGTATACATATATTAAATGATTTGAAACCTAGCTAGATCGTGTTACATAATCTCAGTGCACTCTGCACAGAGTAGTCCACATGTAATGAGCCGGGAGGAAAACAATGAACCCGATGCGGGGTTCGAACCCGCGACCTCCTGCTTGCAAGACATACTAAATGAGCTAACCGGGCTGGTTAATTCACAGCCAGTTTATTAATACAAATACTGTTATACCATACTGCTTACATACCTTTTATGTTATAAACTCACGTATTTCTAAGCTTATCAGAACTAATTATAGACTCTCTCCGTATAGTCACATGCTTAGATAATATTTTTTATATACTTAGTAAATAATTGGACAGTTCGAACTCAGCAAGTCGTTAGAACTTGTTATAAATACCAAAAACTTAACAAGTCTAAGACATGAATTAAATAGAAATGAAATAATGTCATTTTTGCTGTTTGGAAATGTTGTATTTTCAGCGATTGCATGTTAAAACATTGAACATGACTCAGCGGCACATTATGATTCATACTTACACATGACAAGGTTATTGGAAGCCGACCCACACACACAGTGGCTAGACTGTAGTTGATCTTCCGGACAGTTTTTTGCTAATTATAATGACGCCATACTGTGGAATCATTAATTTTCGTTGGGGATTTAATTTCGTGGATTTCGTGGGTCGGCTCATCCACGAAATCAAATACCCTCGAATTTAAATGCAGAGATAAGGCATTTCTTTTCAAAAGTCAAAATCCATAAATTTATGTCCCCACGAAATAGGCATTTTAGTAAAAACCACGAAAATTGATCCCAACGAAATTAAATGAAAATACAGTATATTCGTTAATAAAATACTTTAGTACAGATACATTTGTTTATAAACAGTACATGGTAATCTTGTGTCTAGTTTGTGGCTAGTATTTTGATCGGGACACCAGTTATACCCTGATGTTATAAAACTTGAGATCGGTATCCGATCTCAAATCTCTTATCCATTATTTTTATGCTTCTAATTTCATTATCACACAATAATTACTAATATAATTAATTTGCCAGCATACTAGATCTGGACATGTGTTTAAACATCAATCAGCTTTATCTGTATAATCATATAATACTTTGAATTCAGACTTGAGAATGGAGTTGGAGACTATACAATATAGTCTCAAGTTTTATATCCTCTGGACCAGGACAAAATCAAAATCTTGTTTAAAAATCAGTCTATTGCACATTGTAATCACAATATTTACGAGTCAGTAACCGGAATACATTGAGTTCATTTCCATGATTTTTTAGCAGCAAAATTTACGAGTATCGGATGTATTTTTCAAAACAAGGGAGGTAACACATTTAACGATTCAATGAAGTATATATACAGTGACTGCCCTTGAACAAACAAATCTATATGAATATGACGACATCGGAACTCGCGAGCGTAGCAAACGCTCGTTAAAAAAGTATATATCTAACTACATGCTCATTAAAAATAAGGCAGACAGAACGGGGCTTTTTTGGCTCTTGAAAGCGTGTAGAAAGGTAAAAACGTGAGAGAGTAGATGTACGTACCGGTTCTCGTGTCCATCGTTATTGTAAAAAAACTTTGAATCACTATATGGACTGCAAGGCTTAATGGATTTACTGAAATAAACATTAAAATGACAAACTGCATGAAGTGTGGTTAATTCTGTAAATTATATAACAACAGTGGTTTGTTGTGGTCCTGATATCGCGCGCGATTTATTAATAAATGTAATGGCATTTTGTATTGACACTGGATTCATAATTTAAACCGACCAATGCGAATTTTGTAAACATGAAGTTCATGTTTACAGTATTCGCTTTGGTCTGTTTGTTTCCATTTATGTTATCGCAGGTTTTATATAATCATGATAATTATTGTGATGTGATAGTGATGTGAAGAGATCTAGCAATGAGCTCGAGGTTTATGTATTCTAATTTACACCCAGATTCTCGTGTAGTGGTGTACTTTGGTATTAGGCCCTTGTTTCCATTGAGTACACAAGCTGCAAATATATTTGTACAATGCTCTACACGTTTGTACTGTTATATTTTGAATATTCCCAAATTAGACTTCACTGGGCTTAATTTTACATCTGATTATATATACAGTCAAATTAGCCTGTGTTAGAAGCCACCTCCGAAAAAGACCACCCTGTGAGTAAAGGCCATTCTTTCAAACACTTTCATTGTCTGTTAATGACCCCCAAATGAAGGCCACATTGTGTCTTTCCCAAGGGTGGCCTTTGTAAGCAGAGGTGAAATCATGTAATATTTACAAACACGTACACAATGTCGTGTATCAATATACTTCATCTTCCTTTTTTTCGTTTCACTATGATGGTTCAAAACAAACAAACAATATAATACAATATAACTTAATAATAAAAGGTTTGAGTTTTGTTTCGCTAAACAGAAAACTTAGTCCTTATATACTCCCACTATACTTCAGTCGTCTGACGATCATTGCGGTATTGCAACTTGAACTGAATGATTATGTTTCACCAAAGATGCAGCTAATTTATCCTTCATTCAATATCGCTGTGTTTCTGTTATTATTTCATGAATAAGCGATCGATTTTTACTAAGTACATATTTACGTTGTTTAAACTATCGAAAATTCATCGTTGAGTTTTAAAATAAATGTGCCCACGAACTGCAGTGTATAATCAAATCTTGTTTAGGTATATTAGGTACGAATTTTAAACATAAAATTACGATTAATGAGTTGTAAATAAAATCAATCGGGTGTGAACGTTCTACCTTTTACCCTATGTTAGTATAAACTGCCAGTTTAAGAAATTCCAAATGTATGATTTCAATACACCCACATTACTGACTAGAAATCGAGTTTTGAATCATTCTAAGTAGGTCATAAACATATTTGGAAATATTTCTAACATCAACTTAAGTGGTTGACACCTGAGTACAAATTTAACGTACGTATCATCATATATAGTACCAACTAGTCAACTGAACGGATATAATATAATAATAAATAATAATGGGATCTTGCATGGGATTTGCCTCAACCTGTGGGACGGTATTTTTAGCCGTTCTGAATATCGTTGCAACTGTAAGTTTAAATTTATTTTTACCTATAAGTTTATGTAATGACTCTTTGTATAGCATTTGTACAAGACTGTGATTAAACATTAACATGCATATTATTTACATTCGTCTCAGAACAAAACATGATAAATCTTTTTTTATGACTATCATAATTATACCACTCAGTGCTGAACAAAAAGGGAAGAAAAATAATTCAAGCAATAATTACAGAAATCGGATTTTTGAGTATATTTTTTTAGTTTTAACCATGTTATACACGTAACAAACACCAAATATACATAAAGGACATATCTGACAGTTTTCACATGGACAAATAGGCAGAATGAAAACGTATGGACAGATTATTTTAACAGTGTTCTGCTTGAATCTAAATTTTTGGCTTATTTTAGGAATTGTTGTACATGCAGTTATCTTGTTAAATCACGAATTCTATTTAAAATACCCTTCTATGAAAATGTACCAAAAATGTAGGTTTTCTTCCATATGTTAAGAAGTTACCGTCTCCTGGAATGGTAAATTAGTACTGGTTAGAATACATTCCAGGAAAACTAGTAAAGTTTATATAACTGAAATATCGTGCAAAAATGGCGTTTAAAATCATGCACTGAAATCACTTTATTCCCATGTTTGATCGTATATATGTATGCGTATTATTGGAAACTGAACGACCAGCTTTCCATAACCGTCACTAGCTCGGTGCGCATGGATTTTGATGTGGACCAATGTACTACATTTTTCTATGGCATGCAATTGTTAAAGGGGCATACCCTACAACTTGGTGCATTTAGAATTAAGGCAAAATGATGATAAATAAGAAGCTTGTAAAGATAAAAAGCCGACGAAGAAAGTTTCAGCCAAAAATTCATCCAATTAAAAATAAAATCATAAAAATACATGTATGTATTTGTGACACTTACATTTAGTCATGGACATTTTTGTGTGGAAGTGATTTATTATTCATAGCTATGTTTTTTGCGGCTAGTACCTAAACTAGTCATTTTATGACCCATGTTCTTCCTGCAATTATCCATTAGGATTTTTATTATATTGTTTTACATATACATCTAGCACATGTTTACACTTTCACAGAATGTTTGTCAGTGGTAGGGTATACCCCTTTAAACTGTACGGTTCCCGTTCCATGCTGCAGTGCTAGTCTATGTAAGTTCAGTTTATATGAGTACTGTGAGTACTTTGATTATATTACAGCTTCTAGGTATAGGGGTAATGGTTATAGGCATCTTATTGAGAGAGGAAATCAATGAAGAATCGGATATACTGGACTTCCTGGATAAAGTAGACTTTGGTAGCATCACCTTAAAACAAATCATAGAGATTGTGTTTATTGCTGTTATAGTCATTGGTGTGTTTACCACGCTCACAGCTCTGTCTGGATGTATTGGTGCCATCTGTAAAGTCCGCGTGCTTCTCATCATTGTAAGTTTTTATAATTATTATAATACAGTCAAACAAGGTTATACTGAACTCGCATACAGTGAAGAATTTATAGCGAAGTTCTAATTTGTCCGGACACTCGATCCTTTTCTATTAAATATCATTTTTTGTACATAATTGGTATATAACAAGAGCTTGTTAACAATTTGGAACAATATTGGTACATATAAGAAATGGTGTTTATTAAATTAACGTTGGACTTCGTAAGGTAATGACAATGTCTACCCGGAGGTGTCGTTCATTATCCCTCACATGCATGCAGGAATACGTATGTATGTGAGAAGACGAACGACAACTCTGTGTAGAGATTGGGTTAGTGATAGTAAATACAGAAAATGACGCCATTAACGGCATTAATCACTATAACCGGGTTGTACAGTTCTGAAAATATCATTATCATGATTTCTGAGATTTTCAACTGAACTCCCTGACCTTTACTCTTGAAATGACAGAGTGACTTCTACAATCCTTTTGTCTACACAATCATTCTCCTTCATAAAAATTAATAATCTTAAAGGTCTGAAATCAGTATTAGTGGTAGGCCCTATAAGTGGTTGATAAAGGCATATTAACTTGATTGATTTATCATTTGTTTAATGCTTAGAAACCGTATAAATATGCAATGTACATCTACAATGTACAAGTATCTGTAATACTTCTAACTTTAACTATTGTATATCGAGGGCTCAGCGCAACACTATCGTAACTTGTTCTTATTTCAATATGAGTTACGACACTCTTGCTTTGAACCCTCGATATGCTCGTTGAATCATACGTTGTTCTAAACTGGTTCTCGTTGGCTCGTGTGTACAAAGCCTTTGGTGCACTGCAACTGGAACGGGAACCAGTTTAATTAACGTTGTTTATTCAGTTATGCGGTTAGATAATTACACTGTATATATATTTTGATATAATATTAAAATTCTGATTTAGATAAAATTGGATATTAAATAGAAAAGTTGGATACATTGTCAGCTGGATCTAATGATGTTCTTCATTATACAAATAGTATCGCCCAAAACCGGATGGATACATCATATACTTATTATTCAATCATGAAAAATAAGCATCCATCCTTCTTCAACATGCTGAAATGGTCGACCGTATATAAGAGTCATCCCTCATACACAATAGTGTACAAGCTAGGTTATAAACTATGATGGTATAACTATATAATGTAATTGTGTATTTATAAAATATACATTGTCTTATATTTCAGTACGTAATCATCCTGATTTTGTGTATTTTACTGGAACTCGCTATACTAGGATTCTGGGTGACAATCATGCAAGGGGTAGGTGCCAGCATATTACGTCCTCTTTACACGTAACATTTTATATACAACAAATTATGTACAGTGCAACCCCTCTGTAGCAACACCCTTTGGGGAGTAGCAAACATATGTTGTTGACGAGAAGTTGTTGATCTAGAGAGGTTTAATTAATTGTTAAATCGTGCAGTGGGAAAAAACATGCTGTTGTTATAGGGAGGTTGTTGCTCAAGAGAAGGCCGCTCTGGAGAGGTTGTACTATACACATTTTAAATCATAAATCAATGTATTTCTCAAGTGCAACTATACGTGTAAATACACGCCCCTTTAATTAATTTGTATACTTTTGAAGACTAAATGATTTAAATTCTAATTTAGAGCAATATATTAAAAATGAATTTTTACCCATGATATATAGTGTTATAGCGGTTACATACGGCTTCGTGTTCAACCATTGAATAGACAGACATGTAGGCGTATCCATAGATACTACACGTTTATAGAATTATGCACATTGTAAAGTCGACGAAAATACACCCCATCAATTTTGGTGACATATTTTGGTAAAAAGAAACCAGACGTAATATTTAGTAAATTATTATTATTATTGTATCTGATCACTAAAGCATGATAGTAAAGAATTTGTACTCAACTTATACTATTTTAATGTTCGTCTTTAAACCGTAAAATTACACCATTCATTGTCAATACGTGTTACAAGGTATAATTATATATCTCAACATCAACGTATAGTAAGGGCGGTTTCTATATATATATGACCCAGATAAAACAAATTTGGTCTCCTATGCTTCCCCCCAGTGTAATGATTAAGTAGTAGATGTCATGTATATATTTTCTTTATTTTCATATTTTGCTCTTGATTGTCATACACTGGTTTTTAAGGCTTTAATAAAAACCCTTTAACAACAACACCGTCTTGTTTGTTCAATTTGTTTTACAAGTTATCAAACTCCCGGGTTTCACAACACAACCACTTGCTGGCCATAATTTATATATATACTGTATCTAACGTCACATTCGTTGTTATTGTAATAATCTGATCAACAATTAATGTTTAAAAATGTACGCTGACCTACCGTAAATTTTCCCCAGCGACCATGGACTTATTGTTATAACCGAGCACATGCCGAACAGTAAATTTCATGTACATGTACCAACTTTCTCATTTTTGACCTTTCCACATGTTTTCAATAAATAAAAAAAAACATCCTGACTTACCTATCCAATTTTTTTACTGAGAATGTAACACAAACATACTTATAAATTATGACCCATAATTCCACAAAACATAATGTAGATGCCTTACTCATATATAAGACAATTGTTTCTTTAGTTTCCTTAGATTATTTACTTATTTCCGTCTCGTTTATATATATACATACAATGTATATATAAAATACATTATGTAACAAAACAAAATAAGTACAGCACCTTTCAATCTTGAATTATGAGAGACGCTTGACAATTATAACTTATCTGAATATCATAAAAGCACCATATCACTATATAACTACAATAAAAAGTATTACTAATCACTACTAATAGATAATATATACAAAGGTAAAACTAAGAGACTGTCGTATGTTGTAGCAAAACAATGCTAAATCATTTATTATTCAAAAAATTGAAATTTGTAAATGCCTAAATGGACACTAATTAATGCGCTAAAAAACAGTGTTAACAAATCATTTATCACACCAGAGGTCCATGTATCACATAGATTTTATTTGCATATGTTTGATACATTAACAACCATTTCAGACAAACAGTTGGTTAAAGGGAGAGTTCAATGACTTACTGGCTGATTACGCCGGACCAGCTTCAAAAGAAGTCATCTCAGTCGGTTGGAATCTCATATTTATATTGGTATGTTTTTATTTTCAATCTGACGTCTGTTGACATATACTTGCCATGCTGTTAAAGATATATACGTATGATCATGAATAATAACTTAATTATGGGAGTTTTTTCATGAATCGTTTTTCTGTCTTAAAAAATTGCTCATCGTATGTCCCGCTTTATATATGTTTAATGGTTCTTTTGGGACAGGTCATTTTTTGTATTTGAGAAGTCATACTGCAATGTATTTTTGATTAAGCAAGAGTCTGTTTGGCCATTTGAATAAAACCTAGTCATGATTTTGCTACGTCACGGTCTCTCACATTGATATCATGTATAAACTTGATGACCATGTCTATGAATTATGGCAGTGGAAACAGTTCCATGTAATATACAGTCTATCGATCAATTAGCTTTTCTTAGTTATGTGCCATATTAATGTGTTTTATCTCTGTATTCAATAGTTTAACTGTTGTGGTGTCGAGCCAGTGACGAACAGCAACAACGATTTCCAAACCCTTCCAGCTGATTGGTGGGCAACACGTGGCTCTGACGTCATACCGGCGTCATGCTGCGAAGACGTCACACGTGACAATTATCAGTCGTATACAAACCCGCAGTGTACACAAAGTCTACAGAATTACCACACATCTGTAAGTGACTTAAAAAAATCCTAACAACTGTCAAATAAGAAAGTACCATCATATATTTCTGGAATAACCACTCCAATTAGCTGCATAATCATTTTTATACGCCTGTTTGAAAAACGGGAACACCCATGGTTGGCGGGCGGCATCCACAGCTGTGTCCACTCTCTAATTCAGTTTTATTCGGATCCACACCAAACTTGATAAAATGTATATGGCCATGAGATCTCGTTCAAGTTCGATAACCATTCCAATTGGCTTCTGAGTTATGCCCCTTGATGCATTGAAATATTAATTTTGGCAGGCGTATTTATTTTACCTGGCAATCTTGTTGTCTACTAAAGTATGTCAGAGGGAGCTACTAATAAATAGTAGATTATTAACCAACGAATAATTTCTTAAGCATTTAAGTATAATGAAGTAGATTCACCTTTACTTTTACCATACACTACAACATACAGTCAAACTTGTGTTAGGGGCCACCTCTGAATAAAGGCCACCCTGTACATAAAGGCCATTCTTTTAGAAATTGAATTTTAAGAACAAAATGACCTACGTATAAAAGTTACCAGTCAATAACGGCCGCATTTTGTCTTCCCAAGTGTGCTCCTTTGTTTGCAGATTGACTCAGTGTACTAGTAAATATTTTATAGAAGAATACTTTAACATTGCAAACTGACATTGAAACCGCCATATAATTTACAGGGATGTTATGATGTTTTTCAAGCATTGTTCGAGAAATTAGGAGTGGCTGCAGTTTCTATTATAAGCATCATGGTATTAGTTGAGGTAAGTATATAATTTATTAAAGTAGTTATCTTCGAATAATCTTTCTTGTGTGATGTAGCAATCAAATATTTTGTTTATTGTACTAAAATACCAGAGGCGCCGCTGGAGCTGGAGAGGCAGCTAGGGGCGGCGATCGGCACTCCAATATTTCAGGGAAAAAAAGACATTTCAGCAAAATCCCATTCAAGACAGGGGGACACTCCCTCCCAAAACCAACCCCCTCTGCTGCCCCGATGTCAAATTGCTTCCGGCGCCCTTGATTAGTTAAATACTTAAGACGTCAAAAAGTGCTTGTTTCTGGTTACCTGACTTGTCCTAATTTTTTCCCACGACCCTTTGACTTTTTATTAGGTTCAAGGAAAAGAACATCCACTTCCTCATTTTTTAATCTTAATTTCCACACTATTTTCAAGAGTCAATTAAAAATAATCATCCTGTTTGTAAAGAGCATGTAACCAGAAACAAACATTATTCTTGGCCTTAATAAAAAAATACCACACAAATTTAATGAAATCCTAATATCTTGGGACTATACTTAAACTGACAGCCGGAACCACAACTTACTTATTCTTAGATGAAATTGCTGTTAATTATACAACAAGCACTTTACAAAATTTTCATGCAAGGTTGTCTAAAAACTCCTAAAATTTCTTGGCATTTTTATTTCAGGTTGTGGCGATTATATTTAGTATCGTAATTATATGCAGGGAAACAACGAAGAAGTCATCTCAGGTAGTCTGAGTTGAATTACATGTATACAAAAAATGTTATACTTGAGCCATACAGCGTATTAACTTACATACATAGATCCAATGAACACCTATGTATAAACATAATATATCTCTTTATTAAAGACAACAGATGCTATATATCTACAATAATACACATCATTTCAAGCTTTGAATTATGGTATTTATTTTATGAAAAATACTTTGTATTCATACATTTTGAATTTTCCAAATATATTCATTTTTAATAACCTTTGCAACTCAGAATATTAGTAGCTGTTTATATATTATAAAATATTTGTGACATCTCTGTTTGAGTTAGGCTCCATTAATTTTGTGTATGAAGCATTAAACTGCCTACTTGAATCCATTGGGGAGCCTAGAACACAATCGAGTTTCCGGATCTAAGTCTCTCAGAAGCTTGGTTCCCAGTCCACATATTACAACTACTCATGTCTTTAGGTATAACCAATACTCTTCCTTTCCTATTTCTGCTTCCCATTGGTGCACACACTTATTTTAGGACATTAAATTCCTCTGAATCTCCATATGTTAAGTACCAGCAAACAATGCTTGTAATATTTACAGGAAAACTGTTTACGTGCGCCCATTTTACAAGCAACTGACTATAATTATGTAAACATGTAACATACTTACTTTAACCATGCAGTGCTATTGAATGATGATGTCCAATGTTTATAGGATCAAATGAGTGTAATAGCTAACCATGTGTACTTTGACTATTATGTAACACTTACATGTAAACAAAAAGCTTGTCAAAGGTTTGGAATACTTTCTATACCAGTAATATATTTTTCATCATACTTTGTTTTAGATACTTTGATTGAACATTGACTGAATAAGTCGTACCATTCCAAGAGTAGTGCGGTTTTCTTAAACTGTCTAAGCTGAATAATTACACAGTCCCTAAATATGTTTAACTATAACTTCATACTGCAGTTGATAGTTTCCGTTTATTTGACACCAAGGGAATGTTCTGTTTTATTAAAAGTTAAAATACATTATATAGTACATTCAACAACCAGTATAATGACGATTATCATAAACCTTATGAAATTATCAAATTACCTGGAAGTTAAAAATGAATGCTTGCATATACAGCTTTGACAGGATAATAAAATCGTACAATATATACCTATGATAGATTAAATTTTATGTAAATATTTATACATTTGTAAAAAGACAACATATTTGACATTTCCAGTGTTTCTTTTTATTCAATCTGAGAATTATGAGACAACAGGTATTAAAACCATATTTTATATACTATATACACAAATGTGAAAGCACACACATGGTTAAATATTTAGGGACAATTGTATATGCTTTATCACCAAATTTATTGTAATCTGAGTAAATACTATACATCATGTCATGTCATTAGTCACTTAAATAATTAAAATTAGGTTATTTACAGTCCAATAAGATATAATAAACATATTTACTAGTGAGTGTTAGCATTCAGTTCTATACATGTACAACAGAATGAATAGACCATGATGTACTGGATATGATATACAATGGTTGTTGTACCACAGGCAATAAAAACAAAGCAATCATAATAACACTGTAATAAAAAATATTTAAACCCTCAATTCAACCCCAAAATGAACAAAATTTAGTCTGATCACAATTTTGTCTATCACAAGTCTGTGTTGTCCAAAGTTGTCCAAATAGTAATTGAAAATATAGCTCGCTGATTGCACGATAAAAAATTAACAGATATTAAGCCCCATTCTCTATTTAGATACATGTATATACATGAATGTACCATTACAATAAATATGAGTACTATATTAAAATATTGTGTCTATGCACAGAAATTAATCACAGTTATAATCAAGTAGATATATACATTCAGTTTAAAAATACACATTTTTGGTATCGAAAATTGATAAAGAATGCCATAAATAAATTATCACAAACTGACAAGTCATTTTTATATCACAAGCATGGTTTAATATTTGACGCAAAGAAATCACATATTTTGAGAAAAGCTGAGGCCAACAATAATGTCAATTTCATCATATGGATTCTTAATTTCTGGACGAAAGGGGTCCAGCCCTCAACTGATAGTCTATACATAATAAAACAGCCTCAATCAATGATTTTAACAATAAAATATGGTTTTAGCAAATATAATAAAATAACATGTAATTCTAGAATTTCTACACTTGGGGAATGTGATTACAATTAAAATATATACATATTTATAGTAATTGGTTTGTTCCTATGATCCTCCATTTTCCATGGTAACACAGACACATAAATGTCACTATTATCTGGTGTTTTTATTTTTATTTCTTGTTGTTTTTCTTACTTGATTTGGTGGACTTTGTTGTAAAGCTTCTTGGCTGAAACCATTTGCATAAATGCATACAATCAATAACAGTAATTCTTCAATAAATGTACGTAAAACCAGACTTCAAAATTTACTATATTTGTGGTATAAAAGGAATAAAAAAAAGCTCAATTTCTTTGTGTACAAGTATATAAACAGAACTCATGAAAATCAATTTTTAATTATGGTAATATTTCAAAATCAAACAAAACCTATTTGAATACATGTATTCAAATTGTAAATGAAATGTGCACAAATGTTGTTTTCACCATCTCATAGACAGACAGTTTCAAACATAATCTCAAAAAGAATTCAGAAAAAAATTCTAAAACAACAATAATCATGTCCAGATAAAGAAGTCCAGCTTACAGTAACATAAATAAATGCCTACAAATATATATTAGACTTTTTCTGAACAATAAATTATGCCTTTTTTTTGAGGTTACAATATTTATTAATTCTTATTGGCAAAGCCCACATAATTTACCTACCAAACAGTTATTTGTGGATCCAGAACACCATCAAGCATGTATGTATATACCCCTCGTTGACCATTCTGCCATCTCACCTGTAATATGTCAAGTTTCTTTTTGTATATGTAGAGATATTTCACTAAAGAATATACATGGAAAATATGCATTTATAACAGTATGATACTGGGTTAATATAGTATTTGTATAAACAAATTAGCTGTGATATTATCCAGCCTGATCAACTCAGTTAGTGGAGCATCTGACTTTGAAGCAGGAAGTCATAACCACAAGCCCCACATCGGGCACATTGTTTTCCTCCTATTACGCATAATAATCTTAGCAGGGACATTACATAATCTTCTCCATTAAAACTTAAAAGAGCAGTATTCTAGATTAGTGTACACTGACAGGTAAGTATTATTAAATAGCATCATTTAGCCTGATATATACAAGATGTATTACACATACGAGAGCCTTAGGAATGTCTCTATCCTCTAAAGTCAGACGTAACACAATTCCTCTCAAATTCTCATCTGAAACATCCTCAAAATCAGCCTTCCAATTCAATGCTACAAAGAACCCAAGTATTTTGTTTTAAAACAGATGAAGTACATACATGAACAATTTAATACATATTGATAATCAAAGTATACAAGAAAAATGTATAAGTGCATATTAAGAAGATTCTGGTATTCATAAATTCTGTATTTATCTGTTAAAAACTAGAATGTCATGAGTGATGCCAATGCTCAACTGTTCACCACCTAAGTGAGATCTTTCCACTTATACAGTTTCATGTTGCTACCTCTAATAGTTTCTGAGTTATGAGCTACATTAAAGTTTATGCATAACAATGCCTCAGTGATTACAATAGTCAATTTCTCAGGGCTCGACACTAACTTATTTTTCATGGTGGCCCAAAGGACCACCAGCTATTGAAACCTACTGGTCCAGCAGAATTTCAGGTGGTCCTTCCACATATATATATGTTATTTGTTTATTTACAAAAAAATATTGATACTCCTCCAAGAATTTTCAGTGGTCCATTGGACTATTCAAATTCCATGAGTTAATGGTCCTGCACAAAAACCACTGGTCTCAGACCAGCGGACCAGTGTTAGTGTCGAGCCCTGCTTCTTTTTTTGAAAACAGACATGCTAAAAACACTAAAATTTTGAAGTACATCTCTAAAAATTGAGTATTTATCATGAAATAGACAAACCTGACTTAACTATACAACCAACAGCTATAATTTCTCCTGGCGGTAAATATCTTGGTTCATCAACGAGTCTGACATGAAACTTGCCTCTATCACCATACATGTACACATCTATGGTTCCATTCAAATCCCAGTTCACAAAACATCCTTCAAGAATGTTAAACAAAACATACATACATTTGTATTTAAAACAAAATATACAATCCCGTCATAATATTATGCAATTTACCAGCATAATACACATGTAAAACACCATTTGATATATCTAAAACAACATGTACATGTATATGTGTCTAAAAACGTAATTATATACAGTGTACCGTAACTTCTGAAATCCGGACACCCATGGGGCTGGTCAAAATGTCTGGATTTTGGAAGTTTCCGGAATTCAGAAGTCTAAAAATATCTAAACGAGTACAGATGTTAAACACCAGAGTTTTTTTATTGTGAAAATAGGGACATCATTATACATGCATAATACAATATGGTGTTATTATTACTGAGACATGATGAAAAAATAAAGATTTATATGATTTATTAATCAAAATCTAATATTTTCTCGAAAGTACAACTGAATGCAATTTTACTTACAAGAACCAACCAGTCAAAATTGTTAATGAGTGTAAATATTTAGAAATATATTTTTTTAAAAGTGGTTCATTTTACAAATGTAAATTGACATATTGTGATTTTATCACATGTCAAAATAAACTAACACCACTGATTGGTAAACAATTGAAAGACGACACTTTCTGCACTGTCTGGATTTTGGAAGTAAATTTGCACTTACATAAACCAAAATATCGTCTGGAATTCAGAAGTTCCAAAATTCAGAAGTCTAATTTACATTGTAATAGAGGGAGAAATTTCAGGACCAGGAAAATCGTCCGGATTCCAGATGTTTCCAGATTTCAGAAGTTACACTGTTCATCCAAACAACAAATTAAAGCAGTCGAAAAGAAGGGAAAATGTCCTGAATGATGTTCAAAAAGATATTTATGTTTGGTTACGCATGACGTTTAAATGCTGGAGATATTACACAGACACCATGGGAAAACTAATAAAGATTATATATTTTATAAAAAAATTGTCTGGATAGTCATTGTGGGTGTGCCAGCCAACTTGGGTGACAGAACAATTATGGTTATTACAGGCAAGTTTGGGTCCATTGTGGGTGTGATAGTCAAGTTATAGTGAGGGAGCCCATCATGGGCGTGATAGTCACGATTGAGTGAGAGAGCCAATTGTGGGTGTGATAGTCAAGTTTGATTGAGAGAGCCCTTTGTGGGTGTGATAGTCATGTTTGAGTGAGAGAGCCAATTGTGGGTGTAAAAGTCAAGTTTGATTGAGAGAGCCCATTGTGGGTGTGATAGTCAAGTTTGAGTGAGAGAGCCCATTGTGGGTGTGATGGTCACGTTTGAGTGAGAGAGCCTATTGTGGGTGTGATAGTCAAGTTTGAGTGAGAGAGCCAATTGTGGGTGTGATAGTCAAGTTTGAGTGAGAGAGCCAATTGTGGGTGTGACAGTCACGTTTGAGTGAGAGAGCCAATTGTGGGTGTGACAGTCACGTTTGAGTGAGAGAGCCCATTGTGGGTGTGATAGTCAAGTTTGAGAGAGAGAGCCCATTGTGGGTGTGATAGTCAAGTTTGAGTGAGAGAGCCCATTTTGGGTGTGATAGTCACGTTTGAGTGAGAGAGCCCATTGTGGGTGTGATAGTCAAGTTTGAGTGAGAGAGCCCATTGTGGGCGTGATAGTCACGTTTGAGTGAGAGAGCCAATTGTGGGTGTGATAGTCAAGTTTGAGTGAGAGAGCCAATTGTGGGTGTGACAGTCATGTTTGAGTGAGAGAGCCAATTGTGGGTGTGACAGTCACGTTTGAGTGAGAGAGCCCATTGTGGGTGTGATAGTCAAGTTTGAGTGAGAGAGCCCATTTTGGGTGTGAAAGTCACGTTTGAGTGAGAGAGCCCATTGTGGGTGTGATAGTCAAGTTTGAGTGAGAGAGCCCATTTTGGGTGTGATAGTCACGTTTGAGTGAGAGAGACCATTGTGGGTGTGATAGTCAAGTTTGAGTGAGAGAGCCAATTGTGGGTGTGATAGTCAAGTTTGAGTGAGAGAGCCAATTGTGGGTGTGACAGTCAAGTTTGAGTGAGAGAGCCAATTGTGGGTGTGATAGTCAAGTTTGTGTGAGAGAGCCCATTGTGGGTGTGACAGTCACGTTTGAGTGAAAGAGCCAATTGTGGGTGTGATAGTCAAGTTTGAGTGAGAGAGCCCATTGTGGGTGTGATAGTCAAGTTTGAGTGAGAGAGCCAATTGTGGGTGTGACAGTCAAGTTTGAGTGAGAGAGCCCATTGTGGGTGTGATAGTCAAGTTTGAGTGAGAGAGCCCATTGTGGGTGTGATAGTCAAGTTTGAGTGAGAGAGCCCATTATGGGTGTGATAGTCAAGTTTGAGTGAGAGAGCCCATTGTGGGTGTGACAGTCAAGTTTGAGTGAGAGAGCCCATTGTGGGTGTGATTGTCAAGTTTGAGTGAGTGAGCCAATTGTGGGTGTGACAGTCACGTTTGAGTCAGAGAGCCCTATGTGGGTGTGATAGTCAAGTTTGAGTTAGAGAGCCAATTGTGGGTGTGATAGTCAAATTTGAGTGAGAGAGCCCATTGTGGGTGTGATAGTCAAGTTTGAGTGAGAGAGCCCATTGTGGGTGTGATAGTCAAGTTTGAGTGAGAGAGCCCATTGTGGGTGTGACAGTCAAATTTGAGTGAGAGAGCCCATTGTGGGTGTGATAGTCACGTTTGAGTGAGAGAGCCCATTGTGGGTGTGATAGTCAAGTTTGAGTGAGAGAGCCAATTGTGGGTGTGATAGTCAAGTTTGAGTGAGAGAGCCCATTGTGGGTGTGATAGTCAAGTTTGAGTGAGAGAGCCAATTGTGGGTGTGACAGTCACGTTTGAGAGACAGATTTCATTTTGGATGAGAGAATCTTTTTTGCTTGTGATACTAAAGTATGGGTGGGAGAACCAATTTTGGATGAGAAAACCTTGGGTGTGATAACCAAGTTTGGTAGGGATACCACATTGTGGGTATGAAAGCCAAGTTCAATTTGGAAAGATAAATGTGAATGAGGTTCATTAGTATCATTTAATGTAAATGACTTAACACATTTGTAACTTACCACCTTTGACATGCCCCACCACGGTACCTGGCCCTCCTGAATCTTGATCATTATATTCCCAGTCTGTTCCACGTCTAACACGGGAACCAATCACAGGTAAATTACTATCATCCTCTTCATGGTAGGTATTATTTTCTTTTTTATCCATCTTCAATTTAACTCCCTCCAATTCTTTCTGTCAATATCATTGGATTAAATATAGACCTGACTCTATTGAGGACTCAGAAATAAAAGAAGATGCAGCATACAATAAATGTGAATGCTCCCAATGGCATGTTTGACAAAAGGTAAAATCTACTTAACTCGGACGGACATATTGACAGACAAGGCAATCAATGTATGGCCCTGATGCATAAAAATTATTTTGGAATCTCACGAGTCAGGAGGAACAACACTGTTCATCAACAAAATATAGTATGAATGTTAACTTCATCAAAACATCAATACTAACAATGTTATTGTACAGATAACTAAAAGCATATACACTGTACAGTCAAATCTATGATACAGGTGAAGCAGGCATTCATATCCCTACTCTTTTCTAATAATTTTCTTGCTTCTTTAAAGGGGCATGCCCTGGAACTGAAGTGACTCGAATAGCAATCAAATTGTTATTGTTTCAATGCCTAAATCAATTAATGAAAGTCATGTAAAATATCTATGAAATATCCTGCTAGTTTACTCAATGTACACATTTCAAGATTTACCAAACCTGCCGATTTCATTTTCATTTTCAAAACTTGGCCCTTTCGGGATCTGTCAAAACCGAAAACATCGTGAAAAAAAACGTCAGCAAGCTGTGAAATGGTAAGTATTGCACATGTTACATCATTTATGTGTCATAAAGTTTATCTGTCGATCAATTATAGGTAAATATCCTTGTTTTGCAGCTTTGAAAGACAACGCGCACGCTCAGTAACTCTCAGACGAATCGGAAATGTCGTTGTCGTCAATAAAAGGCTTACAACCTTTTATTTAAATCGACATACAAATACCGACGCGCACGTTATATAAAGTCATTTTGGAACGCACATTCTTCTTTGACTTTTCGGTAATAATTGGTTTTACACGTGATACACTCATTTTTGGTGTATGAAACCCAAGTTCCTGGGCATGCCCCTTTAATGTGTCCAGTGTAAAGCACCGATACATGCTTGCCCTTTTTCTTGTGATTTTTTAGTTACAGAATTTGGCTCGGTAGTTGGGATGGGAATGGGAATCGAAGCCACAACCTTTTGATTAGTAGTCCAGCACATTATCACACAACCACCAATCTACCACCAAGTAAATATAACACACTAAATATCTAAGCTCAAGGCTATCTTTTGTAAACTCTTGTTAAAGGAGTATTCCAGAATCATTCCTATGAAGTTCGATTGAAACCGTAAAATCTAGGAACAGGACCATCCAAAATTCATCCTAATGATGTATGTTTGTTTTTCTGAGTTTTATGCCCCATTTCAACAGTCAGAGTCATATAAGGCAGACAGTTCACCTAACCATCATTCCTGGGAAGAACCAGTACTAGACTCCCATCCTCCGTAAGCAACTGCCTATTTTCTTACATAAAGAGACATGGTCTGTAGTTCTATCAGTGAGACAGTGACTATAGCTACTCGACCATGGTGGCGAATCTTTCATTCTTAAGAAGTTTGAATGAAACATTGTGTGCAGAATGATGAGCTACCGGTAAATGTCAGCTGATTAATACCCAGATGATGTAAATTGTCAACTTGATCAATCAGAAGATTCTATAATGAACAAAACAATGAACCATCTGAGTGTATTTGGATGGGAATAGGTAATGAACTACAGTACATGTAAATTTGCTTGAAGTAAACTAGCAGTACATTACACCGATACCATACATACCCTGTCTGCTTCACTCAATGGTTCACCGTCAGTTAAAATAGGACAGCCAACTGATAAACTTAATGGTAAAGTGGTGTACTGGAACAGAGAATGGCAAGTATATAGTAGCAGAGTACTAGGATGTTGGATCCTGTCTAACAGTACTAGTATATCACAGAAAGCATGCAAAAACCAGTAGTTTTATCCAAAAGCTTAAAATTATTTGACTCAAATGAAAAATATCAATTTATAGAATGCTATTTTTTCATTATTGAATCATTATAATCAGTTTGAAGATTAATTTTTGTACAAAGCGTAAGGGTAAAATTTAAATAAAATATTACCATTAGATAGAACTTCCTTGAAAATTGGTGACCATCTTTGTAGTCCAACATTTTACTACCATGGGCATGTGTAGATATTAATCTATTCAGAAATTCCTGCAAGATAAAAAATAACGATAAGTGTTTGTGAAAAATGCCCCCTAAAGGCTAACTGGATAGTAACACCTCAACTTTTGACCTATTGAACATAGGTCACTGTGTTCTTGACCTTTGACATACTGATCTCAAAGTCAATAGGGGTCATCTACATATGATGACCAATCTCAAAAACCAAATATGAAGAGCCTAGGCCAAATTGTTCTCCAGTTATTGGTCGGACAATGTTTGTTACAGATGGATGGACCAACCACTGATTCCTGGTGACTGTTAAGACCAGGTTAGACAGTAAAAAATCAGCCACTGATTAAAATGATCAAATTGCTAGGGCAGGGAAAACTAGAACTGCCACAGAGTGACTTAAAAAAAAAACACATATCGCCTTGTCACAGATGTATGGCTTCTAGTTGTACAAAATCTGCGGATAATCCGTGTGAATGCTTGTTATGATAATGATGGTGATCAGCTAATTTAAAATCCCACAATAGATAACTGAAAGACAAGCTAATTTATGGCCATTTTTTACCTTTGACCTCCAAGTGTGACCTTGACCTTGGAGATATAGACGTAATTCTTTCGGATGACACACCGTCTCATGATGGTGAATGAATGTACCAAGCAATTAAAATCTCACAATGAATGACATAGCTATGGCCCGTACAAGCTCATTTTTTACCTTTGACCTCCAAGTGTGACCTTGACCTTGTAGATATTGACGTAATTCTTTCGCATGACACACCGTCTCATGATGATGAACAAATGTACCAAGCAATTAAAAAATCTCACTATGAATGACATAGTTATGGCCCATACAAGTTCATTTTTTATCTTTGACCTCCAAGTGTGACCTTGAACTTGGAGATATTGACGTAATTCTTTCGCATGACACACCGTCCCATAACAAATGTACCAAGTAATAAAAAAATCCTTCAATCCATAGAGAAGATAAAGTGTGGACAAGTTTCGGGACAGACTGACCGACGGAAAAAGTGACTCCTTTATAGCCCCCCCTAACAATGGTAGTGGGCGTATAAAAACTTACATCTTCTATTTGAGGGGCTAGCACATGGAAGGGATGATGTATTATAGATATGCATGATAAATATGTTGGTGATCTATGTTGCCATTTGAGTTGTTGCAACACCATTTTACATCATCTGCTCAGTGTGCTAGGCAGATACCATATAAATTTACATTATGGCCAGACTTTCACCAAATAGAGGAAACCCTACATAAATTGTACTGACTGCTATCTTGACAACTAGCTAATTATATAATAAGATTGTTTTACAGTGCTGGTGAACTGGACTTGTTCCCTATTTAAGAGCAACAAGTATCACATCTGTTTATGTTTATCTCTTGTGTAACATATGACAGCTATAATCATATCAGGGCGGCCACAGAGAGAGGAAGAGAAGATACAGGAGAACTGGGTATTTGTATCCCTAATCTTGTTTTGAATAGTTTAACTGGTTTTTTATTGTGTCTGTTGCAGAGCACCAATACACGCCTCACCCATTTCCTGTGATTTTCTGAACATGGTACCGGGCTCAGCAGTGAGGATAGGAAAACTTATATTGGTAGACCAGTGTATTACCAGTAGACCACAGATGCATCCCTGTATCACATCTCTGTGTAATAACTGACTATATTTATGTACATTGTAACAAAGTGAACATCCTACCATATCAGCATTTCCAACAGGTACCACATAAAACTCATACTCATCCCCATTCAGTGCCTCAATTGTTTTTATCATCTGTTCTTGACCCTTAAATAGACCAGTCACATAATAAATACAATATCATATTGCAAAGATTTAATTGGTAAGCACTTATATCTCTTATATACTGACAAGAAATGGATTCTCAGAAACAACTGTACCAAACAATCCTACTGTCCATAAAATACCACCGACCCTAAACCACCCACCACAAAAAGGTTCCGATTTGTCATTTACATAATCCTGGTTGCTACATTTATGCTAACAGATAGATCTAATCAACATTAAGACAGCTTGAAGTAGATTTAGTAACACATTACTCCGTGAGATTGTGCGAAGTGCATGGACCTTGTGGATTCATAAGTGCATGGACCTTGTGGAATCATAAGTGCATGGACCTTGTGGATTCATAAGTGCATGGACCTTGTGGAATCATAAGTGCATGGACCATGTGGATTCATAAGTGCATGGACCATGTGGATTCATAAGTGCATGGACCTTGTGGATTCATAAGTGCATGGACCTTGTGGAATCATAAGTGCATGGACCTTGTGGATTCATAAGTGCATGGACCTTGTGGAATCATAAGTGCATGGACCATGTGGATTCATAAGTGCATGGACCTTGTGGATTCATAAGTGCATGGACCTTGTGGAATCATAAGTGCATGGACCTTGTGGAATCATAAGTGCATGGACCATGTGGATTCATAAGTGCATGGACCTTGTGGATTCATAAGTGCATGGACCTTGTGGATTCATAAGTGCATGGACCTTGTGGATTCATAAGTGCATGGACCATGTGGATTCATAAGTGCATGGACCATGTGGATTCATAAGTGCATGGACCTTGTGGATTCATAAGTGCATGGACCTTGTGGATTCATAAGTGCATGGACCTTGTGGAATCATAAGTGCATGGACCTTGTGGAATCATAAGTGCATGGACCATGTGGATTCATAAGTGCATGGACCATGTGGATTCATAAGTGCATGGACCATGTGGATTCATAAGTGCATGGACCTTGTGGATTCATAAGTGCATGGACCTTGTGGATTCATAAGTGCATGGACCATGTGGATTCATAAGTGCATGGACCTTGTGGATTCATAAGTGCATGGACCTTGTGGATTCATAAGTGCATGGACCATGTGGATTCATAAGTGCATGGACCTTGTGGATTCATAAGTGCATGGACCTTGTGGATTCATAAGTGCATGGACCATGTGGATTCATAAGTGCATGGACCTTGTGGATTCATAAGTGCATGGACCTTGTGGATTCATAAGTGCATGGACCTTGTGGATTCATAAGTGCATGGACCATGTGGATTCATAAGTGCATGGACCATGTGGATTCATAAGTGCATGGACCTTGTGGATTCATAAGTTCATGGACCTTGTGGATTCATAAGTGCATGGACCATGTGGATTCATAAGTGCATGGACCTTGTGGATTCATAAGTGCATGGACCTTGTGGATTCATAAGTGCATGGACCTTGTGGATTCATAAGTGCATGGACCTTGTGGATTCATAAGTGCATGGACCTTGTGGATTCATAAGTGCATGGACCTTGTGGATTCATAAGTGCATAAAACTGTACCAAAACTTTCCATCACAGCACAAAACAAATTACAGAAGAAAAAGAAATTAGACCTACAGGTTTAGTCCTTGCACTGACTTGTTCATCCAGACCAGCAAACATGGTCGGTTGTGTCGGATAACCATCTGTGAGAAGTACAACTTTGCTTAGCTGAGGTAGTTCATTTATTTGAACAATTTGTTCTGGAAATGAGTTAGATAAAATAAATCACATAATCAGTCATTTTTTATTAGTATCAATTATTAAACAAGAGGGCCAAGATGGCCCTATATCGCTCACATGACAATCACTGTTCACTCATTAAAACATTGTTTTGAACCGGTGACCTAGTTTTTGACCCCAGACCACCTATGTTCGAATTTGTCTTACATATCATTAAGACAAACAGTCTGACTAGGTTTGGTGAAGATACGATCAAAATTTGACATCTACAGTGTTAATAAGGTTTTCCTAAGATTTGACCTTGTGACCTGTTTTTTTACCCTAGGTGACCCATATTTGAACTTGTCCTTAATATCATTAAGACTAACAATCTGACAAGGTTTGGCCAAGATCCAATCAAAACCATGACATTAAGAGCTTTTACAAGATTTTTACCTAAGATTTGACCTTGTGACCCAGTTTTTGACCCCGGCTGACCCATCTTCATCCTTGACCCACATATCATTGAGGCAAACATTTTGACAAGGTTTGGTGAAGATCCAATTAAAACTGTGACATCTACAGTGTTAACAAAGTTTTCCTAAGATTTGACCTGGTGACCTAGTTATTGACCCCAGATGACCCATATTTATACTTGACCATTATATCATTAAAACAAACTATTTGACAAAGTTTGGTGAAGATCCAATAATAACTGTGAAATCTACAGTGTTAACATGGTTTTTCATAAGATTTGACCTAGCGACATAGTTTTTGACCCAAGATGACCCATGTTCGAACTCGTCCAAGATATTATGAAGACAAACATTCTGACAAGGTTTCATGATCATCCAATCAAAACAGTGACTTCTAGAGTGTTCACAAGGTTTTCCCTTATTTGGCCCTGGTGACCTAGTTTTTGACCCCAAATGGCCCAATATCGAACTCGTCCGAGATTTTGTTGATATTAATGTTCTGACCCAGTTTTGCTAAAATTGAGCCAAAAATGTGGCCCCTAGTGTGGTCACAACATAAAGTTTGACGACGCACGACGCACACTGCACGACGCCGGACGCCGGACGGAGAGTGATCCTAATAGCTCACTTTGTGACATGTGAGCTAAAAATTAACTTCCATTTTAATTGATTTAAGACATTAACCACTGTATATAGATGGATGTAATTACATGTTTAAAACGTAATTAATGCAACAAAATGGTATAAATATATGCATGTGTCTGTGTAAAAGATAAAAAGAACAAACGATCAGCAGCCCCGACAGCGACATGTGCCATCTGTATTCCACCATACATCGGTGAAGGTCCACCTAACCTTAAACCACCTGAAAAATACAAAAACAACAACATACTGTTTTATATAATATATAATACAGTCAAACTTGTGATAGTGGCCACCTCCAAATAAAGGCCACCTGTCAATAAAGGCCTTATTGTGTCTTTCCCATGGGTGGCTTACGTTCACAGGTTTGACTGAAGGCAAGCATCATAATTATCAACACATGATTTATCAAACATCATCATGACCTTTAACCTTACTTCAGAATTTTGCCCGAAATCTAACCTTATCATTCAATCATAATACAGTACAACCTCTCCAAAGCAAAACCCTTTATGGTAGCACAGTACTGATGTTGTTGAGAGAATACATGGATAGTTAAATCATACAGTGTGAAAAAATCATGACGTTGTTGCTCAAGAGAAGGCTGCTCTGGAGAGGTTGTACTGTATATGAAAGCTAACACATACAGAGAGTACAAAGAACACATACAGTACTGCCCCACCCCCTACAATATCACTTATCTTTCATCAAGTATTGACTCCAAAATTCATTTCAACTTACAATTGGAAAAGAATACCAATATTTCTGTATGGGCCATCTAATAATGATATTCATATATTTGTACTCTGAATAATTGAATACACAGAAATTACAGATTAAAAACAATATGTAATTGTAGTAGTATTATATGTATGTATGATATTGGTATAAATAAATTGGCTGTGTTGGTACAGCATCTGACTTGCAAGCAGCAGGTCGCTGGTTTGAGCCCTGCATTTGGCACTTTCTTTTCCTCCTCCAAATACATAACACTGTCACCAACACAAATAAGCTAAAATATCTTCCTCTATAACACTGGTAACCATGGTGACATAATTTTATCATTTTTATAAAAAAATTGTATTCATTTGATTAAACATTCACAGAAAATTGGGCTGACATTGGTTTGCCGAATGAAAACTGTTTGAAAAAAGATTACAAAGAGTGTGGCAAAAGACCAATGTTTCTTCTTTTATCTGAATATATAACTATCATGTGACATTTGTAATGGGAGATAATTTGGTATAGGGAGAAAATTGTGTAACTCTTATCTTACTGAAACATTTTCTCAGATTATCGAAGTTGTTTGTCAATCTTATCTGAACTTTTGTCTCATGTCCGAATGTAACCAAGGCAACATGTTCCTGATTCATCTCCATCTTAGCTGCATAATGTTCTATACCTTCAAATATAATCACATACAATGTAAGCGGATTAATTTCATATAGAGAAAGAGCAAAAAAATCGGGACCCAAAGAAACAGTTTGACATAACCGAAATTTTGATATAAGCGAGTTTGACATAACGAGATTCAACTGTAGATATATTGTAAACTGTGATATAAACGGAACAACAAAATAAGAGTGAGGCATAATCTGTTTAACAATCATGTACTAATGGTTGCTCATCTGCAGAGATTTGTACTTAAGAACAAGAAGCTTTGTGCAGATTCCTATAGTAAAAAGATCACCTACTGGTTGAGAAAAAAGTATTGACACAGGATTCTCAATAAGAGCAGGCTGCAGGCCAATTTAGGCGCTTAGAAATGTGTTTTGGCCGGTTAGGAATCTCAAAAGTTTATAGAATATTGCTAGACAATGCTCGGATCCCACCTAGCAGGCCTGTTAGTCTAGCTTTTGGGCCTGTTGGCCACAAACTTATTGAGAACCCTGCTGACAGAATTTTCATAGAGTTTACACTGGAGAGAATTATGATAGTCAACACATTTTAAAGAAGGGCATAATTCAAATAGTAAAAATTTGATATCTTATTAATACTACAATTATGATATAAATCAAAATCAAAATAAGTAAGAACTGTCAAGTAAACAATGTCATTGTCTGCTTAGAATTCCATCAATAATTTGTTAAACCAAGCCATATTCTTTTTTCGCACAATAAATAAATAGTGTGCATGAGGAACTCGCAAAGATGAATCAATACAAGTTTCTTTTATTGAAAATAGGGAGGCATCAAAATCATTGAGAATTTTTCAAAAATGGAAAGTACATACCAGATATATAGTCATTGACAAACTGTTTGACTTGTTCCCAGTGTGGTATCATACTTTCAGATATGTCTAGAAGTAAAACTGTATGAACACCACCAAGTTGTAGTAAACCAGAGTCCCAAGCTGAAAGTGTAAAAATATAGCAACAATAACATCATGGTCAACTTTTTGTAACTCAACATTTATTTTGTTTCTTTATTTTGTGGATTAATGTTTGTTTGTACACAGTAACAGGGTTATCAACCAGACTTAGCTACAAAGAAACAAGTTTGAGCAAATTAGAAATCTCAAAGTTTTAACAATATTGCTCGAAAAAGCCTGAACCCCCCTCTAGCAGGCTTGTTAGTCTAACTTTTGGATTGTTGGCCACAAACTTATTGAGAACCCTGCAGAAAGGTGTAACAGAACAGTAAAATAGATAGTACATACAGGTCACGGCACCAATAAGTCCTGTCACATGGTTTATAAAATATATACCAGACAACAAAGTTAATGTACAAGTCTATATTCCTTCAAAGTAACACCCTGTGTGTTCTATGTTTGACTTCAATCTTTATGGCAACATGCGAATTCTGGTTGCTTAGCAGCAATCGTTGATGCATCCTACGCCTGCGGTAACAGCACCAAGTAGTTCTTCTTAGTCATAGTACCTACCACCACGTTACGGTTCTGTCAGTTTTGTAAACAGATCAAAGTCTAGGGTGCTTAGATCTTGTGAATAGACAGGGTTTGGCAGTACCTCCCAGCTCATCTCTCTCAGTAGTGACGCACAAATGTTGCCTGATAGCACGCAGCGTTATAAGCGGACGAACGAACATTTAAAACGCAAAATAAGCAGACGTTCCTAAAGATACTCTGGTTGCTCTCTAAGCTACCTCAGGCTTGAGGTATTTTAATAAAAAGTCTATGTTATTACATTATTCAAAGTCTGACCATTTGGAACAAAATGCACAAGAATTATACCATTGCAATCATATGGATAAATCATTCACATTTTAGAATTCCCTAGCTTTCCCCCAGTTTTGCCGATACTGAGGTATTCATTTTTGGTATTGTTTCTATCTGCATTAAACAAGAGGGCCAAGATGGCCCTATATCGCTCACATGACAATCACTGTTCACTCATTAAAACATTGTTTTGAACCGGTGACCTAGTTTTTGACCCCAGACGACCTATGTTCGAATTTGTCTTACATATCATTAAGACAAACAGTCTGACTAGGTTTGGTGAAGATATTATCAAAATTTGACATCTACAGTGTTAATAAGGTTTTCCTAAGATTTGACCTTGTGACCTGGTTTTTGACCCTAGGTGACCCATATTTGAACTTGTCCTTAATATCATTAAGACAAACAATCTGACAAGATTTTTACCTAAGATTTGACCTTGTGACCCAGTTTTTGAACCCGGCTGACCCATGTTCATCCTTCACCCACATATCATTGAGGCAAACATTTTGACAAGGTTTGGTGAAGATCCAATTAAAACTGTGACATCTACAGTGTTAACAAAGTTTTCCTAAGATTTGACCTGGTGACCTAGTTATTGACCCCAGATGACCCATATTTATACTTGACTGTTATATCATTAAAACAAACGATTTGACAAAGTTTGGTGAAGATCCAATAATAACTGTGAAATCTACAGTGTTAACATGGTTTTTCATAAGATTTGACCTAGCGACCTAGTTTTTGACCCAAGATGACCCATGTTCGAACTCGTCCAAGATATTATGAACACAAACATTCTGACAAGGTTTCATGATCATCCAATCAAAACAGTGACTTCTAGAGTGTTCACAAGGTTTTCCAGCAATTTGCCCTAGTGACCTAATTTTACTACAGAAATGACCCATTATCAAACTTGACCTACATATTATTAAAATAAACATTCTGACAAAGTTTCATGAAGATCCAGTCAAAACAGTGATTTCTAAAGTGTTCACAAGGTTTTCCCTTATTTGGCCCTGGTGACCTAGTTTTTGACCCCAAATGGCCCAATATCGAACTCGTCCGAGATTTTGTTGATATTAACGTTCTGACCCAGTTTTGCTAAAATTGGGCTAAAAATGTGGCCCCTAGTGTGGTCACAACATAAAGTTTGACGACGCACGACGCAGGCGAGTGATCCTAATAGCTCACTTTGTCACTTTGTGACATGTGAGCTAAAAACGAGACCCACTTACAAACTGACCTATAACTAAGAACAATATATAACTCCACAAACTTCTTGCAACACATGGCAGGTTTACCTCTTAAATTTTCATTTTTTGATATGCAGTTTTTGATCCTCTTTCGCAATCATGGCTGCAGCGTACGACATCACATGCATTATGATGGCTTCACAAAATGATGTATCGCACATGTGCTGTCCAAGATAATGTTTTTGAATTTGAATTTTAAAGTTTAATTTAAAGTTTCAGATTGATTGCTTTCGTATTTAAAAAGTTAAAAGCCATGTGACAGGACTTATTGACTGACCCTCATATGATGTGGTAGATGCATTTTTGACATGTGACATTAAATCCTGGGAATCCTGTTCACTTTTTTCTTAACAGAATCATGAAAACAAATTATTTAAAGACTCATGCCATTCCTTTACCATTTGTAATTATTATGAGATTAACAGATGTATCCAGTCAACAGATGTGCTAGGAACCTTAACAGAAGATGGAATAAGTTCAACACTGTACTAAAATCATTCTACATTGCCATGTACCATACATGTTCATTGTTAGTGCATAACACAATTGTGAGCCATCTTGACATTGTTCAGTTATGGTTCGATTCCCGGTCACGGCAGCTAGGTCATACCATTCCATGTAAATTTGACAACAATGTCGATTTTACTCCACATTGGGAGCTGTTTCCGGTTCCTAGCAGAAGGGTAAGTTTAGAATACCATCAAGATGAATCGTCCCCCGTACATACTAACTGATAGATTGTTGAAAAATTGTGTTCAACCGAAATAATGGTCTGAATATTGATCTGGTGCATCAAATACAAAGATTACCTCCTTGGAGTTCAACAGCAGCAAGGTGTTCCCATTCTGCCACACTATCATAGCACTGTATTTCTGTCTGGGTCAGAACTGTAACGAATAACACACATTTCATATCTCTATAATCAACAAAAAGAAACATGATGAAAATGCTCAAAATTCTTCTTTAAATTGTGGAAGAATTCTGACTGAATTTTTATCTAGAACTGAACAAGAGCGTCGCGAGTGGTGCCAATGCTCATCTGTTCACCGCCTCAGTGAGATCTATCCACTTATAAAGTTTCATGTTGGTACATCCTATAGTTTCAGAGTTATAAGCTACATTAATGTTTTTGTATGATGCAGACGCTAACGCAGAAGATGCAGTGATCACAATAGCTTGACTTTTTCTTTGAAACCAGATGAGCTAAAAATGAACAAGAATTATTTTAAACCCAATCTGCCATGTTGTAAATTACTGAAGATCTTTCCATGGAAGTCCTGAAAGTACACTAGGAGTTACTTTTCTTTATCTGATAAAACAAAGTTGCCAACAATGCATATTATTAAGCATTTTTCTTCATCATTTACACATAAACATGATGGTCTTCATTTCATAATATCATGAATATGACTAACATGTAGGGTTGGATACCGTTAAGAATGAAATGATACGATACTACTCCGATACTAATGAAGCAATATGGTATTTTTACCTATACTGTGCCACAGCCCATCATATTCTGGAGTCGAACAATAAGGTAAGTATAAATAATGGGAACACTTGATATTAATTAACAATGTCGTCAGTGCATGATAATGATATTTATAGGCATTTATAACAGTAAATACACACAATTTAAAGTCTTGAATTACAAAAAATGTAATGACTACAAATATATAGTTACTGACAACTATAACTACATTGGCTAGCTGAAAAAATGGTTCATGCATCTTGAACAGAAAATTCAATAACAGTATAATAGATCAATTTTAATAGGAAATACTAATAACTGTACATGTACTATTTGAAAGGGTATAATACCAGAACTTTTTTAAGTGATTCTCGATACAGTAACCGGTATCTGGTACCGGTATCCAACCCTACTAACAAGAGTGTAAATACAATGTACCTGTAGGTGTCGCTGTTGATGTAGAGATAGTATCATGCTTAGGTATTTCAGTAATGCTTGAATTCAAGTCTTTTAATTGCCTAAAATTGTTTGAAGATATATACAGGTAATGTTAGTCCAATATAAAATATGTAACACTGAATAGTATCCGTGGTACATTTAAGCAGTATATAACTAGAGACACACAGAAAAGCCACACATCCCTGTGTAACTAGATCCTTTAACTTCACATGGAACTGAATGTCTTTTAACACAAATAGTAAACAATAAAAAAAATTTACAAATATTCATCATAACAAAGTCATAGTGATTATCATAATAAACTCGAGTACAGTATACAAACATTTATAATTGATATTGTGCTATTTTATTAAACTGTCAAAGCTGCATAATTTCATGTCAATGCTTGCTGTTATTTTCAGCTTTAAGGTGAGGTTGAATTTCTTTCGTATGTTTTTATGATAATGTTTGTTATAACGGTTGTTGAATGTACATGAATTCAACGACGCCCTACAGAATAGTAAATAAACATTCGGAATGGAACATTCCCTAATGGTGAAATAAACGATAACTATCGACTGTGGTTACAAGTATAGGATAGATCACGAGTAACTGTTGTCTATGAAATTTAGAGGCGAGCGCAGCGAGTCGTAAATTTCATAGTCAACAGTAACGAGAGATCTATCTGACTTAGACCACAGGTAATACTGAATGTTTTTACAATGGCTAACTGTGATCTACTGTGTTTTAGAAAACATTTTTTCTGTCCTGTGATTGGTCAGTTGGAGTCAACTGTGATCTAAAGCTAAAAATGATCACTTTCAGCAACCGTGTAATTATTCAGCTTTGACAGGTTAATGAAATTGCACTATACCAAATCGATACTAATCGAAAGTCCAAGTTTTTCTTATCTATAAGTACAGGTAAATGAACCATTGAAAATTCTCCTCCTACTAGTTAAGTTTGCATTTTTCATTATTTTTATCTATGTTTCCTTTTTTTTTGTTATTTTGATTTAAATAATATCATATACTATGGCTTTTAAATATGAATTCTTACCTCTGGTGATTTCTTCCATGCTTAGCTCGCAATATTTTACGAAATGTTCTTTCAGTTCGTCCTCCAGTAGCACCAAGAAGTATATCATTCAGACCAACAGTTTGCACACCTTCATTGTTGTCTGTTTTATTACTATCACCTTCAGGTTCTTCTGTCTCAACTGTCACATTTGATTGATGTAGAAGTTTCTGTGTTACTTTCTCATTAAATTTTACTGACTTCTTCTTCTGAGCCTGATCACCATTAGTAGAACTAGTTTCTATACCATCTGTATCACTAGCGGAGTTCAAATCTTGGTCGGATAATGCACCTTCCAGTTTCCTGCTATCAGCTATAGCTCCATTGCCATCTTCATTAACACTTTGAGTTTGTTTTGTGTCTATCTTAACATAATCCCCAGCTCTATCCTCACTCTCTGCTTCATTTGGAGTGTCTACATTTTGGTCTGACATTTTATCTACTTGAGTATCACATACAACTGATTCATCCTTGGTTTTTGAAGTAACACAGAATGCTTCCTTCATGGAAGCTTCAATATGCACAGTTCTATCACATTCAATACCTGTAGATATTCCAGACCTGTTTAGACTTAAGGCATCAGTTTTTACAGATTGTTTTAGAATGTTCAAATGACTCCTTAAACTCTTCACCTCTTCTAATGATGATGAGATTAGCTGGTCCATGTGTTTATCTTCCTCTTGTAATGTACATATTCTAGAATGCAGATCTTCAATTTCTAGAAGAAAATAAAAGAACAAAACATGGTAAGATGATCATGGTAAAAATAGATATAAACTGACTCAAAAGTTTGTAGACGGAAGGGGAGTTTAGGTAAGGCCTAAAAATTGTTTGTTTATGGTTACGTGCTCATTAAAAATAGGGTAGGTAGATCGGAGCTTTTTGGCCCTTGAAGGTGTGTAGAAAGATAAAAAAGTGGATTTTTCTTTCCTCAAGCCAGATAAAAAGTCTAATGCTGTGGGAAAGTTAGGATCGGTCGGGACCAGAAACAAATATTTTTTTTGCCTATTCAAAAATACAATTTTAAGTTCTAGTATTAAAGTCAGGTGATTACACCATAGTACTACAAGTCAAATGGTTATAATACATAGTTATGAACTTAGTAAGAAATTTTACTATTGGATATTATATATTATGTACTTTTACATTGACTTTGATTCATGAATACAAATGAAAAACTTTAGTTGCAATTTATACATACATTATTAAGATATGAGAGCATATAATGCAACCATATGACTATTACTTTAAGCTATTAAATCATTTTATAAGAAAACAAGACATAGAATCCTTTACCTGTGAGGGAATCATATAACATGTCAGTACTGAAATAGAAATATCATGCATAATTAACTTCAACAAACTATGGTTATAAGTTTGGCCCTTTTGATGTCTAATATCACATAAAGAAAATTTTAGGATATACAGCACCACTCATGCAATCACAATTTATTAAGTCATAGCTGTTAGACCAATGAAGTTTTTTTCAGTATTTTTGGAACATGACCTATATACCCTTTCACACTTTCACTAGTTTTTATTGGAAATATGACTGCTGTAAATATCAGCTGTAAAATCAGGCCAAAAATACCCATGTAATGTGTTCCCTTTATATTCTATCATATTACTATTATAAATTGTTGATTAAAGATATTAACGTTTTAATTGTACACTAGATAATTATCTTAAATTTGATGTCCAGATTTATATTTTGACCATTGGCATCGCAGTATTTTTCAAATTTGTTCACCGGTTTAATTTATTAAACTATATAGTTTATCTTACTCCATCTGTATTGAACACTACAATGTACATGTATGTATTGTCAAAACATAAATCTGAACATTAAATTACCCGGTATATTAATGTTTGTATCTCTGGTTTACCAATTTAACATAACTGCTCAAACCAACGATAACAAACATTAATATATACAAACCTTTCACATGAACATTGTGTACTAGAAGCCACTAACTGATTGAGTCGCTTCAAAACAAACTTGTACGTTGTCTGGACTTCTTTCACATTTTTGTGTATTTCCTCCGTCTGAAATAATAGACAAGTTATGTTAAATTTTTTAACAATGGCAGACAATTGATTATATAATAGCCTCAATGCAGCTACTGTATGCTTTATTTATAACTTGATATTAAATAAAAGTGATATAAATGCAACAATTTAATCAGCGAGTGTTTAATATTAATTGTTCATCTGTTGTTAAAATTAAACGGCCAGGCTGTTTGACTGCTACGGCATTTCAGGGCCACCCTAGATAGAGTGGAGAGAAGGATACAGGACAGCCACTGTTACTTTGAATAGGTTTTTATGGTTCTTGATCGTGCCTGGTGTAAATTAAACACCAATTAATTTTTAATATACATACCTAGCTCACCCTTTTTCCTGTGATTTTCTTTACAAGTACACCCATGAGACCAATAAACACAATTTTATGAAAAAGTTCATACTGACACCTTGGGTTTGGATCAGCTTAGGTAATACCTTAATTTTGTTAACAAGTAATAGTACAGGTGTCAAATACAATTATATTCATTGCAGTCATATTTACAACAATAATAATTTAATATATTCACAGGAGCCTGTCATTCAATCCAAAAAAAATTATACTCAGTAAAAAAATTACCTAATTAATAATTTTTTTTTTATTGAATAACAGGCTCCTGTGACATATTATTAATTGGTGCTCATGCATAGTACAGACTACAGTTGAACAGTTTATCAGACAAAAACTACCAAATATATTCATATTAATAGAATACAAATATTTCTTTCGATTTTGCGCGTGAAATACAACTCAAATATTGAAAATATTCAAAACAATGATCTAAACCGAAACTAGAAATAATATTATTTACGTACCTGTCTTTCCATAATTCCGATACTGTACTTCCAAAACACAACATGAGTTTTTAATTATTAATAATTTAATATGTGGAACAACACAATTATGTAGTCATTCATTCATTAATTTAGTATTTATACGACTACAAACTAACTAAATTGAAAACGCAAAGTGGGAAACCATATTTAAAACCGAAAGTAGAATAAAAACGTTATTCTGCGGATCGAAAGTAATCTACGGACCCGCTCAATCTGACTAAAGTATTCGATCTTCCTTACGGCAAGATCTGATGACGGCCTATACCAGTTTCTATTTTCAAAAGTCGGAATTTCCATGATCACTATTTATATCTATTTATAATTCAGCCAATCGTACAACTCGTTTCATCGGTACTTTGGCCGAATGAACTTTCTACCTGACGATGTTATTTAAACGTTAGTAAACATTAAATTACGTATAACATATTTGTCTGCAACCACTTTTTGATTTTTTTAGTAATCCTGATCGATTCGGCCATAGTAGTATAGACAATTTGATAAACACGCATGTCACATGGGCGCTATCATTACATTTAGTTGCGTAAGAATAGGTGTTCGTGATAACTACAAGTCAAATATCGTTTTTTTACTGCGGTTAAAAATAGAATCAGATCACTTTCAGAATTACGAAAGTAAGGCGCTGATTGGCTAGTGGAAAAGGTCACCTGAGGTGACCTTCTATAGGTCGTCTTCAGATCCTCATAGCGTAGCGGGTTTGAGGATATGATTTTAATCAGATAGCGGACCCGCTATGGTTACCTGTGCGGTGGAATTCTAGTTGAATCAATTACATTATTTTAGATTAAACCCTTAATTCTCCCCTTATTAAGTCAAACAGTAAAAATACTTTCATGTAATGTTTGAATACACTCCCCATGTAAAAAAAGTATGCTTGAAATAACCTCTTTATTTTACATTCATGTCATGAGAAGATATCATGACCTCTGTAAAATGGTGTAAAATAGTGTTGAGGCTAGGGTTTGGCTTTAAATGAATTCCATTCATGAAGCATGGCATACGTGCAACACAGCAAACTTGTATAAAAATAAACCTTTATCATAGTTCAAATCTATTGTGCAGTCCTAGCTATAGTAAGCCACAATCATGTAATAAATGATCGTATGTAAACTTCATATCACAGTCAAACCTGTGATCAAAGGCCATCCTTGGAAAAGACATAATGTGGCCTTTATTGACAGGTTGCCTATATTCAGAGGTCATTTTGTCTGAATAACCCATTTCAGTTTGGAAAAGAATGGCATTTATACACAGGGTGGCCTTTATATGGAGGTGACTTCTAACACAGGCTTGACTGAACTTAGAACAAAAACAAAGCAAATACATTTCCCTCGAATTTGTTATTCTTAAGTATTTCAATTTCCTTTAATATGATATAAATCTCTTAAATATTTTACTCGTTCATTTTTCTATAGATCATTTCAGTTGTTTCAGACCTTATTACATTGCCAGCAATGATACAATTGCCCCAGTTGGCATGCTTGGCAATGAGATTTTAGATCGAAACGATGTCAATTTGTAAAAGTAGAAGGAAAGTTTTAAATATACACAGTTGTCCTACTTATACCTTAGTCCCATAGCTGTGCCAAAAATAACAAGCAATAACAACTAAAATCAATAAAGGTAATGAGTGCATTGACAATGTTCTTAGGCTGTATAATAATATGTATTAAAGGGTTCTAGGCATGGGTACATTTGTATAGTGCAAGACGGAATGGCATTATCTAGCTAACAGAGAAATAACCTATACAAGAGGGCCATGATGGCCCTATAAATGCTCACCAGGAAAAAAGGTCATTTGGAGACGAACATTGTTAAAATATTTCTAAACAAGTCCAAGTAAAATCAAGTGACCCTAAGGTCAGGGCCAATTTTGACCCCGGGGCCATAATATAGACAAATTTGGAAGAGGTCTGCTAGACAATACTACATACAAAATATCTTAACTCTAGGCCTTGTGGTTTCGGAGAAGATTTTTTAAATTTTCCTATATAAGTCTATATAAATCAAGTGACGCCTGGGCGGGCCAATTTTGACCCTAAAGCAATAATTTGAACAAACTTGGTAGAGGTCTACTATACAATGCTACATACCAAATATCTTAGCTCTAGGCCTTGTGGTTTAGGAGAAGAAGATTTTCAAATTTTCCCATATAAAATAGAATAAACCCCAGGGCAGGGCCAATTTTGACCCCGGGGCCATAATTTGAACAAACTTGGTAGAGGTCCACTAGACTATACTATATGCCAAATATCTTAGCTCTACACCATGCGGTTTCAGAGAAGAAGATTTTTAAAATTTTCCTGTGTAAGTCTATATAAATCAAGTGACCCCCGGGGCGGGGCCAATTTTGACCCTAGGGCAATAATTTGAACAAACTTGGTAGAGGTCCACTAGACAATGCTATATGCCAAATATCTTAGCTCTAGGCCTTGTGGTTTTGTAGAAGAAGACTTTTCAAATTTTCCTATATAAAATAGAATAAACCCCAGGGCAGGGCCAATTTTGACCCCGGGGCCATGATTTGGACAAACTTGGTAGAGGTCCACTAGACTATAGTATATGCCAAATATCTTAGCTCTACACCATGCGGTTTCAGAGAAGAAGATTTTTTAAATTTTCCTATGTAAGTCTATATAAATCAAGTGACCCCCGGGGCGGGGCCAATTTTGACCCTAGGGCAATAATTTGAACAAACTTTGTAGAGGTCCACTAGACAATGTTATATGCCAAATATCTTAGCTCTAGGCCTTGCGGTTTCGGAGAAGAAGATTTTTCAAATTTTCCTATAAAAAATAGAATAAACCCCAGGACAGGGCCAATTTTGGCCCTAGGGCCATAATTTGAACAAACTTTGTAGAGGTCCACTAGACAATGCAATATACAAAATATCTAAGCTCTAGGCCTTGCGGTTTCGGAGAAGAAGATTTTTTAAATTTTCCTATATAAGTCTATATAAATCAAGTGACCCCCGGGGCGGGGCCAATTTTGACCCTAGGGCAATAATTTGAACAAACTTGGTAGAGGTCCACTAGACTATGCTACACACCAAATATCAAAGCTCTAGGTATTATAGTTTTTGACAAGAAGATTTTTTAAATTTCCTATATAAGTCTATGTAAAATCAAGTTACCCCCGGGGCGGAGCCAATTTTGACCCCAGGGTAATAATTTGAACAAACTTTGTAGAGTTCCATTAGACAATGCTACATACCAAATATCTCAGCTCTAGGCCCTGTGGTTTTGGACAAGAAGATTTTTTAAGTTTTTTCTATTTGTTGCCATAGCAACCAGAGTTTTTTATGAAATTTATTTTTTTGAACAACTTTGAAAGGGGACCACCCAAGGATCATTTCAGCAAAGTTTGGTTGCAATCGGAATAGTGGTGTAGGAGGAAATGTTATTTTAAGTAAATATTGACGCCACTTCACGACGAACACCGCACGATGGACGCAGGGCGATAAAAAAAGCTCACCCTGAGCACATTCGTGCTCTGGTGAGCTAATAAAATATTGCAAGTCCTTATCTGGTCATGTTTTAGCCAATCTTGTATGGACAGACAGACAAGTCAATTACTAATTCCCCAGTAGCAGTAGATACTGGGCTTCTAAAGATTTCAAGATGTGAATGAAATAGAAAAACATGTTATTATACATAACAACAAACATGTCGGTATATTGCACAAGTTCTCTGCAATGAGAAGCAGTTTATTTATCTTCAATGTACAAAACATCATGTCTACACACTGACTCTAATATATATTCAAGCAAACATATCTGGAAAAGTAAAGAAGAGGCAGCAGATGTGGCCACCATACTATGTTTTTTAATGATTAAAGTCATATATATAGTATTTTAACAACCACAAATGACATTTAGACCAAATTTACAACAATGTTGGAGCTTCCATGTAGTTTCCTGTTCACCTTGTCATTTGGTCATCATTTTCCTCCTAAAATGGCCAGCATGTTCTCTGACAAGAAGTGTTTTTCACATCATCAGGTTAAAAGAAGAAAAAAATAACAGTTTTTGCACAATTGTCACCTATTTCAGAGTACTGGAAGTAATACTTATATTTATGATTTAAATAAATTGAGTAATCATATACTCCATAGAAAATGATTTAAATGTTATTACATGTATGTATATATTTCCATTTTTAGAATTTGTTGTACTAAATTTCCCGTTATGACAGTCATGGGTAGTGAGAAACAAGAGGGCCATGATGGCCCTGTATCACTCACCAGAGTATCATAACACTAAGGGATATTTTAATCAGGGGAAGTTATTTGTCATGGTAAAAAGTTATCTACCCCAACTGTCAAGTAGTTGTTGAAATCAACTGTGACCCCCTGGGTAGGGCCAATATTGACCCTGGGGCCATGATAAGCACAAACTTTGTAGAAGTCTACTAGACAATGCTACATAAAAAATATCTAAGCTCTAGGCCATGTGGTTCTGGAAAGAAGATTTTTTAAATTTTCCTATATAAGCCTATGCAAATCAAATGAGCCACAGGGTGGGGCCAATTTTGACCCTGCAGCCATAATTTGAACAAACTCAGTAAAGATCCACTAGCCAATGCTACATATCAAATATCTTAGCTCTAGGCCTAGTGGTTTTTGACAAGAAGATATTTTAATTTTCCAAATGTAAAATAGAGTAAACCCTGAGGCAGGGCCAATTTTGATCCCGGGGCCATAATTTGAACAAACTTGGTAGAGGTCGACAAGACAATGCTACATACAAAATATCTAAGCTCTACTTTTTAAAAAAAATTTCCTATATAAGCCTATATAAATCAAATGACCCCCGGGGCGGGGCCTATTTTGACCCTAGGGCAATAATTTGAACTAGAACTATCACTAAAGGTGATGAATACCCCCAGATGCGGCCTTGACACAGTAATTATTACATTTTACAGAGGGAAATATAATGCATTTTCATTTTTTTAATACCTGCAAATTGTTGCTTAGATATATCCTGACCAGTTTCTAAATATACATTATATAAAAAATAACAAAGGGCCATAACTCATTAAAATTTACTTGGACAAAACCTATTGTGGACATGCACAACTTGGCAAACTACTTATCACTTCTAAGAAGTTTCACTGAATTCCTGCATGTAGTTGCTGAGAAATGGTACGGGCAAAATTTACCTAATTGTATAAAACAAAGGGCCATAACTCAGTGAAAATTAATCCAAACAAAACCTGGTTATTGCATGCACAACTTGGCTTACTTTTTATAACTTCTGTGAAGTTTCATTGAATTCCTATGAGTACATTGTAGTTACTGAGATATTGTATATACACTGTATAAAAAACAACAAAGGGCCATAACTCAGTGAAAATTTAACCAACCAAGACAAGCTTAATGCATGCACAACTAGGCTAACTACTTATCACTTCTGAGAAGTTTTATTGAATTCCTTGCAGTAGTCAATGACAAATAGTCAGGACAAAATTTGCCTATTGTATATATTGTAGAAAAAAAACAAAGGGCTATAACTCAGTGAAAATCAATCCAAATGAAAAATTATTTAAGCATGCACAACTAGGCTAACAACTTATTATTTCTGTGAAGTTTCGTTGAAATCCTGTGAGTAGTTGCTGAGAAATTGTCCGGACAAAATTTGCCTATTGTATATACTGTATAAAAACAACTAAGGGCTATAACTCAGTGAAAATTAATCCGAACGAAAAATGCTTTAAGCATGCACAACTAGGCTTACTACTGATCACTTCTGTGAAGTTTCATTGAGATCCTGTCAGTAGTTGCTGAGAAATTGTTCGGACAAAATTTGCCTACTGCATATACTGTATAAAAACAACAAAGGGGTATAACTCAGTGATAATTAATCCGAACGAAAATTGCTTTAAGCATGCACAACTAGGCTTCCTACTGATCACTTCTGTGAAGTTTCATTGAGATCCTGTGAGTAATTGCTGAGAAATTGTCCGGACAAAATTTGCCTATTGTATATACTGAATAAAAACAACAAAGGGGTATAACTCAGTGAAAATTAATCCGAACGAAAAATGCTTTAAGCACGCACAACTAGGCTTACTAATGATCACTTCTGTGAAGTTTCATTGAAATCCTGTGAGTAGTTGCTTAGAAAATCTCCGGACAAATTGTGTCTACAGACGCACGGACCGACCGACCGACCGTCAAGCGTGAATCCAATATAGCCCCCATATATTTCATATCTGGGGGTATAATAAACTTGGTAGAGGTCTGCAAGACAATACTACATACAAAATATCTAAGTTCTAGGCCCAGTGGTTTTGGAGAAGAAGATTTTTTAATTTTCCCAATATAAATAGAGTAAACCCAGGGGCGGAGCCAATTTTGACCCTGGGGCCATATTTTGAACAAAGACGTTGCTACATACAGAATATCTAAGCTCTAGGCCATGTGGTTTTGGAGAAGATTTTTTTAAAAATTGTCCTATAAAAGCCTATATTAATCAAGTGACCCTAAGGCAATAATTTGATCAAACTTGGTAGAGGTCCACTAGACAACGCTACACACTAAATATCTAAGCTCTAGGTCCTCTGGTTTTTGAGATGAAGATTTTTGAAGATTTTCGGAAAAAAATCCTTCTGGTTGCCAAAGCAACCAGAGTTCAGCATGAAATGGAATTCTTGGAACAACTTTGGTAGAGCTTCATTCAAGGAACACACCTGTGAAGTTTGGTTGAAATTGACCAAGTGGTTTAGGAGGAGATGTTGTTTAAAGAAATTGTTGACAACGGACGGACGATGACGGACATAGCTCGATCATAAAAACACTTGGCACTCTGTGCCAGATGAGCTAAAAAATGGAAAAAATCACTGTTGTCTGACTGCCTTCTTAGGTTTTTTAGACAATTCACATTAATTATGTTTAAAATGTTTACTTTTTAATTAACACAAAATTCATTTCTTTATAAGAATAGACTAAAATGTTTCTGATTCTAATTCATAGATAATTGGTTAAATTCTTTTAACAAGAATGAGTAACAATATAAAACATGGTACATGTACATAGATCAAGAATTAACATTTTGTCATGAAATATTTCACACTTCAGCAAAAGCAGGTACAGTATAATTATAATAATACATTCTTACAGGTAGACAATAAGTTTGAAGAAATATACATATGATCATTAAATAAAAATGATAACTCAAGTATACAATTTAAAAAAAAATAAACCAGCTCACTTCCATTTGAAACAAGATATAATAACAAATGACACAAAATAGCTATTAGAGAAACATACAACACACAGCAACTGATCTAATCCCAAGAAGTTATATACAGGTAAATTTAGCACCTAAAACTTGGATTTCATAGACAATAATTAAGACAGTTCATGAATTATTGGTAGTGGTGACAAAATTGTCTGTAACTAGAGTAAGACATTCTAGAAAGACCATTCCACTTCTAAATGTGAAGGACATTGGGTCAGGGAAGTAAAACTAAGATAATACAATGAAAAGAAACATAGTAGGAATGGAGCCAGAAATTATAGCTAGGCTCATTCATAGCTCAAACATTGCTCATATATTCGAAAAGACAATGCATGTAATAAAACAATACTAAAGCAGCTTACAGCATTATTTGATGTATTTAAGATTTGAGATGAAAAAATCTACAATAATTGATATAATTTATGCTTCAACTAAGTTATTTGAACAATCATATTGTATCATAACAAACAAACATACCAGGATTTGTTTAGGAAAAGGGGAAATGCTGGGCACTGGTAAACGGGGAAAAGTACACAAAAGAGTCAAATTTGGAGAATATTCATAATGCAAATTGGGGAAATAGATTTTTTTGGGGAAAATATTTCTTGTTTTCAGAAGGGAAGACGCTGATCATCTGTGTCACTTTCTTAGTAAACAATCTGCAAATCCATTCACATACAGGACCAGACATAAGTAAAACATACAGGTAAGTCAATAAGCGGTCTATTTATAAAACTTTGGCACTATGCTACAAAAAGTAGATTTATCTAACTGGTCAATTGTTCAGTATGTTTTATAATCATGAGTTGCTTTTTATCTAATAATTTTATACATTACGCACATGTAACAACACTCAGATAAACAACTACAACCTTTAAAAATTTCACACTATAATTCAGCCATTATGACAGCCCTATGGTTTTAGTTAATGTTGTACAATGAACTCATAGTTACACAATTAGATGGGCACACACTGAATCGAACTTTAGAATTACAGTCAAACCTGTGAATAAAGGCCCTTGGGAAAGGCAAATTGTTTTTAAAACAATGATCTTTATTTACAGGGTGGCCTTCATTCGGAAGTGGATGCACATCAAATGTATCAATTAATTAACAACTACAGACAAACAAAAAAACTTTCAATAACCCATTTGATAAATCACTTTCATATTAATCTATGTAATGATGCTAAGTAAATTTATATACATTGCAGCAATAAATCATGTACAATATTAAATCATAGAATATCAAGCATATACAGGCAAAACATTATGAAATTATTCACCATCAACTACTGTCAAAATAAACGCATCAAACGAATTCCCATTAGTGGTTGAGTCTAGTAATAAATGCACCACACTTGATACATTTTTTGTAACTGCTCGATATTTTCACTATCGACATCTTTTACATCAACTTTTTCATGACAGGGAATTTCCCAATCAGGCTAACATTGGGCCCATTTGATTACACAAGGAAGAAACACTGTCACTATTCATCCTCCAGGCTTGTAGGGGACGATAAATTCAATCTCTATAATAGATATTTTAAGAAGTTCACAAAATGTCGAAAATTTGACATTCAAACTGCAGCTATCAAGTATCATGTACATGATAATAAAAATAGGATGAGTCTCACATCAAACTGCTCTATAATTCACCTCTCAGAGGATGTCAAAATGATTCAAAAATGTTTCTTCACTCTTTCAGGCAGAACACTGTCCTGTGCACTTTTCAGCACAGACAAAAGCCCATATTTTTTTCCTTTCCTACTAAAATAGTTTGATACCACGTCTGTTTCATCAGAGGCAGAGGAAGCTCTTCCAGCCGTGGTTGGTAACACATTCTCATTTGCAGACAGTGATACAAAGAAGGCAAAAGGTACCAACCATAAACACACAGTAAAATAAGCAAGAACCTGAAAACAGACATTAACATATATTTAAGTTACCGGATACTTATGTCTTAATTGCTATGCTAGGGTCAGTATGTACCTACCGGTACTTACATTTCAATGACCAGAGTGTACCTGTAAATATTTATTGTTATTAGACAAACAAGTATAAAGTGTTAAAAGAAAACTGATGAAATAAATGTATCTTTTTATACATAATATGAAACAATAAAAAAATATTAGATGGACACTAAGTAGTAAAAGTTTGCCAAATATTTCTTCAAATTTTGCAAGAAAAGTATAAATTATTAACACACATCAATTTTAACACACTTATTTCATATATCAAGAACCTTTAACTGAAATGTAATGCACTAAATTGTTTAAGACATCCATAGTACTGAAGTTACAAAATAGAACTTGCCAAACTATATTGTTCTGTTAACTTGTATTTGGATAAGTTCATCATATTACTTAACAAAAATGTCAATATAAAGATAGCATGCACAACAATTCTCAGTGATTGATAGTAAACAAACTTTTGTCTAGAAGACAATATCAATATCAAAAAGAGCTGTCAGTAAAACAGTGTAACAGACAAAGAAATATCACAAGGTCTTTTTTCCTTCTATAACAGGGGCTGAAATTTGGTGACTACCCCATATCATCATATAATTTCATATTTTTACACTAATGTAGAAGGAAGCAGTATTTATAATTTTATGGATAGAGTTATTTGTCTGTCTGATAGCCCTGGACATGAAGTCATTACATAAGTGGTAACTGAGATATGTACATGCATGCAAAACTTGAACAAAATGTTTTGTGTCCAAAAAAGGCCATACTTTGGCTAAAATCCAACCAAGAGTTATCTAACTTGTCTGTCTGAAACCCTTGGACACTTACATAAAGTTTCAAGTCAATCCCTTAAGTGGTTACTAGCATACAAAACTTCAACCATATGCAAAGCCAATGCAAAGGTGATTGTAAAAGCTCTCCATATTCTTTAAATAGTCAAGCTTATAAAATCCAATTAAAATAGTGTGTATAAATTGTGGATACTTGCCTCATGAAATGGATGGTACACACTTGTAAAATAGGAGAAAGACAGGTAATGATTCAATATTACTGAGGCTGAAAAAGAAATCAACATGAATGTCACAGAAAATGAAAAGCATTCAACATAAGTAATTACAATAGACCTCAAAACTTTAGGGGAATAATTGACCCATAGCTGATAACAATCTTAAGAGTCAACAAAGTTAGTAAAATCGACCCTTTGGTTTAAATGATCAAGAGTGACATTAGAGACAAAGCTTTACTTTGCTAATTTCAAGAGTCAAAATGGATTTTTAAGGGCCAAATGAGAGCCCTGAAAAATTTACTGTGAAACTTCAAAGGTTTTGTCACAACAGGTTGTGTTGATGGAAAATAAAATGTGACCGAAAAAAGATTTTGCACATTTGCAACCACTACAAAAAAATATTTTTTTTATAAAACTATGTGGAAACACAAACTTTATAATCACCATATAACAAACCTCATACATCTGTTCAGTACTTTAGATACAATGACTTACCAACTGATCCAATAAATCCTGGTGATGTCAGAAGGAAGTATGGGAAGTCTTTTAACAGGACAAAATATGCAACATTTCCTATCAGGCCAAATAAGATACTGGAAAATGGTAAATCTTCAAATAACAGCAGACAAATATACACAGCTGTTGTCATCTGTAATATAAATTAATTAAAGAAAGTGATCATGTAACAATGAAAGTTTGCAAATGGTTCAGTTCATATGCATAATTATACTCATACATTGTGCAATGTTATAAAAATAATTTAAAATATACACATAAATCATTGTAAAATGTTAATACATTGGTAAATATCCGAACTAAGGACACTGAAATTGGCTGAAGCCAAGTTTAAACATACATGTATATGTATATCTATTGAATCAGAAGTCTGAATTTCTTCTGTGAGATCTCAAGTCTGTCAGCAAGAAAATGACTTCAAATTCACTGAATGAGAGATTAAAAAACTGATACAATCATTACCCGGTATAAGATTGTTGGATTGTATAATCTTTTTGACTTATAGCAAAAAATATTATCTGACAATTGACAAATATTTGTTATCATTGGTAACTCATTTAGTCATTATTATGAATAACATCACAGATAATTCTAGATAATGTTTAACTGATTCATCAATATATGCATGTTTAAATGATGGGCTGAATAGCTCAAGTCAAAGAAATAAAAAGTTCTGTTTAAACCAGACATGTAGGTAAAAATGAATGCACATCATAATTTCATATTAGTTTCATGTAAGTTTATTTACTACTACATTGTATACACAAAATGTGTATCTTAACAATAACCAGTATAATATACAAAGAACTTACAGAAATTAAATATTGAATTATTTTCTTGGTAAAAACTGTGTATTCTTCAACAAGTTCAGCCAAATAGAAGAGTCCAGCAGCTGAAAGATACAAATATATGTTATAGAAAAGTATTACATGTTTTACACAGAAGCATGGATTTTTAAGTATGAAAACTATTGTAAATAAGAGGATGTCTGTACAACAGGTAGATCTCAAACATAAACAAGAGTGCCAGGTCACAAAATATGCCCGTCAAATTTCATTTTTCAAAGTGTCAAGGGGCCTGGGCCGACTGGGCTGGTTATCGAATGTGACCATGATCTCATGGCTATAAACATTTCCATCAAAATTGGTGAGGATCCAAATAAAACTGTTTAAGAGAGCAGACACCATTCAATTGTGGACGCCACCCCCGCCCACCGTGGGGCTTCCCATAATACGACCATTTTTCAAATGTGCATACATGAAGTGTAATATGAGGAAAACTGTACCCTATATTTATGCCTTGCCAGAATCTGCAACCTCCTGCTTGCATCAATGCATGTCAGATGCTTTACCAACTGAGCTAATCGGGCTGCATAATTATTATCACAGCCAATTTATTTATACAAATATTATATACAGTACCATTCTGCTACATTCCTCCTTCGGGCTGAACATTAGCACAGCCAATTTGCTAACACAAATATTAATTATACAATAACTTCTTCATATAATTATATGTTATTGGAAGTATAATGACAAATGATTTATTGTTGAGAAAGAGTTATACAACTTGTACCAAAGCCAACTTGTACCACTCGCGATTTTTAGAATTGGTCTACTTTCTTAGGATGTACATTACTTTACTGCACTCTCATTATATTTTGTAGAACTTAGTTGCAAGTATAGTCTGACTTCATATCATTGGCTCCCAGCCTCCATGATACCATGTAAACAATCAACATGAATCTTGTGTCATTTACAAAATAACACCATCTATTGATTTTTTACTTTCTGGAAATTTTATCACATGCACACAAATCATCCCTTATTATATGAATATTAAACATAGATGCTCGTTTATTTTACCTTCATTTCGCTCTATTGACTATCAATTACGAACTAAATCCTATCCTCACTCTCCACTTTATAATATTTGTCACTTTTGCAAAGAAATAATTCAAATATTACACCAATCAGACAGGTCATGACATCATAAACAAATGATACACAAAGAAAATGAATTTCAGCAAGAAAACAGTGATTCAATAAATATTTAGACATTTATTTACATGTACACTGATAGCATTGAGTTGTCTCCTGTGCAATCTTGAAATCTGTACTGACATTGACACTTAACACTGACATTTTGGTAGTCAGAAAGTCTTCCCTGATCATGAAGTAAACGTACATTGTTTGTTACTTCCATGGTCCAGAGTGACTGAGTATGTTTGATATTTTGTGTACATGTTAGTGGAAATTTCTTCATTTATGTTACATTTCTTTTAGATGGGGACCCATCCTAAGTGTTCTTAATGACTTTTTTACCTTGCTATTAAAGCTCATTCGAAAAAAGTCAATTGATAGCAAATTGAAACTAGTTGTATTCGCTGCATAGCAGACAAATACAGTGTTACCGAAGTTCAGAAACAGTTCACACTGGAAGTGAAACACCTGATAGCATTCACTTCCTGTTCAACCACTACAAACAGTTTGCCAACTACACATAGGAGTGTCTCATCCAGGGTTTTTTCTCGGTATTTTGGGAATATGACCCATACCCTTGGTGTTTTAATCGAAATTAGGAAAAATATATAACTACAATTTTTGCAAGGTTCAACTTATTCTACTTATTCTCCCATAGAGCAGTAGCAGAATAAGGTATTTACTACCAATAGTGATTTTAATGAACTTATAAAATTATTTTAAAAAAATAAAAATTTCTGTGAATTGGGAAAAAAAGATACTATTTTCCTTTGGGAGTATGACCAGCTATAAAATCGCCCCCAAAAATCCCTGTCATCCGATAATTTACCCAAGTCTACAGGCCAGTTTAAACTCTATGGTCCACGTGAATCAAACCATTTATTTACAGGTATATTCATAAACACTACTTCGCCAAAAAATGCTGCTTGGATGTCATTTTACAGATATGGATTGTTGGCAATTGGAACTTTCACATCTGTAGTGGCGGACGGTCACATAATAAAAAAAATGTGCCGGTTTAATTAATAGAAATAGAATCATCTATAGCAAAACTTGTTTATATGTAATATATGTATAACATTGATAATCCTACAAACTGCTGGCCTGACTGGCTTTGTTCTGCACAATTTTTTTAAGAAGCGCATAAAAATTTCAATCAGCAGTGATTGAGTGAATACCTCAGTGCTTTCAGCGCTTTGATTTAACTAAATTATCATCATTTCAGAAAAATAAATTAAGTACTCTCCATTCAAAATATGTTTAAAAAATATTTGGAAGACCCTCAGTCTGGACTCAGGTATAAGTTGATTATGAAGAACCGTTGAGAAATAGAGAAAAAGTCCACTTGAGTTGCAGGGCATTGTTATAGCCCTACTAATTCGGCTTTTCAGTTGGCCGATTTTCGTGAACAAATTTGGAAAGGACATCCTCTCAGCCTTACAAAGATCTGCATATTTATGTGCGGGAATTAAAATTACGTCAAAATTCTTCAGTTACTTGTATAACTTACTTAATTCAATAGAAATAACAATAATCTGCATGAATGACGATTATGTGATTTAAATAATCTGGAATCTGTCAAATTTTAAACTTAAATTTTACTTTGCGTGAAAAAGAAATGGTACGAACAGACTTTAGCCACATCCAGTTACACTCCTTTTACAACTACCGTCGGACATTTTAATTCTAAATAGATCTTTATAATGAGTACCTATAATTTACGAAAGTTTATTTAAGTTTAACTTGCCAACGTTTCATTGACATGCCAACTTATTTAAACTTGTACTTATATTATTTGCAAAGCGAATTTTCGAGAATAGGCAATGTTTACCATGACACTGAGAGTTAACAGCCATTACACGGGTTTCGTTTTCAGTTGGGAAATAGTGGGGAGAAACAAGTCATCTATGATCTAGCTTTCAGAAAATGTTGGAATCATTCATACTAAGTTAAGTATAGAAACGTTTTTCTACCTACCAATGGTTCATTTTGGTCATAGATATTGTAGTTATCATGCCCAACGGGTTTTAATTGGGGATTTTCACACACAAATATGCAGATCTTTGTTAAACAGTAAACTGTGCTGGTCGGGGCCAAGTAAAAAAAGTTACTCGTCATCAAAAACGGTCTAAACTCTAATTAGTTGGACCACAGGAGCCTGTTATTCAATCAAAAAAAAAAAATATATATTATACTCAATAAAAAATTACCTACGTATAGAAAAAAAACAACAGGAGTGCAATGCCTCCCACTCCCCACCCACATCGCCGATACAAGAATCTCTATTAAACAGCGGTCAACATGTGAAATTCTGGTCTACATAGTTAAAGGCTATAAAAAGGTAACAAATGCAGGTCCTACCCTTGACATTTTCTCAGTTTTGCTTATCCTATTTCAATAAATCTAAGAGTTTCTCCAGCGGAGGGTGGCCATTGCGTGACGTCATCAGCCAGCCAAAGATACTGCTGCGGAGCGAAAGGTTTAAATATTAATTTTACTCTGCTAAAATGTATTTCAACATGCATTGCTTTCAAAATATTTTCTGATATTGGAAAATGAAAGATTCATTTTATTTGTTAATTAATTTCCATAAAAGAATTGTTATTAGAGATTTGGAAAAACCCAAGGGGAATTAACTCTAAGATTGATTACATCATCCTGTCGATAAAATACAAGCGTTCTGTACGGAACGGTACGGTTGCCCGGAGGTTATACATATAACACTTTACTCCGGAGCAGCATCTTTGACCCGCCTTATGACGTCACGCAATGGCCACCCTCCGCTGGAGAAACTCTTAGATTTATTGAAATAGGATAAGCAAAACTGAGAAAATGTCAAGGGTAGGACCTGCATTTGTTACCTTTTTATAGCCTTTAACTATGTAGACCAGAATTTCACGCGTTGACCGCTGTTTAATAGAGATTCTTGTATCGGCGATGTGGGTGGGGAGTGGGAGGCATTGCACTCCTGTTTTTTTTTTTCTATACGTAGGTAATTTTTTATTGAGTATAATTTTTTTTCCGGATTGAATAACAGGCTCCTGTGGTTGGACTAGGCATTGTAAGATCTAATTCAGCTTAAACACTTCATTGATTTATTTAAAAAGCAATCACAAGATACATATATACTGACACAGTAAGCACGCGTCATTTTCAATAAAATAATAAAAATGAAAGTATACCTAATCTTATTATTGGACAACTCATCACCGGTCGCGAAATCATATGACACTTCGATTTTACTTACCAATTGATAAAGTAACAAGAACTACTTGGATGCCTAACGCAACCCAGCTCAGTAAATACAAGAACCACATCTTTCTTTATCGAAATGTTCAATTAAATTAAGATTTTTCAGACCTTCGGGGAAATGTCAAATTTGACGCGTCCGTAATTTTAGCCCTTTAGTATAATGCACTCAGTCAACGATTATGGTTAAACGCCAATAAAATATAGGCATAACTGTACTAAATCTTATAAAAGTCTGATGAACTCAAGTGATATTTTCCAGAATTTACATCGCAACATTATTATTGTAGAGTATAATTGGATGGCTATATTAATATGTTCACATCATGAGATTTTATTTCACATGATTGTTCTTCTAAATAGCAACTGTCATTTACAGTCTTTGTAATTCAATTTTGTTTGATTTCTAATGATTTTTGTTTATTTAAAATTTGCTATTATTTTCATATGCTCAAATAAGAGTTGATATTGTATTCTTGATTTATCTGATGTGCCTTTACTTGTGGATATGTATATCTTTTGTATATATTCCTGTGAATTTTTTATAAAAAACAACTTACCCATAGTAAAGTTAGGAAGAAAAAAAAAAGGCGGTTGATTATTAAAATATGGTTGATACAATTAACCCGATGGTAGCAGGTATGCTTTTAAAGAAGATTTATTTGAATGTCATCATTTAAAGGTAAAACAAATTATGATGATTAATTGTATGAAAAATAATAAAATCTATATTGCATCATCTACGAAATCGCGAACATTTTTCAAAACATGTGTATATCATAATTATGTCTTTTTTCGTTTTCGTAGAATTCTGTTTATTGTTTATGGTGTTTTTTTTAAACTACAAATTTCTGTATTTATGCAGCCGTGAACTAAAATCTTAAGTGGTGAATAATAATTTTGTTTCACTTACATCATTTCAGTTAAAAACTGTGACCAACTTACTAAAGTTGTCTTTCTGGACTGTATTCTACCCAGTACTACTAATTTACCGTTCCACATAAGCTGATAGCTTCTTACATATATAACAAAATCAATATATTTTGCTAAATTTTCAAAGGAGGGTACGACCAGTCGCCACTGGTATTTGAACCCTGATCGATCGCTGTGTTATAATTTCAACGCACAAAATCCTGGATAACTGCCGCTGCCACTTGAAATAACAAAACACAATATAGAATAAAAAGATATATTCAATACTTAGATCACAGTAAAGTATTTCCAACAATCAATAATTAACTAGTACATAGAGTAATCTGTATAACATAAAAAAACACATTCATTTGGTAACAATCAGAATATTTCAACAGTATGGAAATCTGGCTGCATATACACGCATAGATCTCCTTTAAAGCATTGTTTAACACAAGAAACAAAACAATGTAAACAAATACATGTATATCACACTAATTAATACTTAATTCATAACAGAGTGTAAAAAGTATTTTTTGTGGGAATGAAAAAAATATAAATCCCATATGAATGATAACAAGAAATGAAATCATGATTGGAAAACCCTGAAAAATACCTGTATGCAATAAACAGAAGTTAAATCATATCACAAAAATGAGGAATGTATATCTTATTACAATACAATTACAAAGTCTTACGCATGCAGAATCACACAGTTCTAGATCTTAGGAAAAAAAAACATTGCAAGACTTTGGACACAAATTGAAAAAAAATCCCACACATTTCATTATGTAAATAAATCTAATTCATCAAACATAATAATATATATTTATTTTTACAGCTTTACAACTGGCTGAAACTAGAAGATTTTGTGACTAAGTATAGTTCTGCCACAAAGTTTAAAATGACTCAATGTGACTAATGTAATGAAGTTATTTGAGTATCACACACAAATATATGTAGATGATGATGATTATGACAATGAAGGCACATGTTGCTTCTCAGCTGAATTTAGATAAGGCATAATAAAGAAATTGTCTGTTTCTGGTTACCGGACTATTAACCCTAATTTTTCCCTTGACCCAAGACATTTATTATGACCGAGAAGCGGAACATGGAACACTTAAGTTTTATACATTTCACATAATTTCAGCATCAAAAAATAAGACAATAATAAAAAGTAATACTTCATGATAATGAGATGCTAACTGATATAACCCTGTATGCCTGTACTTATCTTAACAACAGAATTAGTAAAATAGAACCACATAACTGAATTAGTCACTTATATTTCATAAGCACCAAACACAATATTCAAACATTCAGAGTAAAAGGTAAAAAATACAATCTTATAATAATTTATTGTACTAATTTTCATTATTAGAATTTATAACATTGAAGGCTTAAGTGAGGCAAAATTTCAGAGACTCAAACAAAAGATGCAGGTATACAGAAGACAGAAAATAAAGTGACAAATAAAAATATAGAAACTACAAATTGTAATAACCTACGGCAGTGTCCGAGTATAAACGACTTAAAAATTGATAACAAAAAATGCATAAGAAAGCATGAATATCTTTAGGGGCCATTAGGGGTCATCTGTACAAAAACAGAACTTTAACATGAGAAGTGACTTGAATTCAATCTCAGGATGCATAAACTATTCTTATGAAGTAGCATTGAAGATCACAGGACTTGTACACAAAACTATATCTGTTCACTGCAATCTGCTTATATAAATAAAGAAAATGAGCATCCTGTTACACGTACAATGATAAGATGAAATAGTTCCAACTATAAACCAGTCAGTAATTTATGATGATAACGTTGCTCCTTTTAGTAATCAGGTATAAGTATTGGAAAATATAGAAAAAACTATGTATGTGACAGTAAAACAACAATCAGTGTAAAGTGATACAGTTAATTATATTCATGACATAGTTCACCTATGACCTCTGTAATAAATCCTAGCATATTAACAGGGCCATAGAAATATATCCCCCCCAGTTGTCAGACAAAATCCAAATTAATCCCCTCAATTTGAAATTGCTTCCAACAGGCCTGACTTATAATGAATATTAAGCACAAATGGAATGAAAAAAAATAACAAAAGAGTAAATCTGTGATTACTTCACAACAACTGAATTACAAGGCACAATTTAAATGCTTTTCTTAGTAAGTTCACAAAAGCTTATCCAATATAATGCCAGTAGTATATATTAATTAATTCATACAAGCACAAATAATACAGGTTTAATAGAGCAATCAGCCAAATAATGTGTACAATGTATTTACAGAACGTTACTCAACTCAAACTATTACCCAGATTTATAAATAGGAGGAAGCTAGCAGAATCATTTTTTTATTAAATTTGATTCAAAAATGAATTATCATAATTACAGTGGTCATGATTGAATTGTACCATTTTATACTTGTCCATCAATATATGAGGAGTTTTTAATCACAACTGTATGAATGTAAATATCCAAATCACAATCTGAGAATTAGGAATGAGAACTCTGTGTATTCTTTTCATAACTCTATATCAATAAACAAGAAGTCTCGACAACATTAGACTGCATCATTTGTACCATTACAGTACACAGCTAGATTTACTAACTATCTCCACACCTTATATAGTTCCTATACCGAATTCATCACCTTGTAGACCTGGGAAGGTCTCAGGCTTACTCATCAAACGCATTGATTGTAAAACTTTTTCTCGAGGAAATTTCACTGATGACCAATTACTGGACGAGGTTGATCTTGTATTAGGGTGTGAATCCAGAATGCTATTGGTCTCCAATAATCTCTGACGTTCCTTTGATGGTGGCTTCTTAGATGTGGACGCTACATTGAAAACACTTGGTTCATTGTTCAGACTATTCTTAAACAGAAATGATGACATGTCGTCACAAAGATGTAGGGAGACTTCACTTTTACCCATTACTTCATCGCCATACTTCTTCTTTATCTGAACATCATGTATATGTCTAGGTTTAAACACAATAGGTCGTTCTGTGATAGTCGGATCTTTTGATAGTACTTTCTTCACAGTCTCTCTTGATAAGTTTGGTTTCCTTAACTTCTTCTTTGTGTCTATATCACCTTGTTTGACATCCTTCTTGTACAATCTGGGTCCATGCCTGCCATCATAGAACTTGGGAGCAGATTCAACTAGGGGCATTTTAGTGAAGTCATCTCTAGGATAATCATCAGTTAAATTAGTAATGTAAGGTGGATCATCAACTTTTAGAGGAATCTGCCATCTGTCTGGGTTCACAAAACCAGCACTTTTAGCTCTTTGTTGCTCCACTTCCTGTTGATCTGTATTTTCAGGTCGTTCATGAAGACCTGAATCAAGATCCTCGGTGAAACTGCTGATGTTGGTCGTCTTACGGCTCAGAGGTGACATATCACGAGGATGTGAAGATTTCCATGCAGGTATTGAATCAGCACGGCGATCTTTCTTCTGCTCATTCGACCCAGCACTTCTGGATGTCATACTGTTTGGTTTGAAAAGAGATTCTTGACTTGGTTTTACGGAATCCTTCTTCTCCTTTTCACGTTCTTTCAGATGTTTAGGTCCAGCAGGGACATTATTATCCATCCTAAAGAGAAAACATCATGAATGAGATGTGTGTATAGATTATAACCTTACAATGACAGTAACAGAATAAACAATTCATACATATTATGTCTTGACACTTGTGCCAGGAAGTAAAAAGTTAGCATAGTGCTCTCATAAATACTATAAATAAGTTGAGAATAATTAGATAATCATCATTAGCAAATTCCAGATTACAGACAAAAAAAATTAGAAAATACTAACTAGGAATGTCTGAAGAAATTGCGGAAACTTTCCCTCCATGAAAGGAAAGCTTCGAAAATTAAACTGAAGAATCACAAATGAAGAAAATAATGATAGAAATCTAATATACAACATTAAGTATGCTTACCCTTTCTTGGACAACCATACTTTGAATTCTTCTTCACTGTAATGTTCATTTTGAGTTTTAAATTCAGCTTCTAGTTCCATCTCACGTAATACTTGTTGCATCTTCAATTTTCTCAATTGTTGCATTTCCTTAGCAATATTGTCTTTACCCTGTTGCCACATTTCAGCAGCTATAATTCTGTAACAACCAACAATTTTCATTAGATAGATAAACATGTCAGTTATTTACCCTTTAACATCAACATAAAGCCTTGGACAAGTGAAATTGATTTAGAAATTTATGGCAAACAACTTAAAGTTACTCCAAACAGAGACACAGATCTGCTCCAAACAAAACATTTTGCAACATAAATATGAAAAGCATGTGTGTCAAAAGACAGCTGCTAAGAAGGAAATAATTTTTTCAGTACCTAGCACATTTCCTATGACCCCAAAGTTTAGCCAGATCAAGAGGTGTGTGTCCACGGCAATCTTCACCATCAATCTTTGCTCCGTGATCAATTAGCATCTTCAAACATTGAACATGACCTTCACTGGCAGCCTGATGTAGTGGTGTAATGCCATCGTCATTTCCACTGTTACAACAAAAAACACTTCAAAGTTTGAAATAGTTCATGATACTGTATAATCACTTATCTTCAAACATTCATTATATTTTCAGAATAAAACTTGTTGTACCTTCTTCAAATATATTTACAAAAGAATGTAATTATACATTACAATTATATTTACCTTTGTACAGAGTGATATTAATTTTAGTTTACCAATTGGCATAATTTGCTAATTCTTCAAAGGATCAAATAAAATAAATGGTGTACATTAACAGCAGATCTATAGCAGAGTTAGAAAATCTATAATTATGGATTGATCAAGGGATATTCTGATAAAAACTCTTTGACTTACAAATGTTTTGATCAATACAAAGATAACTAAAAAAGTTAATCGTGACAGTATTGAGAAAGAAGTTATTTCATTCTGACACCTACACTGAAGAATCTGCTTTTTTATCCAGTAAGTACTGAAGACATTGAATGGCCCTCTTTCCAGTCTGATTACTGATACATAGATGAATAGCTCGCCATCCAGTACTACTTGGTAAATTAATGTCAAACTTGTACTTTTCTATCAACAGTTTCAGACATTCTAGACGACCGTGAATACCTGATAGGTGCAGAGCTGTAAGACCCTGAAAATAAATGAAAAAAGATTGAGAGCATATAAATCTAGGGCTGGATTCTATGGGTATGGTATGTCAAACATAGCAAATACTTGAACAGTTAAAGTCAGGATTGAATCTGATTGATAGGTATAAATGAGTCTGAGTCACAATTAACAAAAGGCTAACAAATACGTAACTTATCAAACATCATTTTCTAACAATATTATTATTTATGTAGTATTACATCAAAGGACACATGTATAATACCTACAAGGAATACCTATCCATACAAGTTTATGAATGTCCACTCTCTCTATATATTTCTTCAAATACACTGACAGTCATTAAATAGACTTTAAAGCCACATATTATGATTATGCCCTAAAATTGGTATTATTTTCAGTGTACAAAATACCTCACAACATAGTGGTATTAAAATGTTCCCAAAATGGTGGAGAAGGTCTAATCTCATTTGACCGTTCCTTCCTTCCTTGAGAAATAACTAACGGAAAACAATATTTAGTATTTTGTACGGATATTGTTCATGTTTAACATTTGTCGAGCATACAAAACATTGCCGGGGGCACAGCTTCATATGGGCTGAGACCCGCCCCACGGTCAAGTGCTTAAGGTTGCTGGTTTCATATCAATGTAACCTCTTACTTATAAAGAGGGTCGTGGGTTTGAGCCATGCTACCGACCATGTCTCTTTGTGTGAGAAAGTAGGCAGTTGCTTATGGAGCATAGGAATCTAGTACTCATGGTTCTTCCCAGGAACAATGGTTAGGTGAACTGTTTGTCTTGTATGACTCTGACTGAAAGCTTCATAAACCCTAAGTTGTAAATTATCTGAACTGCACAAATATCAGTAACGTCACACAAGTCAAAAATAAATTTCCGTACATTTTGCAATGTCATACATTGTGTATTACATCATGTACTTGTATAATGTTATCCATCCATTGGTTTTCGGAAAACTTATGGTTAATTTAGGACAATCTCTGTATCACTGATTGAAATGTAATTTTTTCATTATTTGGTAGCAGTAGAAGTATGCTCGCATTTCAATAAATGAATAATTATGTCATTCTGTTTTATATGGACCATTTTATAATTCTGTACCACAGATTTGCGATCATCAAAAGATGAGATAGTCCAACTAATTAGAGTGTTTGTGATGGCAAGACATTTGGAATTCATTAATGAAATCGGCCAACCAAAAAGCCGAGTAAATAATTAAGGCTAAGGAATACAATTAATACATCATCCATGGAGCAGTTTGTGGCTTTAGAGCATAAGCCTTTTTTATAATATAGAGAAGTTAGTCAAATCAAAAGTCATGATATGAGGGAAATGGGCAAATGTACGCAAAACCTTTGTACATTTATATCATTGATAAAAATGTCAAATCAATGAACGAGCACCTGCTAGAACAACCATTCGAATTGCACATCAATTATTAAATCTATCATCAAAAGAATTCATGATAAATAATGTGTATCATGTTTAAATGACCATCAGTCAAAATAAATTGAAGTATTACATTTTTGTCGTAATTAATTTGGCCCTTTTCGAGATGTTGGTCTCTCAAACTTTGACGTAGCCATTCAACGTCTCCGATTGCTGCGGCCATAAACTCATCGTCTTGAATTTTTTTGTCATTGCCGACTCGTGTTCGCCGCCGACGGAATGGTCTAGCAGAACCGGATGCCCCAGTCTGAGTTTGTGCTTCAAGAGACATCGCTAATTCATTTAAATCGAAATCCTATCCGGTTTCCATGTTGCAAGTAAACAAATGGTCTGTTTGTTTCTCTATGCGATATCAGTTCTTTATGTTAATCGAACGATATCGGGTGAAACATATTCTACCTAGGGGCACCTCTTTCCAGTGGCGCAAGAGTTCACATGCGAATTAATGGTACTGCACAGTAACGGTTGTTGCCTTGATATAATTAAGGTAACTACATTTCAATACTGAAATATATAGCTTATTAAAACGCGAGATAATACTTGTGTGTTAAATGCTTACCACGTGACAAAAATACTTTCATTTAGGCCTATAAACGAGATACTTAAAATTATAGGCTATGCGCGCACTCGTAACTTTAGAGAGGGCGAGTGTGTATGTTTATTTTTTATTAGAAAAGTGAACATTGTCGGGGTCACACCTTTTTACAAGAGAGCGACACACAAATACACGTACATGTAGGAACATTTACCTGACATCAATTGTATTTGTCTGATCAATGCGAACACGGTAATCACTTTGTAAACATCGATGTTCATGTCTTGAATTTGATGTTGGTCAACAACCGGACAACCTCTCAGACTCACCTAGAAATCGGCCTGTGCATTAATTTGATCCAGAGACGTATAACACAAGAGTTGTATTATTCGTCTCTGTTCGAACCAACCGTAATCTACCATTCCCTGACTCCTACTAACCGTTAATATATTCAGGGAATCTTGATTACATTTAGTTTGCGATATATTGTAGCTTCACCATAGTACGTATGTCATCAGAGTACCCTCATTCTGTTTATATTTGTTAAAATGACCCTGAACTAACAAAAACACGTGAACACGTATATGTGCCTTCCAATCAGGAAAAGTTGCCTGTTACGTACCATGGTACCAAGCCTTACTGCTCAAATGACTAGACTATTAATATCTAGAGTGGCTGTCACTGATATTTGTTCAGTCTAATTCAATATATGTTGATCGTTTAAACCAGTGCATTCATTAATGACGTTGAACGTAACTAAGTCATTAATTAATCCGTGGTAAACATATTGCATGACTATTATAGCATAAACTGAGCAGAAGTTTGTGTGTACAATTGTCGCACTTCTAGGATATGCCTTTGCAGTATCTCCCAGTATATATATATATATGATGTGCAGCCATTGTCTGATCTAATACTTATGGTGGCTGATTTATGCCATGTCTTATTTTCTCTTTTTCGCTTTGTTAATACGACAAAGTCGACTTTTTCGCATTGTTGCATTGTCGTCGCGAAAAAGCGAAAATACGACAGAAGAAGGGCCACAATATGACACCAAAAAGGTGTCGTGTTTTTTGCATAATTACATCTATTATATTTTCGCTTTGTTGTGGCGAAAAAGCGAAAATACGACATGGCATACATCAGCCACCATACATACTGAATATATGGAATATGCTAATAAACAAGAGGATGCATGTTAAAAAACACCAAACAACAACAGAATGCATATTATGTATATCAGTAAGATTTTATTTAAAAAATTGAAATACAAAAAATGTACATGATCCACTATTATAGACTGTTCAAAGACTATACATGCATGTATATATATAGGTAAACAGTATGCACAATTTAAGGTATGTTTACTATTGAATTAATGTACATATAAATGTACATGGAAATGGATAAAATGCATTAATTCCTTTTCTCTTCATCACCAATGTTAATGCTGACATCATTAGATACACCTTGAATGTTATTTTTGTTGTTATATTTTGGAAATAATGGTATAAATCTCAGCCATTTTTGACGTTTTAAACATTGTGGCACGGGAGGTTCATACACTTCATCACCTTCTATGAATAGAGAGTTTTTATCATCAATTTGAGGATTCTTCCAAGCAGCTATTCCACGTTCCTCATCAGATCCTGAAGTTATACCAGGACTTCAAACATTCATAATACTCAGATAAATTATTAAGCCTCTGATTCATACTAATTAATATAGTGCTTATTTCTGACAGCCCAATATACCCTTATCCCCCGTAACCCTAGACTTTTTATTTGGTCATGAGGAACGGCACATTTACCGTCTCACGTTTTAACCTGTCCACATGCTTTCATGAATAATGAATCAATAATTCTCTACCTACGTACCCTATTTTTGATGAACATGTAAACAGAAACAAACATTTAATAATAAGGGCGACACTAATTGTGTTCTATAAATCAGTTCGTCTGTATGTTACTTGATATTACATTTCTCAGATCAGAAAAGAAATTTAAATGTTTAATTTCCATTATTTAAGCTAAAATAAATACTTTAAATCTATTATGTGAATAAATATAACAGCAACAACAAAGTACACATTTAAGTAAGCTTGAGGAATGGTACTTAATTAATGTTCACGGACATCCAATTTACGTTTTGCATAATGCTGTCATATATACTTAGTAACTTTCGATGTAATACTATTTATTAAATATGAATGTTGATACTTGATACAACATTCATTGACCACGTGAGAAATAGTGTCTATAAGAGTTTATTACGTAGGTACGTTTTTATATATGCAAATGTACATGTACAACACACACCTTTGACCGTATTATCCATAAAACAGGCAATGCATCCACCAAGGAAGTTTGGATTGCCCAGAAACATGGTAATCACTTGGTCCAAGTCTTTACTACCTACAAAAATGCGATGTACTGTATTTAAATTATGACTCATAATATTCCATTTTAACTACCTGAATTTGAAATACAAACAATAACACAATATATTAATTATACATACAGGGAAAAGAGTGTTTTTTAATACATCAAATCTGAAAGTTACAAGTACCAGCTAGGAATTAATATAACAACACAAATACAAGTACAAGTACCTGTGTTTATTGCACTGGCATTATCTTCAAGCCATGTAGGTACCAACAACCCAACAAATATGGCTGTACCAATGATAGATAGATTTCTTGTAGATCCAAGATCCAACACTTTCAGGTTTGAGAGATTCACACCCACAAATACACCTGTAAAATAAGCTAGTTGGTTATCTAGTCAAACCCCTTGTGAAAACATTGTGCATTGTACCATAATTAGTATCTTATATGTAATGTATATATACATTTGGTAACATAAAATGGATATATTAGAACTGTAATGTACTGAAGGTGGTTTGAATTAGAATGAACGCAGAGAAGAAAACAAAGAATTTCTAGTCCTAATCTGATGAAAACTAGTTTTTATTATCCACTCAATAGCTTTTATAACACATTATCAATTAAATATCATTTACAACAACACTCGAGGTGATAGTTCAAGACGAATATAGTGGAGTTTATGAAGAAGTGAGAACCAAGACATGTTTATGTCTAACGTACCTATGATGGTAATTAGCGATCCTCCTAAAACTGGATATGGTATGCTTACGAACACGGCTGATATCTTAGCTAACACTCCAAGTACCATGTATATGATCGCTAGAGCAATGAAAACATGTCGACTGGCTACCTATAAATGAGAAAGAATTAACACACATGAACGTTCATATCTAAGCGTTTATATTTTTCATCTGCACTGTCTTACCAGCGACATTTTTTGTCATAACATAGACATGCGAATGAATATGGTACGGTTACGATGACTTTAAAGTACTAGCAAGATTCCATGTTCTTAAATTGCACATCTCGATTTTTTATTGGTAAACTCCTCACAGAAGATTTCATGAATCACTTACCCGCGTCATACCGATGGCACCAATATTTCCTCCATACGTTGTCGTGGCATGAGCCACACCAAATGTCCCAGAGATCATACTGAAGAATCCCTCCACGGCTATACCGCGATTTACGCTATGACTGGGAGGAGGTGGTATTCTGCATATAGCTGCTGTAGCGTAATAATCACCTATAGAATCTAGTATAGACGTGATGGTTGCTATCAGGAACCCAATCACAGCATTAACGCTGAACATGGGTAACCCAAACTGACCTGAAATATATCACCAAATTATCCAAAATAAAAACACCACAGAAACACTATGCGGAAGAAATCGTTCGGATGAATCATTGAAAAGCACATTCCAGGACAGAGTTTTAACTTTTAAGTACAGTCATGTACATCATTAAATCATGATGTTCGTCCACAAGTTCGTACCTAACGCTCTTATTAATAAATACTCGGCGGTGGTACTGCACATGATAAATTACATAAGGCAATTGTGAACTGTAAAATGCATGGAAAAACTTCTTATGGAGTATTTCGAAATGTCAAACACTAAAAAAAAAAATCCAAACATGCGTCCATCCGGTTAGCTCAGTGGTTTGAGCGTTGGTCTAATTGATCATTCTACTACTAGACCAACGCCCAAACCACTGAGCTAACCGGTTGTTAATTGTTCCCCACGTCTGAATTATATGGGATAGCTTTGTAGTAGCTTGCGGATAGAATGTGCATGGTTAGTACTGGTTAAGGCCTAAATGAAGTCTAGGGATTAAACCAGTTAGGATAACTGTCCGCTACGACATAACTGAAATAATGTTGAAAATGGCGTTAAATCCGATGAAATAAATAAATAAAACAAATCCAAACATGTGAAGTTATACCCGGATGGGGTACGTAGAACCATCCAGCGTTAGTGATAACATCAATCCTAGCATCAGTACGTGCATTGTACTGTATGTCGGTTTTATCATCCGGAAATGCACCTGATATTGTCATTATACCACACACACCCCATCCAACCATTATAGATATCATAAGCTGCAAAAGAAGTCAGCAAACTATAATGCATGTACATAATATAAAACATAAATAATAAATGTAGATGTCGTTCATTTATCTTTATTCAGATTCGTGAAATAAATCTACTCTTTTGAAGGAGGTCAAGCTAAAGCATTGTTATAATGGCGTGTCAAACGTTGCAATATCCGCTAAATTTCATTTGTGTTCAAAACTTTTATTTATATTCAATATTTCTTAATATATATAATGCAATAATATTTCACTTAAATTATATAAATAAAAGTATAGAAAACAAATGACATTTAGCGAATATTGCAACGTTTGACACGCCACAACAGAGGAGGAATTACGATAACAATTAATAGACCACGAACTTTACAACAAAAGCTTATGATAGTGCATGGCGGTTATATCTAAACCAGGCTGCGAAATTTGTACAATGGACACATTTATATATGGAATCTATCACTTAGTATTCATACACACTGACGAGAGACTCAGTCATTCGTTGACCTGACACGAACCATTACACTTACTCCGAATACTTGATGCAGTGGATATCGAACCGTATGGAAACCTTTTTTTCTGGTCCACACAGGCAACAGCATCGGTTTGTGACCTAGATACATCGATAGAACCACGCTCACACCCCATGTTCTGAAAGTGTGTTATTGCATTTTTATTGTTGAATAGCATCTGCTCTAAACTTCCACATCGGAATCAAGATCAAACATGTTTTATGCTTTTAACTTCCAATTTAAGAATGTCCCATTGCAATGGTCTTAAATTGAAATCATTAAATTCTAATAAAAACTTTATAATATTATTTATGGTAACTGTATTTTGCATTAAGATAAGTACATGAAAATATACCATAATTATAAGTTCAATGAAATAGATACTAACAACATTGCAATTCCCCAGTGCACTTGTGTGTAATCCAACGCAGGTTTCACGATGTAGATCCCAATTAATAGTATTGTAGGCACGATGGTTACCGGTCCTATAAATCTAAGCAGGAGCCCAACTAAACCGGAAGCTCCAACCAAGAAGTGAATAAAACCAACCAGAATGAGCGGACCCATCATCTAAAAAAATCAGATTTGTTAGAATTTCGGGAAGAAGATAAAAATATTTGTTCCATGAAAACACACAAAAATGATAAAACAGAAATTCAGATAGTCATACCAGGCAGTAGACAATAGTACTACGGTAGTTGCGACTTTCAAAGTTATTGTATAAATAAAATACTGGTCTAAATATTAGTGAAAAAACTTTTAATTAATTGTTTGCATTTTTTCTCAGTATTATATTTTCTACAGTGAATACTACACTCACCTCTCTGATACGAATGTCCGACAGATCTGCTTTCATTTCTTCCATTGTTTTGGTTGTGTTAAGAATATTTTCACCTGAAACGAAAGTTACTTCGAGTTTCTTATAAAGTACATTAAAAAATTATGTAGACAAGTATGTAAATGGGCGTACATTCAACAGTTGACGTTTGAATTTACAATTTTCGATGTTCACATATCGTGTTTTCAAACACGCATTGCTGTATTAATGGAAGTGATTTGTTAGAAGAATGTATTGTGCACATTATTGAGATCGGACAATGGAACGAGTTGCAAGTCACGTCCATCCTAAGTGTTCTAGCAAAAGAAAACAAAAGAAACTGATTAACAAAATGACTTAAACTTCTAACAGAGCGTATGAAAATGGTTATACTTAATTACTAGTTATATTAATACATAAAGCATGTAGTGATCGAGTATAACAATGTTAACTTCTTGTACATAGATCAATATATTTTAAGCTCATGCGATTCCCAGTATCTTGAATAAACATAACTAAAGGCAATGACTTATTTTGACACAAACCTAAGTTCTCCAAACTGATATCGCATCTTGTTGGATCCATTTGATTGAGAGCGATAATCGGTATAACATAACTTGCCGTGGGACCCTGATATACGGGTAACCTTACACCAAACGTCACTTGAACTAATGTCGTGATTCCAGACAGAAACAAGGCGGAACTGATCAACTTTAGTTTAAAGTCATCATCGTCATCAGCACAAGCTGCTTTGGCCACAAGCAAAGGAAGGATGATCGAGCCAACTATGGATAAAAGACTTTGCTGAAAACACAAACTATACCTTGAGCAGACGGAGATGGCAATAAAAATATAGGTATGAAATGAAGACAAGTAGTCTGGCACGGACTCTAGATAAGCCTAAAGGAAGTCAATAATAATATGTTGTTTGTGAATTTGTAATTGGTATCAGTGCCGCTACATTCACTCCCTTTCTATAAAACGTTTCTCAACATGCTTTATTGAAACTTTTTTCAACAACAACAAACCAATGTTAACTTTATATAATATGTTCTCTTACTTGTCAAGTTACATATACTCTCTTGTTACTTATTGAAACTAACGTTACACTCTTTTTTAAGTCATCTATTTATTTTTTAAATAGTCTTTTTAACTTTCGACTGAAACCCAAAGATCATACTTTTCTTATTTTTGCTTTAGAGTAAAAAGATGCCATAGATGTTGTTTCTAGACTTATATGTTAAAAAAATTCTGCTTATCACTCGAACGTTTGTTTAACTGCTAAGAAAAGGCGACTTTTAATCATAAGTATTATGTGTTACATATATAATTGATTTATGCTGCAGTTATTTATTGATAATGGATATTAAAGGTCAAAATTATATTCAACCATAATTTTAATTTAACTGTTATTACATTATATAAACCAATCTTCATTCACAATTATTAGTATATGTCATACAGCATAATATATATCCATACTCTCAAATGTTATTATACATTTACTGTTACACATTTGTATATATGTTAGAAAAATGAAATAAAAGGATTACCGTTTTGGTAATTAAAAGAATTGTTTCATTATGCAGAACTAATTAAAAAACTTACAGAATTCAAAATCTTTGTTTAAACATTAGCTACAGTTCTTTTAGGAAACCTTCCTCAACAGAACACCCATATCACGAGGAGGAAGAAATTAGTAAGTACCAATAAAAATAATGTAGCTCAAGACAATGACTGATTTTGATAAAGCGCTAGCCATATAAACAATCATAAAACTATTTTATTCATATACGAGAGCATAGCGGGATTTCAACAAGTGTAGCGTTTTAATGTTATCCAATAAATAACCAGATTGAGTAACATTATGGTTGAATATTTCAGCGCTTATAAGCCGTTATGCATCTTCTTTCAATTTACATTTACTCAAACAAACCCACGTACCGTAACGATAATCAAATCCTACATGTTCCGCATATAAACAACCACGTAGTATATAATGTACTTACTTGGATTGCGAAAAATATGGTTAAATATATTGGTGGTGCATCACTGACTTTGTATATGATAGGCACGTCCACAGCCTGTTCTTCGTTAACGCCAATGTTGTCTGATTCTTCCTCTAACTCCTCTACGATGTCCCGCACAATCTACAAATAGGTTCATCTTGTTTTTGTTTCAGATATTGATGCAATGCTAAAATATATACATTTTGTTCCTACTCTTTGTCAGCAAATTCTTTCTAAAATCTGATGTTTTAACGCAATACGTGTTACAAGGAGTTCTAACCTACAAAGATCGCTTTAATTCTATTTAATAAAAACAAATTACTAAAAAGAATTAAAACGATAATACTTTATTAGATAAAATTAAAGCGACATTTTGTAGTTTTATTAAAAATGAAAACTATTGGAGAAGAAATATATGGCGGTGAAGTGGATGAAAATAGAAAGAATTACATGTACACGTATATGAATAATAAAAAATAAGCAGTCTATATTAGTACCATGGGTGGTGCCCACATCTGCATGGAAGCCAAGGAATATCGGCGGAGTTTGTTTCTGACACATTTTACTTCACCGACTGAAATTGAATGTCGTTTGTTACTGACGTGTCTGAAATTGTTCCGTTGGATATCATCCTCTGAAGTAACTTTATCGCTAGTTATTGAAACACGATGAGTGACTCTTTCTTTTGAACTGCCATCTTGGTCTTCATTCTCCATTTTTTATAGATGTTGACAGATACAATCTTTTGTTGATATGAAATGAAAAAATCATCTTACTTTGAAAAGTTACAAAACTTGTAGAAGCCTTACAAGTGTTCATATCGCCTAGCATCAATGTTACAATGTATGTAATTTATCTGGCGATGAACTGCAGAGTAAAAAGTCAATAAGATATTTGAGATGACTTTTCTTAACCTCATTAACTTCAGAAACAATTACTAAGTATAAGCTATCAATAAAATAACCGGTCATGTGCGTGATAAACACAAAACGGACAATTGTCATCTTTATTTTGTCGCTTTCCTGTGTATAAACGTACACTAGGAAAGACTGACATTTTACATGAACTTTATACACTACACACTATACGTAAACAAAAGTGTTGATCACTGAAGTCACGCTCAATCTCACCGACCTTGATTATATACAAAAATCACCATTAAATATTGTCCAGCAGGTGTGAAGAAAGGATACATTTACATCTTTGTTCCATTAACCATGTACTCCTGCTGTTGAAGGTCACAGTCATTATTTCCTCTTGCTGATTCATTCTGTTGTCGCGAGGTTTTTAGCCATTATATTAAGATTTGATCTTATCTCCTGCGAAATTATTATTGGAGTGACATATAAAAACGAGTTTAAACATCTTTCCGTATAAACATACATTACAAGTGACAAAATCTGTCTTAATTGCAAAGACACGTTCATGTCACTTTAATGGTTTTATCAATACTTATTTCGGGAGCTGACATTTTTTTATACCGAGTGGACACACAATATTACATGCACACGATGCTACAAATATATTTCGAAGGGCAATATTTTGATCTGTTGACCGTCACATCCAAGTGTATACATCACAGTAGATGACCAAAAAAAGTTTACTTTGAACATTTTGCTACGCCCCTTTTCAACAGTCAGAGTCATATGAGGCGGATAGTTAACCTAAACATCTTTTCTGGGAAGAACCAGTACTAGACTCCCATCCTCCGTAAGAAACTGCCTACTTTCTCACATAAAGAGACATGGTCGGTAGCTAGACTCGATCTACGACTCTCTATCGGTGAGAGGTTGCAGTGATTTGAAACCAGCGACCTTATCCACTCCACCACGGAGGCGGTGAAGGTTTTGTAAACTTAATGTTCAATACAGGATTGCAACTGCGCGATAGCAACAAATACATAACCATTAAGATCGAAAAATCATAGGAACCGCATTCTGAAATTACAGTTAGGTTTGAGGAACTGATGTAATGATCTTCCAGTATAATATTAAAATATTGTGCTCATCTCACTAGAAACACTATAAAATACTACTTAGACATCATTAACTGAGACATATAATATTATAATGCTTTAATTCTAGTCAACTACATAACTGAGAAGTGCTACACTACGGTAACAGGAGCAACTAATCGACTAGACCCTTGATTGGACAGTTTATTAGCTCATTGTCTGAAGCAGTGTTAAACTTGTCGTTGTTCGTTTCATAGCTAAAAACATTGACAAAGAAGCGCATGAGTCCTTCATTGAATTTTTTTAAGTTACTAAACGTCTCACCATCTGCGTCTCTTTTTGAGCATACATCAAAGTTCGCGCCGCTTTTTTCTCTCAAAAATTTTCAAAACAGTTTGTAGTCTAATTATTCGGCTTTTAATTTAAGTATTCAATGTTCGTGGTCTTTGACTGCCGCGTTTAATATTTTTGTATGCGCGCTTTGCACTTTGGCAGGTAGAATATAACTCGTTTGTTCTGTTGGATCTATTTAAACCTACAAGATTTAAGCGTAATAATGAATTGAACGAGCTTAACTTCTTTTGACTAACATGGTTTCGCCTTCCTTTTAAATGAACTTTTCGGTTAGACGCACCCTGCCTCATGTAATGTCGCCATGAGCACGTGATTTATAAAATCTTGATGGTAATCAGGCGTGCTGTGTCTAGTTTTGCTGCATTTACGTCGCCAATGCGCATGCACTTTTGATTATTTCTGTATACTCATACATTGCTTACATGCTCTTAATTAAACACATTTTTCAAGCTATAGATACATTTCTATATACAAAAATGTATTTAAATATACATATACAATAGTAGTCTATAGGTCAGAGTTCATGATATCAAATAATTTTTAATTTTTCGAGAGATTTTAAAATTAGATTTGATAATTTATAATGTATGAACACGAAATCAAGGGTCACTTTAATTGGGATAAATTATTGTATAATTAAGGTTCATTTTGGATCTAGGATTCACTGAAACTAAATCAAGGTTGATTTGTGAACTCTTTACTAATCAACATCATTCAAGAAGAGAGATGCGATACAATCGCCTGCCAATACAACATTGCTTATTTTGTAACAGAACTTGATGAGTAATTCTAACTTACTGGCTTTTTTGTATAATTAAAAATCGCTACTTGCGGGCGTATATACACATACAAAATATAAGCAAAGGTAACAAGCAATTGTTTTCAATTTCAATACCAACGAACCTAGCTGTCTGTATGTTTTATCCACTCAACCTGTACGGAAACGGTTCCTTTTCAAACATAATAGCTACATCAAGCTTGCCACACCTTACACTGTAGTCGTCAGGAATTTCATCCACTCTGACCAGTGGTGTGTATGCTTTCACAAAATGAGACATAGTGTGGTAATAGCTGATGGTCAGATAAAAGCGTTAGGTCTGTGCTTTTACTATCTACCATTTCCGTAGACATGATTCTTCATACATTTCACGAAAGAACATTTTGCATATTAAGCGAAGTTACCATTGATCCGTAAGAATCTCACGAAAAACACAATACAATACAATTTAGTCATCCACTTCTGGGAAATGAAACATAATGCTAGAAACATAGTCTTCTACACAATAGAGAAGATTAATTTGTGCTAAATTGTAGCATAAGAAACAACACATTTTATAATATAAAGAAGCCATAATGAATATTAACTTACTTATTTTGCGGTCAGTATCACATTCAGAAGATTGTTAAAGTGATCTTATAATTTATCAAGGACACTTCCTTTGTGCAGATATCTTTCATGACATTAAGATCAAGTTCAGTTCGTATTTATTTGACCGTTGCTGGTAAGTCATGCGGATAATGTCTGATAAACAAAACTTCAGCGTTTAAATGCTTCACCAATTTTAAGTTATAGATCAGTATCTACTACAGAACACATTTCTAATCGGCCGATCAACATTATGTTGATGTGAAATGAGTTCAAATGACTATTTATGTCCATTTTGTATTCAAACTGGCGAAAACTTGAATGCGGATAGTCAGTTAAAGAGTTAACAGTGTGTTTTTATCGATATGGCTGTCTTCAGGACGGACTGGTGTTAAAATAAACTCGAAATATTTTGATAAGAAAACTATTGTATTCGTTCCTTGAATCAGGAGCTGCCTGGTCACACAAAAGGTGTTTGAATACGTTTGACAACCATTGGTTACTTGGTCGTAATTGTAATTGCACCAAAGTGATACGGTACAGTTTGGGTTTAGTCAGACAATGATATGTACAATTTATTACAAAACAACATAAAAAATACAAAATAGAAATCTTTCAATACAAAATGTGTGTTAAAAAATGTCGGACTGTTACTGTTTCATAGATGTTTCCTTTTAGAACAATACATTAATGCATGTAGGGGTTTCGATGTCTTGTTTTGTGAAATGCAATAACAGAACATCTCCTCAAAGTATAGTACATGTAATAGTAATCGTAAATATCATGCCAATCAGTAAGTGTTGAATATGGATTTTAAATACTAAGGCCTAAAAATAGTTTGTTTCTGGTTTCCCGACCTACCCTAATTTCTTCACGATCCTTGACTTATCTTATTTCTCTTTTATTAACCTTTCCACACGCTTTCCAAAGTCAAAACACCTACCTACCTTTTTATTTTTTATGAACATATTAACAAAAACAAGCATTTAGTTTTGTAGGCATAAATATGTCTCTTTAATTGGTGTTGATAGGTGCTGTATACTAGTATATGATGGGCGAACATATGCTAAAAATCCAAATGTTCCAGTCTTCTTTCATAAGTTACATCAACATACCTTTTAGTTAATTGATTTACAAGACAGTGGGACCAAACTTTCTACACTGCATCTGATATCATATTGGTAAACATCGGTGCATAAAATGATATGATTGAATTTATTTGTTTTTTTTAGCAGCTCTCGTGTAACATTATTCAGCGCCTGGTGGAAATAACTAACTGTAAAAATAAAAATTAATTAAATCTTGTCATCTGATACTGGCAATGAATACTGGATGTTAAATATTGCTTATAAGCTGTCATCGTCACACTTGTCATGTCTGAAGTTTATTATTGAAGAAATGGATTGTAGGTCAAACTGTCAACATGTTATGCGAAGTGGCGAAATTCTGACCGTACAGTGTGTATTGAAATGTGTTAGGCTACTTCACATTTGTATGCTGACGTCAGTTAAAGGCCAACTTTCAATTTCTGTCCTATTAAAAAAATGACCATCATGTGATGAGTTTTAAAAATGGGCCCACTTCAACACCATGTAGTTCATGAACTACACTTTTGATTTATGAAATAAACCGTCATTGGCACTGAATATATACTATCATTACAAAAATGAACGCTGATATAAAACACATAAAAGGTGTGTTCATCGGATTTAATTAAAATAGTTTTCCTATTTTTGAATCTGAAATGGTTTGTTTCTTAAGAATAGTGAACAGTTAAATATTTAAGTAAAATACATTTTGTTTGTTAAACATTTCAAAATGAATACCAAAAAAAAACTAAACTTTAAATCATTAAAACAAACCGAATTTCTAGGTTTTTGTATTAATTGTGCAAAACGATAAATCACAAGAAAAACTATAACAAAACGTTATAGGTAGACGAATTACAAGAATCAAATTGGTTTTTGTTTTTGTATGAAGTTGATTTTTTCATAAAGGATATTGACTGTATATTTTATTCAATCCTCCATACAACCACATTGAACTTAAATAGCATTTCAGGTATTATGCCACACAACAACCTATCTAGGTCAACATCACAGAGCAATGCCTGCATGATTTACTGACCTATCAACTATCAATTACAACCATTAGCCAATCAAATGGCCAGGATTACACAAACTAGTAATATACACTATACTATATACCCACGAACAACTAGAATAAACCATACCCATGACAAAAATTCGTCTAGAAAAACAGAAGTTTAGATTGAATTTGGTAATAAATGGTATACATAGTTCCCACATGTACAATATTTACCTCCCTTGGCGGCCATCTTGCTTGGCAAATTTCTTATGCGCTTAATAGAAAAGTGAGAACATTGATTATTAAACAACTTAATTTATAAAAGATAACTTAATCATTAAGTTGTTAAGGCCATAATCACATAAGGTTTAAGAAAATGTAGTTGTACTATATAAATATCCTATATTTAGAATTATCAAAACAAAAATATAAATATTATCTATAGGTGCTTGTTGAATTTACCAAGCAATGTGGTCGCCAAGGGAGGTAAATATTGTAGATATGGGAACTATGTATTGATGAAATCAAACGTTTCATATTTCACTCTTGATTTAATAGTTTGTGTTAAACACCAGTGAACGCATTGACAGCTAAAATTAATGTATCTAATAAAAAGCCGTAATTGTTAAACATATAACAAACTACTTCGACAACTTTGTTCAGTAACATATTCCCATGAACTCAAAATCATGAACTTTTCACTATAGATTCATTAACATAACAATACTATCAACTAAGACAGCACACTGAAATATAAACAGCACCGAAGGTAATGAACTAAATTTAATATTTTTGCTTTCAACACTTGCAGGGTGACGGACCTACTCGTACAGTTAAGATGATGAAGAGAAAATAGACGAAATGCCGAGTATATTTGTTAATTGTTTGTTAGTATTTTTTATACTGGATCGGTACAATTTATTAAATCAAGAAATGAACACAAGATCGGTGTTCGCCAATAACTGCTAATATATTCTTAAGTAAATAATCTAATATGAAATGGATGTAAATATACTAAATTTAAGATCTTTGCTTTAAATGTTGCTAAGTGTACATTCACATTAATTAAGCTGAAGTTTTTAACCTTGAACAGAGTTCATTGATACAAGAAAGACATTAGTTACTTTTAACCGGTTTGATGCAGGCTACCAACGCCTAAATAATACCCCAGGAGCAAAATTTGATTCAAGGCCTGCTGATACGTACGCTGAATCTTTCACCAAATAGTAATATACGGTGGCATGAAGGGGACATAGGAAATATTTTAAATATTTCTACCCACGCGATAGCTACTACATGCACACGCGACAGTTTTAGCTGCCGTCTTTATAATAGTTAAATGAAACCAATTATGTGAAACGGAAGACTACTTTGATATCACATCATCTCCAAGCTATGTAGATAACTTCCCTTGAATATAATGCAATTCGGTCGTTTTATAATAAATATCAGAGGCATGAACAAAATAATATCGAATGCGTTGAACAAACAAGTTAAAAGACAAACAATAACGAAATGACAAATTATAATAAAGTAAGAAGTAAAATGGTAAAAGAATAGAAACTGTCTATTGTCTGTCTACGTACAATCAGAATATGAATACTGGTTCCTTGAAAAGTTCATAAGAAAGAATGATTATGTCTGTGCCGCTTATATAACATCACGGAGAAAACAACATCTACTAGAAAATCAATTATTTACACCATACAATGGTGCATATATAACTACATATCTCCACTTTATGTTGTTCTACATATCTCCAACATATGGTGTTCTACATATCTCCAACATGTGGTGTTCTACATACCTCAAACATGTGGTGTTCTATACATCTCAAACATGTGGTGTTCTACATATCTCCAACATATGGTGTTCTACATATCTCCAACATGTGGTGTTCTACATACCTCAAACATGTGGTGTTCTACACATCTCAAACATGTGGTGTTCTACATATCTCCAACATGTGGTGTTCTACATACCTCAAACATGTGGTGTTCTACATATCTCCAACTTATTTTGTTCTACATATCTATAACATTTGGTGTGGTGTTTTACATATCTCCAACTTGTTTTGTTCTACATATCTATAACATGTGGTGTGGTGTTCTACATATATCCAACTTGTTTTGTTCTACATATCTATAACATGTGGTGTTCTACATATCTCCAACTTGTTTTGTTCTACATATCTATAACATTTGGTGTGGTGTTTTACATATATCCAACTTGTTTTGTTCTACATATCTATAACATGTGGTGTGGAGTTCTACATATCTCCAACTGGTTTTGTTCTACATATCTATAACATGTGGTGTGGAGTTCTACATATATCCAACTTGTTTTGTTCTACATATCTATAACATGTGGTGTGGAGTTCTACATATGTCCGACCTGTAATGTTATATATATTTACAACATGCTGTGTTCTGCATATCTTCAACCTGTGGGTTTATACATATCTCCAACCCGTCTCCGTGGTCGAGAGGTTAAGGTCACTGACTTCAAATCACTGTGACCTTTCACTGATAGAGGGTCGTGGAATCGAACCCAGCTACCAACAATGTCTCTTTATGTGAGAAAGAAAGCAGTTACTGACGGAGGATGGGAGTATAGTACTGGTTCTTCCCAGGAACGATAAATAAGTAAAGTGTCTGCCTCATATGACTCTGGCTGTTCAAAAGGAGTGTAAAGCTCAAACAAACATCCAAATCTCAAACCTGTGTTGCTGTCTGGTAGTCTGGGAGTATCAATTAATGACCTTGAAAGTAGGTATTGTTTTGATTAAAACTGATGATAATTCTACTCGAAAAATGACATTTTTTCATGACATGAATTGTTTTATTTTTTCAACACATTTACTTTAGAATAGTGTCATATTGATTTAAACAGATATGAACGTGATTTTAAAACAATATTTCAAAAACGTTAAGTACATTATTTGTGTACATAGATCCCCCGTATGTAAACAAAACATAATCTCTCATTGCTTTACTCATCTGTCGAAATAGGTGAATAACCTATTTTATAACCTTCCGCGTCTAAAAGTATTCCTAAAGAGGAGTAGATTGAATTCCAAACCACTTGTTTAGTAATAAATTCAACCATCATTTTATGTCTTCGTCTTGTCAATATTTATTTTGTCATCAAAAAATTCCATCAAAACAAGAAGTGTGACGTAAATAGATTCGTTTTCTTTTTATATTTTAGGACCTGATCCTAAAGAAGATGAATGACTTTTACGATGTCTAAACCATTTTAATCACTTGATTACTTAAAGTCCAGTTTACTTATTTGTATAAACATATTTCCATTTACGTACGTAATAATTTTATCTAGTTTTGATACATGCTCGTAAGCACGTATACCATCTTGTGCAATCGAGGCAGCCAAATTTAGACATGAAATGACAAGGCGAATAGACGCGCACAAAATAAAGACGCCAACATGAGTGTATACCAAATGTACTTCGAGGTACGCGCAAAACCAAAGAGTAAAATAATCTTGTAATAATTGTACAAAATGTATTTGAAATGTGTTACAGATCAAGAAACGAAAAGATTGTAAGTATATTATTATTACCAGTAGGGTGATCGGTGCCTGTTATGTGATAATACACCACACTACTAAACGAAAGGTGATGGGTTCGAATCTCGACTCTGCCTTTCACTATTTCGTTGGACGCTTTTCAGTGTCACCATCCCAACTACCGAGCCATGTCCTAGCTCGTACTGTCTATGAAAATCACAGAGTATATCTGTTCTACGTCGGGCACGATACCATGAAAACTATTAGAAAAGATGTCTGGTTCACCTGTATCTTACCAGTCTCTTGGACGGCACTGAAATGACCACAGCTGTCGGATGGGCCTTTAAAAACTGATAATATATAATAGTGACAAGCCATGAATCATAACAGGTACATGTATATGAAAATCAAGAGATAAGAGATATGTTTTCAATTCTAATCAGATGCGTCTAATTTCAGCATTATTACGACTTGTCTGAGTTCATTGACATATTCAGACTTATACATACAAAGTGACCCAGTTTTAAACTGTGGTAAAACATTGACATACGAGGGTCATCCGTAAAGGTCGTGGACAACGAAGTACGTCTATGGAGATGATTATTTTCAAACTTTATTACCGCACTAGAGTAATACAAAACCTGTTTTTTATTCTGTTCTTTGTGCATCACGTGACATGTATCGACGGAAGCAGACACCACACAACAAAGTTGGCTGAGACTGTTCATGTTGTATGGACAGAATTCAATCAATTCTTTTCTTGTATGACTTTCGGCAATTACTTTGCCGTTTTCTGGGCATAAGAACGGCTAAACTCATTGTGTGATATTTTAGCGTGTATAGCATGTATAGCGTGTACTACACTACATATACTATTGAGTGTGAGTTTGCGAAACCTTTCCGAATGCTACACGACCTTGCTTCTTTTGCCTTTTCCATAAACATCAAGCCGTTTGTATTCAAGATCAAAGTTGTAACTGGTATCGAATATTCAAATAAAAAAATGTCTAGAAAGAAGACAATGAATAAGATATTTCAGAAACTCCTTTATTCAAACAAATAATAAGATATTAAAGCGCGATAAATATAACAGCTCAGTATGAACACAAACGGTAACTCTGTAATTTATAAGCACCACACTCACTAGTTGGCCAATCGAATCAATCAAACCTCAAACGTTTTGGGGGGACAAATTACTATGAATGGCGTAAACTAAAATTGGTCAATAACGTAAGAAGGCTGCCTGTACTCAAAGAAGCCTTGACACAAAACAATAACATTCATATTACATCGATATGCAAATAATTAGAGAAGTGTATACTAGTATATTAGTCACTTTTATAAATAGTTTGTATCTAACATATTTCACTATCTGTAATAGCGAGAACCGCGTATAAAAGCAAACGCATAATTATAAAAGGAGAAACGGTTACTATAAATGGTACATCAACTTGATATAATTTACATGTACATTATACATGTACAGTAATTTGTAGTCATCATGTAATGGCATATGAATTCACAGTGTGTAATGACGAAAAGTCATCGTACAATTAAAGATTAACAAGACACAATAAGATTGCACGTCAATTTGTGATAAATTCACAGCACACAAAGGTTCTGCTTATGTTCTGGCAGCTATGGCGTTCCTTAGAAACAGTTTAAGCACGCTTAGGCGTGAACAGATGCCCTGGCGATGTTGTGTTTCAAAAAGGCCCTAGTGAATAAACATTGCGAGAGATTTTGTTCCAACATATTTCGAGAGGAGAGTCCATGTGACTTGCCGTTTTAAAGAGGAACTCTCGCAGACGTTTTTGTAGAGGAATTCTGGATACAGACGTTTCGAAAGACATCAGAGACTCTGTCTTATCGCAGACGAAGAGTTAACATTTCTCATAGGCTGAGTCTGTCTCTGAGGTAGAGAGGGAGGGCTTTAGACGTAGACTTGGATAGATGGATATATTATGTTCCTGCGTGTACTAATCGGCTCGCTCTTGTAGATTTTGTTCCAGCAAACGTTTGTCTGAAAAAAGAATAGATTTTGATAACTCTCGCAGTTTACATTGCTAATCAAATAAGTTCATGAAAATTGACATGAATAAAGAATTAATCATTTATATAGCAAGTTTTTGTTATTTTGTTGAGTTGTTAGGGCCATTTGTCGTTATGGGTATTCTCTGCGGGGTAGCTACTATTCGACGTGTGTTTTCTATATTGATCACCGTGGACTATCGTCATTTATCTACCACAGTGTCAGATATTTGTCATATTTAAGCCATTCATTCAATTACATTAAAGTAAAATAAATACAAGGTAGAGGTGGAATGTTTTCTACAAAATAAAATGGGCGTGTGTCCATATTTAAAGTCAAGTGTAAAGGTTTATTGAGAATGTAAGAGACAGGTATCAAATAAAACCGTATGAATAAACGTTATCATCGCCATGAAGAGAACTTTCAAACGGTTTGAAAACATTGCTTTCGAAAATAATAGCAACGTTCCATTTATAAACTATGCTATCGTTATCACTTGTATACCTGACACCCACGCACCATTCACTACATCAAAACAAGACATAATACCCAATAAAATACGGAGTTAATATTAGGTATAAGTAAATAGGCGGGGCTACATACGATAAGTCATGTATAGACGTTTAATTTGTTTCATATGAAAATAATGAGCTTTGACTCTGACAAAGTGAAAACTAAAATCGCATTTAATTACTTATGTACAAAATTTGTCAGAGATAATGTGTATGAAATAAATGTGTTACTATTTGTTTATGCTCACGTGTCTAATAGCGTTTTAAACATGATTAAGTGCTCACTATAAATGATCCTGTAAGATTGCGAATGTCAAATCAGCATCTAATCAATATGATCGATGAATTCACGTGAAAAAAAAATAGTGTGCGTTCCAAATAATTTTCAGCTTTCTCCGACCATAAACACATTTATTGACATGTTTTTAGGGGGGGGGGGGGGGGGACGAAGAACATTTCAAATTGCTTGCTCAATACACATATTTAAAATTTTAATAAACTTTGATTTCCCTGAGCATGAAGGATATAAATACTCACTACTTTAATAAATTATGAATAAATAATTGCATTCTTAAAACTTATTACAGGTTTTCATCTCTACATTCAATGACTTCTATATTTCAATCTATCGCTACTTAATGCGCATTTACAGAAAGAAAAACATATTTATTTAAAGTAGGGTTAAGCCCTGATAAAATTTATGATTTCAGATATGAAAATAAAAGAATTGCGACAATGTTTGCAGTCTAATAGATATAAAAGGTATGGAAACTATTCGTTACAATTAAGATGAAGCGACGTTTGGTTATCACCTAATGCTACCTTGTTTTACCATAATATAATAATTATATACAAATGTATATAATTACTAAAGCCTATTTTTGCCACTTGTTACTGTCATATGAAGATTGTAATGTGTTATCTGTATGTTCACATGGGCCTATGGTTTACTGAAATTTGAAATAAACTGTCTACATCTATATTGTTTTGCATTTATTTTAAAATTTGAATATTTTTACACCAAAATAGAGCTAATAGAATAATTTAAAACTATGTTTTATCCCGTAATGAACCGAATACAAAGATCCTTAGATAACAATTCATGCATAGCGAACATATAAAGAGATTTGTTTTTTTGTTATTTTTTCTTGTTCATGTCTTTTCTGAAGTATTTGAAGAAGAAGAAGAATGTAAGAAATATGAAAAAATGTCAAGATTTCATTTTTTCTAAAACCTTATATAAGTTTTATCTTTATGTACACATATAATGAATTAAGTTTTTGTTATATTTTTTCTTGTTCATGTCTTTTCTGAAGTATTTCATGAAGAAGAATGTAAGAAATATGAAAAAAAATGTCAAAATTGCATTTTTCTTTTACTATAACATTATATACGTTTTCTCTTTATATACACATATAATGAATTATGTTTTTGTTATATTTCATTCGTTTTATCGGTCTCAGAGCTCGAACCTCATTTCTTGTCTTAAACTGTTTCTAAGTTAATTATAATCAGACATTACTGATATTATTTATACATACATCTTACAGCATAATCTACCTGAATATGTATTCAAACATTAACCAGCTCTATCTCTTCAACCATAATACTTTAAGAATGGAATTGAGATTTGAACTTAGAGACGGGTGTAAGTTTTACAACCACGGGTGTCCTTCTTGGATATTATTTTTACTGATATTCTTATTCATATAAAATGTCTACTAATTAATTAGAACAATCTCCTTTCCCGCTTCTTCGTAATAACAAAACACATTATTGCCGTCTATTTGAAATGGGTACATATTTTAAGAAATTGTTTAAAGTACATTATGTTTTTGGTAGGTAACGGAGAAAAATAATTTGAACATATTCAATCACACTACGCTTCAAAAATTATACATTGAACCCAAATAAGAATATATTTCCAAGATTATTGAATGTTTGCGGAACGAAATTGATTGCCTTTTTCCAGAAACGTAAGCTGTAAAAATATTTTATAAAGATTCTCAAAGATGACTGTGGTCAGGACGTGGCCACGCAGCGTTAATGTTAATAAAAATACATGTTTTTAATTTTGATCTTCTAGCGAGCTCCATTTTACGCAACACAGAAGCAAAAGCCATGTCAAGGCTAAAGGAATGATGCATTTATGCAAATTTCATTTGAATGACACAACGACGGTTTTCTTAGTCACCATGCTTGTAATTTCTCGCTTATTTTCCCATTTATTTTACTCTACTTTAGAACAACTGACCTACTTAAATGACTGTCGTTGTTTTAAAAGTCCGTGTCGTACATCTGTCGTTTCAAACAAATATTACCTAGAATGTTTCTTTACTGTTAAGTACACGATACAGATTTGCAGAAAGGAAATCTGGTGTTATTTTCTACATACACAATTTCTGACATGATACATTTAAATTAATGGCATTAAGATTGTTGGGGAAAAAGCGTTTAAGAGGCTCTGAAAATGTTCGTATTCAAAATGTACGTACTAATACCAAGAGTTGAATTCAGTTTTTTTAAATGCGTACTTTCACATGCAAAAAAGTGATTAGTTTTACAACATAGCCATTTCATAAATTATCTATAGCTCTTCAAAGTCATTGACTATCATAAGGAGAAACATAATCTATAACAAATACGAATTATTCAATCGTGATTATGGTATTCATGAGTTTATGCAAATATGTGTTAATATTCAAATCATTTTGCTTATCTTTTTACGCTTTTTAGCCTCGTTTGAATAATGAAGTTTTTTAACAGTGTCATATATTGTATTGCACTTTTTGTGTTATATTTCTAATACTGTCGAGTTTGCCCAATCGTAAGTGTTTGTATAACTGTTTAATTGTCTTTTGATATCGTCCGTTGACGTCTGCAAAATGTATGCTGAATTACTTTCGTTAATAAATAGTTTACGTCAATTCACTGCCTACGTAAATAATTTAATATTACGTGACAATTATTGTTAGAAGCAGACCTGGTGACATTTGGGTAATTCAGTGCTTGTTCAAAATCAAATTTCTTTTACATCAAATATCCCGAAGTTTTGTTCCTATGATTTCTAAAATTAAAATTGCAAATATTTCATTAAAAGTTATGCTGGTGAATTTTTGATACAGAATTATTTTTGTTATTAGTTAATTTAGCACTTGCGCTGATCAAAATTACTGTGGAATATCAAAAGAATCTGGAGAATGGGTAACGCTTGTCTTCTAAGTTTTTTTTTGTGAAACTTAAGCAAGTAAATAACAAAATCTCTAGATCCACCGGAAAACAAATTATGTTTTATAATTTGAAAAAATACCTCAATTTTTGCCACAGAATGTTGTCGCCCGCGTCTCGTTTAGCTCTGAAACTCGTCCTATGGCGATGCCTGTGGTGTCTTCGGGAGTGCCTCGTTTCTGAAGTGTGAAACCTTCCACCGCCCGTGCCAGTAGACACAAGGGATCGCAGACTGGAATCGTCTGTGAAACAGGCGGCGTAGCAGAACAAATCTACGAAGCAGCATGATCCGTAGTAAGAATTGCTTTCCACAAATGCCATCTGATGTCTTTGATTCCGATGATGTTCTCGGCAAAGCACAGAAGCTGTCAAAAGGTGGATTGAGCAAAGAACAACTGTGAAGAATCTGTCCATGTTACGTTTTGATATGAAATGAAGGCACTCGATGATACTGCAATATTTTGATTTAAATGATTATTTTCACGCAGCGAACGCGTTTATAAAGTGTCCATAAAGAATGTAAGGATGGGACACTTAACAAATAGCTGAACCACAAGGAATGTATAGAACATTACTTGGGAAAGTCAGAGAATGAAAAATGCATGAAATCACTAAATGCTAGTCCACTTTGTTAAGTAAAAATCAATAAATGATGCAACTACGTTATGAGTCAAATCTATATAATTCGCCTTATTCAAATAAAATCTTCTTGTCATCAGATGATTTTTAATTAAAGTTAAACAAACGACACTTTTCTTATAATGTCAAATTCATTCAAATGCTGGTTTCTGCAGTCACCGATACAATGAATTTCTATGGCCAGTATGACTATATAAGGAACAATCTACACCCAATTTAAATACTCAGCGGTTACCACAAGCGTGGGTGGTTGACTTTCATTATTGACCTCACAATTTATTACAACAGAGAATATGGCTAACGTAGATCATTCAAAACCAGCCAGTTCTCTTATAACATTCTTGATATTCGGATAGAAAGGCAAGTTTCAGTTCGTCAGATGTTTTTTAAGCAAAACTTCCAAGAGTTATCATTTGTTTTGGTGATAACTTTTAAATTGCAGCTAGGACAAATCATGACTGGTAATTAAAATGTACATAATGTTGACCAAATACATAAAATTATAGATTTTTCAACAAAATAAAGGACCATTTTTGTCACCAAACACTTGATATAAAAACATGTATCAATATCTTCAGTATTTCTTGAGCATTTTAAACGAACATATAATGTATTTCAGTTGGAATGAAGAGATGTTTATGTTTTGTCATTTCTTAAAAGTGTAATTAGAATAAAATATGGCGGCAAATGAGTGTCATAAAATAAATCATATGTGATAAGAACAATTTTTTGCCTATTGCTCATACCAATTTCAAAAAAAAAATCGAAGCTCACCATGCAAGAAGTGTGGGCGAGCTATCTTAAATGCCAATGATTTAATATCACGTAATTTTATATTAATGTTAATCCGAAAGTTAATACAAGATTTTCTTTGTTTGTACAGTAAATAAACCGACAACAAATGAAGATAAAGTTGTAGCAATTAGATCGTTATGTTATGAGGGTAGACTGTTTATTCAGGAAGGCATTTACCAAGGTTATCATCGTACTTTTTATGCAAGATACCGTCTGTAATAATGGTGATGACATCGCAAGCTATCGGTTCTTCGTTCAGTATAGAAGTTGCCTTTTGTTCACTAAAACCTGTGTGGACAGTATCAGTACGTCAAAATAAAATCAATGTACGGGAAGTACTAATAGAAACTTAACTTACATATAATTGCACTGCAACATGGAACGGCGAAATTTTATGGTGGATGTAGAAAAAAACGTTGTTCTTAGGTCTGCATTAAATTCATGCCCGGTGAGCGAGTGACGGCTTTGGAAAGGCAAGCTATCGTTACATTAAAAAAAATCAAATTATCGCAATAAGATTCAGATCTTGTTTATCGCAGACTTCTCTTACCTTCTTCAAGGTTAAATGCATTAGTCGATTCCTCAGTTTTGAAAACTTGTTCTGACACAGCCTTCAAGTATGGACAAATGATCGGTAAATTTGGAAGACTTGCTTATTTCGTAAAAGAGCGCATTCTAATATTTTTTAAAGAATCTAATGGGGGTGGACAACCTAAAAATATTTCCTAAAAAAGTGAATTACCTTTTGGATGTAAGCAGAAAATATATCTCATTGACCAAAAGTAAATAAACATTCTCCAATTTGATACCATGGAAGTCTATGAGATAAATGTTTAATCTAGGTATCGTTCACCGGTTTTTTAAATATGCACATCCCGTAATAAATTGAACAATTTATCTGTTGGAATATTATATGAAATGATACCCGTGTCACTTACTATTTTGCATGAACTTCGTGTATACATTAATGAGGAATATTAGCAGTGTAACAGATAAACAAACAAAGTACTTAATATACTCATGGAGACTTAACTTACATAGACTTGCACTGCAAAATAAAACGGGAACTAGTTTAACAATTGCATGTTGGATGTAGGTAAACGTAATACTTAGGACCGCATAAAAAATTCATGCGCGCCGAGGGACTTTCGTTCAGTTTAAACCCCCCCCCCCCCAAAAAAAAAACAGGATTTACACGCACTTTTTATTAATTATAATTATATAATAATTATTCACTTTATGCATCATTTAGAGTAACTCAATAAAATAAATAAAAGAATAGAAATAAATCTGATTTGAAACACGTCACAAACTGAACATTGACTAAACTCCGATCAACAATACTGGTCCGTCACAAGCCATTATTTATGATTTTGTATGAGACAATATCAAAGATAAAAAGATAAATTTAATTAAGTTTAAGTTTCATCATTGTTTATTAATTTTTGGACATCCTTGCAATAAGTCTGTTTTAATACCACATCGAAATTATATGCCTGATGTGAAGCATATAAGCATACTATAAAATAACACGAAGAAAAATGTATGAATCGTATTGCCCTTTCAGTAACTGCCAGAGACTTAAAAAGAGGAAGGTTTTTGATCTACCTAATTTAATTGCCTACTTGCAAATGATTTGTCTTTCATAAACTGTTTTATTAATTATATTCTTGCAAATAAATTTTCTTTCATAAACTGTTCTATTAATTGAATTATTGCAAGTAACTTGTCTTTCATTAACTGTTTAATAATTGCATACTTGCAGAAAATTGCCTTTCATTGACTAACACTACATTTGGACTATCATTTTCTTAAGACAAAATTAAAATTTAGTTTTTTGTAACTAAATCCGGACTTAGGTCATTTCAAAGTACATGCATGTGATCTGTTTTCTAATTAAAGAAAACTGAACATTACAACGGAATCAGGTTGCTTAAATTCGCTACTTGGATGGTGTTAATGCTTACAATGTGCCTTAAACAGCAGCATAAAATATCAAGACCTATATAACAGTCCAGCAAGAAGCCTTTTCCATATTGATTTTTCTGATTTGTATGCTGAACATCCATCTTATCTGATTTTTGGGGTTATTATCTGGGCCGGTGTGTCAATCCCATTCAACCGACAAAAATGAATGAAAACGGCGACAAGTTAAGTTGCCTTTTGTTATTATGTCTGAAAATAAACAATCTACTTTATATGGGTAGACATGTCAGCAACACATGCTTGGATGGTACGTTATTAAATCAAACATGAATGAATATCACATGATTAATGTTACCTGTCGAGTAGTCTTTGTCTTGTTGTAAGAAGACATTTCGATACCTATTTGAAGGCAAAAAAGTGTCTTAATAATAATCAATGTGGCACCAAGTTGTATTAATGAAATTGAGGTTATATTCATTAAATTATGGTTTTAGGTTAGAACAGACTGCAAATACCAAATGATCTTCAGCTATGGGAATTATGTTTTGGTGTATAAGGAATAATGGCCATTACTGACACACCACTGAACCATTGTGCAGTAATGTGGTACTGGATGCGTCTTGGTACAAAGTCATGCCGGAGTACCAAAACAAATGATATGTTCTGTTCTAGAAAGGCGTTACCTAGCGTTTGAGTCGTGCAATTGATTAAGTGAGGAACAATTCAATAGAAAAGCAACAACAATTTAACTTTTAATCAAAGGTGTAATATGTTAAAGTAGAACATTAAGGACAATACATGTACATGTAACTAGTACATTAAGTAATATCTGACTGTGTGTAACGATATAGGTTCTATATTTTCCCAGATTCCTTTTTAGATCTGATTTTGTGACATGTTTAACAACACGTTAATATACTTGGCTTACAAATATCTACAGATTTATCATGAAGGTTGGTCATGTTTATGTCGTGTTTTTAACATATGAATACAGTGACGATTTCATGTCTCTAGTCTACTAGTATACATACATGTACATGTAAGTAGAAGTTCTGTTAAAGGAGACGTATTCAAAGTACTTTAATTCATGGTTATAAACATAAACTCGTGTGATATGTATGCAATGTTCGACTTCACCATCAGTACACGAGTACCAAGAAGGGTAAATTATGGAACAGCACAATGTCAAATAATTAATTTAGAATTGCACAAAATTGATAGAGAGAAAATCCTCCGTTGCTCATAACGACAAAAATATGTTTATTTAATACGTAAACGTATTTTATAAGACCGGGTAAATGTAATTTTAACTACCAATAAGCTGATAGTGCAAGCAATAACGTATTGCCAAAGAGCAAAGGCCAAAAATGACTTTGAAAATATTGTTTTAAAAAATGCTGACGCAATATTTTGATATAAAACAGTCTACTGTACCCCGCGACACTAGTACATGTTGAAATATTTATAAATATGACAAATACGTCATGGATTTTAATTAAGTTAGCTGATCATATAAAACTCTTGAAATAAGCTCACTGGTGGGGTACCCTGATAAAAACACATAATGTTGATATTTGATTAAAACATCTGTTTCATTCACATATATTTCTATTATGTTCAATGATTTCTCTATCATTGACGTCATACAAAAAAATTATTCGTTGGACCAATCGAAAACAGCTGGTTGTTTGCACAATAAAATACCGCAAGTAGACCCAGTTTAGGACCAATAAACGTCGAGTCAAAGTAGGGGAGACTACTTGAAAACTATTTAAATGCTTCAGAAAATCTCAAAGCAAAAAGCCTTTAATCCTATCAATTGACTACTGTCTTACAAAGATTACAAGATTAATTTGTCAAAGACGCTCATCTATTTCACATGTTAGTGTTTGGCCACATTAGTAGGTTTTACTCGAAGATCTCAAAAACACGTGGAACGTGTTCTTGTTCATTGTGCCAGTTTATGTTCTGTGACTGGCCGAATGTTTGAAGACAAAACTTTTGCTTCACTGCGAGAATGTTACTGCTTCCATGAGTCTTAATATACAGGGTGTCGTATTTTTTTCCACAAATGCTTTTTTCACAAGAACGAATCGGTATGTCTGTGCTTTGACTAATTATCTTCAACCTATTTATTGGTGGTCGCACGTATACATATGATAACTTAATCGTTTTACAATTGCTGACATCTAGGTAACTATAAACAAAACATTGTCCCAGTTCAATGAACGAACAGTTTATCAAAGATAAACACCTACACACATACGTATTAGCACAGATGACTTTCAGAGGAAAACCTATAGTCAGTTGTACTTAATGACATCTGAATTAGCTTATCCATAAACTGGGGCAAAATAAATGGTAGATGAAATGAATAATTTATACTGACCTACATTATTAGTCGTAGCTAAATGGTGACCTTATTTGTCACTTGCAGATGGTTATGTTTTGAAGCAACCAAGACGTCAATAGACCGTCTTACCACGTGTCCAATCGCTGTAAAGCTAAAATCCAGTCTCTTTGTAAGTCACTCTTTTATACTAGAACTTGCATCAATCCAGTTTACGAGGGACATTAATTTTGTTAATCAGTCTAATTTTTTACCGATATTCAACGCCTATCGGGCAAGTGTTATGCATGTATAGAAAGGTAGACTTTCTGCTACATAACTATGCACAAGGAACTCGAAATAGACGTACACTGTAAATATTTTTCTTTCATTTTAAGGTTATGTAATATGTACACTGCAATCTAAAATGTCAGACAAGGAGAAAAATTTTCAAGGAGTGCAAATGGGCGTATTGTAAATTTTGCGCATTGCCTGGCTTTGTCGATATTAGATCAGATTGAGACACAGTTTATATGGATTTGCCACAGTTAGGAGACAGGTTCGGTTAATTTAATCTGGTGGAATGGATATCAAAGATGAGCACCGATCAGTCCGCAACAGTAACATTCGAAAGTGATGTTGCTGCAGTAAAACAGCTGAAGAGGAAGATGCCAGCCATACAGTGGTGGGATTCATGTAGCATTAATTTGTCATCAGTTTTCATATACGGACCGAGGTTTGCGCCCGGTGGGTACCACACCCAAAAGAGGGAGTGTATGTGAATTGCGTCACAGCTGCTTGATAGGTACATAATGCTGACCAAAACGCATGAATAAAATCGTGACTGGCGACGAAACATGGGTTTTATGTCTTATGAGCCAGATGGTAAGGAAAAAAACAAGGTGTGGATCTGTGAAAATGACGAAATGCCTTTTGTTGCGTGTAGAGCTCGTACCATATACGCATCATGTATGTAGTATTTTTTATTGCCAGAGTATAGTGGATAGAGTTCCTATACCAGAGTACAGGAGTGCCAATGGAGACTTTTACCGAGATTCGTTTCTTTCGACAATTGTTCAGCGCTTAGTCTATGCTACAGCCCGTTCACATACCGGTGTAACGTTTTCAAGCTCCCCCTTTTTCAGGTTACCCCCGGTAACTTAAAAACGTTTTCAGATTACCCCCGGTAATTTAAAAACGTTTTTAAGTTACCGGGAGGGGTACAATTAAAACGTTTTGAGATTACCCCCTCCGTTTTCAAATGCCCTACCCGGTAATCTGTAAACGTTTTCAGGTTACCCCGGGGCGCTTTGAAAACGTTATTACCCCCGGGTAATAATTTGAAAATTCATAATAAAAGAGAGCTTGCACACGAATAAGGAGATTACAATTTCAAACACATACATGTATTACAGTTATCTGAGACTATACACGCGGTCCTAATGATGAAATCATACGACGATATCAAATGATGTCATATACTGACACGTCCATTCCTTCATTATGGAATCCTATGAGCGTTATTGCGCAAATACCAAAGCAATCTTGAATCATTTTGACAAAAAATGGATAAAAACAATTAACTATTGTTGATTTTCTGAACACAAGTAAGTGTGGGATTGCACAGGTCATGTCTTGCATTTTTCGTTAATATATTTGAATAAAGGCGCCTACTCTCCATGACCCTAATAGGATTCCGTAGCTTCATATAATTATTGCGTATATTCAGTTTAGAAATACAGGAATTATATGTCAATAAACCATGTTGACTGTGAATCATTTAGCATGAATTATAACCTGAAATATAAACGTTTTCGTCACAAAGAATCAACATAGGGAGGGGGGGGGGGGATTATTAAAACGGGGGAGGGAGTTTGAAAACGTTTTAATGTTACCGGGCCGGTACTTTGAAAACGTTTTTAAGTTACCGGGGGGTAACCTGAAAAAGGGGGAGCTATCCACAAATTAGCAGTGGTTCTTTCTTACCTTAGCGACAATAGTATTATAACTTTACCACATCCTCCATACAGTCCTGATCTTGCTCCATGTGATTTAGGCTAAAAACTACATGAATACATTAAGAACTACACGGGAGGTCGCCATCATTACTAGTATTTGATACGGCGTATCGAAAAGTGCATCCGAGTGAAGGGGGGACACTTTGATGTGTTGGACTAAACATTGGCACAGAAATATTCTGACTACAGTAATAAGGCATACTGTGACACCGATTAGTACTCATCGATGTCACCATCTCTAAATGGTCATATGTGTTATTGTACTAATGCAATAATACAGTATTCCTTCATAATTATGAGATATACAAAAATCGGCTAAAAGGACTTAGGTATTTTCTATGATGGTAAACACTGGACCTGGAATAACATGACGCGTACGTGATACAGAAATATTGCGAACATACGATATACATGTATATATAAAGGTCTTCAGCAAACTTAAATACATAAATTCTAAAAAATGATATTTGTCAATTTTCGGCTGGGATGAAATTTAAAATATGTTTTCAGAGAAGGGACTTTACTCCGATGGAAAGTGATAAACTAGCATTCATATGTTATCTCTCTTGTACTTATGATTTGGCTCCTCTTCATTATTTTAGATCAAATGGTAGCCATTGAAAACAGATCATAAAACAGTATTTTTATCTGATTGTGTATAAAGACTTATCATAGAACTGTGTAATTATTGTCTGATTGTGTATAAAGACTTATCATAGAACTGTGTAATTATTGTCTGATTGTGTATAAAGACAGGTCATAAAACTGTGTAATTATTGTCTGATTGTGTATAAAGACAGGTCATAAAACTGTGTAATTATTGTCTGATTGTGTATAAAGACAGGTAATAAAACTGTGTAATTATTGTCTAAATGTGTATAAAGAAAGATTGTAAAACTGTGTAATTATTGTCTAAATGTGTATAAAGACAGATTGTAAAACTGCGTAATTATTGTCTAAATGTGTATAAAGACAGATTGTAAAACTGTGTAATTATTGTCTAAATGTGTATAAAGACAGATTGTAAAACTGTGTAATTATTGTCTAAATGTGTATAAAGACAGATTGTAAAACTGTGCAATTATTGTCTAAATGTGTATAAAGACAGATTGTAAAACTGTGTAATTATTGTCTAAATGTGTATAAAGACAGATTGTAAAACTGTGTAATTATTGTCTAAATGTGTATAAAGACAGATTGTAAAACTGTGTAATTATTGTCTAAATGTGTATAAAGACAGATTGTAAAACTGTGTAATTATTGTCTAAATGTGTATAAAGACAGATTGTAAAACTGTGTAATTATTGTCTAAATGTGTATAAAGACAGATTGTAAAACTGTGTAATTATTGTCTAAATGTGTATAAAGACAGATTGTAAAACTGTGCAATTATTGTCTAAATGTGTATAAAGACAGATTGTAAAACTGTGCAATTATTGTCTAAATGTGTATAAAGACAGATTGTAAAACTGTGTAATTATTGTCTAAATGTGTATAAAGACAGATTGTAAAACTGCGTAATTATTGTCTAAATGTGTATAAAGACAGATTGTAAAACTGTGTAATTATTGTCTAAATGTGTATAAAGACAGATTGTAAAACTGTGTAATTATTGTCTAAATGTGTATTAAGACAGATTGTAAAACTGTGTAATTATTGTCTAAATGTGTATAAAGACAGATTGTAAAACTGTGTAATTATTGTCTAAATGTGTATAAAGACAGATTGTAAAACTGTGTAATTATTGTCTAAATGTGTATAAAGACAGATTGTAAAACTGCGTAATTATTGTCTAAATGTGTATAAAGACAGATTGTAAAACTGTGTAATTATTGTCTAAATGTGTATAAAGACAGATTGTAAAACTGTGTAATTATTGTCTAAATGTGTATAAAGACAGATTGTAAAACTGTGTAATTATTGTCTAAATGTGTATAAAGACAGATTGTAAAACTGTGTAATTATTGTCTAAATGTGTATAAAGACAGATTGTAAAACTGTGTAATTATTGTCTAAATGTGTATAAAGACAGGTCATAAAACTGTGTAATTATTGTCTAAATGTGTATAAAGACAGGTCATAAAACTTTTAATTATAGTCTGACTGTGTATAAAGATAGATTGTAAAACTGATGTCCATTCATCGCCATAGCTGGAGAAATCGTCGGCTCTTTGTGGGAGAGTAAGTAAGTACTTGTCAGAATACAGTCCAGGAAAAACTGGTTAAAATGAACCGGCTGCCGTGTATAACTGAAATATCGTTGAAACCCCCATTGCAGCTGAAAACAGTGAAAAGGAACAACGACACGCCAGTCAGTATCACCGTAACATCGCCTGAATTCTGCTAGAAATTGTTAATAATTACAACTCATTATATTGCGCGGGAAATAAAATTGAAAAAGTAGGAACCGTCTAATGTGTGGCAATTGATTGTTATCATGGAAATGCTTCAATCAATAATTATATAGGTACAAAGTACACTACGGATTGATTGAATGACGTTCGTGTATCGTGATTATATAGCACAAAATCTTAAGTAATTAAATGACAACCCGACTGATATTGGTGTGCTTAGTAAACATTTATCGTTTCAAATGTTAACAGAAATTAATTTTTAATTGTAAATGCTGCGCATGACCAACACTGAATTGATACTATGAAACTTCGAAGTAATTGGATTTAATATGCCTAAAGTACGAATGTTCAGCGATATCGCGGTGTGTCCAATATGCTCTTGTTAATAGTTACGTCCTTAATATTGTGCTCATTATTATACGACGTATAATTGTATGCTTAGTACACGTGCATTAGAACAAAAACTGGAAATCTATGTACATGCACCTGTGTGGTTAATTTTTCCAAGATTTTAATTGATTTGATATTCTCAGCCTAAAAATCGTTGATGTTTCGACTTGTTTGTCCGCTGTGATTGTTTTCACAGAGTAAGCTTGAAGTTGGTCCTGACAAACTGGTTTTCATCGCCTTCAACTTTGTTGCAAACCGTATTAATGCCTTATTACTACTTCAGTGAGATTGGGTTTATACCGACCATTTTTGTGCGTAGTTTCAGGATGGCCGCCAATTCAAAACAGGGGAGGTAAATATTGTAGATGTGGGAGCTATACATGTATTAGATCGCGGCAGTACTTCCGACCTGTCTTGCTTACCGCCGTAATAAGGGATTTGATAATCACCTCAAATGACAGTTTCCCGCTGTACTTTGTATGGTCGGCAAAAACTTCCAAAAAATAAGATGAAAAGTCCTTGTTCATATTATAACACTTTTGTTTCATATTGATACAAAACAATGGCATTACTGGTAAACTAAGTAAACCCTCACCGTTTCCAAGAAATGATCTTAATCTGAGATTGTCTGTCTAATTTTATCATTTATCTTTTTTATTTGCAATCGATTGTTTTTGTAAACCATCGCGTTCCCATTCTCGCGATCCATGTCTTTGTCAATTTCGTGAACAATATATAATTTTAGCAGAACACTTAAATTATTTATTGAGTGCAGTTATAATTTATATGGCATCGGCGCAAACAAATATACAATGGTGTAAATAGAAGTCCATACATAAACAATTAATTAAATTCTTGGGTCGTGGAGTTCTTATGTGGAAATTAGTAAGGAGCAGTAAAATATAAACGTGAAAAAAAACGAGCAAACTGTTCTATTTGTTTATCATGTCATTAATTATAACACGTTTTACTGACAACAATGGCAATTATGAATAAATAGATTTTCAATAATTGGTATTTCTATGAGAGACACATCGTACTGCAGAAAGACAGTTTACCAAACATCAATAAATAAAAGCGTCTGTATGAAACATTTGCTATATTTTAAAAGCAGGATAAATAAAGAGTTGGACGAAGTAAAATACACAAATGTATACTATACTCTTCAGAAGAATGGTGCTTTAAAAGAGGTCAGTCTTCAAACTGAAATACAATGTAGTTCATATCTTTCACTTCTATCTCTTATATACCATATCGTTTTCGTTTTGTCCACATTTTTATTGCAGATGTCTATATAATTTCTTTCACTTATAAATACAATACCTCACATATTTCATGTATATTTCACTTATTTCCACTAACACCTCACATATTTCATGTATATTTCACGTATTTCACCTAACACCTCACATAGTTCGTGTATGTTTCACCTTTTCCCCTAATACCTCACATAGTTCGTGTATGTTTCACTTTTTTCCCCTAATACCTCACATAGTTCGTGTATGTTTCACTTTTTTCCCTTAATACCGGACATGTTTCATGTATATTATACTAATTTCCCCCAATGCCTCACATATTTCATGTATATTTCACTTATTTTGCCTTATACCTCACATATGGTGTGTATATTTCATTTATTTCCCCTAGTACCTCACATATTTCGTGTATATTTCACTTATTTTGCCTTATACCTCACATATGGTGTGTGTATTTCATTTATTTCCCCTAATACCTCACATATTTCGTGTATATTTCACTTATTTTCATTAATACCTCATATATTTCGTGATGTTTCACTTATTTTCCTAATTCTCAACAACTGCATCATTTTCCCCACATCTGCCTTGTAGATAGGAACACTAAAACCCTTTTCTCGTATAATTAACGCTTGTTTTATTCTATGATTTACTTGCTTTAAATTTTCGACCACATTTTTGAAAGTTGACTTGTTTTGTTTGGAGCTTTGCTTTCTTGTTCATTCGTATATGTATGGAATTCCCTCCCTCTCTGTCCATATCTCTTTCCGTCCCTGTCTCTCTATCTCTTCTCCCCCTTTCTCCCCTCCCTCTTCCGTCTCTCCCCCTCTCTCTTTCTCTCTCCTCCCTTTCTGTCCTCCCTCCCTTCCTCTCTCTCTCTCTCCTCCCTCTTTTCCCCCTTGCTTCCTTCCATTCCTCTCTCTATCACTTTCTACCTTTTCCCTCCCTTTCTTCCCTCCCCCTTCCCTCCCTTTCTCTCTCTCTTCTCCTCCCTTTCTTCCCTTCCCCTACACCCCCTTCCTCTCTCTATCTGTCTCTTCTCCTCCCTTTCTTCCCTTCCCTTCGCCTTCCCTCCCTTCCTCTCTCTGTCTCTCTCATCTCCCCCTTTCTGCCCTCCCACCTTCCCTCCCTTACACACACTCTCTCTCTCCTCCCTTTCTTCCCTTCTCTCCCTTCCCTTCCTCTCTCTCTCTTCTCAGCCCTTTCTCCCCCCACCCCCTTACTCTCTCTCTCTCTTCTCCTCCCTTTCTTCCCTCCCCCTTCCCTCCCTCCCTCCCCTCCTCTATCTCTCTCTCTTCTCTTCCCTTTCTTACCCCCCTTCCGTCTCTTCCTCTTTCTATCTCTCTCTTCTCCTCCCTTTCTTCCCTCCCCCTTCCCTCCCTTACTCTATCTATCTCTATCCCTTCTCCCTTTCTCCCCCTTCCCTCCCTTACTCTATCTCTCTATATCTCTCTCTCTTCTCCTCACTTTCTTCATCCCTTCCTCTCTCTATCTCTCCCTCCCACTGTCAATCCTTTACTCCTTCCTTTACTCTCTCATTCTTTCTCTCATCTTTTTCCTGCCGACAAAGCAATGCTATACTTATTGATTGGACACATACGATAGATTCAACACTGCACCGATAGCCTTGTCAACAATGTCACACACTAATTGATGCGTTGTATCTATTTAAAATATGTTTCTGTATTTGTGAAACTATAAGTATTTGATAAAAAGTATATATATCATAAAATTATAATAATTTCATGGCTTATTTTCAATAAAATGTACAATTTTCAATTCATTTCAATATGTTTATTATTACAAACAATACATGTTCACTGCCAATACAATATGATTACAAAATACAATATGGCTAATTCCAATGATACAAAATTACAAATAAGCAAAAAAATACCTACAATACTACAGTTAAAATATTTTGTATATAGCAAATACAGTGCCTTTTCAGCCTGTTCAGTAAGATGTTTTTAGCTTTATTGAAATCGCATGATTTAGGAAAGTTAATGCCTAGATATTTGTAAGAATCAACAGTTTCTATGTATGTTCCACTAATATTAAACCTATACTTATTTACATTCCTAACTCCAAATACAACAGTTTTAGTTTTTTCAATATATCAGTATTACTGAGTGTGCGCTTGTATTAGGAAATGACATATCAGCACTTTGGATGAAAATTTGGGAATTTCTTTCTGATTTGTTTTCCATTTCTATCCGTGTAATTTGTGTTTGATTTTTTAAATATCGAGGGTTCAATGCAACAGTGTCGTAACTCATATTGAAATAAGAACAAGTTACGACTGTGTTGCGCTGAGCCCTCGATATGCAATTTAAGCCTATGTTATCTATGAATGTTTGTTGCAATGATGACTTCCATTTTAGTTTTGTTTCTCCAGTGAATGACTCAGTGTGATTGTTGTCTAACCTTTTAGGAACATCAATTGTGCAATTAACAACTGAGTGTCCATCTCAGAACAAACCATCTAAGGTTTCTATATCAAAACTAACAAAAAGTATATATGCATCAACAGATGCCAAGAAATAATCAATTACAGAAGTATTTCTAAATGTGCGTTACCAGAGGTTCTGCTTTTAAATCTTCCATTGACTATAACTAAGTTATTGTTTTTACAAAGTTCTAGTAGCCTAGTTTTCTTATCTTCAGACTTTCTGAAGAAAGGAATATTAACTTAGTTTAGGCTGTAACATTTGCTTTTGATTAATGAAATTTATAGCATTTACATCCATTTCAAAAATAGTATTCAAAAATTCATCTGTACTTGTAAAATCATCTAGCTCAGCAACTTGGCAGTTAAAGTCACCACACAAATATAATAATGTACAAGTGCTTGCCATTTGAAATACTTCAGTCTCTAATAATTCAAATTCATTATTTTTATAGAACCTTGTGCTTAATGGTGGTATATACGTACAACCGAATACAATATCATCTTCTAAATCAGTTAAAGTCTTACACAGCTTTATCCACATTACATAATCAGAATCAGTCACAATTTCTTTCATATATGGAAAAAAGTCATTCTTTATAAGAACTCCAAGACCACCGGACTTATGGTTGTATTTTTGTTTTCTTGGTTTGCTTATAAAAGTGAAATAATATCATGTTTATCAAGTTTTGTTTCTGTTATAAATAATAAGTCATATTTTGCAACAAATTCCTGAGGGTCAGAAAAGTATATACGTCTTTTTAAACTACACACATTTACTGAGCCTGTTATAAGGCTAGTGTTATTGGAATTTCCCGCGTTTTCCTATCGTCTGCTATTCCTGCGACCAGTACCACGTGCGTTGTTGTTGCTTGATAAAGACGTCGTTCTAGTGCCCTGACTAACACTATTATTTGGTGGGGATGCAGTTACGGTGGTGTAGTGGTATGGTGACCACTGTTAGATGGCACGTAGGTTTTAGATGCAGTATTGTTAACTGGCTTTTTCGGTGCTTTAGAACCAATAGCGTTATTTGTATATTTTTGGGGTATTTGAGCGTTTGAAGAAGTACTTGGTTTAGAGATGTTTGTTGGCGTTTTGGGATCGGGTTTTTGTTGTCTGGCGGACTCTAAATGAAAGGTGTAACGTCCACGCATGCGCGATTCCATGTCTGCCATTGCCTGGCTGTAGTCATCTACTAGAGTTTCCGACGTATCTGAGGTAGTAACGTCAGTATCGGAAAGGGTAGTATTTTCAGCTCCGATTTGTATGGGCTCAGCAAACTGCGAATTGTTTGTATGGTGATCTAGGTCGTAGCTTCTAATCCGTGACATACGTAATATGCTGTTCCATTCTGGTAGCTCGTCCCGAACAACCTGTTTATTCACTACTAATTTGGCAGGATAAGCAATAAAAACAGAGTTGCCCATGTTTTCACTTTTGGCTTACCGATAGTCGGTCCAGAGTCTTCCCCTTGCTTGCTTGCACAATCTCAGTACGCGTTTGCCAAAATCATTTCAACATCGTTATAATCTCTGAAACAGACTATATAATTGGCCTTTATTTTGGTTTGTCCCGACCTTGAAAGCGTGCGCTCTTTGTATACAAACAGTGGGTTCAATATTTAGTACCGCTCCAAAAGATGTGAGGAATATAGTAACCGTCATATAACAATTATCATAACTGTTTTACTATACACATCAAGTCAGTCTCAATTACACATGACCACTGTGGTAATTTTAAATAAATATGCAATTTGTTTTATAGTAGTGTTAGGATGGGTAATTAAATAAAGAAATTGACTTGTTTGATTAAGACTTAGATAGGATGCGGGCGAAAAATATTATCCATCTGCGTTAAATAAGGACAGAAATCAAAACAAGTCTTTATTTTTCAAGCTTTATTCAAAACAAAAATAGAACAATAATACAATAATAAGCGATTAGTAGCATGTACAGGGTGATAAAAAACATATCTCACAAACAATGCTTAATAAATATTTTAATATTTGTAATATGTGATTTTAAACTTAACACAATTAAAGCACATATGATATAATGTAAGATCCTCTCTGATGAGAATGTTTACCCATGTTTATTTACTACTGCTCAAAATGAACACTATGTTTTCCTGCAACCTTTGTGGGACGACGTCGAAAGTTATTAATGACGTCTCTTAGTAGTCTTAACACGTTTTTTGATTGGTCAAACCCAATACTCTTGCTTATTGGTTGTTTCAAATCACATACTAGTATAGTGGTCGGTTTGGGATAATTTCTCCTTTAAGCAACCCCTTAAAGGTCCTAGGGACTTAGATTGGGCGTATGTGGTGGCTTCATTAATTGCTTTTAGGGTAGTCAACCGATCACCAAATTTCCGTTTTAAATTGTCCAGCACAATATTTGCAGTGTAAAGAGCAGTACAATCCTGTTGAAACCTACAATTTTCTCCTCCTCTTTCTAAGTTCTGGGTAAAACTTATCATTTAGTATTTTCAAATAGCGTTCAGAAGTTACACTGGCGTTTCCTTTATAGACTCATTATGATCGTCTGTACGCCCACTGCAAGGTCTTCCACTAATTTCTGTTCTCGTAATTATCTGTTACAGTCCCTGTGGTGTCAAGTTTTGATACAAGTCTTCTTATTTGTTTTCTAGATGTAACTGATGACTTTGGATAGTTATTTTCAACTTTTCTTCCAACTAATGTACGACAATTGCCAAATAAATTATGTTGTACAATCTTACAGTATTTGCATTTTCAGTCATTTTGGAACACTGAGAATATGAGAATACCATAGATGACGTCATTGACGTCATCACGACATTGAAGGACGTTCTACTACATATTCAATAAAAAGTTATATTATACACTTTCTATTTATACTTAAATCGTAACTATTCTATACAATTCCAGGAGTTATTACGCATTGTCTGTAGGACATGTTGTTTGGATCACTGTATGTGTAAGTCATGATATACTATATAGTAGAATTCATGAACCGGTCATTGCTTACAAAAGTATAGTAGGTCATACAAAGAAACTTTTTAAGTCTAAATACAACACTTTCCTAATCAATTTGGAATGTTTCACATACCATAGAACTAGGATATCATCTATCTTTGAATACTAGTTGTTTACATTATTCAAAGGCCATCAAATTCACTTGCAACAAAGTGTTTGTCGAAGACTTTTTTAAAATACCCATAACCAATCGGGTTTAAGCACGTGGTGAACATTGACCCCATGATTGCTAACGCATGCGCCGTAGATGAGATGGGGACATATATTTGCATTACTGAAGAAATAAGCCAGGGGAGCAACCTCGTCAGGTACAACAACAGTACAATAGTGAACATCTTCATGAGTCGCATTTGCCTTCTTGTTCCCTCATTTGACCTTGAATGTTGATGAATCATTCGCGAACTGGCTGTCTTTATAAATCGATACAGTTTGAAATACATCACCAGCATTGATGTCGAGGGACCGAACAAGAAGAAACACATACATAAACTATTATAAGATTTTTCAAAAGTTTCTGACGTATTCGACCATTGATGAGTACATATTGTAAATGTCTCATTTTGTAAATTTATAGTTTTAGCACCTCGGAAATAGATGAACGGGACAGACGAAGCAAATGATATTACCCAAATAATTAATAATATTATTGCGATCTTCATTCGTGTTATCCAACTTGTATTTATTTTAATACAGTAATATCTATCTATGCTTATGAGAATAAATGAAAAACCACCACACGTCGCTGAAACAAAGCACATGTAATACACTAACTTGCAAAGTATATCGCCAAAGATATTCGTGTGACGGCGAATAAAAGACAAGATGTTGACAACATTATATAAGTTGCTGCAAGGTTAGAAATGGACATAAAAGGAACATTCCGTAATGCTGCGCTTCGGTAAATGGCAACGAGTATCTGTAAACAAATTAAGAATACGAATTATTACAATATTAATTACAATATTACATGTGTTCGATATAAAAGTGTGCTGCAGGACTTTTTTCTTAAAACGTTATTCACGTATAATCAAAATTTCAGAGAAGACATTGCCCCAAAACATGGACGCCCAATCATGTTATAAGTAACATAACGTTCATATCGACCATATCCATTTCAATCTAAGCAACTTTCATACACCTTTATCTAGTAAACCCAAACTGTTATTTTAAAGTTTGATAACAGCATTATATCACTTTTTCTGGGATTGTCTGGTGACATTTTTCCTGGACCCTAATTCTGCAGAATACTTGTTTCAGTATGTAGTTTACAGTTTCTCGGGCGAATTTTTCAAATGGGTGACTTTGTTCTATGAAGAATATACCCTTTTTACACACACAAAAAAAACTTTTATAAAATGACTGTCTAACTGGACTGCGATCTTAAGGCGACAAAAAATATCGAAACCGCCGGCAAACTTAAAGACTACTCGAGAAAAAAAATACCATATTACAAACAAGTACATAGCAATCAATGACGTCAATGGCAAACACAGCACAATATCTGATGCTGCCATTCCATTCGTGTTTGTCAATATTTAATGTTAAATGAAGCTATTGTTTTATCTATATGTCTTGCATTTGTGTCATGAAATATAAAAACATATCTAGTAAATGTATAAAAGGAAAGTTATGCAGAATTTTTTTACAGTATAAATGTACTAGTATATACATAAATTATACAAGCTACCATTGTTAAATAAAGAATGATCATAAAAATGTTATTATGAAACCAATATGGTAGTATTAGTAATTGTTTTCTTAAATTAAGTTTTCGAATATTATATATTTAGGTAATGTACGGCAGTCAAATGATATACATACTTGTCACTGACACATCTTTGAAAGGTTGCATTTTTAAACTGAAAAACTCTTTACAAACATATCCCTTTTCCGTAACTGTTTTAAATATATGTAAGTTAATTATAATATATTCACCATTGAATTTTGTGTAACGGAGAGTACAAAGATAACCATGAACAATGTGGCTTCTATGATGCCTTGTCCTGTGAAGCAAAAATATTACACCATTATATCCAAGGAGTAAGGAAATCTTTACCGCGCACCTGTACAGGAAACTCGTAGTTGCAATTTATTCTTAATAGCTAATAGGTTTCCTTTTCAAACATACAGTCTTATAGCACGAATCAGAAAACTTCAAGAATTACTAATTGTCGCTTCAAGCTTGTATGATCTTTTATAAATATTATGTTTGTGGATAGTTTATCTAATTTAATCACGATATACATGCATTTTATTCCATGACTTACGTCACAATACAAAATAGATATTGTTGGCATTAAATACAGTATTAAAGTTCTCGGCATCTTCTGATTTCATCATCATTATTACTTTGTATCTTGAGTAAAAACAAAAAAGAAGTAAAAATCTTACTTGACCAAGTTGTTTCAAATTCTGACATAGATGGATGGAGGGTCCTGTTTGTTTTCGTGTCCAAAAGAATCATTTTTAAGAAAGCATGTAGTATAATCTAAACTATACTAAAGAAATTCCAAGCAAAGTCTCTCTTCAGACACTCCTTCAATGTGTACGTATTGAATTAAAAATCACTGCGTTCAAAAATTCAAAATTGACTGTTAGTCGTGTATATGCCGTTAACATAAAAATGAAGTTATCAAGCAGCATCATAAATATAACAATGAATTCAATGAAAGGTAATTCAAAATTCAAAGACGTACTGGTCACCTCTCCTGATGTTAATTCTACATCTAAGGGAAACCTTTTTTGTTGAAACAGCCTCATTACATTCTCACTTAGCGGTCGTGTCAATACCATGTTTAGCTCCTTGAGAATAATAAAACCTCGATTTTGAGACCATTTTTAGGACTTAGGACAAAAATGTCTTATTGTTCATGTGATTTAATCATCACATTAAAATATTAGTTATTTATTGAATTGTAGCAAGAAAAATGTGAGTGTGACATTGAGATGGTCGTTTTACTGAAGTTGTTGATATAATTGTGGAGTTAGTTGTTGTGTATTATTATATAATTCTTCAATTGATAATTACATTATCTCCTGTTTAGTCGAAGTAGCAAAGGAACAAGTACATGGAGGTTCTACAGTGTGGCCTTTTACAAAGTACATTTACTAATAATTATATTTTTAATGATAAAGCTACTTTGTGTCTTAATGGAATTTCAAGGCAATGAATCGCAGTATGAGAGATTAATTATTTTATTAATGTTGTCTTTTGTGTTAAGATAGTTTCATCAAATCTCTATAACCGGATGATGAAAAATACGAATTTCTTTTCAAGATATTTTATATCAAAGTAAAACCGGTTATATTCTACTTTCGTTTCGGTAGATATATCCGGTTATTACTTATAATACAATGTACTTATCTTTGTGTATTTGATGTCGACAAATTGTTTAATTATCAAATTTTTCCTATATGTCTATGTGAAAAATGTAGCGAACTACCGAAAACGTCTTTAACAAATGGTTATGCATTTCTGTTGTTTCGGAACATGTTACGTAGTGACATTGTAAACATTCATTTTGAAATTAAATCAGAATTGTTGTGCATATTTTTAATAAATCGGAATGGTTATACATGTATTACATTGTAATGCTGTTGAGGAATGGATAAGACGGAAGAAAATGAAATTCCAAGTACATGTATGATGTTCTTGTTACATCCGTTAATCTATTGCTCTGTGTTATCATTGATTTCTAATTCAAATCATTTTCACAATAGGACGATTTTAATCATTGTAGTTTTAAAGCATTCGTTAAGTCGTTTAAATTTATTTCAATAGTGTTATTTATTTATTTGTTATTTAATATAACTAGAACAACTTCCGACAACAAATTTATTGCACTACAAATGTACATATAAAATGTAAAGGTTTTGATTATTATAATGTTATTCCTATTGAATGGATCAGCCAAGTACGTTGGCTTATAAGACACTGTATTATTTTTGCACATAGTACCTCCCGAATCCCTTAAGTCCTCTTTTTGCCGGGCGCCTGGCTGAGATGGGTCCATGGTTACCATTATTAAACTAGCTAGTGGCACACCAACCGACTACATCAGTTCTTACCCAGTTTCCACTGGGATTCGAACCATCGATCTCCCGCTCCTAAGGCGCACATCCTAACCACTTGGCCATTGTCACGGTATATGTATATCTAACAGTGTAACTTAAAGTAGGGAGTCCAGTATCAAGAGTGCTGATAAGCCTACAAATAGTTTATGACATAAAAGGTAGACAGCTCTTGTACGTAGTTCACTAAGATAATGTTACAAATAGCAATATGGATAGTTGTCTTGAAATGCTTAATATTAATAGTTACAGGGTAAGTAACTGACCCGATACGGGATATACGGGTCTTTGGAAAACCATATGGGGCGAGACCGAAGGTCGAGTCCAGATATGGTTTTCCACAGACCATCGAATCAGTTACTATCCCTGTAACGATTATATCACGCAGACTACCTTCCTCATCATCATTGCCAATAAAAGCCTCCATTACAGACCCAATATTTAAATATAAATGACTCCATTACTGACCTAATATATTCTGTTAACCTAATATAGGATATATTAGGTCACCACGTGACGTCAAATCATCCAATGACAGACGAGTATCTTGTAGTAGCCGTGATATTTAAACAATACGCAATCAGGGCTTACGTTTATACATATTTTGTGGGTTTAGGAAATCAGACACGAGCCTCCTGATGTCCACTAAAAATATCAGAACCGCAGGAGCCACGACAAAAACTGTTCCAACATATCCAACAAAAGCAGCAGACGTCCTCTTGTCATCAGCAGAAGTCAATGATCGAGTATATGACGATGTTGTTTTTGTGTTAATAGTTAAGTTTTTTACAATTTCAGCTGCTACAGATTCGGCTTCTTTAATCTCGTCAACAGTAAGATTGCGAGTTATATTGAAACTTAACGTTTTTGTCATTGTAACGGTTTGGAATTGCGTTAAAATGTCTGTAACGGTTGCAGGAACCATTACCGTGGATAGCTCAGTTGTTGTAATTGATGCTGTAACTACTGAGGAAATCTCCACTGTAGTAGGCTGTATCACTGTGGTCGGCACCGTTACTGTAGTAGGCTGTACCAGTGTTGAAGATAGTGTTACTGTATTGGACTGTACTACTGTAGATGGCACTGTTACCGTTGTAGCCTGTATCACTGTTGTCGGCACTACTACTGTAGTAGGCTGTATCACTGTGGTCGGTACTACTACTGTAGTAGGCTGTATCACTGTTGTCGGTACTACTACTGTAGTAGGCTGTACCAGTGTTGATGACACGGTCACTGGAATTAATACAGACACGTTCACAGTCTGTGGCTGTTCGTTACATCCCACTGGTGCCGGGTATACACTTGATGGTGGAGAAGCAATCGCCGACTGGACAGAAACTGAAAATATTTGCATGCACATATATTTAGCACTGGTTTTATATTTCTTCGTTTTAAATTGTTCAAATTGTTTTGTCAAGTCGATATAAACTCAACAAGATATGAAGTACAAGTACTGAAGAAAGCTAGCGTTGTGGCTTTAAGAACTACCACAATGTGACATAGAAAAAAGAGTATCTCTTACACGTACAGATTTAATACCAACATCAGTCGTAGCATTTTTACCTGTATATACAAAAAAATAATGTAGTGACATTAGGCCTGGTGTAATAAATTATGTATATATATTGAAATGATCATTTAGGCGAAGTACTAATTTGTATGTACAGAGAGTAGAATTTCTAAACTTATGTTTTATAGTACTAAATGAAAACTGTTGAACACACTTCATTATTAATACCCCCGTCACACTATGTCGCGTTTCCACTGTGTTGGCACAGCGTTGTTTAATTTTCCAGAGCGCCGTGAGATCGCAAGAAAAATCTGATATTTTTTGTGAAAATGGAGATGTCCCGGCGTCCTTTACAGAGACCGAGGCGTTGCTACGGAGCTTACATGGCGTTCCATTGCGTTCTTGATAGCGTTTTCTGCGTTCTCACGGCAAATCCACTGTGTGCGCGGCGCTTTCACGGCGCTCATACTGCGCTGATGGCGTATTGGAGACATTCGTATAAGCGCGACACAGACGCAGCAGCATCCCATAGAATGCCGTAAAATCTCCATGCAAAATGCCAACGACAACGATAGCGTTCGCACGGCTACCACTGTTGGATCCCATGGAACTATTGTGGCGTTGTAGGAGATCTTACTGTGCTACTATGGCGACCTTACGGCGATCCCACAGCGCTCTTTCAAGATTCCTGTGATCGCATTGTGTGCGCCTCGGCGTTCTGCATTTGGGGTCGCCGTGAGAATGCGACCCTTGTGTGACAGGGGTTTTACAAGGTAGACTTAGTATGTTTTCAATTTTCATGTACAATGTAATTTAAAAAATAACTGTAAGAATGAACACATAATAATTGATTCAATCATTTTTTTCTTTTTTTAAGTTGTTGAAAAAGTAGAAATTCGACACTGTGTTCAATCCATAAGAAGTGTTTGTTTCTGATTGTACGTTTATCAAAAATAGGGTATGTAGGCCGTGGTATTTTGTCTTGAATGCATGTTGAATAATGAACAAAAAGAGAAAGCAGATTTTCCGTTCTCCGGGCTCATACAAAGTCTAGGTCAGGGTCGCGGGGTGGAATAATGGCAAGTTGAGTAACCCAAAACACATATTTTGTTCTAGGTCTTACCGTTGTATGGTGGCTCGCAGTCATGCTCCGGTGATCCAGAGGTGTTCTCTTCGTAATTCACTGGTATGGTTTCATTTAAGGTAACTGAAAACAGCTTCAATTTTAATAAAGTGTAATTTTAGTACAATATTGTTATATTATTCAAACAAAGATTTTTCTTTGATGTAAGCGCTCACCTGTAGTTCATAAAGGACTTGCAAAATGTACAAATGTGTTTTGTATTTAAAGACGTCAGGATAAAAAAGCTTACTTTTAATTAGTTGTAGGTCCCATAACTAAATTGGTCTTTTTTATGTCATCTTCTTGACCATTTTAGTTATGGAATTGTCCTCTTACAAAGTCAACAGCTTAAGACGCTTATTCGTGCGTCTATTGAGTCAGATCCACACGCTTTCCGGAATGCTACGGACTTGATCCAAAGCATTTACGAGGAAAATTTTGAAACTGAGGGTAGTATGAAACATCGGCAAAATAGTTGGAGGTATATTTTTAGTCATGTTGATAGATTATACTATAATTCATCGAATTGTACACAAATTTTATGGAAATGTGTGCGTTAAATAGGAAAACGAACGCAACTCAAATTGAGTCGTTTGCCTATTAGCTTTTAAAGAACAAGCGGCTTTGACGATGAACTGCAATGTAATGCATACATATCATCGTCAAAAACGTTCGACTAACTTTTAATGTTCATACGCAGCATATTAATTTTGTAAGTGATGCAGACATGATCAGTATTTGGTATTATAACAATCAGTCATGCGCTAACAGCATCACCATGATAACACTGGTCCACTTAGACGACATATAAAATAACACATATATTATACATGTACATATAAATCGGTTTTACCCATAATGCAGTTTTTGGTAGCCATTTGTAAACCATCGTTTCCGTATCCAGATAGCATAAGCTTAATGCACATGTCCACAGGGAATCTGACAGATGACCAACAATATGTGTCTTGCTTGCAGAGTTCAGAGCAAACACTAGAATTAATGTTCGGATAATACAGAAAACTGCTGTTAAAGACCATGCCTTCGTCACAATCCAAGTCTGAAATTTTTAAGATTGTACATTTATTTACTAGTATTTCCTCGGATTTTTCACCATTTTCAACATTAATTCAGTTTCATGTATATCGTGTCAGACAGTTATACTAACCACCTTACCTGGGCGGCATTTAAGCCTAAACCAGTACTAACCACCTTACCTGGGCGGCATTTAAGCCTAAACCAGTACTAACCACCTTACCTGGGCGGCATTTAAGCCTAAACCAGTACTAACCACATTCTGCCCGCAAGCTACTGCTAAGCTATCACATAGGGGCTAGCACGTTACAGGGAAAGTATAAAAAACATAGTTGTTAAGCATCAAAGGGCGCCGAAAAATAATTTAGTCATTATTATCAATTGTGGATAAGTGCATGACTATTTAAAACAATTTGTTTATAAAATCAGATATTTGCCGTTGATAGAATATGCCCAGACGAGGTTACAGTTTCTTTTTATCTCACCAGAAGAAAGTTGCGTCAACGTTCGCAAAATAGTATAGACTGCAATGCAGAATCTCAATCGAGTACTCGTATCAAACATCTAAATGTCTAGGACGCATTAATGTTAAGCTGATTCCCGTTCCATGTAGCAGTGCACCTTGTATGTACAGGGCCAGAGGGAACCAGTTTATACATGGATTCTCCCACTGCCCTAGGCCTAGTGACTACTGAGCAACTGCTTTCCAAAATGACACCAATAATGGTTATTAAGTCCTAAAATGTCAATACGGACCAAACACATCTTTATCATTTAATGTACATATACAAGGGTCACAACTTCCAAAACGACAGTTTCTGCACCAAGTTGGTTTAACACTTCGTTACTTTAAAAAAAAAAAAACACTCAAATTTCCAATAATTGGTGTCTTCAGATAGCTAACATATGATTCTCAGTACACACAACCAATAAATATATTGTCGAATTCAAAACATTGAATCAGATGTTTCTTTTTTTTCCCACCGAAAAATCGTGAATTTCGTTTAGTTTAACGCTATCTCGCAACACAAAATCGGTCTGAATTACCTTACTTAAAAACAGACAGGAATTGCAACGCATGCTAATAATAACTTATTCAGCTCAAAATTCTACTTACGCGCAATTTGCAAGAATCGCCGACTCCGTCATACATGTCCATCTAGCTACATCACTACAGGGCAAAGGTCACGGAATCATAATATTCAATGCTATGAATTTGTTACTTGCACGTGAGTAGGACATTCCCATATTACATAGTTATAATAGTGCTTATATGCAAAACGTACTTGTTGTTTGTTGACACAAAAATGCCCTTTCGTGATGACAATCGTGGTCTTCCGGCTTAAACGTGTCTTTTTTTATTCTAATACATTCCCTATCTGCACCAGGTATATAATATGTGTCATTGTTTTGTAACAAGGAGCAATCGGATGTCCAAACGTATTCGTCGTCTTCGGTTCTGATCAGCGCCAAGTAGTAGTCATAACCAGCGCTGTAATGGTGTTATAATGATGCCTTAGTCAATATAGCTTATTTTAAACGTAAATTGCAAATACCGGTTGTACGGTGACACAAAGGGGTCAACATAGGAAATGTTACATTTATTACTTGGCCACGTAATAATTGAACAATGAAGCTTTTCGTGATTTAGCTATCGCGTGCTCACATCGTAGCTATCACGTGCTCACATCGTAGCTATCACGTGCTCACATCGTAGCTATCACGTGCTCACATCGTAGCTATCGCGTGCTCACATCGTAGCTATCGCGTGCTCACATCGTAGCTATCGCGTGCTCACATCGTAGCTATCGCGTGCTCACATCGTAGCTATCACGTGCACATATCGTAGCTATCACGTGCTCACATCGTAGCTATCACGTGCTCACATCGTAGCTATCACGTGGCAACATCGTAGCTATCACGTGCTCACATCGTAGCTATCACGTACTCACATCGTAGCTATCACGTACTCACATCGTAGCTATCACGTACTCACATCGTAGCTCTCACGTGCTCACATCGTAGCTATCACGTGGCAACATCGTAGCTATCACGTACTCACATCGTAGCCATCACGTGCTCACATCGTAGCTATCACGTGCTCACATCGTAGCTATCACGTACTCACATCGTAGCTATCACGTACTCACATCGTAGCTATCACGTACTCACATCGTAGCTATCACGTGCTCACATCGTAGCTATCACGTGGCAACATCATAGCTATCGCGTGCTCACATCGTAGCTATCACGTACTCACATCCTAGCTATCACGTGGCCACGTAAGGGCTATCTCGTTGCCATGCAATAAATGAATTATCTCATATGTCTCCTTTATGCGACCGCACCGGTGTAAGTTTTCAAACACCCCCCTTTTCATGTTACCCATCCCCGGTAATTTGAAAACGTTTTTAAAGTACCGGTCCCGTTTCAATAATCCCTCCCCGGTAACTTGATTCTTTGTGGCGAAAACCTTTATGTTTCAGGTTATAATTCATAATAAATTATTCACAGTCAAATTTGTTCATTGGCATATAATTCATGTTCCTTTTTTTCTTAATTGAATTTTCGCAATAATTCGCATAAGCTATGGAATTCACTGATTAGGGTCGTGGAGAGTATGCAACTTTATTCAACTACATTTGTAATTAACAAAAATGCAAGGCCTGACTTAATGCAATCCCGCACTTAATGTGTTCAGAAAACCTACTATAATTAATTGTTTTTATCTATTTTTTTGTCAAAATGATTCAAGATTATTTGCGCAATAACGCTAATAGGATTTCATAATGAAGGAATGAACTTGTCAGTATATTTCGTCATTAGGACCACGTGTATAGTCTGGTATAAAAAGTACATGCATGTATGTATTTGTAATCTCCTTATTAGGGGGTAATCTGAAAACTTTTTCAAAACGCCTGAAAACCTGTTAAGATTACCGGGTACAGGGCATTTGAAAATGGAGGGGGTAATCACAAAACGTTTAAATTGTACCCCTCCCGATAACTAAAAAACTTTTTTAATTCCCGGGGGTAATCTGGAAACGTTTTCTAAGTTACCGGGGGGGGGGGGTAACCTAAAAAGGGAGGAGGTTGACAACGTTATGTACACCGGAAGTATACACTTTAGATATATACAGCTGTTATTTGATTAAAAAAAAAGTAGAACAAACATTTAAGACAAGTCCATATACGTAAACTCAGTGGATTTTATCATGTATACATGTTGGCATTTTTTTATAATACTCTTTCTTAAAAGATAAATGAGTAAAATAAATAAACAAGAGAGTCTTACGAAAACAGCAATATACATCGTCCGTATAATAAATGAGAGAAACATAATAGAATTAACGTTTTAAAAATGGTCATAAATCTGCAACTACTTTTCGAAACTTAATCAGGATCCCGCAGATCTGTAATCCAAATAACCTGCACATGGATATTTCCAACTGTTTCATAGCATTATATGCTACACTAAAACATAATTATGATAACATACAAAATATTTGTGTTGTATTTTTTCCGTGCTGCGTTATAGATAGCGCTACCCAGCGCCCGGCTCTCAATTTTGGCCAGTGTCCCACCATTATTCTCACAGACTTGTCTTGCTTCGTTCCACGACAATAATGCTGTATGAAATATGTAATGTATGACGGAAGACGTGGCAGTGTATCCTGCAACAAATTGTAAACAACAAGTAACAAGTATTAATCGTTTCTTTTAGACCATCCTTAAAAGGTGCTGATCTGCTGCAACACGACCGAATTATTTAAAAAGCCCCTCCCAAACCAAAAAGATTGGTGAATGGCAGTAAGTCCGTTTTTCATACAATTCTATCATTGTTGCAATGGAAACCACTAACATTGATTCTAGTTTCGCGAATGTTTAAGGTTTATCATTTATATGTACCAAGATGTGTGCCTTATTAAAACAGGCAAGATTTAGGCCTTCTTTCCGATTAGAAGTGCGCTTTATTACAGATTAGGCGTTTTCCATATTACCAGCTGGGTGTGTGCTTCATTACTACCGACTAGATGTGCGCCGCTAATTGCCACCTAGACCAGATATGCGTCTTATTACTGACTCTATGGGTGCATCTTTTACAGACTTGCTGTACGCCTAATCACGGGTATGTGTGCACCTTATTATAGATTAGGCGTATACTGCTGGCTACTTGTAACCATATACGGACTAGGTTTGAGGCCTATTATCAACAAGATTACATCTTATTACTGGCTAGATTTGTTAGTTCCAGACAACGTTGTGTATAGCATAATGTGGAATTTCTTAAATTTTTCTTTGCTTATTGTTCATTCTGTTATCAAGGATTCTAAAGTCTAGAAATTATGTATTTCTTACCATAATTATTTGGATGCAAATCTCCGTACAGCAAGCCACATGTATACTGTGCCAACAAAATATATGCAATAATGTATAATATCCCTGATATTGACATGTTTTAGTTAATCCCAATATATTTTGTTAAAGATAAAATAATAAACAATTTCTTTGTGCTAAATTAACGACGTGTACACGTATGCATCGTTAAAAGATTGGCGTACTTGCATTATTTTGTTAAATAATTATGTACATTTGTAATTGGAAATAAACGTTATGAATTTTTGTTCAAACAACGAAGGAATTGTATTATCGATCTAATCCTTTGTTGCGTAGCTGGAGTTTTACCGATCACAAACAGTCACTATATATATCAGCAACAAATAAAACAGGACTTGGAACTATAATTCTTCTATTAAATAAGCAATTAAATGTTAATTGGTATTGACATTGTACGTATCATAATGATATTCGATCAATTTGTAGTAAATCTATAAGCATGTTAGCCTACCTTTACATACTTTATGATAACTAGAGTTGGTCATATCTGTGACATGTTTTGAGAGAGACGATAAGAAATCATGTTTATGGAGTAAGTGTAATTTATATTACATATTAACTCACGCCTTCAAATAAAGATGAATTTCTAGAGGTCTGGTTTCTTCGCATTAGTTCCATAAAATAAAAAAATAGGGTAGGTCGGGAAACAAACGTTTTGACGACAAATAATAAAGATTACTTTGACATGAACTATAACCTAAAAATCAATAAACTGGAATCATAACTTTTCTATGCAAATTGTGTCAAAATCAAGTATTGATCAAATCTACAGTTCAAGGTCAGATCAGAAAGTTTTATAAAGTAAAAACATTGTACTACCAATTAAAAAAATCAAACAAAAAATGTCAGTGTTTCTACAATTACAAACGTACACACTTTCGAACGGTCATGATATTTGTGAGGTCTGAATTTCAGTGTTTATATAAGCAGATCGATTTGGCAATTTACATGCACCTATATAACCCATGGTAGTTCACTACGCCATAGAGCACCAGCTGTTTTACTCATAAAAGTAAACCAAAATAATATAGCGCACCAAGGAATGGCTTTTGTGACTGAATAAGATAAAAACAGTTCATGGCGTGAATGTCTCGTCTACAGTCGTGAACACGGGATAAAGTATTTTCCCGAATGGTCCCACCCGGATGTTTGTTAGGAAAAACTTTATCCCGTTATCAGACCTTCATAAGATTCTATAACTACAAACTTTCTTCACAATCCATAGTACGCTACATCATTTTAAATTACTTAAATGATTTCAAACATAAGTAAGGCAATATACCTGTGAGTCGATCTAGAGATGATGTTTACATATAGAAGGTCCGGGGAAGAACAGGTGATGAGGTAGTTTACGTTCTACCACTGATAATGTATACGAGTACATACGTTACCTGTACTTATAGATATACTATAGTATTATTGTAAATGTACCACATCAGACTTTGTGGATTTTTACTTTTTCTTAAACTAATTATGTCCTTCTCTGACAATTAGGGACTACCTGTAATAACAGCACTTACCTGTGGTGGGTCAATCCGAGGTTGGAAACAAATAGCTTTGGTATGATACCGGGAGTGGACCTTACCAATGACTCGAAGCTGCGACAGCTTAATCAACTCTCCCGACAGAAGTAACGTATACTAGCCATGTGCTTTATGAAAGATTTATACGTGCAGACACGCATTAGCATTGGTCGATCTTAAGGTAGTGTGACTGGCTGAATGGTCATATCAAGTTTGACCAATTTAAAGTTTTATAAACTAAACCAGAATCAAATATACTTAAATAAACCCACTGTAAAAAGTCAATTGTATATGATTTTAAAAAAATGTTATATTTTGTTGGTCTTCTAAAAACCAATATCGCACGTAATTTACATATTTTTCAACAACGATAACTAATCTATATTTCTTTGTAATATAAAGACTTAAATAACTGTCAGTGTATATTGCAAAGAACCGTGCTTCAGATATTTGATAATGTCATTCGTTTATTGCACGGCCGATACTTAGCATCACGTTATAGAAATGCTATATGGTAAAGTATGACACATTAGTATACAATCATAATACTTTCAATTGATGTACTGGATTAGGCGGTCAGAACTGTACCAGAATTGAATTCCGGTGTAGCATAAAATTTTGACCCCGATGAAAAATTACCCAAGGGGTCATTTTTCAACGTTGAAAATCGACCCTGAGAAGTACATTAAATTTTGATCAAGAAAGTCGTTGAATATTGATCAATTTTAATTTTTTATCCACCCTGAGGTCAATTTTTAACGACAACTAAAACTCTAGATCAACTGTACGAATAAGAGAATTAGTCCTGCATGAGCGTAGCTCTCGTAAAGCATTGTTTTACATGCACAGTCTATACATTGTGTCGTCCTGAGCGCCCTTTTGCTCTTGTATATATGCGCTACCATATCGGTGTTTTTGGCATTTTGTTTCAAACTTCTTTAAATGTGAGTTATTTCAGATACTTTTATTTTAAAACAAGGTTAAAAGGCAAAAAAAAATAATTAAATTTTAGCTTGGTTATTAATCAAACATCAATGTATTCAGTTAAGGATAATTAACGAACCCTTATATAAAATAAATGTCTATGGACATAAGTTAGAGGTATTTAATCCTTATAAATTGTGAGTGTGATATTTAAATGTAATTGATTAAACATTAACTTTCAAACATATAACATTCTGGAATGTTAATCCTGGGTCAGTTTTTACATGTATTTGACTTTGTATCATAAAGGGAGATAATATTGCTAACTATAGTACATTCCCTTTTCTTTGGTTATATACAATGTAGCATTCTTAATTTCATGTTAACAAACTTCCAAAATCGCACAATTACAAAAAGCTGGCAGTGAATGCTTTACGAATTATTTTTTCTAAAAGTGTGTAATGGTTAATAAGGAATGCTTGTATTGGTGTCTGTTATCCCTTATGTCTAAAATAATCATTTTTACATTTAGTAGGGCTGTGGATCGTTGGGTAAATGGCGAAGAAAAGAAAGGCGATCCGATCCAATCCACGATTCAACATTTACGATCCACAAATAGAATCAGGAATCATTTGTTATCAAGTAACCCACCTAAAACTTCAAAATTGCAGTCCTGCAGACAGCTAAAAAAATCGGAGTAATGAAGTAAATCAATATGGCTTAAATTTATACGTACTCCCTTCTAGTTAATTGATTTCAGTGTCCGCATCATTATTTAAAGAACCGATTGGACATCTTGGCAAACACATTTTTAAGAACAAAGAATACACTTTTAATATGTTAAAAACAAGATCGCGGACCACAATCTTAGTAATGACAATTACTAAGTATTAATTCATACTCGATGTTTCAATTTGATTCGTGAATACCCGATCACTCGGATACTTGCCACAGCCTTACTTAAAGGCATTTGTCTTGTTGATGGGTCTTTTATTTGCTGATCATGCACTGTTCTTCTGTTGCGTAATTTATCGCCAGTTTGACCTACGTAAAATTCCCTACACCCATTGCATACCAGAACATACAGAACATTTTGCACAGTACAGTTCATATTTTCTTTTATATGAAATTGTTTATTATTTTTCATATTTAATATAGACCCTTCAATGATAAAATTACACAATCCACAACGGGTTTCATTACATTTAGATACTGATGCTAAATAATTATTTTCTTTAAATTCAGATTTAATTTAGTAAACGGTTTAGATTCGGAAGTTGACGTTTACTTTTGATAACTTTTGTTGCTCATTATTCTTTTCATGAGAATTATCACTACTAAAAATTTCCATATTATGTTTAAGGATTCCGAATACCTCTCTATTCTTTGGATAATTGGTGGAAATGAAAGTATTATTAATTTATTATTTAATAGCCGACCGGTTACTTTAAAACATAATCTATAGGCATCCCTATTTTTTAATAAACTTAAGCATATTAAATAAATATCTTAGCACTATTTATTGCCCTGATGAGTCAAATGACTAAACCTGTCGGCTATTAAATATTTATTTGACTCGGGTATTTTTTAACATCTTATATATATATACATGTACATGTATTTAGTATTTCAAGTAAAAATGAATGTTAGATTATTTCATTGAACCTCTTTAGATAATACTTAATATTTTTTCATACAAACGTCATATTAACACTAAGTATTTCATAATTTGATACACTACATATATATTGTCAATGACTTATATACATATTACATAAGTCCTTGATATTGTTGTTCCATTAATTTAGAAGAAATTCCTAGATTTCATGTGTAATTATCTAATAAACCATGTAAAAGTTTCATATATTCTTATAATTATTATATCATTCATATATGCTTTAAAACAAGCGTACTATCTTCACATTCCTGAGACTATTCATAATTGTCAAGGGAGGCTAACAAGGGACTGAACTCGTTAAAGTGTCCTGGGGAAAATGTAAAAACGCTTATAAATACTGGGTTTTGTTTGTTGAAATTTTCACGGATTATCAGATATAGCGTACATATAACTAAAACATAGAATTAATCTTCTACAATGCGTTTATCGGCAACTTTTGGACGTTTCGGTAACTTTCAAGCGTTTTTCGGCATTTTAGGCGTTTTCCGAGGACCGTACCTGTACCTGATCATGGAACGTAGTGTTGGGTTTTATACACGCGCTCTTCTTCGATGAGGCGCGTTACTAGTAAACAATATGGCTGCCTCCCCGGCTTGGATTGAACTGTTGAAAAATGCTCAGAAAACATGCATGATTCAAGATGGTTTGTATACCTGAATTATTATTTCGTGTTCTGTGTTACGCATATCTTTTAAAAAAAATATATATTGAAATTGATATTACTTCGGCGATCAATTTCAAAATGATTTATTATTATGTGTTTCGTCTAGAATATTCTTAGCAGTATTGGTGTATTGCATTCGTATTCATTAATTGGCTGTGATGTTAACAGCCCGATAACAGCCACAGTTGGTAGAGCATCTGACTTGCAAGCAGGAGGTCATGGGATCGAGCCCGTACATTATTTTCCTTCTATTACATTTAGGTGTCGTGTGTTCATGACTAGCCTTGGAAACCTAGCTAGAGCTAGGATGAAACCAAAAAAGGGTTAGTCTAAAGAGACCGTTGATTTTTGCAATAATCTACTTCAAGAAAAAAGAAAGAGGAAAGTACGTAGCAGTACTTGTTAGCAGCTAGTCCTAATTAGCCTACTTTGTGATGGCGAGACATTTTTCGACTTGGCTCCATCCCACACAGTCTAACAAAGATCTAAATATTTGTGTGCGGAAAATCCCCAATTAAAACCTGTTGGGCACTACCGTTGATAACTACAACATCTGTGACCTTTAGTGAAACGTTCGGTAGGTAGAAAACATGTTTCTATACTCATATGAGTATAAATTATTCCAACATGCCTTTTCTCAAAGATGCAGTATTGAAATGATTTGTTTCTCCCCACTATTTCCCATCTGAAAACTGAACTGGAATGCCGGTGTCATGGTAAACATCGCCTATTCTCGAAAATTCGCTTTGCAAATAATATAAGTTTGATAATATAAGCTGGCATGTCAACGAAACGTAGGCAAGTTAAAACTTAAATCAACTTTCGTTAATTCTAGGTACTCTAACTGGCCAACGGTAGTTATTTAAGGAGTGGAACTGGATGTGGCTTAAGTCTGTTCATACCGTATTTTTTCACAAATTCAGAAGGGCCATACTCTCAGCCTTTCCGCACATAAATATGCAGATGTTTGTAAGGCTGAGAGGATGGTCCTTCCGAATTTGTTCACGAAATCAGCCAACCGAAAAGCCGAATTAGTAGGGCTGGTTCGCAGTCTACAACTGGACACTTTCTTAAACATTTTTTGTGATAAGTCAGTTATTTTTTGTAACCTGGCACTTGAAATTACACCAGAATTAAGCAAGGTTCTTCTACAAAAAGAAAAGCTTTTTTGTTTACTCAAGTAAATGTATTTTTTAGGCCGGAATGTGGGTAAACCAAATGATGTTGTTTTTTTTATAATTGCTTGACAGTAAAATGAATTTTGACAAGTAGAGGTCAGGTTCAATAACTTCAATTAACTTTGTTTTTAAATACTACATATCACATGCTACATGTGTTTGAGTTGTTTGGATGGCCTCAAAGAGTTCTTGGGCATGCACAGTTTGCTATTTTTCACTTCCCCAAATGTTAACATAGTTGTTGTGACAGACAAAATATAAGTGACATCACTTGACAAATACTTGTAAACACTAGTCAGACTGTTGCACTGCAGTACTTAGCAATGTGTTGCTAACAATCATGCATCTGAATGATCGACAACAGATCATGAAAATAAATAAAGTTATCAATTGTTTATGAGTACATACGGTTTGATAGTCTTCCGAATTTGGTTGTCATGAACCAGTATTGTATTCATATTTATGTTGTATATTACTGTACATCGGTTCTTATGTTTTGTATTTTCAGGGCGTAGAAAACTTCATTTTACCTTGCAAGATGGCAGAGAATTGGCTGAAGAATATAATGTTAAGACTAATGAACTTGTTGGTATGGTCTGAATGTAACTTCACTATGTAATGGGTTTCACAGCTCATGTATAGTTTCAGCATTTTACCTTTACTTTTTGAGGGGGGCATTTATGAGCTTTCCTTGTAACCTTGGTGGTTATTTTCACATCCTGTTGGCATAACATGATAATTTTTGCTGAAGTAGCTATTTTGAAAATGGGGTGCTAAGGGTTACAAACGTCATATAATACCATTATAGTAAATTTTAAAAGTTAGATAAAGCTGTTAAAATACTCAACAATTGTAACAGAAATGAAGTAGCTTTTCATGATTCTTTTCTGTACACATTGGCCTGAAATTATCATGTGAGTATTCAAAAAGTGATATCAGTATGTGTTTACCTAATGTTTGATATATAGTTAATATGCTGTGTATCATATTTAAAGGAAAATATTTATCTCTGACTGAATTTTGATGATGAAAAAATAATAACTTGTTTTATTTAATACTCCTAGTTCGTAAATGGAGAAAGAAATCAACTTTAGGTGGTGCAGGTAGTTGGGAGTATGAAGTTGGAGAGCAGTTAGCACCCACAAACATTCAGGCAGAGGGTCTCATGGAAAGTAATACCAATGTAAGTGTTGTTGACAACATTGTAGTATTGTAATCATGATAATATTCATATATGCTTTGCTTAAATACACGCGTTATCTTCCATTTAGTGCTGCTGCGACAATATGGTTATTTGTTCTTCATTTTGAGGAAATATTTCAATACATGAAGAATGAAAAATTGTACATAGTAACAATGTTTCGAATATATTTATTTATTGAATTATTTGTGATTATGTTACTATCAGATAAAAAGCTCTATATGATTTGGCAACTGAGAATTTAAATGATGGTATCTTATTATTCATAATGTATTTGTAAGGCTTTGTTAAAGAATTTATTGCAATTTTTTTCTTACATTATTTGGAATGTCCTTTCTTTTACAGTTGCAGTTATATGTTGTCTTTAATTAAACTGTTAATTTTTATGCTTTCAGCCAATATTTGTCAGAAAAGATACGGTACTCTCCTTCCAATGGCGTATAAGAAACTTACCATATCCAATAGATACATATACTGTTACTTGTGATGACGATCAAAATATAATCATTAGAACATCAAACAAAAAGTAAGTTTGGAAATAAAGATTCAAAATGGTCTTGTTGACTGAATGGCTCTCAGTAGTGCTTTTTATCATTTTGGAGAACAGGTATCAGGTCTCTTTGATAGGATGTCTTAAGACTCCAAATTAGGGAATTTTAAAGACTAAGGTTCTATCTTTATGTAGCTTCATAATAATTGTTTTGAGCTCACCTGGCACAGAGTGCCAAGGTGAGCTTTTAGGATCGAGCTATGTCCGTCGTCCGCCGTCGTCCATCATCAACAATTTCTTTAAACAGCATCTTCTCCTTAACCACTGGATCAATTTCAATAAAACTTCACAGGTGTATTCCTTGCTTGAAGCTCTACCAAAGTTGTTCAAAGAATTCCATTCCATGAAGAAATCTGGTTGCCATAGCAACCGGAAGGATTTTTTTCAAAAATCTTCTCAAAAACCAGAGGACCTAGAGCTTTGATATTTCGTGTGTAGCATTGTCTAGTGGACCTCTACCAAGTTTGTTAAAATTATTGCCCTAGGGTTAAAATTGGCCCTGCCAAGGGGGTCACTTGATTTATATAGAATTACATAGGAAAATTAAAAAAATCTTTTTGTCCAAAACTTCAAGGCCTCAAGCTTCAATATTTTGTATGTGGCATTTTCTAGTGGTCCTCTACCAAGTTTGTTCAAATTATGGCCCCGGGGTCAAAATTGGCCCCACCAAAGGGTTTACTCTATTTTATATAGGACATTTTAAAAAATCTTCTTGTCCAAAACCACATGGCCTAGAGCTAAGATATTTGGTATGTAGCATTGTCTAGCATAGTTCTGGGTCCCATAACTAAATTGGTCTTTTTTTATTTCGTCTTGTTGACCATTTTAGTTATGGAATTGTCCTCTTACAAAGTCAACAGCTTAAGACGCTTGTTCATGCGTCTAAAGACGCTTGTTCATGCGTCTATTGAATCAGATCAATTTATATGCTTTCCGGAATGCTACGGACTTAATCCAAAGCATTTACGAGGAAAATTTTGAAATTAAGGGTAGTATGAAACATCGGCAAAATATTTGATAACTTTCGTCTGTTGAAGGTATATTTTTGGTCATATTGATAGATTATACTATAATTCATCGAATTGTACACAAGTTTTACGGAAATTTGTGCATTAAATAGGAAAATGAACGCGACTCAGATTGAGTCGTTTACCTGTTAGCTTTTAAAGAACAAGTGGCTTTGACGATGAACTGCAATGCAAACGTATCATCGTCAAAGACCCTTCGACTATGTCTAGCAGATCTCTATTAAGTTAGTTCTAATTTTGGTTGGGGGGTTAAAATAGGCTCTGTCCCGGGGTCACTAGATTTATAAAAGCCCATATAGGAAATTCAAAAAAATCTTCTTGTCCAAAACCACGAGGCATAGGGCTTAGATATTTCGGATGTAGCATTTTCTTGTGGAACTCTACCAAGTTTGTTCAAATCATGGCCCGTGGCAATATTGGCCCAGCCCCGGGGGTCAGTTGATTTCAACACCTACTTAAGAGTTTTGGTAGATAATTCTTTACCATGTCAAATAACCTTTCCTTGATCAAATTATCCCTTAGTGTTACAATGCTTAGGTGAGCGATATAGGGCCGTCATGGCCCTCTTGTTTTAATTTTGGGGAAATTTTTCTTTCAGTGTGGAAAAAATATGCTTTTATACTTGAGGAACGAGGCCAAATACTGGATTCAAAAATGGCAAAAATGGCCTGTTTGAAGCGTGTATAAATTGAAATCAAATTTATTTTACAAATCTCTGCTAGCATTTCTGTAGCTTAAGTAAACTTATAATGTATATTTCAGGTATTATAAGAAGTTCCGTATTCCAGATATGGAAAGATGCAATATTACTTTAGATCAATCACAGATTACATGCGCTCATGCTAACAATACATTGATAGTATCAGTAAGTAGTATAGATATCATATCAGTCAGGAAAATACAGGACAAGAAAAGTGTTTGTTTCTGGTTACCCAATTTTTTCTATGACCCTAGAATTTTTATAAGGCCAGAGGAACGGTACATTCATTTTCTCCCTTTCCTTAACTTTCTTCATGCTTTTAAGGACCAAAAAAGCCCCAAACTTCCTACCCTATTTTTGATAAGCATGTAACAAGAAACCAATTTTCTTAGGCCTTAGGCCACACCAATTTGATAACTTGTTCATCGGATTTGCCGCTCGCTTTTTATTAAAATTAGAAAAATAATATTATTTTTTGTTTTTTGCTTCCGACCGCTTGCTCGTGCCGACATCTTTTTAAAAAATCCGGAACGGTACGGTGTCTCGGATTTTATCACTACAATATTGTATTCTGCGGTGTTGCTCAATTATATATGCGGCTCTCTTTACGATACCAAGATAGTATAATATCGTAGCTGATTTTTTAAATATTTAAACCTAAGAAGAATGTTAACTGCACGTGATACCATAGACAATCAGGAACACGTCGATTATCATAGATAAGACCATAGAAAAAAAAGTAGCGAGGAATAGGAATACGGGTGACGTTAGTTCCCAAGATGGTAGCGCTCGTGGCCTAATCAACTGTTTGTGACGGCGAGACTCTTTCGATTTTGCCCAGCCCTCAAAAACTGAATATTTAATTTGTTGTGTGTGGAAAAATCACACTTTAAAACCCGTTTGGAAAACGAAACTAGTGCAAGAATAACTGCCGGTGTCATGGTAAAAATCGCCTATTCTCGAAAATTCGCTTTTCAAATAATCTTAGTTTATATGACACGTCACCGAAACGTTGACAAGTTAAACTTAAACTAACTTTCGTTAGCCCACGGTACCCATTGTAAAGAACGATTTAGAATAGCACTGTTCAGATGGTAGTTGTACACCGAGTGGCTAAAGTACGTTGACATCAGTTATCAGTAGTCAAATTAACATGCAAAGTAAAATTTTAAGTTCCATATTAAAAATTTGACTTTGGCACAGAATTTTATGGCACATTCACACAGATTATTGTTATTTCTATTGATTTAAGTATACCAGTATACTGAAGATATCTTAGAATATTTTGGTGTGGGTCTATCCTTCACTCATGGTTCTAGTTTATATAGAATTAAGGGTAAATTCTTTTAAAAAATGTCTCCAAAATTAAACAGTTATATCTTGTGTCCAAGTTGTGTACAGTGTCATTCCAGTGATAGATCCAGTATACAATATTATGTCGTTTTATTTTAGTAATTGTAACAAGAATATGGTATACATTGTATTGTTCTGTAAGTTTAATATATTTTTTGTGTGTTTCTTTATGGGTGATTTATCAATTTTCATATAAAAAGAGAATAGAATAAAGACATTAAAAGTGTTTTCACTGGTAAACCTAAGGGTTATTGAAACTAATAAAAATACAGAATCGTTATTTGCTTGATCACATGCTTGTTTGAAATAGAAAAGCTTTTTAGATTTTTATTCGCTTGTTCGCTCGCTTGTTTGAAAGAAGGAAAATAAAAAATAAATTATTTTTTCGCTCGCTCGGTCAAATTGGAAAAGTAAAAAATAATATTAATAAAAATATTTCGCTCGCTCTCTTGCTCTTTTCAGAAAAAAAATCCGATGAACAAGTTATTAAATTGGTGTGGCCTTACCTGCATTATTTTATTTGTAATGCAGTGTTTCTTGGCTCAGTGTGTTAACTTGTGTTAAATCGAGTACACAAGTACAAATTTTATTGAGTGTCAATATTTACATATTTCAAATGATACACCATAAGTTGTGATTAGTTCTTTACCAAAATGAATATGAATACATGATGAAAGTTAATTAGAGAAGATATGTGTTGGAGTCTGATTGTCAAAAAATGTAATACTATAATTATTGTACAGCTTGAACTGTGATATAGCCATTTCTTGTATTTTAACACAGATACATCTCATCTTTGATTTTTGAGACTTATTACCGGTATTCCAAAATACAGTATAACCTCTGAGCTCTCCAGAGGGGTTCTCTCCAGAGTAGCAACATCCCTTCTACTACAGCATGATTTTTTACCACTACCTGATTTAAGTATTAATTTAACCTCTCTAGAGCAATAACCTCTCAACAACAACTTAATTTTGCCACTCCCAAAGGATGTTGCTTTGGAGAGGTTGCACTGTATTCTATTATTCTACATCTTTTATACATTTACACTCTACCATTAAGTAGAATTACTATTTTTTACATTGTTTCAGTATAAAAAGCCATCAGCAATATTGTCTATGGAAAAAGAATTACAAACAGAATTTAGCAAGTTAAAGGCAAGTAAAGATGGTGATGTTGATTGTACTCCGAGTTGATACAAAGATTTGTCAGATTAGAAGTGTTGTAACAGACGTTATCATGTCATATACAGAAGATTCTGTAGTTTATATCAAATAATTTGATGTCAAAATAAGTTATCTACAGTGCTGAACATGTGTGTTATGAATATCATAGATTGTTGTAAATATTGATGTAAAATTATATTCTGGGACAAGACTGACTCATGGTTACCTTTTATTTTCCTTCACAAAGCAAGTGCTTATACTGCTTATCTATAATTTTGTAATAAAAGTATAATTTGTAAAATATTTTTTTTATTTTATTGTATTATTACTGTGATGTGTGTATGGAAGCAATGTTACATTGTATAAGAACCTAGAACCTTTGTGGAGACTAAGTGTCCTTCAAGGTGGAGTTGTTTATGATGAATTTTAAACCCTCTGTAAATAAAATCTATGTATGAAGTTCAATGTTGAATTGACATATCAAACCAAATACATTAAAACAGTATATAACAAACCACATCTTTCAGAACAGTTAGTGAGTGAATTCATAGTTTTGTGATAACTACTGGTGTTATACTCCCACAAGTTAGATTAAATGATACAATAGCAACTAAACAATCGACATTCAAGACAAGAAATTTATAGCTACACACCGTAGCCATGTCCAACTGTAACTATTAACTTCACACTGTAGCCACATCAAACCATGACTATTAACTACACACCATAGCCACGTCGCACCGTAACAATTAAATAACACTTTAGCCACGTCCAACCGTAACATATTAACTTCACACCGTAGCCATATCCAACCATAACTTAACTTTATGAGATAGCCTTACCTTATTGTAATTCTGATTTCACATTGTGACTTTGTCACATTGTAACACTTCACACAATAGCCTCTGTACTCTCGTATCTATAACATTGTGCCATAGCCTCGTCCAAATGTATATCTGACTTTATACCATAGCCTCGTCAATCTCTTTCCCTTAATTTATTCCATGGCCTCGTCCAACGGTATCTCTGAATTAATACCATAGCTTCGTCTAACTGCATCTCTCACTCTCTTACCCTATACCATGTCCTCGTCCATCTGTACCTCTAACTTTAGACCATGCCCTCGTCCATCTGTTCTGTTTCTCTAAATTTATACCATAGCTTCGTCCATCTGTATCTCTAACTTTAGACCATGTCCTCGTCCATCTGTTTCTCTAAATTTATACCATAGCTTCGTCCATCTGTTTCTCTAAATTTATACCATAGCTTCGTCCATCTGTACCTCTAACTTTAGACCATGTCCTCGTCCATCTGTTTCTCTAAATTTATACCATAGCTTCGTCCATCTGTTTCTCTAAATTTATACCATAGCTTCGTCCATCTGTTTCTCTAAATTTATACCATAGCTTCGTCCATCTGTATCTCTAATTTTATACCATGGCCTCGTCCATCTGTTACTCTAAATTTATACCATGACCTCGTCCATCTGTATCTCTAAATATATACCATGACCTCATCCATCTGTATCTCTAAATATATACCATGACCTCGTCCATCTGTATCTCTTAATATATACCATGACCTCGTCCATCTGTATCTCTAAATATGTACCGTCATCTCGTCCAACTGTTTCTCTAAATTTCATACCGCAATCTCGTCCATCTGTATCTCTAAATTTATACCATGACCTCGTCCAACTGTATCTCTGAATTTATACCATGTCCTCGCCTAACTGCATCTCTAAATTTATACCATATCCTCGTCCATCTGTATCTCTAAATTTATATCATGGCCTCGTCCATCTGTATCTCTAAATTTATACCACGTCCTCGTCCATCTGTATCTCTAAATATATACCATGGCCTCGTCCAACTCTTTCTCTAAATTTCATACCGCAATCTCGTCCATCTGTATCTCTAAATTTATATCATGTCCTCGTCCATCTTCATCTCTAAATTTATATCATGGCCTCGTCCATCTGTATCTCTAAATTTAGACCATGTCCTCGTCCATCTGTATCTTTAAATATATACAATGACCTCGTTTGTATTTAGGATGTGTCATCGAACGGGAACTTGTTTAACTATACATAGTTCCCACATCTACAATATTTACCTCCCTTGGCGGCCATCTTGCTAGGCAAATTTCTTATGTGCTTAATAGAAAAAATCTGAAAATTGGTTATTAAACAACTCATTCTAAAAAAATTAACTTAATCATGAAGTTGTTAATGCCTTAAGCACATTAGGTTTAAGAAAATGTAGTTGTCACATATGAATATCCTATATTTAGAATTATCAAAACAAAAATATAAATATCTTCTATCAATGCCTGTTGAATTTTCCAAACAAGATGGCCACCAAGGGAGGTAAATATTGTAGATGTGGGAACTATGTATTGCATGGCGGATGTAGAAAAACGTAGTACTTTAATACGCATCAAATTCATGCGCGCCGAGTGAGTGACGACAATCATCGGGTTCAGCTTCCAAAAATGATTATTTTACTTATTAGTTATATATGTAATAGCTATTACATCCTCACCTAGAAAATGAAAATAAATGATAACATCATTTAATGCATGCATGTAGATTACTAATGGAAGAAAACGAGGTCACTTGGGTAAACTTTTATTGTATTTATTATGTTTATTATGTTTTGGTCCAAGGCATCATATTATGAGCTGTTCAAGTGTGCGGTAGATATAAGCATTCGTGTGAAACGTTTTTCATAGATGTTTTAGACAGATGGTTGTGAAAATGTAATAAAATATCACTATGCCGGTTATCGAATACAAATGTACTACATGTATTGTATTAAAGACTAGTTTTTTTACACTTGAAGTGTTTTAATTTAGTATTATGAATGATCTCCATATTAGTATAAGTATTTGGTATAATTCTACTTCGTATCACCAGTTCTTCAACAGCTGTTGCAATATTGTGTTTGATGTCAAGATTCCGAATGAGGTTTTATTCATGTATAAATGTGAGTCAATACTTTTCAATTTGTTTTAGTCTAGTATGTTATTCTCAGTATCTAGTGATGGAATATGCTCTTATTTTAAAGTACTGACTGCTTTCGCTTGAATTGTCTTGTTTAAAATAAAAAAATAAAACTTTGTGTCACTGACTGTCATTTTTCAGTGTCACATAATTACATGTACATTTATAGCTATCATTGACACCACTTCTTTCGCTCCTAAAGCTATACATCACTTTTTCTACTAACAATTAGATGACGCCTCTTACATGTACGCCTTGCATGTACATTGCAGACTTTGCCGTTTTGATTTATGTATGGTTTTATTGAACACATTTAAACTTCGCTCCTGACAGTACTCTCAGTGCTTTGATTTAGTTAAGGAGTTTCCTGGTCACAAAAAGCTACAAAACCTGTGAATCAGTCACTTATAGTGCATGTTACTCAACAAAACAATAGTTCCTAATTTAGATTAAATCATTCCTGTGACGTCATCCTTTTGTTCTCACTGTCCAATATTTTTACGGATGGACAACTCTCAATGGGCATCCGTCCGTTATTTTTATTTTGTAATATTGGAGTGTAGTCGACATATTGGACTGCTACTCAAATTTGGACACTGAAAACACAGGAACCTGAAATGTTATCCAGGTAACAACAATAGGCCCAAAAAAACGTAATCCGAGCCTCGTTCATAGACCGCTGTATATATATATATATACATTATATATTAATATTATATACATGTATATATACAGCGGTCTATGAACGAGGCTCGGGTAATAATTTTTGGGGCCTACTGTTACTTTATGGATAAAATTCAAGGTCCCTGTGCTGAAAACGACGCATGCGTAAGATTTTCGAATGCTTTAATGATTCGAAAATAAATTTATCTCCTTATCCAAGTCTTGTTTTAATTAAGATTTTAACGAAAATGAAGCAGTACTGTATTACTCGTATTTACTAATTGGCTGTAATATCAACAGCCCGATTAGCTCAGTTGGTAGAGCATCTCACATGCTAGAAGGAGGTCGCGGGTTCGAGCACCGCATCATGTACATTATTTTCCTCCAATTACAAATATCAAATATATTAAGAAACATAGCATCAATTGAGTAAATTTTATAACATTCAATATACACACATTTTTCAATACAATCCATACCTTGAAAATTAAGCATTTGATATTACAAATCAAATCTAACAAAAGTATTACACGGAAATCCCACTTTATTCACACAATCTTCCACATTGCACTGTTTTACAAACCATTTAGAATTTTAAATGAAAGGCCATCCCAATGGTCTGAATCGGTGCAAACAGGTTTTGAATAAAATGTACATTCCTCGTGCTACGTACCGAGCAGTGTGATTGAAATGGTGTTGATTTAAAGGTATCCGTCGTGTAGGCTTTTAAACAGTTAAATTCACACGCAAGTTTATCTACTTATGCAAAAAAATGAATCCCAACTACTTGTTCAAAGCCAATAACCTTCTTTAGTGACTTTTAGTGAGCAATTTCGTTTTAGTGTAGCATAAGAAATAGGAAGCAATATCAATATGAATGACTTGATTTTGATTAGGAAATAGAATGAGTAATTCGACGAGCACCTTTAAAAATTATAAATTGTCACGGTCAATGAATTGTGTAAATGCTTTCGAAATTATTTAAGTTACATATAAACCTCAAACTGTCCATTATGTAAAATATTGGAGTGTCTTCGGCGCTACGCGCCTCAAACACTCCAATATTTTACATAATGGACAGTTTTCGGCTTATATCTATCACATAACTACCGGATCAGAATAAATCGCCCGTTCGAGTTAGACCTAAAATTCGGACATCTTGATACTGTTAATTCCGATGAACATTGAAGTGTTGCTGAATAACTAGCAGATGGTAATAAGGACAAGAAGAAGCAGAAAACATGTTGTTTTATTGTGTAGGAATAAGTTGAAATGGTAACTTACATATCGGAGCTTTCACGGGAACCAAAATGCTGATCAAATTAAGTCACGTGATGGTTTGAAAGGCCATTGGCGCAGACATATTTCAGTGACTTTGGTTTCTGATCATAATTCGAAGTGAAGAAAAGGCTTAAACTATGTTGACAGTTAATATAAGCGTTGATTAGCTGTTGGTCTGGCTGTATGTATTTTTCGCGATGAAAAGAATTGTTGAGTAGATTTTTCGAATGTGTTGTTGTTATCATAATAATTATAGGGACCTGGTTGTGCACATAAAATTCTCGATATAATTTCACTCGATTAAAAATTGGGTCAAATTCGAATGTTTCTCTTTCTATTTCTCGGGAAAAGTTTGGCGTGAAGCGAAATATGTTCCCGAAACCATTGCAAACTTCTTTTATAAGCTTCCGTCTCATTGTTTCATATGCTTGCGTTATGACAAGGCGGGGCGTACGAATTCACCGGAATGACAAGGCGGACCGTACGAATTTACCGGAATGACAAGGCGGGGCGTACGAATTCACCGGAACGAAGAGTTATACTGCAGAAACACCGTTCAATAGAATAATCAGGGACACTATATATATTACAATATGATAATTATTGTATCAGTGAATCGGGGTCTTATTGCGGGAATCTTTTTTCATTTATGCTCATTTGTGGTAAAAGTTGCGTGTTTTAAGCAGTTTTACCGTTTGTCCTAATTGTTCTTGTCCAATGAAATATCCGCAATTCATTTGAAATTTGGAAAATATATCGTATAAATGTGCCGAGGAACCTGGCATGGAGAAATTAAGTCACTTATTTTTTCTGTATGTGCAGAAATTAGGACAAACATTTCATCAATTATCATTTTATGCAATATAATAATAATAAATTATCACAGGCGACGCGAAGTGGAGCGCAGTGCTTCAAATTTAATAGAACTAATACCATTTTCCGCACTTAATCTGAACTTCTCGGCGGTTGTGCGTATTTCTCAGTTACGGAAATTCCCGAATAGTAAAGAAACGATATATAAATGTGCTAATATACATAACTAGTCCTATTACCTGGTGACGAAGCACTTCTCTAGGTGTGTCGGGTATGTATTATGTAGTTGAAAAGTGGAACATTTTGCGATTGCAGAGTCTAAGTATATGATTAAACCAACTTGTACGGAAATAAAAGGTAAGCCATGATTGCACCGAATCTGTGATTTATCTAATGCATATCGCATGTATACTTTTTGCTCTCAGATACTACAAAGACCTAGCTATACTATAGTAACATGTATATATACTACCGCTTTTCACCCAAATGAATAATAAAAAAAAACATTGTCAATAATGATTTGCACTGGGGCCACTTGAAAGTCATTTTCCGATAAAAAATGAGTTCAACACACGTTCCTCTCTTTATCAAACGAAATATCATGAATTCTCCTGAGAAAAGATATAAATATTTAATTATGCCTCTAGGTGCCGTTTGAAGAAGCGCGAAAAAAGCGCGTACACTTCAGTAATTGTAATCAACGAAACGTGACGACCGTATATTTTCATAAATGCTTCCTACTTATAGTAAATACAAGTTTGTGAACTTATATACATTTTTCAATTATCGTTCTCTAGATTATACGACGTGTGATTGACAACAAGTAATTAAGCCGCTGAACTAATATATTAATCATACAATGTCCTGAACTGGAAGTGGATTTATAAAATGTTGTCTATAATTCATTATCTCGATATGAATTATATCGAACTCTGTCTTTCTCGGGCTGCTCATAACACATACATTCCAACACCGTTTTTACAACAATTTTTCTTAAAGGTTGTGCTGTGGGGACAGATTTTGTAGTCGTTGGAATGATAATCAGCCAAGCCTGTAAATAAAGGTCACCCTTGGGAATGACAAAATGTGACCTTTATTGACAGATGGCCCTTATTTGGAGGTCATTTTATTCCAAATAATCCCTTATGGTTATTAAAGGGGTCTTTATTGACAAATTGGCCTTTATTCGGAGGTGACCACAAATACAGGTTTGACACTAGTATAACAACAATGATACGGACTTTAATCAATTTAGCATACATCGTAGCTTTTATTATAATAACTGGTTTGATCATGATTTAAAAAATAACTTCTAGATATCATAAGGCAAAATTAGTTGTTTTTTTACAACATGTTGCATGTAATTTGAACCAGATCTTGTATTTCAGCATATTTCATCGTACAAGTTTGTTTACCGGAATATTTTATCATTATACAATCATATGTATACGTAGGTATTCATTAACCGGTAATGTGTATCTTATATGATACACATAATGTGTCACATAATATAGATTCATATTAAATTTGCCATTATCTCCTAAGACGGTATTGATTGACTGCATACATGTATCAATTTTGTACACCGCTATAAAAATGCGATTCGTGGACACTTGCTCAAAAGACCATTGATCAGTTTAAGAAAATATTTCATACTTGCAATTTATTTATAAGGGATTGTGTCACGCTGTAGCGTTTTATGAATCAAATCGTATACATAGCATACGAATTTCTCATGTTTTTACCAGATTCCCCGTGTTTATAAACGTGTTTATCAAATCTCATAGCTTGTCTTTTGATGTTTACAAATTAATTATGATCAGATATTACTCATATTATTGATACATGGATATTGCATCATAATTGACCTGAATATGTACTTTTGAAATAATCAGCAACTTTTATTCAACCGTAATACCTTGAGAATGGAATTTAGAGTTGAGCTCAGACACCGATCATAAATTGTATAACCTACCTCAGGGCCAGTACTAGACGCCTCTGTAAGCAACGCTCTGTTATCTCACATGCACTTTTTGTTCCTATTCAAGCCGGAATCGAACTTAAAGCGTTGAGATGCCGTGGTTTACAAGCGCAATGCCCGTAAGCCACGTATATCATTCTAGAACTGTTAATGGTTAAACAAAAAGTTTGCTTTACTGAACGCGCTAAATGACCATTTATTGTCGACCAGGATAAGAGAGAAGTTCATACTAGTTTTTAAGCCAACCCGAGTGACTGCGTCGCACGGGTTTTCCATCTAATTGTCCACCAACAGGCAATAAATATCTTTACACGTGCATACTCGGAAAACATGCAATAGCAAGCTAATTGCATTTTTATATTTTTTTTACAAAAAGGCCTGTATTCTTAATTTTTTACCTTGTTGACGTTTAGTTGTCAGACATGCATTATGGGTGCTCACAACGAGGAAAGAACTTTTTTGCTGAAGGATAAATTACACTCGTTCTGAGTTAAACGGTTGTGTTGAGGCTCTCATTTCGTCATCGGATTGTTAACATTGTACAGAGTTGTCGTTCGTGACTACTAGTATAATACTGCAGACCTAATTACACTTTGTTGACAGTGGTTTCTCTTTAAAGACATAAATGATTAATTTATTAATTTTGTACTAAGGGATGTTAAGTTTATGCAGTACTAACATTGTTAGTAATTTCTTATTTAACCAGTTTTAGTCGATTAATAACTGACTTTTGCATCTGATTAGTCGGGACTTATTATAATCACTAATAATTAATTCTATGCGACATATCACTTCACTCCGCTACGCGTCGCTTGTGATATATCGCATTAATTCGAAGTCTACACAATTGAAAGTATTGATTAGAAAATCATTTGCATACCAAAATATGCGGTGTGCTTATAGGTTTGTTCAATATAGTAAAACGGTATATTCTTTGTCGGCGTTCTCTGTAAGTATCTTATCTAGTTTCAATTGATATATTCTAAATGACACTGTATATTGGAGTGTACGGATTTAACTTATGTACACAAGTAGGTACTATGTATATTATTTTAGCAATGGTTGAACCTCATCTCAGTCATTGTATCATCTCGCTTTCGCTCGCTCCCTTAGCGTTTCTTATATCATGAGGAACAGTTATCTTAGACACTAATCATTACTAAACAAGTACAGAAATGTACCTATTTTATTGAAACGTTTCGACACCGGCGAAATAGAACACAAAGGTATGGAAGAATTTGTTCTTTTTGTGGCTCAAACGTAGAAGACGAATATCATTTTATTATCACATATAAAAACTATTCTGACCTTGAGTTAAATTTATTCCGAAATAATTCTATAAAATATAAGCATGTTTATGTTAATTGAATTGCTAAGTTCACTTTGAACAAATAGATCGACATTAAATTTAGGCAATTTCATTTTTCAAGCATTTAAACGTCGTGAAATTGTTCAACCAAACATGTTTGTTTAAAAGTTGCATCGTTTTGATTTAATAGTTATGATAGCTATTAGCATTCATTCATCTGTCGTTATACACTATGCCCTTTGTCTTAAGTATAATTGTGTGAAGTTGGCAATGCAATCGACATTCAATGTCTTGCTAGACAATCGACATTCATCAGTACATTCGTAAGGACAGTATGGCTAGAACAGTAATACAAGTTTGGAATGTATAGCTAGGCAATCGACATTCAATAGTACATTCAAAGTTAGGGCTGTATGACAAACTTAATGACGCAAATCGCGAATGTCTAGCTCGACAATCGGCACTCAACAGTACATTCGATAAACAGACTGTATGGTCATCATAGTAATGCAAATCGCGAATGTCATGCTCGACAATCGACATTCAACAGTACATTCGATAAACATACTGTATGGCCATCATCTCGCGAATGTCTAGCTCGACAATCGACATTCATCAGTACATTCGAAGTTAGAACTGCCATGGCCATCAAAGAATTGCAAATCGTGAATATCTAGCTAGACAATCGACATCGAACAGCACTTTCGAAGTTGGGACTCTATGACAAGCTTAATAACGCAAATCGCGAATGTCTAGCTCGATAATCGACATTCATCAGTACATTCGATAAACATATTGTAAAGACATAATATCGCGAATGTCTAGCTCGATAATCGACATTCATCAGTACATTCGATAAACATACTGTATGGCCATCATCTCGGGAATGTCTAGCTCGACAATCGACATTCATCAGTACATGCGATAAACATACTGTATGGCCATCATCTCGGGAATGTCTAGCTCGACAATCGACATTCATCAGTACATTCGAAGTTTGTATTGTATGACAAACTTACATTAAATAACAATTATATTTTGTTTGCATACTTATATTTTCACCTGACTGAATGATTTTCAACCAATATCAAATAACATTAAACGATGCACTCAGAATGATTTTGTTTACGGCATTTTATGCAGATTTGATTTGAGATAGTATACATAATATACGAGTAGATATTAAATTCTGGTTTAAAATTATTATAACAGCGATGACATATGCAATTTATCAAAACTAGACGCCGAAAAATTCCCTAATAAAGTGTCTTGGGTAACCCTAGCTTGCAATCTTCTCTCAACTACTAGTATAGGGTTTTATGTGGTTTGGTTAAATCAAGGCAGATATATTTGAATGTTTTTAAACAACTCAGCGATAGTAATTTACACTGTACAAAGTTACAACAATCGTCTATATAATTCCCCCAGGGCAATCATTAATCGTTCTCTATAAAATTTGATTTCTAGTTTTATCTTAGAACAGTAAATATTTTATTTTATCCCATGTTGCAATGCTTTATTACATTTGCACTTATAAAATTTACTTTGTTATAATGAAACAGGTTTAATATAAATATTGTGTACTCATCACACTCATCATTTGTAAAATACGCATTTAGTATTAATTTTGTTTATTGCATTTATTTGAATTATTCTCATGCTCTATTTAAGAATTATTTCATACAGCATTCTTGTTGGTAAATTATGCACATACTCGTTTTTCATTTGTTTCATTTCTTCAGAACCACTTTATATCTTATAATAATTTGTCAAAGAAATAGCTTGTTATCAAATTACTATGTTTAAAGATCAAAAAGGATATTCACCTTCTCTAGCGCTCAGATATAGTTAAAGGTCTACTAGGCTTCACGTCCATTGACGCGTATATAGATCAGCAGAAACTCTTGTTTCTTGGTACTGTGTGTTTGCTTGGTCCCGAGGTTCTAGTAAATAAACTGTTTAACCTACGATTAAGTCAGTTCCAGAACGCTGTGATCGGTCGATCATGTGGTTTCTTACCAGATATTATGCGTATTCTACGAAAATATGGTTTATATACGTGTATAGAGGATTACTCGCGGTCAGGACTTTTTCCTGCGTCAAACAAAGTATATCTGTGTTCGAGGAAAAGGCGTGGACCGATCGAGTGCGTGGTAAGGCTGACTTTTTGTCATATAACTACGTCGTGCATTCTGTTCTGACAACATCAAACTTATGGCGCGTGTCCTCAGAAAGACCCGACAGTGTCATATTAATTAGCTCGTCTTCTGTGTAAAACTCCTGTACCTGTACCACTGAACTGTGAACGATGCTAACTGCCATATACTGATGAAATCCTACATAAATTGTTTGATTGTAAAGGCAATAATTGTATTGAAAAGCTGACCTCATTTATTCAATGTGTTTCATTTATGTGTAGCAACCAAACAAGAGAGCTGCTAAAGAAAAACAACAGACAAGCGTTAGTATTCTATCTCCTTGGTGGCGTTGACAAGCAATTTCAAAACGCAACAATTTCTGAAGAATATGCCGGTTATCTAGTGAACTCTGCTCTATTCTTGAAATCACTAAACTCAATAAGTGTTGTTATGAATGAGCAGTAACTGTTTCTCTCATGTCTTCATGTGCTTCTATGCGTATAAGGTGTGGTCATGTGTACGCGTATTTGAGGTTGTTCACGTGCATACGTGTGTGAGGTTATTCACGTGCATACGTGAGTGAGGTTGTTCACGTGCATACGTATGTGAGGTTGTTCACGTGCATACGTGAGTGAGGGTGTTCACGAGTATGATGGTGTTCACATGTGTGGTTGTGTGTGTGCACTTTGATTGAATGAATTGTGTATTGTTTATACAACATGTATTTATAATACTTGTTTTTCTTATCATAATTATTATTATGTCTTGTAAATCTTTATACCTGGAGGCAATAAATAGATACATGTATATATATATCCCATTTATTGGTTTCAAAGCAGTAACTGCGCGAATTTTCAATAATGTCATGTTAACCATTGTCTTTGTCACGTTATTTGTAATATTATATCGGAGTCAGAAGACTCTTCTAATCTGACAATGTATAACTGCTTACTAATCAATGTTTAAATCGAGATCCAATTATAAAGGATGATAATGAGAAACAATACTAAATTTAACATTAAAATCGAAAGTACATTGTATAACATAATGTTCAAATTTTACGTAAAATTTGGGTACTGACTGTGTACAAATTTTAAAATTGCATGATTTGTAAACATTTATTTCAGTTAATTGTATGTAAACATGTAAATTCTGTTTGTGTTTGTATGCAATTTAGTAATGTAAATCATTATTTTTGCACGCATCTAAATGTGTCTAAATTAGCATTCCAGATAATAACTAACTCTTTTAAGTAAGTCTCACACGATAGATTTGCAACAAATAACAACAAAAACTAAACTTAATCTTATACATCTCTCACATATCTTACATGAATTGTCATTTTATAATGATTCATACAAATTGAATTGTTCACATCAGCAAGACCGTTTATGCCAGGTATATTTGATTTGAAACGTGCAATCTGATTTTTTATTTGTCATTTCAACACGTTAAACTTAAGATCGATATGAAGAGGAAAATGAATATTATCATTGTGTTATTAACATTCAGTGAATATACTATGGAACATGGTAAAATACCTAACTGTAATGTTTTATATTTACAATACATTAATTGTAATAGAGGTAATAATTTACTTTTTCTTTTTCTGTAAATGTTAATATGAAACAATTGCTATTGTATAATTTTCTTGATGATAAGGACATTCGAAGTTCATATATACCGGTACTAATAATTAAATATTGGGCCAAATACAAAAAGTAAGGTTTAAAAAATTTGGACACACAACAAAGAGATATATGTTATAGTGTCTACCACTCTCTGTATGTCATCGTATCTACAAATCTCTATATTTTATAGTGTCTACCAATCTCTATATGTTATCGCGTCTACCACTCTCTATGTGTTATCGTGTCTACCACTCTTTATATGTTATAGTGTCTACCACTCTCTGTATGTCATCGTATCTACAAATCTCTATATTTTATAGTGTCTACCAATCTCTATATGTTATCGCGTCTACCACTCTCTATGTGTTATCGTGTCTACCACTCTTTATATGTTATAGTGTCTACCACTCTTTATATGTTATCGTGTCTACCACTCTCTATGTGTTATAGTGTCTACCACTCTTTATATGTTATCGTGTCTACCACTCTCTATATGTTATAGTGTCTACCACTCTTTATATGTTATCGTATCTACAAATCTCTATATGTTATAGTGTCTACCAATCTCTATATGTTATAGTGTCTACCACTCTTTATATGTTATAGTGTCTACCACTCTTTATATGTTATCGTGTCTACCACTCTCTATGTGTTATCGTGTCTACCACTCTTTATATGTTATCGTGTCTACCACTCTTTATATGTTATAGTGTCTACCACTCTTTATATGTTATCGTATCTACAAATCTCTATATGTTATAGTGTCTACCAATCTCTATATGTTATCGCGTCTACCACTCTCTATGTGTTATCGTGTCTACCACTCTTTATATGTTATAGTGTCTACCACTCTTTATATGTTATCGTGTCTACCACTCTCTATATGTTATCGTGTCTACCACTCTCTATATGTTATTATCGTGTCTACCACTCTCTATATGTTATAGTGTCTATCAATCTCTATATGTTATAGTGTCTATTAATCTCTATATGTTATAATGTCTACCAATCTCTATATGTTATTATCGTGTATACCACTCTTTATATGTTATCGTGTCTACCACTCTCTATGTGTTATCGTGTCTACCAATCTCTATATGTTATCGTGTCTACCACTCTTTATATGTTATCGTGTCTACCACTCTCTATATGTTATTATCGTGTCTACCACTCTCTATATGTTATTATCGTGTCTACCACTCTCTATATGTTATAGTGTCTATCAATCTCTATATGTTATAGTGTCTATTAATCTCTATATGTTATAGTGTCTACCAATCTTTATATGTTATAGTGTCTATTAATCTTTATATGTTATGGTGTCTATTAATCTCTATGTGTTATAGTGTCTACCAATCTTTATATGTTGTAGTGTCTATTAATATCTATATGTTAATAGTGTCTATTAATCTCTATATGTTATAGTGCCTACCAATCTTTATATGTTATAGTGTATAATAATCTGTATATGTTGTAGTGTCTATTAATATCTATATGTTATAGTGTCTATTAATCTCTATATGTTATAGTGTCTATTAATCTCTATGTGTTATAGTGTCTACCAATCTTTATATGTTATAGTGTCTATTAATCTCTATATGTTGTAGTGTCTATTAATCTCTATGTGTTATAGTGTCTACCAATCTTTATATGTTATAGCTAGTGTCTATTAATCTTTATATGTTATAGTGTCTATTAATCTGTATATGGTATAGTGTCTATTAATATCTATATGTTATAGTGTTTATTAATCTCTATATGTTATAGTGTCTATTAATCTCTATGTGTTATGGTGTCTACCAATCTTTATATGCTATAGTGTCTATTAATCTCTATATGTTATAGTGTCTATTAATCTCTATATGTTGTAGTGTCTATTAATCTCTATGTGTTATAGTGTCTACCAATCTTTATATGTTATAGTGTCTATTAATCTCCATGTGTTATATTGTCTACCAATCTCTATATGTTATAGTGTCTATTAGTCTCTATATGTTATAATGTCTATTAATCTCTATATGTTATAGTGTCTATTAATCTCTATATGTTATAGTGTCTATTAATCTCTATGTGTTATAGTGTCTACCAATCTTTATATGTTATAGTGTCTATCACTCTCCAAGGTGAGATTGCTTGAATATAGTACGGTGCGACCTCTCCAAAGAAACCCCCTTTGGGAGAAGCGAAAATATGTAGTTGATGAGAGGTTGTTGCTCAAGAGAGGTTAAATGAATAATTAAATCGTGCAGTGGAAAAATCAAGATGTTGTTGAAGGGAGATTGTTGCCCAAGAGAGGGCCACTCGCGAGAGGTTGTACTGTACATCAGTTTGTTAATCACAGAAAATGAGTGATGCTTGTATCGGTGTTTTACACTAGGCACGATTAAGAACCCGGAAAAATTATTCGAAATAAGAGTAGGGGGTATGGTCGGTTCTGCTGTAGCTTCTCTTTCCACTCTCTCTGGGATGGCATAGCGGGGACAAAAGCAAAAACAATTTGCTCTTTCATGTTCAATAAGCATTGTTGCTGTAAAATAAGATGTGTGATCGTTTGATAAACTAGAATTGAACCTTCATAAATAGTGCATCATTTGACACTCAAATACGGATTGTCACGTAATAAAAAGCATGTGTTTGGTATGAAATACAGAAAACCGCTGACAAAGAGTTTGATATTATATTTGTATTAAATAATACATTCTTCCGATATACCATATATTCCATATAAAGTCAAGGTTTTTGTGTTGAAGGTCACTGTGACTGTGACCTTGAACTTTGACCTACTCACCTCAAAATCAATAGGGGTCATCTACATTCCAACCAAATCTGAGGACCTTATGCCTAATCGTTCTCTAGTTATTGCTCAGACAAGGTTTGATTATCGACATATGGAAAGCAATATAACACTTTAATTTCTCCGAAAGGGGTCATAATGATATCGCGATTTATAATAACAGTTCGCTCAGTAGTTAAAAAAAGAGATTTACATTAACTATGATACTTAAGTCGTTTTGTTTTGATTAAATTAACAAGGATGCCACGCCTCTAATAATAATTTGCATATCCAGAACACGTTACGTTAAATCGTTACATGACAAAACCGTGCAGTCATCAGACAAATGGATCATAATTTTTCTTTCTTTAATCATGTCATTGTATCTAAATAGACCCATTATACCGTCTAAATGATATCAGAAATTTAATGCATCGTATAATATTATGTTTGCATATAACGAAGCATAATACGCATATCTTTTCACAAAGCTATCGATTTTTAAAGCTTCACTTTTAGATAAAACGCTTCGAATTGTAAAGTTTTACGTTGAAAACTATGAACGATTCAGTTTAATTAAGTAATCGACTCTTGGATATTTTAGAATGCAACATTTGTTTCAAGGTTAGTTTATTCGTGTATGAAATTTAAGTAAATATGAAACTGATACTAGTATTCACTTGTAAAAAGTATTTTACCATATCGTGTACATTAAGTTATAATTATGTAAACTTATATGGATTGTGTTGAAAATATTTAGTATACTATTCACTTACTTGTGTGATCGGTGGTCCAGTGGTAACGTGATTAACTACTTCAATATACCAGGAACACCTTTTCAGTGTCACATTCTCAACTACCGAGCCAAATACTGTATTAAGAAAACTACAGGAAACGGCGTGTTTCGATGCTTCACACTGGGCACAATAATGAACCAAGAAAAACTAAACGACAAGTGTAGGGATATAAATAATCGGTTCTCCAGTATTTTATCTCCTCTCTCTCTCTCTCTCTCTCTCTCTCTGTGGCGACTCTGAAATGACCATATAACTGACGAAAAGGCAATATACGTGCATACCTATTTCAGAAAAATCAAATATTCGCGAAATCAACTTTTTTCGACCTGGCAATTTACAATACACCGCCATTGCTAAATATTACGTAATATGTTACGTGACTTTTTATTGTAGGGACATTATGGCGGTGTAGTGACAGTACAATTAAGAAATAAGAAAAGGTAAAGAATGTAAATCATGAAAAATTATAAGCCTATCGCAGTATACATGTACATGTACGTATTAGCTGTGCGAGGTCGTGTTTTGTGACTTTTTTGTCAATTAAGGTATTTTAAGTTAAATATGGGTGTTTTAAATATAATTTATCACAATTTTACCATCTGACAGGTCCGTTATTACTGTCTGTGATCTAATATGGAAGACCAAGCCGATATACAAAATGAAGAGCGACGTCCTTTAGAAAAGAAACGAAGAGCATTTAAGTTGGCCCATGATGTCAATGATCCTATCACTGATCTTGACACAGGTTGGGCTTGGATCGTGCTAGCTGCATGCTTCGGCAACTATTGTTTGTTTGGATGTGCCCAGTACGCGAGTGGTATAATTCATTCGATATTGTTAGACAGATATCAGGCTTCTGTTTATGTAACCAGTTGGGCTGGTTCCTTGCATGTAGCATTGATATCATTAGCAGGTTAGTATTTTAATAAGTACTGTGACCCAGTCTGAGGTACCAGCACGTTAGTACTCTAATAAAGGTAGCCCAGTTCAGGGTTACTGGACACCGTTTGTTTTGGCCCCGTTGTTATAAAACTTGAGATCAGTCCCCGAACTCAAATACCATGTCATGTTTTACAGAAGTTTTAAATTAATAATGATCTGACAATAATAATAATAATAATATTGATAAATTGGTCTGACAACTTAATACATGTATGTACATCAGGGATCGTATTCACAAATGTTCTTAGTTTTCCAAGTCAAGAATTTTCTTTATCCTTAAGTATTAACTAGTAGATTTAAGAAATTTAATAGTTTTCAACTTAGGTTTATTCAAGCGTAAAATAAGACAAAAGTATTCTTAGTTTTTAAAAAAACTTAGTTGTGAGAATTTACCGTTGTCCACGGAATTCCCATACGTCATAACTTGGTCTGTGTTTTAGTTAAATCTATCATACACTTTCTGTAATTTTACGGATACGTTCAAGATAGTTTTCGGCCACAAAATTGTACAGATGACACAAATATAATTGTTGGTCCTAGGTTCCTTATAAACAAAGTCACTTAAAATTGTGTTATGACATTGAGCATAAGCGGTAACAGTTAAATTGATAATTTTTTAAAAATTTTATGAAGTATGCAGTAATTCGATAAATTACCAGCAACTGAAGTATCAATAATACAAATAAGTAACATTAGGGCGTCAGAACAGTTACTGAGACCGCAAATCGTAAATGAAAACAAAACAAATTGTGTTGTACATACGTTGTTACTGTAAGTTGTATAAATTGAAATTACAAGTTATTTGTTCGACAGCAACTAGGTTTTAGGATGACTTCAAATTCAACAGATTCAATACTGTACACAAGTACTTGTGTATTCAGTATGGACGAGGGGACACATACTAATCATCCAACTAGACTTGTATCTTACCTTTCACAACCATGACTATGGGAAGTTTGCTGTCACCTGTGGTTCTGAAACTTGTTTAATTTCAAAACAATCAATGGATAATACCTGTATTATACTCTATTCAACAATCTGCACAAAATAATACTTAAGGTAATTCGAATTTGCTATCATGAAATGGCCGTCTGACATTTTAGCAATGTATCCTAAAAAGGTGGCATTGTTCAATAATTACTGAAAGTACATAACTGAAATTAGTTTTTATCAATTTCTGCACCAGTAAAATAATATTTGATGATTAACAAGTATCTGTTATTCTCACCTGAACTTATGCTAATTCCATTTGTCAAAATAGTGTATTATAATATCGAAATTAATTTAAACTACAATGTCCAACAATAACTTCAATATGTCATTGAGGGTTTCCATATCTTAAATTTTCACTTTTAAATGTTCTTCCATGTTTATTTTCAATTCGAAACACAGTCCTCAACTTTCACACAACAAATTTTCTTCCATGTTTGTTAAGGCTACTGTGTAGTACATAGTGTAAACACATGTGTGGAGGATTTTTGTACAATGTGAAAATTGCGGACTGTGTTAAAATTGATGATAAGCTAAAGTCACAATGAAATGCTTACAACAGGAACAAGCTGTATCATACTGTTGGCATTCCTGAATGCATCTAAAAACATTTACGATTAGTTAGTTGTTACTGAGTTCCATTTAATATCTAGAATTTATACTGCACAACAGTATTTGAACATATTAGCACTCAATAGTGTTCATGTAAAGCAATGTTCATCTGTCCAAATGTTGATCACAACAAAATAACATTAAGTTGGTACAACAGGCTAACAGACAATTTAGTCAGGTCATACTAACATCACTTATTAGGGTACTTAGTAACAGGATAAAATATATTTCAAAGATCAATTTCAGTTACTCGTTGCTTCAATAAAACCCATTTTGCAAGTTAATTGCGAAATTTTGAACAACCTTTTTAAGTTCATTTCTCCATGAATTTTTGCATAACTATAGTATTTTGAGGAGTGAATTGAGATTTGAGCTCAGAGACAGTTCTCAAATTTTATTACCTCGGGAGTCTGGTCTACAATTTTCTGGTTTGAAACTAACCTAAAGAGGCTAAGAGATAATTCATATGTTGCAAAAATACACTGGGCATTTATTTCCTAAGTAATATAGAATATTATTAATACAGTTTGAAACATGAATGCTTGCCATGATTTATAACAGCGAATGCCTTCATCTTACAAAATATGGTTTGACATCGTTTTTTTCTTAGGTCCATTGTCAAGTGCTATAGCAGACAGATTTAGTTGCAGAATTGCCATAGTAACAGGAGGCTGTTTATATGTTGTTGGATACGTACTCACAGCCCTTGCTCCAAATATAGAATCTGCCATACTTTCTTGTGGAGTGATATCAGGTAACCATGCTTTCTTTTGTTTTATTTGTAAAATTTACTTAACAACTTGAACATGGTACTGATATTATAAGAGATAATCATTTGAGAGCACGTCTGTTACACTCCAAGACATATTCATTAATCCATTACCACCAATCACAGTCTACATGTGCGCATGTGAAACAGCGGAAAATGAATTGAACTTATTTTAGTATCTCGAATAACCTATTCTGTATGTCGATACTATTTTACAGTGTGTTTATCACAAGATTGTCTTCTGACCACGCCCATTATTTTAATGATTGAAACCATGTGATATTTTGTGGTCACGTGATGTATTTCATAAATTTTAATCACGTGTCTATTATAGGTGTTGGAGGCGGTATAGCATATTCAGCAAACACAGTCGTGATAAGCTATCGCTTCTAGAAGAGAAGGACATTAGCTATGGGCATAGCGCATACTGGGATTGGTGTGGGCGTGTTTGCTCTTGCTCCTTTGATGCAGTTCTTGAGAGAATTTTACGGTTCATTCGGATTTTTCCTAATGTTAGCAGGAATATTTGCCAATATGATAACATTCGGGACGTTGTGTTTTCCAAACTCGTTAGAGATGCGTACGCTACAACAAAATATTAGTAATTTAGACGACAAGCAACTAACTAAAGATTCAGCCTTGTCATTCACACGTTTATTTTTCTACAAATATTGGAATGTGTTCTCAAATAGGGGTATATTCTGCCTAAGTGTTGAAAATTTCTTTTATGGTGTCTCGATATACGTACTGTTTTTGTATTTTCCAAACTTTATAGTAAACAGAGAATTCACGGCTAGTCAAGCTTCTTATTTCCTATCTATAGCCGGAATTTTAAATATACTTGGTCGACTGGGCTCGGGGATAATTGGGAATATGACATGTACGAACACTATCCTTCTGTACTCTGCTTCAATCGGAATGGTGGGTGTCTGCTCCGTGGTGTATCCCTTCGTTGCTTCCCATTTCGCCGGACAAGTGACTTACTTTATTTGTCTGGGTTTGTTCATGGGACCGTGTTATGTTCTTACGCCGGCTGTCACTCTGAAATTCGTTGGCATGGAGTTTATAGCGACAGCAATTGGTTTAGAGTATACTTTAGCTGGAGTTGGTGCCATGTTGGGTCCTGTTCTTACAGGTAAGATTTACTATCATTTAACATTATATAAGCAGGATCTTGGCATAATGTATTCGCGGAAGTTTATTTGCAGGACTAATCTAGATTGTTTGGATGAATTAATAGCGGTAATCTTTTAACAGAACAAAACAAAAAAATGATGCAATTTTCATGCTTTATAGAGGCTACTAGTCTTAACAATTTAATTGAAATTCGTGCCAATGTCGTTTTTACTTAAACAAGGTTAATATAAATCAAAGTGCTGCAAACATAGAAGAGCTATCTGATTTTAGACGTGCTGTTGTACATATATTTAACTATTTATGTATGTATGTACATATGTATATATTTCAGGTTTATTTTTAGACAATGGTGGTACATACGAACAAGCTATTATTATTGCAGGTGTCTATAAATTATTGTATGATCGTTGCATTAAATACCTAGCCTTGTATATATTTATACATAATGTTAATATTTCTTTAATTCATCTTTTGTAAAGTAAGTACCTTTTAAACTTCATTGGAGCAAATATTGGATTATAGTAACACCATTACACTGGTTATTCGTGTAATGTAAATAATTCCGAAGACCTTAGAAATGTGTCAATATTTGTAAACCAAGCAAACCGGAACGAAGATTGATAGATAAACCTTACATAAATAATTTGTCAATTATTATATTGCAGGTGCGTGTTCATTGGTAGCGTCTGTGTTCAGTGGTGTAACACTTTGCTTTGTTCATCGAATTGAAATTTCTGAATTAGAAATGCATCATACAGAATTACATTCTATGATCGAAGACAGAAACAAAACGAGTGAAAACATCATGTGACTATTGTTTTTATTACTGTGATTACATCAAAATGGTTGCCACCGAAAAAAACATTAACCAATGCTGCCCAAGTGAAACACAACCGGATTATCGCGTTCAGACTGGCACAATCAGACTGAAACAACCAGACTGGTACAATCAGTCTAGCAAAATCAGACTGGTACAATCAGACTGGTACAATCAGTCTAGCAAAATCAGACTGGAACAACCAGACTGGTACAATCAGTCTAGCAAAATCGGACTGGAACAACCAGACTGGTACAATCAGTCTAGCAAAATCAGACTGGAACAACCAGACTGGTACAATCAGTCTAGCAAAATCAGACTGGAACAACCAGACTGGTACAATCAGTCTAGCAAAATCAGACTGGAACAACCAGACTGGTACAATCAGACTGGTACAATCAACTGGTACAATCAGACTGGTACAATCAACTGGTACAATCGGACTGGTACAATCAGACTGGTACAATCAACTGGTACAATCAGACTGTAACAATCAACTGGTACAATCAGACTGGTACAATCAACTGGTACAATCACAGACTGGTACAATCAACTGGTACAACCAGACTGGTACAATTAAACTGGTACAATCAACTGGAACAACCAGACTGGTACAATCAGAATGGTACAATCAGTCTAGCAAAATCAGACTGGAACAACCAGACTGGTACAATCAGTCTAGCAAAATCAGACTGGAACAACCAGACTGGTACAATCAGTCTAGCAAAATCAGACTGGAACAACCAGACTGGTACAATCAGTCTAGCAAAATCAGACTGGAACAACCAGACTGGTACAATCAGACTGGTACAATCAACTGGTACAATCAGACTGGTACAACCAACTGGTACAATCGGACTGGTACAATCAGACTGGTACAATCAACTGGTACAATCAGACTGTAACAATCAACTGGTACAATCAGACTGGTACAATCAACTGGTACAATCACAGACTGGTACAACCAACTGGTACAACCAGACTGGTACAATCAGACTGGTACAATCAACTGGAACAACCAGACTGGTACAATCAACTGGTACAATCAGATTGGTACAATCAGACTGGAACAATAAGACTGGTACAATCAGACTGGTACAATCAGACTGGAACAATCAGACTGGTACAATCAGACTGGAACAATCAGACTGGTACAATCAGACTGGAACAATCAGACTGGAACAATCAGACTGGTACAATCAGACTGGAACAATCAGACTGAAACAATCAGACTGGTACAATCAGACTGAAACAATCAGACTGGTACAATCAGACTGGTACAATCAGACTGGTACAATCAGACTGGAACAATCAGACTGGTACAATCAGACTGGTACAATCAGACTGGAACAATAAGACTGGTACAATCAGACTGGTACAATCAGACTGGTACAATCAGACTGGAACAATCAGACTGGTACAATCAGACTGGAACAATCAGACTGGAACAATCAGACTGGTACAATCAGACTGGAACAATCAGACTGAAACAATCAGACTGGTACAATCAGACTGAAACAATCAGACTGGTACAATCAGACTGGTACAATCAGACTGGTACAATCAGACTGGAACAATCAGACTGGTACAATCAGATTGGTACAATCAGACTGAAACAATAAGACTGGTACAATTAGACTGGTACAAACAGACTGGTACAATCAGACTGAAACAACCAGACTGGTACAATCAGACTGGTACAATTAGACTGGTACAATCAGACTGGTACAATTGTATATCCAAAGGCAGTTTGTATTCACTTTTTATTTTTTTCCCTTTTTCGCATAAATTATGATATAGATGTATGTATTTTATTTACTACAATAAGAAATATGTTACACATTCTAATATACAATCACCAAACTAAAGTACATTTTGTAATCATAAACTAGCACAAATACTATTATGTTGTATGTATAACTTCGATTGCTCATTTTTGATATACTATTATCATGTGATTACTAACCATCAGACTAACAGGCACATCATCATAAATGATTCATTGATTTTACTATCCACATAAGACGGTAACTGCACAAACAAACAAATATTTTCACTGAATAAACACACATTGTCATATTTCCTAGAAACCCTTTTTGATTAAACACAAAGACACTCTATCAAATTACCTTACTCATACATCTTGGTAATTACATACACAGACACGCTATCACATTAACTTACACATACATCCTGGTAATTATATATACAGACACGCTATCACATTAACTTACACATACATCCTGGTAATTATATACACAGACACGCTATCACATTAACTTAAACATACATCCTGGTAATTATATACACAGACACCCTATCACATTAACTTACACATACATCCTGGTAATTATATACACAGACACCCTATCACATTAACTTAAACATACATCCTGGTAATTATATACACAGACACCCTATCACATTAACTTACACATACATCTTGGTAATTATATACACAGACACGCTATCACATTAACTTACACATACATCTTGGTAATTATATACACAGACACGCTATCACATTAACTTACACATACATCTTGGTAATTATATACACAGACACGCTATCACATTAACTTACACATACATCTTGGTAATTATATACACAGACACGCTATCACATTAACTTAAACATACATCTTGGTAATTATATACACAGACACGCTATCACATTAACTTACACATACATCTTGGTAATTATATACACAGACACGCTATCACATTAACTTAAACATACATCCTGGTAATTATATACACAGACACGCTATCACATTAACTTAAACATACATCTTGGTAATTATATACACAGACACGCTATCACATTAACTTAAACATACATCTTGGTAATTATATACACAGACACCCTATCACATTAACTTAAACATACATCCTGGTAATTATATACACAGACACCCTATCACATTAACTTACACATACATCTTGGTAATTATATACACAGACACGCTATCACATTAACTTAAACATACATCTTGGTAATTATATACACAGACACGCTATCACATTAACTTAAACATACATCTTGGTAATTATATACATAGACACGCTATCACATTAACTTACACATACATCTTGGTAATTATATATATAGACACGCTATCACATTAACTTAAACATACATCTTGGTAATTATATACACAGACACGCTATCACATTAACTTAAACATACATCTTGGTAATTATATACACAGACACGCTATCACATTAACTTAAACATACATCTTGGTAATTATATATATAGACACGCTATCACATTAACTTAAACATACATCTTGGTAATTATATACACAGACACGCTATCACATTAACTTAAACATACATCTTGGTAATTATATACACAGACACGCTATCACATTAACTTAAACATACATCTTGGTAATTATATACACAGACACGCTATCACATTAACTTAAACATACATCTTGGTAATTATATACACAGACACGCTATCACATTAACTTACACATACATCTTGGTAATTATATACACAGACACGCTATCACATTAACTTAAACATACATCTTGGTAATTATATACACAGACACGCTATCACATTAACTTACACATACATCTTGGTAATTATATACACAGACACGCTATCACATTAACTTAAACATACATCCTGGTAATTATATACACAGACACGCTATCACATTAACTTACACATACATCTTGGTAATTATATACACAGACACGCTATCACATTAACTTACACATACATCTTGGTAATTATATACACAGACACGCTATCACATTAACTTAAACATACATCCTGGTAATTATATACACAGACACGCTATCACATTAACTTAAACATACATCCTGGTAATTATATATATAGACACGCTATCACATTAACTTAAACATACATCTTGGTAATTATATACACAGACACGCTATCACATTAACTTAAACATACATCTTGGTAATTACATACACAGACACGCTATCACATTAACTTAAACATACATCCTGGTAATTATATATACAGACACGCTATCACATTAACTTAAACATACATCCTGGTAATTACATACACAGACACGCTATCACATTAACTTAAACATACATCTTGGTAATTACATACACAGACACGCTATCACATTAACTTACACATACATCTTGGTAATTATATATACAGACACGCTATCACATTAACTTAAACATACATCTTGGTAATTACATACACAGACACGCTATCACATTAACTTACACATACATCTTGGTAATTATATATACAGACACGCTATCACATTAACTTGCACATACATCCTGGTAATTATATACACAGACACGCTATCACATTAACTTAAACATACATCTTGGTAATTATATATACAGACACGCTATCACATTAACTTAAACATACATCTTGGTAATTACATACACAGACACGCTATCACATTAACTTAAACATACATCTTGGTAATTATATACACAGACACGCTATCACATTAACTTAAACATACATCTTGGTAATTACATACACAGACACGCTATCACATTAACTTACACATACATCTTGGTAATTATATACACAGACACACTATCACATTAACTTAAACATACATCTTGGTAATTATATACACAGACACCCTATCAAATTAACTTACACATACATCTTGGTAATTATATACACAGACACGCTATCACATTAACTTACACATACATCTTGGTAATTATATATACAGACACGCTATCACATTAACTTACACATACATCTTGGTAATTATATACACAGACACGCTATCACATTAACTTACACATACATCTTGGTAATTATATACACAGACACGCTATCACATTAACTTACACATACATCTTGGTAATTATATATATAGACACGCTATCACATTAACTTAAACATACATCCTGGTAATTATATACACAGACACCCTATCACATTAACTTACACATACATCTTGGTAATTATATACACAGACACGCTATCACATTAACTTACACATACATCTTGGTAATTATATATACAGACACGCTATCACATTAACTTACACATACATCCTGGTAATTATATACACAGACACGCTATCACATTAACTTAAACATACATCCTGGTAATTATATACACAGACACGCTATCACATTAACTTAAACATACATCTTGGTAATTATATACACAGACACGCTATCACATTAACTTACACATACATCTTGGTAATTATATACACAGACACCCTATCACATTAACTTAAACATACATCCTGGTAATTATATACACAGACACGCTATCACATTAACTTACACATACATCTTGGTAATTATATACACAGACACGCTATCACATTAACTTACACATACATCCTGGTAATTATATACACAGACACCCTATCACATTAACTTAAACATACATCCTGGTAATTATATACACAGACACCCTATCACATTAACTTACACATACATCTTGGTAATTATATACACAGACACGCTATCACATTAACTTACACATACATCTCGGTAATTATATACACAGACACGCTATCACATTAACTTAAACATACATCTTGGTAATTATATACACAGACACGCTATCACATTAACTTACACATACATCTTGGTAATTATATACACAGACACGCTATCACATTAACTTACACATACATCTTGGTAATTATATACACAGACACCCTATCACATTAACTTAAACATACATCCTGGTAATTATATACACAGACACGCTATCACATTAACTTAAACATACATCTTGGTAATTATATATACAGACACGCTATCACATTAACTTACACATACATCTTGGTAATTATATACACAGACACGCTATCACATTAACTTAAACATACATCTTGGTAATTATATATACAGACACGCTATCACATTAACTTAAACATACATCTTGGTAATTACATATACAGACACGCTATCACATTAACTTACACATACATCCTGGTAATTATATACACAGACACGCTATCACATTAACTTACACATACATCCTGGTAATTATATACACAGACACGCTATCACATTAACTTACACATACATCTCGGTAATTATATATACAGACACGCTATCACATTAACTTAAACATACATCTTGGTAATTATATATACAGACACGCTATCACATTAACTTACACATACATCTCGGTAATTACATACACAGACACGCTATCACATTAACTTAAACATACATCTCGGTAATTATATACACAGACACGCTATCACATTAACTTACACATACATCTCGGTAATTATATATACAGACACGCTATCACATTAACTTAAACATACATCTTGGTAATTACATACACAGACACGCTATCACATTAACTTAAACATACATCTCGGTAATTATATACACAGACACCCTATCAAATAACCTTACTCATGCATCCTGGTAATTACATACACAGACACCCTATCACATTAACTTACACATACATCTTGGTAATTACATACACAGACACGCTATCACATTAACTTACACATACATCTCGGTAATTACATACACAGACACCCTATCAAATAACCTTACACATACATCCTGGTAATTACATACACAGACACCCTATCAAATAACCTTACACATACATCTTGGTAATTACATACACAGACACCCTATCAAACAACCTTACTCATACATCCTGGTAATTACATACACAGACACGCTATCACATTAACTTGCACATACATCCTGGTAATTACATACACAGACACGCTATCACATTAACTTACACATACATCTTGGTAATTATATATACAGACACGCTATCACATTAACTTGCACATACATCTTGGTAATTACATACACAGACACGCTATCACATTAACTTACACATACATCTTGGTAATTATATATACAGACACGCTATCACATTAACTTGCACATACATCTTGGTAATTACATACACAGACACGCTATCACATTAACTTACACATACATCTTTGTAATTAAAAACAAAGACACCCTATCACATTGCCTTACACATACATATTTTTAATTAAAACATAGACACTCTATTGCATTGTCTTACACATACATACTTCGTAATTAAAAGCATAGACATTCTATTGCATTGCCTTACACATACAGCTTTGTAATTAAAAAAAAGACACCTTATTGCATTGCCTTACACATACATATTTTGTAATTAAAAACACAGACACCCTATCACATTGCTTACACATACAGCTTTGTAATTAAAAAAAAGACACCTTATTGCATTGCCTTACACATACATATTTTGTAATTAAAAACAAAGACACCCTATCACATTAACTTACACATACATCTTTGTAATTAAAAACAAAGACACGCTATCACATTAACTTACACATACATCTTTGTAATTAAAAACAAAGACACCCTATCACATTGCCTTACACATACATATTTTTAATTAAAACATAGACACTCTATTGCATTGTCTTACACATACATACTTCGTAATTAAAAGCATAGACATTCTATTGCATTGCCTTACACATACAGCTTTGTAATTAAAAAAAAGACACCTTATTGCATTGCCTTACACATACATATTTTGTAATTAAAAACACAGACACCCTATCACATTGCTTACACATACATACTTTGTTATCAAATACATAGACACCCTATCACATTGCCTTACAGGCTTACACATACATCTTTGTAATTAAAAACATAGACACGCTATCACATTGCCTTACACATACATCTTTGTAATTAAAAACATAGACACTCCATTGCATTGCCTTACACATACATCTTTGTAATTAAAAACATAGACACGCTATCACATTGCCTTACACATACATACTTTGTAATTAAAACATAGACACTCTATTGCATTGCCTTACACATACATACTTTGTATAAAAAACACAGGCATCCTGTTGCATTACCTTACACATACATACTTTGTAATTAATTGCATTGTCTAACACATTCATACTTTTAATCAAAATCATAGACACTCCATTGCATTGCCTAACACATACATACTTTGTTATTAAAAACATAGACACTCTATTGCATTGCCTTACACATACGTACTTTGTAATTAAAAATACAGACATCCTATTACATTGCCTTACACATACATACGTTGTAATTAAAAGCGTAGACATTCTATCGCATTGCCTTACATATACATACTTTGTTATTAAAACGTAGATACTCTCTTGCATTACCTTACACATACATACTTTATAAGTAATTGCATTGTCTTACACATAGATACTTTGTAATTAAAATCATAGAGACTCTATTGCATTTTATCATGCAACTGCCACAGTAACTGCCTGATAACACATGACCTGAGAACATTATGTGTTCTCAGGTCAATAGGCTGCTAGTAGCCTGAGAACATTTTTTGGCTCCGCCCACAAAGACGGACTACTTTCATAAATTATGAATGGAACATTTTATTTGCAAAATTATAAAAAACAGTGTTTTTTTTTCAAAGAAATTTATTATAAGAAATATAAAAATAGATCTAGTATACAATGTATCTGAACACAAATTATCAAAAATAAAAACAAAGAATCATCAAGAAATGCTTATTTATGCAACTTAACAAAATACTAAACTTACATCAAAGAAAAAAAATGGGAGCAACTTTGGAACGTCGACATGTGATTTACTAGAGAATCATGTAAAACGTCATTTTGTTCAACCGTGCGCGATGTATTTCCCGCAAAATCGTGTAAATTTATTGAAAATTGAAGTTATACGGACGAAAATAATGCCGATCAAGCAGTAAGAAAATAATTCTACCATTACTTATGAGCTGTAGATAATTGTTAACAAATGATTTCTTTAATGTGAAATTAAATTTTTTGATCCATGAGAGCTTTTTTTATTATTTTTCCCAATTGTAGTGAACTATTTATCTGCGGATGTTGACTGTTCAATGTGATTTGCCGGGAGACCGTAATAATCACACTAGCGAATTTAACGCTAAATTTCAGGTGAAATGAAAGTAAATCATGCTCGGAAAAATGAGTTACATGATAAATAGAAACTCGGGTCAGTGTCCGGATCGAACAATGTTATCAGACTCGGCGATATCGTCCAGGGTGACTCGCTAAAGCTCGCCACTCTGGAAGATATCACCTCGCCTGATAACATTGTTCTCACCGGACATTGACCCGAGTTTCTCTATGTCTTACACATACATATTTTAATTAAAACACAGACACACTATCGGATTGCCTTGCACACATACATACTTTGTAATTGAAAACACAGACAGGCTACTGAATTGCCTTACACAGACATCTTTGTAATTAAAACGCAGACACCATATCACATACATACTTTGTAATAACATACACACACATCTTATCACATTGTCTTACATATACATATGTTATAATTAAATACACAGACACTCTATATTACATTGCCTTACACATACATAATTGGCGCATTAGTGCTTTATTTACAAAATTCAGTGTCTTGTTGAAATGAATTCCTAACTACCTTTTAAAACAATGTATTAACAACAGTCTCTTAGGTTTATGTATGTAAATAATGCTTAAAATTAGTAATGTGATATTGTAGTTATTATGGTGCTTTTATGAGTATTTTAAGTGTTAAATGTCTCTTATAATTCAATGTTGAATAGTTAAAAAAAAATATGTACATTTGAACTGTTTTATTCTATGTAAAATTATATGCTTGTACATGTACATAAATGAGACAAAAATAAAGAATAAAATAATACATTATTTGTAATAAAAAACATAGACACCTTATTGAATCGTCTTTCCCATACATATGTTGCAATTAAAAACAGACACCCTATTGAATTGTCTTATACTTTGTGATTAAAACACAGACGTATTCTTACATTACCACTTTCAGACACTGTCACATCATCTTGCACAGACAAACTATCTCATTTATCTGCACTGTATGTGAACCAAAATCTTCATGTATGTTTTTGGCAATATCATCTCCGGAATTTTACACCTTAACTGATGATTCTTTTCGATGGTTGAAATTTAATGAATGTTTCTTTCATCCACTCCGACGTCAGATCGTTGAGGTTCGTTTTTCTGCCGAAGCTTTCCGTCTCGCTGTTTCAGCCATTTCTTTAACAAGTCTTTGTCTTTCACGAATGTCTGGTGCTTGATTTAGGCTGAAATATATGATAGGACTGAACAATTTCGCAGCTTTTGGATTAAGTGGATACACATTCCATTTTGTTGTTGCACGAACATGTACACGTGGAGTTAATGTCTCTTCTTTGCTCACATGATAGTACGTGTAATGTTTCAGATACGTTTTTTTCTGCTTAGAGGGTTTAATGCCGTTTATAAACTTTTTATTCAGTTATATACGACGACCGGTTCACCTAACCAGTGTTCCTGGACTGTATTCTAACCAGTATTAACTTACCTTTTTGCAAAATGGCAACTTCTTCACATATGGAGCACAATCGACATTTTTGTCAAATATTCATGGAAAGGAAAGGCATGTTCTGTTGAGAAAGTGATTCCAACCTGGATCGTCGGGTTACAAATCCAGGGCACTGATCATTAGAACATGGCCGTGAATAATTGATCCAGATTGATCAGCTGTCTTCTTTCAAATCACAGAGTTGTTGGAGATATGTATCCTAATATGATCGTTTTTATTCTTAAAGTGGAGTATTCATTTACCCCTTATTCCGATAAAAATTCTTTAAAATCTCGTTTCAAACGAGATTTCGTTCTATTCTCTCATACATAATTAAAGTACTGAAAGTACTCATGGAAACTGAGTTTACATAGACTTGCACTGCAACATGGAGCAGGAACTGTAGTTTTAACAATTGCATGGCGACTGTACTTTGGTCCGCATCAAAATTCATGCGCACCGAGCTATAATTCATTTTCCAAAAATCTACATGTATCAATCTACACTGATATAGGTGACTTACGTCTTTATCCCCAACTTTCATTATATATTTTGTAACAAAAAAATAACAATTGAAGAATTACATGCCATACCTTTTTGCTTCTTTCATCTTGTTGGATTGTTCTTTCATCGAATCAAAACACATTCGTCTTCTGTTCGCATCGAATATCTTATGATCCACTTTACCGGCTTTAGATTTGATATCTTGTATCGTAGCTTCTCGCATGATCTCGGCCATCAGACGAGACTCGTCGTCAGAGTATGCAATCTGAAATTAACATACTGTGATTGGAATTGCGAACCAGTTAAAGTGAGTGCAGAGTATCCACGAAGCAATATATTTTTTATGATAAGATATTTAAAGATACTTTATCCAACGTAGGGCATAAAGCCCAACAGATTACAATATGTATACAATTTACATTATATATACATAAACAAAACATAGTATGGAATTCTACAAATAGGGCTGTGGATCGTTGAGTAAGTGGCGATCCCATCCAATCTACGATTCAACACTTACGATCCACGAATCACGAATCTTTTGTTATCAAGTAACCCATCAAAAACTTCAACATTGCAATCCTGAAGACAGCTAAATTTAATTTTCTTTTAGGAATAATGGATTGTTTAAATGTAAATTGTTATATGGTAATATTCGTACGTACTCCCTTCCAATCAATGGATTTACCAGCATCATTTTCTGGTTTGAGACTGTGACACAATATTTAAAGATCTGATTGGACCTCTTGGCAAACAAAGTAGTCTATGATGAGACAATATATATTCAGAGAAAAGGAATTTTTAAAAACAAAGAATACACTTAATGTTAAAAGACAAGATCGCGAACCACGAATCTCAGAAATGACAATTATTTGTACTCGATTTTTCAATTTGGTTTGTGATTACCCGAGTACTCGGATACTCGCCACAGCCCTATCTACAAATATAAATAATAATATGCTGTAATAGCGGATTTTTTTTACTAGACAACTTGATATGTGAACAAAAAAGAAATAAAAATTTAACCATATTGCAATGAAATGAAGAGAAAGGTGTTAAAAACGTTTAGATCATAGATATATAAATTCGATTTTTGACGTCAAGTAAAGGTCGCATACTACCTTAAAACATTTATGAACATATCTTTTTATGTAGCTGATTTATTGAACAAGCTATTTACAAGTGCGACCAACATACTTAGCGGATTATTGACTTTATATAGTGGTATAGAGGTCAACATAGACCACATTGGGCATGGTGAGTATTTATAATACAGAAAATATATATCAACATTCAAAACTGTATAATCGTCTATTATAAGTACATTCTTTGTCCAACAAAATGTAAATTTAATGTCCCATTCAAATAGTTCAATGAGTGAATTGTACCGAAATGTAATATTCATATACAGTCAAACATGTGTCAATGTCCACCTTCGAATAAAGGTCACACTGGGGATAAATGAATGTCAGTCTTTTAAAAACTCTCATTGACTATAAAGAACAAAATGACCCCCGATAAAAGACCACCTATCAATAAAGGCAACATTTTGTCGTTCCAAAAGGGTGATCTTTGTTCAGAGGTTTGACTGTACATGTAACGGCAATCAAACATATGTACTCACCTCACCGGAGGGTTTTGGTTTAGGTGCACGCAGTCTCTCTTCCAACTTGGTGGGAACGTTAACTTGATTAGTGTTGTCGTCGAAATCGACAGAGAAAGCTACGCTTTTCCTCGGATCAGTGTTTTCTTCCGCTGAAGCTACGGTGATATTTTTCCCACGTTTTCTTCGAAACATTTTGATTTATTTACAGCAAGATTAATTCCAGTACTTTTTCACCAAAAACATCCAAGTAAGAAGAAAAAACACGCTGTTATCTTGGTTGAAATATTCTACTTATTTATTCTACAATAATATACCATCCTTAAAAACTAAACTTACCTGCACGAACTTGCCAGTACATTTGTATACCGGTAACTTAAGTCAAACTGTAAATAACTTCATATATTGGACATAAAAATGCGCTCGATATTTTTCACACTTACTACATTTTATATTGACAAACAAAACATTTTTGCAACAGAATAATCATGGAAAAAAATATAACAACTACGTGTTGTTTATCATACTTGTAAACATCCATTTTCACGGTCACTTTGCTTAATATCATATCTTGTTAATTTGTAAGCTGTAAGTGAAGATTTCTACATTTAAATGAAGTATAAACAATAATTTTCAGAAGAATTGTATTTGTTTGAAATCTGGCATTTAACAAACTTTGAGTGATTATGCTAGAAACTGTTATTTGCTTTCTTTTAATTTCTGTACTGTTTTACGCTTTGATACTTTAGCCATAAACTTTGTGGCATTAGCAACATTTTTGAAGCGTTTACCACCTGTACGTTTGGCTGGTTTTATACTCGTTTGCTTCTTTTCTTTCAGCCCTAAACTTTTGGCTTTTGTGTTTGTATTCATATCTCCAACTTCTTCTTGAATGTTTTCTAGCTTCGTATCGGCTTTTACAGAATTATCTTTTTCCAAATCTTTCACCGCTTTCTCACTTTTACTATCAGGATTTACATTGCCCTTCATGTCTTTATTTAACTCACTTTCTTCATTTTTTTCTCCATCCGTTACCTCGGCAACTTCATGATGAACGACTGGTTCTGTTACTTCCTCCTTTATCGTGGGTGTTTTATCATTTTCAGCTTCAAAACTTTTCGCTGAAGCTAATGCTGCTTGTTTAGCACGTTTTCTAAATGTATCAATATCAATGTTTACGCCATCTTTGTTCAAACGAGTCACAATTCTTACTTGCAGGTCGTCCTGTCTTTCCTTGAAATAAAATATAGGACGACATGAATTCGAAGTTTAATTCACCAATCTTCGGTCTTAAAAATGTCCGAAATATCGAAGTTCTACTGTTTCCAATTTGAATTCATCACGGTTTGCTCACTTCTAGAGGTGTTTATAATTACCAGTAAATGTTTATCTTCCTTAAGTTTGATGCCTAATTTTGTTTGTTCGGTCGAGTTTTTCTCCCCTTTTCCACAGTCAGAGTCATACGAGGGGGGCAGTTCACCTAACCATCGTTCCTGGCAAGAACCAGTACTAGACTCCCATCCTCCGTAAGCAACTGCCTACTTTCTCACACAACTTTTTTTAGAGACATGCTCGGTATATAGCTGGGCTCGAACCCACGACCCTCTATCAGTGAGAGATTACAGTAATCTGAAGTCAGCGACCTTAACCGTCGAGATGCCTAAAAGATGAGCATGTACTCATTTATAAAATACCAATGTGCATTAACTTATTGATTAGTGAACATGTTGATGTCTTAAGTTATTCTTTAGTCGTATTTTGAATACAGTATAGTCAAACCTGTGAACAAAGGTCACCATTGGGAAATAAATATGTGGCCTTTATTGACAGGTGACCTTTATTCCGAGGTCATTTGTTCTGAATAATCAATGACAGTTTTAAAAGGAACAGTTTATTTACTGGGTGGCCTTTATTCGGAGGTGACCTCACACCAAGGTTTGACTCTACATATACACGTGGTTTTATTTAAGACCGAGTAGCAATATCAATACACAATAAATACTATCTGAAAAAGACTAATTAAAAGTTTTCACCGCTAAGAAATGACTCTTCACGGGAAATAGGTGTCAATTCTAATGCTACAGTTCTTGCATACAATACATACATGCAATGATGATATTAAATAAAATAATAATTACCTTGAGATAATTTAGTTTGGCTTGAAATTTCTCTCGTCTTCCACAGCTAAATGTTTTTCTGTCATGTAAAATACGCAATAATTCTTCCAAACGAATGTCAATTAAAGGACCGCTTTCGGTTGCCATGACGACAATGTATACTTTTAATACATAAACATAAATATATGTCTATAATAATTAAGCACCACAAACTCCGTTAATCCTTTTCAGTAAAATACATTTCATTTCTAATATAAATCGTATAATATTGAGTTCTTTATACCCAGGAAATTATCCAGTAGAAATGTCGTGACGTGTGACAGTATTTATTTCCGTCTAAAAGATGTGTTACGTGTTCTGGTGAAATTATTACACTTTAAAGGTATGTTTTCTGTGTATTTCCAGCAAAAGAGTATTTAACACATGACGAACCGTAACAACACTCCTTTAACATTTGACCGTTTCACAATATGTAAAACGTTGCAAAGCTTAGTTTGAAGCGAAATAATTCGTATGGAAACATGAGTTTGTTAAAAGTCCTGTCATGTTTTCAAAGAGTAGTCTGTTTGAATATTAAAGCACCCTTTGTGAAATACTTTCGTGTCATGAATTATGATATTAATTAAGAGCCAGATATCTGGCGTGAAGACGATCATAAACCACTCATTATAAGCATTACTATTTATAGATGGTTACCACTGAGACTCGAACCTTTAATATTGTCCTTGAACTGACAGATCATGGCACATCGTACGTACATGTTTGTCATGATTTTATGTTCAAATGTTTTGATTTCCTCACTGGGGTTTAAAGGGGCATACCCTACAACTGACAAACATTCTGTGAAAGTGTAAAAATGTGATGTGTGTGAAGTTGGCAATGCAATCGACAATCGACAATCGACATTCAATGTCTAGCTCGACAATCGACATTCATCTCGACATTCGTAAAACAGACTGTATATAGCCGTCAAAGTAATGAAATTTCGAATGTCTAGCTCGACAATCGACATTCATCTCGACATTCGAAAAACGGACTGTATATAGCCGTCAAAGTAATGAAATTTCGAATGTCTAGCTCGACAATCGACATTCATCTCGACATTCGAAATACGGACTGTATCGCCGTCAAAGTAATGAAATTTCGAATGTCTAGCTCGACAATCGACATTCATCTCGACATTCGAAAAACGAACTGTATAGCCGTCAAAGTAATGAAATTTCGAATGTCTAGCTCGACAATCGACATTCATCTCGACATTCGTGAAACAGGCTGTATGGCTATCACAATAATGTAAATTTCGAATGTCTAGCTCGACAATCGACATTCACCTCGACATTCGAAATACGGACTGTATATAGCCGTCAAAGTAATGAAATTTCGAATGTCTAGCTAGACAATCGACATTCATCTCGACATTCGAAAAACGAACTGTATAGCCTTCAAAGTAATGAAATTTCGAATGTCTAGCTAGACAATCGACATTCATCTCGACATTCAAAGTTACGACTGTATCGCCGTCAAAGTAAAGAAATTTCGAATGTCTAGCTCGACAATCGACATTCATCTCGAAATTCGAAAAACGGACTGTATCGCCGTCAAAGTAATGAAATTTCGAATGTCTAGCTCGACAATCGACATTCATCTCGACATTCGTGAAACAGGCTGTATGGCCATCATAATAATGTAAATTTCGAATGTCTAGATCGACAATCGACATTCATCTCGACATTCGAAATACGGACCGTATCGCCGTCAAAGTAATGAAATTTCGAATGTCTAGCTCGACAATCGACATTCATCTCGACATTCGAAAAACGAACTGTATCGCCGTCAAAGTAATGAAATTTCGAATGTCTAGCTCGACAATCGACATTCATCTCGACATTCGAAAAACGGATTGTATATAGTCGTCAAAGTAATGAAATTTCGAATGTCTAGCTCGACAATCGACATTCATCTCGACATTCGAAAAACGGACTGTATATAGCCGTCAAAGTAATGAAATTTCGAATGTCTAGCTCGACAATCGACATTCACCTCGACATTCGAAAAAACGGACTGTATATAGCCGTCAAAGTAATGAAATTTCGAATGTCTAGCTCGACAATCGACATTCATCTCGACATTCGAAAAACGAACTGTATAGGTGAAAGTAATGAAATTTCGAATGTCTAGCTCGACAATCGACATTCATCTCGACATTCGTGAAACAGGCTGTATGGCTATCACAATAATGTAAATTTCGAATGTCTAGCTCGACAATCGACATTCACCTCGACATTCGAAAAACGGACTGTATATAGCCGTCAAAGTAATGAAATTTCGAATGTCTACCTAGACAATCGACATTCATCTCGACCTTCGAAAAACGAACTGTATAGCCTTCAAAGTAATGAAATTTCGAATGTCTAGCTAGACAATCGACATTCATCTCGACATTCGAAAAACAGACTGTATAGCCGTCAAAGTAATGAAATTTCGAATGTCTAGCTCGACAATCGACATTCATCTCGACATTCGAAAAACGAACTCTATAGCAGTCAAAGTAATGAAATTTCGAATGTCTAACTCGACAATCGACATTCATCTCGACATTCAAAGTTACGACTGTATCGCCGTCAAAGTAAAGAAATTTCGAATGTCTAGCTCGACAATCGACATTCATCTCGAAATTCGAAAAACGGACTGTATCGCCGTCAAAGTAATGAAATTTCGAATGTCTAGCTCGACAATCGACATTCATCTCGACATTCGTGAAACAGGCTGTATGGCCATCATAATAATGTAAATTTCGAATGTCTAGCTCGACAATCGACATTCATCTCGACATTCAAAGTTACGACTGTATCGCCGTCAAAGTAAAGAAATTTCGAATGTCTAGCTCGACAATCGACATTCATCTCGAAATTCGAAAAACGGACTGTATCGCCGTCAAAGTAATGAAATTTCGAATGTCTAGCTCGACAATCGACATTCATCTCGACATTCGTGAAACAGGCTGTATGGCTATCATAATAATGTAAATTTCGAATGTCTAGCTCGACAATCGACATTCATCTCGACATTCGAAATACGGACCGTATCGCCGTCAAAGTAATGAAATTTCGAATGTCTAGCTCGACAATCGACATTCATCTCGACATTCGAAATACGGACCATATCGCCGTCAAAGTAATGAAATTTCGAATGTCTAGCTCGACAATCGACATTCATCTCGACATTCGAAAAACGGATTGTATATAGTCGTCAAAGTAATGAAATTTCGAATGTCTAGCTAGACAATCGACATTCATCTCGACATTCGAAAAACGAACTGTATAGCCGTCAAAGTAATGAAATTTCGAATGTCTAGCTAGACAATCGACATTCATCTCGACATTCGAAGTTACGACAGTATCGACGTCAAAGTAAAGAAATTTCGAATGTCTAGCTCGACAATCGACATTCACCTCGACATTCGAAAAACGGACTGTATATAGCCGTCAAAGTAATGAAATTTCGAATGTCTAACTCGACAATCGACATTCATCTCGACATTCGAAAAACGGACTGTATAGCCGTCAAAGTAATGAAATTTCGAATGTCTAGCTAGACAATCGACATTCATCTCGACATTCGTGAAACAGGCTGTATGGCCATCATAATAATGTAAATTTCGAATGTCTAGCTCGACAATCGACATTCATCTCGACATTCGAAATACGGACCGTATCGCCGTCAAAGTAATGAAATTTCGAATGTCTAGCTCGACAATCGACATTCATCTCGACATTCGAAAAACGGACTGTATATAGTCGTCAAAGTAATGAAATTTCGAATGTCTAGCTAGACAATCGACATTCATCTCGATATTCGAAAAACGAACTGTATAGCCGTCAAAGTAATGAAATTTCGAATGTCTAGCTAGAAAATCGACATTCATTCAGACATTCGAAGTTACGACAGTATCGCCGTCAAAGTAAAGAAATTTCGAATGTCTAGCTCGACAATCGACATTCATCTCGACATTCGAAAAACGGACTGTATATAGCCGTCAAAGTAATGAAATTTCGAATGTCTAGCTAGACATTCGAAATTTCATTACTTTGAAGGCTATACAGTTCGTTTTTCGAATGTCGAGATGAATGTCGATTGTCTAGCTAGACATTCGAAATTTCATTACTTTGACGGCTATACAGTCCGTTTTTCGAATGTCGAGATGAATGTCGATTGTCTAGCTAGACATTCGAAATTTCATTACTTTGACGGCTATACAGTCCGTTTTTCGAATGTCGAGATGAATGTCGATTGTCGAGTTAGACATTCGAAATTTCATTACTTTGACTGCTATAGAGTTCGTTTTTCGAATGTCGAGATGAATGTCGATTGTCGAGCTAGACATTCGAAATTTCATTACTTTGACGGCTATACAGTCTGTTTTTCGAATGTCGAGATGAATGTCGATTGTCTAGCTAGACATTCGAAATTTCATTACTTTGACTGCTATACAGTTCGTTTTTCGAATGTCGAGATGAATGTCGATTGTCGAGCTAGACATTCGAAATTTCATTACTTTGATGGCTATATACAGTCCGTTTTTCGAATGTCGAGATGAATGTCGATTGTCGAGCTAGACATTCGAAATTGCATTACTTTGACGGCTATACAGTTCGTTTTTCGAATGTCGAGATGAATGTCGATTGTCGAGCTAGACATTCGAAATTTCATTACTTTGATGGCTATACAGTTTCTTTTTCGAATGTCGAGATGAATGTCGATTGTCTAGCTAGACATTCGAAATTTCATTACTTTGACTGCTATACATTCCGTTTTTCGAATGTCGAGATGAATGTCGATTGTCGAGCTAGACATTCGAAATTTCATTACTTTGACGGCGATACAGTCGTTACTTCGAATGTCGAGATGAATGTCGATTGTCTAGCTAGACATTAAAATTTTATTCATTTGACGGCTATATACAGTCCGTTTTTCGAATGTCGAGATGAATGTCGATTGTCGAGCTAGACATTCGAAATTTCATTACTTTGACGGCTATACAGTTCGTTTTTCGAATGTCGAGATGAATGTCGATTGTCTAGCTAGACATTCGAAATTTCATTACTTTGACGGCTATACAGTTCGTTTTTCGAAGGTCGAGATGAATGTCGATTGTCTAGCTAGACATTCGAAATTTCATTACTTTGACTGCTATACATTCCGTTTTTCGAATGTCGAGATGAATGTCGATTGTCGAGCTAGACATTCGAAATTTCATTACTTTGACGGCGATACAGTCGTTACATCGAATGTCGAGATGAATGTCGATTGTCTAGCTAGACATTCGAAATTTCATTCATTTGACGGCTATATACAGTCCGTTTTTCGAATGTCGAGATGAATGTCGATTGTCGAGCTAGACATTCGAAATTTCATTACTTTGACGCCTATACAGTTCGTTTTTCGAATGTCGAGATGAATGTCGATTGTCTAGCTAGACATTCGAAATTTCATTACTTTGACGGCTATACAGTCCGTTTTTCGAATGTCGAGATGAATGTCGATTGTCTAGCTAGACATTCGAAATTTCATTACTTTGACGGCTATACAGTCCGTTTTTCGAATGTCGAGATGAATGTCGATTGTCGAGTTAGACATTCGAAATTTCATTACTTTGACTGCTATAGAGTTCGTTTTTCGAATGTCGAGATGAATGTCGATTGTCGAGCTAGACATTCGAAATTTCATTACTTTGACGGCTATACAGTCTGTTTTTCGAATGTCGAGATGAATGTCGATTGTCGAGCTAGACATTCGAAATTTCATTACTTTGACTGCTATACAGTTCGTTTTTCGAATGTCGAGATGAATGTCGATTGTCGAGCTAGACATTCGAAATTTCATTACTTTGATGGCTATATACAGTCCGTTTTTCGAATGTCGAGATGAATGTCGATTGTCGAGCTAGACATTCGAAATTGCATTACTTTGACGGCTATACAGTTCGTTTTTCGAATGTCGAGATGAATGTCGATTGTCGAGCTAGACATTCGAAATTTCATTACTTTGATGGCTATACAGTTTCTTTTTCGAATGTCGAGATGAATGTCGATTGTCTAGCTAGACATTCGAAATTTCATTACTTTGACGGCTATACAGTTCGTTTTTCGAATGTCGAGATGAATGTCGATTGTCGAGCTAGACATTCGAAATTTCTTTACTTTGACGGCGATACAGTTGTAACTTCGAATGTCGAGATGAATGTCGATTGTCGAGCTAGACATTCGAAATGTCATTACTTTGACGGCTGTATACAGTCCGTTTTTCGAATGTCGAGATGAATGTCGATTGTCGAGCTAGACATTCGAAATTTCATTACTTTGACGGCGATACAGTCGTAACTTCGAATGTCGAGATGAATGTCGATTGTCGAGCTAGACATTCGAAATTTCATTACTTTGACGTCTATACAGCTCGTTTTTTCGAATGTCGAGATGAATGTCGATTGTCTAGCTAGACATTCGAAATTTCATTACTTTGACTGCTATACAGTTCGTTTTTCGAATGTCGAGATGAATGTCGATTGTCGAGCTAGACATTCGAAATTTCATTACTTTGACGTCTATACAGCTCGTTTTTTCGAATGTCGAGATGAATGTCGATTGTCTAGCTAGACATTCGAAATTTAATTACTTTGACTGCTATTCAGTTCGTTTTTCGAATGTCGAGATGAATGTCGATTGTCGAGCTAGACATTCGAAATTTCATTACTTTGACGGCGATACGGTCCGTTTTTCGAATGTCGAGATGAATGTCGATTGTCGAGCTAGACATTCGAAATTTCTTTACTTTGACGGCGATACAGTTGTAACTTCGAATGTCGAGATGAATGTCGATTGTCTAGCTAGACATTCTAAATTTCATTACTTTGACGGCTATATACAGTCCGTTTTTCGAATGTCGAGATGAATGTCGATTGTCGAGCTAGACATTCGAAATTTCTTTACTTTGACGGCGATACAGTTGTAACTTCGAATGTCGAGATGAATGTCGATTGTCTAGCTAGACATTCGAAATTTCATTACTTTGACGGCTATATACAGTCCGTTTTTCGAATGTCGAGGTGAATGTCGATTGTCGAGCTAGACATTCGAAATTTCATTACTTTGACGGCGATACAGTCGTTACATCGAATGTCGAGATGAATGTCGATTGTCTAGCTAGACATTCGAAATTTCATTCATTTGACGGCTATATACAGTCCGTTTTTCGAATGTCGAGATGAATGTCGATTGTCTAGCTAGACATTCGAAATTTCATTACTTTGACGGTTATACAGTTCGTTTTTCGAATGTCGAGATGAATGTCGATTGTCGAGCTAGACATTCGAAATTTCATTACTTTGACGGCTATATACGGTCCGTTTTTCGAATGTCGAGATGAATGTCGATTGTCGAGCTAGACATTCGAAATTTCATTACTTTGACGGCGATACAGTCGTAACTTCGAATGTCGAGATGAATGTCGATTGTCGAGCTAGACATTCGAAATTTCATTACTTTGACGTCTATACAGCTCGTTTTTTCGAATGTCGAGATGAATGTCGATTGTCTAGCTAGACATTCGAAATTTCATTACTTTGACTGCTATACAGTTCGTTTTTCGAATGTCGAGATGAATGTCGATTGTCTAGCTAGACATTCGAAATTTAATTACTTTGACTGCTATTCAGTTCGTTTTTCGAATGTCGAGATGAATGTCGATTGTCGAGCTAGACATTCGAAATTTCTTTACTTTGACGGCGATACATTTGTAACTTCGAATGTCGAGATGAATGTCGATTGTCTAGCTAGACATTCTAAATTTCATTACTTTGACGGCTATATACAGTCCGTTTTTCGAATGTCGAGGTGAATGTCGATTGTCGAGCTAGACATTCGAAATTTACATTATTATGATAGCCATACCGCCTGTTTAACGAATGTCGAGATGAATGTCGATTGTCGAGCTAGACATTCGAAATTTCTTTACTTTGACGGCGATACAGTCGTAACTTCGAATGTCGAGATGAATATCGATTGTCTAGCTAGACATTCGAAATTGCATTACTTTGACGGCTATATACAGTCCATTTTTCGAATGTCGAGATGAATGTCGATTGTCTAGCTAGACATTCGAAATTTCTTTACTTTGACGGCGATACAGTCGTAACTTCGAATGTCGAGATGAATGTCGATTGTCTAGCTAGACATTCGAAATTTCATTCATTTGACGGCTATATACAGTCCGTTTCTCGAATGTCGAGATGAATGTCGATTGTCGAGCTAGACATTCGAAATTTCATTACTTTGACGGCTATACAGTTCGTTTTTCGAATGTCGAGATGAATGTCGATTGTCTAGCTAGACATTCGAAATTTCATTACTTTGACTGCTATTCAGTTCGTTTTTCGAATGTCGAGATGAATGTCGATTGTCGAGCTAGACATTCAAAATTTCATTACTTTGACGGCGATACGGTCCGTTTTTCGAATGTCGAGATGAATGTCGATTGTCGAGCTAGACATTCGAAATTTCTTTACTTTGACGGCGATACAGTTGTAACTTCGAATGTCGAGATGAATGTCGATTGTCTAGCTAGACATTCGAAATTTCATTACTTTGACTGCTATTCAGTTCGTTTTTCGAATGTCGAGATGAATGTCGATTGTCGAGCTAGACATTCAAAATTTCATTATTTTGACGGCGATACGGTCCGTTTTTCGAATGTCGAGATGAATGTCGATTGTCGAGCTAGACATTCGAAATTTCTTTACTTTGACGGCGATACAGTTGTAACTTCGAATGTCGAGATGAATGTCGATTGTCTAGCTAGACATTCGAAATTTCATTACTTTGACGGCTATACAGTCCGTTTTTCGAATGTCGAGATGAATGTCGATTGTCGAGCTAGACATTCGAAATTTCATTACTTTGACGGCGATACAGTCGTTACTTCGAATGTCGAGATGAATGTCGATTGTCTAGCTAGACATTAAAATTTTATTCATTTGACGGCTATATACAGTCCGTTTTTCGAATGTCGAGATGAATGTCGATTGTCGAGCTAGACATTCGAAATTTCATTACTTTGACGGCTATACAGTTCGTTTTTCGAATGTCGAGATGAATGTCGATTGTCGAGCTAGACATTCGAAATTTCTTTACTTTGACGGCGATACAGTTGTAACTTCGAATGTCGAGATGAATGTCGATTGTCGAGCTAGACATTCGAAATGTCATTACTTTGACGGCTGTATACAGTCCGTTTTTCGAATGTCGAGATGAATGTCGATTGTCGAGCTAGACATTCGAAATTTCATTACTTTGACGGCGATACAGTCGTAACTTCGAATGTCGAGATGAATGTCGATTGTCGAGCTAGACATTCGAAATTTCATTACTTTGACGTCTATACAGCTCGTTTTTTCGAATGTCGAGATGAATGTCGATTGTCTAGCTAGACATTCGAAATTTCATTACTTTGACTGCTATACAGTTCGTTTTTCGAATGTCGAGATGAATGTCGATTGTCTAGCTAGACATTCGAAATTTAATTACTTTGACTGCTATTCAGTTCGTTTTTCGAATGTCGAGATGAATGTCGATTGTCGAGCTAGACATTCGAAATTTCATTACTTTGACGGCTATATACAGTCCGTTTTTCGAATGTCGAGGTGAATGTCGATTGTCGAGCTAGACATTCGAAATTTCATTACTTTGACGGCGATACAGTCGTTACATCGAATGTCGAGATGAATGTCGATTGTCTAGCTAGACATTCGAAATTTCATTCATTTGACGGCTATATACAGTCCGTTTTTCGAATGTCGAGATGAATGTCGATTGTCTAGCTAGACATTCGAAATTTCATTACTTTGACGGTTATACAGTTCGTTTTTCGAATGTCGAGATGAATGTCGATTGTCGAGCTAGACATTCGAAATTTCATTACTTTGACGGCTATATACGGTCCGTTTTTCGAATGTCGAGATGAATGTCGATTGTCGAGCTAGACATTCGAAATTTCATTACTTTGACGGCGATACAGTCGTAACTTCGAATGTCGAGATGAATGTCGATTGTCGAGCTAGACATTCGAAATTTCATTACTTTGACGTCTATACAGCTCGTTTTTTCGAATGTCGAGATGAATGTCGATTGTCTAGCTAGACATTCGAAATTTCATTACTTTGACTGCTATACAGTTCGTTTTTCGAATGTCGAGATGAATGTCGATTGTCTAGCTAGACATTCGAAATTTAATTACTTTGACTGCTATTCAGTTCGTTTTTCGAATGTCGAGATGAATGTCGATTGTCGAGCTAGACATTCGAAATTTCTTTACTTTGACGGCGATACATTTGTAACTTCGAATGTCGAGATGAATGTCGATTGTCTAGCTAGACATTCTAAATTTCATTACTTTGACGGCTATATACAGTCCGTTTTTCGAATGTCGAGGTGAATGTCGATTGTCGAGCTAGACATTCGAAATTTACATTATTATGATAGCCATACCGCCTGTTTAACGAATGTCGAGATGAATGTCGATTGTCGAGCTAGACATTCGAAATTTCTTTACTTTGACGGCGATACAGTCGTAACTTCGAATGTCGAGATGAATATCGATTGTCTAGCTAGACATTCGAAATTGCATTACTTTGACGGCTATATACAGTCCATTTTTCGAATGTCGAGATGAATGTCGATTGTCTAGCTAGACATTCGAAATTTCTTTACTTTGACGGCGATACAGTCGTAACTTCGAATGTCGAGATGAATGTCGATTGTCTAGCTAGACATTCGAAATTTCATTCATTTGACGGCTATATACAGTCCGTTTCTCGAATGTCGAGATGAATGTCGATTGTCGAGCTAGACATTCGAAATTTCATTACTTTGACGGCTATACAGTTCGTTTTTCGAATGTCGAGATGAATGTCGATTGTCTAGCTAGACATTCGAAATTTCATTACTTTGACTGCTATTCAGTTCGTTTTTCGAATGTCGAGATGAATGTCGATTGTCGAGCTAGACATTCAAAATTTCATTACTTTGACGGCGATACGGTCCGTTTTTCGAATGTCGAGATGAATGTCGATTGTCGAGCTAGACATTCGAAATTTCTTTACTTTGACGGCGATACAGTTGTAACTTCGAATGTCGAGATGAATGTCGATTGTCTAGCTAGACATTCGAAATTTCATTACTTTGACTGCTATTCAGTTCGTTTTTCGAATGTCGAGATGAATGTCGATTGTCGAGCTAGACATTCAAAATTTCATTATTTTGACGGCGATACGGTCCGTTTTTCGAATGTCGAGATGAATGTCGATTGTCGAGCTAGACATTCGAAATTTCTTTACTTTGACGGCGATACAGTTGTAACTTCGAATGTCGAGATGAATGTCGATTGTCTAGCTAGACATTCGAAATTTCATTACTTTGACGGCTATACAGTCCGTTTTTCGAATGTCGAGATGAATGTCGATTGTCGAGCTAGACATTCGAAATTTCATTACTTTGACGGCGATACAGTCGTTACTTCGAATGTCGAGATGAATGTCGATTGTCTAGCTAGACATTAAAATTTTATTCATTTGACGGCTATATACAGTCCGTTTTTCGAATGTCGAGATGAATGTCGATTGTCGAGCTAGACATTCGAAATTTCATTACTTTGACGGCTATACAGTTCGTTTTTCGAATGTCGAGATGAATGTCGATTGTCGAGCTAGACATTCGAAATTTCTTTACTTTGACGGCGATACAGTTGTAACTTCGAATGTCGAGATGAATGTCGATTGTCGAGCTAGACATTCGAAATGTCATTACTTTGACGGCTGTATACAGTCCGTTTTTCGAATGTCGAGATGAATGTCGATTGTCGAGCTAGACATTCGAAATTTCATTACTTTGACGGCGATACAGTCGTAACTTCGAATGTCGAGATGAATGTCGATTGTCGAGCTAGACATTCGAAATTTCATTACTTTGACGTCTATACAGCTCGTTTTTTCGAATGTCGAGATGAATGTCGATTGTCTAGCTAGACATTCGAAATTTCATTACTTTGACTGCTATACAGTTCGTTTTTCGAATGTCGAGATGAATGTCGATTGTCTAGCTAGACATTCGAAATTTAATTACTTTGACTGCTATTCAGTTCGTTTTTCGAATGTCGAGATGAATGTCGATTGTCGAGCTAGACATTCGAAATTTCATTACTTTGACGGCGATACGGTCCGTTTTTCGAATGTCGAGATGAATGTCGATTGTCGAGCTAGACATTCGAAATTTCTTTACTTTGACGGCGATACAGTTGTAACTTCGAATGTCGAGATGAATGTCGATTGTCTAGCTAGACATTCTAAATTTCATTACTTTGACGGCTATATACAGTCCGTTTTTCGAATGTCGAGATGAATGTCGATTGTCGAGCTAGACATTCGAAATTTCTTTACTTTGACGGCGATACAGTTGTAACTTCGAATGTCGAGATGAATGTCGATTGTCTAGCTAGACATTCGAAATTTCATTACTTTGACGGCTATATACAGTCCGTTTTTCGAATGTCGAGATGAATGTCGATTGTCGAGCTAGACATTCGAAATTTCTTTACTTTGACGGCGATACAGTTGTAACTTCGAATGTCGAGATGAATGTCGATTGTCTAGCTAGACATTCGAAATTTCATTACTTTGACGGCTATATACAGTCCGTTTTTCGAATGTCGAGGTGAATGTCGATTGTCGAGCTAGACATTCGAAATTTCATTACTTTGACGGCGATACAGTCGTTACATCGAATGTCGAGATGAATGTCGATTGTCTAGCTAGACATTCGAAATTTCATTCATTTGACGGCTATATACAGTCCGTTTTTCGAATGTCGAGATGAATGTCGATTGTCTAGCTAGACATTCGAAATTTCATTACTTTGACGGTTATACAGTTCGTTTTTCGAATGTCGAGATGAATGTCGATTGTCGAGCTAGACATTCGAAATTTCATTACTTTGACGGCTATATACGGTCCGTTTTTCGAATGTCGAGATGAATGTCGATTGTCGAGCTAGACATTCGAAATTTCATTACTTTGACGGCGATACAGTCGTAACTTCGAATGTCGAGATGAATGTCGATTGTCGAGCTAGACATTCGAAATTTCATTACTTTGACGTCTATACAGCTCGTTTTTTCGAATGTCGAGATGAATGTCGATTGTCTAGCTAGACATTCGAAATTTCATTACTTTGACTGCTATACAGTTCGTTTTTCGAATGTCGAGATGAATGTCGATTGTCTAGCTAGACATTCGAAATTTAATTACTTTGACTGCTATTCAGTTCGTTTTTCGAATGTCGAGATGAATGTCGATTGTCGAGCTAGACATTCGAAATTTCTTTACTTTGACGGCGATACATTTGTAACTTCGAATGTCGAGATGAATGTCGATTGTCTAGCTAGACATTCTAAATTTCATTACTTTGACGGCTATATACAGTCCGTTTTTCGAATGTCGAGGTGAATGTCGATTGTCGAGCTAGACATTCGAAATTTACATTATTATGATAGCCATACCGCCTGTTTAACGAATGTCGAGATGAATGTCGATTGTCGAGCTAGACATTCGAAATTTCTTTACTTTGACGGCGATACAGTCGTAACTTCGAATGTCGAGATGAATATCGATTGTCTAGCTAGACATTCGAAATTGCATTACTTTGACGGCTATATACAGTCCATTTTTCGAATGTCGAGATGAATGTCGATTGTCTAGCTAGACATTCGAAATTTCTTTACTTTGACGGCGATACAGTCGTAACTTCGAATGTCGAGATGAATGTCGATTGTCTAGCTAGACATTCGAAATTTCATTCATTTGACGGCTATATACAGTCCGTTTCTCGAATGTCGAGATGAATGTCGATTGTCGAGCTAGACATTCGAAATTTCATTACTTTGACGGCTATACAGTTCGTTTTTCGAATGTCGAGATGAATGTCGATTGTCTAGCTAGACATTCGAAATTTCATTACTTTGACTGCTATTCAGTTCGTTTTTCGAATGTCGAGATGAATGTCGATTGTCGAGCTAGACATTCAAAATTTCATTACTTTGACGGCGATACGGTCCGTTTTTCGAATGTCGAGATGAATGTCGATTGTCGAGCTAGACATTCGAAATTTCTTTACTTTGACGGCGATACAGTTGTAACTTCGAATGTCGAGATGAATGTCGATTGTCTAGCTAGACATTCGAAATTTCATTACTTTGACTGCTATTCAGTTCGTTTTTCGAATGTCGAGATGAATGTCGATTGTCGAGCTAGACATTCAAAATTTCATTATTTTGACGGCGATACGGTCCGTTTTTCGAATGTCGAGATGAATGTCGATTGTCGAGCTAGACATTCGAAATTTCTTTACTTTGACGGCGATACAGTTGTAACTTCGAATGTCGAGATGAATGTCGATTGTCTAGCTAGACATTCGAAATTTCATTACTTTGACGGCTATATACAGTCCGTTTTTCGAATGTCGAGATGAATGTCGATTGTCGAGCTAGACATTCGAAATTTACATTATTATGATAGCCATACCGCCTGTTTCACGAATGTCGAGATGAATGTCGATTGTCGAGCTAGACATTCGAAATTTCTTTACTTTGACGGCGATACAGTCGTAACTTCGAATGTCGAGATGAATGTCGATTGTCTAGCTAGACATTCGAAATTGCATTACTTTGACGGATATACAGTCCATTTTTCGAATGTCGAGATGAATGTCGATTGTCTAGCTAGACATTCGAAATTTCATTACTTTGACGGCGATACAGTCCGTTTTTCGAATGTCGAGGTGAATGTCGATTGTCGAGCTAGACATTCGAAATTTACATTATTATGATAGCCATACAGCCTGTTTCACGAATGTCGAGATGAATGTCGATTGTCGAGCTAGACATTGAATGTCGATTGTCGATTGTCGATTGCACTGCCAACTTCACACACATAAAAAATGTGTTAGATGTATATGTAAAACAATATAGAATGGATAATTGCAAGAAGAACTTGGGTCAGAAAATGACTAGTTTAGGTACTAGCCGCAAAAATCATAGCTATAAATAATAAATCACTTCCACCCAAAAATTGTACAACAAAGTCCAAAGAGTTTCCGGTCTTTTATGGAAACTATGTGTGTGGAAACTAATACTTTTTTGTGATTTTATTTTTAATTGGATGAATTTTTGGCTGAAACTTTCTTCGTCGGCTTTTTTCTTTACAAGCTTCTAATTTATCATCATTTTGCCTTGATTCTAGATCACCAAGTTGTAGGATATGCCCCTTTAACGTCGAATCCACAGCCTGTGTCATTTTGCAACTGTTCAGCTTTAACGATGCACGAAGATCTCAGACACACACCTTGACAGAACCAGCGAACTTCTGTATGTCAGCAGGAAAGTCTACTCACAAGCCGCGACATTTAGTCCCGGATGTGATTCGTACTCAGCAAGGAGACAGAAATAGTATTACTACTCAAAGACCATAACCATCAATCGGAACTCCTCGGCGCTCGTCTAAAAAAAAGTTCCTCGGACATAATAGGCACAAATAGGCAGGCCGCCATGTTGTTGTTGTTGTTGTTGTTTTTCACGGCCCGGGCTACTTTCTACCATGGCTGACCCTAGGAATCAAAAGATGGAAACAACCTGGTAGTCTTTCAATGGGACTTGATAATCGTGAACGATAAACACGTTCGAAAGTCTGACATTATGAGAATGATTCTTGAAACGAGTGCCTTGTGCTGAAAATGTAGTTATCGGAAATCACATAACCAAATTTTGTAGCCATGAGGCGTATTTCTCGGTGCAAATTTTCAACTGAATACGTGTAAATGCACAGTCAACCCTGTGTTAGCAGCCATCTCCAAATACAGACTACCGTGTGAATAAAGGACATTCAATTAAAACCCTTGATTGATCAGTTATTAAAACAAAACGATCTCCGAATAAAGACAACCTTTCAACGTAGGTCGACTTTTTTCTTTCAAGAGGATGGCCTTTAATCAAAGGTTTGACTGAACAGTGTAACCTCCCTAAAGCAACACCCGTTTGGGAGTAGCGAAATTATGTTATTGTTGAGAGAATGTTGCTCAAGAGAGGTTAAATTAATGCAATGGTGTTAGTCGTGCAGTGGGAAAAATGATGCTAGTGTTATAGGGAGGTTGTTGCTCTACAGAGGACTGCTCTGGAGAGGTTGTTGCTCAAGAGAAGACCGCTCTGGAGAGGTTGTTGCTCAAGAGAAGACCGCTCTGGAGAGGTTGTTGCTCAAGAGAGGACCGCTCTGGAGAGGTTGTACTGTATTTGAAAGCAATAATAATATTGAAACTCTCTCTTTAACAGAACATTGTTAGTTCGGATACATTAATCCGATTAATATCCGTTGTTGTGAAGATGTTGTAAAGCGTCTCATTGTTAGAAGATACCTGCTTCAGAGAATATTAAATTCGCTCATAGAATCATTAAAATGCCATAAATCGAGTGTAATTCCATGGCTACCAATATAAACGATATCTCCAATATAACTGCAAATGGAACGATTGCCCAGTTTTATTGTCAATGTTAAATAAATAATTCAATCTTATAAACGATTTTCTTCATCAAACAGACACTGTTCGATAATCGCTTAAATCATCTACGTAAACTAGTCTGGTTCCCTGCCCAATATTCCTTCGATTTATAAGACTGACCATATCACTTAGTGTCAGGGGCAGGTAATCCAGACTACTAGGTAAGCATGGGCTTGATACAAGTTTCACTGATGATGTCAACATTCTTCGCTATATCTCATCGACGGATTTTATGTATTGCTTTACTAATCATTAAAGAATAAAATGAGATCTTTGAGCTTAAAGAACTCGATCTTGTAAACTGTTTCATCTGTGGAATATGCGACAAGCGATCGATAGGGAGAAATTCGAATGTTATGGAAAAGCATGAGGAAGACACAATATGTTACAAATAATGTTAAATGGCCAAAATTAAGACAATGTTTTAGGGGTAAATTCAAGATTGGCTATTCGATAACATTCATGTATGAGTGTATGACAGATTGTAAGAAACAGAAGACATCGCTTTGATAAATATAACAACATAGCAAATTCTGTCTTACACCATTGTAGAAATATTCTATCAATACCAGTATCACACTATTAAAAGAAAAAAGTCACAAGCAGCTGTAAGTTTTTATTGAGGTACAATACAACGAACTCATACAATAGTAAACCATACAGTCCTGGTGCTCGTACCGTAAGACTGAAAAAGATGGGCAACAAAATGAACGAATTTGACAGCGCTTATTTATCGTCCTGTTTTTTTATATTCTCTTCCAACATTTCACGATCCTGTTTTGCATGAAGACTTAGATAATAAAGAGACGAAACAGTACAGATATCTTGGCTTATAAAGGTAATGAAATGCACCAAGATGTTTCATCAAATTGATTAGCACGTGACATACTAGTTTAAACATTTCCATCAATTAGAATGATAGGGAGACGGGGCTCTCATTTGACCCTTAAAATGACATTTTGACTCTTCAGATTAGCATCTGACTTTTGAGATTGTGTACCAAATGGTTTTGACTTTGAGATTACATGTAGTAGGAAATTTTGTTGACTTCAAAATTGTTGATTTTATCACTTCTGGGGATACATTCATTACTAGATGCTTCTTTTTTAAAAGCAGTGACTGTTTAATGAATGTATGATTTTTATCAATTAATTTTAATACATTTTGCATTCGGCTAAACATTAATGTAGTCAAAAATGTGTGGTTTCCGTCTTCATGCAAGGACCACATGATAATAGTATTTTAAGTAATCGAGTTGAAAAAAAACAACGTAGAGATAAAACACGTATTCTGAGCATCTACTAGTATATATCAATGTAGTATATGTAGGTGATTTTACCACTTTGGTCAGTTGTTTATGGAATGCCTCCATGTACGCCCCCACAATGACAATGGCTGCCTGCACAATGCCACCGCTTGTCATTGTTCTCACATCTGAAATACTCACGAGCACAGTCGTTGGCACTAGAGCATATGAAACTGTCTCCGGAATGTGGGCATGGCTCACCACAACAGCATCTGAATTAAAATCTTAGCATACAACATTTTCATCGATGTCAGAAGTAAACCTCCCTGGAACATTTTTACGAAAAAAGAACACATAGAAATGTATATTTCTATAGTATACGTAGACCAGTTATTTTCATACAATCTGTGACATCTCGATCGTGATATCCTCGTTTGTGGATCGTGCGTTATTTTGTTCGTCCAAGTGGTATTGATATCTTCTTTCTGTAAACATTATCTCTCGACTCATATCATAGGTAAATCGTTTTATTTTTGTATGAAATCATGTAATTTAAAATGATGTAGTGTACCAAGGAAATAAGAGTTCCTCTGAATCCTTTCTTGTGTTATCCTTGACATTTAATGTTGATTTGACATGGCTGTTTTATTAATTCATGGTTACACATGTATCGATTTACTGTATTTGTATGTTTTGATATTATGATTGCCATGTAAATGTTCATTTTATGTCAAAATAAATCTATCTAATAAATTTATCTAAGGATTTACAACTGTATGCTATGATGTTGTGAAGAAAGTTTGTAGTTAGAATCTTTGATAAAGGCCTGAAAACAGGATAAAGTTTTTCCATTTTTGTGGCAAATATCCGGATGGGACCATTCAGAAAAGTACTTTATCTCGTTTTCACGTCTAGTTGAAGCATTAACATCATGAACTGTTTTTACAATTCCTGCAGTTACAATAGCCATCTCTTGGTGCGCTATATTATTGGCATTGTGTCAGAGTACAGTGTAATTTTAAAGCGCCCGGTATAAATAAAAGAAATATAGCATGACAAGTTGTGAGAACTAGCACAGTGAGGATTATCACGATATACTGTTTTCCATTAACTGATAAGCCTTTCTATTAAAGACGTTTATGGTACTGCTACTACTCCTACTACATATAAACTTTATTAAACCACATGATACAGTATGGTACACAAAATGTACATGCTAATTTTCAACACAAGATAGTGAAAAAGTGAATAGTATGGTGGCCGATTTCTGCCATTCAATATATTCGTGTATTCGCCCCCAAAAATCGAAGCACGAAAAGCAATTTATCGTGTTTTCGTGTCGTCGTGCTTCGACTTCTAGGAGCGAACACACGAAGATATGAAATGGCAGAAATCAGCCACCACAGAATAGTGAATATGTTCAGTTGAATTTAAAGGTACAGTTTAGCTAAGCATATCGGTCGTTCAAAATAAATTTGGAGAAAAGAAATATTATCCTCCAGTGTTTTCAATTATATGTAAGTCTTTATATACAATTGTGTATTATACAGTTATTGAACAGGCAGATTAAGGTATAACGGTAAAGTTCTAATAAAATTATCGCAAGCACACTTAATTTCTATGTATATCTTTAAACATTTACGAAAAAGTTGTCAAATTTTCATATATCACATTAATAACAAATTCTTATTGGAATTAGATATAAAGGGACACAATGTATACATGGTACCGGTATAAACATTAAGGGAAAAAAGAACAAAAACTGGTATACTTACTGATGTCCGTTACAATACCAATGTTTATCATTGTTCTCACACTTTCCGTGTCGGTTCAAACAGTCGTTGCTCGAGGAACATTCACCTTGGTCTATAAGTTAAACAAACCAAGATTTTTAGACAATCGTGTGCAAAACATACAACACTTTGTACAGCGCATCGCATACAAAAACATGATACCATGCTGACGTTATAATATGCGAAACACATTGTATCATATATGCTCCACAATTTTAGGACAAAAAAAGCAAAAACCTGATTTCCGCTACACCCCCACCCAAAATAGGTTCGGTAAATATATTTTTTAAAGATATTCATAATTCGATGAGATAGCATATAAAAAATGACGGAATGAAACAAAATGAAACAAAGTCTATTCTTGGCAAATGATTGGGTGATTGTGTTGACACCAGTGGAAATTCAATGGATATGAAATAAGGAAAAAGGAAAAAAATAAGTTCAACAGACATACCTGTTTGATTACAGGTACAAATATTATTTGAACAAGTAACGGAGTATAAATTGGCAAATGATCGGATGGTCGTGTTGACATCAGTGGAAATCCAATGGGAATGAAAGGGGGGGGGATGAAGAAACCAGTTCTATAGATATACCTGTTTGTTGGCAGGAACATATATTATCTTGACAAGCAACGGAGTATAAATTAGGGCACGCCTCTAAACGACAATCGGCACTAGACACACAATTTTCAGCCACAACGGCACCCACTAAAAAAAGAAAACAATTTATTATCAAATAATTGTAATGACTTGTATATGTGTTGAGAAGATTTGTCACGATACCGTAAAATCAACAGAATAGTATTCAACTGAGACTAATTTAACCAGAGGGTGATTGACGACTCTCATATCAGAATAATTTCTTGTTGTTGTATCCTGATGAGCACATTTTGAATTATAGGTGGCACTGATTTATATCAATGTTTGTTTATAATTTATTATGTTGTTTCACGGCCCATTCAACAACTATGGTCATTCAAGAGCCACCATAGAGAAAGAAAGGGCCAGGAGAACCAGGCATTTACATCTCTACACTTTCTGAATAGTTTTCGTGATTCTTTGTTGTGTCCGCCGGTGTGTACCGGAAGCACCAATACACGCATTATCCGTTTCCAGTGATTTTTCTTAACACAGTATATGTCTCGGTAGTTGTGGTGCGGACACTAAAAACGTGACCTTGGAATATTGACTGGCTAAAATTTGAACCCGCGATCGTTCGTTTAGTACATGTACCCCAACGCCTTTCCACTAGACCACTGGTCACCCCGTTTTATAGCAATAAGGTACTGTCAATTCTCAGAATACTCAACTAATGTTATTTAAGACATTATGAAAGGATTCATACTTTCTTTGCTTTGCTTCAAGCTGTGGTATTTTAAAAATTGGTGCTACTATGTATTTAAAGCGTTAAAAAACATTGTTTATTTCAGTGTGTAGGTCTGGGATTTTGCGGGTTTTGAAGGCGCGTGGATTGATAAAAGAAGTGAGGAAATGAATGTACAAATGTACCGTATTTTGGTCTAGGGTCGCGGGGAAAATTAGGGTAGGTCGGGTAACCTGAAAGAAGCATTGTTTAACACCTAATGCCCATAGCCTGACTGTGTTTGACAGCTGAAATGATTTAGCAATTCCAGTTTTATTAATATTAGCGTGTAGCATCTTCTGTCTGTTATACTGAGTATACTATTTTAGATATTAGGATCATAAAATAGGACGGATATATTTTGTATTTTTTTATACTTTTTATAGATTTCCATGACAGAAAATGAGATTTAAACAATGGCATACCTTCGAGTTATTTTTGCTTTAAATGTGCATTGAAGTCTATGGGAATAACCCATCTTCACAGACATAAGAACAAAGAAAACTCATGGTAAAAAGATGCATTAACATAATTATTATCAATATAATTTGATAAAGAAAAATATCGGACAAAATGCAATATCTATAGAAATTTATATTTTTTCCGTTTTTATTTTTGTCAACAGGGTCATCACTCTTACATTTGATTTAAAATGTGTATCATAGTATCCAAGGTAACTATCATAGAAATAATGACAATCTGGCAATACTATTATGTATTATCACTAGAGTGTATCATTGAGCATACAGTAGAAACATGGAGAGTAAGGATCCTAATGCCTTAACACATTTAATCAATTCGTTGTATAAGAAATTCTTACCTCCAATAACAAAAACAAAGAGAATAGAATTCATGTTGACGATGTTGACAAGTTCTTTGACTTGACTGAACAGATTACATGGTGGTATGATATTTATTAACAAATCAGTTAGACGCAACATTATACAAAACCCGAACTTCAACGAGGGTTGTTCAAGAAGGCCATGTAATAAAATTTACATTGCCAAAGAGAAAATGCACTTAAAAGTTAATGATAGGCCTTTGTAACCACAAAATGTTCACACAAAGAAACTTTGAAAGACCATTGCTAGGATGTGCGCACGTCACCGTCGTTCAGCGCACTGTCGTCATGATTCTAAATTGTTTTGAATTGTTACTATAAGATATCATGTTGTAATTATCCTTTAGCTATAAATGGAAAATTGAGAATAATCAAATAAATATTGTTTGAAATTGAACAATAAAACCAATCACTGTATGTTAAACAATGAACTGAACGTACATGTACTCAATGAAGCTGAACTTACATAGCCTTCCATTGCAACATGGTACGGACCAGTTACTTTGGTCAGCATCAAAATTCAAGCCATCGAGCGGGATGACGGCTATGGAAAGCAGAACTATCGTGATTCATTTCTTATCATGAATTGTTGTTAGATTGTATGAGTGGCACTGTTAACTGCACGTGCATCAAAAGTGAGAGACTTGTTGCGTGAAGCTGGTTTTAGTTCTGTTTGGCTGTTTTGCAAACAGTAAATCTGAATTCATTCATACCATTATTAAAAGAAAAACTCAAAGACGCTTTTATAAGTGAATAGAGAACTGGTATAGAAAATAGAATGACGTTGTCTTTGTTAAAGCACTTCATTTCTGAATTGTCGCCATATCTAACGAAAGCTAAAAACTATAAATTTAGAAATGTTCTTGCAAAATTGAGATCATGTGCCAACAGTTTAAATATTGAATTCGGACGATATAGACAGGTGCCTCGAAATGGAAGATAAATTGTGTTATGTGCATTAGTAGAAATGATTAATATTTTAGAGGACGAATTTCATTTTATTTTAGAATGTGAAGCTTATATTGACTTAAGACGGCATGTAATCTTACATGCCATATCAGGTACGTTGTCATTTTTTAGTATTATTATATCATATGATAGCATTAACATATTGAACAAAGTTGGTTGTTAATTATTTAAAGCTTTTGAAAGACGCAATACAAGGATACATAACTTGCACGAGTATATTAATTATTAGTATCTACTGCGTTTCTCTTGTCTTGTATGTATGTATATACATAAATTATTATATACTTATATATCTACATTTTGTATTATGTAGGCTACATTAACCGTATGCTGTTTGTTTGTATGAATATAAATATTTGTGTCGATGTGTTTTTGGTGCAAATAAGACTTAATTAATGTTCAGTTCTGTTTCCTTAATGGTGGAGCTATGACAATGCGATAAAAACGCTATAAAAGTATAAAAGATTTGTACACAAAATTACGACTTACACACCTTTTCAAAAACAAGATACAATGTAGGTTTAAACTTCGCCAAATTTGTGACAAATGGAAAATCCGTTCGAAGTTATGCAGTTATTACAGAGAATTTCTGAACAACCCCTCATATATTAGACAGGAATTGACCAGCAGATAAGTAAATCAGTCAATCACGAAGTCAGCCTAAAATAAATCTTATCTGTAAACAAACAGAGATAGTGTAGCATGACCCATTTAGCGACACCTTTCAAAATATTCACTCGTGTAATTGTGCAATGTTTTTTTTATCTTACGTTGACATTACGTGAGGGGAGGTGCAGCATAATCTAAAGTTTATAACCAAAACATTATGAAGGTAGATCGGAAAACTTTCACATACTATTTTTCTAAACATAACGTTCTTACTTTGGAGGAATGATACGTCCCCGAATATGTTTATACTTTTTATTAGAAACATCAGGGCTGGATCAGCGGGTGCTAAAATGAGATCTAGAAATACATGTACTTTTTCCCTGGATCGTACTTACAGGTCAATGATAATGTAGCACTTGTGATAAGGTTAAAATCTAATACACCAAGCGTAAACTATTAATGTCCTTGAAAGATGTACATTTGTATATCATAAACATCTACAGATCGTTTATGTACTAAATTTCTGCCGTCTGTTTTATGTTCAAAACATTTGCTGTAATTTCATGTCCTAAGCATATCCTATCTACCCTATATCCTAAACATTTGCTGTCTATCCCTTAACATCTGCTGTAATTTTATGTCTAGAACAGTTTTATATCCTAAACGTCAGTTGCTATTATGTCCTTTACATAAGATTTTGCTGTCAGTTTCTGTCCTTAACATATGCTGTCTACTTTATGTCCTAAGCATATGCTGTCTACTTCATGTCCTAAACATCTGCTGTCAGTTTCTGTCCTAAGCATATGCTGTATGTCTACTTTATGTCCTAAACATCTGCTGTCTACTTCATGTCCTAAACATCTGCTGTCAGTTTCTGTCCTAAGCATATGCTGTCTACTTTATGTCCTAAGCATATGCTGTCTACTTCATGTCCTAAACATCTGCTGTCAGTTTCTGTCCTAAGCATATGCTGTCTACTTTATGTCCTAAACATCTGCTGTCTACTTCATGTCCTAAACATCTGCTGTCAGTTTCTGTCCTAAGCATATGCTGTCTACTTCATGTCCTAAACATCTGCTGTCAGTTTACGTCCTAAACATCTAATGTCTACTTTATGTCTTAAACATATGTCCTTAACATCTACTGTCTACTTTATGTCTTGAGAATCTGCTGTCAGTTTATGTCTTAAACATCTGCTGTCTACTTTATGTTCAAAACATCTGCTGTCTACTTTATGTCTATAACATGTGCTGTCAGTTTATGTCCTTAACATCTGATGTCTACGTTATGTCTTAAACATTTGCTGTCAGTCTATGTCCTAAACAACTGCTGTCTACTTTATGTCCTAAACATCTGCTGTCAGTTTATGTCCTAAACATCTGCTGTCTACTTTAGGTCTTGAACACCTGCTGTCTAATTTATGTCTATAACATCTGCTGTCAGTTTATGTGCTAAACATATGCTGTCTACTTTAGGTCTTGAACACCTGCAGTCTACTTTATGTCCTAAACATCTGCTGTCAGTTTATGTCCTAAACATCTGCTGTCTACTTTAGGTCTTGAACACCTGCTGCCAGTTTGTCTTAAACATCTGCTGTCTACTTTAGGTCTTGAACACCTGCTGTCTACTTTATGTCCTAAACATCTGCTGTCAGTTTATGTCCTAAACATCTGCTGTCTACTTTAGGTCTTGAACACCTGCTGCCAGTTTATGTCTTAAACATATGCTGCTCACTTTATGCCCTAATCATATGCTGTCTACTTTTAATATGCCCTAAACATCTCCCGGCTACTTTATGCTTAAATATTAGGGCTGTGGCGAGTATCCGAATACTCGGGTAATCACAAATCAAAATGAAAAAATCAAGAATGAATAATCATCATTACCAAGATTCCTGTTTTGACATCTTGTTTTTTAACAAATTGGTGTATTCTTTAAATCCCTTTTGTCTGAATATATGTTACCTTATTAAGGACTGCAATTTTGAAGTTTTTAATGGTTAACTTAATAACAAATAATTTGTGATTTGATTTGTGGATCATACCAGTAAGTGTTGAATCGTGGATTGGATCGGACCGCCACTTAGCCAACGACTCTGTGACAGTCCTACTACACATATGCTGTCTATTTTATGCCCCACACATATGCTGTCAGTTTATGTCGCAATTGTATGTCCCAAACATTTTATGTCCTAAACATCTGCTGTCAGTTTATATCCTAAACATTTGCTTTCTACTTCATGTCCTAAACACCTGCTGTCATCTACTTTATATCCTAAACACCTGCTGTCAGTTTATGTCCTAAACATTATGTCCTAAACACCTGCTGTCAGTTTATGTCCTAAACATTATGTCCTAAACACCTGCTGTCAGTTTATGTCCTAAACATTATGTCCTAAACACCTGCTCTCAGTTTATGTCCTACATCAATTGCCATTTTATGTCCCAAGCAGTTTATGTCCTATGCATCTGTTGTCTACTTTATGTCCTAAAGATGTGCAGTCATTTTATGTCCTAAGCAGTTTTATGTCCTAAGGTAAACATCAGCTGCCATTTTATGTCCTAACCAGTTTTTGTCCAAAACATTTTCTGGAAGTTTATGTCCTAATCATCTGCTGCCCACTTTATGCCCTAAGCATCTGCTGTCTACTTACAGTCCTAAACATCTACTGTCATGTCCTAAACATCTACTGTCTACATCAGCTGTTTACATCAAGTCCTAAACATCTACTGTCTACATCAGCTGTTTACATCAAGTCCTAAACATCTACTGTCTACATCAGCTGTTTACATCAAGTCCTAAACATCTACTGTCTACATCAGCTGTTTACATCAAGTCCTAAACATCTACTGTCTACATCAGCTGTTTACATCAAGTCCTAAACATCAGCTGTTTACATCACGTCCTAAACATCAGCTGTTTACATCATGTCCTAAACATCTGCTGTTTACATCACGTCCTAAACATCAGCTGTTTACATCACGTCCTAAATATCAGCTGTTTACATCATGTCCTAAACATCTGCTGTCTACTTAAAGTCCCAAACATCCACTGTCTACGTCATATCCTACAGTTTGATGTCCTTAACATCTGAACATCTTTATTTCCTAAACATCAATACAATTTATGTCCTAAAGAGACGCTGTCCAATTTTATTTGTTAAAGATCTGTTGTCATTTTATGTCCTTAACATCTGCAGACAGTATATACCCTAAACATCTGCACACATTTTGTCGTCCTAAACATCTGCTGACAATTGTATGTCCGAGGTAGACTTATGATCTTTACATCTGCTATCATTTCAATTATATGTTGAAGCCTTTTTACCCAGCCAATCCCAATAGTAAAGCTAGGTTTATTCACAAATACAAACATAAATTTTCTTCAATATTTCAAACCAGATTTTATTTATCATACTTTAAGACAGACAATGTACAAATATGATGTAAATGTTAAATACACAATCAATGTTGTTTAATACAAAAATATAGATATCTATAAATAAAAGACATAAATTATCCATTATATCCAAATATAGCAAATAATATCATGTTAAAATCATAAGTATTGAAGTTATATAATCCCCACCCATATCACACCACGAATTATCACAGTCACAAAGTGTATTATATTTACAATGTTAGGTGTATATACATACATAATTAATTATAATATATATATATAATATTTACAGTAACAACCACAAAAACATCTTGTTGTCATGGTGATGTAACAAGTCATGTTATTGTTTTATTTACATTAAACATAAAACTCTAAGATTCAGACTGGAATGAACTAATACATGTATCTAAGATGCATATATAGTAGGTAAACAAGATGTGTTTCAAAAACACAATGCCCCCTCTGGGTGCCCTTTAACTTGAAAATGCACAAAATAAACAAAGGGTCATAATTCTGTAAAAAATGATCGAATCACAAAACCCAGAATATATGTGCGGGGGTTCTTGGTTACAACAAGTCTGTGAAAAGTTACGTCAAAATCCCATGAAAAATGTAGGAGAAGTATCCTAAAAGAAATGTACAAATTTTTTTAAACACCATGACCCCGTGACCTTGACCTTTGACCTAAATGACCAGGTCCTGTAGAGGTTGTCATGAGGAACCTACATATTATGAAGTTTGATGAATGTAGGTGCAAGCGTTTTGATTTTATATGCAAGGTTAAAGCTTGGTACTAACAGACAAATAGACAGAGAGTCCAAAAACAATATGCCCCCGATCTATCGATAAGGGGACATAAAAAAGTACTTAATACAATGTACAATAAATACTACTTCCAGTACTTAGATTATTGTTAAGAACATATTATATTTGCTCATATCGGACTTATTATGTCAGTACAAAAAAGCAACAACTAGGAGTGTCATTATACTACAGGGGGAAGATCACAGTATACTTCATGTATATACAAAATACATCCTAACTGCCTAAAACATCAAAACGGAAATCCAGAAGAGTGTCAATGTTCCACAGTAATTGTCTTCCTAAGATAAGAGAACATACATACTTAGACACATAGGTCAAGGATGGATTTAATTAGACATTAACAGGAAACTTGCTTTGTAAACAAAGAAAAATGTGACACATTAATTTACATGGCAATTAAATTATCATTCTATAAAATTCTATATCCAAATTAACAATACAATTGCTAGTTAAAATATAATGTCACAAATTACCATGAACAGTATTTAATCATATTTCTGAGTACCGGTATAAACATTTCATACCGATGGGACAATTGTGAAAAGGGATATTTTTCTAAATAATTTTTTTTTTAAATCATAAGGTAGATCTATCATTGTAACGCATCATGACAGAAGTTTTTTATTTCAGTATGTTTTACTCAACATTTCATCGATATTTGAGTTCACAACATAAGGAGGAAAATCAACATTTTTGTCGAATTTTCAAAGAAGGGTATGACCTGCGATGACTTTGATTGTAATCGCTAGGTTACTATGAAAGAACTACAATTTCTAGACTAGTAAAGCCAGCAGGAAGCAATTTGGAAGACATAAAATATATACACTGTCCATACAAAAAATAACAATACATAGCTGTATTGCTTAAACATGCATATCTTAATTAAACATACAGTCACACCTGTGCAGAGGCCATCATTCGGAAGATGTGACCTCCATTACTCATAGGGTGGCCTTTATTTGGTGGTGGCCAAAACACCACAGGTTTGATTGTACATAATATGAACATAAATTGTGAGCTACTGGCATTTCAATTATGATAGTAATAAATATGAAGATAAAACATATTTTTCATACAATCAATATAAAAAGTTTCATATACAAAAATAAAAGTTCAACCCAGAAAATTATATTGAAAACATCTTGAAAATGAGATATGCGTATTAACCTGTAAAATAAAAACTTGACTAAAACACTTAAAAGATGAACAATAAAACTATGATCTTGTTAAATGATATAACAATCAAGCCCAACTTGACCAAACAATGTAAAACAGTATATTATCCTCAGATGTATAAGTACAGACATTTGATAAATGAAAGGCAAGAATATTTCGACAGTAGACACCTTGTTATAAGATATAGATACATTAAAGACTTTTCTGTGGCTGATCATGTAAAAAAGCCAGGAAGATTGCTGACTGACAATCAATATGTATACATCAACAGTTTCGTGCAATTTCATATAAAATGAACTCTTTCAATGCTGGAACCAAAAATGCCAAGCTCTTGCCACTAAGATAAAGAAAGGTCAGTCTGTGCATTCATGAAGTCGGATCCACAGGTGTTTGGCACATTTTTATAATGCCCCAGCTGTTAGATATTTGTAATGTATATAAAATGTATATAAATACATGTAAAAAAGCATATTATACATGCAAGTGGTTTCTGGTCAAATATAACATTTTTTACTATCCTAGGTCTGTGCCAAACACCTGTGATCTGATCAGGATCTTTACTTTTTTATTTCAGTGGGTTTATCATCATTTTTCAACAATTTTTCATTTATATACGGCGGTCGGTTCACTTAACCAGTTTTCCTGGACTATATTCTAACCAGTACTAATCACCCTTCTACATGGAGCGGACAACTTCTTCACACTTAGAGGGTATGACCGGCTGTGACTGAGGCTTTTTACTGTTGGGTGACTTACTCCTGAATTTTCATTGTGTTATCCCTTAAATTGACAATGGACTGGTTCAAAATGGTAGTTGGACAAGTCCATTCAGGAAATTCAGAGGGTTTCATGTCTGAACCTGTAGTATCAGTTATTGGCAGTCAGACAACAGCATTGTATGAGTGTTGGTAAAATAGACAAACATGAATTTAAATGTCTACTTAAAGCAAGACTTCTCAAATGTCGTCCATCAAGTTTGCTTCAAAACATGAAACAAAATGACAACCTATAATCAATGCAAATCATTTTGTTCTAGTTAAAAAAATAATATCTTAGACATCATAAAGTATGCATAATTAGCTTGTATAAGGTTATAAATTTGTAAAAAAATCTAAAAAATCACAGATCTTTTGAAAATGGTGATATGCAATTCTTTGTTGTACAATGTATATCACTTTATTTAAACTTTCCTTTCATTTTCTTGAATGCACCAGACAACCCTGAACCAGATGACATTTTCTGATAGTTCATGTCATGTTGTACCGCTAAGTCGTGAATATCCTGTTCGGACATCTCATGAATACGTTGTCGTAGCGTATCCTGAAGATTATGGTCTGCCTCGAAGCCATACATGTGTTCCCTGTACACTCGTATCTGATCAATCACTTGAGAAATTGACCTGAAATAAAATTACATTTTATAACATATCATGTTGTTGTCAAATGCTTTACTAAAACATGATCAGTAATATTAATAATTTTCTCACAAAAAATACGTCATTGATGTCAATTAAAGTCTTTGAGACTAAATATGTACTAGATGTATCAATACAGCTCCATAATTTTTTATGATAAAAATCTGTGACGACCAATACAGTGATCCTCCATTACAAGTCATGTATACAGGAGACATGTACGATTCAACAGTAATCATCATGTACAGTAAAACCCTTGAAAACCGAATATTTGGTAAATTAAGTCCAGAAGGGGTCAGTCTTTAGGGGCTTTACTGTAATATGAACTGATGACTTAAAACAAGGTAAAAATCATACTTTTCTCTAGAAAACTGTACTAGCTAGCACTTTTTAAAGCCACAATATGCCTTAATATTGGTTTTATTTTCAATGTAAAAAAAATCTCGCAACATTGTGATATTAAAATGTTCCCAAAATGGTACAGAAAGGATCCATATCTGATCTCATTTGACCGTTCCTGTGTATCACAGATTTCCAATTATCAAAGGATGACAATACACTGTTACTGAAGCTTACTGTGGCTTTAAAGTTCAATGAGAATCCATCATACAAACCTTATCTTTCCCCATTTGAACATTTGATTGGCTAATTTAAATCCACCAATCTCTAACTGCTGTACATGTAACAGGAAGATAACTGATGAAGGTATTGTGGGATATATATGACAATCTTTTCCTTGTTGCATCAATGACAATGGGTCATTCTTCAAAAACATCTGAAATAAATATAACATACTATGATACAGAACAACCTCATTTAGTGACCATCTTGATACAACATCCATATCACTACAACAACCTCTTCCAGCAAACATGTGAACAATGGCTGTCCTTATGAAAGTGAAAGACAATGTGGCCTATAACTACAGGTAGCTTTAATTTGGAGGTCATTTTTTTCTACATTATCAATGATGATTTTTAATTTAATTTTAATTTTATTCACAGGTAGACCTTTATTTGGAGGTGACCGCTTACACAGGTAAATACTGGAGCTATGCGTTTTTGCTTTTTTTGTAATACTAACATTTTAATTTGTGTAACATGGAAAAATACATCAGAAAAGTAAATGCCTTTATTTAAAATAAAAATATAAATAGTATAAGACGACCTACCCGAGTTGAAATAAGTTCATCCAGAAATGCCGTACACTTTGAAGGAATATGTTTCCACGCAGGAAGTTGTTTTATAATTAGGATCTCCAAACCGTCAAGTATCGCCATACTTGTAGCAAAGTTACGTAACTCTATACATGCATGGGCAATAAATAAAAACTTTGACAACACAGCCACTTGTGTCTGTAATATAAATTAAAATATATGTATAAGGTATGGTTCTATGATTCAAAATACTACTACTATAATGTTTAACTATTCATAAATGTCAAGAGCAATGATTCTAAATAGGTGCCAAATGATAGGAAATATAAAATTTAACTTGCAAAAGAACAATGCAGGAATTTTTTATCAAGAATTATATATATTGTGGCATTGAAGCACACTATAATTATTGAGAAACCATCCAATTTTAGTAACTTGCATTTTATTACAAATAATTCTACCTCATCTATAAATGAGTCCATAAAAAGAATGCCTTAAATCTATTAGGCAAACTTTTAATATCTATGATCCAAAATTAGGGGTACCTGATCCTTTTAAATTTTGACATTCAAACATAATTGATTCAATATTAATATTCAACCACACAACATTCTGGAATATTGGACCCGTGTATTTGACTTTATATCATAAAGGGAGGTAATATAATACTGGTATTAATATTCTTAAACTACATGTACTAGTAACTAGTACTCTACCTTTTCTATTATACGGCATTTACAAATTCCAAAATTCAGAAAAAGCTCTTAGTGAATGATTTATCAATGATTCATTCAGTATATTCTATAGAAATAAACAAGTTTAATGATTAGAAATGAATGCTTGTATTAGGGTATGTAATCCTTAATATTCACATTATCTTATGACTTAATGATTGGAAGATATGAGAGATGGTTATAAAACAATATAATTATACCTTGGCATTACTACAAGCCACAATTTCACCAGCCACCCAATGTGAGACTTCCTGTGAATGATCAATCATTTTTTGTATAGGTACACTCTCCTGCAATGGTTCTACAAATAGTCCATGTCCCTCTTCTCCGACACTCCTATAGATATAACATAAAATACTATGTAATGTATTTTCATACAATTTGTGGATCCATTACCCAGAGACTTAAAGAGACGAGAAGAATTTGAGTGACATTAGCAATTTTGTAATTCTAACAGTCATATTAAGTATTACTGTTTTTTTCTTTCAATCATAAACACATTCTCTTTTTCAGACATAAAAACATTACAAATACAAATTTATTGCATAATCAGCTGTTTATATAACTGGAAATTGCCTTTTAAGTATACAATAAATTTAATATTTGGTAAAATGGACTTTACATTGTACCTCCTCCGAATTAAGGCCACCCTGTAAAAACTGTCATTAATTATTTAGAACGAAACAACCTATGAGTAAGGGCCATCTGTCAATAAAGGACAAGTTTTATCTTTCCCGGGGATGACCTTTGTTCACAGGTAAATAAAGTACATCTTTACTGGTGATATATCAACTTTATGAACAATTATAGAAGCTTATGTCATGGGAAAGTCATATAGTTTTTTTAAACTGAACGACGGCGCATGAATTTTGATGAGTACCAATGTACTACACATTTCTACATCTGCTGTGCGATTATTATACTGGTTCCTGTCCTATGTTGTAGTGCAAGTCTATGTAAGTACAATTTCCATGAGTACTTTCTGTACTTTAATTATATGTGAAAACAAAATTAATACCTTCTTGACATAGCCGGAGTTTTCATTCCTTTCATGGTAAGTGCAACACCCACTCCACGAGATTTAGAATCCAAATAATGGACAGGATGAGTCAGTTGAAAGATCCCCTAGATGAAATTTAAAACAAGACTTAAAATGGAAACAAAGTTGCTCATGTACTAAGGCCTAGAAATATTGTTTGTTTCTGGTTACATGCTCATTAAAAATAAAGTTGAGGCTTTTTTGGCTCTTGAAAGTATATGGAAAGGTACAAAAGTGAGAAAGTGAATGCATCATTCTACAAGCCAAATATAAAGTCTAGGGTCGCAGGCGAACGTTAGGGTAGGTCAGGTAACCAGAAACAAATAATTAGGTTTTATGCCTATTCTATTAACTTTTTAAAAATCATTAGGAACAAGCAACAATAATGTAGAATAATTTATAATCATGTTTTAAACTAGAAATGCCCCGACTGAGCACTAAGTCAAAAAGGGGCCATAACTCTTGAAGAAATGTTTGGATTTTAACGGAAATTGAATTGACCTGTATTATTATACACCTTCAAATAAATATGAAACCAATCCAACACATATTTCTTAAGTTATCGCTCGGAAACCAAAATTTGAACAGACAGAGGAACAGGGGTAACAATTTGTGTCCAACCGCCATTTCAAAATGGCGCGGGCATAAAAAGCTAAAACCAGTCCCTAGTGCTTAGTAAAGCTAAAATATCAATGTATTCAGATACTTTCATATCAAAACTGATATAAATGGAGACTTTTAATCAGTATAGTTCTTACCTGTTCAATTAAACAAAGTTGTTCAGCTAGACACTGTGCTGTATAATCAGCCAGCATAAACAAGTCTGTTCTACGATTTCTGTGACTGAGAGGAAAAACATCTGGATTCTCAGTGCTACGTCTTCTTCTTTCTACACATACAGCAGATATTGTCACTTTTCCTGACTTATCTTTAGCGTTAGATTTACCACGTATCAGGGTTTTCAATGATTCCCACTAAAAATACAAGCAGACATCATTGTATGAGGTAAAATTCAGTCCTGTATTACATCAACAATACCTGTGTTTGAGGATTTTAACCCAATATCTGTATGTCTGATGTTTTTCACCCAATACCTATGTGTCTGATGTTTTTCTCCCAAATATGAAAGCCACTTCCTGATTGGTTGATTCTGATATTGACCAATGTATTGACCAATTGCAAGACTGCATTCAAAGATCGCACACTTAACTCAGATTATTTAGCTCAGCCAAAAGCCTATGTATGAGTCCCTTTGACATTGAGGTATATCCCATTTTGTGTCATTTATCGGAGACCCGAAACATTGACAATATATGATTGAATGAACTTAATGGTATAAATTATGATGATGATATCATATACATCAGTAGAATCACAAGATGAGAGCTACAGTGCAACCTCTCTAAAGTAACATCCTTTGGCAGTAGCAAAATTATGGTGTTGTTGAGATGTGGTTGCTCTAGTGAGGTTAAATTAATAGTTAAATCATGCAGTGGGAAAAATCATGCTGTTGTTGAAGGGACATTGTTGCTCAAGAGAGGGCCGCTCTGGAGAGGTTGCTCTGTATAAAAGATAGATACAAAAAAGGTACAATACCTCAAATTAGATCAAAACAGTATTTTTTTTTTAATCTCTGTGATAAAATTCTCAAATTATACAGGATGGGTAAGAAAATACTGATGAATGAAGAATTGTATGAATAAAACATGTCACCAATAAAGGACATGATCTAATGCGAAGAAGTAAAAAACATAAGTATATAAAAATGGAATCAATGATTTAAACAATTTTATGTATGTCTATTTTAGAACATTTACCTTATCATATTAACTAAAACTACAACTGAAGTAACTAAATTAAGCGAAATAAACAGAATATGGCCCAATACCAGTATTTTTTGTTATAATATTCAGTTATTTGGCAGTGAAATTATCCACAATCCATTATAAGTACATGCATTAATCATGCAACAACATATCACTATTAAACACATTTCATAAATAACTTATCAAAGCACAAATTCAGAGTTTTAATGATATGTCAATTTCAATGATGCTGTCAATTTAGAAATTTCTGAAAAAACTGAGCTCAGTTGTTAAAATTAAAAGTTTAGTAAAATTTTCAAACACAACTTGATACAAAATATCTAAATATTTGTCAAAAACATTTCTTCAATAATAACAAAATAAAGGACTGATAAAACCAAGAAGTGTTTGTGAAATATGGATGCCCCTTGAAGGCCAACTGGATAGTAAGACCTTGATCTTTGACCTATTGAATCAATAAGGTCATTTGTATGCAATGACCAACCTCGAAACCAAGTCGTTCTCTAGTTATTAGTTGGACAAGGTTTGGTTACAGATGGACTGACCGACCAACTGACCGATATGTGCAAAGGGGCATAATCACTGATAAACATGAAATTATATGCTTAACTTGATAAATTGTTGCATTTTTACTACAGAGACAAAAACAGGGAAATATTCTACTGGTTAGAACTACAGGCATATACTTGTACATGTACATATATATAATTAGTGGGTATTGTTTTCCTGTTTAACAAAAACCTTCACTTAATTCTCCCCTGAAAGAATTGTTGAGATTTTGAGCTTTGACCTACAACCTTTGGCAGGGTTCGTACAGCCAGACAGGCAAAACAAATTCAAGGATATATAAGAAATCAAGGAGTTCTAAGGAGTTTTTCTAAAATTCAAGGAGTTTTCATCTAACAGCTTAAAATTCAAGAAGTTTTCAAATCCTTACGAACTCTGTCTGGGTCAAGGTAAAAGTTTTGGAGCAGACTTTTCTTTGTAAAGTCAATCATGTATGATTAAAATAAAAATATGAAAGATTTCAAAAGTTACTCCACGGAAAATACTTGAATGAAGAAGAAATCAGAGTACTGGTAGGAAGAAAAAGAGTTAAAGACATTAATGAGTTTCTAGACATGAATATGTTGTAGGGCATCATTAACCAAGTTTCTCTATACATACGGAACTACTTTGTTAAAACAGAAAGCATGCATAATGATTCACCGGTAACTAAAACAGTGTATTCACAGTTTGTCTATCTGAATGACATTTTTAACTCGAGGGTCCTTGAGGCATTTCAGAATTTTGCAAATTTCACCTGATTATCTTAAAGTAATCAAATTGTGAAAACACCATTATAGCTTTCAGAGCATCCACACAGATATGAGTTTAATGAATAATTCTTGAACAATGAATGAACAAACATAGAACATTAGATTATTTTGGTGTCAACACTGAAATCATCCTTATATAGACACAGTTTATTCTGTGGTATAAAAACTGCCCAATGATTAACGAGTAAATATTTAATTTACTACAAACATCTCTACAGCATACATTTACTAGCTATACAACACAATAACACATTAATAAAATATAAACACTCAATTCTTACAGGGTTTCACCAATTATTATAAAAAAATAAATTATCATTATTATTAAAAAAAAAAAGATTTATTTATTATTGATTAATTAATCATAATTAACAGTTAGAAGCATTAAAATACATGCTAGGGTTATTGGAGGTTAACATAGATTTTAATACAAAAATAATGTCCATGCTAAAACAAAGGGAGTTAACTAGGGGTGTACCTAACATGTATGTATTACCTCTTTCTTTTTCTCAGTTTGAGACGGCTAGAATTAAGCAAAAAATGAAGAAAATCAGTAAATCAAGAGTACATGTGATATAAGTTACAAGCATAATGATTACATGTGATATTAATATTAAATGGTTTGATCAAACATAGCAACATTTGGCTTTTATTACAAAATGAACAGCATTTATCACTATATAAATTATACTAGAAATGTGTCCTGAGAACACAAATGCCCCTGCTAAGCACTAAGTCAAAAAGGGGACATGTCCCATAAAATCAAAACTGACCCTGTATTTCCTTATAATACACCTTCATATAAAATATGAAATCAGTCCATGAAGTATTTTTTGAGTAATTGCCCAGAAACCAAAATTTGAATGGACAGACAGACAGACAGACAGACAGAAGGACGGGGGTAACACTTCATGCACTTCTGCCATTTCAAATGTAATTTGAAATCATTTCAATAAAACCCAGTCAGATGTTCATGTTGTAATAGGGAAAGCAATCATATGATATGAATAACAAACTATACACCATACATGAGTACGGTCATAGATTTCTCACAATTCATCAACAAGGATACAGGTAATTACATTAATAGAAAACACTGCCCAAGCTGTACACAGATATAATGATGTTATAATGATATTTGTAACAAAAAAGAAAAATATTTGACAAGCAGGTTGTTGTTTTCACTAAAATTGAGTAATCCTATCTAATGTCATGGTTGATGAAAATATATCATCTATTCATACTTGTTCACCGAACTCTAAGTTTTTTATATTTTACAAATGCACAAACATTAGATTTATAACTAGGCCTATTTATAACATCTGATCATGCTAGAATAAGCATCTCTGAGCATCTGATGAAAAGACTTAAGGCTAAAATATCTGACTGGCAAGTTTGTATAAAATATAAATCAACCAATGATTAGACTGCATTTAAATACCCCCAACAAAGAAGTTTAGGGGGGATACACTAGAGTCACCTTGTCTGTCCATGCGTCTGTCCGTCAGGTTGAATAACACTTGTCCATTGGTGGATTTTAATAATAGATGAAAGAGATGTTCATAAATATGCATTATTGATAACAATAACTAGTCTTGTTATGTGAACTTAATATTGTATATTAGCATGAAATTTTTGTAATGGATAGGTAACCTGACTGATTGTTAGACACAACTGTGTTCCTGTCAACATAATAATCCAGCAATTTGTTCCAGAGGAAGTTATATACATTAAGAAGCATTCGCTTAGACTATACCTTGACTTTGGGTTCACTCGTCTGCCAAAAATGCATCTCAGCCTCATCTGGGTCAGCTGATGAAAGTTCAAGGTTATTTCCCGAGCAACAGCTGCTTAGCAATGACAATAAACTTTGACCTCCTTCCGAATCATCTTGTATCTATGGATAAAAAATCTTATAATTTACATCAGTAGAACTGCAGCTTCTTATTGTTTAGAATAATTATTGTCTTTGATAAAAATGCCTCTCTATGTCATGCCATCAACACAGAGGACCACAATGGAAAAAGAGTTTGTCTCTTTTTTGTGTCATTGGTAAGATTTGGTAAGATATCAAATAATAATGCAAAAAGATGGGACTGAGTTTTATACCCTGTTACCTTTGTATACATATTTTAAACAAGAACACTTTGATTATTGTTTTGTACATAGAAAGACTTACATGGTCTCTGATAAATGTCCGCAATGTGTTTATTAATTCATTTTTCCCCTTAAAATCAATGCTGAAATATCCTTCAAGCCAGTAATGCAACAAGTCCACCACTCTCTCTTGTAGGCGGGAAATATTTGTCTCAGTAGAACCAGATCTGTGGTAAACAAAACACAACATTTTGAGAAAAATATACAATAATTGATTTCAACATTCCTTTAAATTGGTCATATGACGACACTTGTTCTTTCTTTAAATTGCAAAATAAAACTTAAATAAGTCCACATAATTGTATACTCATCACAGCACATTTCAGGCTTCACAGACATTTAAAATACTTTGAGAACTTGAATATAATTATAAACCTTAACCCATTTACTGCAGTCTATAATAGTATCCTAATAAGGTGACGTCATCATACAATACAGTGATATCATTAGATCACTATACTAACTTTTTATACATCAAATGTACCAAAATTAATGAAAGGGCAAACAGATATAATCTATAATTTGATCAAAACACTTCTTAAAATCACACCATAATAACATTATCAATTGGTACCAGGAACCAAGCTACTGGGTGCAATAGAACATCAAATTAAAAAATTAAGTTGAACGTCAATTCTGTAAGCTTGAAAATGTTAATAACATTTTTAACAAGTATAAACATAACATTGTTTTGGTAAATACTAGTAAAAGCTATCAATGTCAACAATGTAAATTTAATACACAACAAATAATTGAGAAAGTCAAAACTGCTGGACGATGTTACTAGACCCTGACAAATTGTTACATGAGTGTTATACAAATAACTTGTATTAAAAGAAAAAGAAAAGAAGCAAGAACTACAAAAAGCTAAAGTAAAAGCAAATGGTGAGCCATTATAATAAAATGATTTGATGATAGTATCTGTTTAATTAGTTTGATTTACTTATCAGTTGTTCAACAACCCATTGGACAGCTATGGTCATTTCAGGGCTGCCCCAGAGAGAGGGGAGATAAGATACAGGAGAACCGGGAATTTATATCCCTACTCTTTTCAAATAGTTTTTCACCAGGTTCTTTATTGTGCCCAGTACTGTAAAGCATCGATACATGCTTCAAATTTTTCTTGTGATTTTCTAGACAGAGTTCTTGGCTTGGTAGTAGTGATTGGGACACTGAAAAAGTGTTTCTGAGGAATTTGAAGGCTGAGCCAAGATTCAAACCTATGACCGGAAATGTTCTACGGACTGTAATGTTGTTTTTTGTTCCATTTCCAATGTCATTGAATGCCAATATCAGGTAATGAGTGTACAAGATACCTGATTAAAAATTGTAAACACTGTACAACTGACGTCCAACTGTAATACAGAGCATTCATTCATCAAAACGAAATTTTGTACGGAAATGTTCACATTTTGCTTAGAAAGTAATTCAATCTACTGTTTTTAATTGAAAAAAAAAAAAAAAATACAATGACCATTGCCCTAACAAATATTTCTCAATTTATGTTTTCACCAGTAAAATTGTCAACACATTTTGACACTGAAAAAATGGAACATTGATACGGGTTTCCATGGAAACAATCACTGATACAAACGAGACAAACAAATATTTTCTTGAATAGTTTAAAGGTTTATAACACCAAAACAGCAATCATTGAATCACATATTGAATATGTAAAGCATTGTACAACAATTCAAAGAAGTGCTTGTGAAACACAGATGTCCCTTGTGACCTTGACCTTTATCATACTGACCTTAAAATCAAAAGGGGTCATCTACTAGTGATGACAAACCACCCAACCAAATCTGAAGTGCTTCAGTCAAATCGTTCTCTAGTTATTGATTGGACAAGGTTTGATTACTGGACCAGCTTTCCGACCAAATGTGCAAAGCAAAGTATATATCCCCTTTTTCAAAAGGGAGCATAATAAAAATCATTTTCATACATTTTTGTATGTGTACTATCTCATCTTACTGAATGACCTTGAAATGACATTGTAAAGGTCAGCATTAAATAAATTTTATTACTCCAGTGATCATTAATTGCTGTTTCATACTACATAAATATCCTAACGACTTAAAGTAACAATATATTTGAAATAGAATTAAGCTTTTCTAATTATAAACACTTCTATTCTTCAGCATCATTTAAGTAAATAAAACATTTTTTTTCACGCTGGTAAGAATAGACGTTTTTATAAAGACTTAGGACTAACCCTTCACTCCATATTACATCAAAGACACCAATTAAATGCATCCAATGTCAATTAAACTAAGAAATGACAAATATAAAGGAAGAATCCTGGTTGACAAAATGAAGTATGAAATATCCCATGTATACATATGTGCTGAGTAAAACTGAATAAAGTGAAATTAAAACTGAAATCTTTCATGCAACATTTAATTATAACAAACGTCTGTACTTATATTAGAAATCAAGTAATACATTTTGAATTCCCCTCCCTCTTTTATTTCTTCGGGACTATCAAGAATACCTCACACCAACATGTGAACCCTATGCATCAGATATACATATCACTCTAAAGACTATTTGGGTTTTTTTCAGGTATCAAGGCAAAGAGTTAAGTATTAACAAATTATATCCCCTTTTAAAACTGATTCTAGAACCACATTAGCCTCACTTTAGGTTGGCCAATATCATAAATGGATTCGGAAGGACCATCCTCTCAGAGTGTCTTGGCCAAATAAAAAAAGGGTCTCGCCGTCCCAGACAGTCTAATTAGTTGGACTAGAATCGAGTTTGAATGGAGCAAAGGGAGATAACCTAAATACAAAACTATGGAATGGTTATATAGATAATTATCTTGAATACCAATAAAGAAGAAGTTACAATGAATATGTTTGAGCATGAGAAAGCTAAGCATATAGCAGACAGTGTGGATGTACTCTTACCTCTTCTTAAGCTTTATGGTAAGCACTCTGTACGCACAACACAGTGATAAATAATTTATATATCATACAGTAGTATACATGTTGTAATATAAGTATTGTAATATATGTACGTATCACATCAAATGAAACTGCATGTACATCAAAGCTAGTAACTATATTATAATCTATAGTAAGCTTATAGAAAGCTCTCTGAATTATATTAGCATATTGAATGAAATGAGAGAGAAAAACTGTAATTAATAAATCAATCGAATAGTCATTAATATGTTGTTGAAACTCGATCTAAGCGAAAAAATCGTCAAATATGACTAATTAAGTTGCTCAGCAGAAATAAGAATCTATGCAAAATATGAAGTAGAGAAGAAGATCTGATATGAATATTTTGATATAAAACTACAAGTAATACAATAGAAATGATGAAATATGGCTGGGATGGAAAACCAACAGAAGATTTGATGGAGAATATTTTAGAGTAATGCAAATTTGATTAACACGCTGAGTGGAATTAAATGCAAGATTATACTTCTAAATAAGGTGGTTGTATGTTGTAAAGAAGCAAGAAAACAGGATATATTACTTACTTTGTGGCCGAGGCATATTTCTCAATAATGAAATTTAAGACATCTGTTGCAGTAGTGAAATATCGGTAACAATACAGGAATTGATGAATGAAGCCATCACTTAGTGCAGTGCTGGAAGAAAAAGGTGAATGGTATATAGTAATAAATTGTTAAAAGCCCAAATATTTCACAATTTCAAAATTGTTACACATTGAAACAGAACATGTTTTTGATAGGGTATGTAACTAGAAACTAGAAGCTTTTTTAAAGAAATTTTGACATTCAATCTTTATGCATGACCTTGGCCTTTGAGTTATGCACATGGATCTCTAAGGCAGTCTCGACATGCTGTACATTTTGTAAAGTTATTTCAACATTCCCAACCTAATGACAGAGTAATGGTCCGGACCAACATAATTTCGAATAAAGGACAGATTGACAGACATACACAAAACAAACTTCCATCAAGGTGACTCTATCGGCCTCACCACAAGCAGTTTTAAATAACTTTAAATACAATGAGTTGTTTGGTACATCAAAGATTTAGAAGAAATATAATCAAACAATAACTTACGATGCAAACAAGTATGCCATGAGGCCATTAGGGGTTCCAGCATGAAGGGCTTGTATCTCATACCCCGTCTGAGGCTCTCTAAGGGTCTGGAACTGTAATAAGGGATTCTCTGGTTTTGGATGTAACTGTAGGGGCTCATCTTTGTCACACATCGAGATAGAGTACAGATAACTAACATCAATACCATGTAACTCTGCCAGCAACATCTGTAATATACAGTACAGTACAATACAAATGGAGGGTTTAACGCAACAGTGTTGTAACTCATATTGAAATAAGAACAAGTTACAACAGTGTTGCACTGAGCCTTCGAAAATACTCTTGCATGTCTTAATGTGCTTAAAGTAGCGTGACTGGCTTTTTGGTCATACCAAGTTTGACCAATTTGCAGATTTAAAAACTAAACTTTTAGCATATTAAGGTATAATGTTAAATATTGTAGAGAAAAGGAAAGCTATCATTTAAATAAAAACCTTTCCACAATTAACTTTTAACTGAACACCATACAAGATAATAAATTGCAAATATTTCCAGAACACAGATACATGTAATATCGCAGGCTAGATTGGAATATGAAGAATTTGATTACAGGAACATTACGGAGTAAAAGCTTGATATTTGTTCTAATTTTGTATGCAATATTCTCTTAGTATATCCTACAAATACAAGTTTGAAGTATATTGTATTCATAGAATAATGATGACTATGGCGTAATATAAATTTTGTTTCTGGTTACCCGACCTACTTTAATTTTTAATTTTTTTTGATAAATGACCAGAAACAAACGCCTATTTCGTAGGCCTACAGGAAGTAAGCTAGCATCTACCCCCCCCCCCACCAAAAAGGCAATACATGTAATTATATGTGATACAGACCTGTAGATGAGATTTACACAGATCTATGAATGCAATTCTTCTTGTCATCTCAGTTATATCTTTAGCCACTTGTAATAATTGATTCTTTTCTGTAAAACAATCATAGAATTGAATATCATACAAAATTTGAATATGAAAGAAAATCATGCCACATTCTACAAAATACTAAATATCCTTACAAATGTTCATTTTGAAGTTAAATAAAAATACAACACTATGTACATTTAAATGACCAACACACTAACAATCCCAATTTTTTAATTTTAATATTTTTTTCGCAAAAAGAATTTGGACAGTTATGAAATGAACAATATTTACAAGAAAAATAACACAATTATTTTTCAGTGTTTTAAGTAATATATAGTAAAGTTACCTTTTGATGTTTTATCGCTTTTCGAGATGTCAAACACACTTTTATTATTATCCATCAAACACTTGTAGAACTTCTGTGTCTTTTTCCTTGACCGTTTTTCCATCTTAATCTCTTGACTTAAGGCTGATAACTTTGTTACTAATAATTTCTTATTTTGTTCATCCTGAAATACCAAGCAACTACATGTATATATGTAAGCTTACTAAATAAATACAATGCAAAAAAAAAGAAAAACTGAGAAAAAACAAGATAGTTTGAAAGATTTATTTTGGCTGATTTTATACCAGTAGCTGATATTCAGTCATAATCCCAATTGAAAATATAATCTTTTTTTCCAAATTAAAGACAAAAATTCCAAACTAAACAAAAAAAAATGTTGGGAGTTCAGTTTCCCGCAAACTGGTTTACATTTACTTTATAAGCATACTCCTTAAGACAAACAGTCTTTCTATAGGATATCATGAACACAGTCAAGAAAACACCGTATAGATCAAACTTCCCACAGCGTTTACTTCCCTTGATCAGTACATAAACCACAGCCAACCACTAGTAACAATATTTCCATATTTATTTTGAAAGTGGGCACCATGTTTTGGTCACATATGATATACCTATGATCACATGAATATAGTGGTGGCAGTGTGGTTATAGTAGCATATAGATGTGGAGTTTGCATATAGATATGAAATACTTACAATTCCTTGCATGAATTTTTCAATTTCAACGGACCTACAAAGTTGTATCATTGCCCAGTGATAAACAACATGGCCCCTTTTATCTACAGGTAGTCCCTCCCCTTCATGTATTAGATCTGATTGGCTGCTACTGTGTGATGACATGCTCATCTCTCTCGATAAACCATGTGACACTTGCTCAGTGGATGTTTGTGATGACGATAAACCATTTACTGTTGAGTTGTTCTGATTAGATTTTGAAGGATGTTGTTGGTTATTTGCGTCCATATTTGGCTTTGGTGGTTTGGACGCAGTTGCATCCTGGGAAATACTGGGTGTTGTTTGTTTTGGTAATGAGTTGAAATTTGAATGCAAGTCACTGTTCACAAACTGCCTGTTGGAGACTGGATTCCTAGGCGAGCTTGATGAATTAGAAACATTATGAGATTTAGCAGGAACAACACTGGCATTATTCACTGACATTGGCACAGAAGTAACATTTCCATTCACAGTATGAACATTATCTCCTAGTAAGTTATTATTTGAAGAGCTTTTCATTTTATCCAACTCATGTTTAGTTTTTATTCTTCGCCTCTTGTTCTGAGTTTCATTGTCTGTTGAATCAGACGTATCCATTTGTGTATTTCCTTTCTCTGCCATTCCTTGACCCATTGTTGAGAAATTAGGTTTGAGTCTTTCGTGAGATTTTTTCCTTGATCCATCTTTTTCTGAATGACCAGAGGAATCATCATCCTGGTTCCCAACTTGTCTTTGTCTTTGACCAGCTGGTACCCTGGTTTGACCCGAATTATTTCTGTAAAATATCATGGCAAAAATACAGCAAATTTTATTCCGAAAATCAATCTAAGAAACAAAGTCAAGTAACTTATAAATAGATAAGTTTAATTCAAAATACAACGTGACTTCAAGACTAGCCATGTCAAACAATAATATGTACCAAGGATAGCACAAAAACTGATATTCTTCTAGGCACATAATTCACATGTTATAAATTTGAAATTTAAGCATTTCATTCAAGAATGAACAGCTGGTAAAACATTAGTTTAAATTCTTTAAAATATGTCAATTAATTAAGAATAAACATTGAAACACATACTATAGGAAGTACATGTACCTATGTTTCAGCTGTTCCATAGATGTAGTGATTATTCTACAAAAATACTAACCTGTGAGCAGATGAAGGGCGTCCACCATTAACGGCAGTATATAAATTATGTAACACTTCATCATGCCAATATAAATCATTGTATTTTTCACTTATGGCACTTTTAAATGTTTCCCATTTCAACACACCAATAGAACAAATATATTCAGCTGTAAATTAAACATCATACTTAATTATAAACATTTTGTAATCATGTAAACAAGAAGAAATCTCAGGTACTGGTAAGCATACAAACTTTTATATACAATGTAATGGCATAAAAAAGAAAGCCGTAAGGTGAGGGTTAGAACAGTTTTGAATCCATTGAAGTGTCTTCTTACAACACAATTCTAAGAGACAAATCACCATACAATGTACAAATATCTAATAAGCTTTTAATTGAGTCAAAACATTTGTGAATCTAAGGGCATTAGGTAATAATGGAGACTCAACTTATCAGACCAACGTGTTTTAAGCAGCGTTAGCTTCAAAGTTACTACAAAGGTGTGGTGAATAATCTAGAAAAAAAATCTAGAAAGTAACAATAACATTACCCATTGCAAGATCCTCTACACCATTTTCCATGTAACCATCAAATGCAAACTCTTCTCTGAGGAGGTGAACAATTTTACCCAGAATTCTTTGCTGTTTTGAATTAGCATTGCTGTTCAGTAGCCTCTCCATGAGACTGGCGTCAGAACCTGGACCATTACCGCGGTACATACCATGATTCATTCCGCCGATACCACTGTCATGTGTAGATGGTGAGGGAGAGGAGGTAGTGGAATTAAAATTGTTTCTTTGCATATATTCTGGAGATCTCATGTTATGTGCACCACTATTATGTACATACTGACTGTTAGGGCGAGGCATTCCAGGCATTTGACCATTCCTGTAAGGACCAGAGTTCAACACTGAATCATCATAGACAAATGCTGAAGAAAGTTTATTAGAAAATGAAAGACTAGAATATGATCCGTGCTTTGGAAATCTTTCGCTGTCGGAATAAAACTGTGCTTCAGAGCGATCTAAGGTATGATCTGATTTCCATTTGTGTAAATTTCCGCCATCTCCAGTCATAACCTGTAAATGAGACGGCGATGGACGTCCAAGGTTTTTGGCACGCAAGTTTGCAGTTTTTTGCACTAAGTCTTTTGCGGTTCGACCATGTGGGACCTTACCTCTGGACCCTGATTGGTCAGATATTGCACTTTGATTATCACTTTGATTATGGAGAACTTTAGGGGACATATCAGGGCTAGTAAGGTCTTTCATATTCCCAGACCCCGTAGGAGAGGTAAAGTCTCTCACACTATGCACACTACCACTGTTACTATGGACACTTTGAGGTCGCATAGTATGCACTACATTTACTGGCACAAGTTGTAAAAATCCTGTCACTGGATCAGGTTGAAATTGGAACTGAGGAAGACCAGAGTACATGTTTCCACCATATTGAACTCCAGGCGGTAAGGTCATTGTTTGTCCAACCAATTGAGAATGATATTGTGAAGGAATATTCAAATTAGGAATTTGTCCATGATCTAAAGACGACTGAGCAGAGGTCACTGACATGTCGAGATCATCTGGTTTAGACTGGCTTTCAGATTTTGCAGTAGAATCAGACTGGTTTAAGTGATTTTGAAGATATCCAGCAATCGCTGATGCCAAAGAATGTGTATCTGGAACATTTCCTTGTTTCTGAATTTCTTTCAGCAATGTATCAAGTGCCCCATTTGACCCTTTTCTCTTTCTTGATCGCTCACTACTTTGTGAACCAGACTTCTTCGGAGTCTGAGGCAAGGATTTCTTATTTGATGAGGAACTTTTACTATTAGTTGAAACATCTGATGCTTTGTCTTCATTTTCAATTTCTTTGACCATTGAAGGTTGTTTATGTTTCATTAAATTCTTTTTCAGCTCCTTCAGTTTTTTTACCACTTCCTTTTCTTTATCAGCATTTGGATCAGGGCTAACCTTTTTAGGGGATGCTACAGTTGTTGATTGTTTTGGCGATTGTTTTGGCTTTTCTTTTGAATTGTTTGTTTTCTCTGTTGAAGAAGTGGCTTGCTTTTCAATGACTGGAGCTTGTGTCTGCTGTAATATGATTGGCTTAAAATGAGTGGCAGGGGATGAGAAAGCACTAGGTATTCTTGGCTCAGCAATACCATGATCAGTATTAGGACTCTTTTTCTTTGGTACTGGAGCAAAGGCACCTGAAACTCCACCTATTGGGGCGGGTTTCACTGGCTGGAAGGAGGAGCCACCTGGTGGCTTGAATGCTGACATAGTGACAGGTTTATTTGTACAGTCAGCTGTAGATTGCTTTTCTTTAACTAAGGCCTGGTTTGCCTTTTCTTCCTTCTCATTCTGAAAAGTAGAAATTGAGATTTAACTAAAAATGTACAGACTACCTACCGGTACTAAAATCATAGGTATACAAAGTACAATAAGAATTAATTTACTAAAGGAATCTATATTATCAAGTCTATTTGATTTAACAAGTATGAGCAATACATCATTTGGTTGCTTGTAATCCTTTTCTTCTTACTGTCTGTACAGCATTTAGAGAAAGGTATTTTTGTTTCACTGGGTTTAACGTCATCTTTCAAAGATATTTGATGGCAGGTTCACTTGTCCAATTTTCCAGGACAGTTTTCTAACAAGTACTAACTTACCTTTCACAAGGAGTGGGCAACTAGTCCACATACAAAGGAAAGTCAACATTTTTGTCAAATTTACATAGAAGCTTAAGGGTTTGACCAGCTGTGATCCAGATTTGAACCCAGAAGGCTAAGTCCAGCACATTAACCACAAACAAAGGAATAAAGAACTTGATAAAAACATGAAGGGTCAAAAAGAAACATAGAAACTTACCATAGCTTTAAAAGCCTCCTGGAAAAGTTTAGAACAAATACCATCAGAGCTTGTACCATTACTGTGTTCATTGCATACCTGGAATTAATAATAAAATGAAAATTTCAAAATGCAAAATTCAAAGTGCTTCAGAAGATCTCAATCATTTGCCATTCCTGGAATTTGTTTTCTTATTTTCTTACTTTCAATGTAGAAGAGATATGAAAGTATGAGATGCAAAGAGTTAAAGTCCCTAGATCTGTAATTTCTCTGTAAAAAGACATGAAAGATATTAAACCATATTTGATAGTTGGAATTAATTGACCAACATGTCATCTGTAAGGGTTATTGTTAACAAGAAAAGATTTGGCCATGAAACTGCATGTGAAAATCTTTATACATGACTTTTATCACATACATAAAATATGTAAAAGATAAATAGTGTGAAAGTTTGAACTTTTCAGGATGTTCCTGAATCATTGGGAACTTTTGGATGTCAAATATATAATAAGCTTAAAACCATTAAATTTCTGGTTTGTTTATACAAGGGGCATTTAAATTCACTGAGAAAATGATGAAAGTAGCTGAATGAATGATCCATTCATACTATTATCATACTATCAGGACTTACTTCCTAATTAAGACAGACTGTAAAGATCATTAACACACAAAAAGTTAAATAAATACTTCAAAAACGTTGTTGTAAGAAAACTAATTCTTCTACCTTAGCAATATCCACCAATTCTGGACGTCTTACGGGGTTCGAGTCAGCAAGAAATTGAAGTAAATCTTTCAGTTCTGAACTAACGTTCATAGCTGATACAGAGGAGTACTTCTTCCCAGCCGCACATCTCAGTGTGACACTCAAACCAAATAGACAGGTCTGTGAAGAAATTAAAACAATATTAATTAACACAATGATGAAACTTGGTTCTCAATGGTTCTTTCAATCAGACCACTGTAACATTCTTCTACAATTATACTTAATTATTTCTAAAAGAACAAGAAGTGTTTGTGAAACACAGATGCCCTAAAGGCCAATTGGATAGTAAGACCATGACCTTTGACCTCAAAATCAAAAGGGGTCCTCAAACCTAATCAGAGGAGTTTAGGCCAAATAGTTCTCTAGTTACTGCCCAGACAAGGTTAAGTTACAGATGGACTGACTGACATGTGCAAAGCAATATATCCCCATTTCTTCAAAAGGGGGCATCATAATTAAGCATAACAACACAAAAATGTTCGATAAAAAAAATTCTAAAATATATTTTTTTCATAAGTTGTTTAATTAAAAGCAATCACTCATTGCAAAATGTTAGGTGAAATATTCTTTCCACTGACACAGCAACGAAACTATCACATTAACTGATAAAATTAACCATAAAGGACTTCTAAAAAAGGTACTTCTATAATTTATATTTATAAAATCATTTGCGTTGCTACTACAAACCTTTTCAGAAAGTTCTCCTTTTTTCTGTAATTCAGGGGCCATGAATATCACTTCAAGAGGTTTTTCTTCAGGGATTGCTTTAAACGATAGATTTCCTGATTCCCTTACAACAAGAGTATCTGGGGACAGGTAGGCAGCTGTAAAATATAACATAATTATAATAAATGGAAGGAAAATAACTACATGAATCAAACCATTTATCAATATTTTCTATAACAACCAGGATAAGTCACCTCAGTAAAACAAGGCTCTGTCACAGACAAGCACAATGTATGTGTATTCAATACAGTAATTAAATTAAATAAGACTTGTTTTCCATTAGCTACAGCATAAAATGACGAAATAAAACAACCCCATTATTGTCATGATCTATAATGCTTAAGATTTTTTGGGTTTGAAAAATTGTCATTTTTTAAAAAGAAGATAAAAAATATTAGGGATAAGCCAAACAAGAGGGCCAAGATGGCCCTATATCGCTCACATGACAATCACTGTTCACTCATTAAAACATTGTTTTGAACCGGTGACCTAGTTTTTGACCCCAGACGACCTATGTTCGAATTTGTCTTACATATCATTAAGACAAACAGTCTGACTAGGTTTGGTGAAGATATGATCAAAATTTGACATCTACAGTGTTAATAAGGTTTTCCTAAGATTTGACCTTGTGACCTGGTTTTTGACCCTAGGTGACCCATATTTGAACTTGTCCTTAATATCATTAAGACAAACAATCTGACAAGGTTTGGCCAAGATCCAATCAAAACCATGACATTTAGAGCTTTTACAAGATTTTTACCTAAGATTTGACCTTGTGACCCAGTTTTTGAACCCGGCTGACCCATGTTCAACCTTCACCCACATATCATTGAGGCAAACATTTTGACAAGGTTTGGTGAAGATCCAATAATAACTGTGAAATCTACAGTGTTAACATGGTTTTTCATAAGATTTGACCTAGCGACCTAGTTTTTGACCCAAGATGACCCATGTTCGAACTCGTCCAAGAAATTATGAAGACAAACATTCTGACAAGGTTTCATGATCATCCAATCAAAACAGTGACTTCTAGAGTGTTCACAAGGTTTTCCAGCAATTTGCCCTAGTGACCTAATTTTACTACAGAAATGACCCATTATCAAACTTGACCTACATATTATTAAAATAAACATTCTGACAAAGTTTCATGAAGATCCAGTCAAAACGGTGATTTCTAAAGTGTTCACAAGGTTTTCCCTTATTTGGCCCTGGTGACCTAGTTTTTGACCCCAAATGGCCCAATATCGAACTCGTCCGAGATTTTGTTGATATTAACGTTCTGACCCAGTTTTGCTAAAATTGGGCTAAAAATGTGGCCCCTAGTGAGGTCACAACATAAAGTTTGACGACGCACGACGCACACCGCACGACGCACAACGCCGGACGCCGGACGGAGAGTGATCCTAATAGCTCACTTTGTGACATGTGAGCTAAAAACAAACCAAAGAAACATATTTCTAGCAGTACTGTGTTGAACGAGATTTAATAACAAATTCTACATGAATGATGAATAAAGAAGTTTGACAAGAATGACCAAAAACTTACGTAAATGCTTCTTTTTTCTCTGTAAAGCCATGGTACCTTCTTTACACAAGGCCCATAACTCCGCTTCAGTTAGACTTCTCTCCAAGGCATCTAATATATCACTTATTGTTAACCCCTACAACATGAAACAGAACAAAGTACAACAGATGTATCGTGTAAATGTGTAAAAACACCCCTTATATCTCTTACCATTATTATCATATTCTAGGTCTTAGTTTCACAAAGAATTTTTTGCTCAAACTCAACTTATGGAATAAATAATCTGTTTAACTGTATGCAATACAGAATGTTTTAAGAGAAGGTACGTAAACGATTTAATAAGAATTTGACACATTTTCAATCTAGCTATAATCTCTTGATATGGTATAATTCAATAAAATTGATTTCTACTCAATTTTGTTAATGTCTAACCAGGACCAGGGTATTGTATCGGAGAGGTATTTTGTATTTATAAATTGGCTGGGATATTCACCAGCCCGATTAGCTCAGTTGGTAGAGCACTTGAATTGCAAGCAGCAGGTCATAGGCTTGAGCCCTGCATCGGGTACATTATTTCCTCCTCCTATTACAGTAACTTATCAGAACTTGCACTTATTGCAGAGATAAAAAATAAATAGGGACAAAATATGGCCCCTTAGAGAATAGTTGACAATCTCAAGATCTAGCTACATTCAGTATATAGCAAATTGGTCTTATTTTATGCAAGCTATAATAAGAGTCAGGAGTGCAGGACTATAAAGGGTGTGTCTTCTGTTTGTGGTATACAATTAAGATGGTCGAGCTATTTGTTAAACATGTATATAAGATAAATCATACATTGTTTGATCATCCAGAGATGAACTGTTACAATATTTATCAAACACTTAAAAACATGATCTATGTAATCAAATGGTAAGAATCCATCAATATTCAAATTTCAAACTTTCTCAATTTACACAATCTTCGCCAGCAGAGGCCATGGTCCAGTGGATAGGGCACTCAAATGTAACCAGATCTGGGTTCAAGTCCCCATTGTCGCAGGTCATACCATTCAATGAAAATTTACCAACATTTTTTTAATTTCCTCCATATGTGGGCGGGTAAGTTAGTACTGGTTAGACTAGGTGAACTGGCTACCATATATAACTGAAATAATGTTGTGAAACAGTGTTAAACAAAAGAAATCAAATCTTCAAAAATATGCCAGTATCTTACCTGTTTTCTTTTATTCTTTCTAGTTTTTGTATTTCCATTTTCTACATTAAGTTCAGGGTTGTCTATGAGTATTCCATTTTCATTAGTTTCTAAAACCATATCTTTGTTCAAACCTATATTTGAATCACTTTCTTTGGAAGACTTTTCTTCGTGTTTCATATAAGTTATGTTTTGGTTACTATCTCGGCTCATTTCTTTCTTGTTAGTTCCAGAACTGCTGCTTCGTCTTTCTTTAGTTTTCTTACCTGAGCTGTCACTATTTCCAGAGTTATGTTTATTTTTCTGTTTTCCGTTTGTCTGAGCTTTATCTGAGTCAACACGACTTTGATCAGATTCACTCTCACTAAATAATTCCGACACAATTAACTCCCCTGTGTTAGGTTGTGATTGTTTAACACCATTTAGAAGATTAGATTTATCTTCAGATACACTCGGTTTTAAACCTGGTTTCTTTGGAATCGCCGGTTTTTGTAAATTAGAATCCTTCATCTTGTTTGAATTTTGTTCTGTTTGTTGTATAGATGTGTCTTCACTGTTTGTGTTATGTGTTGATGAACTAAGTGTTGCCTTAGTATCCAGATCATGATCTTCACTTAGATTTAGCGAATCGTCGTGAGATTCTGTTGTTTCCGTGACAACCACTGTACCTTGTTCTGACATAGACGGAAGAGATTCAGCTTGAGAAACGTCTTCTGTCAGATCTGGTATGTCATCACAGCATGTTGTGTCTCCGTAGTCTGATTGAACATAGGAATCGGCATGTGAGAAATCGTCCGGGGAACCGCCAGTGTCGGTAACAAAACTTTCTAGCACACTTCCTTCAATATTATCTAAAACAGAAAATAATTATTTCTTTTATTAAGTGAAATGTAAACGTGACAATAAAATGCATTATCAATAATTTAATACAAAACTACTGAACACTATATTCTGTGGAAGAAAATATTTACAATATCATAATTATGAACCTTACAAAGTTTTCAAAATTCAACTTTACTATATGAGTTAAAAATAACTAACTATCATCAGACAAAAGGAAGTCTTAAATCTTTTAGATTATATGATTAACACAATTACCAGTATGCCAATTATAGTAATCTATGTAATTAAAAATATTTTTCACACTATCAATGCAACGTAATCTTCATTTGAAGTTTTGCCAAAAGTTCAACAATAAACCCCAGCACCTATAAATCTAGCCTTGCAAAACATATGTTAAATTTATCCTGGAGTGATTCCAAAAAGTAAAACTTAAATTTGAAAATTAAATTGTTTGAGAAAAACACCCACAAACATGAAAATTGAAATTTAATTTTATTTGCAAATGCAACAACTATGAATTACATCAAAGAAGTACATTTATGTATCTGGTCTTCATCTAGAATAACAACATCAGTGGTTACATATAATGATGATGTGCAGGTACCTATTGCTATCAAAACATTTACTTATAAGCTTTAAGAGTAATACAAGTAAATGTGTTTTAAGTGGAAATGCCTCCATCACACTGGACTAATTATTCCTCAGTCAGATACAAAAACAGCCAGATGGAAAAAATGTAATAGCAAATTATTTCCTAAATTAAGCAAGAGAGCTCGTCTGTTCACCGCCTCAGTGAGATCTATCCACCAATGAAGTTTCATGCTGCTACCTTTTATAGTTTCTGAGTTATAAGCAACATTAAGTTTTTGTACGACGCTGATGATGCAGCGATCACAATAGCTTGACTTTTTCTTTGAAAACAGACAAGCTAATAATTAGTTCTATGAAAGTTATATTAAATATAATATCACTTATATACTTATTCTAGTAAGAAAGATAAATGGAATGAATCATTCATATGTGTGTGTTTGGATAGAGGCATTGCCCAGCAAGGAAACTGCGTTTGAGTCTGAACTCAACCAGATATCATCTACTGAGAGACACATAAAATTATAATATTATGAGTATTGGTAAGTGTATATATTCATACCATTTCACCAGTTAGTTTTTGTTCATTAATCTGGTTACAAAATTGTTAGGTCAATGATATATAAAAGTGCACTGAAAAATAATAAATTTTGAGTATGGTATAATTTAGAAAATAAACATAAATCATTAAACACCTTGACAATCATTTATAAAGATTACAATTTAATGACATCACAAGTGAGTAGTCAGCAGGCAATATAATCTGGCACAGAAAACAAAACAAACAATCAAGTCAGCTGTAATACAAGTCTAAGGCAACATGCAGTGCATCCAATTTTCAGAGGTGTGTCAAAACAATGTATAGCAAGTCAGTAACCTGTAAGAAAGAATTTAAGCAGACTGTAAGTTCCCGATTCCATGCCATGGATGTCCCTGGTAGTGTGCATGCACAGAGTTTTCATTATGCTTTCATTATTAAGTCAGTGTTATCCAATTTGGATGTGTCAATATTTAGCTCAGGTGACCAAATACAAGCAAAACAATGCTAAAACTGGCCACTTCATACAGAGTGACATTTGGTGACGAGCAGTCAGCATAAAATATGAAGCAAACTCCTGTCTTCCAAAACTTAAAACTTAGAATAACATTTTTATCTTCAATAAATATATACTTAAGTGTACTTCAGTAATTCATTAAGTTGACTTATTAAAATTTTTGTCAAGTGATCATAGCTAAGTGATCCAACAAGTATTGATCAATAATTATTATCTTAATTCTCACAGTGTCAAAATCAATTAGAATTTTGCCATTTAACAATTTCAAAATTCAATTTTTTTATTGAGTTACACAGTTTCATTTATATTGGTTTAGTAATATTTTAAGGACATAATTATACAGAGATTGGTTTCTGTAGTACAGACATTTATGACAATAAAACAGAATTATTCATATGTTAACATTTACATGGTGTAATTACTTGTCCATTCATTCCTGTGTTTCATCTTAACATACAGAAAAAAATAACATACTATATGTATATGAATTTTTTTAAGATGGTGTTCTGTTAGGGACATCAAGCAATCTTTGTGAGTCACCAAGTACAGAAAGAAACAGAAATCAGATTTCGGAACTACTTGATAATCAGATGATTTTCTAGTCCCATTTTTTTAGGAATTTATCATAAGTTCTCTGAAACTAAAATTCTCAGAAAACCAGGGTTTTACTGTACATGCAATTCTAGAATGGAACAATAACATGATGAAGGGACAATAAAATAATGGCTCTAACAAACTACCATAATATTCAACACTTCAAGTTTGTATAGTCACTAAACTCAAATATAGACAAGAGAACAAAAACCTTGCGAGAAATATTACCCTGAATTCTGTATAATAAGTTTGTGTCAGGGGAAATGTTCATGTTTTTCACGAACGGCCTACTTTCAAATACATTTCTGCTAGTGAAAATCACGAACCGCACAAACAATGTTTCACTTTTCATCATTTACCCGTCATCTCATCTATCAGAAAATCATTTTCGCCAACATTTGTGAACGTGAAATGCATACAGATGCAGGATCACAAACATTTTGACATGAGATGATATCCACTTATACTTATGGCAAATACACAATAAAGAGTGTTGGGAAATGCTTTATTATAAAACCTAGATTTTGGGTGTTATACAAAACACAGTAGATAATAATGGACAAGCAATTACTGACCATAGACTTTTACAGTCCATATATCCCTCATAATGTCTACATATGACACGTATATAACGTTGCATGGTTAGAAGATATACAACAAGTTAATGTCACTTTTACTCCACCACAGTTAATTATATCCAGCATAATGTACATGCATGTATTTCCTACCATTATCTAAGACATTGTCTGGCGTACTATAATCAGAGGTAACACCACATATATTACTTAGGTTGCCCCCTTTCCAGTATAAATTCTCTACCAATTCTGCAAAACCAGAATTAAACTACAATAATAATGATCACAAAATACATAGGGAATAACAATGTTGGAATATTGGGCCTAAAACTTTTATCCTCAGAAAGCCAAAACCCAAACAAATTCCATTATGAATAATAAATCTAGATATGAAATAATCACACTTATGACACTTCTAAGTTGATGGGAATGAAAAGATATAGTACTATACATATAATTGTATATGAAAAGAAGGGAGATTTATAAAAAAAAACGTCTGTATGTAATTTGAGCTTCATCTGGCGACATGGAGTAAAAAGAATATACAATATACAGTCAAACCTGTGAATATAGGCCACCCTTGGGAAAAACATAATATGGCCTTATTTAACAGGTGACCTTTAAATGGAGGTCATTTTGTTTTTTTAAGAATGACCTTTATTCACAGGGTGTCTTTCATTCAGAGGTGGCCACTAACACAGGTGTGACCGTTAACACAGAATAAAATGAAAAACAGACAAATATGAAAATATGGTCAAAGAGAGAATAAAACATATAAATAAATGTATAGTAGTAAATTGTTTAAGTGACAACCACACTCTTGTGTTACGATCTACTTTCATTTAGGCTCACCGGGGCCCTAGCTGGGACATAATAGATAAATTGATAAATTACATAAATTTTCCCCCCCAAAAAAGTTATATCAAAATAAGACCTGGCACTATGTATAATATTATGAGACAAATTAAGGATTAATTAATTTAAACACTATCAGATTGAACTATTAGATGTACACAGCAGAGTGAACTTTTGCGCTTGTGTTTATCTAATACTTAGTGGCTTTGGCAATTTGTCAAATTGTGCAAGTGCCAAAAGAAATAATTCATAAAGATATGATTGTGAAGTATCAAATTGTCAATACATCTTTGTTACCAATCACTTCCCAAGTATATTGTCCTATTATAGCACAGAATATTGTTATATAGATAAAAATCCTTTACTGAAAGGCATGTGAATGTTTCAATATGATTAAAGGTTTAAATACCGCAGTCAATATGAAGTAGAAATAAAAGACCAAAGTTACTATTGGAAAAATAACAAAATGGCACACATACTTAAATACAGAACTGACGAACAATCAAACCACTAAATCAGAAACATCACATAAATCTGATATAGTAAAATTATATATCCTGGTGTTTATAAAAACAAAGTAATATTTTATAATAATTATTTTTCTTTTAGGAGACAGACAGGCAGATTATGTTTTTAATTATTTCCTACAAGTTTCCTATTGGTTCAAATTTTGTAATAGACTTGTAAAGGAAAAGGTCGTAGTATGTGTCATTGTGTTAAGAAAGTTCAGAAAATAAAACTAACTAATATTGGGAATCTCAGTGTAAACAGTTAAATGTTAATAAAACCAAACTGGAGTTATTGAAACACATCACACAGGTTCTGTATCGTATATGAGACAATGTTTCATGTGGTCCTTACCTTCACTAGGGATACCAAATCCTACCACAGCAGCAATACCACAACACACTTCCTGCGAGGATTGTCCGAATAATTGTTCCTCACATAGAATTATGGTAGACTCTAGATCTGGTCTATTAGTCGGGTCATCTGCTGTCATACGACCGAGAATTTCACGTAATTCAGTGCTTACAGCTTCTTTAGTGTCGTTAACATTGTATTCAGCAGCATACAGCAGGGTCATACCAAGAGAGAACAAGTGTGCCTACAGAATAAACATACATAGCATTGAAGTATTTCATACATTCATAAACAAGATAGATTTCAGATACTCATACGATTGTTGCCTTCTGACCACAGGCTACTGGCGTGTGTCCAGGGTCCCCCCCCACAGACCCTCTCACTACCCAGGAATTCTTTTTACACTCTGAAACACTGTCAAATATTATGTTTATAACATTGTTTTGAAAAAACAAAACAGAGTTTCAAAAAAAAAAATTTTCACCTTATAGTTATAATATGTTTGAATTTGTTTTTAGTAAAAGTTCAGTACAGAGCAAGCTCTCCAAAGCAACATCCTTTGGTAGTAGCAAAAATATGTTGTTGTTTCTCTAGATACACATACATGTAGTTTGAATTCATAATTGAACATTACAGTGGGAAATATATGCCGTTGTTGGAGGGAGGTTGTTGCTCAAGAGAGGGCCGTATGTTCTGGATAGGTTAATTGCACTGTATATTTATTTAAACTCATACTTTATTGAACAATCACATTGCAATGATACTTTGTATTTGATTAGAAAGTTGGTTTCAATGTAATGTTGATTTACAACATTTTCAAATATACATAATCTAAAATAAAATAATGGAAAAAATTAAGGTAATTTTTAACAGAAATTAATTCTTAATGATTTATTTTTAATTCAAAGAAAATTCACAAGATGTCACCACCACACATAATAAACTTCAATACAGGCAGCAATTAAACAGCGTGAGAATGGCAAAAATCTTCTAAAAACATTTAATTATTTATTGCACATTATGCATGCATGAACTTTATAGCTAAATTAATTCTCACATTACCACAGAAATGTGTATGTAGCACACTAGCATATCAACATAAAATCTACCTTTTACATGTTTACAATCACCACATAATTACCTTTTAAATTAACTTCCAAAGCAATAAATAAGTAACAATTTACCATGACAGACTCAGATATGCAATTAATTGTAGGAAAATTTTCAAACAAAACACACTCAACAAGCAATCATTGGAATTTATTTTAATACTTTTGAAAACTGATCTTTATAATAATGAAAAGCTATTACATTTTGTATCTATAAATTATATTCAGACAGCAGTGTAATACAACATCAGTCTGACTATTAGTAAAAAAAAAGAGCACAGCAAGTGGTGCAAACGCTCGTCTGTTCACCACGTCAGTGAGAGATCTATCGACCTATGAAGTTTCATGTTGATACTTCTAACAGTTTCCAAGTTATGAACTACATTAAAGTTTTTGCAGACTCAGTGATCACAACATTTCAACTTTTTCTTTGAAAACGAGCTAAGAATTATCAAGAAAAATATCTGCAAACCTGAGACTAAGTCCAGAGCCATGTGGATGTTCAAAATATTACCCAGATAAATATGTTTTGAGTAGCAAGGACCATGTGTGTAGATATATGCTTGAATATGAGTATATATTACAGTGACTATAATTAAGACAATTATCATGTTTTCACAGGCAAATAATACGTCTACAAGAGTATAGGGTCTGAACATTGATAACATTACTCTATTATTAGGTATCTATTGTTAAAACTATTGTTTTCTAACAATGTTCAAACATCAATTGTCTTTCTTTTAAAATAATTTTTACAATAATTTTACGTATGATTGAACAAAAATGATAGAGATCACAGTTCATTAAAATCATACAAATATTGACGAAAAACAATACTAAACAAAACTTGCTTCAAATTTGTAAATAATCGTAAAATGTGCACTACAGCATGATTAGCTAAGAGACACTACATGTATCTTGTAAAATTACTCCACCGTTCTTGTAGATAATTTTTAAGATGACTAAACCATAACACACATATTGAGGCAGAGGAAATATTTAAATTTGAAATATGTATCTTTAAAAAATGTAAAATATCTGACATAAAATAACCAATTTAGGACTGTTATTCCTTCAAATGTATGAAATGATGAGTTTTTTGTATTAAATTTCCATGGGAAACAATTTTTCTAAAATCAGCAAAATAATTTATTTGTCCATAAATACAGATTTAATCATTTTTAACTCATGAACAGATTATATAACAAAGTTCTCATAAAACATCCCATGTCAAATAGTTATTCTATTCATGAACTACTCATGAACTATGCAAGAACAGTTCAAGAAAAATTCATGTTTTCTTGACTTCTATTCAAAGGGGACACATTGTAATATTAAAGATGCATACAGATTTCAAGGAAATTATGCAACAAAAATTAAGATGATTTATGATCCAGCAATAAGAAGTTCTCACATTATGTGATGCTCACTGTATGAGCTAAGTTGTAACATGAGGCAGTTTTATGACACAACAGATCATTTAATACACAAATTGTTGCATATTCATAATAATTTAGTATTAACCTTTATGATCTTTAAAACTTTTCCAAAAATAAGTCTTATTCCCATGAGAGTATGTTCATGTCATGGAAATGTAGGCAAATATCACGCATGGCCTATTTTTGCTAAATTTCCAACAGCGAATATTTTTTACCGCAAAAACAAATGTATGTTCTTCATCATCAACAAATACTACCTCTGTCAGAATTTTTTTTTTTGTGAAATCAAAAGGAAGCGAAATGCATGGAGTAAAAATAGCACGAACATATCAACACTGTCGGTTGTAATAATTATATCCACTTATAAAGTATTTGTGAAAACTGACAAATACCATACAAACACTCACAGGAGGGTGTGGTGTATATTTTGTATCTTATATATCAGTAAACAATAAACAGACAAGATCATGCTAGAATGTCAACTGGAACCAATAACCAAGTCTGTATTCAAGTATAATTAATATAAGATATATTTATGTTTAATATGCCCAGTGAATCAATTAGCAAGAATTTAGAACTGATTTCATTATGTGAAGTAATTTCTTTTTGTTACCATCTGGACTCAAATCAACATATAGAAGTAATCATTTCAGATACTAATGATAAAACACTTGTTATTAAGGCCATTCATTTTATTTTACATTAGGACCAACCAATTTACAGTACAACCTCTGTAGAGCAATACCCTGGGGGAGCTGCGAATATTGGCTGTTGTTTAGAGGTTGTTGCTCTACAGAGGTTAAATTTATGTTAAATATCAGCTAAGGGAATTTTTTAAGGTTTGGTTATAGAGAGGTTGTTGCTCTACAGAGGGTCGCTCTGGAGAGGTTGTACTGTATATCGGAAGGTTATTATACATGATTTCGGCTTAACAATAAATTCTGTATTTTTCCATTAGTTTTTAATATCGCACCAACAACAAAGGTCACTTTTCAGATTTTTAAAGCTGGAGGAAAGCCATTATAGGACACACAGCTGGGTAGAACAACTATCAACTTTCTGTCAACTAGCTGGACACCCTTCTCATAATTATGTGAAATATGATCCCTATGGGATTCCAACTGACAGTGGTAAGGAGCTATTAAGGTGATATTAAGGAGAAAGTATAAAAGTGATTAATCAAATAATAACTGTTACAATTTGAACATACGGTCAGACATTTCGTACATTGTATCAGAGAAATTAAATTCTTTCCATGCCAACTACTGTGTGGCCATCCCACATGTGATTAACACAACAGATTCGTTCCTCATTAGTGGACAACATGTAGAGACAGAACAAACTACAATACTAATATACTAACAAGTATTGACACTATCAGTAAAATATTGACAAAGAGAGAGACAGACGGACTGATACACTAACTTACCTTATAAGAATTACCTTGATCACTATATTCAGGTGGTAGGTAAATTGGCTCAGGATCTGTAATAGAAGAAAATTCAAATTACATAAATATCTGCAGATTTTAATCACCAAATGGATAAGCTAAAAGAAACAAGGATAAGATAATCATGGATGTAATTAAGTCCCTGTCTGTAAGGGGAGGTAACTAAAATGGTTTTAGCTATGTTTAGCCAGACAAAGTACAACAAATAATGCAGGGTATTCTGTCAAGTTGAGAAACTAATTCTGCATTTATATTTTCGCTGAAAGAAAATTAACATACAGTGCAGGATTGCAGATGAACATGGCTGAGTTTAAAGTAATTTCAGATTTGAATCAACAACCTGAAGGCACCTAAAAACCAGGGGCTCTCATCATTGATACCAAGATGCAATATGTAAGCGAAGAGTTTATCAAACCAATAGTATGCAATTTATTATCATATTGAAACCTAAAATCTGCTTAAGGTACATTGAATATGCTTTAAAGCTGGACTGCTTTGATTCAAAACATGACAATAGCTGAGTATTTTGTCTGACAACGCACAAAATAAAGTTGCGTCTGATGGTACAATAATTTACCATAACAAAACATTTAAACAGCAAGACATCAAAAATTCATACCCAGAAACCTACTATATAAGATTACAGTAACAATACAGGAGTGGTATAACAAAGGCGTTCTACCGTAATAATGGGTACTGTAAGAAATGGACCTATATTAACACTTCTATCATAAGGATCTCACTAAGTTGTGAACAAACAAAAAGTTCAGAAATATAAGCTGATCAAATATTCGTACACATAAAGTAAGGAGCGTATATTTTAATGCGTTAATTAAGTACATAACTGGTTTTATATGTAAAATACACAAATACAACCTACTTTTCTTAAATAAATATTTTCATCAGTGAACCAACTTTGATTGATAAAGGTTGTTACACATTATGTATGTTTATTATGTATGACCCTAAATTCTTATGAAATAAAGACAAAAATTAATATACTACTCTTCAACATGAAGGTAAATAAAGTGGTACTTAATTGATCATAAAAAGTAAATCTACAAATTACGAAATTACTATAAGAAGACCGTAAAATGAAATCAAAGATGGAAAATATAAATTCACATAAACATAATATTACATAATGATGTTTCATCAAAGTCCATACAAACATTATCAATATAAAATACTTTAGTTTAAAACTTTTATATTTTACATCAAATGTGGATCAAGTTCTTACAACTTATATAAACTACTTTAGATGACTGCTTCCTGGGTTTTGACCAGTACTCGTGCCAAAAGAAAGGATTGATAATAGGGGTCAGGTCAAATTCCGCCACTCACGGGATTCAAACCCGCAACCTCTGGGTTAGTAGTCCGACACTCTAACCCTACACCACTGCTCCTCCCTCATGAGATTATATTAATATGAACACAGAGAAAATAGCGTTTTAAACAAAAAAAAAATGTAAAACTTCAAAGGCAATCAATGAAATAATATACAATGTATATCAATGATGTTCCAACATATGCAACTTTATGTTATGAATTAAACATTTCAAATCAGTTCAGATAAAAACATGTGTATATTAATGACTTACAACAGTTTTCATTGAGAATATCACAAAAAAATGTCATCTCATTTAATTTGTTCTTATAAAGATACATGAATCATTATGCCTGTATGAAATAGGACATTATTTTATTTAATGTCTCAATTTACATTCCATTCAACTACTTTGAATTTACAAATTATTTTTATGATATAAAGTAAAATTTTATGATCAACAACAAAAAAATGCACATCTAATGATAGATATTACAAGTAATTGCACAGAATGATTTTCTGCAGATTAAATTTTCCATTATACTGCATTATAAAATGAGTCCAAATAATTATGTGATAGGCTCAATTGGAAGTATTTCTAAATATACACAAACCTTCATTAATTGACACAATCCATGTTGCTTAAAATTCCTTTGAAAAATGATGCTACATGAATAAATATACATGAAATAGTATTTTAAGTCAATCCAATATTTTTCTATTGTACATTTTTTTGTCCGAACAATTAAATAATCAATGACAGCTGGACTGGTTCATCTAAAATTTTGTTCATAAAATCAATGATACAGTCTGTTTTTCAATAAACTCAAATTTCATCTGAATAATCAAATTTTAGTTATTAATTATATACCTTAAATTTAAATATTGTATTCATAAATCTTACAATGGACCACAAGAAGGCAGAGATCAGCCAGGCTATCAGGTAAGTGTCGTGTCGAAACAAATATGTCATTTGAGTACGACATTATAAAAAACATTTTGGTTTAGTTTAATTGATTAAACATCATATAATTTTTTATGTAGGATAGTTTTTTAATCACTAATTCATGAATCTGGGATACTACTGCATTTCTTATTTTTTCTTGAAAAAAAAACTTTTCATGATATCTCCTTTAAAGTTCCGTAAAAATAATAAACTCACTTTTATAAAACATGTAACAAGAAAAATATAAATAATATATTATGTATCGTGCCTGCATGTCTATCTGAATTATGTGAATTATTCAGTTTTAATTTAATTTAGATGAAACTTTGCTAGTAAGGTCTCTTGGTGACTCTCAGGCTGTCAGACCTGCAGAAATCAAAGTACACCTGTTGTCAAACTGTCAACTATACTGACACAGCAATGACACTTCAACTACTTGTAGTTTTGTATATATCATAATGTGAGAAATTAAAGTGTACTATTTGATAAACAATGAATATCAGAGACCGATGTACTCATTTTTGAGACAACAATAATTATTTCAACATCTATATATACACATGCAGATTCCTTGGTGGTCAAGCTAAAATGTTGAATAATGAGTAAAGAACAGCTCTTGTGAAAGTTCTTAGGAAGTGTTCTAGAACATATCTAGAATAATAGTTATTTAGCCACCCTATAACCTTTTTCAAAAACCTTTGAGGAACTTGGGTTCTTGAAAAGTTGTCCAAATGTAACATTTCTTAAAATAAGCTGAACATTGTTTTAATGTTCTTGAACACCTCAAGAGCACATCAGGTGCAGTTCTAGAACTGCAGTTCTCATCCACCCATATTTCACTGGGGTTAACATTACAGTGACCATAAACCATATATCATGCAGTAGCAGTCTTTGAATTAGTGGGTTGCCCCGATGCCCAAAAGGATTTTTTTCCTTCTATAAGTCTTTTGGGAGACAACCTAGTTTTAGAGAGTTACCTTCATAAAGTATATAGTCGGGCAACCTGTCACAAAAAATTAATTCAAAGACTGCAGTAAATATTGGTTGCACTAGTTTCACACAAGAACAACATTTAGTGCTATACCAACAATGTTGACCATATATAATCAATGACAAAAAGTGACTCAGACCAACATGAGTGATCAAGCATACCACTGGAGCCACATGAACTGTACATTGCTGATAAAATGCCTAACTGTTTATCCTCAGACAAATATTGACCTATACTGACAATGCATTCATAGACTTGATTAATGTCAGGATAAATTCAATATTCATTGATCACACTATCAATATCCTATCAATCAATATCAATATACAAAATGTACTTAATAACAGACATTTAAAGCAATCCCCTCCATTACAAAATGAATAGTCTTGAATTTCAGATATCAAATTTTGGGATTGAGGTTTTTCTTCCAGTAATTTATGCACACTGACAAAACTTGAACAGAATCAAACCTTTGGGGCACTAATAAATTAAATTCATTGATAGATTTTATAGATAAAATTTGTTCAGAAATTTACATTACTATAAGCATGGTGTGGTCCAACAATATCAGCATATATCATGACAATAAAGCAATAGTTTACATGTTATAGGAATTAAATATTCATGTTTCATTGAGAAATGATTAGAGGTAACATAATATTGAAGACAGGGTATCTGTATATTAAAATTTGAAACTCAATCCATTTCAGTTGTTTAATCAAATAAAAAACCTTTTAATTGTAAAAATTAACACAATTACATCAAGCTCATACAAGCCATAATGAAATGCAACTGACTATAAAAGACTTGAAAATCAAAATGCAGTCTTTCTATTGGTCAATTTTTAAGACTAGGTGCAAAAAGAACCAATCACAAACAAGACTTTATAGACAATCTACAAGTTCATTCCATCATCTCAGAAGTGAGTTGTTTGAATTGAATAACTTAAACTTCCTCTAGTTGTGAAGATTCAATTTGGATCTAGGTAATAACGTCAGTATATGTTCAATTTATCAATATTTGAATAGTCACTGTCAATATGGATTACATAAATGATAGAATTGTATGATTGATATACCGCTACTTATAACTGACCCATCATTCATACAAGTATCGACCTATAAATACTGAAGAGTAATCAATCCAAGAAACATATAGATACCTCACTTCATCACACATATAGAGTGGTATTAACACTTACTATGACAGTACAGCCAATAAAAATTCAAAGGTCCATTTTAGCCCAACAATTTATTAAACTTGTCATATAATTAATATAGTGATGAATTCATGATTTAAATATAAATCCTTTGTTTCTGATTAGGCGCTCAATAAAAATAGGGTAGGTAGGTGACAGGGCTTCTTCAGCTCTTGAAAGAATGTGGAAAAGGTAAAATAACTCCAGAAAGTATGTATCAATGTAGAAAAGAGAAACATACTGAATCATCTGACAGAGATGATAAAGACAAATCGGACTGCGGCCATGGTCGGCCATGACTGCGGCCATGGTCAAGTGGTTAGTGTACTGGACTTGTACTCTGGCATTCCAGGATGCCCAAGATTTTATTCTTCTATGAAAATTTGACAAAGGTGCCGATTTTCCTCTGTATGTAAAGAAGTCGCTGGGTCCTTCTGGAAGGGACCTAAGTTGAAACTCTAGACTACAATCGAAGGGACCTAAGTTGAAACTCTAGACTAAAATCCAAGAACTCTGGTTAGGTATATAACTGAAATGTCATTGAAAATGGTGTAAAACCACTAGGCTGAAAATATGGACAGAGTCCCAGTACAGATCCCTGATAAGAGATAAGTTCATCACAGGGAATGATCTCCCTTTATGTACATGTAATGCTCATGTTTACTTGAGTGGTTTTATGGATTAACACAGTTTAAAGCCCTGAATATCCCTGCTGTCTTTTCCATGGGAATTTGCACTTGAAATATAATACCTAACTATACAGTGATACAAGTATGTGACAGTCATACAATGTAGTAACCTTATTGTATAAAACATCATAACTTCTCAAGTTGGTATTCAAAACACAGGTTCAAAGGTCAGAACTTTGATAACTAACAGTAAGTACAGTAATTTAATATACAATCGATTTTGGACCTTGTTATCAATTTAAGTCAAATATATCAGTGGGAAACAAATTCTAAAAAAATAGTATGTGAATGTAAACTAATATATTTGTGATAACATCAAAATTTAATATGGATATGATTTATTTCTATCTTCACATTCTACAAGGTTGATCACAGTCAGTGTAGGACTTCTGCTGTGAAGTTTAGAATGCAACTGTTCTTGTTTATAGAAAACTAGATAAAATGCCTTGACATGTGTTCTCAATAAGTCTGGCCACACAAGATTAGACCAGACACCCCAAACTAATCAGACAATGGCAAAGCAGTTATTCTACTGTATCATACCCCATATATGGTATCTAATGTTTTACAAAATTACTTCTGAAAATTATGAGAAACTTGTGCCAAGACCCACTGAACATATGGCTTTAGTCGGATAAAAATCTTGTGCAATCGTAAACAAGAAATATACAATCACACTCATTTTCTATCATATAGAAATACTCAAAGATATGTGACATTTTGTATCATATGGTAAATAGATTTCAAGCATAAAAACAACAAGAATGTAAGACTTCTTGCATACATGTATTGATAATTCTCCCACCAATCTACAGTATTATGATTTATTTCCATACAAATATAAAACACAATAGATTAAACATTGACTAAATATAAATATTTAACCTTGCTTTATACACATAAGTCTACATTCATTGTATTAACCTAAATTGTTCAAGAGATTACAAGTGTGTGATAACAAATAAGGCTGATAGGCATAAAAATGTGGAATAAATTACACCAAAAAAAGGACACACCTTAAAAATATGATTTCTTCAAATATATTTTGATAATTTGTCCCCCTCCCCTCCCTCTCTCTCTCTCTCTCTCCCTCTCTCTCTCCCTCTCCCTCTCTCTCTCTCTCTCTCTCCCTCTCCCTCTCCCTCTCCCTCTCTCTCTCTCTCTCTCTCTCTCTCCACACAGGTTGCAATAAACAACCAGGATATTTGTAAATAATTATAGGAATGCATGTATTATAAGTTATTACTTTCACTTTTATAGTTATATTTTGGGACAGGTTCATATATTGAACACATTGAAGAAACATCACAACAAGGCTAACTTTGAGTGGTGATAGGAAAATGGGATATTTTCATAATAATTAAATACTTTCATTCTACCATGTAATTGAATTACTATATAATGAAATACGTCTTATTACCCTATGATTTTCGTTTCAGAAACGGACAATAAAAAGTGTATTCTACACATCGTAATAGCTTATGATTGTATTTTTTTTGTTCTAACAGTTTTGAGTGAAATGTACATACTTTTTTATTATGTATATGCATGAAAAAAATGTTTCATATTATCATACTATTTTAAAAACTGCATAATTTTGTGTATGTAATTTATTTGTAAATTGGAAAAAATAAACATTAAACTTCTTAATTTATCCATTGTTTCCTTACATACAAACTGTGAAAAACACTGATTGTATCATATGTTTGAAAAATACTTAAAAATCATTACGTTAAACATTAAATCACATATTTTCTATACAAATGTTAATTAAAAGAATGCATCGACAAAACATGATGGAATTTATTGTAGAAATTCCCCATCTGATTTATGATATTGGGGATTGTAACAAACAAATAAAATGTCTGACACCAATACTTGAAAATCTTTATAGATAAAATATTTACAAATCTATCAACATTAAGTTAAACAAACATTAACATCAAAGTGAACTACTTCCCATCAAATAGAACGGAAATCAAAACTAAAATCTTCTTAATTTAACAATGAAAATATTTATAGAATTAAAATGTAGTGATATTACGTTTAATCGGGAGAAATCAAAGTGCTATACAACATTAAATGCTTTTTACAAGTAAGCGTTATACTGGTTTATTTTACAGTTATAAGTAAACACGTCAACAATTATCACACATTCTGTAACAATTCACAATTAGTCAAGAAATGAATATTTAAGAGAACGGCCATTTTTTATACATGTACATCGAATGATTCAATGAATCCTGCCACAACACTACGACTCTACGGTTGATCGACATACCAACAAGAGGTGACGGTTTCTTTATAATATTCAACAAATATCATGTATAACTTTACATTTTTTTATAATCACTTTAATGCACTTTTACAGCTATCAAAACAGTAAACATCATGTTTTGTCGATGCATTCTTAAAGGACAAAAATGGTTGCCTAAATTGTATAGAAAATCAAAGTACTGAAAGTACTCATGGATACTGAACTTACACAAACATGCAAAGTAACAAGGAACCACAACTATAGTTTAATAATTGCATGGCGGATGTAGAAACGTAGTACTTTCATCCAGATCAAAATTTATGCTCGCCAAGCAAGTGACAGCTATAGAAATCTGAACAATATAATTTTGTATGAATATTGGTCCTGATTTTGGCAGCCGTCTGATTTTACTAAGGAAGGAAAGTGACCTGACATTTTATAAGCTCAATCTGCCACAGATATGTAATACTTGGAACGGCACCAACTTGACCATTAAAACCATAAATAGGTACATTGTAAACTTATGTCATTTATCCAAAATGAAAACCATAGATTATGATATAATTCTTTGCCAATAAAAAGTAGCGCAAGTCCTGTCTAATTCTTTTGTACTAAACAATAACCTTTACTTGTAGTCATTAACTTAAATCTCTTTGTAACCTACGGTGTAACAACAATCAACTAGAGTCGAGACTTATCGTCAGCTTAAAATTTAATCTGGAATGAAAAAATTTATCCAGAAAATTGAACAAAGGTAAACAATTTAAGGTATTAGTCTAATATATGCCAATTTTTAACAATAGATATTGACTAGTTCAGCAATTATCAAAATAAATATTAAACAAAATATATTTTCAGCTACATATATAACTGTGGTCCAGCCTGAAAATTTTGCACCATGCTGTAAATTTGTTTCAAACCAAGTATATTATCTACACAAAATAAATTTAATATTATTATTATTTTATTATAAAATATCTAAAATTTTCACAGTCATATGATTATACCTTATTTTTTCACAAATGATAAAGATAACAATAAAGTTTGCACTTCATTAAAACAGGTTGGTCAGTGAAGAGGAGAGGTCAAACCTTAGTTCTGTGATACTAGTTTATGTACATTATTAATGTTTAACAGCTGTTTGATACCTATGGCTATTTACTGCCGCTCCAGAGAGAGAGGGAAGAGAATATACAGGAGTACACGACATTTGTATCCCTACTCTTATCTCGTATATTTTTTCTGGTTCTATATCGAGCCCGGTGTAACTCACCCTTTTCCTGTGATTTTCAAGACACAGCACTTGGCTATGGAGACACTGAAAAATTCGGAAAGTGGAGCCGATTTTCAAACCAACAACCTTTCTTTCAGAAGTCTAGTGCATTACCACTAGACCACCTATCAACCCTAGTCTATATACAGCATGAATCTATCATTGAATCTATCATTAGTAACAGACAGAAAATAAATAAATACATGTAAATTTATTTACAATAATTCTGCTGTTATCAACAATTAATGATCCAATTAGGTATTCATCAATTACAAGCTGATGACATTTTATATTCATAATAAATGATGTATTAATAAATCATCATACAGCATGTCAACATGACATATATTGAATACTTTCATTAAGCTCGAGGTAAGCAATTAAAAGTTTCACTGAAATCCGACATGTATGCAGGGACTGGACTATACATGCTGTACTTATAATCTAGTCCCTGTGAACATACAATGCCTTGTACACCTATGATCTCATCTGCAGATTCAAGATGAAATATCATTCAATGATATAGCCCACTTTACTTAACATTACGCCACCCCCACCCCAGCCTGAAATCCTGGATCAGCCTCTGATATTTGTACACTATATACTTGCCTACAGTTTAGAAAGAATATGTGAATTCTCTCTAATCAATTTAATTTTTTCAATAACAAAAAAATAAGTTTAAAACTAATGTTATGATAATGTTTAAAAGGCATTTTATAAATACACTGAGGTGATATTGAAATGCTAGTCATACTTAACATTCAGTATTTACTTACCCACATCTAGATCCAGAAAGCAGACATTTCCAACTTGATCAAATGCCACAGTATCAGGAGTTACACATAATGTCTGAAACATATCCGGAGAATTGTTGACCACTTCTAGAACTAAACAACACTCTCGACACAGGGCCCATAACTCATCCTCAGGTAGACACGTATCCCTGGCGACCAAGACATCAGACAGACTTACTGTCTCGTCTCCTTGGATGTCAGACATATCCATCTTTAAGTCAACCTGAAATCATACAAAGAATTAATGACAACACATGTTGAAACGTAGTTCAGAGTCATCACATACAGGCAAACCTCTGTTAGCAGCCACCTCTGAATAAAGGCCACCCTGTGAATAAAGGTGTTTTTTTTAAACAGCGTTGATAATTTATAACATAATGACCTCCAAATAAAGGCCACCTATCAATAAAGGCCACATTATGCATTTCCCAAGGGTAGCTTTTGTTCACAGAAATGACTGTGCTTTAAATCCGTTAATAGTAATCGTGTGTTTCCAAGAAATTAAATTCTTCCTCGTCTCCTCATCAAATATTAGGATAAAAACCGAGCATTCATCATAAGGATTCTCATCAAGGTTTGGCACCCCACAGATGTAGCAATGATTATCTGCAGTACACAGTCTAGGCATAAAAAACCTCGTAATCAAACTTGCAAGATCGTCATATTGTTCAAATCAGATCTTAACAAGATTGATTCCCAGGAATATTTGTACACAAAACTTTATGAAAGTAAGTCAGTTTGTTTATCCATGTGTGTTTTTATTGTTATTATCTTATACCAAAACCTTACCAGTCATCATTATTCATCTAAGACAGATTTAATTCCAAACATGATTATAACAACAGTGAATACTTCCTGCACAATCTGTACAAGTAAGTCAAGTCCATATGTCCAAATATATACAATATATCATATACCATTACACACCATGAAAACATGACCAACTATGATCATATCATACAACTTACTTCATAAAACCATAAAATAGTCACCAATGTCATATAAAACATAATGTTATGACTAAATGATGTAAGTCGAGATATTGTACACAAGTTACTGTTGTCATGTTACATATCAAATAACCATATACAAAACAATTAACCTGAATATTCTATTTTAAACAAGACTTAAGGGGAAAAACTCAGATATTTAGAAATTGATACTTTTAAAGACCTAACATTGACAGAAATTAAAAATAAAAGCAGATGTGATTAGAGACACAGATGAAGAAATAGAAGATGTGCTCAGAGAAACAGATGAAGAAATAGAAGATGTGCTCAGAGAAACAGATGAAGAAATAGAAGATGTGCTTAGAGACACAGAGGAAGGAATGAGAGATGTGGTTCGAGACACAGACGAAGGAATGAAGACACAGACAAAGAAAATGGAAGATGTGATTAGAGACACAGATGAAGAAGAGGATGACAAGGACACAGCATGAGTATCCTGGACTAAAGCATCAGGAATATGGTAAAATTCTGTTATTTCACCATGTACTTAAAATGTAAAATGACAATTACTTGTGTACTTAATTAAACACACAAGTACCTGTATTCTGCAATTTGAATCCATTTATTTACGACATAACAGATGCAATATGAACCAATACAAGCTCACAAACAATTGTCATTGAACCCTTAGGTAGATAGCTTTTTCAGATTTCAAAAAAAATTAATTTGAACCTAAAATCCAGACCATAATTTATTTGTCAAGTTGATTAGTGCCCAAAGCAGTTAATTTACCACAAACATTGAAGTAGTTCAGAAAAGATAACATTGTAACAATAAGCTTCATATATAACCTGTAATATATATGACTTCAGAAAATATGAAGAATATAGATACATGTAGCACATACATCGTGTCATAAAGCTTATTTAGAATGAAGATCAAAGGACCGCAACTGTTCAGCATGAGATATCACAAACATGGTGAAGGATATTTTCTTGATTTAAGTGTCTATCATATGTAACAAAATGAAGATAGATATGTAATAGTGGTCAGGCTTCAATGACAGTATGTTTCATGTCAAAGTTGTATTTTGTTACTACCATACTATATTACATGTTAATTGGTAAATCATGTCCATCACTAATTTATAACTAGATTCATTTGTTTTTAATACTGCTTCAAATCAAGATTAAAGTGAAACATCATCTGAACAGACACATGACAATACCAGTTTATTCCAAGATTTAGTGCACTAATTTTCTGAGTGGCTAAAATCAAAATACAGGTCAAACATAAAACTAGATCAAGGTCATAAAACTAGCTATAAGAGTGGCTAAAAATGATTAAGGACAAACATAAAACTAGGTCAAGGTCATTATATAAGCTATTTGAATGGCTAAACCATGATAAGGTCAAACATAAAACTATGTCAAGGTCATAATACAAGCTATTTGAGTTGCTAAAACATGATAAGGCCAAACATAAAACTAGGTCAAGGTCATAATACAAGTGGGTCAAACTCACACAAATTTAGGTAATGCACTGAACAAATAACTGCAAATCAATTGATATGAAGATCGGTATGATAGTGTCTATTTGATAATTTGTTAAAACGAGTAAGGGTTATAATTTGGCCTCATAAAAATGATTATACAACAAGTATTTGTGGCTTGAGCTTTTAGATCTAACATACTTAAAAGAAAAGACCCTTCAGTTGGACAGAACATATCAGCATTTTCATACTTGACTAGATTATCCATACAATAATTATTATTTCAATGAGCTCTTGCTTTTTTATGAACCTAGAAGTATGCCATAAAGATTAAGATGTAATATGAAATGAACCGAAAGTAATAGTAGATTATGTTATAGTTATTACGCCAATAAATTATTACTTTTGATACGCATATAATTATGCAAAATCACATGTTTTAATTTCTACCATATAATTTCATTTACCAAAAAGTATTTGGCCTCCATATGTTAATAACTGTAGAACAATATTACAGTTTGTACAAATACTAAACCTTTAATAATACAAATATCATATTATGACTATACAGTCAACCTGTGAACAGAGGCCATCCCTGGGAAATACAAAATGTGGTCATTATTGACAGGTGGCCTATTTTCAGAGGTTGTGTTGCTCTACATAATCAATGATGGTTTTTAAAAAGAATGGCCTTAATTCTGCGATGGCTTTACAATAATCATTACTAAAAACCTAAATATAAATCACATTTATATCAAAATTAGTGTTTACTTTAAGGCATTAAGTAGCACAATGTTATCATCATATATAATTGTTTGACATAAAGTAAATAGATGAGAAAATCACTCAAAAAAGCTTGTCACATAAAACAATATGACCAATCAACAGAAAATGTGAAGTATTTATTGGCTTGAAATACTGAGATCAAGTATAAGTACATTACACATATTAAATATTCCAATATGACAGATCACTTTGTTGCCATAAAAGTCTTCACCTTACACTTCAAAATGAAATATTATTGACAAACAAAATCACACAATTTTATTGCTTTCAAATACAGAAAATATTGACAAATTAAGTCAGCTATTCCTGAAATCGATCTCATACAGGTAATTGATGGCTTGCACGTATAACAAATTAAGGCCATTATAACATTTCCACGTTTGTTTATAAGCTTTATACAGTCAAACCAGTTTTAGCGGCCAACATAGAATAAAAGCCTCCCTATGAATATAGATGATTCTTTTAAAAACTGTCATTGTTTAGAACAAAGTGACCCCTAAATAAAGGCCACCCATAAATAAAGGGCATATTTTGTCTTTCCCAAGGGTGGCTTTTATTCGTAGGTTTGATTGTAGTTACACTATACTCAGTATAGTATACTGCACTCTTCAATTGTGACATGTCTTCGCTAATTACATGAAGCAGATATTAAATTATGTTTGATTCTTGACACTCCTTACATGCGCTGTTTCAAGGCAATCCCTTTATAAATATTTGTGTCCCATCCTAGTTGTGTGTGTCCTTCAAATGAATACATCTATAGATAATGGTGAACCTGTACACTTTCTACAGATTGATAATGATATTGGAGACAATGATGTAGATTCTGATTATACAATAGACAGTAACATGCAAGCACCAACAAAGACAACATGAGATCATCCAGTAGGAAGCAATTTCAGATTGGGGGGGCGGGGGGGTTTTAGGGGGGGGGGGGGTCTGACAACTTCCCGACCCTTCAGTTCCTAACTCCAAGCATCTTTCATCTATTGACTGCCCACCAAAATTACACAGAGAATGATTTGTAGATTAAAATACTTCTTAAATTAGATATGAAAATCGTAACTTCATAATAATAAAAGGTGTCCGAAATGATGACAAAAAATCTGACCATCATGAATTGTTTGACAAACAAACAGATACTTCCTTTAGACCCCATTCGAAAAAAGTTTTTAGGAAATCAAAAAAATCATCAGACAATGAGGATGATGTAATATTGATTTTACTGTACATAAATATTTGACAAGAAGTAATGAAATGTCATTAAGTTATGTTAAAACAATGAATAATGTCTGAACAATAATTGAACTACAACAAGCTACAATAAATGGCGGCTTGTCAAACATCTACTAAAATAAAATAATTGATTATTGACTTAACATACAATGTACATAACTTGTATTGTTTCATTTAAAATTGCTTTAACAGCAGTTTTATTCATTCAATCGATGTTTTGTAAGGTTTTCAATGTGTGAATCACCTAGTTCAGTTCTGAACAAACTGATACGGTTTCACGATAAGAAGGGATTCGGGGTGATCGGTGGTCAAGTGGTAAAGCGCTTGGCTACTAAATGAAAAGTTGCCAGTGCCTTACACCAGGCATGATAAAGAGCCAGGAAAAACTACTTGAAAAGAGTAAAGGAATATAACTGCCTGGTTTTTCTGTATCTTATCTCCTCTCTCTCTGTCGTGGCCCTGAATTGACCATAGCTGTCCAATAGACCATTAAACAACAAATTAACAAATAAGTAAAGGGACTCAAAGAAACAACCACATACAAAAAATCCCACCTTTCCTTAAATTGGCTGCCAGACATAAAACGCACCAATCTGAAACCCTAATAAACTGACACAAATAAAGCATTGGGACAAACCACAAGCTGCCTAGCTGAGGGGTATAATCTTGGTACAGTCTACAATCAATTAAGCTGCCCACAGTTTAATGGACCCAACCTCAAATCTTACATTAAACAAACTCTTATGTTTGACAGGGGATTGCATTTAAAAAAGCAAACATGTCAAATCCAGTAAATTCAATTCAACTTTGTACTGTAGTTCAATAGTTATAGAATCTCATAGATCTGAATACAATAACTTATCCAAGCATCTGAAGGGGCAGAACAGAAGCATTGTAACCATAGATCTATCATTAAATTGTGTGCTTTCAAAGTCAAGTAAAAACAATTTTCAGATATACGGGTACTTTGTTCTTTTAATATTTCTTATGTGTACAAACCGTAGCATGGCATTTGATTTACAACAGATAATGGTCTGAAAATCTCATAAATTGTATAATGTTTTCTTCATGTAGATTTTAGCACATTTAAAAAGTTGGACAACATTATCATGAAACGTAATTTCTGTAACATGAAACCATGCCTTCAACAAAATACTACATTACCATGACAATATGATACTTGCGAATAAAATCTTGCATACATTGTGTTTGTATCAATTATATCACCCTAAGGTTTAATACATCATGCTGGGAACAAGGGTTGTTAAAATGGCTGTATCATTGTGAATACTAAGGGACTGATATTTTAATCTGAATCATTGAGTTACATCCATGTGTCAATGGTTTATCAACTCTGAGTTAATATAACAATCATTTGGACCACGCACCCAAGCTATCAGTCGATGGCAATGCAGTATTTCAATAGCATCTATTCCATTTATAAAGGTAGCTAATGTTGTCTACAAATTTTCAAAAAAATTCTTGAAACCAATACATAGAGGGAAAGTGATCTATTAGTCGATAAGAAATCCTGTGCACTTGTAATTATCTACAAGTGGAACAAGCATACTTCACTTTACACAATCACACTCATTTTCTATCCTATACTTAGGATGTATACTAGTATTCATATAGAAAATATAACCTCACAGAAAAGAATCAATCAAAACAATGCCTGGCTCAAGACCCAAATACTAGAATCTGGCACACATTAAATTTCGGTAGCAAATATGACCAAAAATTCAGTTTCACTTGCTTGGGAGAGATGCACCAAACCAAAATACTGTTTGTTTTGTTTGTTTATATCAAGTTTTATGCCCCTTTTCAACAGTCAGAGTCATATGAGGTGGACAGTTCACCTAATAATCTTTCCTGGGAAGGACCAGTACTAGACATCCATTCTCCGTAAGAAACTGCCTACTTTCTCATATAAAGAGACATTGTCGGTAGCAGGCCTCGAACCCTCGACCCTCTATCACTAAGAGGTTACAGTGATTTGAAGTCAGCAACCTTATATAAACCACTCAACCATGGAGGTGGGTTCCAAAATGCTGTAATACATAGCTTTCATTGTAAACTCTGTAAAAGACTATATATCAGCTAAGGTTCCTACCCTATCTATTGTTTGATAAAATCTACATTTGACTTATCTTATCAAACAATAACCATACATTTCATGCATTTAAATTGTCTTCAACAGACACTGACTACAAAAAAGTCCCCATGTTTATGGTTTAAGGTCAAAGATTTTATTGAAGATATAAATTTGTACATACAATACATGCCATACAAAAATAACTTGTATTATCCTATACGCAGTCAAGAAATAAAAAGATCTCTATCTGTGTCAATAAAATTAAAAAACACCCTGAAGATATACATATCATTACAATATGTCAACGATAAAATGAAAACTTGTAACAATTTCTATCATAAACAGATCTAAATAGTCACCATAATAACCCAGATAGGTATGTAAATTATAAATGAATGATACGTACCTATGTGAAGCTACTACAGCAAATCATTGAGATGATTTACATACATCTTCCATCAAACACATCTGTCTATGAACTCATCTGTTTAAAACCTGAAGTAAAACATCATACAATTATTGTCCCTTCTGAATATAAATTGTTACAAATTGAATATCAAGTACATAAATGATATAGCAACAATTCAAACATGAAGTTATAATGGTAAGGTAAAGGTTTAGTTTATATTCTAAAGAGCAACCAACAAGTCACATGCTTTACTAGTATTTCGTTAATTCCCATATGGACATCTTTTAGACAAAATGTTCAACTAGGCTTATTATGTTCCCAAATATTCAAGAGCATTGCTAAAACCACGAAATTAAGAAAAATCTGAAGTTTGAACATGGGCACCTAGTGTATGGTCAAATGTATTGCATTATTGTGCATTTGAGCTGATATCACAATCATCAGAAATGTTTATGATGTTTTTAAGATGAAATACATCTCCTTTGTATAAATAAATTGATTGCAATTCTTATATTAAGCCACATTGGAAAAGCACTTCACCATAAGTGAACCATTGTCAAATTTAACCTAAAGTACCATTCAGCTGTGCAAAAGTTATAGCTTTTAAACAGGAGTCAACTTTGAGTTTACTCATTGGTTATTTTATGAAGTTTGTCCCTACAGACAGTATCAATGTGGATGATCATATAAATTATCATCTACTGAGAGCATACACTAACATTAGTATGATGGTGTTGACAGCTAGTATGTAATTAATTTCCTTTTGCTCTGTAATAAACTCCTATGGTGATCCTATGGTGTTACATAGCCGCAATACCTCCTGTCAACAATCTCTAATCATAGAATGACTTCAAGGAGTCAAGTCGACATTGTTACTTATTTACATATTTATGAAGCAACAAATAGAAAACAATTTACAAAGATATTATGTTCAAGTAAACGGCTATAATAATACACTGAAGTCGTAAAACAGGGTATGTGTTGAAAACCATCTCATGATTTGATTATATTAACCTTAATTTATCTTGTTACATGGCTACAAGACACATTATAATACAAACATCAGTAATAGAGGCTAGAAAATAAAACGGTCATGTTATGGGTAGCTTCGCTTCCATCTCAATGGGTTTAATTCTGTTTTTCAACAATATATATTTTATATACAGCAGAGGCTCATTGAACCAGATTTCTCGGACTGTTTTCTAGGATCCAGCAACTTTTCCACATATATGGAGAAAACTGACAATTTTTGTCGTAATTTAAAAGGTTTCTGATTACAAGTCCAGTGCACTAGCCACGGCCACTGAGGTCAAGCAAATAAGGGAAAGTCTGTTAGAAAACCTTTTCTTTTCCAATTTTTTTCTAAAAACACCTTTTGTGAAAATACGAGGTACAAATCATCCCAGAATATATTTGTACATTTTACTGTTACAAACTTTGGAGTAGGTGCAAAAAGATAGGGTTACGTCTGGTATCAGATTATACAATAAAGTCAATTGTAAGACAAAAACATTAAGCATTTATGACAGTCTGATGAAGTGATGGTTTGGCACAAACCACCGTGTGACACCGTAATATACCTGGCAATGGTTGTTTACATCTGGTGAAGTAGGCTCTAAGAGATAAAACTCAAATTAAGGTGAAAGCAATGACAAGCAATGTACAAGAGGATAATGGGAAATACTTTAAGGACTGTTCATTAATTATCAAATGAATGGAAATTTCATTTATTCCCCCCCCCCCCTTGTTAATACATGTACATAAATTGAACTCAGTTACAATGATTTCCCTATTCATGTTATTGTACTTCCATATTTACTAAATCCATATCAATTGTCTTAATTATAACGTACTTGAAGAATGCAAATCTATTACATAACAGAAAATCAGATATAAATATCTAGTTAAGTTTTCTGTACAGCAATAACACATACCGGTACTAGTACTTAAATTATTTAAAATCAAATATTGTGAATACAATGATATCTTTGTATAGGGTATCATTGTAGTGTCTTTCAAAGATCTATCAGCATAACATTGATTTACCGAGATTCATCATTCAACAAATCTATACATATATGTATAAGTCACAACATTCATTGTATAACCAAGGCTTCAACTACCGAGCAATGTAATGGATCAAATGTTTTATTCCAAAGCTTACAATGATAAAAAGAAACAATGAAAACATTCAGCACCTTAAAGTTTCGTAAATTATAGTCTAACCTGCATTAGCGACCACTTCCGATTAAAGGCCATCATGAGAATAAAGGACATACTTCTAAAACCCATCATTGATCATTTAGAACAAAATAACTTCCAAATAAAGGTCACTCATCACTAAGTAGCATATATTTCTATTTCTCCTACAGAAATACCAAACATAATCTGATGCATTCTTTTTCATCTCAACGTAAATTTCATGTACTGACAATATACAGATCACAATAAAGATAACCAATTAAAGAGTAGCAAAGGTGTCTGTCTAACTTTGTAAAATTTTGAGGGCTCAACGCAAGACAGTCATAACTTGTTCTTATTTCAATTTCAGTTACGACACTGTTGCGTTGAGCCCTCGAAATAGTTTAAATGGTTTGTCTAGGTTGTCATAATTATATCAAATGATCTTATACATAAATAGTTGTAAATATAATACACTGATCAGCACATATTAAAGAAAATGTCATCTTTGTATATTTGTTAGAGAAAACCATTTAATGCTAGACAGTGAACAGAAACATAGACTACATTTATTTATTTCTTCAGATTTAATGCCATTTTCAACATCTTTTCAGTAATATTGTGGCAGGTAGTTGTCCAAACCAGCTTCCCTGGATTTCATTTAGGCCTTAAGCAGTACTAACCAGATTTCTATCTACAAGCTACTACCAAGCTACCCCACATAATTTAGAGGTGGAAGACAATTTAACAAAGGGTGAACCGGTAATATCTTCAGTCAAATTTGTCACAGACAGTGTGAGCCTCACCGGGGTTCGAACTCACAAAACATGGACTACAACACAGGTGAACACAAAATAGCCAATACATTAATTTTTCATTTGCCAAGACACACCAGAGAGGTTTAAGTGTGATTTCAAATTGAACCCAGAGCGAGTGGTATGTTGTGGTTTTTATCAAACAGAACTTTTTCTACTGATCTAATTGAAGGCACCTTGACAATTTAAAACATAATTAATTCAAGTCCAAAACCTTATCTGCAGCATGTTTAAACTTCCTGGATTTAATTTAAAAGAAAGTTTCGCTTAATGCAGTACAGAATCAAAATTTCTTCTGTCACTGTCCTTAATTTAGATCATTTGGACAAAATAGCAAAATTATTTACACTTAATCTATTCTATATAAATTTCAGACTATTTCATTATAAAAAAAACCATAGATATAATAAATTAATCGTTTTCATGTTTCGTGTTTGGTGATTTTTCATCTTTAAAGACTATTTCATTGGTACACTTCATTGAAAGTATCTCAGATTGAAACCAGTTTAAACTTTTCCTCAAACATCACAACAAGATACGGGGTCTATTTGGAAGAGTGATAAATTATACACTAATACAACATGCTGGTAAGAATACTACAATGAAGCAAAGATATAAAGTTTCCACATTACAGATTATATATTCATATTGATGGAAGATATGGGCAATATGCACCTACATCCATCATACAAGACTCAGCTTACATTGATGTGCCGTCTCAGTTTTGTGATAAATTTCATATAAAAACCACATCTATGAAAAGCAAAGATCTAAGATAGTACAAAATATGACGCAGCAGTATTTTGTATTATGGTCACATGGAGGAATCTGTATTAATGGCTCAGTAAGCAATTACAGCCTTATTACCATATGACATTGTGTTAAACTTAATTATTCATAGTCAAATAAAACATAACTATATATGTCATCAAATCATAGATTAAAATGATTAAAGCAGACATGAGACAGTGCTCTAAGGACAGTTTAGGGGAACAAGGAAAAAACCCAATTTCAGAATCAGACCCAATAATGTAACAGTATCAAATAATGGTAATCATTGTATTGTAAATGGTAGAAATTCTACTATTACAGCAAGTTTACAGTATTAAATGTGGAGAAATGTTTTTCAAAGAAAATAATTTACGAGTAGGAATAAGTGCTTCACATTTTGTAATGACATTAATTTTGGTGATGACTTGTGTAACATTGACTGTACATCAAATAATAATTTAGAAAGTCACCATATAAATGAGTTATCAAAGCAATATGTATCAATGCAATGCTTTATTCTCTCTATTTATATCATAATTTAAAAGTTAATTTAGAGACATTTTATGCATCAGTTGACTGGTTATTGTTATTTGTATACGGTCACATAAGTTATTTGATAGGAGACTGGGTATCAGTTTTAGAACAGAATAAACAAATACATTTGTATACCAATTTAAAAAGCTCAGCTTGAAGGTAATCAGTTATACAGGTTAACATGTTGAGATGAGGGTTAAGTCAATGGTATTGGTATAAAAGTGAGTATACATCACTTATACAGTGAATGCCTAAAAAATCATGTTAATAAGTTGAAAAGTCACAGGCCCAAAGAAAGCAATTTCAGATTAGGTGGCGGTGATTTTAAATTATGTCTGACATCAGGATGGGGAGAGTCAGTAATAGTCCCTTTAAATTACTATTACAGCCAAAATTATTTGGAGGGGGGTAAGTCTCTCCCAGCCCCCTCTCTGGCTCCTATCCGTCCCCTGGGCTTTCTGTTGAACATCAAACCTGAGAAAATTAACCACATGACAATATGGACAGATCAATCAATGGTAGATACTATTCAATGAAATATGCATAACATACGATCATGGTATATAATTTGTGACTTCTGGATATGCGTCTCTTTCAAACAATTTTTACACATACGCCTGATGTTAATCAAATTAAATTGTGCGCTATTTTAAAAACTCAATGCTCCAGAAGTTTTTTAATATTCATGTAATCAACATAAAACTTGTATTCATCATGTGTGCAAAGCTTGACAATTAGTATGCAAATGTTGTAAAAAATAATCTATACAGGACCAAATTTATGGTAAGCTCTTTTTAAATTACTTACAGTTGACTATGAAGGTACAAATATTTATTTATATAAGTGCATAAATAGTAGCTGAACACATACGTTTGGTATATTTATCAATATAAATTTAAATGCACTTTCAAACCTGTGAACAAAATCCATCCTTGGTAAAGACAAAATGAGGCCTTAATTGACAGGTGACCTTTATTCAGAGGTCATTTTGTTCTAAATAATCAATAACAGTGTTTAAAAGAGTGGTCTTTATTATAAAGGGTGGCCTTTATTCAGAGGTGGCTGATAATGCAGGTTTGACTGTATATAAGATAAAATAAAGTATTCTCATGAAAACAATAATTTAAATCAAATGTACCACATTTATTTAGAAAACTATGAAGGTTTTTTACTAAAGTATAAAAATATAAGAATTCTTAAAATACTTTATTGCATGGTCTGATCATTACCAAAAATAAAGACAATATAATTGCTCTAGAAGGAAATTTTTTTTGTCTAAAAACAAACAAATATCATGTGTATAAATTAAAAAAGTCTTACCTATCATAAATACATTCAAAAATAGGAATTCTAACACAACAAATTTAATAAGTCCAATATTAAATCCAGATCAGATAAATGATCAGCGGTAATACAAAACACTATCGTATATCTTAAACACTGGAGTAATAGATTGACATTCTCTACTCCTCAAAGTGAAAAACAAAATTTAATATACACTGATACACTTCATTGTATGTCGTCGGTGGATATATTAGACAGATCTGTTTACTTACTCGAGCCTGTAGTAATAAACACTACCTTGATATACGTAAGATTTTACTGTGTATTTTCGGATCAATTAAAGCTGACCACAATAGCATATAACTTTGTTTAATAGCCGTGAACTTTCCCTTATAGGCAAGACTAATACCCTTAAACATATAATCCCTCACAAAGCGGAGTTTTTTTTGCAAACACACGCTCTTGAAAGAATTTTAATATCCTGCAAACTAAATACAAATACAAAATGTTATTCGTTATTCAACCATGAGTCGGATTTTTCTGGCAAGCAGACAAGATTTCCACAAAAGGAATAATCCGTGTATGAATGTGTCAGCGAGGCTAAGTAATATTGTCCTGGCTTTAATATGTTATAGATCATTTATTCGCACTATCATTAAATTTCGACGGTTCATTTGAATAGCTGCTGTGAGATAGGTACATGAAGACAGTGAATAATAACATTTTGATATATTGGCAGACCTATGACAATTCTACTGAAAAAATGTTCAAACTGAGAATGAAAATGTACAGCACACATTACAGACCAAAATTATGAATATCTTAAGATGTTAATGCAATGAATGTGTCAATTTTAAGAATTTTATCACAGTTAGCTCTTCAAGAACCATAACTCTGTCTAGGACAGACAACCAACAGCTGGATTCATTTAAATTCTCCACCATCAACAGTGGATGAACGAGGACTCCAGTTATATGTACACCCATGTAAAGTGTAGGACCACGGACCTTCCAGAAGCATGTGAAATTTGTCAGGTCCCATGTGGGGTTCAATCCCAAGTGTCTGATTCTATAGAAGCCTAAGACAAGGGCAGATAATTACAGAGTATAGACTTGAACGTTTTCACCTGTTTCTTTCACACTGTTAAAACCACCTATACAGGGATGATATTATATGATTATAATTATATTAATAAATTATAATTGAAACTTAGTGGACTTTATTGATTCTTAACAAGCTTTTACTGACAAAGATGAATGGTGATTATCTCAAGATAAAGCTTTTACTGACATAGATGATCTGAGATTATCTCATGATTAACAAACTAGAATTTATATATTATAATAAAATAATTTATAATCATCTCTAACAAGATTGTCTACAAAATATATTTTTATCTATATCCTTTAAGCTAGTATAGTATATTACAGTACTTAATCTTATTGTGCCAAACTGGATATTTTTATATACATGTACAGGCAAACTGGTGTAAGTGGCCACCTCTGAATAAAAGCCATCCTGCGAATGAAGGTCATTCTTTTAAAAACTGTTATTGGTTATTTGGAATATAATGACCTACAAATAAGGGCCACCTGTCAATTATAAAAGGCCATATTTCGTCTTCTCCAATGGTGGCCTTTGTTCACAGGTTTGACTACATTTTAAAATATTTCAGTATAAAAAAAACTGGGAAAAAAATTGCAGACAAGCTTAGTAAGTCCTAGTATTCAAATGTTGATATAATTATACAAAAGGTGTCCTAGATTCAGTTTGGGGAATTTTCTTCTTTGTAAAACTGGTCATTTGTTTAACAATATAATTCATCAAAATGATAAAGTTATAGGTTAGCTTATTGTTCAAGTATACAATGGTACATGTACATCTTGAATTATATACAGAACAATAGACAAGTCAAGAGAAACAGACCATTTCATACCTCGATATCTGACGGGACATGCTACCTGATAACAATCAATACCATCACACTGAATGGAAAAATATTGAAATCTGGACATCGCAGGTAAGCAAATTAAGTAGTTAGATCTGGCATACATAATTATAAAGACTCTAGTTTGAATCAATCCCGCTGGCAACTGTTATTGATAAATCATAAATATCAAGTTGGTTCAATTGATCCACACTACAATTGGCTGTAGTATGGATTGTTTAAATTATTGTAAAACATGTAAAACAATTAACTTGACATATCATCACATTTATACATTCAATAAATACAGTGTACATAGATGAATAGACTCAAAACATTACATGGTTATAAAAGGGGGTATAGTGCATTTTTTCTACAATTTTTTATTTTTAAATATATTGCTTGAATGCTTTACAAATCTAATGTAAAGAACCTACTGCCTTTTTAACATTTTCAACAACAAAGATAATTACAAACTATAAAATGAATCCATTAATATATAACTTCAAATAGGAATGAAATTGGAAAAATAATGATCAATTTAAAAAAAGACTGAATGATTACACATCAAATATAACCTATCTAGGACAAATGAACATTAAAATAATTCAAGAGGCAATCCAAAGGTCATACATACAGAATAAATGTAGCCCAAGGAGATTGGCAAAACATTAAACACAGATTTAAACCCTAGACTTTTGATTGAATAAATTATGTTTTTATAATTCAAAAAATATCTTAATTAAAATACAATAATTGAATAAACAAAAAACAAATATTCTCTGTCACTTAAGTCACAGATATTTATCCATTGTTTCCCTGGCTCTATTTGCTTAATACAGATTCAACATACATGACTTGTTCTAAAACCACTGAAAGGTTAATTAATATAGAATGTGATCCCGTTTAAGTGCATTTTAAATGCATTTATATACAAGTTTAAAATGCAAACCTTATATCAGATAAACTGTAAAATAAAACTAGTATGAATGGTTAGCAGACCTGAAAGGTTTTGTTTTTTGGAATTTCTTTGTCGGTGACTACATTCAATAGAAAAATCTTTTACCTATTCTTTGTTCATATCATAAACGCCCTTTTCTATTTAAAATATCAACCATTTTCAGCAATTATCAACTGTACGACAAATGTTAATACATTATACCATTAAACGAAAGGTGGCAGTAATTTATTTCTAAGTTGAATAGAAGCACTTATCGTAATCAAATCGACCATTTGTGAAATGAAAAATGGCCACAGTGATGTGTTATAATAAATTTATTGCTTTAACATAACTTCTTACTCGAGGACAGACAGATCTGATCAATATACCGGTAGTGACCTTGTCAAGCAATAAAATCAACTGTGTGAACTTTTACAACGTAAAAATATCTTTAACCTATTACCTATTAATTCAAATGTCAACTGCATTTCAAAAGACAGAAAATTAACCAGTAAAAAAACTACCAGTTTTTCCTATCAATTGTAAAACATTTTTTACCAGCTTGTTATAATTATAGCGAAACAATTTTTCCATTGTAATTGATTGTAACAGATTGATATACATTGATAAATTCTTTATGATGATTCATAAATAGGACTAATTAAGATTCTTGAGTTAACATATTACTGACAATAAATCACCAAAAATAATTGTTCAGGAAAAAAACTGCAAATTTATGTTTTTGAGTTTTTGAACTGTTCATGAACATAAAAGACAATTCTTGGACTCACAGAACTTCAAATGGCCATGCCTAATTAAACTCAAGAATATCCATTCTAGAACTGTTCTTGAACACTTGTCAAGAATAAATAAGAAAATCTTGACCTTGATCTGTTCTTGAAACAGATCTGTGACTGTTCTTGATTTTTAAGAAGAAATAACTACTGTATTCTGAAAATCATTATTATGAATATTTGAGGAATAAATCACCAAAAATATTTGTTCAGGAAAATACTCAATGTGCACAGCACAGTCAAAATTGTATGTATATCAGAAGTCATATCCTTTCAATTTGACCAGTAACTGCATTGTATATCAATCAATGTCAACCAGTCAGCCTTGTTATAGACTTTGTCATATTCTTGTTTAATTATCTTTAATACATTTTACATACAAAATTATCATTAATGTCAACAAATTTTGAATTTAGACAGAAATTACACCTAACAAGACAATAATCTGTTTACTTGTATTAAAAGATAAATAGAATAAAGTAAACAACATCATCATACTTAGATCATAGGATTAAACTTGAGAAAATAGAACCAATATTGACAACATTACACATGTATATAGATATCAAAACAACATTACAACATGGAGTACATTATGATAATTAAGTCTTAAATTAATTCTACTTTCAATTGGGGATAGTTCTTTGTACTTAAAATACCGAGTATTGATATGTCACGCAAGATTTAATTAAAAGTATTTCAACAGTCTAATTTTCTATAAACTAGTAGAGAATTTTATCTGTGGATTACTTAAAGTAATATCATAAATTATAAACTTTTCATAGAACACATAGAGAAAAAAGAAGGGTTTGCTCAAAACAGTCAAAAGTAGATTTTTTTCAAGTTCAAACGTTCCCAAACACATTAAATTTTAAATTCCTAATATCTGTTTAACTGATTTTGTACTTATTTGTATGTTTCTAAAATGAAGACAGACTTCAGTCCCATACTCAATATGGTAGGCCACATGAACAATAAAGTCAACAGTTTGGTCCAATCTTGTTTTATAATCATTACCTTGTTATATTGATACATTCGTCAACAGTTCAACATGAATAAATATTGAAAAACCATTATTTGAACAAACAAGATAAAGGTTTTAAGGTATTTAGAAAGTATAGGATTTCAGATTCATTTGAAATTTCACACTCAATTTAGTACCTTTTTCTATACACTAATTACTAGAGTGTACAAGGTTATAGAAATGAGGGCTGTTTACAAAGCTTTTATGGGTAAAAGTGAGAGCTATTTATGTAAAATTTCATTGAAATTGGATCTTAATTGAAACAAATAGTTGGTACCAGGTAATTGTAATAAAATGAGTGAGTAGGATGTAGGATGCAATATGTATGTATTAAGACATCCTTTTAATTTAAACTTTTATATACAGAAATCATTATGAAGAAAGGATTTTAATGGATTTTGTTCATGAAGTCAAAAAGGTGAAGACAGTGGTGCTCTTAATACCACATATCTGTATCTTGTCCTGATTAAAATATATATAGTCCTATGTTCATTGTCCTAAATCCTAACAATAAATAATGAGTGATTACAGAGAAATTATTTGAACAGGTCAGTCACCAAGAGAAACTTCCTGATTAGTCTAAAATTGTTAATAGAATAGAATAAAATATAAACTAGAAATGTGTCCAGAGGACACAAATGTCCCTGCTGAGAGCTAAGTCAAAAAGGGGCCATAACTCTTGTGAAAATATTTGGCTTTTAATGGAAATATAACTTGACTAGTATTTTATTATTATACACCTTCGTGTAAAATATGAAACTAATCCATGAAATATCTTTGGTTTGAATGGACGGACGAAAGGATGGGCAGACAGGGTAAGACTTTATGCCCTTCTGCCATTTCTAATGGTGGCCCCCTATTCATCTATGTACACTGCATTTATTGAATGCGTAAATGTGATGATATGTCAAGTTAATTGTTTTACATGTTTTACAATAATTTAAACAGAAGGGCATAAAAAGTAAAAACTGCAATATAGGCTTACACTTAGATATGACCATACTTTAATTATTTTCATACAATGCTTAAAGCCAGATATAAGTACTAGTAATAATCCTGAAAAGAATGGATTAACAACATAACTTGACAGCAATGTGTAATACGTACATGTAGCAAGTCAGGTATACACAAAACAAGCATGTTTTAACTATAACTGTAAATTTCAGAAACATTCATAATCTAAAAATTTATAATTAATCTACCGATATCTACAGTTTTCTCTTTTTATATTCACACTTCATGCTCTGATTAACTTAGCAATTTAAATTTATAAGTAAAAAAACATAAAAGAGCAGGTGGGTATTTAAAATACAAAATTTGAGTACATCAAAATTATAAAACTGCAAGAACTGTTAAAAAACTTTTTACCTATATCATGTGACAAAACTAGCAAACATTTCTGTATCAACAGTGTAATATTATCAGCTTGAGGAAAAGTTTACATATCAATGTATTAAAACTTTCAATCAAGTATTAACACTACATATAAGTGGTATTCAAATTGTCAAATATTATTTCTACAAAAATAAAAATTGGGCAAATATCCAAAATTGTGTACAAATCAGGAAAAGCTATGTTATATATCTATATACCAAAATTAATGTTGTATATATCACTAATCCATAAATCTACATATTTTACTTAATTCTGTAATTTGAATTATATACAGAAGATATTTATCAATTTAATGGCATAAATATATTTATACACAACATACAAAAAATGCACATTTAAAGTTTATACAGAATATTTACCTTAGTCACACAGATTTAAAACTTTATCCAAAATACCATGCTATAGTATGAACTAATCAATACCACACTCTCTCACAGTTCCCTGTTCAATAATATTCTATACACAGAAAAAGTCCTACTTCAACCCAACATTAACCTACCAATATACACTCCTGTTTAAACTTCATTAAATAAACCCTATAACTGTAAATTTAACTTTGAAAACAAAAAAAAATTCAACCATACAAAGTTTTTAACACAAAGTCTGTAATTAAAACACTTCTTTTATTATTCCTGTGATAAACTCGACTAAACTGAATTGTTTTAATCCATTCAATATAAACAGCGGTGCATGTTATTGCACGTCTGGTGTGTTCAAGGGGACATAACTCCGAGTGAATTAAATTTTGGATCAATAATCAATCAAGGTAACTACATTGCCTACTGGAACAGATAAAAGAATTGGGTAGACAAGTATGTTCCTAATTTCACAAGTAATTTTGATCAATGTGTGAATATGAAGAAATTACAACACTAAAATAAAGAAGTAGTATTTTCATTACTGAACAAAAAATATTGGAATTCTAGTTTTAAATCATGTTTGTGTCATCAATGTAAATATTGTGCTTTTATAGTCCTCATATACAAGAGAGGAAACCAATAATTGGCTTCATATTCAATGATAAATGGAAAACAAATAAATCCACTGAACAATTGTCAGTTTTACTGGAGTATTAATGCTAAACAAATCATTTAAATTGTCAATACAATTAAGTACAGTCAAACCTGTGTTAGCAGCCACCTCTGAATAAGGGCCACCCAGTCAATAAATATCATTTGTTTAAAATTAAGAACTAATTGGCCTCAGAATATCAGCCACCTGTCAATATTATCTTACCCTAAGATGGCCTTTGTTCACAGGTTTGACTGTGCATTGAATTATGAGAAATTCAACTTGTTTGTATTTATTCCCTATAGATCATTACAAATGATTGCTGACTTCAAATCACTGTAACCTCTCACTGATAAAGGGTCGTGGGTTCAAACCCTGGGCTACTGACCATGTCTCTTTATGTGAGAAAGTAGGCAATTGCTTACAGAGAATGGTAGTCTAGTACTGGTTCTTCCCAGTAACGATGGTTAGGTGAACTGTCTGCCTCATATGACTCATGACTATTGAAAAGGGGCGTAAAAAAACTTAATTCAATATAAACAAACAAACAAAACAGATCATTACATGAATATTGGAAGTTAAATATGTTTGTATTTTGTCATTTATCTTCCTCATAATCAAATGAAAAAAATGCTTTATAGACATTCTTTCTCATCATGATTATTAAGACTTGAAAATGTCTTTTTCTGGTTACATGATCATTAAAAATAGGGTAGGTATAGGAAGGGAACTTTTTTATCATTCTTGAGAGCATGTGGAAATGTTATAAGTGAGACATTGCATAAACCATACCTTTGGCCTAATAAACAGTCCTGGGCCACATGGAAAAATCAGGGTAGGTTGGTTAACCAGCATCATACATTTGTTTTACTTTACACCTTATTATGCAACTCCTTGCTACATCCTATCAAGTATTTGAACGAGAATAGTATTTGAACGAGAATAGGTAGACATAAATGACCTTCATAATAATATCTTCATGGAAAAATGTAAACATTGTGGAATCTTGCTATCAAAAGATTCAAACACATAACCATACTACAGATGAGTAGTTCAGTCCTCTACAGCTGAAAAGAACATGTCAGCCAGTATAGGAAAAAACATCACCTTCAATATCTCATTTCATGTTTTCATTTAAAATTGAAAATGCTATGGTTCATAATGATCAAACAATCTTGTCCAAGATAACATTATTTAACCAACAATAAGATCCATTTTATTCATTACATTTGTATAATCAATGCACGAAGACACAAAATGCTCAATAACTTCTTTAAAAAAAAAAAAAAAACTTTAACCTTTTTTAAAAATCAATAGTGTTCTGTATAGATGAAAAAAAGGCATGAAAAATGACTCAGTGTTTACAATGAAGGTAAAACATAATTGGTGATAAAAGTTCTTACTTAAATGTAGTACAAAGTTTACCATAGAAAGTAAACATAGATATATCTATACCAGTAGGTGTAATAATACACTCTAAGTAAACTAAGACAACCACTTTGTATACTGAGATAAAGCATGACTTGTCTTATACAGAAAGAAGACTTATTTAACACATATTGGTGACAAATATCTAAGGGTGAAGTGCTTGTTAGACAAATAAGGGAAAATCAGTTTTAGTACAATAATTGTTAAAGAGTCAATTTAGCACCTGCAATGTCATACAAATACTCCATTCTGACAAATTCAAAATAACAAAAAGTACCATAGTTCTCCATTCTAAAAGTACTCAATATGGTATTTAATTATTATGATTTTATCACGAACATTTATTATGTTGTTTAATGGCCCATTTGACAGCTATATGGTTATTTCAGAGCCGCCCTAGAGAGAGGGGAAATAATTAATATACAGGAAAACCGAGCATTTACATCCTTACTCTTTCAAATAGCTTTTCCAGGTTCTTTAATCGGTGCCAAGCACAGATACACGCCTCACGCTTTTTCCCGTGTTCTTCTTAACACAGTACTTGACTCAGTAGTTGGGATGCAGACCATGAAATATTGAAAAGCGAAGCCGAGGTTCGAACCCACAACATTTTCGACTAGTAGTCCAGCGCGTTACCACTAGACCATGCACCTATCACACCATTAAGATTAACAATGTTTATAAGACAAGGTATGAGTTTGGCAGTGTTCAGAAAATCAGTCTAACCACACAAGTAATGATCTAACAAAAACACCATAAAAGCATATGGTACATCAATCAAGAGAAATGAATAATTTGATACATTACTTATACAACTCAGATTATTTTTACCTTTACCTTTTTACCTGTATTCATGCACATCAAACACAATAAAGCCCCTTCCTTTTGTAGATATATTTTCCCTTGTCAGAATATAACAAACTCACTGGACTGATTCACGTATTTGACAAACTGTTTCCATCCATCTCTACAGAACTGAAAATATTGTTTGTTTTGTCAAACTGATCAATAAATGACCCAATCTATTTGTCTGAGTGACAAGTTATAAATCGAGAATATTGGTAAAAGACGCACTGAAATATGATTATCAATTCATTGTATATCAATTAACAAAACTAATACATGTATTTAAGATATCTGTCTATATACTTACATAATTTATTTCATGATCCAGTATTGTGACTCATCCAAATTCTTTGTCATAAGTAATAAAACAACTTTAATTCAGTGTTATTTGTTGTTTATAAAATTATAATACAAGGTTCATTTTAAAAAATTATTGATTTACATCCATAGGAATAAAAACATTAATACCAACAGATAACAAAATGCACAAAGACAGATTGTCTTCCCATGAACAACACATGTTTAAAGATATGACAACCTGAGAAAAGTTACCTGACTATTCAACCATACAATATAACAATACATAAAACTTATTGATAATAGGTTCGCAATGCAGTAAAAATGTAATCATAATGATTTATAAATCTCTATAGTGTGAAAATATTGTAGTTCATCATCTTTATACAGTACAACCTCTTGAACACAACACCCTTTGGGAGTAATAAAATTATGTTGTTGTTGAGAGGTTGTTGCTCTAGAGAGGTTAAATTAATACTGGTAGTTAAATCATGCTGTGGGAAAAACTCATGCTGTTGTTGAAGGGAGGTTGTTACTTAAGTCCTCAGAGGGCCACTCTTGAGAGATTGTACTGTAATTACAAAGTGATCTTAGTTCTTTCCAGCATACAGTAATAAATTATCCTAATCACTAGGTTATCAATCAAACATAGACAGAGAAACAAGTTATTACAACTTATATATTAATCACAGGGCTTTGAAATTAACACTAGAAACTAGCAAAATGCAAGTGAAAAAAAGATTTTGCTAGTTCATTTTATGACCACTAGCATTTCTTTGCGAGTGGAACTGGAGCTCGATCTAACCACTGAGCTAGCCAGGCGGGCTGAAATTTTGTCTACTAGCAAAACATTGCTAGTAAAGCAGAAAGTCAAATTAGAGCTCTGAATCATGAACAGTGACTCACAGATTCCTGTTTACTGTGTACTTACACTGCAGGGGCTGAGATTATAAACTTCAAACTTCAAACTTGCCTCCAAGCTCAAATTTCATATTTCAACGTTTGAAGTAAACGTAACAACTATACGAATAGTTGAATAATATTAAATGATAAAAATGAATAAATCACACATTTTTCTTTCGGCATGATTTATCTAAATATATGTATTTATACTTTATACAGCAATACATTTTCAACCAGAATTCATTTAGAATTCATTCTGAGACAGTCTTCGAGTTTTATGACCAGGGCCTGTACTCCAGCCAGGTCTGTGACAACAAAGATGGTGGTGACTATGTCATCTAGAATCAAATTAAGTATACTTCCCTACTCATCAGATTAGAAGTTTTCTCTACATCTCTGTGACACAACACCCATTCAAATTTTGACAGATAAAACACACAGACACCCGGGTCATTGGCCAAGTTTTCCAGCTTGTATATAAGCCCCTAGGGATACATTTGGTTAGAACTATACTGACCTTCTGTATCATTACCACTTCACCATGGAGGCAAATGTAAGATAACCAAACAAATATACAAATTAATCAAGTTTTTTAAGTTTCGACTTGTATCAACTAATGTGAATATAAAATCCATTATCTCAAGTTAAATTATCTAGTCTCCAAGGTTACAATTCTGTATGTATACAGAATATATAAAATAATAAATTGTTACTGTACGTCTTGTGATAAGTGGTATTATTTATTAATCAAGTATGGGACATTTTATGAACCAGGTTCTCGGCACATTTGACATGATAATTTCTCAATTTTCAATTAGCCTCTTATTTTTCTGTATGTACAGAAATTAAGACAAACTGTATATCAGTTATTGTTCATATTTCGAATTTTATACAACATATCAATGCGCTCCGCTTTGCATTGCTTGTGATATATTCAGGGTTCTCAATAACAGCAGGATGCAGGCAATTTAGCTGCTTAGAAATGTGTTTGGGTCGGTTAGAAATCTCAAAAGTTAATAAAATATTGCTAGAAAATGCCAAGAACCCCCCCCCCCCCCTTGCAGGCCTGTTAGTCTAGCTTTGGGGCCTGTTGGCCACAAACTTATTGAGAACCCTGTATATTATATAAAATTCAAAATATGAAGGATAATGCACCTAGACAGAAGACCATTTCCAACAGGCGGGAATTTGATCAATTTAATGACTCCGGCTCCCAGGAAATAGACTTTGGCCAGGTTTTACTTCCATGTCGCATTTGATAGACCAAGGGTGGAGATTTAGACATCAAAATTTTAGAAATGTCAAATTCCCTTGCATGGATTATAGTAGACCTATTATGATAAACAGACCATCAACTAACAAACCTGCCGAAATTATAAAGGTAATTATTCACAATTAAGCTGAAGTTTTCTAGTTTTCTGTTTATCAGACACTTGAGACATCAACTTGCGTCTTCTTGTGCACGAGAAAGTGTCAGTGTGACCGTGATCCGGACCGAGTTTTCGGAACTGAAATGTCTTTTAACACTAACCATATTACGAAAATGGCGTCAAAACGAAATATGTATAGACCTGCGCAAGTTCAAGAAAACGTCGGACAGCGTAAACCAAGGTAATCATTCGATAATGTATTACAGCCAATACAATTATGTTTATGGAATTTTCGCATTTTCAGTGCTGGTTTCTTGTTCGCATTAAAATTACTGAGAATATCACGGTTTGTTGATTTGTCAGCAGTATTCGCGACTTCGTTTGTTTGGATTTGTTTTTTATCGACTAATTTCTATTGTTTGCTTTTTTAATGCTTAAGTTATCTTAACAACTTGATGAATCACCTGATATGTATTATTTTTGCATGATCGATGATGTTATAAAATAAATCACAATTTTGACAAGGAAGTGAGTTCTACAACTTCAAATTTTTAATTTAAATGGTATCCCTTGTACACTTGGAACCGCGATATACACTGTACCGCGAATGCCCGGATAATAACAATAACTGACGCATGCGCATCGCCTCCATTTCCGTTTTCGCCAGGCATTTGTTGGCAGGGAACCAGACTTTTGTTTACATGTGCATTCCGCGACTTTAAAACATTTTTCATCGATGAGTTTTGCCATTTCTAGAGTGAAGTCAATTTATCGTTCATACAGTCAGTTGAATTCGATTCAAATTAATACTGCTATATTATTGTGTCAAATTTTAATGCATTTTATCTCTTAAAACACTTTTTTTTATATTTCTGCTACTGAGTAACTGACAGATGGTCCACACACTGTTTGGAGTTTAGTACTTTTGCAGGAATTTCCCGCGTTATTTCATATCTCGCATTTGATTGGCCGATTCGTGGTTTTTTGTATACATGGTAAAGATAAACATGGCCGTCAGTGTGTCAAAGAATGCAAGCAGATGACGTATGTTTTTTAGAGAATTTGTATGTTCTTTGACACGAAGAAGGATTGTTTATATAAATCAAATGGTTTAATAATTGCATACTAGCACTGTCGTGAATTTTAAGCTAAGTAAAGAGTTAGACTCGCGGTATTTCGTATGACCAGTATATATTATCCCCTGTTCCATGTGACCCTATTACCGCCGATGCCTAGATAATAACAAAAACTCGCACATGCGTGTCGCCTCCACTAACGTTTCCACCTGGCATTTGTTGGCAGGGAACCAGACTATTGTTTACATTGCATGCCGCAACTTCAAAACGTTTTTCATTGATGACTTATAAGTTATATCATTTCCAGGGTTCTAGCCAGGATTTTTTTAAGGCATGTTGCAAATACAAATTTTAGTCACCCGTGCGCGGTACGGTGAATGACTGAATGTGTGCAAGTTGGGGGGGGGGGGTAAGTCCAACAACTTAAGTGGTTCATATTTTAGTGAATTTTAAAGTCAAAAGATAGAACTGTTATAAATATATAACATATCATACACAAATCAATAGGAATTAAGATACATGTATCAGTTTTGCATGTCCAAATAAATCATTTGTGTGAATCCGAGGCACCATGATTTTGACAGGATGCTCTTTTTATGGAAGTACATGGAATGTTAACCCATACTGCTCTATTAGGCATGCACTTCTTAAGTCTCCTTTGACAGTACATGTAGTGTTTCTATATTTTATATGTAACCATTTACATTTATTTTCAGTAATCATTGCATATTTGACAGTAAGAAATTTTATTGAATCAATTAAACTTTTTATTGACTGAATAAAATGACAACAAACATAACACATTGTCACTACCAAAGTTCAAACCGAAAGTAGAAAATGACGACTGGCATTTTTTAACCGGAAGTAGCTGTACTCACTCCGTTTGACATCAGATCGTATAAGTTAAACTTGAATCATTTTTTTAAATTCCTAGGGATATCAACTGCATGTAACTTCTGCTAAAATTTAATAGATAATGATATTTAAAAGTTACCGTATGTTTCCATTTAGGATCTAAAGATTGGATTATGTCAAGATCGGCGTTGCGGATTTCTGATCAGAACTCATGATTTCTGATCAGAACTCACATCATGAATGTTATTCCATCGACTCATATGAGTCTCATTTCGTTTTTAATGCTCAAAGATTCCTCGGTGATCGATTTGCTAACGCGTATTTTATATCCTCGTCTTTCGTATAGATCTACGTACATTAAAAAATGTTCAGTTTTAATTTCACGATTTTGTCGCATGATGTCAGTAATTATTATTTGCACACCGATACTGTAGATCTATGCATTCGTCGTCGTTGTTAAATATAAATCATTCGCAGAGCCATAGTAATCATATGTTGCCCAAGAAACGTGTAATCTAGATACACACGATACGTCATCAGCAATGAATTTCATTCCGAAATAAGTTGCTATCACTGAATGACGTCACTAACAGTGTAATGTGTCAATTTATATTGAGGCAACTGCATAACGGGTTAAAAACAAAATTGTCATTTTAAGATCATTGTGTATGTACCACAGGTATCGTTCATATTTTTAACTTTATGCGAAATATGCATGGCAAGCGACACTCCGCTGACTGCATATAAATAAGAGCTGCATAAATTGTGTAAACTTTCAGAATCATAATTATGATAGCTACTCGTGAAAAACGATGCGGCGAAAATCAACATCTTCAAACGGCGCAATTCTGGATGTTTTGTAGTGAAAGTGTGCATGCGATAATTATTAGAAAATCTTGTCAACACTCTTACGTAAACTTTCACGGTCATAACATCGAGTATTTAGTTGAAACACGTGGTAAGGCGGGGCTACGATTTTGTCAGCGACATGCGTCATGCATTCGAGACTGTCATTGGTTTATTGATATTTGATTGACACTGTTCTTAGTGACGTAACGAGTCAGCACGCGGCACATATTCGGATGTAGTTGCTTTTATAATTGGTTGTGTACACAAGCCATGTCGTATACTAATTAAGGGATGTCGATGGAATTAAAGGATGTCGAATATACAACTGTAAGCCTGAAGGCATGTCGTGGACGACATGCGATATTAGGCTGGCTAGAACCCTGATTTCTACAATCAAGTCAATTTATCGTTCATACTGCCATAAATTTGCAGTCAATTCAAATTAACACTACTATATAATTGTGTCGCATTTTTATGCATTAGATCTATTAAAATACAGTTTCGATGTTTCCGCAAATGCTAGCTATGGTCCACACATTGGTTGGAATTTAGTACTGACACAGGAATTTCCCGCATTACTACGTATCACACATTTGATTGGTCGATAGGTGGTAATAAGGTCATCAAGCAAAAATCAATATGGAAGACTGTGTGTCAAGAGATGCATTCTATCTATCTTTGTTTAATGTGAATGGTCAGCATTGACCATCGAACACGTGGAAAGCGCATGTCGCATGACAATATAAGCAAAAAATTGAAATTCAAGGGCAGATAACTCCAAAACTGGATCAGTGACGCCAATTTGTTTTCACTTAAAATGTTTCTGTTATCATAATTATGTGACGATCATGCAAAATAAAAAAAAAAGAATTTTATTTTGCATGTAGTTAACTGTAGCAAATGTCTTAAACTCTCAGTCATGGCCATTATATAGGTGTGCAAGAATAAGAACAAAAATAGTGAAAAGGCATAAACTAGCATCAGACACAATATTAAATGCTTTGGTACATTTTGACTTAAAAAATAAAATCAGTCAATTCAAATAACTTGCTTAAATAAATTAATGTAAAGGATTATAAAACAGCGTTTAAATTAATTTTTGTTTATTTTGCAGGAAAACATTAGCTCAGGGAAGACTTATAACAAATGGAGGTGTGTCACAAAGTGGAGTCCAAACATCTGGTAAGAAACACACTTAAAAGCAACACAAAAATAAATAAAAAATGATACAGTAGACTCTCACTGGCTTGAACTTGCAGAAAAGACACTATTAACATCATGCAATGATTTAAATGTATTTATCACACAAATATTTTAATGTTTTATGATTTATTCAATGCTTAAAAGTGAATTTTTTTTTTTAAAGATGAATAAAACTGAATTCAACCATTCTTTTTTCAGGATCACAAAATGCAAGTATACTATCTAACTGCTCTAGGAAGGTGGCATCTTCAGTCAGAGATACTAGTCATATTTCTAATACATCAGTTAATAATTCTCAACTTCATCAGACTTCACTTGTACAAGGCCGACTAGAAGACTCTTTATTCTCCCCTAGAAGGTAAAAATCTTAATTTGCTGTCTAAGAGTTGTAGTATATATCCAGAGTTAAAGAGTGTATAATATATCCACATATGTTGTCTATGATGTTCATGTGTTTATTCACAATTTTTTTAAGACATGTTAACACTTAACTCAGAAATGAACTGCTGTTTGCGGTTTGACCAAGTTTGTGTTAAATGGATACCTTATATCTTAATAATAATATTGTTATTTAACTTTTATATGGAAACCTAAATTATGTGAATGTAAGATGGTATGACCGTATATACTTTCAGGACAGTACCACAAGTCTCTCAACCACGTACACCAGACAGAGGCCCCCCTGCTAGAAGTCTGGATCTCTCAGATAGTGACCATGGAGAAGAGGTAAAACATCATATTGCAGTTCTTGTCTCTTATATTTAGACTTTGATTTATGTTATGAACATTTCAGAATGTAAAATAAAGTACTCAACAGAAGAAAACATAGCTGACAACACTAATCAGATCCCAACTTATAAGTTTCCAATGTGTCTAGCCATCTTACACAGCAGGTTGAATAATAATAATTTTACTGTGGCTGGCTTGTCCATTATATAGAACTGGAATCCTCTGATGCAAGCAGTTTTAGAAGGTCTGAATATTGTTCTTTTATTAATTCAGATCCCAAACTCTGTGCCATTTATTAGCCAAGTAGCACCCCCATTTCTTCATCTTAAATGATTTAATGTGTTTTTGTTACAGACCTCGGAATACAGAGCAAGATTCCAGAAACCAGACGAAATACTTTGTGTTGATGCTTCAAGACAAACAGTAAATCCCGATGTATCAGAAGTTGATATAAGAATTGGAGTAGATAAGTCACCAGTGAAAATTGTCTGTCATTCTCCATCTAGATTGAAGCATACATTACAGTATGATACATTTTTTTTTCAATTACTTATCAGGGCTTGACACTAACTTTTTCAGGAGATAGTCAGCAGGACTACCAGCAAAGAAAATGAGGTAGTCCTTGCAAAATATAGTTAGTCCTCATTCTAATAAATAGAAACATGTTTGTCATTTTATTTCAATGCTTATCAAGTGTACTATTATCAAAATACAAGACAAGTATGAAAGTCAGATTTTCACGAATGTATTGAACAAACTTACTTATACAGGTTACATCACATCTGATCTTTATTTTTTAATTTACATTTGTACTTGAAGTTATAGAATTCAGGTCATCCAAATATCAGTTAGCCTGACGGGATACCCAGCTTAGAAACCTGGGTAGTCCTTGGAGAAAATAGATAGCCTCGGGCTAACGGACCATTGTTAGTGTCGAGGCCTGCTTATGTTGACTTGTGCACCTTTTAGATTAATCTATTTTTTGTTCTATTTCCCTGTTAACATTCTGCTGGCGTATCTTGTAGAGAAGTTTGAAAACATCTTTTACAGGCTTCAAACTGGCAACATTTCTTTCTGTAGTTAGTACTGCATTTTCTGCTCTTTCTATTTAGCAAAACACTCAGTCTCAATTTGTACCATTTCCTTAAGTATAACACATACCCAATCACCAGTGGATGTAGGTATAATACAACAACCTCACGTACCTTCTTTAATGACATCACTGCAGACAAGTTTCTGATTCTCAGTATATTTTATTTATTGTACATTCATTTACAAAGTACTGTTTCACCTTATTTATGCCTTCATTTAATTAAACACCTAACTTAGCATTAATTCTTGTCTGTATCAGTTTACTTTTTTATCATTTTAAATCTTCTTTATTAATTTCTCCATCAGACAAAGAGATAGAACTATTGATTCACCAGAAAATCAACGACAATCAAAGCAAAGGGTAACCATGGAAAAAGTAAGAGGTAGGTTAAAAGTAAATAGACATATTCTGTTTATTTATTTTTTCGTTTAATATATTCAACCGCTTTCAGTATCAGCATGCTTACCAATGACAGTACACAGGAAATGGTATGTCCATGCTTATAGTCAGTACTGTCATGTAAGAACTGATATATTTGCAGACAACATTATTCGAGTTTATTTTTTATTTATGACAGTGTAACACAAATTCATGCTTATAGTGCCTACATCAAAGTCACCAGTGCAAATCATTGAAGTCTGTTTGATAGGCAAAGAAATAAATACAATGCTTCCACAAACATCCCTAAATATATAGGGTTAATAGTAAGACAAACAACTCTAGAAGTATATTTAAAGTGTATAAAGCTCTATCTGAAAGAAAACCTACATAAATTTAAAACAGTGTAAAATCACATTGTTTTCATAATCTTTAAAGTATTTTCTCAAAAGAGTTTAAACAAAAACTGTCTCTTAATTTAACAAACAGGATTGTTACAAGTAATCAGATTAAAGCGTTCTCTAACATTTTATTCTACTTCTTAAAAATTCAAACATGCCTCGCTCGCTTTCTCAAAAAATCATAAACAGCAATGTATTTTACCTTGGAAAAGAGGAAGACTGTGCCTGATCAAACATTGAACATGTTTGATTTTGTTGATTTTTAATTTCTAGGTTGTCTGCCTTTCATTTCTGTCTATAGTTGATTAATATCAAAATTTACATGTTGCTTCCAATATTCATTATTAAAATTTAGGTACTTGGGTATGATTTTTATCACATACAAACAATTATTCTTCCAATAATAGGGCTGTCAGATATAGCTTTATTCACTATAAGCTCAGTACTTCTGTGTACCATTACACCTTTGTGTTACAGTTTTTATAACTTTACTATTTCAGATGACCACATAGAGCCATACACAGCTGTTCAAGCTATACCTATGACTCCGCCCAATCAGAGGAGAGTTTTACAATCATTACCTAACAACTATCCTCAACCTAACTTCAGTGATTCTGGTGGATCTGATGCACTTGACAGACTAGATGACAAAGTTTCTGTTGTTAGTGATAATGATGTTAGCTCATTGAAAGACTTTGCTGTCACAAATCATAAAACGAAAAATGACAATGTTAAAAGGTATAGTTTGTTAAAGATGTTTTCGGTAGTTTGCTACATTTTTTCACATAGATATATAGGAAAAATTAAAAACTGATCCATGATTTTTTTTTAAACTTTGCATGGTCGTAGCATATGATCACAGAAACAATTCATGTGAAAAAAAGTTGGGGGTCACTGATCTCGTTTTTGAGTTATCTGCCCTTGAATTTGGATTTTTTGCTTATTTTAAGGTCATTTCAAGGGCAGATAACTCATACATAAATCTCATAATACCACCTCCAACTAAATGCCACCCTGTGAATATAGGTCATTCTTATAAAAATGCTCATTGGTTATTTAGCCAAAAATGACCTCTTAACAAAGGCAACCTGTCAATAAATGCCACAATTTGTATTTCTCTATCTATTTATTAAGATCAGTAATCAGTCAGAATTTAGTATATTGTTTGTGTTAATGCTTCAAATGAGGAAATACTTGAACAATATTATGTCTATAAAATGGATTAAGTTAGATTAGATTTTAATCTAGATGATTTTTGAGTTTGTACTTTATAGTGACACAATATTTATTTTGGTACTTCCATTTTCAGAGCCCCACCATCAACAAAAAAGGAGAAAAGACCTGATACTGCTAAGAAAAAGAAAGGTATGCATTTATTAAACATTGGTATAAAATATAATGTTTCAAGAATAGTATGCATGTATTATACATGGTTATAGAACATGATGTTTCAAGAATAATATGCATGACTGTATGAACATTTAAGATATTGTATATAAAGAGAAAGGTAATATTCAGTTATGTTTTTGATTTTGTTGTTTGTTAGCAATATGACAGTGTTTTTCTGCTCAACTATGTACTTATTGATAATATATTGCAGGTCGAGTAATACCATCACGATATATGCAAGCAGCAGAATCCAAAGTTAAAGCCTCAATATCAACAAGAATGGACAAGGTATTAATTTCATATATACTCGTATATAGTCAAACATGATGTGTTAGCAGCCACCTCCAAATGAAGGCTATCTTGTCAATAAAGGCCATTATTTCAAAACTGTTCTTGATTATTTAGAACAAAATGACCCCCGAATAAAGGTCACTTGTCTATAAAGGCCACATTTTGTCTTTCCCACGGGTGGCTTTGTTAACAGGTTTGACTGTATACAAGCATATTGCAGTGATATATACTATTTTAAGGCTATGTTGTATTTATTTATGAACTTATCATGGTTTTCTTGAAATTTGGTGTTAGAATTTTCATTTAAAATTAAGAATGAAATCAAAATTTTAGCACAAAAAATGTCTTCCAGTAAAATGTGTAATATGGTGTTCAAAGAATAAAGTCATGTTTAGTCTTCCAGTTGGCTGGCCTTTCAAAAGTCAAATGACCTTATATGTGTATGGTTAATTTTCTAATTCTACAGTGCTTGAATTTTAAATGTTGAAAACAAAACAATGCATGATACTGCATTCTTGATCCCTTGTAAATTCTTAATGTATTAAGTGTGTCTTAAATACATCTTTTGGTCCATTATTCAATATATTGTGACGGAAGTTACGATGTTTGTTGAGTTAAATTAAGTTTGCTAGTGATTGACTGTCATGGAAATCTTGTCTTTCCAATAAATTTCTTGTTTTGTGTCTTTAAGTCATCATTTGACAAAACTTGTAAAGCAAGTAAGAGCATGGAAACTCCTGCTTCGGTGAAGAAAAATGTCAGAAAAGTACGTAAATTAAACACAAGAGATATATCTGATAGACCTCATACACCAGAAAACCAGTCTATCACTTCAACAGGTGGTAAAACATCTACACCTACAATGGATGGCTCACATTTATCACACGATATGGACATTGATGCCTCGGCCATACATCCTGAAGTATCATTGTTAGCTGGTATGTATGACTATTATATAGACACTTAATGTGACCTGTGATACTGTTTTTATGCCCCCACCAATCGAAATGGCGGAATGCCTTAAAGTGTTTCCCCTGTCCGTCCATTCAAATTTTGGTTTCCGAGCGATAACTCAAGAAATATTTTATTGATTGGTTTCATGTTTTACAATGAAATACAGGTAATGAATGATTTCTGTTGAAGTCCAAACATTTTCAATGGAGTTATGGCCCCTTTTTGTCTTGGCACTCAGTGGTGCCATTCATGGTGTCCCAGTCCCAACTACTGAGCCAAGTACTATGTTTAAAAAACACAGGAAATAGGTGAGGTGTGTGTCAGTGCTTTATATTGAGCGTAGCCTCTGAGTAGGTATATAAATGTCTACTTCTCCTTTATCTTCACTCCCGTCTCTCTGTTGCGGCTCTGAAATGACCATAGCCGTCAAAAGGGCCGTTAAACAACAGATGAATTGTATTAAACATAAGTAGACATACCAAATGTGGTTGTCAAAAATCACTTGCTCTTAGTTCAATTATAGGGACATGAGTATACCTTAAATGTCCAGATTTTTCTTTTATATCTTTCAAATTCTGTCAGATTTCTGGCAACTCATCAAGATTGTTTGATGAAATATTGGAAAATTAGAGAAAAGTGTTTACATTTTAGAGCTCTCATTGGTGTGTCGTGAAATTGTGCAATTTTAGGTAGAGATATGAATGAGAAAGAAAATTTTGTGCATTAGATTACTTAATTTTTGTTTTGCATTAAATGCATTATAATAATCACAAAATTGGATACTGAACTTTTTAACCTAACTGAATTATTAAACATCAATTTCAAGATAAATACAACAAATATCAAATCAGGTATTTGTAGGAGGCAGAGGTAAAAACTCATTTTGTTTTTCAGCAACTTTATTAGTTCCACATTATCAGGGTATTCATTAAGAACCAATTACTGATGAAAACCATCAGTTAAAACTGCAAAAAAAATCGGTTACAATCCCCAAGTTCTAAATACTTATAAACTAGGCCATCCCCAGCCAAATCGGTTACTTTCGCAGAAAATTTTTTGTTCTAGATATTAATGAAAACCCTGCACATTGATACAATGTAGCCACTTAATAGTTTAAATTGAGTAATCATCAGTAATGAATGTGTATGTTTTAATGTTTACAGAACCACCAAAGACAAACCAGTCATATAGAGGAGGAAGTGGTAAAACTAAGTCGAGACTAAGGAAAGATTTACATGATGAACTGATGGGACAGTCTGTGTTATCTAATGTATCTGTATGTAACCAGTCTGTGTTAACTTCTAAACCTAAACAGGTATAGTTTTTATATCTTCTAAGATTAGTATGAATTGTATGACTGCATGAATGTATAAACTGAAAGTTTACAGGTGTCGGAAGGACATTAAGTGATTCCTCAGACAGTCCGTGCTTTCGTCCGTTCAGATTTTGGTTTCCAAGCAATAAACCAAGAAATATTTTATGGATTGGTTTCATATTTTACATGAAGGTGTATTATAATAAAATACGGGTCAAGTTTGATTACTGTTTTGACAGGAGTTATGGCCCCTCTTGACTTAGCTTTAAGGATGGGGGCATTCATGTCTTGTGGACACATTTGTAGTTTAACTAAGAAAGTGACACTGATAGCATCTACCCCTTGGAAAAAAGCTGTATTTTTTCCAAAAAAATCTCATTTCCCTTGTTTGCATTATGAATATTCCCCAAATTTGTCTCTTTCGTGTATTTTTCTCCTCCTTTTACCAGTGTCCCCTCTTTTTCCTTAAATAAACCTAGTTTTCATCATGTTCATATAACCTAATACTAATACACTGTTCAGTCTTCTGTTCTCAAGTTGTTTCAACCCGTGTGAAACCGGCTTTCATGCCCCTATTTGGATAGATTAAGGGGAACGCTTCCACCTACAATCATCAAACTTCATATGTTGGTTCTTCATGACAACCTCTACAGGACCTGTGCATTTTCAGGTTGGTAGGTCTAGGTCTAGGTCATGCTGAGGGCGCATTGTGTTTTAAAAGCAGATCTTGTTTTCTGAATATGTTTATAGGTGTTCTATCCAATAATACCATTAAAACAGAGTGACACATGTAGATATGGCTAGACAATTAGACATGTTTAGACATTTTGATAGCCAAAAAAATCTTATTTTCAGAAAGTAGATGCTAAGTCAGTTCAACAAAGACTAGATCTGTTATATATGTACAACCTACAGTGGGCTTTCCTGGAAGCGAAAGCTAAGAAAACATTACGTGATCAGGAACAGCAAGCTATGGTAGGTACAACTTAGTGTACTTAATGTTTGTATTCATTTCTAGACATTATATCTGTCGTAATACACCTCTTTGTAGCTTTATAGTCTGCCCGGTTAGCTCAGTTAAGGCCTAAATGAAGTCCAGACAAGCTGGTTAGGATAACTGACCGCCACAATTTAACTGAAATAATGTTGAAAATGGCGTCAAATCCGATGAAATAAAATATAAAATAGTTGTCTGCTGTGATGCTATAATAATAATTATCAACAAAAAAGTGACTGCCTGGCTTATTTTACCAGTATGTTTAAATATAATGGAAATTGTCAATGGTTTAAGGTTATTCCTATACTGAACATTTTTTTTAGTTAAGGTTATTATTTTCCTTGTCTACTGACCTGTGGAGTTTAATCATCTGCTAGAAACATTATAAGATAATTATAATCATGCCCAGAATCGAAGAACTGGGGATATATTACTTTGCACAATGATGTCCTAATGATTTGACCCACGGTCCTCAGTCTTGTTTTGGAGGTTGGATGTAGATGACCACCCTATTGATTTTGAGGTGAAGGGCACAGTGACCTTCAACATAAAAACCAGGCTGGATGTCCTCAGATTTGGTTGGTCCTTAGGAGCATTTCTTGATAGATATATAACATGCACCAGTGAAGTGATTTTAACTAAATATATTGTTTTGTACTGCAGTCACAGATATATGGTCTTCATGAAGAGGTGGAAGAATTAAGAAAACTAAAAGCTGAAAAAGAGCAAAATCTTGCTCGTTTAAAACACACAAATATGACTGACCATGTTGTAGAAGTACAGGTATAATGTTTGCTTTGATAAACTTCTATTGTCACAACAACTATTATAGTGTTTTGGGGGTAGTGGGGCTAATCAAATGTATGCTTTTATGCCCCATGATGGTGAACATGTCCTCTTTTAGTTGAATTATATTTTATAGTAAAGATCTTGATATTAACTTTTGGGATATTTTTTTGTGTCTTAAAGTGATAACCTATTAATAACAAAATGTTGGAAGATATGTATGCTTTTCATGTCTAGGGGCTCTTATCTTCTTTCTCCTGAAATGTAAAAAATAATGTTCTTTTTTATTTATGATAAAATGATGTTTTTTGTTATTTTTTTCATATACATATATACTCCATCGTCGGATACCCACGGTCGTTGCCTCCGCTCCTGCATTGGATGCAGTACAATCTTGTAATGCGCCTTACAGCCAATCAGATCGCTCGTACTAAAACTATGTTCGTTTCACGTAAAACTTCTATAATTGTAGATAAACAGAACGAACATTTTCGCGTGGGCACAGCCATTTTCATTTGCGTCTCCACACCGGAGAGTATCGAAAATGTAAGCGTCGTTTCTATTGGTTAATGTATATTCTGTTCTATTCTATGAAAACGGCGAATCGGTAAAGAAAAATCCCACAGGAGATGTACGTAGCGGAGCGGAGGCAACGACCGTGGGTATCCGACGATGATATACTCAAACTACTCAAAATTTGATAAGGATTACTTACTCAATGTTCATATAGTCTGTTCATACATAATTTAATATACATAAATTCTGCAGTGTATATGAATTTGTTTGATTTATTTGCTTTTTGCACCGGCATAATCATGTTTGAATGAACAAATTTTAATCCAATCCAATCAACCGTAGAATTAAACTTATGGAGCAACCACTACAAGCAATATCCCATGTCTTCCTGATCAAACTTTGACTGGCATCAGTTATGCTTTCTCCTGAAGAAGTTTATATAAATTGCTGGCAGACAGTAACTTAGCAACTTTACCAACATCACACATACGTCCCTGTTAGTATGCTTTAACTTTGTTCTGTTATTACAGAGACAATGTTTGGGACCAGTGTTAAGTAATTTACCAACGTTAGAGAAACAATACAGCAACCTAGCATACGCCTTGGACACCACACGTCATCAGATACCTACTAAGGATATACATTTACCTGAAAGTGAAGATCAATTTCTTGGTAAGGGATAGACTGTTCTCTTCAGGAAATTTACTTAACAGTGGTGACAGTTTACCAGTTTGTGCCAGAATTTCCAGTTCTTTTGCACATTTTTACTTTTTCAGCAGGACTGAGGTTAAAATTTCTGTAGATTTTTTTGTTTTCAAAATTTTCAATTCTGATTTGCTGTTTCATCCATCATTCACTTGAAATATGAGACCCGTTCTTTTATTCAGTCGGGAAAGTCTTGGAAGTTCTTGGTATAAATTCTATATTTTTGGCTGATTTTGTTTCCTTCTACATCGAAGCAATTTTCATATTTTTCAATCAGCAACATTTTGAATGATCTGAGATCTAGTTGTTCTTGCTTGATTGGAATAAAAGTAAATCTGTTTGTTAATGTAAGATATTAAATTTATCAATTGTTTCATTAAAAAGTATATCTAAGTTTGAATGCATATCAGGACTGCTAGTCACCTAACTCATGTCTTTTCCTGTATATAACTCTGTTCAATACTGTACTTAATTTATGGCATCCTATCTTATGTATAAATGATTGGGCCGTCACGAAACTGGCCGTCTTCCACCTGGACCGTCATGGTGGTGGACTGTCATGGAAATATGCAGCCTTGACCTGGCACCAACCTTTAGTTTTGGTAAATGTAGTTATTGCAAACGTTCTATCTGTAGTTATTTAGTATGTTTTTTCTTCAGCAAAAATGGAGGCTCAATTGTTAGAGAGTGAACGAGTGTTAGGAGAAATAACCACCGTGACTAGGAAAGATGTACCAACCATTGTAGATATGGGTAATGCCATGGTAACCATGGAAAAAGCTGTAGATGGAATGGAGGAAGAATTGAAGAAGTAAGTTGTGAAAATCTATCAGTTATGTTTAGTATATGATTTAGTATATACAAATGTACTTGAATTTTAAATAAACTCCCATTTGTTTGTACTTTTAAATCATTGAGCTAGACCCGTCATGAATAACCTGTCAGAATGAATGTTTACAAACAGTTACATTAATTTATAGATCATTCCACTCCTGTTATTGTATTTTATCATTCATTGCAGAGCTATTTATTCACTTTTTCACCCTATAAAAGAATTTTTATGTAACCAGTTTTGCTATGGACATTTTTTATTTTGAAATTTATATTTTTCTTCCAGGGGCAAAGAACTTCTTTCTGCAACAGAAACTTTGACCATGCATGAATGTTCTTTACGAGTTCAAGATTTACAGATACAAGTACAGACATGAGATTTAGTTTTGATCTCAAATATTGTTTTCAATCTTAAGTGCTCTCTGATGTAGCATCGAAGGAATTATTCTCAGCGATGATTCTGAAGTTTGAGAGATTGAGAACAATTTGTTTTATTGAAATGTTTTAATGACCTGACACTGATATAGTAGAAATACTGCCATATTTAAGTTATTTGTTATTCAGTATTCATTGATATTGTCAGTTTTTTTCATAGTTTAAATGTTGCTAAACAGAAAAACAAAAGGAAACTCAGGGTGTTCACTAGACATCAGAAGTTGAGGGTCAAAATAACCCCTGACTGATAATAATTTGAAGAGTCAATACAATTTCCAACATTAGTCTTTGGTGCAAATTCTCAAGATTCAGAAGCTTTATTTTGCTAATTTCAAGAATCAAAATGCCATTTTAAGGGGCAAATGAAAGCCCTGAAATTATTTAAGTGCAACAGTGCCTTTATTTTTATATACATTTAATCATATTGGTGACATCTTTATACTCATACCATATCCTGACTACAAATTGAAACATGTTAAAATCATTCTAAATTGTAGATGATATTTAGGTTATGATAAATGTTGCATTAAAGTTGTGAGATGAAGAAATTAACTGCAGAATATTTACTCAAACAGTATAAAAATGGTCCATTGTTGCCAAATTGAGAACATTTCAGTATTGATACCTGCTGAAAATTAGGCCGACTAATGTATACTTCCATAAATGTAAATTAACTCAATCAAGCCATAAACACTTGGCATGCCAATATGTTCAGCATTTGTGGGTAGAAATAAAACAAAACTTCTTCCTGAAATGATGTCTGTAGGTTGTTTTTTTTTACTAGGAAAGTGACACTGTTAGCCAGTGTGTGTCCCGCCCCCCCCCCCCCCCCCCCCCCCCCTTGAAAAATAAGCTATATTTTCCCCAAAAAATATATTTCCTCTATTTGCATTGCATTGTGAATATTCCCAAATTTGCCTCTAACATGTGATTTTTCCTCCTCATCCCCTTTCCCTAAAAAACCTGGACTCTGTAACATTTGCTGTTACTTTAAAAAAATAGTTGGCTATCATAAAACTGACAATTTAGGTTGCCTTGTGTTGTGTCTTTAAAAAAAAAGACTTTTTTATGAATGAGAGCTTTAAGATAGGGCGCTTGGTTATGATTTAATTTATTTGTTAGATATTTTAGTCTTATTTTGTATATTTGTATTGTAATCTTCAGTGATGTCTTGTGACAGAAGTTGATATAACTAATAAATATGTGAAGATATAATCATCATAATGTCCATGATGAATATTAAACTAAATTTAAGAGTAGTTATTTTTTTGTACTTTTACTGGCAAAGGCTATGTACAAAAGTAATGAATTTTCTTAGATTCTGATACTATGATTTTTATGAGATCGTGCAAGCTCTGAATTTCAACACTGCACTGTTCGCTATATAGTCTTAGGATTGACTTCGTTCTACATTTTTATTGTGTTAAATTTATGTGGGTTGTACTTAAATTCTGTCATTTTCTGATTTAAAAATGCTGCTGAATACTAAATTCAATTTAGTGAAAACTTCACTCCTGCTACCAATTCTGTATAATTTAATGTACTAGAAATATGCGTCAGTTGTAAAAAGTGTAATAATGCTTTTATCTGTGATATATATATAAATATATGTGTGTAGACTAGGTCAGTACTTGTCAGTGAATGTGTTGATGATAATCTTGTATATTTTAATGATATATTATCTACAGCATGTTTCCTGTTGTTCTTTTTAGATTGAAGATAAATCTTATGTTTGAAGATAATATGCTAGTATAGTTAAACAGGTTAAAACCGATACTTATGTGAGACCTTATCTATTGTGTACTGTCAAACCTGTGTTAGCGGCCATCCCCAAATAAAGGTCAACCTGTGAAAAAAGGTCATTCTTTTAAATAGCATCATAGATTGTTAAGAACAAAATGGCCTCCAAATAAAGTCCACATTATGTCTTTCTTAAAGGTGGCCTTGGTTCACAGTTTTGACTGAATTTTGACTATGTTTTATATAATTCTTTTAAACTTAACGGACCTTAAAGAAATGTTGATATAACATAGTACATGTTATGAATATTGAAATTCAGGCACATTTCTCATGAAAAGTGTCCTTAAAATTTCCTGTTTGCTAAATAATAAAAAAGTACTTTATGATTTGTTACACATTCTATTATCACCTTTTAGCTTCAATTCTTAATAGAGATTACTAAAGTGCTTGTACTTTTGTGTACCGTCGTTTTCTGAAATGTATCATAAAATTATCATTTTAGTCTATTCTGGGGCTCATTTTATGTAAAGATAACTCTGTTTGTTGTTTGTATACTGCTGTTTAAATTATCTCCCTTTATCTGACATTAAACTTATGAAACTGATTCTGTCTTATTTTATTTGATTCTGACTAAAGATATGCGCCTGTACAAGTTCTGTTTCAGGGCTGGGTTCAATTATTTGAAAAACTAAATTGATAATAATTAAATCTGAAAAAATTGATTCATTAAATACAATTAAATTCACGTACATTAAAACCTGCGACCACTCGAGGGAGAATGAAAATGTGGTCTATGAAGACAGGTGGTCTCTTAACTAAGGATTGGTTAGTTACGTCCTATAAAATAATTTGAAACCATATACAATTAATTAGGCAGTTAAAACATTTTATACAGAGACAAATGAAACCGTATCTAAGCATTTTAAAAACAGTACTTAAAGGTAGATAAGAGATTTAAAAATCCTTCTCAGGGACACTGATCTAAACTACAGAGCCAAGTACTGTGTCTAGAAAATCACATGGAAAAGGGCATGGCCTGTATCGGTGCTTTACACTGGGCATGATAAAGAACCAGGAAAAACTATTCGAAAAAAGTACGAATATAAGTGCCCAGTTCTCCTGTGTCTTACCTCCCCTCTGTCTGTGGCGACTCTAAAATTACCACAGCTGTCAAATGGATCGTTTAACAACAGATAAATAAACCATTCACACGGGCTATTCAAATGAAATTATTACATTAATTAACAATTATATACAAATTTCTGTTTTGTAATTGCTTAATTTCAGTTACAATAATTAACTTAAATGTCAGTTACAAATTATTTACAATTAAATAAGAAAAAGTGTTATTGATTAAAATCAAATTGTAACTTAACCCAGCCCTGCTCTGTTTGTTTTTTGTATGTTTCAAACTTAACATTTTTGTTGCTGCCTCATATCTATGTTTTAGTACTTGGAAATAGTGCGTAATCATGACACATGTCATAATTGACAGTTAATGTAATACAGATACACAACACCCATGTATTTATTGTTGACAATTTCTGCAACAATTGATTTTAATGTTATGCCACTGAATTATATATGTGTAATGGTATGTTTAATAATGTCCCATTTGATAATGTTGATGATCTTCATAAAGAATTGCATGTATTTTCATAATCAAGACTAGGTGTGGCAACTCACATTATTAATCAAATATGTATGATCATGTTTGTATGTATGTTGTTAAATCTACAAAAGTTGTTCTAATGATAAATCCATTAAAATTCCTTGCTATATTTGAATTATGTTTAGTGATGAACAATTTTTTTTAGTTGTATGTTAAACATAGAGTAAAATCTTACATTAAAATAAAATAGTTTATAATTCATTGTAAACCATTTAGAGACATTCTTGATTTTCTATGGCATGACAGGGTTAAGTATTGTATTTTCAACTTGCAGAATAAAATAAACTCCAAAATAAATAGTTTTTATTTCATTAAATTAAATCTGTGAGTCAAATAGTGATGGATTTAGCACAAGTAACAAGATTTACTTGACAAGCTATGACTATGATGAACATAATGCAAACATTCATTGTCAGAAATACAGAATGTATAATCTGAATGCAAACTTGTTTTTATGGAGATACAATCATTTGAACTCATGAAGGAATAAATTGCACAAGATAAAAATTAGATGAGCTGTTTTGTTCACAGCAACATGTATTTTTTGTGCCCCCCCCCCCCCCCCTCCCCCCGACCCGAACTTACATACTTGGGGTTTCACATCTCACCAACAGCCATGATCATTTGGTGAATTTCCAGCTTAAATAGTTGAGGATGAACCACCGCCCTAGCCAGACAGCTTCTTCACTCTGTTTGTTTTATGTCAGAGATTCAAACTCTTAATCTCATAATGGTGAGGGCGTTGTGATTACTAAAGTCAGAGACTATAACCGGAGGGCAACCCATGCAGCAACATGGACTCAACCAAAAAATGCATGTATCTTTTATTTGAATGTTCTCTTGGAAGAATTCTGTATGATGTTTATATACAGTTTCCTCTTTTGTGAATGCTATAATAAATGACACAAATTTAGGGCTTTCTTCTTCCTTACCTAGGTTTTCGTTCCATTATCATTTTGAATTGTATTGAATATTTTAGTTCCTAATAAATGTTAGGATTTTTTAAGAAATGTTGGGTTTGGTTGTGTTTTTTAAATTACTTTTATGTCTAGATTAGGATAATAGTGCAATATGGATGTTTTGGGAAAACCAGGCTTTGGAAAATGTTCAGAATGACTCCGAGTTGACTTAATATTGCAATATATATGAGACATTACTGTTGGTCTAAGAGTGGCAGCATCTTCTTATGCTCCCAATCAGCTTCCTGATGAGCATTGTGGGTTCAGGCAATGTGGACCTTGGCCCATTCTTCTGTACCTGTCGGTGATTCTGAGCCAACGGGATGCGATTATTAGTTCATCAAATATCATATTGGTGTAGCCTACTTTGTACTGATGGTTCCTGTCGGAACACTGTCCATACATACATTCAGGAGGTCACTTATAATGTAGCTAGATGGCCATTTCAGGACAGTTTCATTGATCTAAATGATCCTCAGCAGTCAGTGGACCTCCCTCTATTGTCATACTGTCCTGACTTGTTTCCAAACCTTACACAGTCTCTGGTAATGTCTGTGTGGTCCATACCATTCTATTGCTTCACCATACCAACAGCCTGTCACATATCGGCTTCAGACAGATGCCTTCTAACATTCCTGTTCTCCATATTGAACCATTAGACAGTGAAGTTGATGTTGAAAATGAATGGAGACATAGATAATGCCCACTAAAATCATAAAAATCAGGGCATGCATGCTTTCCATGGCTATGTACTACACAAAGTCTACATGACAAAGCCTGTATACAACCTCAATACACTGACATAATGTCCGCTTAAATGTATCTACAAATACCTACCTTGAATAGCAACATGCTACATTTTTATGCTTAGCAAACTTTGAATGGTGTACATAATGTAATTATTCCAACTTTCGCAGAAAAGGGGATATATTGCTTTGCACATGTCGGTCCGTCCAAACATTGTCCGATCAATTACCAGAGATTTAATTGGTTGGAAGGTTGGTAATCACATGTAGATCACCCAGATTGATTTAAAGTCCAACTGACCTAAGTCTTACTATCCAGTTGACCTTTAGGGGGCATCTGTGTTTCTCAAACACTTCTTGTTTTATGAGGGTTCATGTTTATACATGTATATCCACATATGCATACGCTTGTATTATACTGAACCACGTTGATATTGTCAAATACATTGTATGTCGAAGGAAAGTTGCTGAACATTTGCATATTAATGAATATATTTTAATATTAAAGCCATAAAATATCTCTTTACAATGTGATGCAAACGACTGTTTCTTTATGTTAATGTTTAGATATCGTTTTAAGAGGAAACATTTCTTAATGACTTACGTAATTTAAACGTGATTTACTCGCTTAGTCAACGATTTAATCAAAAATACGAATGAAGATGCAACACAAGAATGAATGAATGGATGCGTCTTTAAATACATCTGATGTATTACTACATGTATTCAACACTGATGGATCGAGTTATTTTGTGCTACCAGGCCTGTGAGTACAAGATACAAATCTTTATTTACAGTCGGTTTACATATAACAGAATAACATTAGCTATGTATAGCTATTGACCGACATTGACCGAGTGAATGACAATCTAAGGTCTATAGTGCATCAACCAATATTTTCTGGCTTGTTTCTATTTTCCAAAAAGAAAAAAAACGCCAATAGTGTCAGGCTACTCAGGTTATATGTATGTATATACATTGTATATATCAGACAAGCTACATATACGTTATGCGGTATGTGTTTAAAATTAGAAACACTGATCTGGCGTTTTTATAAATTCAAGTCTCTGCAAAATTTTGACCCTGGGCGTCTGTAATTAGTCGTATTCGATATAAACATTTAAAGATCAAAGTTGTAATTGAAACGTGAAGTTTCTTATTACGCTCATTACGTTTTAATTACTAGATCTAATATGCGATGGTGATAGACGTCGGTGATTATACAGGTGTGGTATACTGCTGAAATTTTATTATTTGTTCATTTTTGTTTGGAGTGCTTTTTGTGGTGCACACAATACCGAAACATTTCTTGTCTGGATTATTTGAAAATGTCGCAATGGAGAAGTTTGTAATGACCTTTTATTCTTATAGTCGAATTTAATTTTTTCACCGTTCGAGAACACAAAATGACCTAAAAAGATAGGTTCGTAAAAACGGGTTATGTGACCTTTTTGCTTCACACAAACGATTGAATATGGCATTTAAGCAAGAAATTTATCGTAAACATAAATATCAACAGTAATTAAATGGAGACTCATGATGGTGAAGCAGTTTTTGTCATCAATTTTCGTTTATTCAGATTTGTTAATGTTGATAAATTGTGTTTTGTTTGTTTTAAATTTGTTATAGTTTTACGCCCCTTTTCAATAGTCAGAGTCATAAGGGGCGGACAGTTCACCTAACTATTGTTCCTGGGAAGAACCAGTATAAGACTACCATCCTCCGTAATCAACTACTTACTTTCTCACATAAAGAGACATGACCGGTAGCCTGGGCTCGAACCCAGGACCCTTTATCAGTCACGGAAAGGTTACAGTGACCACGAAGGCGGATCCGATAAATTGTGCATGTTAGCCATTCATCGAACGATTTCCTATTCAATAAGAACTCGTAAATCTATACTGAAACACCGAGTATAAATTACGGTCGTAAATTGCTGCTGAAATCATTTCTGCGTCCAATTAATTAGACTGTTAATTATGGCGAGGAACTTTTTTTATTTGGTTCATGAGAGGTCACAAGTTAGCCAACCGGAAAGCCGAATAAGTAAGGCTAAGAAAGTACAAAATGTATGTACTTTGAAGCCAAAGGAGAACAGAAGTGCATTAGTTAATGAGGTGTACCCCTTGTTATGAAAACTAAACTACTTTCTATTTGCGGTATGACACCACAATACTTTTAATACAATGTCATGCTACATTAGGTTTCGTCTGGAAAGCCGGACTTTCCTCCGACTGAGAGAAAACAATAACATTGATAATGGAATAAACAGAAAAAATGTTGAAACATCATAAAGTATTGGACACAATTTAACAAATTACCAATGCTACTCACTGTCTTTTCTCATTGGTACGATAATAATTACGTTCTTTACTTGTACAAATGTTTTTATATTGACATTCTTAAAAATAATCATGAAATGTGTCTGTATTCAGTTTACTGTCCGTCAAAATGTACAGACTAAAAAAGTCTTAAGACAGAGCTAATTAAAATCCAGACTGATGCAGTTTTATGTAGTCCGTTTTTTGTTCATTACACAAGTCTTGGCATCTAAATAAACACAGCGACGAAAAGAGCGACGGCGATATAAAACAAGACGGTGGCCAGAAAGCCACATATATATAGTGTTGTTGACATCTTTGTATGCCAATCAGCTTCCTTCATCTCATTTTTAAGAAAATATTTGTCAGCTTTCGTCATTAATAAAATAGCAGGAATACAGCAGAGTACAGAGAAGAAGAAGACACAGGGACACCATATACACTGGTGTATCGTATGATTTAGTTCATTTCCGCCATACCGGAAGTCCTCGTCCGCCATTCCAATATGGCGTTCTTCATCAAAATTGTTAGTAGGCTGAATGTCTACGTGGAAAACGCCTATATCTCGTTTGTTTGCTGCCTTGAGATTATCTTCAAAGGAATAATTTGGTGGAAATATATCATTGTACGTATTTAAGTCGCCGTCGATAACGATATTAGTTTGTTTAGGCTGTTCGTTCTGAAGGCTTTCCATCAACCATGTCGCAACCCGTCCTCTCGTATCCTCTCTATCTACCGCGCCATTTCTAACTAAATATTTAAACAAAGATTTTGGGTCTTTGTCGCATGGTTTCGTTATGTCCATAGATGAGATATCCAAAGCAGGATTCACTATACCGCACTCATTTTTGAATAAATCTTTTCCTGTCAAAATTGCACCGAATCTCATTGAATCATAGAAAAGAATGTTCTCTCGTCGCTTAATTCGGCGTGTCTTGTCTTTATTCTTAAATGATTTTCTAAGACGCGTGTAGAGCCTTCGACTTGCTGCACAGTTCTTAGCTTTAGCATCATATTTCAACTGTCTGACGAATCCCTGAGATTTGATTTGTTCAAGATAACGATTTTCGTAATTATCTTGCCTTTCTTCCATCTTTAATTCAAATGCACCGAACACACCGTAATATTTTCCGTTTATTGTTTTCCTAATTTCCGTTTTAATTTGTTCTAATCCTGAAATGTTTATAATGTCACACTACATAAATTAATTTATACGTGAGCTTTATTCGCCGTAACAGAGCAAGAAATAGCTAATGTAGCGTTGATACTTTCGTCGTGTAATGTAACTTCATCTAATCTAAGAACACTCTTAACATTACGTTCACATCAACGTTCGCTTGTCGTGTGGTTTAATTGTAACCTCTTTGTTTTATTTTAATGGTAAGCATACGATTATTCACCAATAGATTTCTCAAACGTTTAACTTGGTGACTCTAACAAAACAGTATGTCTGCACTTCCATGAGAGATACGTCGCAGTTAATTTTAAGCCAGAGGCTCAATACGACACTTTTATTCGAAAGTTCGGTAAATGAGAATTTTGGATGAAAAAAAAACTAATTGTTCTTCTTCGCCGCCATATCTCCAATGCAATTACAAAGAAACTGTTGTTATATGACAACCGCACGTGGTGGTTTTTCACCGATTTGAAAATCATGATGAATCCCTTTGTTTTAATATTTTACATAAATCTTTGATTTTCCACAATGAGCCATTTAATGGCGTGATAAAGATACTGGATTTATTGACAATTTTATTTGTAGCATTATGATTTCTGCATTAAAAAGAATTTGCTTGACAGTAATGCTTTTGTGTTTTATTTCAAATTGTGTTTGACGCGTGATATGAAATCACTTAAAAAGTGACTAATGTGTTATACGTGGCTGACAACAGAGGCAAGCTATGTAAATTATTTGCAGTAAAATCTCCACAGATGTTAAATTTCCGAAGGTTTTATTGTGTTAATGTTAAGGAAGAACATATGTTATTTGAAATATGATGATCGCTATGATCAAATTCGTGGTTGAGTGGTTAAGGTTGCTGACATCAAATCACTGTATCCTACCACTGATAGAGGGTTGTGTGTTCGAGCCCTGCTACCGATAGCGTCTCTTTATGTGAGAAAGTAAGCAGTTGCTTACAGAGGATGGGAGTCTAATACTGGTTTTTCCCATGGTGAATTGTCCTCCTCATATGACTCTGACTGTTGAAAAGGGTTGTAAAACAAACAAACAAACAAACAAGCAAATAACCGAGTATACTATTGCAACATTGTTTCTTTTTCAACCCATCAACTAATAATTTAACGTGGCATGTAACGGTACAAAACAGCAAATTTGAATACATGTACATTAATTGCATTGTGTCTTCTTTGTTACGTTGTTAAACCCTTCATCTGACTAAGCAGTTATGAATTTCTTCAAGGAGCGATATAAATTTAAAGTACCTCTGTGTAAGATACACGATCGAAGGGTCAAACATGGAAATAAAAGTTTCTCTTTTTTTATTTTAACCCTAGTGCTGGTGTATATAGCATGGTATTTATTATATTTTAAAGATGGTAGTTATTTTATTTATTTCACCTTGTATCATTTTGACAGACAGAACTGAATCTACATGTATATAATACATTGTACTATCAATGTTCAATATAAAAGAACACACTTTCTTTTTCGTATTAGTATATACAGTACAACCTCTGTAGAGCAACACCCTATGGAGCTTCAAATATTGGCCGTTGTTTAGAGGTTGTTGCTCTACAGAGGTTAGGTTTAGAGTAAATATCAACTTTTGAAGGTGTTGTTGTAGAGAGGTTGTTGCTCTATAGAGGTTAGGTTTAGAGTAAATATTAACTTTTGAATGTGTTGTTGTAGAGAGGTTGTTGCTCTATAGAGGTTAGGTTTAGAGTAAATATCAAATGTTGAAGGTGTTGTTGTAGAGAGGTTGTTGCTCTACAGAGGTTAGGTTTAGAGTAAATATCAAATGTTGAAGGTGTTGTTGTAGAGAGGTTGTTGCTCTACAGAGGTTAGGTTTAGAGTAAATATCAACTTTTGAATGTGTTGTTGTAGAGAGGTTGTTGCTCTACAGAGGTTAGGTTTAGAGTAGATATCAAATGTTGAAGGTGTTGTTGTAGAGAGGTTGTTGCTCTACAGAGGTTAGGTTTAGAGTAAATATCAAATGTTGAAGGTGTTGTTGTAGAGAGTTTGTTGCTCTACAGAGGTTAGGTTTAGAGTAAATATCAAATGTTGAAGGTGTTGTTGTAGAGAGGTTGTTGCTCTACAGAGGGCCGCTCTGGAGAGAATGTGCTGTACATAATATGTCAACTTCATTCATATCAGTGGATGAGACGATAAAGATATAAATGTATAGAGCTCGGTATAAGGCGCCAATAGTGATCGAACGCGGTCTGAACAACTAATCAATATTCAAGTCACACCTATGTCAGCATTATCTATGTCGAATCGATTAAAACTTTCGACATTCAATATCTAAAAGAAAAGTAATACAATCGAATCGATGTAATTACTTGTACAATAGCGTACGTCTTGTTTTATTGAATGAAGATGTAATTAAAGTTATTCTCTTTACGTTTTCATCTATCTGCTGTCTCTTTCTTTCTCAAGTTAGGTACATTTAAGGTACATGTTCTCATAGATTTGCAGCCGCGGCCGTGCGTGGTCCAGTAGTTTGTACACTGGACTTGTGACCGGTTATCAGGAATCAAATCCAGGTCGCGGCCGGTCATACACCGGTCGTTTTTCTTCCATTATGTGGAGAAGCTGTCGGCTCCTTGTGAAAGAAAAAGTTAGGACTGATAAGAATACAGTTAGGTGAACTGGTTAGGTGAACAGCCGCTGTTTAAGAACTAAAATATATTTGAACAAAATGTCGTTAAACCTACTAAAACCATATTTAAACTTTGTATTATGTGTGGCACTGTGGCACTCGTCTGTACTACACTGTTTCAATCAGTTAACTGGTGTCTCCATATCTCCGAGACTATCAGTGTATATTTGTAAAAATAGTTTCAAGTACAATGCAACCTCTCTAAAGTAACACCCTTTGAGAGTAGCGAAATAATGTTGTTGTTGAGAGGTTGTTGCTCTAGAGAGGTTAAACTAACAGTTAATCGTGCAGTGGGGAAAATCGTGCTGTTATTGAAGGGAGGTTGTTGCTCAAGAGAGGGCCGCTTCGGAGAGGCTGCACTGTAGCATGTAGTAGTCCCAGCACAGCTATTCAAAAAGTGTCTTCTAACGTTTGTAAGGAGACACTTTTCAATAACTCAACTTTCACGTGGACAGTCACATGATCCTTTATCGTCGTATAAGACACAGACGCTTATTTAGAAAAAATTACCCCACCCACCACGTTCGCTCTTATGACTACCAATACATACAAATGCTATATATTTGTATGTATTGGTAGTCATAAGAGCGAACGTGGTGGGTGGGGTAATTTTTTCTAAACAAGCGTCTGTGGTATAAGACAGATACACGTACTCGTATTTTCTTCAAAAATGTCTTCTTACAGACGCTAAAAGGACGGTTCCCTTAGACAAACAACCATTTTATCCTTGGCTTCGTCTCGGACAAATTGGTTGTTTATCTAAGCGAACTGTCTTCTTACGTCTGTAAGAAGGCACTTTTGAAGAAAAACTCGTACAGTATCTATTACTTATACATTAATATAAACTTATAGTTATATGAAGGTTTTTACCGCATTTGTTACAGTCTATCAAACCATAATTACATATCTTTTACATATTAATGTTAAACATCTGCTATATTATTATACATATATTCATCATTATTATAAAACTTACACCGCATAAATTTGATGAAAAGTTTTGACTGAATTAAAGGTTATAACGGAAAATTTATCACAATGTATTAAGATCATTGTGCAGGATTGCTAGATAATGAGATTTATTAAATCTAGATGAATAACTCATGGGCAAATTTTAATAATGACAAAAACATTTACTTTACCGATTTACCGAGAAAGATATCCGTGCTATAATTTGTTCCTTCGCCGAAATTAAGCTACGTTTAAATAATACTGTATCAATTTTCGTGGTTTTTACTAAAATGGCTATTTCGTGGGGACATAAATTCGTGCATTTTTATTTTTGTGAAAAAAAAGCCTTATCTCTGCATTTAAATTCGTGGGGGTTTGATTTCGTCCATAGGCCGACCCACGAAATCCCCGAAATTAAATCCCCAACGAAAATTAATGATTCGACAGTATTAATCAATTACTGTATTACAATGAATTGTATTTAAATAAATATAGAGTGAATTTCGAATGGATGTTGTATATTCATCATCCATAGCAACCAATAAACATAATACACAGTACAGTTAAACCTGTGAGCAAAGACCACCTTTGGTAAAGACGAAACCATTATTGACAGAGGCCTTTTTATGTCAGTTTGCTCTAAATAATCAATTTTAAGTAACTTAGTGGATTTAATGGTAAATAACTTTAAAAATACTACATGTATTAAATTCCGCCTAAATAAATTAATTTTAGCTTCTCGCACTAACTGTAAACACACAAAAGCTTTATTTCAACCACTGAATAATGACTTGTTGACAGTACATTACGTGGAGACCCGCCTCCGCGGTCGAGTGGCTAAGAATCACTGTAACCTTTCACTGATAGAGGGTCGTGGGTTCGAGCCCCGATACCGACCATGTCTCTTTATGTGAGAAAGTAGGAAGTTGCTTACAGATGATGGGAGTCTAGTACTGGTTTTTCCCAGGAACGATGATTAGATGAACTGTCCGCCTCATATGACTCCGACTGTTGAAAAGGGGCTTAATACTCGATATGAACAAACAAAACAAAACATTACGTGGATTTAAGGGTCAGAGTTGATTGTACATTACGTGGATTCTAAGTTCAGTTAGCGACATCATCACTTATCTGAGGTTTTACTGTATAGTGTATATACTGTAACCTGATAGATAAATATCACAATCCACTGAGATGTATACTAATGTTTTACAATGAGACCACCAATCGACGTTATGTTGCTAAGTTTTATGCATTTATTTTGTTTTTTTTGTCTGATACATATTTTTAAAAATATCCAAATGTAACTTTCTTTGTTTCCTTTCTGCTGTCACTTTGATATTTCTATGAAGCGGTATTTGAACATCATGTATTTTCAATTTTTTTAGTGTTGTTTATTAGTAGAGCGCTAGAGTAGCTCACATACATTTGTTACTAGAAGTCTCCCATTTTACATTAAATGGTCTTGCAACAAATGATAATTAATTCTCCGTTATGACGATAAACAATGAAATCAGTTTACATTCCCACGTTAATCAGCATATACATGTATATAAATCTTCACTTCGTCATAAAAGTTTAAATGTTCCGATTCTCTTTAAGTCTACAAACCTTTAATTTGACGGAAGCAGTCAATTCAAACACGCACAAACTAAACTAAGGCATAAAAAGTTCCTTTTCTTTCCGCAAACGTTACCGATCCAACTGTTACCTTTTTTCCTTTTTGCCGATATATTCATGTTGATAATGAACTTTATCTACTAACTAAAATTATATGGAAAAAAGTCGACGACCTGCATTCCCTTTGATACCATTGGTGGTAAGGTGGTGATATAACATACAACGCCGTATGCTCCGTGTCTATCTTACTGTATAAAACTTGTATAAAATACTTTGAATAATTGAACACAAAATTGTTTTAATAGATATATACAATCAATCATATAACCACGATATTTTTGTCATGAAGCCGCATTACATGAAGCGTGCACAAAAAAATGGTTTTTGTTTATACAGAAACATGTCTCACGATTGACGTATTCGTTCGAACGATTAATTTATAGTAACAAGTTACACCACAACTGTAAATTGATCGCGTAATTAACTGATTTATTGGATGATATACACGACCTAACATTGTTCTACAGTTTGTAATCAAAGTAATAAAACAATGGCTGGGTTAGTGGTGTCGGTAAAAATAAAACCACTTTTTCAGTTGTTTGTTAAGTCTTTGGTTAGACAGGCGCCATGCGCACGTGACTCAGATATTGTTTGTTAACAACACCAACATGTACGCATGCTTCATGCCACACCAGTTTGAAGCACAACCCTGGTAATGGGTTACAGATTGGTTTGTCATGTTATACTTACAGTATATGGATAAATATGGTCATTATGTTATACAAAGCAAAACCATTGGGGAGCAACAAAAATATGTTTTTGTTGAGAGGTTAACTTAATAGCTAAATTATGCAGTGTGAAAAAAACCATGTTGTTGTTGAAGGAAGGTTGTTGCCTTAGAGGGCCGCTACAATATATTACACAAGTACCGACATAGACGATTGAAATGAGTGATTTTCATTATGGTACGCCAAACCGTCTGAGAATGTTCTAATCAATAAATACTCGACCCAACGCCAAAAAATGAAATATGGGGAAATATCGTATTGTGGGGAATAGGGAAATAAGATTTGACAAAATATAAGAACAACTGTCCACAGACTGTAATATGCTTCACAGACCCACCCTAGTCTGGATTACCCCCCCCCCCCCTGACACTATGTGTATATAATCGAAGGAATAGTGGGCAGGGAACCAGACTAAGACCCAACCGTCCCGGTGTATTTGTGTGACGACATGAAATATGTTTTAGGATGCATGACGGATCCTAATGCAAACGTTTAATGATTATATGAACTAAACTTCTTATGATAAGAGGTACAGATCCTTATAAATTGTGATAATCAAAACACTTGGTGAAATAACGGAATGATGGACCCCGGGTCTTTATATCATATAAGGGAAGTAATACTACTATAACTAAACAGTACTCTCCCTTTTCTATGATTATATAGCATTTTGAATTTCATGTCTACAAATTCCAAAGTAACACAATTCAGAAAAAGCTCCTGGTGAATGTTTATAAATGATTAATTCTGTATATTCAATAAAAAATAAATGCTTGTATTAGGGTCTGTAATTCTGTATATCACTTTATTTTACAAAACGTGTTTTGCGTTCGTCAGACTCTAATATTCACTCAATTATTTTCTTCAGTGGCCTTCTTTTCTTTCTGAGCCAGATATTGATCAGTATGAATACCGTGCTGGACTATCTTCCATGTATCCATGTGTGGTCCGGTTAATGTTGTATCGAACTCGTCCACCGCACCTTGTCCCTGGATGAAAAAAGTGAAACGTCGAGTTTTGAATTAAGGTTGCATACCCATAATGTCCCAAATTAGTACAAAAGGTATTGCACATCCAAAGGGAGTGGACATATTCTGGGACCTTAATATTTTTTGTAAATTTTCATGACAGAGTTGTTGTTCCACTAAATTTGAATTAAAGTCTATGAAAGTAGCTAAATTTTTTAAGAGTAAAAAAAGGAGGATACATTTAAAAAAACTCGCGGTAAAGAGATGCAAAAACACAGTACTAAGCTAATTTGATACAGAAAAATAAAACTCACCACGTCATATTTTCAGAAATTGATTTTTCTTTTTTATCAACAAGGGCAGTAACTCTTACAAAAAAAATCAAAATATGTCACAAATGAATTGAGGTATATAGGGTAACTATCAAAGAAATAATGATAATTTGGCAATATATTTACTGTTTTTATAATATTACCATTTTTGAGTATATAGCAATAATCAGATACGTAAAATAAGTTCTGCATTAAGGATATACACATGTACATTTGTAATACATTAAGTCGAATTCGATTCAATGACAAGCTGCTTGGATCACGATAACGCGAAACAAATTCATTTTTCAAACAGGGTTAGATTTTATCGTAAACTATAAACTGATCATCACTCTTTGTCCTAATGTTAATAGATAAATCACAACAAAAAAACATGTCATTGTCAATAATGAGACGAATTGTCAATGAAATCAGGAAAGTCGCGTCAGACCACAAACGGGATGTAAACGTACAAATAAAATAAACTACATGTACATATTTGTATATATACATGTGTGCCTGAATGAGGTAATGTTATAACATCGCATACTTGATATGTATAAACTTAAAACTCAAAACGTTATAACATACCCCCTAAATTAAATAGGTTATGTAGGTTTGAAGAACGTTTTTTTTTCAGATTATGTATGTTTTCTGATCCCAACACCCAAAATCATTATCTCAAAATAGACTTTGTAAATGTTTATATTTTTATATTTACCAATGATTAACAATGATTTACCATGATTTACAATGAATTACCATGATTTACAATGATTTACCATGATATTAAAAAAACAGATAGTATTACATTTCTTTGAGTTATTAACCACTTTAGCGTGTGTGTGTTGAACTCCATGGGAGTGACCCATAAAGATGCAATAACACAACATCAATATAATTTGATCATGAAAATATAGGTTAACATGTAATTTCAAGAAAAAATCATATTTTCTATTTTCAACAAGCACAACAATTTGGCTTACATTCTTTAAGAATATGTCGTAAAGTAAATTATAGCATCCGATGTAACAATCAAAGAAAGAAGGACAAACAGGTAATACTATTTTTGTAATACATGTATAATGAGTTTGTGTCCAACAAATACATCAGAAAAACTGTGGGTTAGGAACCTACTGTAATACATGTTCTACCTTAAAATAATTACGATGTTTCTGCACTTGTTTGAACTACTAAACGTGCGTTCAATGTTCTGTGTTCCGAATGGTTTATCTGGCTTTATGTGTCTCATCCAGAAAATAAACAACACGAAGAAAGTGTAACATAAACGTGTGACGTTTGTATATGGTTATATATGCTTACCGTTCGTTTAATTTCGCACTCTTTCAGTATGTCGTATCTATCTTGACTGTCATAGAAATCCCAGTGTGGAACGAGGTCTGGTTGCGATGGTGACCTCAATGTTATACCAGACTTCAAACCATAAAATCCCCAGGGACGTTGTGGTGACTGGTAACGTAGGTCCATGGCCCATCGTATGTGATCTGAACGGTTAGGTACGCTATATACAATGATAATAATCATGTTATGAGTAATCACCATGGTAACATCCAAAGTAATTCAGCCCGGATATAAATATGTTAACAAAATTTACCACAACACTTTTGTTTGTTTGTCAGAGTCATAAAAGGCGGACAGTTGGCCTAACCATTGTTCATTGAAAGAACCAGTACTAGACTCATATCCTCCGTAAACAACTGTCTGCGTTCTCACTTAATATATAACCACAGCAAATCAAATTATTAAAAATCTTGTGTAAAGGTATACCAAGCTAATCTTACTTTAATTTGATATTTTATATTTATGAATTGGCATTACATGTATTAATATCAGTTATATTTCTTTTTACAAAAGTCATTTTTAATCCAGTTGTTCATTAAACATATGCATGTAAAATATTCCTATACTAAAAAAATATGAGGATCGTGAGGTTGCAAGCTCGGGACCCGGGTAGCGGAGCACTTCCGTTACAAGATGACCATAACTAAGATTTAATGATGAGTTTTTGGTTTTTGATTCTCATCTCTTATAAACAACAAAGACATCAGTCAATAATATAATTGTGAACGTTTCACAAGCACATTTAAGTTTATTGCAGTATCACATTCAAGGGTTACTGCGGTTAATTCTGAATAAAGAACATATTAATCGTATTTTGATTAATAGATCATTCTCAAATTATCATATTAATATCTCATGCGCATGCTTCTGATATAAATGGAAGAATTAAAATAATATATGTTTAAAATGCCTGCGAAATATACTCAAAACGTTATATCAAATATAAATAACAGAGCGAAAAAAGAAAGATAAACATGTTGTTTACAATACAAATATTAATAATAGATTTAACGTGCGTATTAATAATATAAAATATATGTGTTGCCGACATTTGTAATACATCATATTTATTAAAATAAACATATATACACGACTGTGTGTAAGTTATAACAATGCAATCAAATTATATAAAGCGACTTTTTTCTTAGACTCCGCTATATTTTTCTCAACAAATTGTTGCTTCTGCATTGGTTTTGAATCACTGGAAGAAGCCAGACAGACATATTATTATAGAAACTTTCGGACGTCACATGACCAAGAGGCAATGTCTGTCTGAAGGTGATAACAAAACGCAAACGATAACCGTCTTAAAGAGGCCATTAAAAATCATACTGAAACAATCAGATTTCAAGGTCTAAACAGAAGGGAACAAGCCTGAAGCAGTCATTTCAAATCCATGCAGACAGGAACCAGGATGAAGCAGTCATGTAAAATTATCATCAGACGGGAACCAACCTGAAGCTGTCATTTCAAATATCGCCTGATAGGAACCAGCCGATAGCTGTTAAAATGCATTTATACACTCATTTTGGAAGATGCTTGATATAAACCCACCTTTTATGTGGCACCATGTTACTAAAGAACACAACGCCGCCTGCTTTCACTGGACAAGGTATGAAGTCTGTCTCTGGATTGGCTCCTTGAAATATTAATTGGCTTAATGAATATAAACTATTTAGAATATAAACATGTACAGTATAGTATTAATTGGCTTAATGAATATAGAATATTTAGAATATATGCATGTACAGTATAGTATTAATTGGCTTAATGAATATAGAATATTTAGAATATATACATGTACAGTTTAGTATTAATTGGCTTAATGAATATAGAATATTTAGAATATATACATGTACAGTACAACGTCTCCAGAGCGACCCTCTCTTGAACAACAATTAAATAACCTCCCTTCAACAACAGCATGATTTTTCCCACTGCACAATTCAACTATTAATTCAATCTTTCTAGAGCAACAACCTCTCAACAACAACAGCACTTTGCTACTCCCAAAGGGTGTTGTATTGGAGAGGTTACGGTGAGGTTACATTGTACATGTTAACTTTCATGACACATAAGTCATAAGCGGATGTAAGAATCTACCAGAAATCAGGAATTAACATGTATAAGTTTTACATTAAAAGTGTGGGCATGAACTTACAACTTAAATTAAATGTTGAGTTGACCAAGATTTAACTAAGGACGAATTCATACCAAATATCTAAATGCGTTTGTTGACATTAAATACGTCCGAAGAAAATTAATGTGTATTTCAGATAACAAACATTACCGAGTCGGTTTACTAGTTCCTCTTCTTGGATCATAAGATAAAAGTTATCACAACATTCATGAACACACACAAGTCCCTTCTTGTGGCCTCCCTTACAGAACTAAAATATCAACATGTAGAAACTGACCCCGTACTGCTCTAAATAATAACAATAAAAACTTGCTCAGTACAGAATAATTCAATACAGAGCCCACATTTATGACAATAATTAGTCTTAATATAACTTATAACTATTCAAGACAAATAGATGTTTTCGAAAATCGGTCTCAAAATTAGTATTAGAACTGTTGATTTGTGGGGATTTATCTTAAATATCAAAAATGTTGTTTTAAAAATACAGATTTAACAACAACACGCGCTGAGATTTCTTTTTTTTCTACAATTTTGTAAATGTATGCATCGTATTCTGAATTGCTTTTGTCTCATAGACACTAAATAGTGGCCCTGTATAGATTGACTTCGATGTAAAGTTTTCTCGTTCATAGATTGGAAAATGAATTAAAATCGCTTTTACAAAGGTAATTTTAACTAAATTGACCACATGATAATAGCCCAGAGTAGTGTAAAACAAGACGTTGCGTTCAATAAATATATATACCCCCGGTGACAGGCTTGAAAATAATTTTGAATCAAAATTAGGCAAATGTTTTAAAGAAGAAACAAATTGCAAAATAACCAAGTCCTATAACCGCACCAAAATCATGTGATAACAATCAAATCTCAATTACAGGTAAGCGGCGTTGGTACTAGTCGAAACCGTGAAGTGTACTAGTAGTTTACCAAGAAATAGACATTAAAAAATGTACAGTCAGTTAAGGTCAAGGTCATTTCGTGGTTAGGCGATATGGGTGGATAGAGAATGGTGCAAGTGAACACATGTATGAGTATCAAGGCGTTCTTGCAAGAAGTATTGGTGCTAGCTAGACGAAACTGTAAAATCTAGATAACCTTGCAATAACCCAATTCAAACATTGTTTGTTTTAATCTACATGGTCAGCGTCAGATTGGGTGATATGGGGGAAAGGCAAATTGAGGGAATGATCCAAGGTATTATATACGTAAGTATTAAAGCGATAGACGAAACGGTAAAGTCTAGTTAACGTTGTAAGGACGGACGGACGGACGGACAGACCAATCACTATTTATGCTCCTGCATTTGTAGATGCCGGGGCATAAAACTCTGTTTACATAACAATAAAAAATTGTGTTTGATTCAAAAGAGACGAAAATGATTGATAAAGTTCTCTGTGTTAGTACCGTCATGCAGCCATTTTCTTCTGTGACATCAACGAACGCTACCCACGCTGTGGCTACCAGCGTCTCATAACTTTCCAAATCAAAATATGCTGAATCTATGAAAGCAAGTAAAACGATCGATAACTCGATAAGTTGCCTACGTATAGGTTAGTTGTATAAAATTGTAGTAAAATTGTTCAAACTGAATATATAAAGTGTGTCCGTTTTTGTTAGATCTTTAAGCTCAACTTTAATTATATTTCAATGAAGAGTGATGACAGTCTTCAGAGTTTACGACCAGGAAAATAGATATAAGAGTTACTCGTAATTTAGTCAAAAGAACAATATACATTTACCACACTCGTCACGGTAACATATAGTGTGAGTTGATATATTGAGAAAATCAGAATAAGATAAGGTAACTAGGTGTATCTTACCCTGGTGCCATGGAACGTCGGTTTCCCTTACTTGGGGAGTTTTAGGTCTTGTGTTCCATACGGGATTGGCCCCTATCTCTGGTCCTAGAAGTTGTTCTAGTGCATTCAGTAGTTTCTCATTTTGATACAAGGCCCTGAACTCCTGTAGGTGATACAACTTTGTTCCGTAAAAATCGATTAATTTTGCATCTCTTAAAATCAGTTTACAAAATTAGTTGAAAGAAACTCTTATTATTATATTTCACTCCCATTTCCAATGTAAAGTCGCCTATACCTGAGCGGTAGGGGTGGGTATTGCGGAAAATTTCGTATCGCGATATATTGTTTATTAAATCATTTTCCATTTATTTGACAAGTTGTTCTTAATAAAATCTTTTACTGAGTTTGAAGCTCTAGAAAAAGCTTGATATAGTCTATATAATGTCATTGCTTATTAAAATGCTGTGACATCATATTTTTCTTTTTATATTTCTATGAAATCTTCGGTATAATAGATAAATATCACATTTCTGAGAAGGCGTTATTAAAAATCGCCAGCCCTCGAAAAAGTTTTTTTATCGCGCTGACAAATTTAATAACGACCTCTTAGAAAAATTAATGTGATATTTATATATTGTTGAACGCAAGGACATCAATCCATGATTTTGAACACAATTACATAGACAGAACTTTCAAATGTATTATCATGATCTATGCCTGACATATATCAACAATCACGGAGGTACTGCAAGCTTTGTACGTGTGCTCTAACGGAACATTATTGAAACAACTCAGTATTGAGTACAACTGTACTTATTGTCCGGGTAGCCATTTAGTCTCGAATTCACCATGATGCACGATCACACAAGGTACTAGCACCCTCCAGTTTCTTCTATAATTCAGTATAAAATAGTTAAATCCATGTTGATTCAGACAAACATGTATTATGTGGTATGATATATTTTATAGGAAATTACTTCCCCATAAACGCAGAATCGATGCACGACTATTAAATACTGCAAATAAGTAAATGAATCATCTGTAAGATATTGCTTTGATTTGATTTGTTTACGACTTCATTTAGATGTAAATTGATACATTTATAAGTTAATTTATTACTCTTCAACAGCGGAAGTGAGGTTCACGGTACACATCAAGAAGGGAAAATACAATATATCATATGTATGCTTTTATTGAAATTTTAGCATGCATCACGCATGTACATTCATATTATATAATTATACACTAGTACATTTTTAATATGTAAACAGTTAAACTGAACTATAAAAAGAACTATGGAACCAAAGATCTATACTATGTGTCTTTGGCGGAATATACTTAATTGGCATACATGAATTTATTTGAGAACTAGCTGTTATAATTGTAGAGTCAAGATGAACCTCATGGTTATACTCTGTAAAAACTACAATAATTTCTACATCGCCCGAGGTAGATGAATAATTTCGGTAACATAAAATCGCCGTATTTTGAATTGTAAGGGAGGCAAATCTCGCATACTGTATTAACAACGAAAAATGAGTTACTTCCCTTACCGGGGTTAGTTTTCCAAGCTTTAGAAGAAGTACCACTGCTCCTGGCCAGTCCTTCTCGATGGCCATTAGCCTGTCACTCACATTTAATATGTCTTCGTGAACATCTGTGAATAGACCAAACGTTTCTCAACGTATATTACTAGCTGGCATTGATTTATAATAATACATTTTTGTAATTAAGATAAGATTTGAACAAATTTCGTACATGATCATCCGGCGGACCAGCATGTCGTCAATGATACAGTTTGTACATGTATGTAGAAAGAACGTATCACATGACGAATCGTATACATTGGTCAGTCATTATTGTAAGTGCGTTTCCCCCTAATTTACTTGATTATTTATGTTGCTGAGAACATACTATGATCACCTATCTCTAAATAACAAAACACTCGAAAGTTGGAGTGTTGCAGTATATGCATATAGATAGATATATTTAGTTAAATGCAACCTAGCTTTAGCACTTGTTTATCATTTTGAATAAGTTATTCAGCCTAATCAGAATATATAAATCTTGTCAAGGACGTTGGATTAACGTGCTTGACAAGATATGTACTGATAAGGCTAGCTTCACGTGAGACATAGTTTTACAAATGAATTACGTGCTGTTGAAAGGCATCAGCACGCCCGGTTAGGTCAGTGGTTAAAGCGTTGGTTGAATGTGGTTAGCACTGGTTAAGGCTTAAATGAAGTCAAGGAAAGCTGATTAGGATACTGCCCGCCATGATATGACTGAAATAATGTTGAAAATGGCGTTAAATCCTATGAAATAAACAAAGAAAAACTTCGTGTAGACGCATATTAATTTCAGCTTATTATAAAACATTGTACAAAATGTCAATAGTTATTGTTATGCTTACTGCTGATTCTTCCCGACTTGTAAAGTTTTTGCGCAATGTCATCAACAAGTCGACCGAAGGACTCCATACAAGGACTCAGTTCTTCTGGCGTAAAGAAGCTATCCATGTATGTATATCCCTGCAATATACGACACACGATATAATAGATACATATATTATAAAGAGTCCGTAATTGACAATATTTTTCTGTCTTCCCGAAATTTAATATTAGCCCCCTCCACACCCCTAACATTTACTCTTGATTGTTTCCTATTTAGTCAAACTTCAACTTAGATGTATACATAACTATATTGACACATATTTTCGTATGTTTACAATAAGTAATTAGATTTTTTTGTTAGAATACAAAAAAAGTTTTACACAAACGGTAAGTAAATAATGTTTTATGATTGATTCATTTTAGCAATAATAACGTACTGATCTTGCTAAGTTGATATATTAGTCACAAAAAAGACGCACACATGCGCACAATAATGGATATGAAAGAAATAAAATCACTAATATTGCTTAATAGACAATTCTTCTGACTTTCAAGTCTCAAAATTTCGTATTTATTCGTAAGAAAATTGCCGATCTCTGTTCTTTATCTCTTACATAATGTAAGTAGTCTAAGAGTCTAGGTAGAGAATTAATAATCATTAGATTCGCAACTTGAATATATCAAATATAGCGTTTTTCTTACATTTTCGAAGTAATCTCGAACTTTCTCGTCTGGTAATTGTCCTGGTTTCCTGTCTGTAGGTTGGGGTGGCATATTAGTGAACACTTCCGGGTGTCCAACCCCTGTAAACCCCGGAAACTGACTCGGATCTCTTTCTTCTGCCATGGTGTTTCACAATAAAACTTGTAAGTTACACAGCACTAGCTTGTTCGTGTGAACTAGAAAATTGGGCCTGTTTTTAATCTAATAACTCCATGATAATTGTAGATAGATAATCAAGGTCATTCAACTTGATGATAAAATCATGTCATGGTAACGTTATGTAATGTAGAGTCCTTGACATAATGCACGATATGAGTTGTTTATGCGTTTTATCATGGCCAGCATGCGTTTTCAAGTGAAGGGATTGTGTATAAGGCATCAAGAAAACGGTCATATTGGGAAAAAACAGTTTGTCGCTGTAATGGATCCGATTTTAAACAAGACTGACAAACAAAAGTGTGCACAAAATTGAGCATATCTCCTGACAAACATCATTTATTCTGACGAACAAATAAACAAGTATCTGTCACCTGGAAGCTCTGACCATTCATGATACACGTCCCAGCGTATAATACGGTTCAAGCTGGAAGCAATTTAAATAATTATATATCAGAGACATAGATGTTTTAAATTAAATGTTCGGATTTATATTTGACCAATGGCATCGCAGTATTTTTCAAATTTGTCGACCGGTAAACTTTATTTAACCATATGGTTTGTTGAAATCGCGCGATCGGATCTTAATTACTTCACCATTGATGTGCAAACGTTAAGGGGAGGGATTAGAGGTGTGGTCAGTGTTTTCGTATTCAATCTTCTTGCAATGTGTACACCCATTTCCGATCCTCCGTAAGCAACTGTCTACTTTAGCACATAAAGAGACATGGTCGGTAGCTGGGCTCGAACGTATGACCCTCTATCACTGAGAGGTTACATTAACTTGAAGTCGGCATCATTTACCACTCGTACACGGAGGCGGGTGGCTTTTATTACCCGTAAAACAGAAGATGACAAAGAAGATATATATAATGAAAAGAATATAAACATTATATTAGTGATTTTAATCAGTCCATGACAGTTTTGTTGATTAATCAGAGGCGAAAGTCAGTGATTAATCGATTAAAATTTATTAAATAAGAAATGATCAAATATGTTACTATGGCATGAATTTAATATCCCTTACACCAATCGAATAGCACAAAATCAATAATAATTGAAACATAAATGATTTAATATTATTAAGATGTTTGAGTAAACATCGCATCAAAATATACTGATTATTAAACAAACCACACTGGGCCAGAATTATGCTGCATTTATAGATAGAGCTAGAACAGCATCACCTTTAAAGTAGAACCATGAAAGGTCTGCAGTACTATAGTCAAGCACGACAACTCATGTACATGTAGAAATCAACAATCCGTTGACGAAATGGGAGCACCGTCATCGTCACGTCAAAGACCATTCGTGAATGATCCGTTGAATAAATGGTTAATCAGAACATCACTACATTATATAAAACGGAAAGGTGCGTTTCGCACTAATTGCAGGCGGAGTCGTCAAAACATAAATTCGAACACGCACCGAGCCTGACTTGCGGCGGTTAAGTTGAGTTTAACCAGCGATAACAAACATTAACATATACATCTATGTCTCTGACTATATATAAGGAGGAACCTAGCTGGAAAAAATCAACCCTTAACTTAACAATGATGAAGACTACCAACAAGGACTTATGTCATAATGTATATAAAGTCAATGCTAACAATAAACAACAAAACAGAAACAAGGACTTTTATGTATACATACATGTACAAAAATGTAGATATACATATGTATATAATTAAGTTCTTGACAAAAATCAGTAATAAGGATCGTTAAATATTAATTGCCACACGGTCCAGTACGTAGTTTTAAATAAAACAACCTGCACGGTAAGATGTTGGCGGGATACGGACATTAAATTAGCCCCCGGACATTTGCCCCCGCCCCGTGCTTATTTTATTACTTGTGGACATTTGCCCTTATTTTCCAAATTGTGCAAATGCGGGGTGCACTTCGATGAACAACAAAACAAGATAATTATCATGGACAGACGAGCTGTACATAGATCTGTATAATACAATGTATTGCTGTATAGTAAATATATGATAGGACTTCGCGGCGCTCAGAGACAAGTCTGTTCAAATATTCCATGACAGGTGCAGCATAGTAAATTTACAATGTTTAACATGTTCGCGCCTCTTAATTAAAATTCAATTTTTTTCAACTGCGTTCCGCACTTAGAACTATCATAGGTGTCGGAGTTAGGACATGTAGTCCGAAAATTACGGTCACAAGACCTTTACACCCAAAAATAATGCCAATAGCGGCTGTAGGACATTACCCCCTTGGACATTTGCCCCCCCCCCCATGAACAAATATGGTAATGTGGACCCCCCCCCCCCCCGTAGAAATGGTAGGTACGTAGGACATTTGCCCCCAGTGCTTACATTTACAGTATATTTCAATAATTTGAACAGACTTGTCTCTGAGCGCCGCGAAGTCCTATCATATATTTACTATAACGTACAGTAATACATTGTACGTATTATATAGATCTATTATTGGAATTTGATAATTCCTTTGCTATCATTGACTTACAAAAATGCCGTGAGCTCCATAACTGTCATGGTTTCCGTTCCCACTCTCACTCTATTGTGTGCTGTAAGATTGGGGACGGAAACCAAATAGTTTAGCATAAAATAGTTCTACTTTCGGCTTTCGTTCCGTAGGTCAGTAATTTCTCTACAGAAGTATGCATGTAATTACATTAATCTACTATTGATGTATGTCTTATATGTGACTTTTTGACATGATATGTAAATCAGTGTTAAGATTTATATCCACAACGCGTATCGATCGATACTATCAGCTAGAGCTATATATAGTTGGATAAATTCTAAAAATAGAATGTGGGGTTTTCCCGTCGAAGTGCAGAGAACAGAACGACGGTACACATACATTTGCGAAGAAATAACAGTTATTGTGAAGTTTGCAATTATTATGTTGGTTCACAGTGTGTGAAGGGTATTTTGATGTTAAGACAGAAGGATCGTAATGGAACTGATGAAATCGTGCGATGTCGGTATATTCCGTAGCGAGATCGGCATCGTTTCCGAATAGCTATATTTTTTTACAATAAACTTTTACTTCCACTTCGAAACCTGTCATATAGTCCAACATCATGATATTAAGTACATACCAATTGCATATATTTTCTGAAAAAAATCTTAAACCACAATTAATCAATCGATAGTGGTTTATGTCAGTTTTGTTCCAAGTTTGGAACTGTAAAAACATGTAAAATCGAAAAACTCTTCAAAACCAAATTATCACTAAAATAATTATATAGGTCGAATTTAATTCGTTTCTAACACTGTAGTGTGCATTTAAAGTGATATGTGGTCATAATCAAGATATGTTATTAAAATGGAGCGTTTTGAAGAGCTTTTCGGTATGTATTAAATCAGTAAATACGACAGCAACAATGCTTATTTTGGTACCGATGGATTCGAAAAATATAGGCTGGATAATGGGCTACATAAAAAACTAGAAACATCTGATAACTTAGATAACCATCATGCTAGGTTGATGGAATTTAGCACATGAATATCAGAATATTGAGATGGTGTATGTTAATTCCTAAGCATGAATATCCATCAACTGTACAGTTCCTAATTTAGGATTTCTCCTAACAGTCATTGTTGTGTTGCCAGCAACACCAGTGACTTGTCTCATATGAAAAAAAAATTCCGACAGTACTTTCAGTACTTTCATATATAGATATAGATCTATGTACATCTCGTCTGTCCATAATAATCATCTTGTTTTGTTATTCATCGAAGTACACCCCGCATTTGCACAATTTGGTCGTCAATGATAATTATTAGACATATTTTAATTTAAATGTTTTATTTGACCCTAATTTATATCAGATGCAGCGTACGTGCACACTCAAGTCACGGCGAAGCGGAGTTTAAATACAGGCGCCTGCATCTTAGACAACCAATCAGCCTGCTACTATACAAGTCACGTGATAACACGACGTCCATCTTGGCCGTTCAAAACAAAACATATTCGAACAACGAGTACGCATCAGTTTGAAGTTGTTATATTTTGTCTGAGAGTGTTCATAATTCCGACGAAGATGTCTGCATAAGTGACATTATCTGACATTTATTATTTTAACCGAAGATTTTACCAGAGCCACTCAACTTCAATTATCTCAAATGTAAACAAACAGGTGCGTGGTAAATTAAACTGTATTAAATGGTGGGTGGGGTATAAATTGTTTACAAACTTTTGAAATAAAATCTACCCGTTTCCTCACAGCGAAAGAAGTTCTGTGCATTATATGCAGTGACAGAAAGACCATAAATATTTTTTCCTGTCACATCAGGGAGGTAGGTTATCTGATAGATCAGAACGGAGAATAAGATGCGTGCAATCGATCATCGCTTCGTTATTCACGTATAATGTCTTGCATTGTGTGTAATATATGATTGTCTGTGTTTTGTGTGTGATATGTGATAAATAGCAATTGGTAGTCGATTGTTAATGACTGGTTTCATCTGACGGTTTCTAAACTAACTGGTGTTAGTACTGTGACTGTGATGAATTTAGTTTGACCCCCACCGATGGCAGCTGAGAGATGTAACAAAGTTGTTGTTATTCTTTCAGGTTTTCACACATTACGCATGGTTCAAAACTGAACGGTATCATGGTGAAAAAACATCAAATTAAAAATAATATAGCATCCCTGTGAATACTTAATTATTGTTGATATCATTTCAAATAGTTATTGGGCTAGTAATTTGTTTGGATAAATAATTGTATTGTTTGCCTTTTAAATATATTCTAGGTATGTTTTTGAACAGGGTTGCTTGCAACCTTGTTCTTGGTCACTACCAGTTTTCGATGCTCACAGAATCAAAATCTGTAGCAGTATCTAAAAATAACGTAAATGGTTTCCCCAATCACAACCAAAGAAGTTCTTCACCAAACGCCAAAAAATAGTTCCAAGGTATTCTGTCATATCTGGTTCACGCTGTCCATATAAAACGACTTTGGTGTAAAGATTATAATTATGTAATATACGTTGCTTAATGAATGGAATCAAATGAAATACATTAAAACAAAAGTCGAACATAATGAGATTACTGCGCAGCTGAACTATTGACAGCCGGTTTATATGTAAATAAAAAACTAACTGCATTTAGCATGGAGATTGGTGGTCCAGCGGTAAGGATGCTCGCTTACGGAGTTAGAGGTCCTAGGTTCGATACTAGGTAATCGAATGATTTTTTTTTCAAATAATTAGCTAAGATATCAAAGAGAAAGTATAGTTGTGTTAAAAATGTATTTGAATGAAATAAAAAACAAATCTACATGAAAAGTCTAAATCATAATTATATGCAGTTTTCATGAAAAAATTGATCAAATAATATCAATAATAAACAAACTGCCTAAAACATGTAAATAAATGACTATTTTTTTCAGCGATAAATATTATAGTATATCGGACCTATGTGGGACCGGTATCAGAATTTCGTGGCGGCTGCTGCATGGGTTAATGCGTTTTGTACAACACCAGACCGACTGAAAAAAATACATAGATGCATCATCTAGATATCGGGCTTGTTTTAAAGGTTCATTTGAAAACTACAGTAGTAACAACGTGTATGTAATACATACCAGTTAAGAATTGATAACTACGTATTCATTGAAAGGTTAAATCTCCTGCAGTGACCGGGGGAATCGAACCCAGATTGCCGGGTTACAAATTCAGTGCACTAACCACTGGACCACGGTCGTGACTGTGTGTGTGGCACTCTGTGGCTGATAATACAACTGTCTAACCTCAGGATCAAACCCTGTTCTTCCAGCGCTATCAGCGCTTTGATTTTATCAAGTCCCACTCAGGTTTTTTTAAAAACTAGGGGAAAACGATTGGTGCTGGAAATAGAGGGTGGAAATGCACGGAATTGGAAAATAAACTAATCAAAGCAATTTTTTTTTATTGGAAATTTTATCAACTTTATCAACATCACTGTTGGTAGGTACTAAATACCTAATACTACTGCTGTTCTATGGGAAAATAAGAATAAGTTAAACATTGTAAACTTGTAGTTATACATTTTTCCCAATTATGATTAAAACACCTAGATTATTCCCAATCCCAAGGGTATGGCTCATAATATTCCCAAAATACTGAGAACAAGAAAAACTATAGTAAAACATTATACTTAAAGGTAGACAAATTACAAGAAGCATTGGTTAAGGTTTTTTGTCTGAATGTGGCCCTCTTGTTGTATGAAGTTGCTTTTTCAAAAAGGATATTGACAGTTTATTTTATCCAATCCTCCATTATGGAGAGAATAACATACATGTATTTACAAGTTATAAATAATACACATATATTGACAATTATGAGTATTTGACAAATGAATACATTCATGTATATAGTGCACAAGTACATGGTAAAACCAATACCATACCATACATCAATGATCAATCAAATAAAATATACATGTACCCTAAATAAGTACTACCAAATTCACCATAATCTGATATGATACAACCTCATTGAACTTACTTCTTATGACGTTTCCGATTTTATGCCATCACAACTTATCACAGAACAATGCCGCCTACATGACTTACTTACCTTTCAACAAAAGAGCAGACGATCACATTCATTCAAACATAACATGTTACGTGACAAATAGCTAGTCCAATGACTGACCAATTAAAATTACCAACATCATCATTAGCCAGTCAAATGGCCAGTTTTACCCAAACTAGTAATAGACACTATACTATATACTCGCAAACAACTAGAATAAACTCATACCCATGACTAAAATTCGTCTAGAAAAAAACTTGTGAAGAAAATATTGATTATTTATCAAGGGGAAGTCCGAAGATGCTGACTATCAGTGTCACTTTCTTTGTAAATACCCCTGCCATTTATTATACAGTTGATGTTAAAACGTTTATGCTTACAATACATTTTTTAGCTCACTTGGCACAGAGTGCCAAGGTGAGTTTTTAGGATCAAGCTATGTCTGTCGTCTGGCTGTCATCAACAATTTCTTTAAACAACATCTCCTCCTTAACCACTTGGTCAATTTCAACTAAACTTCACAGGTGTGTTCCTTGCACGAAGCTCTACCAAAGTTGTTCAAAGAATTCCATTACATGCAGAACTCTGGTTGCTATAGCCCTGGGGCTCACTTGATTTACATAGGCTTATATAGGAAAATTAAAAAAATCTTCTTCAGGCTTAGAGCTTAGATATTTTGTATGTAGCATTGTCAACTGGATCTCTACTGAGTTTGTTCAAATTATGGCCACAGGGTCAAAATTGGCCCTGCCAAGGGGGTCAGTTGATTTCAACAACTACTTGACAGTTGGGGTAGATAACTTTTTACCATGACAAATAAGTGAGTGATGCAGGGCCATCATGGCCCTCTTGTTGTTTCAATGCATCATCAATATTTGGTTGTACATTAATCACTATTGTACAAACAGATGTTTGTCTCTGATAGCAAATACCTATTTTATTTTTAATGATACAGGAATGAATTATTGATTTTATTTGATTCTGATAATCTTCTAATGGCAAACGGATAAAGGAACTGTTTTTAGCACTTGTGCTCAGGGTGAGCTTTTGTGATCAGTCTTCGTCCGGCGTCATGCGTCCGGAGCCATCATACTTTACCCCGTAAACACACTAGGGGCCACATTTTAAGCTCAATTTTCGCAAAACTGGGTCAGAATGTTAATATCGACAAAATCTCTGACAAGTTTGATTATGGGCCATTTGGGGTCAAAAACTATGTCACCAGGGCCAAATAAGGGAAAACCTTGTGAACACTTTAGAAATCCCTGTTTTGATTGAATCTTCATGAAACTTTGTCAGAATGTTTATTTAAATGATATGTAGGTCAAGATTGATAATGGGTCATCTGCGGTCAAAAACTAGGTCACTAGGGCAAATTGCTGGAAAACCTTGTGAACACTCTAGAAGTCACTGTTTTGATTGGATGATCATGAAACCTTGTCAGAATGTTTGTCTCTGGGGTCAAAAACTAGGTCGTTAGGTCAAATCTTATGAAAAACCATGTTAACACTGTAGATTTCACAGTTATGATTGGATCTTCACCAAACTTTGTCAAATTGTTTGTTTTAATGATATAACGGTCAAGTACAAATATGGGTCATCTGGGGGTCAAGAACTAGGTCACGATATCAAATCTTAAGAAAACGTTGTCTATGCTGTACATGTAGTTGTCATGGTTTTGATTTGATCTTCACCAGCCTTGTCAGAATGTTTGTCATTTATATGTAGGACAAGTTTTAACATGGGTCATCTAGGGTAAAAAACTAGGTCACAGGTTCAAAAGTAAACAATGATTGTCATGTGAGCGATATAGGGCCATCTTGGCCCTCTTGTTTAATCATTTTTATCATTGTGTTTAATACAGTGATGTTAATATTTTCAATTTATTTAGGTTACAATTTCTTCTTCTTAATTAAAATTTATAATTATAAAATAGATTGACATCAAAGTGACAGTGTGCATTCATTCTGTTATCTTAAAGGATGTGATTTGAACTTTATCTATGAATAGTAGACTTTCATTTTCTCACATGATAATTGAATTTGTTACATACATCAGAGGCTAGAAAGATCATCATTCTATATCACTGATCCACCTGTCTTGATTAAATTCTACCGTCCATTCAGATACCTGTATAACGTCAGGATTGTATATCTTATTTATGTAAATGAACCAAATTATTCTCAAGTTAATTATCCTATACAAGCCAGAGTCACCTTACGAAAGTGGTCATCAAATATTTGAAAATTTTAATATTCGATGTTTAAGCTAATTCTGTCCCAACATCTTGAGCGATAGATCTACAGACTATATTGAACATACAACAAATTGTGTGGTTTTAATATGGTAACATGCAAATGACAGTTTTGTGTTTATATCACGTTTTACGCTTATATTATTACTGGCTATTTGTAGCGATTAGGTTACAAATGTTTGCCTGTCACAGTTTATGATTTTTTACATTCTTTTTGTATTTTCGCTGGAATTTATACAAACAATGAAATATATAATATTAAACTACAAGTGTATAAATATAGATAAGTGATAGACATTCTGACTGTTATTGTTCGAAGTGAAATTCAATATTTGCATGATTTAATACCCCTGGGGTGTTGGATGAATTAAATTTTTATTCTATGAAATTGAGCTGCATTTTGTTGGATATTTTTACTTAAGGATTTGTATTGATAATTGAGGTGTCTGTTGTAGTTTCATAAGGCTGTAATGAGCATACTCAGGTTTTATATTGGATTCAAATTGGTTCTTTTGACACGATGAATAATTCCTTATTACTACAAATGATTTATAATGATCATCTGTTACGTGAAATTAATCCAATAGATTTACATCACTTTAAGAGAACTGAGATTTATTATAATAGTTTAGAAGATTAAGGTTTTAACTCAATCTGCTCAAAAACGGATTTACTCTGAAAAGACAAAACTATATTGTGAAAATATTAGATCTTAAGTGTTAGTGTAGTGGAATTATAAACAGGATTGATACGGGATTGATGTAGATCTAGGAGTGTTGTTGAAATCTGATTGTGACTGTTCTATGATGGTGTATGTTCAATAAGACAATGACCTGGAATGTGGATAGTGAATAGTGGCAATTATTGTTATGAATTATTAATTAGCATTTGATTTTAATGGTAAATGGTGTTATTGTTGAAGTTAAATGTTAGTGATATGTTAGATAGTTATGATTGAACAGCGAGAACCGACTAATTGACTTATACAAGTAATTGTCTGCGTGTGTTTGAACTGTTATATGGAGATATCTCAGCTTACAAGTTGGTGATCATGAAATTGGTTATCAGTATAGCTTGGTATGACAACGGAGCTTGATTAAAACAATGTGTTTCTGATTGACAAATTAATTAGATTATTATGTGATGGATAAGTTATGGCATGTAGGACATATTGTGTACAAATGTCAACTTTATCTTTGTGAGACGGGGAATTATAGCAGGATTGGATATTTATGGAAAATATTCGGTTTTATGTTGGCAAAAAATCAGTCGCAAACAAACCATCATTGTGGAATGTATCAGTGAAAACATACATCTTTACTATAAGAATATTTATCAGGACATAGATTGACAATACATCAGTTGCTGTTGTAAAACAATGAAAATAAACTTCCTTTGATTAGAAATATGAGATTGTTATTTAAATATTTGAAACTTCTAAAATAGCTGAACATTATGTTACAATTTATTTTAATGTGTGTTACTTAGTTTACTGTTATGGATAGAAATCACTGGTAACTGTTCATACATTGATCATCTACAAGTCTATGGATGATTTCCCCCCACTTTATTAGCAACTTCTCAATTCATCTTTTAAATATAAATTTAGTCAAAAATAATAAAAAAAATTGAGTGTTCGGCATTATGTTTATTGGTGAAAGGTACCTACATGGAGTTTTTGGTGACTGAATTTTGATTTCTGCTGCAAAAAACTTATTTATGTCAAGTGACACATTTATTTGGTCTGCTTCTGTGATATAATGTGGAATATTTTTATGAAGTGGGAAATATACGGAACACTGCCTTTAGATACTTACACTACCAAAAGTTAATTTAATGGTTTTTGAAGTCTTCATCTCGATCATTGTGATGTGTGATTGTGTTTGGAAAGATTTCTTGTGTTGATCATGTCCTAGATAAATGACTTGATTTTGTACTGGATATTGATAAAATACAAGACATCATGGTTGAAACACCAGTAAAATTAGTTGTACATGATGCTTATTGTGGTAAGTATATAGATATTATAACCTCAGGCCATTACCACAATGTTACACTGTATATCTATATTGTTGTTCTATAATTTCAATAAAGCACTTGTTAGTCATTGATTATACAATTATTGTGACAATTTTTGCTGTATGACCTTCACATATAGGTGGACAGACACGATGGACCCAACTGATAAATATGTACTCCAAGTGCATGACAAATTCATCTTTGTTGATCTATTGGTTAACGTTTTTACCTGACTATATTTGTATGTTATATACAGATGTTTTTTTGTTGTTAATTTGATCAATTGGCAATTGTTAATATTCATTTCAAGAGGATTTTTGTGTTTTATTCATTACCTTTTAATGGATAATAAATCAGGTATTTTTAAGCTATTGTGCATACATTTTGTTACTTCATGTATTCTTTATTATTGTTGTCTGTGTATGTCACTTGTGAAGGTATGTATTGTAATATATATAATATGTATTATGATATGCATATTATGATATTATGATATGCGTATTATGATATCATGATATATATTGTGATATACAGTATAGTTCTCTTCAGGACGGCCCTTTCTTGAGCAACATTCTCCCTTCAGCAACAGCATGTTTTTTTCCACTTCACTATTAAGCTATTAATTTAACCTCCCTGAGCATAATTTTGTTACTATGGAAGGGTGTTGCTTTGGAGAGGTTGAACTGTATGTACAGGGTGTTTTATAATGTGTGATACCATAAGGATGCCTTACAGAGGCTGTAATTCTTTACGCACTTAGTTTCTTTATTAATGTCAAAATTCAAGAAACTTCAACATCTCATTCACGATAATATGACGTCACTTCCGAGAAAGTTGTTGTCTAAAATGGCAACGTCTAAGCAAGGGCCAGAAATCATTCAGTTTTACTTTGAAAGCCCTTTTCCCAGTTACTGTTGCAAAATTAAAGATCGCATATTTACCAAGCTTAAAATTTTGGGCTAGTTAAGAGCATAAAAAGGACAGAATGGAGTTTTGACAGCAGATACATTTTGGAGCAAAATGGATGTCACTCCAAACATTCTGTACAAAAATTTGCATTTATAACAATGTGTTTTTAAAATAATAAATTGGCTGATAAAAAAAGGTTATAAGCTGTCATAATGATATCGTATATTATGAAACACCCTGTATTATGATATGTATTGTGATCATATGTATTGTGTCATGTTTAGTTGTGATGATATGTGTTGTGTAAGTATGTTTTAGTGTGATCATATGTATTGTGATACGATATAACATGATTGTGGTATATAGCACATAGCAACAAAATTTAAATATATTTCAGAGTTGATAATGTACCCGTTACATCCAACACATCAACCTAAGAGACGCAAGAAACGCCCGATACATGGAGTGAAGACAGTAGATGTGGTTAGAGGGAAATCTGGATATGGTTTTACCATTTCAGGTATGTTAGCTTTACTTCTACTTCAAACCCTTTAAGTCTGATGGTGTGGAAATTGATTGTTCCTAGGATACCTAGGAGCACTGGTTAGTTTTAGTAGGTAATACCTAGGAGCACTGGTTAGTTTTAGTAGGTAATACCTAGGAGCACTGGTTAGTTTTAGTAGGTAATACCTAGGAGCACTGGTTAGTTTTAGTAGGTAATACCTAGGAGCACTGGTTAGTTTTAGTAGGTAATACCTAGGAGCACTGGTTAGTTTTAGTAGGTAATACCTAGGAGCACCGGTTAGTTTTAGTAGGTAATACCTAGGAGCACCGGTTAGTTTTAGTAGGTAATACCTAGGAGCACCGGTTAGTTTTAGTAGGTAATACCTAGGAGCACTGGTTAGTTTTAGTAGGTAATACCTAGGAGCACCGGTTAGTTTTAGTAGGTAATACCTAGGAGCACCGGTTAGTTTTAGTAGGTAATACCTAGGAGCACCGGTTAGTTTTAGTAGGTAATACCTAGGAGCACCGGTTAGTTTTAGTAGGTAATACCTAGGAGCACCGGTTAGTTTTAGTAGGTAATACCTAGGAGCACCGGTTAGTTTTAGTAGGTAATACCTAGGAGCACCGGTTAGTTTTAGTAGGTAATACCTAGGAGCACCGGTTAGTTTTAGTAGGTAATACCTAGGAGCACCGGTTAGTTTTAGTAGGTAATACCTAGGAGCACCGGTTAGTTTTAGTAGGTAATACCTAGGAGCACCGGTTAGTTTTAGTAGGTAATACCTAGGAGCACTGGTTAGTTTTAGTAGGTAATACCTAGGAGCACCGGTTAGTTTTAGTAGGTAATACCTAGGAGCACTGGTTAGTTTTAGTAGGTAATACCTAGGAGCACCGGTTAGTTTTAGTAGGTAATACCTAGGAGCACTGGTTAGTTTTAGTAGGTAATACCTAGGAGCACTGGTTAGTTTTAGTAGGTAATACCTAGGAGCACTGGTTAGTTTTAGTAGGTAATACCTAGGAGCACTGGTTAGTTTTAGTAGGTAATACCTAGGAGCACTGGTTAGTTTTAGTAGGTAATACCTAGGAGCACCGGTTAGTTTTAGTAGGTAATACCTAGGAGCACCGGTTAGTTTTAGTAGGTAATACCTAGGAGCACCGGTTAGTTTTAGTAGGTAATACCTAGGAGCACCGGTTAGTTTTAGTAGGTAATACCTAGGAGCACCGGTTAGTTTTAGTAGGTAATACCTAGGAGCACTGGTTAGTTTTAGTAGGTAATACCTAGGAGCACCGGTTAGTTTTAGTAGGTAATACCTAGGAGCACTGGTTAGTTTTAGTAGGTAATACCTAGGAGCACTGGTTAGTTTTAGTAGGTAATACCTAGGAGCACTGGTTAGTTTTAGTAGGTAATACTTAGGAGCACTGGTTAGTTTTAGTAGCTAACCTAGGAGCACTGGTTAGTTTTAGTAGCTAACCTAGGAGCACTGGTAGATTCTGATTGGATACCTAGGAGCACTGGTTAGTTTTAGTAGCTAACCTAGGAGCACTGGTTAGTTTTAGTAGCTAACCTAGGAGCACTGGTAGATTCTGATTGGATACCTAGGAGCACTTGTTGATTCTGATTGGATACCTAGGAGCACTGGTTACTAGAAGCACTGGTCAGTTCTGATTGGATACAGGTCTAGGAGCACTGGTTAGTTCAGATTGCTTTAGGAACAGATATTAGTTCTGATTTGTTCACAAGTACATGTAGTACCGGTTAGATTTGTTGATTGCCTGGGAGGGCAGTTGGATCAATTATTTGAAATACATAAGTAACATTTATGCTGTACATATTTACATGAAGCAAACAAATGTAACACTAAGATTACAGTCATAAAGTATTATGATTGTAGATAATGTATAGTATTCCTCTCTGTACCTAGCTCCATCAAGATAAGTTTTGCTCTATTAAGCATAACTTTTTGTGTAATGGATTTTGTCCATAAAAGTTCTATGTCAACAAAGTTATTGTTTACCTTCTTTTCTTGCTCTCGGTACATAAATAACCTTAAGATACGTGTTTGTTAAATAAGCCAATTAGAAGATAAATTCTCTTGCGGCTTATATTACTATTTTGTAATTTAAGGTTGATTTGTATGTCTGATTTAGAGACTTAATGAAAATGGAGATCCTGACATACAACCTTTAATCACTTGTTTATCAGTGTAGATAGAATGAAGGAGTGTTTACTTACATTTATAGGAAGATCATGCATATTTGAGTCTGTCTAGTTAGTTCAGACACTTAATTGAATGCAGGCCCCAGTTTTACAAACAAAATTAGGTAGAAACTAAATTATGTACTCTTAGACTACATGTAGCTTTTTTCTGTCTAAAGTGATAATAATCTTGTGTCTTTCACCAGAAATGTTACCATTTGTTTCCTTATTTTCTAAGAACATGTTAAACATGCCAACATAAAATACTGTGGGCCTGGGCCTAGCCTAAAAATTAAGTCTCAAAAAACTCTTTTCATTTGAGTCTGAGCCATATCAAAAGATTATAGGTAAGTTGATATTTTGGGAAACTGTTATAAGACCATCTTTGTACCTTCTTTTAATATCACATTATGTATTGTGCACAAAAAACAACAGAATACTGGTTTGGTCAACTGACTGCTGTATTTAACTAAAATACTGTTGTTATACATTGTGAAACACGCACAATACAAAATTGCATTTTATGTCCTTAAAGCAATGTTTTAACAACAGTATTTTAGTGTTAAATACAGCAGTAATTATAGCAGTTATACAATACAATACAATACAATACAATACAATACAACACAACACAATACAATACAATACAAACAATGAACCTATTAATACGTCTGACATAAAAGATAAGGTGATCGTTCTATTACTTTTATATTGTATAATAATTATAATATATTGCCTTTTTTAATGGACATTAAATTATTATTGATGAAATGTATCATTAGGTTCTATAAGAGTATATGTATCGTACATAAACTGGCTTGCATGTTTTATCATTTCACAGATTGGTTGATGTATGTCTCACCATAGTTTTTCACAAATTCATTGAATTCTAAATCCCTTCTGTATGTTGATAGCAAACTACCATTATAAGGTATGCCAAACAAAATTTTCATCAGTATACATGTTGCTGTGGTCAATTAGTTTTTATTTATGATTAGTTATTATGATGTATTAAATGTATGTATACAGTACATGCAGTGATTTATTTTCACCTTTAGGAGAAAGGTGACAGGCCCTTTAAAAAGGGGAAAAACTTCATCTTGAGTGGAAGTAGGGGAACAATAAATACACTGTATACAATCATATCCTCCGAACATTTAATATTATCAATAGATTAGAACCTTCTTGGTTACAGATGAAGAGATATATCCTACAGTTTATTAATGATCTCATTTACCAAATAAAGGTTTTAAGAAAAAATAAATTCTACTGAAAGGGATTTTTATATGTATTTTAAAATAGGGGGGAAAATATATACTTAATTAATGAAATAGTCTTTACAGATTGGGATCTGGGGCTGAATTTCAGCCCCAAATCAGTAAAGAAAACCAATATTGACATATTATATAAAACTGTAGCTTGAACATTTGTTAGCATTCATTTATGTATTATTTTTGTGTAGGTGTTAAATTTCCGTACATTTTCCATCTATTTACAACAGTATCATCAGATCAGAAATTTAAAGCAGATTTAGACTAATGATATGGTAGATATTGTTTCAGTTACACTGTCACTTGATCATCCTTTGATGTAGTGTATTGCTCTGACCTTGTTGATATATTTGTCGATAATGCATGAAATCACTGGATTTATTTCCTCTTATAAGACAAAAAATAACAAGTATATGTAGAGTGCATATTTAGGTGTTCTTCTACAATGTAGATAAGAAAGCTAGAAAGAGCTGTAGCAACTCAGACGCTTTCTTATTACGATGAACACCCAAATATACACTCTTATGTTCTTGAAGTGCTCTGCACAGTGTGTACAGTACTAATGAGTTGTTCTTGGAAAATAAGAAGTTAGAACACAGGTTTAATATTCTAATAAGAAAAATTAGATCATTGTCACTGATTTGATAACAAAGTGGGGCTAGCACTAGTGTAAGTTACAGCTTTAGATTGAAATATCTTTTTCATGTAATAGAATGATGTCATGGGAATTAAGATATTTTTGGACAAGGTTTACCCAGGTTTGGTCCAGATTGGTTTATGGTAACTGAACGCTAGTTCATCTTTCAATAGCCGTCATTCGTTATTGTTTCCATGGTAAATTTCCATTTTCAAAATTTATAACTTTTACTCATGCTTGTGTACTTTTGTCTTAGGGTTGTAAATTTTTTTTATATTTCAGGTCAGCATCCATGTGTTCTGAGCTGTATTGTAAACAGCAGTCCAGCCGAGCGTGTAGGCTTGAGACCAGGAGATTATCTCATGAGTGTGAATGGTATTGATGTATCTAAACATAGTCATGATGATGTTGTATGTATGGTTGGTACATCAACTGGGACACTCACTATACAGGTAGCAGAGAATTATAACAGTAGTGATTCATCCGATGATGAATATTATCACCGCACCAAGGCGAAATATCCGCACCGCGCTCGGCGTGGACATGGGAAAGGTTACAATGAAAAAATGGAGAAGTTGTTAGCTGATATTAATCATCGTGATAGACCAGACGGTCACAGTCATGACCCCAACTCTAGACCTATACCCAGTAATGCTGACTCTAAGAAATATGACCTGCCTAAGTCAAGGTCGTCTCGTCCGAGACTGCATACACCAGTTGGTGCTGAAAATCATGAAATTAAAGCTGAAGGCACTAGTTATATTGAAGCTGGTGCTACTAATGTGTTTAAAGTGCCTTTTCAAAAGAGTGCTTCAGCATCTAATGTGTCTACAGCTTCTAGTTTACCCATGCATCATCGTGTGGAACCTAAGCAAGCATTCATTAAGAGCACGTCTCAGGGACACGTTAAATCATTGGCCAGTTCTAACCCACTGAGATCTCAACCTAGTCATTTCAAACATGGTCACATGTATGATCAATGCTCACCAAACAGTCTACAGCAAATCATTAATCACTCATTACATTCATACAGTGCTGCAAACGAGGCATTTATACTCAATGAAGATGACTTTGATGATGATGATGACAATGATGCATTAGTCCCTACCTCTGGACAGGAAGTGAAAATAGTTGTTGGATATATTGGGTCGCTAGAAATGCCTGGTGATGCCAATCAACCTCATGTTAGAATTCAGTCCATAAGAAACGCTGTAAGGCGACTAAGGGTTGAGAAAAAGATTCATACCTTAGTATTAATGGTTGTGTCTCCTAATATTGGAATAAAGTTAGTGAACATGTTTGGAAAGGAGATAGCCTTTTATCCAGTCAGTAGACTTGCATTTAGTGGTGTGTGTCCCGATGATAAGAGATTCTTTGGGATTGTTACATTACGCAATGTATCAGACGACAGTGACAGTGATTCTGACTCCAAGGATGAATTATTGGGAAGTTCCTGCCATGTGTTTATGGTCGACCAGGAACTAACGTCGCATAATATTCATGCTGTGAAAGCCAAGAGCTTTGGTATAGACTGTACAGTGGATCCACATACTCAACGATGCTTTGAATTTCCACGATCGACTACGCCTATTATACTTTCAATCTCTAATCTATACAAGGACCGACCTGGCGGTGGAATGGAGAATGATGTAGCTCGTGCACAAGTATTCGGCAATCCTAGTCGACATATAGAACACGCTCGTACAAGCAGCAGTAGCAGTAACAACAGTAATAGCGATAGCGGACTGGGTCTGGGAAAGGATGATAACCGTTCTGACCAGGCCCTGGCTGTGCTAGAAATGCCACCACCTCCTGTCCCTGCTAGAGAAAGAGAAAGACCGACACCTCAACTACCACAGATTAAATGGTCAGGAAATACAATGTATCTGACTGAGGGTCCAAAAAGACAAGCTAAAATACCTTCACAAAACTCGGCCAGTCAGCTTACAAAGGATGTTGATTTGGATTCTTTACCTAGCAACGATGAATTCATTCGTGCGACGGATAGATTGAACATTCGAGCGTTACCTGATCAGTCTCCAAACAAAAGACGTCTGTCAGGAGATGGTCTTGAGAATCAGAATACGGCGGAAAATTTGAGAATTGGTATGCAGAAACTGCTTCAAGCACGTCAGCGTCAGGCAAATCTGGATCAGACCAGTAGTGATACTGAATCCAGAAGCTCTCGGAGCGATACAAGAATATCGACCTCTGACCTTCAGGAGAGGCCGGTATCTGCTCCTTTTAAATATCTGTCAAATGAATCTCACAATGAGGGGAAACCAGTCAGAGATTTTGTCCACATGAAAAATGACTCAGAATCCTGTCTAGCTGATAAACTTTCACCAAGAGCTTTCCTGTCGTCTGCTTTCACGCCTGTTGGTTCGGTTGGTTCTGCATTTAAGAAGATTAGATCTAGACCTCGTTTACACGAGATGAGATCACCTTCAGCTCCGCCTCTCCCCAGTTACCATGGTGACGATGAAGACAGTGAGGAGGATGGAGTGAAAAATATCATAAAAAGGTGAAATTAAAATATTTATTTTGTTTGATCGTACGAGGCATAAATTGAAAGAAAAAAATATATTGATTAGAAATGGTTCATTTCAGTTGAATTAATGCTGTTTCTCCAAGATATTTCAGTTATATAAAGTCAATCTTCTATTAGGAGACTTGTGGCTTTTTACCTTTATCATTATTTCTTGACTGTATTCTAATCAGTACTAACTTACCTGTGGTAAGATGCCAGCAACTTCTCTACATAAGGAGGAAAATCAATGTCCTTGTCAAAGTTTCATACAAGGATATGACTTGCCTCAACTGTGATTCAAACCGGGATTGCCAAGTTACAAATTCAGTGCACTGACCTCGGCTGCAGCTCCTTGCTACTGTTCACTGTCAACTGCTTGCTTATTTGCAACAGTTTAATAGATTTATAAACATGTAAAGCTCAGCTCTATGTGCTGTTGTTTCATGTATGCACTGCATAAGAATTAAGATACTGAAATTCAATACAATTAGCATTGTTCTTTATCATATATAATTATGATGTGTATTCTGTGTTCAATTCTGTAGTTGATGAGTAATCTGTAACAATTAATATGCAATTGTTAAGCTTCATTTTGAACTGCACTTTGTTCTTGTGATGTCATTTAAATGTGATATACATGATATAAACCTGATGTATTTATGATCTATTCTGTATAATGGTATTACAATATCTATTTTGTAATGTAAACTGCTGTCATGTAATGCTCTATGTTGTTTAATCAAACAGATTTTATTTACTGATGATATATTTGCATTGTATACAGACTAGGCAAGGAGAAAGCTCTAGGATTACATGGTAACTCTTCAGAAGGCAAGAAGATGGGAGACAATCATACAGTACATAAGGTAAGGTATAGTTAAACTTTGCAGTAGAACACCCTTGTAGTGAACTCATATAATTATAGTGAAGAATGGGATATTGTATAGTGAATATGTCTCTTGACCGAGTCCTTCTTTGTTTTAATTTAATGATGCTTGGATATTAGGAATTCGTATATGGTGTACAAATGTTTATAGTGATGTCATTTTTTGGCTCAATAACCAGTATCATAATTAAGAAAATTGGCTTGCTTATAATGAAGTGTTGATTATGATGCATTTTGATGATGAGGTTACTGGTAAGTTAGTGTGTCAATGTAGTGTGATATTGTTTGGTCTTCAGATGAATTCTTGTATAACTGACTGACTGTTTATGTTTATGACCTGTATTGATCTTGGTGATTGTGTATGTATAATAAATTTTGTTCAATGCTGAGTTGTACTACTGATATATAATTTGCTGTAGAAGTAAAGGGAGATAACTACAAGACAAAATGATGAAATATCTGCACATTAGTTGTTTCCCTTGGAATGATTCATCAGATAGCATGTAAAATACATGTTTGTTTTTCTGGCCAAGTTTGTTAACCTTTCGTTCATCATTTCTCATATCTATAACAATTTTATTTACAAAAAATTTGTGGTTTTTAGTTGTAAACATGTCAGACTGTTTTCTAAATATTTTATTTATTGCGTGTGAAATAAAACAAAACAAGTTTGTGTTATTAATCAATCAAAAGAGGAAAATAATCTTCAGCTGAGTTTAACATGTAAAATTTACTGTTTGTTCAATAAAAAAGCAATGTATTTTGTCATCTGATTCATGCTTTGAATGTATTGGTCAAGTCTTGCCGGGGTCACATTACTTGGTCTGTAGTGACCTTTAATGACAGGGTCACTTTACTCCTGGATTATTAATGGAGTTACAATTACACTGTCCAGCAAACTGGCCATTATATGTGACAAGGTACAAGTGTCTCTTCAATATAATGTTACATTCTGGAATTTTGGATTCATTATTTCTTGACTGAATCTGAAAGTGGAACAAGCTTGTTTAGATTTTTGTTGTGAATAAGTTGTTTTTGGAGCCTGACTGGTTGAATGTAACGTGTGGTTTTCTTTAAGATGCTGTGAAGTACCTTCTGTACAGACCACTCAAAGTGAAGTGACTTGAGTGAAGTTTGTCTGCATGGTGTAGATGTAATTGGTAACCTCACTTAAATTTATACTTCAGCATTACGTAGGATGACAGAATTTGTCAATTTAAAACTTAAGACAAAATTTCCCATACAGGGTACATGTACATATTAGTATGATTTACCATCAAGACATTAACTAGAAATTATAGTTACAAATGAAATGAAAAAATATCCTTTATTTTAAACTTCTAATGCCCACCACAGATGAACTAATTACATACATGAGTAACAAGAATTTATGAATGAAAATGTATTTTCTGAATTAATGAAATTCTCTTGTATCAAGTATGGATAATCAGGGCCCGAGCAAGTGGGCGAAATAGGCGCTCTAAGCTTTCTGATAATGTTACAAAATTAAATCTGACATGGAGGTAAAGTGTTTGTATTTTGAATGCTAATGAGAAATAAGCATAGTTAAATATCTTGTATCAGGACTGGTGTACCTTGTGTTCATCCTTATAGTATAATGAAATTATGTTCATATCTGATACAGGGAAACATATACACATATATAATTTATGATTGATATAACTGTGACATTATCTATGCACACATCATACTGATCAATCAAACATGCTATAACTTGTCATTGACATTGTGTGAGGTGACTGTCAATGTGATTTAATTAGAAAAAAGCACAAATCAACATCTGGTCATTATAGTAGTAAAAACCAACCAGTATTACTGTTAATTAATTAATAGGTAAATGATCACAATGCAATGAATTGTATAGTATTGTATTGGTTAATGTTCACATGCATTATATTATAATATGTTTTGTCCTTAACAAGTTACGTGTATGGAAGAATTGTTTAACGTGCCTTATGTAGCATGGACTTATGACCTTCACAAGATTGAAATGAACTTTCCTCATTTCTTTGATGTAAGATTTCTTTATCATTATAGTACTATTATCAATTATTCACCCACCATGTTCATTGTTGACTCCAGTTGAATTCTTTTCACCTTAATCAAACTTTGCAGGAAGCAAAATGGCTTGATGATGTTGAAATCCTAGAATCTGTTCTTTTATGTGGTTACGCATTTAGATAAGTAGCTCTACGTGGCTCCAGTAAAATTCTACTTTGATGGAAGTCAATTTAGATTCATGTTTTCTTACATACATGACATTGTAGTTAATGTATAAATCATTCTAATTCATCTAGGTATTTATAAATAGACAGATTTAAGTATTGAAATACCTTAGATTTTATATATAGTGCTTTTTAACTTTTTACATTCCTACATCAAAGTAAAAAAAGATCTGTTCTGTTCTGTTCATAGTAAAATGTTGTAATCAAACTGACACATTTAATTAAACATGATTCAATTATAGTCATTAAATGATTGTTTTGTTTTGACATTTAAAATAGTACATAAATAACTTAAAACTTCATTAAAAGACAAGTGACACACTTGTTTATAAGCTATAAATAAACTTTTGATATATTTTTGTGATTGTGTATAAAACAGTCACAGGAGGCCTGTCTCCCCTGTAGCTAAAAGTCCTCTGACATGTTACGTTGTACAACACTTGTGTTTATTATACCTGCCCACACAACTTCATGAAATTATACTTAACCTGTCACATTCATGATAATTAAAACTATTCCTTTCTAGGACAAGGGAATGTAATTGTTAATTATTGTGACCAGAGCCTAAATTTGTAATTAAGTATTTGTAATGTGAAATGAAGCTTATTATTATGAACTTCTTATTTGTGTTCAAAAGTTTAAAGCAAGATGGTTTATAATTAATTGTGTGATTTTGATAAAAATGGTGAGTCTTTAGTTCAGGAAATTCCTTGTTTATACATTTATATGCATCTATCATTTACAGAAAAATAACAATAAATTAATAAGAATGGAAGGTAACTGGATGAATTTGTTGAATTCATTTGTAGTAACACAAACTAAAAGAGTGTATGATTAATCTCAATTATATTGTATGATATATACATGCATAGAGTGTACTATAAATTACATAGTTAAAAAGAAGTTTCAAAATTAATGGCTGTAAAAAATGGTTATTTTTGTTCATTACAATATCTTACTATATTCTAGTATGTAATGTTTGGTCATGAAATATTTGAACATTGCAAATCTATTCTCTGTAAAGATGACATTTTCTTCCTGAAGAGAAATTTCAAATGGGGTTTGTTTAATTAATTTATAGTATTGCATTACTGACTATTATATGTTTATGTTTGTTTGTTTATTTTTTGTGGTATTATTGATTTAAAGAAATATGTCTAAAGGTTCCTTCATCCATTTCTGACTGTATATAATATACACAATGATACCAATATTATCTGATTGGTCTAGAATAACATCATTTAACAAAAGGGAGGTAACTTCATACCTGTATTTATCACCATGATAAACAATTAATTAATTACAGTATAAATAAATGCCTGAGGATAATTATATATACAAGTATCATTTTATAATGTTACAACCTGAACATATGGTCAATGATTAGTTACACGTAACATTGGTTTCAGGGCATTTAGCCTGAAATCCATCATTTATCATTAAGTTAAACTTTAAGTCCTGATAAGATCGTAGTGTTAGGTTTGAAGATTTTGTAGTGTTTTGTTAGCCTGAGCCTTTATGCATGATAACGCATCTAGTTTGTGTTTGTATTGAGTCATCAAGCAGTATTTGGCTTCCTTTGGTCGTTAACTTTGTATTACGTTGCTTTGCGGCGGATTTGAAATATGGATAAAACCATGTGAATTTGAGTGTGACGTGAAACATTGACTCCCTATGTTTTGGGGACTATGTTATTGATTTTAGATGTTTTAAAGTTGAACGTATTGGATTTTCATAAATTTATGAAGGAACAGTAAAATTCAAAACCATTGCATGAAAGGTGTGTTTACAGTCACTGCCATGGATATTATTGGCTGAAATTTTGATTAAATAATTAGTGTTTTGCAATATTGTAGAAATTTCTGTGTTGTGAAGGTAAACTGTAAATGGGACTTTTTTTCCTAGGATGGTGAGGAGTTTGTTATTGACTTTATAACTCAGGTAGTTTATGTGTTACTCTATGTCTGAATGAATGATTATGGATTAATTAAAGTGCATTATCATTACCGGCATATCCTGTGAGTTTTTCCTTAACATGATTTTATCCAATCACCGACACCACGAGAAACGAGACATGATACGCTTGAATATTCTGGTAAGCAGATTCTGACATACTATAATTGCATGATTAGCTGTATATCATGATGAAATAAAATATCAACTTCACTAAGTTTCAAACATTCTTGTATACCTCGCCCGATGCTGTATTGTTTCTGTCTTTGCTTTATTTTGTTTTGTTTTAATATTCGTTTTCAATATTTCCTGAAAATTCATATCCAAACCATAGGCTTGCCCACCAAGTCAGCTGCCTTGGCTGTTGTTTTAGAGGTCTTAGGATTGATACCCAAGCCTCAAGTACATACATCCAGTACTCTGTTACATTTTATCCAGATAAAATATAATCGTTTGACACACAAAGTCCTGTGGTTTGAATCTATTACCATTAGCTGGATGTACATGTAATACCTGGTACAGTATTTGCATGTCTAGTACCTTGTAGTGCTGGTTTCTTTGCAGAAATTAATATCTTAATTCATCCTATTTGTATCAATAGAATGCTACAAGTGATTAGCCGTAATTTCTATATTATACTCATTACCTCCCTTTGTAAAGTGGATTCTGAATGACTTGTTAACAGTTGTGTAAATATTGACTTTTTGATGGATTAAGTGGGTAATTTATCTCTAGTTTAAACAAAAAGAATATCTGCCTGAAAATTACCTGAAAATCATGAATTTATGTGAGGTATCATCAGATATGAAATTTATGTTTTATGTATGTTAGTTGTGGATGTTTTGATGGTCAGTCAGCTGGCTGGTCAGTTAGTAGTGTTGGTCAGTCGATGGGTTGGTCATTTAGTGTTTAATTGGGCAGTCAGTCAATATGTTGGTCCGTATATATTTAGCTAGGCAATCTGTGAGTCAATAGGTTGGTCTGTTTATATTCATCTGGGCATGCAGTCAGTCAGTGTGTTGGTCAGTTTGCAGAAGCATGCACAAATGAGCTAGGTACATTGTAGCTAAGAGTAAATAAAAAATTAAAGCCTATGTACTCTGATATGAAGTTCCTGTCCACATCTTCATTGTAACTTATTTTGTGGGGAAATTAATTGTATCAAATAATTTTCTCTTTGTCAGTTTTGGCTGCTACAGTGGATAGATTCAGTCATCTGTTGAATGTGATGGTATTAGATGTCCCCTAGTAATGGATTATAATACCATAGTTATACCCTGGTCTTTTTTAAGTTCATCTATGTTGAAAAAATAACCTTATGAAAAGTTATTGTCATTGATAATATTACCTTAGGTCTGCATCCACAAAAGGTTAATTACTTGTGTTTAAAAGCTCAGTTTTTTTCGTTTGACTCGGTTTATAATTGACAACAAACTTGAATATAACTTACCCCGGTATATAAATTTAAGTAATTGTTAACAGTAGAATATGGGTCTCCTGTTAGATCTATACAGTTACAGTTCTACCATACTTCAGCATCACTATCACCAGAAATTTAATAATCACCATAATTTTACATTTAGTAGTAATCAGATAATTATGAATTTTTTTACTGACAATGTATCAGTTTACAGTACATGAACCATTATTTAGGGGGTTTTTGATACAATTTATCAGATAGTTTCTTTTCTGATAATGTTTCAGTTTACAGTAAAATGTACCACAATTTAGGGGATTTTGGATACAATATATCAGATAATACTTGATAATGATAAATATGCATCATTCTATGAGAGTGAACTAAAACATGTGGTATTATATTATCCTGGTATCTTCCTGGTCACATGGACTGTTAGCTTTTGTATTCTGATGATAATTATGCCAACGGAAAAGTGAATTTGAAGTTGATTAGAATCAAGATCATGATGAGTGCATGGATGTATCCTGTTTACGAGTGACTTAATTCAGAGTGACTTCATCGTATTGTGTATGTCTAGGTAAAAGTTAGAGACAATCCTGTTTAGTGATGTTCACACTTCATCGGGTACTAAATGGTACTGTGAGTTCGGAAACATTGAAAACACTGTTTAATAAGGAATGTAAGATTTAGGAACATGATAATTGAGTTTTTATGAAACTTTTTGTTACACTTGCTTTGATTATTGATTGTGATCACAAATTTATTATAAAATTATTTTATGGTAGTTTGAATTAAACCATCAGAGAGTGAGCTAAGTGAAAAGTTAAATTATTATATACATTGATTATTTTATACTGATTTTTTAATTGAGAGGAAATATTTACATTTTGTATTTGTATAACTTCACTAATTATTTTATAGACCATTAATTTGTGTGAAACTAAAATTTGTTGGTAAGTGAAACTTAATGTGTGGTCACTATGAATTTATTTCATTATAATAAATATGGAATAGTAAAACTTGGCAAATACAAGGCCTATTATTTACCCAGTGCTGGAGTTCTGGACACAGGATCATTGGTAGGTACCATTATTCAAACTTAAATCGATCAAAGTTTTTGGAATGTATTAGAATTTCTGTTCCGTTAATTTGTAGGTCCACATATGTGTTGTTTTTTTTCAACTTTTGTCAATAAGTTACTTATTCATAAAATCAATCAAACGATCTTTATACATGTATATATTTGTTGTTCAGTAGTTCTATTGAGAGACTGGTTGAGTGAGCAAATCAATTTAATTGGATTATAATTGGTTTTTACTTACTTTGAAAGTAAGATAAATGGTCTATTTTCTGGTTTATGTTTTGAAATTTAATAGTTTCTTGTTTTGATTTTTTTTATCTTGATTACAGATTAATTTCATGTATAAATTGATCCTTTGATTGTTTCTACTTGCAGTTTGGACTGGAATCAATATATTTCACTTTTAGTTTCTTTGCTTTATTGTAAGAAAACTTAGATACATTGTATTTGTTTTGGAAGTAAATACCTTGAAATGGGTGTGTGTTATACCAGTAATAATGATAATTATTGGTAGTGGTCTCTGTGGTCACGTAGTTATGGTCTCTAACTAGTTGGTATCTTACTGCTGTTTAATTTCACCTGAGACATGACATAGTTCATATTCTTAGGAACTTGTCCAGCTAGCTTACATGTATGAAAGGTTGATGGTTCAATCAAGGTATATGCCTTGAGTTTCCTTGGCTGAAAACAAATGGCGTAATTGATAAAATAAAATAAATTTATTCTCAGAAACAATAATTATTGTTTTATTGATATAAACATATTTGTATGCACAAAAGAAGATTTAGAAAAAAATATATAAAACACAATGGGAGAACAAAATATTGTTCAGTTACTGAATCATTATGTTATGATTGCTTTTATATTTACATAATTTTCTGTTTTATCAGTAAAAACTACTAATTAATCCACTCCACCCAGACAATATACACTTTTATGATAGATACCAAGGGCTGATAATTGTAAGGGGATTTCCCTGTTACACTCATAGCCATAGTCGGTATTAATTGCATTGGTTGTACATCCTAGCTTAGAAATTTGCATACCAATATTGCATAGTTGTTAAAATTATAATGTGCTGTGTTTTAGTCATGGTTTATTTATTCTGTAATTTGTGATAGAAGCATGCATATTTGTACAAAAAAATGTATGTTTGGTTCTATGTAAAGACAAGTATCTTACCAGTCACTTCGGAATTTAAAAAAAAAAAATATTTTTAGGCCCCCCTTAGTCAATGGATCTGGGGTATATTGTTTTTTGGCCTGTTGTTTTGTCTGTCTGTTTGTATCAAACTTTAACCTTGCCTATATAGATAGATAAATAGATAGATAGATAGATATTTTATTGCAGTGACATGTACATACAAACATAAATAATTATCACATATTTACAACAAATATCCAAGTACCCGGCCCACTGGACCAATATGTCACCTGTAACTTAGCATTTATATACATCTCTTGACATATAATAACGTAAATTACAATGGTATGATAGTTTTAGGAAAATACACAGAACTGTTAAGGAGAGAATTATAAATTAATATATATGTACAAATATGCTTGGGAGGCAAGACAGTTGATCAAGAGTACATGGCATTTCGTCTTCGATAGTATGACATTGACACATATTTTGCCGTCTTTCTTGGGTAATAAGACATTAATAAGGTTAACTTTTGATCATTTGTTCCATTACTAAATTCATCATTTGTTATGATATCACTAAATACATCATGTCTAATATCCATATATAGGCTACAGTCTAACAAAAATAATTAAAATGCTTCAACCTACAAACATCACATGTTTGTTCTCCATATGACATTTACCTCTGCAGGATTTGTACATTTAAAGGTCAATTGGTCAAAGGTTGCATCCTCTGAAAGATGGTAGAGTTGTTTTATATTCAATGCAACCTCTCCAAAGCAACAAAACTTGTGATTGGCAAAAAATGAGAAGTTTTTGCTCTAGAGTGGTTAAATGAATACACAATGTCATAGTTAAATAATGCAGTGGGAAAAAATCATGTTGCTCAGTAAAGAGCATTGGAGAGGTTGTACTGTATATTTGTTTTTGGTTCTTATAAAAATTAAATTATTGGTAGGAAAATAATTGACTGACTGATAAAATTCTTTGGGTTGTCAGAAAAAATGGTTTAGTGGATGCCAGGGACTTTTTTACGCATAACGTTACGTGGCACCAAAATTTGGCTGAAAAGTTTAATATGACTTCTATGTTCTAATTTCTAAATTAATGTTGAGTTATAGTAACTCCTCAGTGTATGCAATACTATATTGTTTTGTACATGTATTGAGTGAATAAATGATATGTTCTGTTCTGTTCTATACAATGTGTGTATGAAACACCACATTCTGTATTTTGTTGTCTGATTTTGTTTGTTCCTCAAGGTGTTGTAAACACTTACTTAATCCTATCTGATGTATATTGTTGTATAAAGAATTGATGAAACAGTTACCTATCTGGTTGTTGGTACAAGTGTGACAATCTATGTATGTGTGTTAATCTTTGAACAAGATTAGTCTTGTATTAAATCATCTACTCTAATTAATTCTCAATCAAGACAAAAATTTGCTTCAATTTCACTCAAGATGATAAAATGACCAGTTGTAGAAAATATATTCTCAAATACAAAGTAAGTCATGAATGTCATTTGTCAGTTAATATTTATACTAAAAAATGTGGAAGTCTATCAATTCAAATTGTACAAAGGATTGGAATGTGTTTTGTTTACAATTATTATACATAATGAAAACTAGGCATATTGATAGGACTAAAAGCTGTATTTTGGCCATACAGAAAAAAATTGGATCCAGTACACTGTCTCTGTTACAAGGAAGTATTCATGTAAGTTATCATACTGTATGTGTTTCGATGTTCTGACATGATTTAATATAACCTGAATTTCATTTATTCTGAATCTAGTTTGTTATCAAGGGAGGCAACTGTATGTATGCCTCCTTGTTGCAAGAGAGACAAGTAAGTGATAAAATCATTTATATACAAATGTAGTAATCTGTATTTTGGTTGTGCCATTTTGCTATGCAGACATTTTATCACAGCAGGTCTCTTGTAATATTCAACATCAAGTGCTTGTATTTGTGTAGTTGCTTCATTTATTTACAATCATTTATATTTTACAATAACTATTTGGTATATAAAGTTTATTCTAAAAAATTGAATATAAATTTGAACCGAATGACTGAACGCGTTGACTTTAGCGCCATGTATGAAATGTTTGACATTGTGACTTTATAGAATATTTGAAGCAATATATGCTAGGTAAATAAACGTTGGTAATATTGGTTTATCATTCCACAATCTCCTCAGAGTTAACTGTTAAAATATGTCTGGTAATTGTTGAAGATTATTTAAGGATTTGACTTTGGTATGGTGATGTATCAAAATTCCCTGTTCCTGGGGTGATACGACCATATTCGTGTACACTGAACAAACAAAAATCTAAAGACATTTCTCTCACAACAGGAAGTCTATGTTTGAATTTAGCTAGATTTACATTTTTTAAGGCTATAAAAGTGAAATATTTCCCACTGTGCCCTCATTTGTACAACATGTTCAGATTCATTGTGGGAAAGTACGATAAAGTCTTTGGTATTATTTTTTTGGTGGATATTATTGTTGTTTGATATGATTTTTGTCACAAATTTTATCCTCCATTTTAGTGTCCTTCAACCCCCCCCCCAATTTTCATGACTTGCAAATTAATAGACAGTGATTTATTGTTTAACCAGACCATCTTATGTTTGAATAGATTAAGGTCTTAAATACCTGTTAGAAATTGTTTATTGAAGTGCTGAAAATGGTGAATTTATATCAGTGTAACTCCTCTTGAAGTTTTCAAATATTTGCTTCTTAAACAATCAAAGTAAAGCATATATAATATTCTACAATAGACTGCATGATGTCTAAATATAGTTCAGTTATATTATTAATATAATTGTATATCTTACTTAATTAAGGTACTATATGTTAACGGGCAATGGGTAAGAAAGGACATACTTAAAGGAAAACTTTAATTTGTACATTGAAGTTAATGCTTTTTCTTTTTTTTGATATGCCTGTTTAAAAAACGGGTCATATTATGGGAACACCCATATTCCGGGCAGGCGGCGGGTGGCGTCCACAAGGATGTCCGCTCTCTAAGTCAAACAGTTTTATTTGGATCCGCACAAAACTTCATGGAAATGTTTATGGTCACAAAGTCTCGGTCAAGTCTGATAACCAGCCCAATTGGCCCTGGCACTTCTGAGTTATGCCCCTTGTCAGGCGTATTTTGTGACCTGGCACTCTTGTTTCACCTTAATGGGACCTGTGACAGGGGAAAAAGTGCATCATGAGGGGAACAATATAGGTTATCAATAGCTTATAACCTTGATTGCTACAGCTACAGGTTTATTTAATAATAAACTTTTGTACCTGAAATGTGTTCAAGAAAAGTAAATTCTACTGAATGGGAATTTTTTGTAAATTTTTTACATGGGAAAAACATCTACTATTTAGACATGGGAATCTTAGGGGACGAAAAAAAAACATTTGTTATGGACTTTATTTAAACAACAGTTTGAAATTCATGTTCTTGTGAATTAAAGTCTGGTCATCATTATTTTAATTGACAAAAATGAAGAAATTGAAACACCTACACATCTTTTCTTATCTTTTATTCTCACTGTACTGTATGTCATGATCGAGGATGGCCCACATTACGTTATAAAGAAAAATATTTCTCATTATTTTATAGATTAATGTGTACTGTACCATGGTATGTATTTTATATGATACCCTATAATGTTTGGAAATCATTCACTATGTCAACAAATTGTTAAACACACACATTGTATTATTCAATATTTGTATATAATTTATCTACAATGTCTTCACTAGAGAAGATATAATTGTATATGTATGAGGCAGGTAATATTTAATTAAAATAATTTTATTTTCATATATTACTGTTAATTGGTGCCCCTTTCATGCCCCTTCATTTAAATTGTAAATAATAACTTAAGTGATTTCATTTTAAATATTACTAGGTAATTCACTTAATTGTAAAGTTACTTACTTAATAGGGCACCTTGTATTACATTACCAATAAATTATCACAGCTAACATTTATGTGTAATATACTTTTCACCTGAGTAAAATCTAATCTGGGAAATTGCTTTTTTTTCATGGATTTCAATAAATGTCACAATTTTTGTACTTGACTAGAAGTTTTACGAAGATCTATGCACCTGTAGAACGATTAAAGTCATCAATCAGTATACTAGTGTTAGATAATTTATGGATTGTCATTGTGGTCATAGATTATATATAAAACGCTCCTCTTGATTCTTACAAATCAAATGTCAACCAATTTTGAAGGTTGCATTTTATTATCTCGGTATTTTCTTACAGTTAAATCAAGTTTTACCAATTATAATAAATTCAACAGTGTTGTAAAAGCCAAACGATCAGTCAATAGTCTTTTATCGATAGATACTGCTATAATCATTTTGTATTTAAAATTAAATATTTAAGGGGGGTATAGTATGAAAAGGGAGCAAATATTTTTATTACGATAATACACCAACTATTTGATCTTCATTGCTTTCATTTAATCTTGATTGTAAATGAAGATAGCTTGGGTTGGAAGAGTGTACTGAAAGTTAGAATTACATTAAAGTCCACTTTTATACAATTAACTGGAATAACAAAGTGTTCAAGCGCTGTAGTGTGGGACTAAGGGACACTTCTTGTTACGGAATGTACTAACCCTGATATCTACAGCAGGGACAGACAATGACCATATTGTCAACAATGTGACAGATTCTCTTGAGGCTATTCTTCTCACAATTATCCTATTGTTAAATAAGAAGAATTCAGACTTTTGATGGCTATTTAGCTCAGCAAGCATATATTTAAACCTTAATATAGGAAATTATTTTCGGTTTGTGTGATCTCAGATACATGCTTCAGTCGTTAAGATGGAGTAACGGAATATCTCAGATGGTGTAAGGCTTAAGTTGGCTATACGATATGAAAACCGTTTAGACATTTTCTAGTTAGCTTTGATTTGTTTTAGTAATCATTTTGACAGAATGTTAACTTTCTTCAGTCAGAGTGTAAATCTTGGGTGGAATATATCTGTCATATGTTAAAACCTTGGATTGTTATTTGATCCCGTTTCCATTAGAGTAATCATTTAAATGTTTTCACTGACATTTGAAGTGCTTTTCGGAGTAAAAGGGTTTCTGTGTAAGGAGTTATGTCTTTGTAAACTTTGCTATGAGTTGTGCTTGAAATCACTGTAAAAGTTAGTTTTATATAATAAGAAGTTGATTACAAAAAAGGGAAATTTTCAAATTAGAAGATGGATGGTTTAATACTGGGATGGGAATTAAGGTAGACTGTAATTGAATAGTAAATTACGTCTATATTTGAAAAGAAAGCAGTTTCGCTCTTGCTGACAAGATACGGTCTTTAAACTTGTTGTTATGATCGTGGAACGTGAAACTTTTTTATCTGATGTATGTATAAGGTGTTTATGTAGGTTTTACATGAATATATGATATCTTGATTATAATACTTGTTCGACAAGTCAAAAATACAGACAGGTCTTTAAGGAATGGGGATATTCGGAATATGTTGTGTCTTGATTTAAATTTAATGTGATTGGAGGAAAGTTATTTGCTGATCACTATGTATCACAATCCGCTGAAGAGAAAGTACGCTCCGAAGCCACCTATCCATGCCTCTGTTTGGAAGTCACCTGTTCAGGCCTCTGTTCAGAAGCCACCTATCCAGACTTCTGTACAGAAGCCACCAAACCAGGCATCTAATCAGGTACGTAGAATGTCATGCTGACATTTATTTTGTAGTTGTTAGATCTATGGATATTGACTTAAAAAAGTGATAAGTACTTCAAATACGATAAATTCAAGAAAACTTTTCTAGAGAATTATTAAGAAAGTTAGAAAATTTCATTACATGAGAATCCTTTATAAACCTTTGGCACACCTGAAAATTAGGTAAAAGAATCATTTTAAAAGCATTTGAAGGAGAGAATTTTTAAAGGGGAATTGACATTTATTTTGTGTTGATTTTTTTTCTGATATTGGAAATTGTAACTTACTCTATTAAAGTGGCGGAATTAAGGAAATGTTTCACATCTAATGAAGTGTAAATATCTTTTTATGTCTTCACCTATTGTAATAATTTCGTGAGAATCAATATTTTTATTTCTGTTTAATTTCATCAGATTACCTGTATGCTATATGTGTCTGAACATGACAAGTCAATGACAAAATCTCTTAAAAATGTAATATCAAAATTTCACACCAATGGTTTTTGTATGTAAATGAAAGTTTCTTTTACTCTAAAATTTAGAAGCGTACAGTAATACTGTAGTCATTTTCTTAAGTGATTATTATTGGTTTGATACTGTAAATAATTGATTTTTGACTGAATTTAAATATTTATTTATTAAATAAATGTCATTGAATTAGAAAACAGTATTGATTGTACTCTGTAGAAATCTTTATTTTATTTCTTTGGTATGATTCTTTGTAATTAAAAAGCTTTTTCTTTGACTGTGAAGAAATGACAATATTAGTTTTACAGCGTTCCTAGTTGAAATCATTCCCTGTGGTAAAGGGGAGTAACTCTTGATTGTTAACTGAATTCTAGTAGGTGTCGTATATCAATACATTTATTGTATTTTCTCTCCTCCTTTAACTGAACCTTAATCTTCATTCTATGCAGGAGAATTACAGCTTTAAAACCAAAATGTAAATAGATTTTTTATTCAATATCAAGAGATTTATATTGAAAACGATAATAACGGACAAGTATTTGAACAATTTCGTTTTAAGAAATGATTCTTTGACCCTGGAACAAAGAGCGTTGTGAGTACATCGTCTGTTAAATGTTTCCATGTGTTGCATTGACATTCATTTATTCTATTAATATATTTAATGTTAGACAGTCCAAATAGTTATGGTATGCTGCACAATTTAAATGCAAGTGCTTATAAGATCTAAATATGCAGTTTTTGTGGTTTTATTATGTACTGGTAACTAACTAAGAGAATGTTTGTTTGGATGTGATATTAGGATCAACGTCAGTCATGATCGATTATAGTCCTATATTAACGATTATAAATGTCTAATGATGTCTACATCCCCTGCATGGGGTTTAATCTCCAGGGAAGATAGATATTGCTGCTTGGATACAATATAATGAAAAAAAGTAATGGATATGACTATTGAAGTTTTTGTCCCCCCCCCCCTCACTATGAAAGATGGGGGAATACAGATTTACCATCCACTGTCTGTCCTTTGTCCGAAAATTTGGTGTTAAGCATATCTCCAAAAGTATATGGGGCATTTTTTTGTTTATATCGGGTTTTACGCCCCTTTTCAACAGTCAAGAGTCATATGAGGCTTACAGTTCACCTAAGCATTACTAGACTCCCATCCTCCGCAACTGCCTACTTTCTCACATTATACGGGGCAGAGTTATGAAATTATGCATAATTTATGTTTAGCAGCATAGATTATGAAGTTGTGTAGAAAGGGTTTTAACTCTGTCAAAGACACAACCCCTAAAATTATCTGCCCTTGAATTTGTATTTTGGTATTACATACATTTTGTATATGGAAATCTTGTTATGCCTAGCAGGGCGCATAAAAAGTTGAAATCAAAATCGGTCCAGAGTCGCCCCCCCCCCTCCATTTTTGGACGAAATATGTATTCATATATCCATGCTTCAAGTAAATAAAAATAAATACAAACAATTATTGTTCTCGTAGAAAGGAAACTATTTTGTTACAGAGGTAGATGACTTCATTATATTGTTCACTTTTGTCAAATTTCTATAATTATAAATCACATGTTTTGTATTATTACTTCATTTTTACCATATAAATGGCCAAATTAGGAGTTTTGAAAGAATGACTTGCTACAATTATTTGAAAACCTTCATTGTGTTGTGTAAAAATTGCACATACCAAACAAAAGTCATAATTGGATGTTTATTGTTGATCTATAGTTTACTTTATGGTTAGAATTGTTGTGTTTTTACTGTTTGTACATTGTACAATGTTTTAAACTATGCTGAAACGTAGTCAGTTTAGATAGTCATGTCTCGATATGTTAATGATAAATCAAAGTTCCACATTTCTGGACAATTGTGTTAGTTCAGGATTTGAAAGGACAACTATATTATGATTTGTACTTATATTTATAGATCAAGGATGAAAGTAAAAGTGGAATTTACCATCACACATGTGAATTTGAATTAAATATTTATTTTCCTGTTTAATGGATATACATCATGCTTCATAAATGTGTATGTTTCAACATACTATTTTGTTACCTGAAGTATAAAAATGAATGTTTGATTTATATATGCAATATTTGTAGGAAATGATGCGTGTAAGATCAAGTGCTCAATTAACAAGTAGCGCAATAATTGAATGATGAAAACGGACATATTTTAATGTTATGTTGATCTTAAATTTCATTCAATCGGATTTATATTTGTGATGTGATATTCAATTTGGATATTTTTGTAATGAAATATAAATGATAAATAAATGGATATTATTCATCTGTAAAGATATTGTAGTTATAGAAGACAAGTTAATGTATATATAAATGACGTATGTACTATTGAATGTGACTATTAGGATTGAAAATAACTAAATATGCCTTTTCGTAGAAGACACTCATATTCAGTATTTGAAGCTTCTAAGGTTTGTATAACAATATATTTACTTAATAAACAACATTATGTTAAGTCTGTACTTCTCAAGTTTGTAAGCTTTATTTTAATTGGCTGGATGATTTATTGTGATTCTGTCTCCCTAGCTGTAAAGCCACATTGGACAATGGCTTACTGTAATAGCATTCTGTACATTTGCTGATAAAATAAATTAGTTAAATCAATAACAAAAGTGGTCTATAGTGACATTGGATTGTTCTGTTATCAGCATCACAATACTGGCTTATTATTGGTCAAAACATGCTCAGAAACAACCAATCAGCTTCGGTGTTTGAGGTTGATCTCCGGATTTTTGATCCTGGTGTCAAATTATATTCATTCACGAGGGGTGATCAAAAATTAATGAGACTTTTTCTCGCAAAATTGTTTCTTTAAATTTAGTCTACTCTATGAACATAAAGATAAAATATTTATCTACGATATGCTGATAAAATGATAACTTTTGACATGTATAAATGCACCCGACTCGTTGCTATAGTAACCCATGAATGAATAAGCAGGGCAAAATTCAAGTCAATTAAATATGTCATTTATACGGATCGCCGAGTGACAATTAGAGAATTTACAGCTTAACTCTTCATAGTTATGTAACTGTTCATAAAATTTTGGAAAAACACTTGAATATATACAAAGTAAGTGCTCAATGGATACCGCATTTATTATCTAATAACAATAAAGTCACCCTTATGAATGCCTCAAGGAAGTTTTTGCAGCGGTATCGTAAAGAAGGTGACACTTTTCTACAGCGCATCGTTACCACTGATGAATATTGGTTGTTTTTATTTGACCCAAGAAACTAAGGAATAATCAAAACAATGGAAAAACACCAGAACCCCCTCGTGTCTCAAAATCGGCTGGAAAACAGATCGACTTTCGTGTTTTCCAGGTACTTAAATCAGCTTTGAGGGGTAACAGATTTGATTGTTTTACTGAACTTTCGTATGCAGCACAGCATATTGTTTCTAGTCTTGACTCACAGTGATATAAATACTTGTATGCACAATAGATTGATCGACACCATAAATGTATCTCATGTCGGGGCGAATATTTTGAGAAAGAAAGACGCCGTTAAAGGAAACATTAGGAAGACGAGGTCGCTCGATGTCGTGTATCAATATCAGACAGCCCCGCTCCGACGTGATGGACCTCTTTTAAACCTGTGGGATTTGATAAATTTTAATGCAATGAAATCGATATTTGGTATACAGGCTTAATAAAGATTGGGAATAATGCTCTCTTTGTTTCCAAATTCTACTCCAAATACCCTTCAAATACTAGACCCAGTCTCATTAATTTTCGATCACCCCTCGTAAATGAACAGTCCTTTGAGTTGATCTTATTAGTGTGATATTTGTGATGTGAATTTATCTGTAAATCAAAGAAAAATGTACTAAGATATAATTTTGTATGTGTGTGGAAAAGGTGTGGAACTTTCAGTGCTTTGATTTATTCTGATCCTCTCAAACAGGGAAGGTGCAATTTTGTGTTACAGATCGAAGTCTCTTGAAAAAAAACACAACATGTTTCAATTGTCCTATACAGTCAATCTTGTATTAAGCAACCGCCCAAGGGAATGACCAAAAGTGGTCTCTTTATACAACAGTCTCTTAATACAAAAACCTGAAGTTGCCGATAGTTGAACTATACCTAAAGTACCAGTAGCCTTATAACATTTCTGGCTTTCATGTATGTACTGTTTGCTGCACTCTAGAGCACTTTGATTGTGAGTAGGTGTTGAACTGTGTTACAAATAATTCAAAATTTCCTGGAATTGAATGTTATATACAGTTTAAGTTTTGTCTGCTTTATTATCCTTGTATATATGTGGATGGTAAGAAACTGGTACATTAAAATGTATGTTGTATCATTGTATTATTTCCTCCTATAACTCATATATACATTATCATAATAGATAAATAATCATGGTTCACATAAATCCATTAATCTAGGGTTCAGCGCAACAGTGTCGTAACTCATACTGAAATAAGAACAAGTTATGACAGTGTTGCGCTGAGCCCGCGATTTGTTCTCTTACAAGTGTCTGAAGTTTTTTTAATGAAACCTAAAAAACAATTAGGACTAACATGTACTTGTTTTGTGCTGGTGGCTTTTTTCCCTTAATGACTAAACATTACTGATTGTATACATTGTCTGTTGGAAATAATTGTTAATTGTTTTATGGGGACAGGAACTTAGCTTTGAATTATATTCAATATTAATTTATTTGCTTTTGTTGTCTATGTATGTTTTATAATTATGCTCATACGTTTACTGTGGATGTTCAATACTTAACAAGTGTTATAAGATGTACAAATATTGATATAGCAGTGGATGTGTGATTTAGTTAGGATAAAACAGCTTAAATCTATTGTGATGGATAGATTTGATTTAAATTGCTTTATTATGAGCAAACCTACAAATATTTTTTTCATATATTTCACACAATGAATATAAGAACATAGGCTTTGTTGAAAGTTCAGTTGATGCCCTATGAATTGTGTGCGCATTGAACTTTTTTTAGCATTTTTTACATCTCTTTTCGATAGAAACCTATCATGGGATTGAAACCAAGGAATAACATTGGCCTTAAACGTACCATATTGCAAACATTCAGATGATCCAGACTGAACAGTCGATCTAGTTTTGAAAATGCTTTTTCCTTGATGTGTGGTGCAAATTTAAGGATTCGTTGGATTATTTACTCTGTGAATATATTTTTTATTGGAATATAATCCTAACAAATAGGTTATATGCTAGTCAGATTATTTATATTGAATTTTATCAGCCTGATTATACACTCTAATTGATATGCAATATTTGATATACAGATGTGTATGATTAATAAATTGAGTTGTTGATTTAACTTTCCTACTCTGTTTATAATTCAGGATTAAACTAGTGATTTCTCTAAGCTCTTGTGTTAAAATTTAAATCTTCTCTGATATTCATATCAATATGTGAATGTATTATTTATATCGCCACCGTGAATAGATGAAAATGGTAGGGGAAAAAAACTAGTACACATATAGATATAATATATGTCAACTGACGACTGTCATATCTCACCTCAGTGAGGTTACTGTCATTTTAGGAGGATGATAACATGAAATTAGATAGTGATGATAGATGATTCAAACATTTACTGTGATAAAATAAGTTGGATATGTATGTAATATTGTATCTACCTGATGCATCTACTGGTACCGTATTTTCATTTTGCTGAACTGATTTTTTCTAGCAAAATTCTCGATCGATTTGTCTTCAACAGCCAACAGACCGGAAGTTTTTTTCTATATATTTAACTTTTGGTTTGTGCTATATAAACAAATGGATTTATTTTCTTTTAAAAGTACTACTGGCTCTTCTCTTCGTTTGATGTCAGTAATTGAAGTTGATTAGGATTTTCTGTACCATAGTATGGCTATAGATAGTTCTTGTGTGTGTAAATCACAGACTGAATGAAGGAACATACCTACATGTGTCCTGATAAGATAATGTTTTTGAGGAGTTTAAAGTGAACACAATTTATTACTTCATTGAAATCAAACCAATTAAAACATTTGATAGTGTTTATATAGCTATTGACATAAGGCTGCAACAGACCCTTAATCCTGTCAACACTGATTGTGATTAGTGAAGTCTTATAGATTTCATGGAATGAAAAGGTGGATTTGTTTCAAACTATGAAATAAATGTTGGAACTAACGTTAAATGCCACGATTTTGTCTTAAACATGTTGGATTGAAAACAGTATCATGTGACTGAGGTTGGATATAATTATTTCTGTGACATCATGTCACTGTCAAGGAAGACGGGTCGTGCATGGATACGACTGAAGTCGTCACTAGCGCAAGATGTCGATTCTGACAATCATTTAATGCATTCAATGCCTGATATCGAACGAATATTTATTCAGGGAAATTTTAAGAAAAGACGTCAATGGCAGTATGAGGTATCATGATATTACATTGTTTATAATTTTATTGTAGAATTGAAGTGTGCTGTGTTGTAACTAAGTAATACTGTGATAAGAATCTCTGATCCCATTGTGATATTAGAGTTTCTTAAATTAAAACCTTTATGATACTCTTATACTTTCTGTGATTTCAGTCTGTTGTAAAGCTCAAAGATTAACTTTTAATCACAATATAATATAACTGATTCCTTATTATGACTTATGTATGACTTAAGTGTGATTGTTTGATCTTTATCTCTCCTGAGTCTTAGGAACACATATACCTGTCTGTCAAATTGTTCATGGTCTGTCTGTTTATGATCTCTCGGTGTGTTTATGATCTGTCTGTTCATGGTCTGATATTATGTTCATGGTCTGTCAGTGTGTTAATGGTCTGTCAGTGTGTTAATGGTCTTGTCAGTGTGTTCATGGTCTGTCAGTGTGTTCATGGTCTTGTCAGTGTGTTCATGGTCTGTCAGTGTGTTAATGGTCTTGTCAGTGTGTTCATGGTCTGTCAGTGTGTTCATGGTCTTGTCAGTGTGTTCATGGTCTGTCAGTGTGTTCATGGTCTTGTCAGTGTGTTCATGGTCTGTCAGTGTGTTAATGGTCTTGTCAGTGTGTTAATGGTCTGTCAGTGTGTTAATGGTATGTCTGTGTGTTAATGGTCTGTCTGTTCATGGTCTGATATTATGTTCATGGTCTGTCAGTGTGTTCATGGTCTGTCAGTGTGTTAATGGTCTTGTCAGTGTGTTAATGGTCTGTCTGTTCATGGTCTGATATTATGTTCATGGTCTGTCAGTGTGTTCATGGTCTGTCAGTGTGTTAATGGTCTTGTCAGTATGTTAATGGTCTGTCAGTGTGTTTATGATCTGTCTGTTCATGGTCTGTCTGTCTGTTCATGGTCATATATTGTGTTCATTGTCTGTATGTTCATAGTCTGTCTGTGAGTTCATGGCCCACATGTCTGTTCATGATGACATTGTGTCTGTCTGTTGAAACACAACACACAGTGACACCATACAATATATTAAACATCACTAACTCTGGTACTGTTGCCTATTATTCAGCATAAATTCCTTGAGAAAATTTAGTGTTAACATACTAATTAACTGCCTGCCAAATGGATAATGTTCATCAGCCATTATATAAATATCACATCCCACATAGGGTGATAGAACGTAATGTTCACCCGAGACAAGTAATGTCGACCGAGGCGTTAGCCGAGGTTGACATTACTTTGTCAAGGGTGAACATTACGTTCTATCATCCTATGTGAGATGTGATATTTATTTTATTATACCGAACAAAACAATAATTAAGAAAGACACTAAATGCAACAAACATGTTAACAAATATATAACGAAAACTATAATAGAAATTGAAACGAAGCTTCTTTCTGACACCATAGTTACATTTGCTGTCAAAATGTCTACTGCAAAACCGGATGTCAAACTACAAGTATATTCTACTAAGTGCCTAAAGTGTCTAGACAAGGATAGTATTCGATACCATATAGATTGTATAAAACCCGACACCCGGCAATATCGCGTGAGCGCGTGAGGGCAGTTTCTTTATGGCAAGCGGGCCGAAATGTAATGTCAGAGGGTAACATTACGGATTGTCACCCTCTGACGTCACATAAGACTTTAGAGTAAATAAGTCACGTGAGGTATAATAAAAGGTATTGGTGAGTTTGATGTTGGACATGATTGCTGAATTTATGGTTCTGGAATTATTCTGAATGGTTGTTATACATTTGGTTATCAATTCATACAAGTACCCATTCATCTTAATGTATATTAAAAGTGTTCCTATAAATCATGGACAATTTGGATAATAGACATGAATGCCACTATTATCTCAACTTTACAGCTTTTGATATTGTTGAAATCACCATTTTACACATTGTAAATACCTACTTGACCATGATCCTTCAATGATTGTCATAAATATCACCTTTAATAATAGTTTAATGTCTTGATTTATATTTTTTATGTGCAAGATAATTGATTTGTTTCTCAGTATATCCAAGAGTCATGGCCCTTTGAATTTAGCAGATATGTTATTTGTTTGCTTCTTTTTATGATTTATCACATAATTATTCACAATATTTACACTAAATTTCAAGCTCAGTTCAAAATTGCCATTGTCTTTTCATTCTTGTGGTGTGAAGCATTAATGGAGTTGGGGTCCATTCTTAGTATTATACTGACATTGTTATCAACATCTTAAACAACTGTATACATTTTCATTTATGTCAGAAAACTTGTTTTTGTTGTTCAAATGTGTTTTGACATAAGTTAAAGGATTTTGAAGTGTTTATGATGAGTCTAGATTTTTCTCTTTTCTTAAGTATTGTAGGTAGCAGGGTGTTTATTTGAGACAGGGATGTTTATTAGGGAATATGTGGTACTCCTTGGGCTTACTGAAGACACACTGTACTTGTCATTAAATATTAATAATTTCCAATATCAAATATCTGGGGTGAAAATGGACTATTTTGCCCTGCATTCTGACAAGTTAATTATGATCATCAAACACATTACTTGATCTTGATTTCTAACATTATATATGACCCAATAACTTGAAAAGAAACTCTTTGACATGTCAATCATATTCTTAAAATTGTATGTCAAACTTGCCCTATATTCTAGTCAAAAAATTTTCAAAGCATATTCTTCCTATCATAAAAACTGTTTGATATTTGATAGAAATAATGTTACATCCACCTTTTGTTTGATCCAGTTCTTTGATACTGACGTGTTATTGTATATTTACCTTCAGCTATCATTCTCTATTTATTGCTTTAATGATGATGAATAATGATAAGCAATGAATGTAATATTGATGTGATCAAATAAATCTAACCATGATATGTTTCTTTATCGAATTCTCTATGGTTCAAGTACATCTTGACACTTTATATTTCTTTCTTTATGTATTCATTATTACGATACGTAAAAGTTTGGTAATATTTTTTTCTGTCAAATGTTTATCAAATAGTTTCAGTCATCAAGTTAAACTATTTTATTTGGCCAGTGTTCACCAAGACAGATTTAAATTGTAGCGGGTTGTATTCACATTTTTGTGTGTGAATTTTTCTTTGGATTGACAAAAAAGCTAGGTTTTTGAGTCGTCAAGGCGATATCACCAGCCACCAGAGCTTCTGGCTGTGGTAACTTTTAGAAATTCTGTCTGAAGAGGAGAACTTCGTAATCATTTGGTACTGACCCTGATCAGAAGGTGAATTTCAATTTATTAATTTTCTGCGCTTACATTGGAATAAAAAATGGAATTTTGAATTTTTTCCTTTTGTATACAGTTCAACACCCTTTGGGAGTGGCAAATTTATGTTGTTGTTGAAGGGAGGTTGTTGCTCAAGAGAGGGCTGCTCTGGAGTGGTTATACTGTATATATTTAAGGTTTTGATTACATTTTGTTAATAACTTTCTCACATAAAGTGACATGGTTGGTAGCTGCAGGCTTGAACCAACAACCCTCTATCAGTGAGAGGTTACAGTAAGACGGGTCTTGTATCGACTTCACTCAGATTGTATGGCTTTAGCTTTAGTTTTGGAGATAAATCTCAAAATATCTGGTACTAAAACTTCTTCCAATATGTAATTGTAAATATCTCTTGTAGGCTTCAGTGTTCACATTTACGTTCATAATTGCATCCAATTAGAACTTTTTCAAGTGACACAATTGTGGTAAAGTGTGAACGTCTCATGTTAGTCCATTGAACTGAAAGGATTAAGGTTTTTCGATTACATACATTGAGTCTTTGTTGATAATTATACTTCTCGTTACCTTGATTGTCAAGGGAGAAAAATATTTCGGCTGTAAGCTTGATATCAGTATGAGGTCCAATACCGACCTGTCTGAATTAGTCAGTTATTCTCTCAGCTGTAATGAGGCTACAAAACACATGGTTTGTTATGTATTATGGAGTAATTTCAGTGTTGTTATGAATTGTCATACTGTTTTATATTTGTACTGTGATATTATCAGGTCGTTAATATCATTTTGAATGGTATTTTAACATATTATGTGCAATTTTATCTTATAAAATTCTTCAGTTGTGTAGTTGTTAGCTCACATGTCACAAAGTGACAAAGTGAGCTATTAGGATCACTCTCCGTCCGGCGTCCGGCATCGTGCGTCGTGCATCGTCAAACTTTATGTTGTGACCACACTAGGGGCCACATTTTTGGCTCAATTTTAACAAAACTGGGTCAGAACGTTAATATCAACAAAATCTCGGACGAGTTCGATATTGGGCCATTTGGGGTCAAAAACTAGGTCACCAGAACCAAATAAGGGAAAACCTTGTGAACACTTTAGAAATCACTGTTTTGACTGGATCTTCATGAAACTTTGTCAGAATGTTTATTTTAATAATATGTAGGTCAAGTTTGAAAATGGGTAATTTCTGTAGTAAAATTAGGTCACTAGGGCAAATTGCTGGAAAACCTTGTGAACACTCTAGAAGTCACTGTTTTGATTGGATGATCAGGAAACCTTGTCAGAATGTTTGTCTTCATAATATCTTGGACGAGTTCGAACATGGGTCATCTTGGGTCAAAAACTAGGTCTCTAGGTCAAATCTTATGAAAAACCATGTTAACACTGTAGATTTCACAGTTATTATTGGATCTTCACCAAACTTTGTCAAATTGTTTGTTTTAATGATAGAACGGTCAAGTATAAATATGGGTCATCTGGGGTCAATAACTAGTTCACCAGGTCAAATCTTAGGAAAACTTTGTTAACACTGTAGATGTCACAGTTTTAATTGGATCTTCACCAAACCTTGTCAAAATGTTTGCCTCAATGATATGTGGGTCAAGGATGAACATGGGTCAGCCGGGTTCAAAAACTGGGTCACAAGGTCAAATCTTAGGTAAAAATCTTGTAAAAGCTCTAAATATCATGGTTTTATTGGATCTTGGCCAAACCTTGTCAGATTGTTTGTCTTAATGATATTAAGGACAAGTTCAAATATGGGTCACCTAGGGTCAAAAACCAGGTCACAAGGTCAAATCTTAGGAAAACCTTATTAACACTGTAAATTTCAAATTTTGATCGTATCTTCACCAAACCTAGTCAGACTGTTTGTCTTAATGATATGTAAGACAAATTCGAACATAGGTCGTCTGGTGTAAAAACCTAGGTCACCGGTTCAAAACAATGTTTTAATGAGTGAACAGTGATTGTCATGTGAGCGATATAGGGCCATCTTGGCCCTCTTGTCATAGTATCATTGTTGAAATGAGGTATTATTTTTTTCATGAAATATAGCCTCAAAGGTCATGGTTAGCCATTGCTCAATATGTTTTGTTAAATGACTGTGAAAGAGTAGTGCATTGTATGACTATAGATTTTCATGGTATCTTACCATGATGTGACCATAGTTTTTCATGGTATCTTAATACTATGATGTGACCATAGAATTTCATTGTTTCTTACCATGATGTGACCATAGATTTTCATGGTATCTTACCATGATGTGACCATAGTTTTTCACGGTAATTCTTAATACTATGATGTGACCATAGGTTTTCATTGTTTCTTACTATGATGTGACCATAGATTTTCATGGTATCTTAATATTATAACCATGCAGTGTGATCATGGATTTTCATGGTCTCTTACCTTTGTGACAATTTTCCTGGCTTCATTTGTCTTCCTTCTTGTTTTCTGCATAAATAATTTGCGTGATTAAGCGAGAACGCATATTATCTAGCACCAATACCGCTTGCTAAAACACTTTCATACTTATACAGTTGTTGCATATGATCATTCTCAATTCACCTGTATCAAGAAATACCACTTTGACTTTGACCTTGACCTCATTTGGAATGATTCTGTACCAGGTTAAGTAGATTTTACAGTTTCGTCTATCACCAATACCGCTTGCTAGAACACTTTGATACTTCTACAGTTGTTGCTTATGACCATTCTTAATCCACCCATAATTATCAAACACCGACTTTGACCTTGACATTGTTCAAATGGGCTATTGCTGCACAAGCATGCCACATCGGGCATACGTGTTTATTGAACGCAGTGTCTTGTTTATTTGAGGTTTATACATAAACATATATTTTACCTTTCAGTGTTCTTAAATCTTGACCTACAATGCCTTAGCCCCTGAAATCTGCCCCTCCCTCATATATATAGTCAACACCCAGTCCCTAGAATCTCTGGGGTGTGCTATGTGTTCAGTATTTCCTTTATGATTCCTTTTTAAAATAAACATTATAATATAGTCCATTGTTGATATTGTGTGATGTATACATAAGTACTTATATTTAAATAAAAACAAGATACAAAATTGTGCAGGTGCATATCATATAGCTCATTTAATATGCTTTACAATAATATTGCACCTTATTTTGTATCATAATGATAATATGTTTTTACTTATATCAAGGAGTGATATTACATATCTTCCTCTCATAAAATCCATAATATAACTTACTTCTCATTATATTTAATAGTATGTCTTAAAAGTGTATTGGTTTGATTTTACACCGGCTCACCAGTTGGTTAAGCTTTTTTCTCATAAAAACTTGATAGCTAAGATGAGCCCATATGATATTGCAAATTGCTTAATAAACCATTTATATTCAACACTGTTGGATCTTTGGGCAATTTTCTTCAATTAATCGACCAAATTGTTGATATAGAAATTATTTGTTGATATAAAACACTATTATGACAAGATTTCTTCACATAAGCGGGTGGGGAAATGTATAAATGTTTGAATTGGACTTATACTCCGACATTGTTATCATACGAGGGGATTTTGTTTATATTGATAGTAGGACGCTCTGAAAACGTCCCTGGTTATTGCTACTGTATACTTGAAAACTTTCTATTGATGGTAGATTTAAGTATGAAAGCTTTACTCTGAGCATATGTCTTTTTCCTATTGAAATACATAATCGTTATTCTGACGAAGGTTTTAATATTGTACAGTGGGACAACTTAATGGTTTCTGTTTAATAGGAAATAGTACAAAGTTATATTCTAAAAGTATGCGCTTCAAATTCAAGTGTCCATATTAGTGTTTATTAGATGTTTAAGGCTTGTAATTGGGATTAGTGAGTGCCGAGTGCGTTTTGTGGGAGTAATAATTGTTTCCTGTATTGTTATATAAAACTTTGTGGTGTGAAATATGTGCATGAAGCTGTTACTTTCTAGTGCATACTTTGTCTTTTCCCTGGACTTAAGTGATTCATCTGTATAATTAATGCACTAATTGATTATATCACTGATTTCTGACATTTTGGTGGTTTTCTGTGAAGTGGAATTTTTATATTATGGAATTTGGTTTTGTTCACCGTTACTATATGTGCTTCCCTGAGCGAACATTGACTTCGTGTTATATATCATCATTCGCTTGAATTTAAATCGACCTGATGAAAATAATGTTGTTTTAAACTGTTGCTTCTTAGTGACAGTATTGACTACATGACAATGTAGTTAAATTGGTGATGTTGGAAAATATTGTTTGTTAATGATTGGGTGTCATTTTTTACTGAAGTTTTACTGAAATTGTCTTATATGGTGAACATATTGTCTAGTGTTTAAAATGCGGAGATTATCTTTAAAGTTTCTTACCAAGGAAATGTATGAAATATTCAAGGTAATTTTTCTTAATTCGATTTTTTTGTACATACAGTTAAACCTGTGAACAAGGGCCTTCCTTGGGAATGACATAATGTGGCCTTTATTGACAGGTGGTCTTAAAGTATTCGGAGGTCATACTGCTCTTAATAATCAATGATGTCTTTTAAGATTGACCTTTATTCACAGAGTGGCCTTTATTTAGAGGTTGCTGCTAATGCATGCTTGACTGTACCTTTTTACAGTTATTTTTACTCTAAGTAAATATGTAATGACAGATGTGAGAAATTCATGTTTTGATCTGTCTACTGTAGTATGTTTAAGTAAATACTGACTTATTGAAGGGCGTTATTTTTATAAATTTTCATTTTACTCAGACATTGTTAGTTTTCAGTATTTTAAGTCAGAAATTGTTTGCAATATTTTACAAGCGTATATGGTATTATTGACTTATGATAAGGTTTTAAAAGGAAAATATCCTTGCTTTGTTTGTGAAGGAGACAAGTATTTGCTATAATATGTAAGTTGTGTGGTTTGACATTTCTTTCAACTTGCCCCTGTCCTGTAAAATATGTTGAGTCATTTATATGTAAAATTGAAAACTTTACATTTTTTGTTGTATTTAATGTGTATAAAGAGCCTGTCATGACCTTTTACTGGCAACTTGGGGTCAACTATGGCAGGTATTAGTGCTCATGATTTGAAAGTTTTAAATAATCTATTCAAATGTTAAAGTTATTATGTTCCATTAGATGGATTTTGACATTCTCTTCAGTTGTCTGTTATGTACTTTCAGAGAGATCAAGAAAGACGAGGAGTAACAGGGGAGAGCACTCCAGACGTTCTTTCCAAACCGGGATCTCTAAGTAATAGCACAGAAAAATGGACCAAGTCAGGATCATTAAAACAGAAATCTACAAGACGGAATCCCCTAAGTCTGTCACACGAGGTATGTATCTAAAATGATGAAACCCTCACCCATAAAAAAAGGGTTGGTAGATTGAACTACCGTAGGCTGGAAGGTGACATATTTGTGACCTGCATCAGATGCTCACGTTTTCTGTGTTACCGTTGAACAACTGGTTTTATAAAGGGTTACTTGTCCTCCAATTCACACATCATGTGAGAATTTGGCAGCCTGATATAGATATAAGAAAAGGGAGCAGATGCTACCGGTACATTACCCAGTAGCATGGGTCTGGTCAATCCTTACTGCATACACCAGTAACTGAAATATAGTTGAAAAAATGGCATGAAACTGATAAACACAGATGCATATATGGACTTATAATTTTCATAGATACTTTGTCTATAAAAACTGGAGAACAATTTTCACACACCCTTTACATTCATGCGAGGATTAAAATAAAAATGTTTGCATAAAATGAACACCTAGCTTTTTCTAGTCTTGTAAATATTTTGTGACTTGCAGCATGAATTTATGTAAATTTTATGTAAAACGTTGTTGATAACATCACCCACACATTCTAAACCCTGGGAAACCATTACATGGTGTCTTCATTTGATTGTCAAATTGAAAGTTTTCTGTCTTGTAATATAATCCTTTACCCCCCATATATGGTTTAACTAGTATATGATTTATTGATCCTGTGATGAGAATGTAGATCTATAGGATACTATCATTTCTTATCTGAATGATTTCACTGTGGTGGAATCCCCTGACACTTTAATCTTGTTTCATTGTACTCGAGTGTTTGAATAATTGGCCTGGTAGCCAACGACAGGGTATCATATACTATGTATATGCTCTTGCAATTTAGTTGCTCTGTGGTAATAGGAGATATCTTATCTCCTTAAACTGCTGTTTAAAATAATGACAACACTTAATATTAATAGAAATTGTAATTAAGTCTGGAGTTCTGGTAAAGAATGTGATTATAAAGTTCTGTAACTACTGGTATATATCATTATAAAACTGTGTATGCAATGATTTCTATTACTTAAAATTACTGAAGAAAGGGGTTCAATTACTTTGAAAAGGTACACTGCAACTTTAAGAAGTTTATTATAAATGTAATAGAACTGTGAAAAATTGACTAAAAACTTTTTTAAAAAGTTCAAATTGATTATCCTGTGTCAACATGTCACTAATTACTTGTAACACTTACTGTCATAGTTGAAGAATATAAATGGAGGCTGTAAATCTGCCATTTGTCAGTGTTGATGTTATCAGACGGCCATCTTCTATTAGGGGCTGTGATTGTGTCCCCTTATTGATGACTAGTGACAGTTATCCCTGATTGCTTTATCATGTTATACTGTGTCTAATATGTTACATTTTGAATTATTGCATGATTAATTTTATTGTTTTTAATTAAAAGATTTGAGCATAAAGGGATTTTCCAAACTAGCTCTGTTTCAGTTTTTGTTGATTTTTGGTGTAAAGGTTACCTCCCTTGCTAGGTACATTTTCAGTGGGTAACTTCCCTTTGTTTTGCTCATTTCCACCTGATGTTATCTTAACACTTGTGTCTAGCCACAGTGTCCAGATGGATGGTCATTTATCTGTTGTTTACATCAATATAATAATACTGTGATTAATTAATGGTCATTAAATTTTGTTATCAAATCAGATCTTGAAAATAAAGTTGAATTGTGCAATTGATACTGTCTGTGCTGAATATGTTGTTTATCATGGTGACTTCAGTCAGAGTTTGTTGTTTTAAGTTCATTTTATCAATTTTGTTTATTGATAAAACAAAGATTAAAGATTATTAAGTCACTAAAGTGAAAAGTTATCAAAATATTTTATTAATTATTTATGTGTCCAGTCTGCTGTGAATGCAATCGTAACTACTTGGCTATTTCTGTAACTGAAAAATACGCCTCATACATAAGTGTAGGGTAACAAATTTTGGTTATTTGGTTCCCGGTAACTACTTTTTCAATAATAGGTGCTTGTTATCGTAGAATTTCATACTTTCAAATATGTTTATCGTTTGGGCATAAAATTTCCATCGAAAAAGAAACATATTGTTTCCATAGTTGGATTCCCAGGGTCAGCCATGGTGGAAAGTAGCCCGTGAACAACTACAATAAAAATGGCGGCCTGCCTATCATGTCTGAGGCACTTTCATTAGACAAATGCTTAGGAGTTCGGATTGGTGTGAATGAAGACTGGATTGTTGATTAGCTCATTGTTGTTTAAGAAATATAATTGTCTAGTTTGACCTGTTGTGGCTGATTCTTCCCCTATATTCTCTTGTCATCATCAGTCATATGAGGTGTTAATGCTTCTTACACAGGATTCAACCTACATAAATGCACACATTATCCAATCTGACCAGATATAAACATATAAAACACAATCACCTTAAATAGCAGTTCTATAGTATTTAAGTTGTCACTTAATTTATTTATCTGTTGTTTAACGGCCCATTCAACAGCTATGGTCATTTCCGAGCTGCGCCAGAGAGAATAGAGATGCAAGTGAACCAGGCATTTATATCCCTACTCTTTTAATAGTTTTTTCCTGGTTCTCTATTGTGCTTAGTATAAAGCACCAATATAATGCCTCACCTTGGCTCGGTAGATGTGATGGGGACACTGAAAAAGCTTCCCTGAAACATTGAAAGGCAGAGCTGAGGTTGCGAACCCACCTTTCGTTTAATAGTCAATCACGTTACCACTTAAAAAGATCACCCCAAATAATGGTTTAGCAATGGTCATTGATTCATATTGTGGTTGACCAATCATTCGACCTTTAGTAGACAAAATAATCAAGATTGATTTATTAACTTTGTGTTCTGGAATTGTTACTTTATCCTTGGTAGAATTGGATCATTCTTGGTAAATATTTTTTGTACCCCATACCTAAACCCTGTATTCTCAGGTGACCAATTAAGAAACTGTTGTATTGGTTCACTTTGAAGTTGAATAATTAATCAGATATGTGTTTTATCATCACCATTCTAAGAGATTTCAGTCTGCCCCAGTCAAATTGTGTTAGCACCTCCCAGTATGATAAATCATGAACAATAAATCAAAGACTTGGTTTAAATGATGTTTTAATTAGATAATGTAAGTGTGGCTCTAGAAATCAGTCTATCACATCATTGATAATTAATGAACCTGTTATCATTGTGAGAAATTATCTGATTCTACCATTCATTGGTTAAAAGATTCACAGTATATAATCACTATAATGATCATTGGTGTTGATGAGGGAACAGAAGTTTAATTGTAATTGGACCGGCCCACCATTGTCATCATCATTATACACTGATAATCAGATAAGTATGAAAGTCAGCCATGTGTGTTGGTGTTATGATTTTTATCTGTTGATTTTATTTCTGTATATAAATATAACTAGGATTCTAAATGATGTTATATTCAGTGAAGCTGTGGTTCAAGAGTTATTGAACACTATTAAAATTTATTATGGAAATAATTTTGAAATTGAAAAACTTATTTATGCTTTTTGCCTAATTTGAATGATTATTGTGTAAAGTGGTATTTTGAATATTACAATAATTGAAGGTAGATCATACAATTCAAACATGCATATCCTTGTACGCAAACTTGACGAGAAGGAATTGGCTAACCTGATCAAATATGTAAGTGTACTTAAATGTTTTATTTATAATTTTAAAGGTTGTTGGTGTCAGATGTATGCTATATAGATCATTAAATAAGATTTTAAAAAATGTTTTTCTATTTTGGGGTATGATTTGTTTAATCTCAATGTCAGTGGTGAAATATGTGAATTGAACATCATGAAATAACCATTATTATTTAATATATAAATTAAAGATTTGTTAAGAGTTACCCTCCTTTATGAAAACAAGTTTTATAAAATTACAATAAAACAGGTAAAATAGTTGTTGCTGCTGAATCATGGACTATAAATGAAAGTATGAACTGTTTGTGTTAATTGCACAATTTCTTCTATGAATATTGTGGAACACAAAGGTAAGATACGAAAGTTAGAGTTGGTTATTGAATGATATAAAAATGTAAAAAGTTTGCAAGTTTTCTGTGTAAATAATTTTATTTAAATCTAAATATAGTCCTTTCTTGGTGTTTTCAGTAAAAGTTTAATTATGTGTGAAATACTTACCTGAATAAACTTAACATCACCCAGGTACAACTATTCTTCTAGTTCAGTACACCTGAGTTTACCTTCCTGTAAAACTTCTTTAATAATATCAAATTAACCATGGCAGGATTTTCAGAGATTTATTCATTTATACATTCTGTATTTTACATCAATGAAATATTTAGTTGCTTACTCTTTAAAGAAAAAATATTATTATAATGGCTTTAATGTTGTCATTAATACCCTAACAATTATAAAATTTGATTTATGATTTAATTTGGTTTTTAAATAATTTTCATAATATATGATTTATTAGAAATCAGATGATGTGAGCATATTTTTAACTGAAATCAAACCAGGTGGATTAAATTATGAACAAAATTTTGTCAGATTTAGAGCATTTTTCATTGTATTCTACCTATAAAAAATAACACAAAGAATTAGAATAGGGAATCATTATTGTATAATTTCTCTGTCTCCCTTACATAATTGCCACACAAAGAATAAAATGATCAATTTGTGAAAATTGTCACCAGTTATTAATTATTGGGCCATAAAACTTTCATGATAATTCAGTTGTAGATTACTTGCAATTAATATGTGTCTGACTGATCAACCTTGATAAATGTGTGAATAGCAGGCTTACTTTCTTTATTTACCTGTGTTATAAATCTATCACACTCTCCTTGTCAACACTCTAATCAAACAAACTGTCAAATTTAATTACTGGGTGACAGAAAAACCATGCCTGCCATGCCTAGGGTGGCCAGTTTTAACTCTAATACATATCATATCTTGAGTAATAACTGTTCATTTCATGTAAACCTGATTTTCATTGGCTGCTGTGTTGTTTCAAGTGACCTGATTGGCTGGGGATTATCTTTTGACAGTGTTATGAGTTAAATCAATCTAATCTTGGACATTGTATTATATATAGTAAAACACAAAGTGTAAATGTATCATTACTTGTAAATTGTGTGAACTCTGGGTGTACAGATTTTGTTATTACTGAAAATTGTGAATATTCCTTAAAGAAATTGTATAGTATATATTCTGTACAGTGATTATAGTGCTAACTTTGTCATTATGTTTTTGGATATAAGTTTTATCGGAGGTGCTGGGTACCGAATAGACGGTTATTCTAAGATATATTCGTCATGGCGTAAACAGCGTCGACGATCAATCTGTGTTGAGGAGGATAACGCACAAAACATTACTGAGCATAAACTGTCTGAGAATTATCATCGTGACGAAAATAATAATAAAAGACGGAATGTTGACAATCTTAATGTCAGTCTGCCATATTTAAGTTCCGATCGTAAATCTGAAAATTTGAACAGAAAATACAAGAAAAGTTTGTCGAGGAGTATGGCTAAATATAGAAACTATTCTAATGTTCATGATATTCCTGAAGAAGGGCAATATTGTGAGCCCTGTTGTTGTTGTAACAAGAATGACATGATGCTTCTAAACAAAGTAAGTGTCTGGGGAAAAAAGCAGGATGTCTGCTGAAGATTTTTTTGCTTTCATTTGATTCATTGCAATCAGTCAGTGATATGAAATTATAAATATTTGTAGGAACTTGCTTCTTTAAATTTTGTTAAATGAATAAAAAAAATGATTGAAATAATTAACGGTCAGTGAACTTGTTTGAATCAAATACAATGTTGCCATTATCCTAAAATTTGAGCGCTATTATTGTATGATAGTATTAAAGACCATCTTTGGAGCATGATTTTAAGCTCCTTTAAATACATTGATATTTATTTCATCCGTAAACCACTATTTCTTTGTTGGTTAATTTGTGGACACACACACAGCAGGGATTAAGGAATTTTTATAGATAGGTGAAAAAAAGGATTAGTGACCTTGTAAGGTTAAATCTTGTTGTAATAGATTGGTCTATGTCTGTTTTCCCTGCTTATCTGTGTTTGTAGTCTGTATTAAACCTTTCTCTTTTATCTTAAGTGTTACATAATGCTGGCAGAGAAGTCATATTACAATGTACTATCTATTCTCTTCTCACCAAAATGTAATAGTCTTATGTGATTATTGCCTTTCAATTGTTGTAACAAGAGGACATTTTGATGTCTAGAACATGGACAATGCATATACAGTGCACAGTATATACGATTTGGTGGGAGAATTATTGCTACTGAATTTCGAAAAAAAAATGTTGATAAAATTCATCTTGGTTTGATTCTGTGGATCGGATAATATATTAAATTATAGGATATTTCATCATAAGTACTAGGAAAAGGTGTGCGTAACAGTTATCCTAAGTGTTGATTGCCGATAATATACTTGTATCATTGGTGTGAACTGTATGATTCTGTGAGATTATTGCACCTGTTTTACTACATCTGTGCTCCAGGTGCCAATTGAAACTATTTCATAAGATCAGATGCATTTTACGTCACAATAATGATTCAAATATTTACTCTTGTCTAATTTACTTCAGGAAGCAGATTCCCTAAATCTGTAAACATTTTGTTGTTGTTGATGTTTTTTAGATAAAATTCACTGATCCAGATACAAGACATCACACACACACAAAAAACACTTCAGATAAACCAATAGAATTCATTTGAGTTTGTTATTTGATAGTGGTATCAGGTAGATTGTGTTGTTTCTATAGGGTTATGTTTCTTATATTCCATCATTATGTAACAATCTCTTCTATGTTTCAGTCGCTGGTCATGTTAGATCAAGATCCCATGCAACAGAAGCTTACATCAGCAAACAGTGTGAACAGTATCGTACATCATGTTGGTCAGACCGTCGACCAGGATGAGGAAGATCGTGTAGCATCATGGGCCGTCAGCTTTGATAAACTTCTGCAGGATTCTATAGGAATCACTGTTTTCACTGTAAGTCTTTATTATATTTCACCAACAAAATTAATATATTATCATTCTTTAATTTTTTTTTTAACAATTTTGATAAAAAAATGAAAAGTTCAGAGAATGTATTGCCTGTACAGCATTGAGAGTGTAATGCTCCCATGTGACATTTTTACATTTGACCATGTTTTACATTTTGTCATATTTTACATTTGACCATGTTTTACATTTTGTCATATTTTACATTTAACCATATTTTACATTTAACCATATTTTACTTGTTTTTTTTTTATTTGGGTTATTGTTGTAAAAGATACAGATTATGATTTAATTTACTATTTTTTTCAGAATTTTCTGAAGAAAGAATTCAGTGAGGAAAATGTAGAATTCTGGAAAGTTTGTGAAAGTTTTAAAACAGTTGTGGATTCCAACTTTGTAAGTTTACCTATATTTTACACTTTAGATGTAATACTGTAATCTGAAAACATTTATATTGATTCAATAATGGATACTAAATTTAGGCTTAATTGATCTGCAAATAAGTAAAAATATGTAAATAATACTGAGTTGATACAAGTAGTATATTTTTAACCAATTTCTTTTACTAAATGCTTATTTACATTTTTTTCAGAGAAAGTCCAAGGCACGTGAGATTTATGACAAGCACATATCTGTCCGTGCATCTGATGCTGTAAATATTGACAGTGTAGCCAGAAAAGGTGTTGAAGCTCAACTTGACAACCCTACACCTCAAACATTCGACTGTGCACAACTACAGGTACTTGTCTTAATCAACTAGTTTAATTATTGATCAGCCCAGAACTGAATATTTAGAAGTCTTTATTCTGTACTAAGAGTTATATAAATGATTTTTAGATGTATTTAATTTTGTTGCTTTCATATTATGGTCTGACTCTTCCAAAAAAGATTGACACATTGTTGGGATGTTAAATTATAGAATTTGTGCAAGCTTTTCATTTTCCCACATAATGCATATATTGCTAATTATCTCTTGAGAAGACTTACATTTTCATGTTTATTGTCACATTTAAGATGAATAATGGTATGGGCGTATTTCTTGTATATGTCTTATGTCAGTACACATGTTTACAATGACGTAACACTAACTAATTATTTGATATATTTACCTCAGATTTTCCAACTCATGAAACAAGACAGTTATGCCAGATTCTTGAAGTCAGACTTATATAAGACCTACATGATGAATGAAATGGAAGGTAAACCTCTTGTAGCTGCTGATAATGGGCCTCAAGATAAACATAAGATCTTAGATAAAGTAAATGAGAAAGATGGAAAGAAGAAAGGGAAAGGAAAAGAGAATGAAGAAAAACGAAGAAGATCTTTGTTACCATGGAGACAAAGTAAGTGTGCATCAAGATTTAAAGTTCTGTTATTTAAGATAATAGGTTGATTGTGGATGTTTTTGAAGTAAATTAGTGTAATGTCAATTTGATTTTTACAAGTTTTGGACATTCAAGCAGTAGTGTTTCAAAAACAATTTTTAGCTTGTCTGTTTTTTGAAGAAAAAGTCTAGCAATTGTGATTACTGTGTCTGTGTCAAACTTTAATGTAGTTCATAACTCAGAAATTATAAGAGGTAGCAACATGAAACTTCATAGATGGATAGATCTCATTGAGGCCGTGAATGGACAAGCGTTGGCACTGCTTGCAGCACTTCTGTTTACCTTCATTGTATGTATTATGTAAATAAGGTAATGATTTATTCTTATTATTGTTTTCGATTTTTCAGAGTCAAAGAAACAATCTAAATCTGAGGACAAGAAGTCCAAGAAGGAAACCAAAGATATCAATGCTAACACAACACCAGCAATTAATGAACCAGAACCTTCAGAGAGTACTTCTAAAGAGGCTGTGAAAGTCGTGGTAAGCTTATCTTTTGATTCTCTCCTTTTATAACGATTCTGTACTTCTTTCAATTTATTTTCATTTTTCCCTGCATTATTTCATTATTTGTTATTATTTTGTTTGAATTGTTTGATCCTATATTCATCCTTTATTTAATGAACATGATTTGTATAAAAATGCAGTGATGTGGTTAATTGAGTGAATGAATATATTTATGTTACAAATAAGTTGTATAAACAAGGCTGTAGCGGTAAATGAAATTGATGATTAGAACTTTATTAATCCAACAATGTATTTAACTTCCTGTTTCACATTTTAGGTTCCAGCAACTATAACTGAAGAGGAGCCTGAGCAGCCCCGTTTCTGTCGTGTCATCATGCCCGATGGTTCAACCACGGTTGTTGGTACAAAACAGGGGCAGACCGTCAATTATATACTTGGAAAATTGTGTGAGAAAAGAGGTCTTTCAATAGCTAGTGTAGATGTGTTCTTATTGGGAAATGAAAAGGTATATAATTTTAAAATTATCTTTTTTTTAAATGATAATAACTTTGGTATGCTAGTTAGATCATCCTATTATTGTTCAGTACAAACTGACCTGTTTATAACTGAGTCACAGTTTAGTCTAAAATTCATGTATGTATTGTGCTATTAAAGAAACAATTTTACTGCCACTGTTATAAGAGAAAAATAACGTCTTGTCAGGGTTAAGTATTTTTTTTTCGTTTGTATTTTTCAGACATTGTTTTTAATTTCTATGTTTATTAATTTCAGCCCTTAAACCTGAATGATGATATATCAACATTGGGTTCTAAAGAAGTGACCATAGAAAGAAGAGTGCTGTTCAGAATGGATTTACCAAATAAAAAATCGATTGGTGTGAAAGCCAAACCTAATAGACTTATCAAAGATGTGTTCAAACCAATCCTTACCAAATATGGATATAAATTAGATACCATTGACGTTCATCTGGTGAGTTAATGTCTCTGTTGTCATAGTAACTGTTTTATGTATTTATTTGAAAAATAAAATGATAAATTGATAACTTTTCTGAGATAGTTTTACTATAATGATATTTAAAAAAAAATATTGGAATTGCCTCCCTTTGTTGTTTAGTAGTGTGTATATTTCGAGAAATAAAAATGAATTATTATTTTTGTGAGAATTTTTATTTTATTTGAATTTTTGTCTCTTTCAGAGTGGCCAGTCTGATAATCTGTGCTTGGACAACTTGGTGTCAACAATTGATAGTCAGAGGGTAATCATCTTAAACCAGGCCTCAGAAATTCCTGGTAGGTACAGTAGAACAGCTGTATAATAGCATAGGATAGTTCAAACTTTTTTTTAAGGGATAGTTGTTTATGATATCATAGTCAAGTGGGAAAATTTGTTCTTTTTGTTAATTTCTGAATGATACTTCATTAGTTTTTGTAATTAATATTGAAAATTATTTATAACGACTGGGTAATTTCATTCTGTAACTAGTCATTCGGTTTTGTAGACTATTTGTGATGGAATTGTTCAATTTTTTATGATTTTTTTATGTATTACACTATGTGCCAAATGTTCATGCATTATTGTCATTAATTCATTTGTAATATTGTGTGTTATTCTCTGTATATTCATACTTTCATACTTATGTGTATAATATCATAGTAAATTATGCTAGCACCTGCATTCATTAAATATGCAAATAATTTGCTTACATTGCTATTGATCTCAATTATATGAATACATTAAGTAATATTTGATGTACTATGTGTTTTTGCACTCTGCAAAGTGTATATTTATGAATGCAGTTTGTGCTAAATCATTAATTTGTACTACATGCTGTATATCTCAAATCTTGTCTGTCCATCTGTCTGTTTGTTCATTTTGTCTTGTCTCAATTCTTACCTTTCTCTTTCTATCATCATCATGTATATATCCATGTAAGGCATCATATATTCAGATAAATTAACCTATAGCTACACTGTTAACTCATGGACTTGAACACAGAAAACTACAGAGTAATCTCACAGCCTGTTTTTAAAACACACAATTACACATTTGTGATTTCTACCCAGCTCGGCCAATAATTGTATACACTAGACTACTAAGCTGGTTAAATTTGAAGTAAGCAGTTTCGTCTGTGAGATGGTTTCTGAGTTTTCAGTGTATATAGTGATGTATATAGGGAATGGTTTACTGGTATATACCCCATCTATTCTACTGTATTATATATATCGCAGTGACCCACCCTCTGTAAAATACTTGCCAGTCATAACTTACATTTTATAGACATACACTCATTACCATAGGAAATTTTATTTATTCTTTTGTTAATGTATGAAATAAATTATTAGTGATATAAGCCTAAGTTGTTCGTGATTTTTTTGTTCATGTTTTGCCAAGAATGTTTCCATATTCATGTTAATGAGTAATTTTCCTGGTAATGAACCAGAATGGTTATCTAACCAAACACACATGACACCTGGAGTTCCCATATCACATCAACAGGTCATGTGATAAGGAAAATGTTACATGCTGATATTTTATACATGAGCTTATTTAGAGTTCAGTCAGCGCATTGTTGCCGTACTTAGCATGTTATATACATTGACATTGCTATCAGAACTGGCACACCCTACAGAACAAGTGGTTACCATTGTATGCGCTTAACACAAGTACTGGCAATGAATTGTTATCAAACAAATAGACTAATAACAAACATATATATACATATTGGTTATGACGCATCTTTACTTGAGAGATTATGAATATTTTAATTGGCAAGTAAGAGATACTTCACTGTAATTTGATGGTCAACTTTTGTGACATGCTCACATGGTTACATTTCATATCAAATACTAGTATCAGAAATATTTCACATCATATGCATTTTTATGAGTGGACACTTTTGCTGAAAGACGACTCACAATCACGTTCATTGTTGTTATAAAGTGGTGGTAACACAATACTCAGTTTATCATTATTCTTATCAGTATTTGAATGGTAAACAAAAGATATTTATCATATAAAATCATCAACAAGTTATGCCAAGTTATGGATTTTGAATTTTCTGGTGAGTTTATAAATACTCATAGAAGACTTAAAAATAAGAGTTGTTGCCCTTGAATTGCCCCTATCAAGTTGTGTGTTGAAGTTTCATTGCATTAGTTATGCAATGTACTGTATTTCACTACTGATTATCACATAGTAGACATTTTCATCCATCCACCTCAGTTCACTTTTAACATGATGCCAACCTGTTCCCTAATACTTGACTGTTTAGATAATACCAATATCACTTATCCTTTAACATTTAATAACTCAATCAACAATCACCAGACATCAATCATTCTCATTCATAAAACTAAAACATATAATACTATTCACTTTGAATTAACAAGTTTTCTTTTAATGATTCTAACAGTGTTAACTAATTTGTTGATTAAAATCTAATTTTCATGATTTATTTAACAATCTAATATGTTACCTTATCATAATTCATTTGCCATTTCTACCACAAACTTCCTGATAATTACGACTTGGCATTCCATTGGTCTCTTAGACACATGAAACATGACATTTTTTCTTATAATCTTAACTTGAAGTTGAAATGCTGGCAGCTCCTCAATTATGTATCAGATTGATGATTTATACCAACATTTCTGTTTCAATTACATGTTCTTTGTTCCCTCTATTACATATTAGACAAGAGTTAAGACCCCTGAATGTCTATATCTAAATATATGTTGTACTGTTAGAGATTATAGAAATAGTTGTTAAACATTATCTAGTTTGCTGTGCCCATCCATACCAGTTAGTTAATTACTAATCCTAATGATTTTTTCCTAACAGCTAAATCGAGTGAACATCATGGATTAGTCGTCTCTTCAGCTCGTCCTCCTCTTCCTAATAAGTTTACTAGCAAGTATGGTCACCTTGGTCTTACTAACAATGCTAACAACAACAACAACAACAAAACTGATGCTCATACTCTTGAGTTGATCACTAACGAAATCTTCGGGAGTGTGATGCTCGACAAAAGCGATCAGTTATTGGCCCATAATTTTGATGAACTTGGAATTTTAGATCCAGAAAGCAGTCCAAAGGTAAGAGCGCAAGAGGTAAACAGACCAGAACATCAGTGTGTGATACATGTATCAGTGTATTATATGGTGTAGGGCAAGGATGTTAAAACAAGCAAGTCTGATAACTGCTTCTACATTTCTATATTAAACAATTTCTACAAAGGAATACTTTGACTGTGAATGGCTCTTTTCTGCCAAGACCTTTGCATGATTGATTTTTTGCCTGATCAATGTTTCATTCATTAATCAATAATGGCTCCACAAGGTTTATAATTTGCATGATTTGTTTCAAGGAAGGATTTAAAAAATATAATTCTATGCATGTTTGAATGACTTGTATGTATAACAACCTGGCTACAGAATGATGTAGTACCACATTACAGTGTATGCTTGTGTGTATATGCTTCCTGCTAGAATTGTGGTGGTGGTGATAGTGTTGTATGGTAGCTGTATATTACTCTTGTTGTTTGCACATTTCTTACTTCTTTCTGTTGTTAATGTCTACTTTTTCTTTTGTGATTATTGTGTGTTGTTTCAATTTGTTTGAAGTAGAATATACTGGATGTACATGTAATTTTAGAGAAAAAAAATGCATTCTTAGAATTGAATATTTTGAATCATTTTTGTCAGATTTTAAAATTGATTTTAATGTATCACATATTGCATTATATACTAAAAGGTATGTTTAAAAACTGAAACTGAAGTTTTTGCATGGGATGGAGGCTTTGTAGCGAGTAAATTGATACTTAATTACTTACATTGGATTTTTTACCGAAATATGCCTAAGACATTTTTGTAAATATAGATCACTATAGGTACCAGTAAGTTAATAATAAAGAGTTAAATGTAAAATTAATTTTTAGACTAATTATGTAAAGTAATTACTGCCTGATGTAGAGGTTCATTAACAGTAGAGGATTCATGTTATGGAAAAGACTTATTAACCACTCAACATGGAAGGTTTTAGTGTTGCCATGGTAACATGTATGACTCCTTTTATTCTAAAGGACATGAATTTGATCGTTTTTAACTCTTTTCTTGTCTTATATTAGATTCTTGTGTTTTACTTGTTTAACTCTGCCTTATATTTCGGACAACTTCACAAAATGTTTAATATGACTTATTTTCTTCCTAAATTTAGTTAAACTTACTAGAAAATGTATCTTTATGACTTCTGGTATATTTTTCCTGCTTTTCTACTTTTGTTGAATAACATTCTGCTTCTTCGATATAATTTAGATTCTTTTGAAGTAAAATACAGTAAATGTATAGATATATTATTTTTTTATTTTAAACATGCTTACTTATAGTGTTTACTTACTTAGTCCTCTTCATACCTATTGGGAACATACACAATGTTGGGACATAAGGCCTAAACAAGCTTACACCTCTGTCCCCTGTCCTTGGCACAATGTTGGGGCATAAGGCCTAAACAAGCTTACACCTCTTTCCCCTGTCCTTGGCACAATGTTGGGGCATAAGGCCTAAACAAGCTTACACCTCTTTCCCCTGTCCTTGGCACAATGTTGGGACATAAGGATCAAACGCCTCTTCCCCATGTCCTTGGCACAATGTTGGGACATAAGGCATAAACAAGCTTACATCTCTCTCCCCTGTCCTTTGCACAATGTTGGGACATAAGGCCTAAACAAGCTTACACCTCTGTCCCCTGTCCTTGGCACAATGTTGGGACATAAGGCCTAAACAAGCTTACACCTCTGTCCCCTGTCCTTGGCACAATGTTGGGACATAAGGCCTAAACAAGCTTACACCTCTCTCCCCTGTCCTTTGCACAATGTTGGGACATAAGGCCTAAACAAGCTTACACCTCTGTCCCCTGTCCTTGGCACAATGTTGGGGCATAAGGCCTAAACAAGCTTACACCCTTTCTCCCCTGTCCTTTGCACAATGTTGGGACATAAGGCCTAAACAAGCTTACACCTCTGTCCCCTGTCCTTGGCACAATGTTGGGACATAAGGCCTAAACAAGCTTACACCTCTCTCCCCTGTCCTTGGCACAATGTTGGGGCATAAGGCCTAAACAAGCTTACACCTCTGTCCCCTGTCCTTGGCACAATGTTGGGACATAAGGCCTAAACAAGCTTACACCTCTGTCCCCTGTCCTTGGCACAATGTTGGGACATAAGGCCTAAACAAGCTTACACCTCTCTCCCCTGTCCTTGGCACAATGTTGGGACATAAGGCCTAAACAAGCTTACACCTCTCTCCCCTGTCCTTGGCACAATATAAGGACATAAGGCCTAAACAAGCTTACACCTCTCTCCCCTGTCCTTGGCACAATGTTGGGGCATAAGGCATAAACAAGCTTACACCTCTCTCCCCTGTCCTTGGCACAATATAAGGACATAAGGCCTAAACAAGCTTACACCTCTTTCCTCTGTCCTTGGCACAATGTTGGGACATAAGGCCTAAACAAGCTTACACCTCTTTCCTCTGTCCTTGGCACAATGTTGGGACATAAGGCCTAAACAAGCTTACACCTCTCTCCCCTGTCCTTGGCACAATGTTGGGACATAAGGCATAAACAAGCTTACACCTCTCTCCCCTGTCCTTGGCACAATATAAGGACATAAGGCCTAAATAAGCTTACACCTCTTTCCTCTGTCCTTGGCACAATGTTGGGACATAAGGCCTAAACAAGCTTACACCTCTTTCCTCTGTCCTTGGCACAATGTTGGGACATAAGGCCTAAACAAGCTTACACCTCTCTCCCCTGTCCTTGGCACAATGTTGGGACATAAGGCATAAACAAGCTTACACCTCTCTCCCCTGTCCTTGGCACAATATAAGGACATAAGGCCTAAACAAGCTTACACCTCTCTCCCCTGTCCTTGGCACAATGTTGGGGCATAAGGCATAAACAAGCTTACACCTCTGTCCCCTGTCCTTGGCACAATGTTGGGACATAAGGCATAAACAAGCTTACACCTCTGTCCCCTGTCCTTTGCACAATGTTGGGACATAAGGCCTAAACAAGCTTACACCTCTGTCCCCTGTCCTTGGCACAATATAAGGACATAAGGATACTTCGCCTCTTTACCATGTCCTTGGCATAATGTTGGGACATAAGGCCTAAACAAGCTTACACCTCTGTCCCCTGTCCTTGGCACAATGTTGGGACATAAGGCCTAAACAAGCTTACACCTCTCTCCCCTGTCCTTGGCACAATGTTGGGACATAAGGCCTGAACAAGCTTACACCTCTTTCCCCTGTCCTTGGCACAATGTTGGGACATAAGGATCAAACGCCTCTTCCCCATGTCCTTGGCACAATGTTGGGACATAAGGCCTAAACAAGCTTACACCTCTCTCCCCTGTCCTTGGCACAATGTTGGGGCATAAGGCATAAACAAGCTTACACCTCTGTCCCCTGTCCTTGGCACAATGTTGGGACATAAGGCATAAACAAGCTTACACCTCTGTCCCCTGTCCTTTGCACAATGTTGGGACATAAGGCCTAAACAAGCTTACACCTCTCTCCCCTGTCCTTGGCACAATGTTGGGACATAAGGCCTAAACAAGCTTACACCTCTCTCCCCTGTCCTTTGCACAATGTTGGGACATAAGGCCTAAACAAGCTTACACCTCTGTCCCCTGTCCTTGGCACAATGTTGGGACATAAGGCCTAAACAAGCTTACACCTCTCTCCCCTGTCCTTTGCACAATGTTGGGACATAAGGCCTAAACAAGCTTACACCTCTCTCCCCTGTCCTTGGCACAATGTTGGGACATAAGGCCTAAACAAGCTTACACCTCTCTCCCCTGTCCTTTGCACAATGTTGGGACATAAGGCCTAAACAAGCTTACACCTCTCTCCCCTGTCCTTGGCACAATGTTGGGACATAAGGCCTAAACAAGCTTACACCTCTCTCCCCTGTCCTTGGCACAATATAAGGACATAAGGCCTAAACAAGCTTACACCTCTCTCCCCTGTCCTTGGCACAATGTTGGGACATAATGCCTAAACAAGCTTACACCTCTCTCCCCTGTCCTTGGCACAATGTTGGGACATAAGGCCTAAACAAGCTTACACCTCTGTCCCCTGTCCTTGGCACAATATAAGGACATAAGGCCTAAACAAGCTTACACCTCTCTCCCCTGTCCTTGGCACAATGTTGGGACATAAGGCCTAAACAAGCTTACACCTCTGTCCCCTGTCCTTGGCACAATATAAGGACATAAGGCCTAAACAAGCTTACACCTCTCTCCCCTGTCCTTGGCACAATGTTGGGACATAAGGCCTAAACAAGCTTACACCTCTGTCCCCTGTCCTTGGCACAATGTTGGGACATAAGGCCTAAACAAGCTTACACCTCTCTCCCCTGTCCTTTGCACAATGTTGGGACATAAGGCCTAAACAAGCTTACACCTCTGTCCCCTGTCCTTTGCACAATGTTGGGACATAAGGCCTAAACAAGCTTACACCTCTCTCCCCTGTCCTTTGCACAATGTTGGGACATAAGGCCTAAACAAGCTTACACCTCTCTCCCCTGTCCTTTGCACAATGTTGGGACATAAGGCCTAAACAAGCTTACACCTCTCTCCCCTGTCCTTTGCACAATGTTGGGACATAAGGCCTAAACAAGCTTACACCTCTCTCCCCTGTCCTTGGCACAATGTTGGGACATAAGGCCTAAACAAGCTTACACCTCTGTCCCCTGTCCTTGGCACAATATAAGGACATAAGGCCTAAACAAGCTTACACCTCTCTCCCCTGTCCTTGGCACAATATAAGGACATAAGGCCTAAACAAGCTTACACCTCTGTCCCCTGTCCTTGGCACAATGTTGGGACATAAGGCCTAAACAAGCTTACACCTCTCTCCCCTGTCCTTGGCACAATGTTGGGACATAAGGCCTAAACAAGCTTACACCTCTGTCCCCTGTCCTTGGCACAATGTTGGGACATAAGGCCTAAACAAGCTTACACCTCTCTCCCCTGTCCTTGGCACAATGTTGGGACATAAGGCCTAAACAAGCTTACACCTCTCTCCCCTGTCCTTGGCACAATGTTGGGACATAAGGCCTAAACAAGCTTACACCTCTGTCCCCTGTCCTTGGCACAATGTTGGGACATAAGGCCTAAACAAGCTTACACCTCTCTCCCCTGTCCTTGGCACAATATAAGGACATAAGGCCTAAACAAGCTTACACCTCTCTCCCCTGTCCTTGGCACAATGTTGGGACATAAGGCCTAAACAAGCTTACACCTCTGTCCCCTGTCCTTGGCACAATATAAGGACATAAGGCCTAAACAAGCTTACACCTCTCTCCCCTGTCCTTGGCACAATGTTGGGACATAAGGCCTAAACAAGCTTACACCTCTGTCCCCTGTCCTTGGCACAATGTTGGGACATAAGGCCTAAACAAGCTTACACCTCTCTCCCCTGTCCTTTGCACAATGTTGGGACATAAGGCCTAAACAAGCTTACACCTCTGTCCCCTGTCCTTTGCACAATGTTGGGACATAAGGCATAAACAAGCTTACACCTCTTTCCCCTGTCCTTGGCACAATGTTGGGACATAAGGCATAAACAAGCTTACATCTCTGTCCCCTGTCCTTTGCACAATGTTGGGGCATAAGGCATAAACAAGCTTACACCTCTTTCCCCTGTCCTTGGCACAATGTAAGGACATAAGGATACTTAGCCTCTTTACCATGTCCTTGGCATAATGTAAGTTCAAGGTATTGTTCATCTTAGAGTGTGCAGTGTTTAGCAAGTTGGATTTCATACAGAGCAACTCATGAACTGATCCCACAAAAAGATCTTATATAGGAAAGTGTCTATCTCTTATTAATACTTTGTTGGTAGATGGGACTTTAATACTTTAAATGTGAACAATTTAGAAGTAAACCATGATTTTCTATGCTAGACATGCTACGCTTTTTGTTGCTTTAGAAACTTTTCCATTCTTTTGCTTCATTTATTAAAACTTTAATAAGTTCTATGTTGAATTGGTATGAGGTTTTTATTTTTGTGTGTGTTAATTTTATAAAAAAAATGTGCTTTTAGTTTTACTTTTAAGTATACATGTAATTGTTTGTGTGATGTTTTATTGGATAGGGTGTGAAAACCATAAGAGGCTTGTACAATGAAGAGATGGAGTTGATGGTATTTAAGGCCATTTATGTATATGATGATTATGTTTTTGGTCTGTGTGATAATAATATGATAATACACCATTATACACCATTCCTTCAATGTGCTAGTCCCTGTATGATGAACAATGCTTCAGTTTATAAACTGTGTAATTAAGGTCACCTGTCTTATAACTACTTTATGATAAGATTTCCCAGGTATATATAATAAAAATATTCTATTCTATTATTATTCTGAAACTTATTTAAAGTACAATTTACTAATTTCACTGTCTATATAAGATCTGTAGATATAATTATATGTATTATTTCACTGATAACTTTTTTAGATTTTCAAATAGTGTCTATGATAATTGATGATTATCATATTAAACTGATTTTTCCAATTTATATTTTGAATTCATCTAAGTAATATTAGCAATTTCTGATAATTGACTTAATTGAAACTTACCAGATATCTTGTCTAGCCTCTGTCCCAAATGGATACATAATAATTGGTCCATCTAAATAAGCTTTGGATAATAGATTTCATTGTTATATATTTGTTACATTTTTCTGGATAAGCATGCATTTTGTATTAAAACTAAACATTTTATTGTTGATATTTTGCATTTTGACCTGTAGTTTACCTAAAAGTAAAAAAGCATGTTATTTTTGCTAGCTAGTTAATCATCACTCCTGATCTGAAGAGTGGATAAACCACTGGGATACAATGTTTCTACCTGATGTATGTTAGATTATAACTCAAGAATCTATTCTTCAGGTGCTGATCGCAGAGGTACATCAAACCATGGAACCTTACAATCGGGGAACCAACCAACAGGAAGTGGAGGAAGTAACGACAAGGGACGTGGGGAAAATGGGGAAATCCAGACAGAAAGTGACGTTCGATCTCAAGAAAAACACAGTCAGAAGTCAGCAAGCTGATGATGAGGGTACATATAATAAAGAAATACAACTTAATCCAGCCTTATGACCCCCCCCCCCCCCCGGCGCTTATTATTATACAGGCATTTTTTGAAAGAAGGGTGTACCTATGTTTACTGATCTTTTGGTCCGAAATTGCAAGCACCCCGCTATTACTTACATTTTTTGTAATACAAACTTATCTGTATTTTTATGATGTTGCACATTTGGTATAAGGATGATAAAACTTATTTCAAGTTTAATTAATATTGCCAAATGTCGAAACTTCTCATTAGAAGAAAGATAATTCAAACACCACCAACAATTTTGCGTAATTAAATAACCATAGAAATATTATTTAGCAACACACTTGATAAGATGACTAGGTGTCAAATTAGTCAAACAGAAAATTTAAAAAATGCATAAAAATATTTAAGTTCTGTTCCTATATATTTCACTTAATATGCACCAGTATCCTACAATTACAAAATTGAAACCATAAGAAACGTTATTGAAATATAAACTTTTTTGTTTCACTCAAATTTTATTGAATCAATAATTAGCATAGTAATCAAGTGATGAAGTAGGCAATATAAGGCATGTACCTAGTTTACCTGATCCACAAATAAGTACAGTCAAACTTGTGTTAGAGGTCACCCAGTGATTCTGTTAAAAACTCATTGTTTATTTACAACAAAAAGGCCACCTGTCTTATTAATAAAGGCCACATTTTGTCTCTACCATTGGTGACCTTTGTTCACACGTCTGTCTGTATATAGTTGGTATATTGACTAGAGGACTCAGAAGTTAATGTTCAAAGGGTTAATGTGGACAAATAATGATGGGGTCAAGAAAATTCTATTTTCTCAAATTCATAGCATTACCAGTGAGAAATTTGATTAGTATTGGATTTAACTGATAAAATGTGTTTTACCCAGAGGATTTATTCAATTTATGGGTTTTTTATTCCAGAAAAAGGTGCTCTTTGTGAACAGTTAAAGAGGGCTCAAAATCTCAGTCTCGATGATCAGAGAGGTCTTGCTCGAACTAACGACCTTGAACTTCCGGATTTTCTTCGAGGGAGCGTCGATGAAGTTCCTATCTCTGGTAGAGAGAGCGCACCAGCATCTCTGGGCCCTGATAGAAACAAAGTGAACCCACACAGGAAGAAATCTGACCTCATGTCAGAAATAGATAATTATATAGAAAGTATAAATGAAAACTTTGCTGCTTACACAAGGGAGAGTACTCCGAGTAGACAAACTGAAATGAGTCCATCAGAGTCCAGACTCCCAGTAAGTACAAGTGATAAAAGTTTCAGTGAAGATGGGATTATACCATCCACAAATGAAGCTGAAGATTTGTTTCAATCCAGTTCTTCATCAGACGATGTTGATTTCAATGATCCTCAATTAACAGAAAAAAGTCTCAAAGACATTGGTTTTAATTATAGTCATAATAAATATTTATCTAAATCTAGAAACTTTTTGAACCAAAGAAGAAAAAATGAGATAACTTATTCACCGCATAGTGTTCATTTAAAGGGACCACCATTGGCCTCCCCTGAAATGTTATCACCCAATCAGACGCTTCGAGGTGAATCTCTGAACCAATCAGATCTCAGCAATGGAACTTTATTAAGTAGCCCCAACTGCAGTCCGTATGAAAGTGATTGTTCCCTCGACAAAGAAAGTATTGTTAAATTTGTGCCAAAATCGAATGGTGTTCAAAGATCATCACGTCATACCTTACTACATAGTCCAATCACAGGTGATGAAGGGGACAGTTCACTGTCCACTGTAGACACTGATAGTAAGCTTACGCAAAGTTCAACCCCTAAATCGCAATCAGTGACTAGTAAACCTCATCAAATTCTGAGCCCTGTTGGAATAGGACACACAGATGAAGTGACTTTTGTATGATAAATCATGTTTTCCACAGGTTTATATAATACAGTATTGATTATTTTTATATTCAAGTTTTTACTGTCAGAGTACAAGTTGCTGTATTTTATTACTTTGAACTACAATAACTTGCAGTTTGAAAATTTAAATCCATATTTATTTGGTTGAATCTCAGCAATGTAAAGATCAAATTTATCCTTAGTCAGCTTGCTTTGTTTTCTGTTGGCAACAAATAATTAAATGAATGATTGCAGTACATGAATGATGTAGATTTATGTCAGTAAAGCACTTGTTAGGTTATACTATCACAATTGCAATCTTTGTGACCATGGTCAGTTTGGTCTTTGGTAGTGTTTAGACATGGTTTGTATTAAATTATGGATATTATTTTAAAGAATTAATATTCAACTTGAGTGTTGTCTACAATATTCTGTATTCTTGATATTTTCAAAGCATGTACAAAATCAAATGCTTCGATATTTTAACTGTTTTGATCAGTTCACCAATAATGTATGTTTTTAGTTTTATTTTCCAGTTCTAAATAAGAAGTCAAGATTAACTCAATAATTTTTGATGATTTTTTTGTGGGGACTTTTTCTCCATTACGATTTGTTCTTAGATTGTCTGTAATTAAAACATACAATGTATATGCAGAATATATGGTAGTTATTAAATCAATACACTATCTTTATTTTAAATTTCGTACATATTTTAGTGTATATATGAATTTGTTTTTATTCCTAGGTATTATAGTAAGGTATAGCTCAACCATGAGGTTTGAGTCATGAAGAATACACTAAATCACCTTGGGGTGTGGATAGTCGGCAGATAAACATATTATTGAACAAAAGGCATTTACAGATAATAGATCTAAGAATAATTTAGCACAAAGGTATTTGTAAATGTCGCTGGTGTGGTGGGTAGAACGTAATCTCTATGAACCAACAAGCATGAGTTCAATTCCAGATTTGTTTCAAATATCCATATCCCTATTTGACTTAGTGAATAATTTCATGACGACTCGAAACACATGGTCAAGCTATATGACGTATTACTTAGGTAGCAAAATGTGCTGTGTATATAAAACATTTATAACTATTCTCCAGTGAGGTGTGATCAGGTACTTGGTGCAAGATTCTTGTAAATTCTGTATAAAATACTTGTTAAGTTACAGCAGTCTTGCTCTGAATACCTGATAGTTTCCTGACATAATTATGTGCAATAATGTATCTACTGTATAGACTATAAACTATATACATGTACAAGTATTATTCTTATTAATTTATGATATAAGAAATATATTTGTAAAACTTCCATTGGTCATTAATGCAGCAACCTTTTAGGCTGTGGATTATTATTTTTGCCCATAAAACAGTATTAATTCTGTAGTGGACTCTTTCTGTTCAAATTCATCAAATTCTTGAGAGATGATACTTAACACATACCAACTTATGTTCGCTCATGCTCTTGAGTTATATAATTGGTGTGCTACAACAATTCTATCTGTGTCTAAATCTACTTAATGACCTGAGATGATTGTTTCATTCTAAGAATATTTCATCCAAAATCATGAAATTATATTCAAACACTTCATATTGCTAACTGTTTTAAATATTTGAAAAAAAGTTTTTTTAGTGCTGTGAGGCTTAATTTTACTGGTGTTTTTTTTTCGTATCAGGTTGTTGAATTTTAGTGATGAAAACTTTTACTGTTTTTAGTGCATTACATTTTTAATGATATTTGAAATAGAGAACTAAATTGCTTAAAATTAAGGAAGTATAAAATTAATAGATAGACCCATGCTTTCCATATGCGTTATTATAATTATTAGGCCCCCTTTGAACAAGCAGGGGTATATTGTTTCTGTCAGTCTGTAACCAAGAACTACAGAATGATTAGGCTGACAGTTTTCAGACTTAAGATTAAGGGAGGTTGGTCTTTAAATGTAGATGAGCCCTATTGATTCTAAGGACAATAGGTCAAAGGTCATGGTCCTATTACTTAGTTGGTATAAACACATCTTGTTAGTTTGTGTGTTTTCTCTCCATTTTGTTTGTTTTATGTTTTACTTGATAAAATCTGTTTTATCCCAGTAGGAACTGTTCATTATGTACAGTGTTTAGTCTTAGTTCATGATTCATCATTAATGGAGGGTTTTAAAATTATCTGTTTTACATAAACCAGTCATTGGCATAAATGACAGTTAATATTTTTTAAAACTGTTATCAAAGTATTTCTGAAGTAATCTAAAGACACTTAACTCTTCTAGATCAAACAGTCTATTTATCTTGAATATTCACATGCTGGATTTGTTATATCAGAATATGTTCAAGTTTAGGATGATACTTGATTAAACTGTTATTAAGTTGACACAATGTGACATTTTAGTTAATGTAATACTTGAAACGTGGAGCTGACAAATACATGTCAAGTGTTAGTTCTAAGAACTTTTGAGATTGTATGACATGTGTATGACCCACTGTATGTTATACAGTGATATTGTTTTAAATCTGTACTCATGTATTGCTGTTACATGTTGATTATTATTAAAAATTCTATTGCTTAAATCGACATTGGCTTTATCTTGATTTTTCCATCAATCTGGATCTTGATCTGAGTGCAACTATAATCAAAGTGCTGACAGAACTGTTGTTGACTTGCTTTGCTGTAATGTTACCGAAGTTTATTACTTTGGTTTAAACTTATTTTTTCCATCAATTGTAGAGCAAGTTCTTAATAACCACTCTTGATGACTGCTTCATGGATTCAGAACAATACTTAAGCCGAAAGAAGGAAAAGGACGTTCTGGTCAAATTCTGCTATTGACGGAATTCAAACCCGCAACCTCCGGTTTAGGAGTCCGACGCTCTACCCCTACACCACTGCTCCTCACTACTGAAGTTTATTGTTATACACTTCATCAAATCCCTTTAGTGCTAACATTGAATGAAAACATGGCCAATAGAAAAACATGCAGATACAGACTGATTAGTATATCTCCACACATGGGTTGCAAAAAATGACTTTGCTGCCTAGCATCCTCATTATTTTCTGCATTTCAATGTCATACTTTAAACATAATTGCAAATTATACGACTATACCACCAGCAAAGCTATTCAAAAAGTGTCTTCTAACGTTTGTAAGAAGACACTTCAATAACTCAACTTTCACGTGGACATTATCCTTTATTGTCGTATAAGTCAGATACACGTACTCATATTTTCTTCAAAAATGTCTACTTACAGACGCTAAGAAGACAGTTCGCTTAGACAAACAACCATTTATCCTCGGGCTTCGCCTCAGACAAATTTGTTGTTTGTCTAAGCGAACCATCTTACGTCTGTAAGAAGACATTTTTGAAGAAAAACTTGTACTGTATCTATTACATAAACAGTATAATTATTTTGTACACAAAGTTCCAGATTGTCTTCCAGAAGATGTTTTAACACACCGTAAGTGTCAGAAAATCCCCAAGTTCTATGGTTAATTTCTTCAGATATTCAGCTAATTCACCAGAGTTTTCTTTTATATTCTGAAAAATATTCTTTCTTGCACAAATCCTTTCAAATTTATCTGCAATTACTGGACACAATTAATGGACGTTTACATACACACACAGTTTATATGAAGATCTTTGCTTATCAGTGAATGCCATATGCACCAGTTGTTAGTACATGTAGTGACATGCATGCTTCCAAAATAGAAACTTTGAAATATATTGACTAAAGGGAAATAATCCACTTGTAAATACCAAAGGGAGGCTAATATCAAATGGCAGTAAAACGGTTAAGGAATTCTCAAAAGCAGTCCTATATCTCTTAGGACCAGCCAACAACAACAAATAAGTAAGTTATCAGGTTGATATCTCAGTATACTAAAACGAAAAAAAAATTGTGAACTTATTTTTTGTTAACTTTTAAAAATTCTACAGTCTGAAAATTGTAAAATTTGGCAATTTAAGAATCATTAAGGGCTTCGTTTTGTAAACATCGCAATATGTCAGTCTATACAGAATGACATGTCAGATGTTCGTATGGAGTAATCTTAGTGCATATGGCTATATTAATCATTTTAGTCCTGAAACTAGTAACCATCATGCACATGGTCCTGCAACCATTATGCACTATCATGCAAGGACCAACACAGCAAGGCCAATGCAACAATACATAAACATGAACGGAATAATTAAGCGTCTTGCCCTTACCTGCTCTGTCACCTGACATAAACCCTATAGTACAAATTTGGGATGCTCTTGATCATAGGGTGAGGTCAAGGCGTGACACAACATCCAAAACGCATTTTCAGTTAGAATGAAACCGTATTCCAGCAAACATAATACAGCGCTACGTTAATTCCATGAGACAGTATCAAGTTTGTGCAAGTTGTTATAGACATAATGGTAGCACACACTATGTCGGATAAACTGCACTAAACAGGACCTGAACCAGGTCGTAGTTCTGATTCTCTGATAGTTTTTAACAAGAGGGCCATGATGGCCATATATCGCTCACCTGAGCATTGTACATGTAACACTAAGGGATAATTTAGTCAAGGAAAGGTTATTTGACATGGTAAAGAATTATCTACCAAAACCAAAAGAAGTAGGTGTTGAAATCAACTGACCCCCGGTGCTGGGCCAATATTGACCACGGGCCATGATTTGACCAAACTTGGTAGAGTTCATCAAGAAAATGCTACATCCGAAATATCTAAGCCCTAGGCCTCATGATTTTGGACAAGAAGATTTTTTTAAATTTTCCTATATAAGTCTTTATAAATCAAGTGAGCCCCGGGGCGGGGCCAATTTTGACCCTTTGGCAATAATTTGAACAAGTTTGGTAGAGGTCCACTAGGCAATGCTACATACCAAATATCAAAGCTCTAGATCCTCTGGTTTCAGAGAAGATTTTTTTAATTTTCCTATATAAGTCTATATAAATCAAGTGACCCCTGGGACGGGGCCAATTTTGACCCTAGGGCAATGATTTGAACAAACTTGGTAGAGGTGCACTAGACAATGTTATATACCAAATATCTAAGCTCTAGGCCAAGTGGTTTCAGAGAAGATTTTTTTAATTTTCCTATATAAAATAGAGTAAACCCTGGGGTGGGGCCAATTTTGACACCGGGGCAATGATTTGAACAAACTTGGTTTTGACCCTAGGGCAATAATTTGAACAAACTTGGTACAGGCCCACTATGCAATGCTACATACCAAATATCTATATATGCTCTAGATCTTCTGGTTTCAGAGAAGAAGATTTTTGAAGATTTAAAAAAAATCCTTCGGGTTGCTACGGCAACCAGAATTATGCATGGAATGGAATTCTTTGAACAACTTTGGTAGAGCTTCAAGCACCAGTGAAGTTTGGTTTAAATTGACCCAGTGGTTTAGGAGAAGATGTTGTTTAAAGAAATTGTTGACGACGGACGACGACGGACATAGCTCGATCCTAAAAGCTCACCTAGAGTGCCCGGTGAGCTAAAAATGCAGTAACATAAACTAAGTATCGTAAAACGTTTATTTAACTACCGTAGTAGGTATGATATATAAAGTTTAATCGCCAACCGGTTTCGTCTTTGTTCATGAAAGAGGTCAGCTGGAAATCTCAGTCATTGCTTCTACAAGTATGCATAAATCATAATTAGAGTTAAATGAAATAATGTAGTTAAATTTTAAACGTTTACAATAAAAAATCATTGTCAGCTAAGACAAAGCTCCGTTACGGTTTCATAATAATGAAAGAGTGCGTTATTAAAAATTGACAGCGCGAGAGATATAATGTTGACCGAGGCAGCGCCGAGGTCAACATTACTTTTTCGAGGGCTGGCGATATTTAATAATGCTCTCTCAGAAATGTGATATTTATTTTATTATACCCAGAAACGTGATATTTATTTTATTATACCGAAGAAATATAAAACGAAAAATAAGATGTCACAATATTTTAATCAGCAGTGCCATTACATAGACTATCAGGCTTTTACTAGCGCTTCAAACTCAGTAAACGAAACTTTTGTCTAATTAAACTAATTTCAAGTAGAATTTACAATATACGAGTATTTAATTTGAACTTACACGCATTATTTCTGCGCATGTGTTATTACAATGTGTTATTATATAAATATCACATCACATAGAGGTTGATAGAATGTAATGTTCACCCGAGACAAGTAATGTCGACCGAGGTGTTGGTCGAGGTTGACATTACTTTGTCAAGGGTGAACATTTCGTTCTATCACCCTCTGTGGGATATGGTATTTATCTTATTATACCGAACAAAAAGATAAGAATGCAACGAACATACTAACAATTGTACGGCTCTTTTCGTACTGGTTGAGTGAAGACACTTAATAGTCATCTTAAGAGATTGAAACGAAGCGTAGTTACTTTTGCTATCAAATTGTCTTCTGCTAAACCGGATGTCAATTTACGAGCGGATTTTGATAATCGCCTGAAGCGCATCTAGGATACGGAAAAGATTGAAAAGCCTAGCTCCCGGTAATATCGCGTCAGCGCGTGAGGGCAGTTTCATTATGGCAAGCGGGCTAACAAACGCTTTAACCACTGAGCTAGTCGGGCGGATTTAATAATTGTAACTATGGTGATGAAGTTGAAGGTTCTTTGTGGTTCCACACGTGGTGTTTATTTTTTACGCACCATTGATTTTCCGAACAATCCTTTTAAATACGGAAGAAACTTTTTATCTAATAACGCATATACAAACACATTTATACAGTTATTCATATAATGAAGTCTCGAAAATATCTGAAATACGCACATCATTCCGGGGGACAGATTTTGCACTGAACTTGCAAACGATAACACTGCATATATTATATAGGTCGTTAAAAACACCAGAGTCAGTATAAACCAAATAATAGTTTTCCGTGACACTTTTCCTGGAGGTGTTGACGATCTTCTGTGTTGAAATATCCAACTGAAGGCGGAACTTCCGGTTGATAAATTACTCAGCTGACTCCGTAATGTTTTCTTTCTAGGGTTCGATGGTTTGTGTTGACTGATCTGTCTTTTAGTCTTTGTTGTAACTTCAACATTCTGTACATCGTTTTCCTTCTCAGTCTCATGAAATACGTCATCTTCCAATTGATGATCGGGTCCAGATTTTTTTGAATCAGCTGACACCGATGATGTAGTCCTGACTAGATCGTCCATTCGTATGCTTCCACCAAGACCAGGTCGCCGCCATTTATGGTAAATACCTTTCATTATGTAAATGTACATTACGATAAATGTTATGGAAACAACCACCAAGATGAGTGACATACCGTATTTATACAACAGTCTAAAGATATTGGTTTCATACCGCGGTTCGTACAGACAGGTATAAACAGTAATGTTTGATCCTTGTAGATTGGTCTTGGTGCTTTCGGTTGTACCACAAAATACACCAGCAGGTATTGACAGAATGGTAGACACCACAATTACCAAAAAGATTATGGACTTCGCAAGTTTCTTGCGCATTTGGTATTGAAATTGCTTGCATGTGACACGGTAACGATCGGTACAGATGACTAGTAAAGTCAAAGCTGCCGCTGTCATTGAAAATATTTGTAAAGCACACTTTGCTTTGCACAGAATGTCACTTGGGTAATCATAATATGTGCGTGATTTGACTATTTCAATAGGAATAATTGTCGAACATGACAAAAAATCTATTGCAGCCAAGGCAAGAGCAAATACCTTGAAATTTGTTTGCTTGTAGTCTTTGCCTTTCGAATACACTACCATAATCAGAACATTACCCACTATGCCGACAATACATATTATTACATTATAACATACGAATGGAATCATTGCTTGTGCATACCGGAAGTTCAATTCGTGAAACGTTTCGTTCACGAATTCTGTACTGTTAGATGCCATTGTTGATAAATTGTCCGGAACTCTTTAAGTTTTTCTTGCCTTCAATTCGTTTTTGCTGAAATAGAAAACGAAAGAGGATCTGTTAGTATGTATTCGAAATCGATAGTATGACAGAGTGACATACTGGACCGGTTGCTTCACAACGAAATCGTGAAATACTAGTATGTCAGACTCACTTGGTATTATGCACTATAATTATGTCAGACTCACGTGGTTTTGTACAAAGCATGTCAGACTAACGTACGTAGATTTATACAAAGGCATGTCAGACTCACGTGGTATCATATGAAGCATGATCCGCAACCTCATCGGAGTAACTACTAGTATTTCTTGCCTCAACAAATATGTTCAGAGTAACACTAAATCATTTCGAAATTATATCTCAAATGAAATCAAATGAAAACAAGATGACCTTCAAATGCACAGGTCCTGTAGAGGGTGTCATGAGGAACCAACATATTTATGAAGTTCAGTGTTGATGATTGTAGGTGGACGCGTTGTGATATTATAGGCAAGTTTAAAATTTTGTACAAACAGACAGAAGAACGGACAAACAGACAGACAAACAGACGGGCCAAAAACAATATACCCCCGATCTATCGATACGGGGGCATGAAAATAACTACAGAGTTACATAATTAAAATGTAATACAAATGTGCATTGTACTTAAAATTCAACCAGTCACCGACCTTATAGCGAAAATTAAAACTCGCTCATGAACTTTGCATGTTCCTAGCATATGATAACAGAAACATTTAGGCGAAAAAAATATGTTTTTTTTAGTTTTTGAGTTATCTGCCCTTGAATTTGAATTTTGGGCTGATTTTAGGTCAATTCAAGGATAGATATTTCACAGCGAAGATAGGCAAGGCCTTATTTCTTTTTCTTTTTATGTAGCTTACTTCTTTTCATGTCATTATGCTTTTGTATTTTTTCTTCTTTTAAAAAATGACATATTGTTTAAAGAATTTTTACTATCATAAAATGTTTATTTGAATTGCATGATATTTTGCATTTTGACAAATAATAAAATGAAAAACGTAAACCAGACGTAAAAATATGGTATTTGAGATTAATGTTTAAGTAATCTGCCCTTGAAATGACCTAAAATTAGCTCAAAATTCAAATTCAAGGGCCGATAACACAAAAACGAGTCACTCAACCTCCAATTATATTCGGTTAAAATGTTTCTGTTATCATATGTTATGATCATGCAAAGTTTAAAGAGTTTTTATTTTCCCTATATGTGCAAAAATACTCGAAACTGTAGCAAACGTCCTTAAGCAAATTCACAACAATTCACCACAATGTAAAATTTACTTTAGATGCACCAATATGATATCATATAACTTCAGTTTACTAAAACAATTCAAAACTACAGTACAACCTCTCCAGAGCGACCCTCTCTTCAGTAACAACCCCCTTCCAACAACAGCATGATTTTCCCAATTTTTTCCCAATTCAACTTAATTTAACCTCTCTAAAGCAACAACCTCTCAACAACACCATAACTTTGCTACTCCCAAAGGGGATGTTGCTTTGGACAGGTTTCACTGTGGTTCATAAAGTTGCCTTGTTTACAATATGTTCATCCATTTTAAGTACCACGCATGCGCCACACTTAAAACAAATCGACATCATAAGTACACAAGTACTTAAGTAATAAGTATAAGTACATACATAGATATACTGAAGTCCTACTTTAAACAACAAACTTACTTACAAACATAATATACATCATATTCGTATTCATTTACAAATAAATTTATAACATTATTCGATACATAAAAATTATTATTGTTCATTTCTATATGTACTAACACGTATTCGTGCATGACATTTTCGGACGACACTTCCAAAGTAAGCATGTTTAATATGACTGAAGCTTCGCATACTAACAAAAACATTACTATAATCGCATACAAAATAATTGACATACACGAGCATTAAGTACATAACAAACCATACTTTTATAAACTTACACTCTATGTAAGGAATACGTAGATTATATAACTTAATTGACTGTATTATCTCCAGCCAAGATAACAACACTGTGATGTGATTTCCAATTAAGATATGGTACAGTCGAATTGATATCCTCCGCCAAGTATATTTTGTCAGCCAGTTAAAAAACAGATACATCAAGAAGGAAGCATAAAAGAATGGTACTTCCTAGCATGCATGCAGTGCAAGCAACAAATCCACTACAAGACACATTACAGCAAAATACCTTTCAAGTTATTTAAGTAACAGCAAAAGTGATCATTTCGAATTATACTCACGAGTATTTGTTTATTATAGCTGTTTGCGAGTACTTACTGTAGTGTCTATTACTAGTTTGGCTAATCCTGGCCATTTGATTGGCTAATGGTGATGACTGAATATATTAATAAGTTGAAGGCATTGCCTAGATAAGTTGTTGTGTGGCTATTTGAAGTTCAATGTGGTTGTATGATAGTGGTCAGATTTATGGTGAATTCGTTAACATTTAGGATTGATTCTATTTGATTGATGCAGGGTATGATATAGCCATGTGCTTGTGAACTATATACATGAATTTATTCATTTGTCAAATACTCATGATTGTCATTATAATGTGTATTACTCATATGATGTAAATATTTTATACCATTGGATTGAATTAAATATACAGACAATATCCTTTACGAAAAAAAAAAACTTCATACAAAAAAACATAAACCAATATGCTTCTTGAAATTCGTCTACCTATGACGTTGTGTTATAGTTTTCTTGTTCTAATTCAAAAAGGGGGAAAATTCTGTCAAAATGAATGATCAAGAAGTTCATGATAAGCACATTTCCACTGATCATGCTCTACCAATATGTCAAGTTTCATGTGGTTCCCTGCAATACTTAAAGAAATTATAAGTTACAGTAAAAGAGACAATTTTTCTAATTCAAAAGTGGGATACTTATATCAAAAATGCATGATAGAGTTATGGTTCTTGATCACTGCACTTCCTCTAATGACACTCTACCAATATACCAAGTAAACCAGTTTATATATCAAGTTTCATGGAGTTCCCTTTGATACTTTTCAAGTAATTGTAAGTAATAGATTATAAAAGTGACAAATTTTTCTAAGTTGTAAAGGAGGGTAATTTAGTCAAAATGCATGCTAGAGTTATGGTTCTTGATCAGTACTCTTCAACTCATCACGCTCTACCTATATTTCAAGTTTCATACTGAAACCATCAGAAGTTTGAACGGTTATTGCAGTTTTCCAAAAGTCTGAGGTACGGACGGAAGGACGGACATACTAACGATAGGATACTTAAGTGGCTTTCCCATGTTAAAATTTGTTAAAATTTAGCCACATAAACCCGATTTTAGCCACATAAATCCACTTATGGACAAATTTCTTTAAGTGACTCCGGTTGAACAAAGATTCCTAACCCTAACCCTAGAGTCACCCAAACCCAATTTGTTTGTACGGACGGACTAATAGCTGGACGGATAACGCCAAAACAATATCCCTCCGCCTTACGTCACTAGAGTCGATCTTCATAAATGTTATGCAAATATATTAGTTAAATAGTAATGTCAACTTAATTGTCAACTGAATTGCGTATTATTCTATCATAGTAACGGAAATTAAATATATTCCGCAGTGAAAACAATTTCATACAGGAAGATACATACATAAATATACACCATTTATAACATGTATTGACCACATAGTTATAGTAATAGTGAAATGCGTGTAGGGGGTATCTGTGGTCGACTGGTAACGCGCTGGACTACTGGACGAACGTTCGTGGGTTCGATCCTAGGCTCTGTCTTTCGAATTTCTCAGGGATACCTTTTCAGTGTCTCCATCCAAGTATATACTTGACGTGTATACGGACACAATATACAACCAGGAAAATATGTTCGAAAAGAGAAAGGCGGATATGTAAGTCACCTGTACCTTATCTACCCTCTCCAGGGTTGGCTCTTGTATGGCCATCGAGCGGTCCAATGGACAATTTCTAACCGACACTTATAATGTTTTGTAATATCATTAATACTATTAATATAATTATCTGATTGATAAAAGCGATGATGTCATGGTAACGCTGATTTTGTCTTTGATTTTTTTATGTCAAATGGACGCTTACATTCAGTCTTAAGTAGCGGTCACACTAAGTAGACCCTATATCATGCATTTTGGTTAAACTTAAAATAAAATTTCTTACGTCTGTATTTGACCTTGACAACAACACAATTATGTAGAAACATTTAATATTGATATTGTGATCAGGGGTCATCTTTGACCTAATTCACAATTGTATGTATTGTTATATAATTGATGTACTGAATAAATCTTGAATAAATCTACAAAAACATGCATCTAGTTTGATTATTTGTTAAGTTTCATGATTATATGTATATATCAATAGGGATAAAATTACAGGGATCTAAATATAATGTGTTCAGTTATTCAAATTCAAAATTTGCACGACTGAATACGTTAACAAACAGACAAACAGGATGATATTACATGTCGGGTAAGAAATAGCTCTAAGTGCATGTGTTCGAACGATCAAAGTTATTTTACTCCAAGCAAACAGATGCAGATATTTCTCACAAAGAGTTTTCCCAACCTAGTTACTACTATATTCTCTCAATGTTTACTTAATTAAGTTTGAGTTTATATTATACATGTTGACATGCACATAATATATACATTTGTATCACATGTTTTGTTCACGTATTGAATAAATTGCAACCATTTTATCATTTTTTATTTATGTTGCTTCGTGTACACGATATCAACCTTAAAAATACAAATTCAATCGTTTACCATGTACCCCAGTAACAATAAAAATGCTAAAGTAAAATGTAAGTTATTTGTTACGTTTTCTGTATAAAACTTATAAAACAATTAAGAATGAACAAAGTTTAAGAACTTACCGTGCTAACATCAATATCTGTTATTCCTGTCTCTATATACTAGTGGTGTTACCAATGAATGAATAATATATAACTACTGTACATGATCGTTTAAGTAAACATGGATTGACACACTACAATGTTTAGTTGAAAAATAATAATAATGAAAAATCACAAAATTTTAACGTACGTAGTTCGACGTGCTTTGTAAACAATTCACTTTGGGCGTACGGAAACTATTATGTAGGTTTCATATAATGGTACGTAATAAGTTTAGTTTAACAGTAGACAAATGTATTCGTCCACGGAGCAAACTGTTTCCGTAACATCTTCATACACACTCCTGACTGAATGATTTGTATCCTCTCATATTAGAATATAACTATAGTATCTCCTTTCAGAAGAACACACTGTACATTCATAACAACGTATGAGGTTAGGAGGAAGTTATACAACCAAAAAATAAATTTTAATTGTCATTGAAGGGATAGGGTTAGATATATGATAGAGTTAGGCATACATTGGGGTCAGATATATGATAGAGTTAGGTATATACTGGATCAGATATATTAAAGAGGCAAGTATATACTGGTGTCAATTATATGATAGAGTTAGGTATATACTGTGGTAAGGGAACAAGATATATGATAGAGTTAGGTATATACTGGGGTAAGGGAACAAGATATATGATAGAGTTAGGTTTATACTGGGGTAAGGGAACAAGATATATGATAGAGTTAGGTATATACTGGGGTAAGGGAACAAGATATATGACAAAGTTAGGTATATACTGTGATTAGGAACAAGATATATGATAGAGTTAGGTATATACTGTGGTAAGGGAACAAGATATATGATAGAGTTAGGTATATACTGTGGTAAGGGAACAAGATATATGATAGAGTTAGGTATATACTAGGGTAATGGAACAAGATATATGATAGAGTTAGGTATATACTAGGGTACTGGAACAAGATATATGATAGAGTTAGGTATATACTAGGGTAATGGAGGAACAAGATATATGATAGAGTTATGTATATACTGGGGTAATGGAACAAGACATATGATAGAGTTTGGTATATACTGGGGTAAGGGAACAAGATATATGATAGAGTTAGGTATATACTGGGGTAAGGGAACAAGATATATGATAGAGTTAGGTATATACTGAGGTAAGGGAACAAGATAAACAAGATATATGACAAAGTTAGGTATATACTGGGGTAAGGGAACAATATATATGATAAAGTTAGGTATACACTGAGGTAAGGGAACAAGATATATGATAGAGTTAGGTATATACTGGGGTAAGGGAACAAGATATATGATAGAGTTAGGTACAGATGAGACGAATGTTTACAAAACAATACTTTCACTAATTTTATTTTACACATAAACTTCGTGCTTATCTGTAATGTTTTTTGTGTTTGTTATAACCATTGAAACCACGAAAACAGCCAAAAATGCTTACAGCTAGTCCTTTTTTTCGAAAATTATGTTGAAATGTCTTTTTGCTTCTTCGATCGCTTTCCGTACTTTTAGATTCAGATGTCTAACTATGCGCTCGTCATACACCTTTTTTCTAGAATGACAATCATCTCGAAATGCAACACATTTCCGGTAGTGGTTTATCACCATTATTGAAAGGGGATCCTTAAATCTGAAATACAAGGGTCAACATTGTATAAATATAAATCATGCATGCGTCATGATGTTGTCGATGCAAGGCTTGCTTACTAAAACCCACGCAGACAGGTTAAAAAAACTTACTTTGTACATGTATTGTGTGACACTGTGTCTTTGTATGGTCATTCTATAACGTGTTGTTTGAGGTCATGTTGGTTAGTGTGGGTAGTGATGAGTTTAGAATGTTTAGGTGCGAGGTGCTTTTTCTGCAATCGTCTGTTTTGTGTATGTACGCGTGAGCCATATTGCTTGAGTACTACTCACTAACTTAACCGGACGAACTCATAACGCTTACGGTTACCCAACAATTTTTGCGCTAATGTTTATTAAGCAAAATCCGACGTTTGAACATATATAGGAACGATTGTATGGCATCTCCAATTTACGAAAGGTAATGTTAGCAAAAGATAAGTTTTTTTCGACCTACCGTTTGACCGAGAACCTTATAAACTTGTTTTTAGCCTTAGTGCGATCAATTTAACATGAACGAGATCTAGGAGTAAGGGAATAATTGTAATCAACGTGAATATGTAAAAATATCAGGTACATACGTAAGGTATGACTCATTTAGTGTTTTAAGGCCGTGAGTTACTACACTTCCTCTCTCTGTCCTGGATGGTATATGTATCAATTTTCTCTGATTAATGTCAACTGGTTTGACCGATTCTGTTCTATGTCTGAATTGAGTCACCAACAAACTATCCGATGGGTTGGTCTTCTGCCAGTCTAGTACAAACATTTCCCCGTAAACTTCTGCGGCGGCCATGTTTGGAAGTAAATACAACAATCGCCCCTGTAACAAAAGATGGCGGTTGTTTTTCATGTTCACAGGAAGAATATTGTACTCATATACAACAGAACAGTATTGGTACCAATCAGGTCGTATTGTGCTATGGGCGGAAAGTATATACAATCAATATGTACATTGCAATTAAATAGCTTTTGATAACAAAAATCACCTTACACTTTATATATATTGTAAGGTGATTTTTTGGTCAAAATTTATGTGTCGAATTGGTCTTTCCGAATTGATGAATTTGCTGACATTTAATTTGTACAGGAGCATACACAATTACTATTGTTCGTTTTGCAATCCCTCTTTAATCAATTGTTAATTAACTGCAACAATATCAGTCAAGTCGTATTCATTTGTACTACATTTATATATTATCTCTTACATTTATATCAATATATAATCGTCTCACCAGCATCATTTCAAAGTTTCTGTCCATGACAGGAACAATGAATTCGTCCAGATCAATGACGCCAACATAGTCGTACGACCGCAAACGTAATTGACAATCGTAAACTACCACCTGTTCATCATTCCAAGCTTCCGTTGTTTTCGAACCAATTTTATGGGCTTCATCATCTAGAATTATACAAAATAGACATTTTGAAGTTTGTATGTAGCAATATGTAACAATATAGTACGAAGTAACATGACCACAAGGATATAATACATGTAATAGTTTTTCTAGATTTGAATATTTCTGAAATTATGTTAAATTTTCGGAGCTTACCTTAAGACTGGCCAGGAATTTCACAAATAGAAACATTATTAATTTGTAATTATCCAGTAAGTATGTTTTTATTTAAGTAGTCAAACCTGTCAACAATGGCAATCCTTGTGAAAGATAAAAATGGGCAATTATTGACAGGTGGCCTTTATTCGGAATTTTTTTTCTGCTAAACAATCAATGGCTGTTTTTTTCAAAATATTTACCTTTATTTACAGGGTGACTTTTATTCTGAGATGGCCACAAACACCAAGTTTTACTGTATTTATTCAAGACTTTGTTTGGATATTTAATGAATCAATTTAAAATAGTAGCAAGTCCTACCTTCAAACGGCAAATAATATGGGGTAAGTATGAGAAATCCTATGTCCACATAGTACTGCAACATTGATCTAACATCAGATGATATGTTATATGTATACAGTAACACCTTGTCAATACCCATGTGCCTGTTATACTCCATCCACTCAATGGTTAATTCTATGTCCAATTCTCCATATACGATCTTACTGCATAAAGCGAATTTGAAATTACGGTTTGTTTGTATAGGATATTGTGGTATGGTATAATGTTTGCTGTTTTTAGGACACGAATCAGCCACTGTTATTCCGACAATGTAGAAATGCTGCTTGTATAGTAAGGGATTCGGACATTCGACCTGCGCTGTATGATTGAACATATTAGCACGATGGTTGACACGTAAATGTATTCTACGAACAATAGATCCATCGTTTAGAAGATAACAACATATGGCATTTACGTGTTTATCTGCTTCGATCCACATATTTACAGCGTAAATGTCCCAATGCAAGTTCAGGGACACATTAACTGCGACCACAGAGAACACATAAGGATGTGTTCGTGATGTCCGGAGAAATATGTCCACAGGCGATCCGTCGTTTTTCACAATCTTTGACTGGAATAAGATATGGTTACTAACAATGTTATCTATGAAGACAAATTGCATGTTATGCATTATCATATTGCATTGATAGTTTGAACCGTGAACGCCAGATGAGGTTCAATTTTAGAAAATACATGTACATGTGATGTATGTTATGTGAAGGCAGTATTTTAAATATAGAACTTTATAGAGATGTCATGATTTCCCTTAATCCTGTCACAACACCGAGACATGTCACATAATTATAGAAATAGCGAATATTGATTGTATGAATTAAGTTAGTATTTGTTAGAATATTGACCAGCAACATATGGTAATCGGGCGTCGTATACAACTGAAATATTAATTAAAATAAAAACGGTGTTAAAGTTAAATCCACTGAAACGTAACTTGAATGGGCGAATTCGACTTGCCTTTTTCTTAAACAGCAATTTTTATTTCATTTATCATTGTATATTATATAATGTGTTACATTATTACATATGTTTAATACAATATAATTGATATATTATACAATATCTTATATCATATTATAACTAATAACATATTGATATAATTACCGGATTTTTGCGATCTCTGAACAGCGACACACATGCTACCATTATTAACACGACTATTAAACATTTTCCACAACATTTCAACATATAACACAATTTCATTTTAAACGTTTGTACCTTACACACGGTAAACAAGTTTTGATCTAACAAATTCAATAAAGCCACCGAAAGCCTGTATTAATATATTCATATTTAAATTACATCCAGGGATATGTAAAAATATTCACATTAAATTTCAACCTACTGTACATGTGTTTGAAAGAAACTTATTTATAAAGGACATTGAATTCGAATTTGAGGCGCATTATTGACGTTTTTGTCGTGAAATGAATTACAAATGTAACAGTTAGGCTTTTATATGAAGTAATGATACATAAATAGATCTCATTAATTGCTTCGTTTTATTGCACAGTGACACATATGTTAACTTACATGCAGACGCTTCCTGAACACCGTACGTACTTATGTTATAATGAATAGATCAAGCCTAAATATGTATCATATTCCAAAATTAATCTGAACCAATAAACATAACTGATACTTTTTGCTCGTCAAAAACTATGCAAAATATTTTTTCTCATATGTAACTTTCTTTCACTATCGTAATTGATAAACCACTGATGTAAAACGAATCATGCTAAATACACGACTGTACTCGGATTCCAGATATATCAAGAGATATAATATATCATTTTCCCCAGGTTTTCCATCGACCGAAAATCAAGGGAATCTTTACTGTATTAAGTCAATTCCTCATATCCACCGAAAATCAAGGGAATCTTTACTGTATTAAGTCAAATCCTCATATCCACCGAAAATCAAGGGAATCTTCACTGTATTAAGTAAAATCCTCATATCGACCGAAAATCAAGGGAATCTTTACTGTATTAAGTCAAATTCTCATATCGACCGAAAATCAAGGGAATCTTTACTGTATTAAGTCAATTCCTCATATCGACCGAAAATCAAGGGAATCTTTACTGTATTAAGTCAAATCCTCATATCCACCGAAAATCAAGGGAATCTTTACTGTATTAAGTCAATTCCTCATATCCACCGAAAATCAAGGGAATCTTTACTGTATTAAGTCAAATCCTCATGGCCACCGAAAATCAAGGGAATCTTTACTGTATTAAGTCAAATCCTCATATCGACCGAAAATCAAGGGAATCTTTACTGTATTAAATTAAGTCAAATCCTCATATCCACCGAAAATCAAGGGAATCTTTACTGTATTAAGTCAAATCCTCATATCGACCGAAAATCAAGGGAATCTACACTGTATTAAGTCAAATCCTCATATCGACCGAAAATCAAGGGAATCTTTACTGTATTAAGTCAAATCCTCATATCGACCGAAAATCAAGGAAATCTTCACTGTATTAAGTCAAATCCTCATATCGACCGAAAATCAAGGGAATCTTTACTGTATTAAGTCAAATCCTCATATCGACCGAAAATCAAGGGAATCTTTACTGTATTAAATTAAGTCAATTCCTCATATCGACCGAAAATCAAGGGAATCTTTACTGTATTAAGTCAAATCCTCATATCCACCGAAAATCAAGGGAATCTTCACTGTATTAAGTCAAATCCTCATATCGACCGAAAATCAAGGGAATCTTTACTGTATTAAGTCAAATCCTCATATCGACCGAAAATCAAGGGAATCTTTACTGTATTAAATTAAGTCAATTCCTCATATCGACCGAAAATCAAGGGAATCTTTACTGTATTAAGTCAAATCCTCATATCGACCGAAAATCAAGGGAATCTTTACTGTATTAAGTCAAATCCTCATATCGACCGAAAATCAAGGGAATCTTTACTGTATTAAGTCAAATCCTCATATCGACCGAAAATCAAGGGAATCTTTACTGTATTAAGTCAAATCCTCATATCGACCGAAAATCAAGGGAATCTTTACTGTATTAAGTCAAATCCTCATATCGACCGAAAATCAAGGGAATCTTTACTGTATTAAGTCAAATCCTCATATCGACCGAAAATCAAGGGAATCTTTACTGTATTAAGTCAAATCCTCATATCGACCGAAAATCAAGGGAATCTTTACTGTATTATAATTAAGTCAAATCCTCATATCGACCGAAAATCAAGGGACTCTTTACTGTATTAAGTCAAATCCTCATATCGACCGAAAATCAAGGGAATCTTTACTGTATTAAGTCAAATCCTCATATCGACCGAAAATCAAGGGAATCTTTACTGTATTAAGTCAAATCCTAATATGGTTGAAATGTATCTCAATCACCGTGTTAATATGGAATACGTATATTATTCGAGCAGGACTCTGGTGCTATGGTAACTGTTGTCAACAGTTTGATCGAACCGGCAGATTTTGAAACACCCAACCAGTTATGCTCGGAAAAATACCTCACAGTTAAAATCATATTCAAGAGAATATTTGAAAATCCTTGGAAAAAGTAACGTCAATAAGAATCATGAAGATAATACATTTTCACTGCCTGTTATTTTTGTAGACAATGAAGGAGTAATTATTTAATTCACCTCCTTGGAAGAAATAAAGCTTAGTTGGGAGAAATACAGTTAATATTCAATTGCAAATGACCTGGAACTTGAATTTAACTGAAGAAAGACAGTAGTGTGTTCAATATAGGGATGTGGTAAAATAACAAGTATGAAAGCAAAAAAATATATAGATAATAATGCTAAGATCATGCAAGCTATATACATGCTAAGCGCAATTACTACAATTAAACCACACCCGGTTCCGTTTGGAATGAAAGAGAGCATTGAAAAATCTGCCCCAGACGCTTGCGGAAGGAAGAAGCATTAAATCCTGTTGTGTTTTCTGAATGGACAGTACCCATAGTACCAATTTTATAAAGTGATAACACGGTGGTTAACCGACTCGGACTTTTTGGATAAGTCAGTGAGATTCTGTGGTGACTACAAAATGACCATAAATCAATGTTCCAAATACTTAGTAGAAGAACTGCATTGTATTTGATCCCGAAGATTGGAGATTTATATGTTTCTTTGAGTGGTGGAAAACAGTTCACAAAATTGGATATATCTCAATCATATCTGTAATTAGAGACTACATCACTCACAACAGCGTCACCGTAAACCCCCGCATCGCTTGAAGGATTAAGTGTGTTAAGCTAGTATGCGACCTTTCCTCGACGTCATGTGACAAAATTCGATTTTCTCCGACTGTTCTGAAATTTTACAAACTGATAGTATAGCATGTTCTTCGATTTTTGTTCGTTTTATTTCTCCTGAACGCCACGATGAATGTCAGAGGTGTAAAATCGACGTTTTACACGAACAATTGGTTCAAACATACCGCTATTGTAATTTTATATACACCAACTTCAAGCTCTCTGTCTGCGGAATAAGCTCATATAAGTTTTAATGGGGTTTTGTCGTCATTATTTTCCTGGGGAACGTTAAGCGCTAAAAATATGTCCGTTTTTTTTTTACCCCGCAACTATATTTCAGTGTACTTTTGGTAAACGGAAGTAGATTCAATCAACTAGTGAATCACATGTTTATTTTGTAGTGATGTTAACAAGCAATTATAAAATGTAAAAATGATTTATGTCTTCGCGCATTATTTTTCAGGTTTCTGTTTACGCTAGCAAGATTCCGCATTGGTAAAGGGGATAATTCATTTAGTATCATTTTTACCTCAACACCGCCAGTTCAAAACAAGCATTTAGTAATCCAGACTTATCAGACGCTTGTTTAGTTTTTGACAACATGGCAGATATCACGAATGTTTTTAAAGCTGTAGTGAAAAGCATCAAGTCTAGAAACAAATTACATCGGGTCGATGGCAATGAGGGAAAGTCGTCCATATTTCCAGCAACTAAACATCGTGGAGATTTTGATATTGACGCCAAAGAAGTGGTTTGTCATATATTTTCGCGATTGTTTTCAATTACGATATTTTCACAATAATAAGAGTAAATTTAAGATAACCGTATGTTATGCTTACTACATCTTAAGAGTCTGTTTTGTTTGAATTCAATGTCTGAAACTCTTTAATATGCACAATTCACCAACCTTCATAATGTTAAAATAGTTGACATATCTAATCAGTGATATTTTTAACTTGGCATCCAGGACACAAAGATATCGCTGTGGACACATGTTTTCATTTTATGTTCATTCGCGGGATGCATATATTTTCTGAGTGACGAGTCCTGCTTTCACTCGGTTCGAGTTGATTTTTAGTGGTTGCGTTCAGAACAAAGATGAGGCCATCATAAAGAAATTGTTTGTTTGTAGTGCTCTGACCCTGATTTCCAAAGGTGGGTAGGTAGGTAGTTTTTTTTTCTGACATTGCATTGTTAAAATAATTGGCAATTTTGCAATACACAATATTTTGATAAAGTCTGCTTTGCATTAAACATATATGATTTAATTTATAATAACAAGGACTTATATACATACATGGATTCGCAACTTCCGTATTAACAGTTTAAAGTAATCAAATCCCGCGATGATAAGACGTGAATCAACGGGAATACAAGCTATTGTTTACAAAAGCGAAAATACGAAAATATCCGTGATAATCCGAATGATAATAACAGCGAAAATATCCGTGGTATTCCGAATGTTTAATCTCAGAGACGAAAGGATTATAATAGATGTCCGCCATCTTGGAATTTAAAATGTTCGACTGATGCCGTTTTCAATGCTTATACATAAACTTTGTGGATTATACTGTATTTCAATATCTTTAAGGATTTTGTTGCATCCTTTACCAATTTCCTGTGCCCAATTGCCAGAGTTTTTTTAGTGTTATAAAATACGTAAGCACCCAGTTACAGCTGTTGGACATTGCCGAGTATATAGCAATGCATTGTGGGATTGTCGAATGATATAGTTTGAGCTATTTTTAGCAGTTGCGAATCCATGTATGTTTATAAGTCCTTGGTATTGGATAAAGGCCATGTATTAATATGGTACGGTTTAAAAGGGGAAAGTACTTTTTAACAGAACAGGTGCAAACAGATTACAAAAAAAAAAATTAACTTGAAAACCTAGAAAAAGAAAAGTAGGGGCCATTTTGACTCGGAGCACTACAACAAACAATTTTTCATTTTCAGCCTTATCGTCACCGCTGATTTCGGCAATGATAGCTCCTATTCCCAGTGATATGTGATGCTGTTAGTTGATGTGCTTTCGTTAATCTGTCAGCTTTTGTTTATTTTAGAAGGCTCTAAATTTCCACATCGCAAAATAATTATAATATTACATGTAAATTAATAATGAACTGATTTTATTGATTAGAGTGCCGAGCTACGTAGGTAAAATGCATAAAGTGACTCAGTCTAAGTAATGACTTAAAATTGATGCAACTAAACATCGTGGAGATTTTGATACTGACGCCAAAGAAGTGGTTTGTCATATATTTCCGCTACAGTACCAGTTTACAAATGTGTTTTTCTATTTATTTCAATATTTGAATTTCCTACTTGACAAATTAATTGGATGCCCGAATTTCCGTCAGTTTCAGACCGACAAATTTGAGTAACTGTCTTATCCTAAGTTATCTTACCATGTTTATATATAACCTGTTTTCTGAAAATAAACAGTGCCTGTTTTCTGAAAATGAACAGACTACAGAAAGTGAATAGAAGAAGTATTCACAAAAAATATCAATGTTGCTACTTGAGAGTTGTCTTTAGATGAACGCGAATCACTGTGATCCTTCATGATCAAAGATATATTTCTGATAAAAACATCATCAAAATAAAATCGCATAGATACGTGACATCGACGCTAAGAAAATAACCGAAATGGGGGATTTTTATTTTGAATTACAATCACGGAGAACGCGATTTGCAGACAAATGACCATACTGTAATCATCCGTTGTTGGATGGGCAATATTTACAATCATTTGAATCTCAAAATTTGGGACTCACACTTTAAACATTTGGACTCTAAGATTTTTAGTGATGCAAGTCCAAGGACTCGAGCAAGTGAAATTGTAAAAAAGTCACTATTATCTACTCAACAATATGGAGGATATATTTCATTTATAAAAAATGTGTTTCAGGTAACTGCTATCACAAAATTGAAGGATTTATTGCTGAAACACAGGAAAGATTATGTAAATGCTGGCAGGTAAGCATTCTGTCCTGTTATCTTTTATACAGCATTTTAAGAATGGCCCTGTTAAATCTATAGACTTTGTGAATCGTTCATTGTTGTCCTCTAACGGTTCTTAGAAATCCCTGAAGGAACTTGTGAACAAATTCAACTATATACCTATTATAGTGTTTTATGTTTGTTCAATTCAATTCATGTTATAGGCTATAATATGAATTGAAATGAAAAAACATGAAAAAAATGTTGTGTTAAACTTCTTGTGTTATATTTTAGTCACCTGACAGGAGAGGCCTCGTCTATGACCGATGCTGAAAGAGAACAGATAGATACAGAAGCTCAAAATATAATTAAAAAATGCCAAGACAATTTACAAACAGTTAAGAAAAAAGGTATTGATTTAACTTGAATGTTACTATTTTAATACAGATTTTTTACTAACCACTGTCAGGGTCTTTCAGTTGAGTGGTCTGGACTCGTGCTCTTCAGGCGCTTATCTCTGTATAACCATCAAGTTGTGCTGTCGATACTTATCGGAGAGCTTTCTTCACGCGTGTATAGATAACACACAAATTTTCAATTTCAATTTATTCAAAAACAAGAAATCGAAAATTTAAAATAAAATCATGAATTAACATTTATGACATTTCATAGTAACAAAGGTTAGTGTTTGCTGAATAGAACATACTTTCAGTTTCACTAGACTGAAAAGAAATTTTCCAACGTTATGTCATCATTCTGTCTTTATGTGTCTGTGAGACATATTTTTGTGATCGCTGCTTCAATGCTGTTTAATAAACCAATAATAATGTCAAATTTATTAATCTACTTCCTTGTATCAGTTTTTGTTTATATTTTTCAGCTGACGGAGATAAAGTTCATCCTCAAGTAAAAGAACATCGTGAAAGTGTTCTCTTGCTGATTAATTCTTATCTTAAGGGTAGGTACACATAATGCTTGTCTTGGTAACATTCACTTTCTTTAGCAAATAGATGCTCATCAAACATAACGCAGCATGTTGTAATGATCATTGTACAATATAAATCATGTGCTATTGCATACATACAGTATAAAACTTATATTAAGCAATAAAGGCTTAATTTTTTTGTGTCTGGATACATGCTCATTAAAATAGCGTAGGTAGTTACATGTAGGTAGGGGAATTTTTGTTATCAAAAGCAAGTGGATAGGTAAAAAAGAGACAAAGTGGATGTACCATTCCTGGGCCTAATAAAAGGTCTAGGGTCGTGGGGAAAATACAGTATAACCTCTCCCGAGCGGCCCTCTGTAGAGGAACCTCTCTATAACCACACCTTCAAAATTTCCCTAAGCTGATATATTTACTATAAATTTAACCTCTGTAGAGCAACAACCTCTAAACAACGGCCATTATATGCAGCTCCCACATGGTGTTGCTCTGCAGAGGTTGTACTGTATGGTTGGTCAGGTAACCAGAAACGTTACAAACATTTTTTATAAGCCTTATCAACAATTATAACATTTCTTACTTACAGTGGTATGTAAGATATACAGTGAACAGAGAGCAGTTAGAGTGAAAAGAGTTGTGGATAAAAAAAGAATGTAAGTTTTTTTCTCTATTTGGTTTTATCAACTTTTAAGACCATCGTTAAAAAATTGTTTGTTTGTAATGCTCGGACCCTGATTTCCATACGCTGGTAGGAAGGTAGGATTTTTTTCTGACATTGCATTGTTAAAATAATTTAATTGGCAATTTGGCAATACACGGTATTTTCAGTCTGCTCTGCATTAAACATGTAATTTGACAGAATAAAATATGATAAAAAACAGTTTGTATTGGATAAAGGCCATGTATTCAGGTACGGTTTTAAAATGGAAAGTACTTTTTAACGGAATGGGTGCAAACAGATCACAAAAAAATCAACTTGAAAACCTTAAAAAAGAAAAGTAGGGGCCATTTTGACAGGTCGTTCGTAGCACTACAAACAAACATTTTTTCTATTTTCAGCCTTTAATATGTATCACATTTCTTTGTTATCAGTTGCAATGTATTAAAGGAGAGCCAAAATGTCTGTTTTTGCTTGGTTATAATTTTCTCTATCAGGGTATTCAATCGTTGTTTAAATAAGAGAATAGTATTTCATTGCATATACAAGCAAGACTGAAGTAGGATGGCATATTGTGGGGTTTTGTAACGTACACATCACATTGAATTCAGTAGGATGCAAAGCAGTCGCAGGAGATTTATTGTAAATTTTATCTGTACAATTGAATTAAGATAAGCTTGTACAATATACCATACCGTCCTTGGTAAGATATTATGTACTGTCCAATCAAATGTCTCAGATATGGTCCACTTCATGTTTGTTTGTTTGTTTGTTCATCAACATTCTTAGTTTTTTATCTTGATTGTTACTGGTCGAGAGCAATTTTGACAATTTCAACGTGCGGTCTTAATATGTATTCAGAAAACATTCACCAATTGCTATCCATATTCGGGACCATTATGATTTTTATGTTTAACTTTTTTTTTCATTTTTATCAGCTAAAATTCCTACCTTTCAGAGCACGCATAGAGCCAGAACGTCGATTAACTAGACAGCATTCACGTACACATGATACAGATAATCAGTCTAGTAATGCCCAGACACCTTCAACCTCTTCTGCTGCATCAGGAAGTCCAAAACGTATGTATTGACTGATGTTGTGTTACATCATAAAATTAAATTAAGTATCACAGTATTAAAACATTTTGATTTCACTGACAACTTGCATGTTAGGATTCATAGACTGTCAGTGCTTCTATTTATGTGTAGTGATTGAAATGTGTTGAATAATTCTTATACTTACAATGTAAACTTTAAACCGATTTGATTAGAAATGTTATGTTCTCAATGTTACAATCACACTACACTTAAATTTTGGCTTTTGAAAGTCATTTTATAGTAGAATGGTAAAACCACTAATTTCATGGTTGTAAATAAGCTTACTCATTTCGTCAAATCTTATTACTGCTTTATAAGTCTAATCCATACAGTTTGTACCTGCCTCAAGTTAACCATGATTGTCTGACAACCAGTTTTATAATCTTGAGCTATGTTGTATTGGTTTATTTAATCAGATGATATTATCATGGCAGGATCAGTGCAAAGAGTCCCTAGTCAAACCCCAGATTATGATGATAGTGAAGATGAAATTTCACCGGAAGAAGCACAAATGGTATGTCATAATCTCTCGGTCTTGATTGAAAGGAGTCTTATAGTTTATAGCAGTTGTCTTCCTTAACTGGTTTGATCTCTGCCTACTTTGGTTTCTGGCATAATGCTGGAAAGTAGGTCAGGTAAACTGCAATAATGGCACCATTTTGTGAGTATGCAAACATAGGGAATTATCATTATTTGACTGATAAAAACAAAGTTGATAATGAGGAAAGAACAGTTCTATGAAAAATAATACATGAAAAAATATCTTATCCGAACGGTAATGAAATATGATCAATTGACATTAGAAAGTCCCCATACTTGTACCTCAACATGTACAGGGTGTGCCACCATTATATACTTTGCATGACCCAATAACGTAGTTTTAGGGCCAGGTAACTCCACACTATTGTCTTTTTATACTTTATGCAAATATCATCATGTGACATTACATTTGATCTCTGTTATATGTTTACTTCAAATTTTGAACATAAGTGGCTGACCATCAAATTCCACTCTCCTGAAGTTTTGCTCCTGACCTTTGTCTATGTGGTCCCTGAATACACAGCTCTCAATATCATTGTTTTCATTTACTTAACTAATTAATTTCTTTATTTCAGTTTGAACAAGAAAATAAAGCAATGTTTGAGGAAATGAACAGTTTATCAGAAGAAATAAGGTTGATTTAGATTTCTTTAAAACAATATTTGCAACATAATAACATTAGACACTGAATACATCATTAAATGTGTGTATTTTATTCTTCACCAATTCCTTTTTATTATTGAATTTCTGTTTAATATCTTGTCAGCCAAAACACAATTCAAACAGTTTTTATTATTTGATTCTAATGTAATACATTTGTAGTTGACAAAAGTGATTTAAGATGCATTTCATTTTACACATTAATTAATAAAGATATAGTCACACTCACCATTAAAATTACTTTGGTTAAAAACTTAAAAGTTAAGATGTTACATACCGGTAATAATACACATTTCCAGAAATTGATTTTTTCTGATTTTCAGTAAAATACAGGGAAAGGTTGTTGAAATTGCCAGCTTACAGGAAATATTTACAGAGAAAGTATTGACACAGGTGTGTTCCATTAATTGCAATGAACTTTGTTATAATTATTGAATCAAAGTCAACTGTAAACTTCACAATTGTAGATTCAGTTGCATGTTTTTAAATAAATTTACATGTATTTTGACAAAACTTTCTTATGCCCAAGACATCAAATGATGCTGGGGCATATAGTGATTGCCTTGCCTATCCGTCCGTCCATACGAGGTTAAGTCAAGCTGCCACCAGGTGCATTTGCATTTATTGAAAGCAGGTTCTTATTTTTATAAAGATCAATTATTATTACAGTTACTTCAATCATGTTAGAAAGGCATATTCATGGCAGTAGTAAAAAATGTTGCTGTTTTTTTTGCAGGAAGAAGATATTAATAAAATTGCTGACACGGCAGTTTTCACTACAGAAAATATTAAAGGAGGAAATGAAGAAATCCGTGAGGTAAAATCACAGTTTACTCGACATTTGTCACAAAATGATCTTCCATTTATTAATTCCAAACCTTTTTAAAGTATCATTTGTAAAAAATATAACTTATGTGTGATTAATTCTACTCTATTTGAATCAATTATAAAAAGCATAACTTAGGCATAAAATGTTTGTTTCTGGCTACCTGAGCTGCCGTAGTTTTAGCCGGCGACCCTAGACTGTTTATTAGGCTCACACACTTCAAAACCTAGAATAAATGAAACAAATCTGAACCTACCTACACTAATTTTAATGAGCCTGTAACTGGAAACTAAAAAAATAACATTTTATGGCCTTGTGTTTGATTAATTTTATTTTTGAACAGAACAGAAACTTTATCAACTTATACAACATGTACATCATTCACATAAATAACATACATACACATCACATACTGTGATACAAACATGGTCACAAATACAAGTTAATCAGTTTATTCCACTTATAACACCAGTAAAATTTGAAAGTTGGAACAGGAGATGCTTTGACAGTAATGTCCTATTTGTTTATGCATGTATTTCTTACGAATATTTCAGGCTATGAAGAAGAATGCAGGATTTCGTGTGTGGATTTTATTCTTTTTGTTAGTGCTAACATTTACACTTTTATTCTTAGATTGGTATGGAGGTTAGGCTTCAGTGTCAGAAAAAAGTTTTTTTTATGATTGTGAAAAAGTGTTTTCTTCATTAACTATTTAAATTATAATATTAAAGATACATTTTAGGTACAGAAATCATTTTAGATTTTCATTTAATGATGATAATTTTTTTCTGAGTCATTAAGGATGTAGCTTGTTTTGTATTGATGCTGCAGTTTGTTTCATTGTGTTTTATTGACTTGTCTACTTTGAGTTTATAAGAATGGTACAATGCAGTCAACCTGTATTGATAAAACATCATCAAATGTATCTCTGTTTTGTCCTGGAACATTCAGGAATAGTATTTGTACTGATATGTTTAATTCGGAATATACATGCTTAAGTAAACACATGCTAGATGTTGAACTGCTTGGCTGAAGCTCACCTGCTATGCATCTGATACATTAAATGTATTAGCTTCAATATGCTGTGGTCAAGTCGAATGCGAGATGATATAGGACAAATAAAATGAATTTATTTCAATGAGTTAAGTTAAAAAGTGCTTTGATATAAAAGTTTATAATTATGTTCAAGTTTTGATAGATTTATGTAAACAGTTAAGTGTAAATATGAATACAAGGATTTACTTCCCTTTGATTGATATATTTATATGTTGCAAAAAGTTGTTTGTATTGTCAGATGTTGATTAATATTACAAATGTCATATAATGTGCAATAAAATGTACTAGAAATATATATTTTTTCTTTTCTAACTAAAATCCTGACTGATACATTTTAGTATTGTGCAATTTTATTCAACTGTAAAAACTGCATTATTATTTTTAGCTTCAGTGAGATTTGTCCCATTTTGCAGAGAATGTGTTAATGTATAACAACTGGATTTGTAACCCAATGATCTGAGTTTGATTCCCAGTCACAGCAGGTTATACCCTTCCATGAAAATTCGACCTAAATGTCCATTTTCCTCCACATGTGGAGAGGTTGCCAGTTCGTTGTGGAAGGATAAGTTAATACTGGTTAGAGTACAGCCCAGGAAAAATGGCTATGTGAACTGCTTGTAGTATTTAGCTAAAAAATATGTTATGTCTAACAAAATGTTAGTGTAGTTTGTTAATCTGCAGAAGATCTATGGTCAACTTAATTAGTTTGTATGACTAAATAGTTGATAAATAGCCTGAGTGCTACTGTTGATATGTATTAACTTCATATAAAAGAGATTTGTTTAAAAGATAGGGTTAAATTGTGTGCAGGAAACATATCAATTTATCAGACAAGTTTTACCATCATAATTGACTTATTCTTGTACTTTGTACTGTTGCCTTATGATGGTAAACAATTATAAGTGCATGTATGTCTGAATATTATAAGATGTGATTATGTACACTGATCATTGTCTTATATTTGTACACTAAAATGAGTAGTCTGTCTTGATTGGCATTTTACAAACATGCAGTATTAATACATATATATAGTTAAGTCAGTTTTTATGCCCCAGCCCCTGTAGGTCAAATGATCAGTATTAAGTGCAGTAGCATATATTTTCAGGTTTTTGCAATTCAGTCATATATTGCCCATTGTTCAATTTTACCTCATATTGCTTATATTTGTGATTTCCATCAAACTCTTACAAGACTAGCAGTTGTGTTCCAGGGGCATACGTGTCTATGACACATTTCTTGTTGAATTTAAAAATGTATGTCTGCTTCAGGAGAACTTAACAAAACAATGCATCATTATGTAGTAACGACAATGCATACCATTAACTTTTATTCATACAATGTATAATGATGTGTCTCACAAACTGATAATAGACATTTTTATCAAGCAATGAACCATACATGTTAAAAAGATAATGACAGTGCAATTATAGATAAAACTTACAAAGTTGCACAGTATGAATGACTTACAGAGCATAGACTTAGCTGACACCAGGAGCATACATTCAGCTTACAAATTGGACATGTTTCAAATTGACATACAGAGCATATATAGAACTGACATAAAGAGCATATATAGAACTGACATAAAGAGCACATATAGATTTGATATAAAGAGCATATATAGAATTGACATACAGAGTATATATAGAACTGACATACAGAGCATATATAGAACTGACATAAAGAGCATATATAGAACTGACATAAAGAGCATATATAGAACTGACATAAAGAGCATATATAGAACTGACACACAGAGCAAATATAGAACTGACATAACAAGAATATATAGAACTGACATACAGAGCATATGTAGAGCTGACATAAAGAGCATATATATAACTGACATAAAGAGCATATATAGAACTGACATAAAGAGAATATATAGAACTGACATAAAGAGAATATATAGAACTGACATAAAGAGCATATATAGAACTGACATACAGAGCATATATAGAACTGACATAAAGAGCATATATAGAACTGACATAAAGAGCATAAATTGGACAGACATAGAGCATGAATTGGACAGGTATAAAGAGCATAAATTTAACTGACATTCAGGGCTCCAGATAAGGGACGTATTTGCGTAAATACGCATTAGTTTTCCTGAAATATGCAAAGAAAATATTTCTAGAGCGTACCGATACGCACTTTGAATCCCGGGTACTCGATTAAAATGTGTAACTATCAAATTAAAAGTAGTATCTGTGACTATAGTGATTTAATTGAATAAGGCAAAGGTATTGTATATAAGCTACATGTACATTCTTCACTGGATGCAAAACAAGTTCATAAGAATTATTTACACATTTAATATAGAAGAACACTATACAACAAAGTACATTTAAAAGGTAAAGCTTAGTGTGTGTTTTTGTTTGTAAGTGAATACCCTTTAGAGTGGTTCCATGATTGTCATTACCCTTTAAAAAAATGAAATACCCCCGCAAAAAAAATAAGGCGTAAAATACCCCCTGCTAAAGAAAGCAGGGGGTAAAATACCCCTTGCCCAAATATTTATCTGGAGCCCTGTGACATTAAGGCTATATATTAAACTGACGTTTAAAGCAGAGTGTCAGCTGACATGAAGACATATAGATTGAAATGGCACGAAAGACATATAATCATCTTAACTTACAAAAAGAACCAGTGAAACAATGAGCATTGCTATGGATAGACAAAGATATCGGAATTTTCTTGTTAAACTTTCTGTAGGTATTACATTCCCTAAGGTGTTTGGGATTTTTTTTGGATTTGAATTGTTCTAAAATAATTCGACACCTTAATTATTTTCACCTTACAGTAATAATGAACAGTATTCAACAGCGTGCTTAAAGTTTACCCTAAAGAATTAATTTCTTGGTTAGTTTTTGTAAGTTAAGAGTTGAACTAAAAATGTAACGATCACAAACAAAAGCTTCCCCATGAAGTATATACATTACGCATATATATCAACTCTCGATCAGTCATTAACTTTCCTCCATCCTTGCAGTAGTTTATCATGCAAATCTTTCCGGATTGTTTTATACTTAGGATCGTCAGCATGGTTGATATTTTCTTCTGCATCAATTGTGTGATCGTATAACTCGACACCCGCTAAGTCATCCCAGACTGGAACATAGTGAGGTGCATATTTAAATTTTGGCCATTCCGTGTAGCGATATTTGTCCGTTCTTAAAGAGTAACCCATGTAGCCATCTCGTGGGTATTGTGAAAATGATCCGTTTTTAATAGGCACATCAGGTTTGTCTATAAGTGGCAAGAGACTTTCTCCTTCGCGGCAAAGGTCAACGTCGGTTGAATTTTTTGGACACAGCGGCAATAGTTTTAACCCAGCTGCATCGACAAGCGTCGGGAATAGATCTACAAATTCTGTCAGCTGGTTTGTTTTTATTCCTTTGTCAGTCTTCCCAGGAACATGAATCATCATTGGCGCATGCGTGGCAAGTTCAAAATTTGTTTGTTTACACCATTCGCCATGCTCCCCAAGTTGATAGCCGTGGTCACCCCAAAATGAAACAATCGTGTTATTGTCTAAACCAAGATTTTTAAGTTCATTTAAAACACGTCCAATCAACGAATCGGTATAAGTCAGGGCTGAATAATACGCTTTTCGCAAGAGAAGTACGGTTTCATTTGGAAGGGTCGAGTTTATAGCCCCACTTGCGTGTAATTTTTTTATATCATTATAGCTTCTAAGTCCCCCATAACCATACCAAGCCACATCTGGCATATTTACAGGCGCATACGCATTTTCTGGAAGCTTTACTTCGGGGTAATACTTAAAGAATGACTTCGGAGACACGAATGGAAGATGTGGCTTATGAAAACCAACAGCTAAGAAGAATGGTTGCCTTCCGGAAAGTTTTCGCATCGTCTTAATGGCGTGATCAGCTATTTGCTGATCTCTTAAATCTTTTGATTTCAGTTGATCTTCTGAAATTGCATCCCAACTTTTTTCCTTACTCTCAAAGTTTGGAATTCCATGAAAATAAGGTTCAGACCACGACACAGGATCATCGCCCCCAGAAGCACGGCCTGGATGAAATACTTTTCCCATTCCTACTGATACGTATCCGTTTTCTTTGAAATACTGTGGTATAGTTGTAAAATTTCCACCCACCTTACGGAAATATGGTCCAATTTGATAAACATGTGTTGTATCTGGTCGGCGCCCTGTCAGCAATGACGTCCTACTTGGTGAACAAAGCGCTTGTTGGACGTACGCACGTTCAAGTAGCAGACTGCGAGAGGCAAGCGAGTCCAGATTTGGTGTGTGCATTTTAGGAGATACTGGCGCGGGATAATCTTTTCCACGATATGCTTCAAGTTGTGGTCGCATGTCGTCTGCTACCAAAAACAAAACATTCTTTTTCCCAATACACGATGCAATGAATATACACTGAAATAGCATGAATTTTAAAACCAACTTCATGATTTAATGTTCACCTTGTCACACAATCCAGTTTTAGATAGATAAACTGTGTATGCTTTTGTTATTTACGCAAAACAGTAACATCAATATTTAATATATGTTTGGGCTATCCGACAAGCACACGATTAACTCCATTGATTTTATTTCCTCCAATATTTATACTGTTCCTCTATGTCTATATTTGTAACTACAATCGTGCATTCACTTCAATTGTAATATAATACAATCCAGTGTGCAATATATCTACTGTCTTATTCACAGTCTGTCTGACATTGCTAAAGTTAATGTAGACAACCTTGAAGGACTATTTTGTACACTGAAAGAAGTTCGTCCAGCTTGGCTATTTATATACGTAATACTAAACTTTGCCAAGCATATTGAAGTTCTTTCAACTGTGTTACATCAAATACCTGACGTATCAAGGCTGTAGCTTTCTATACATCTGTAGTTAACCAGGGTACCCTAGTGCATGTAGTGTGCGGGTGTAGCTTTACGTATATATATGTAGTAGTAGGCTATGTCATATCCTGATAAAACAAAAACATCAACATGAAACTATATGATGCGCGTACAAATTAGATTTTTTATTAAGCAATAAATATTTCCAATGTCGACTGAAGGAGGTGCATATTGTCTGTATATACTGAATAATGTGTACACTGTGCTAGAACGGTTCACGCTGATGTTTTTACAGGTATCTGTAGCGAAGTATACCCGGAACTGCAACAAGAGCGATACATACGATTACATGTATTATTATTATATTATGTAGATAATATATAATTTATACAAGATACAATTAAGATTATAAACTGTACAGCTACGCCAATGTGAAACCAGTGTATATATAATTTCCTACAGTCATGTGCTGGTGAGTTTTATCAATAGCTGTGATATTAATAGCATATCTATTATATTGTGTTATTTTTACAATAATTTCCCCTTGTAATCATGGTGCGTAACATCTGTTGAGTGAAGGTTAAGTGGGTCCAAAGTTAAGTGCTTGATATGTTCATGTGTGATTATGAGTCATTTTCATAAAAGTAGGCCTGTATTTTTAGTTTTCTTTCTCCGCGGATAAAATATCTATACGCCTCTGTACGTGCATATTATGTCCTTGTCGATCACCGAGTTAATTGTGCATAAGGGTGTGCAAATATCAACACAATTGGAACTCCTCGGCGTTTGTCTAAAGAAAAATGCGTGGGACATAATAGAGAGGCCCCCATTTTGTTGTTGTTGTTCACGGGCTACTTTCCATCATGGCTGACCCTGTGAATCCAACGATGGAAACGACCTGTTTCTCTTTCAATGGGAACGTTGTGCCTGTTTTATCAATCGTGAACGATAAACACGTTTGAAAGTCTGTAATTCTGAGAATGATACTTGAAAACCGAGTACCTATAGTGTTAAAAAAGTAGTGACCGGAATCCGCATTACCAACATTTGTAACCTTACACTTATGTACAAGGGGTATTTCTTAGTTCCGGAAAGGACTGGTATCAAAACATAGTTCACCATATCTGATGGGCATACAATCAAACCACTGTATAAAGTGTACCATTGGGAAAGTTACCATGTGGCCTTTATTTGGAGGTCATTTGTTGCAAGTTATCAATGCCGGTTTTTAAAAGAGTACTAATGTGGTGTTTATTCACAGGGTGACTATATCATTTTATTTGCAGGTGGCCGCTAACACCGGTTTGACTGTACATGTACTTAAAACGTACAGTTTTTGATTAACTATTCATGTAGTCTTAAATGGATGATGCTTGTTATAGTACGAAACACATATTAATGCTTAAACATTTATTTTTTAAAATACACTATTCAGTATTTGCAGTGTAGTCCTTTTTGGCGTTCTTAATCTGACCACATTTCTTATAAAACCTTAACGTGTACGTCCACTTGAACAGAACATTTGTCTGTTTAATATTACAATGTACTTATTGCATGTGACAAACATATCTCACGGTGTAGAAAGTAAATTAAGCAATTCTTAAATTCTTAATATACTGTAAATGGCCAATAAACTTTGAAGTTGGGCTTGAACTTAAAACTACTCAAACTATTAACTCAAAATAAACCATGACCACTGACCTGGTAAATTGCAGCTAGGTATAAGTTGTAATGCCGGGTTACGCTATAATACAATGCCGCGAATATGCCTGGGTGCTTAAAAACGCGAAAATTTCTTGGTTTACAGTATCCATTATGTCAGTTGTTACCTATGTGATATAGAACAAGCTAGTGTACTTGTTTCAATTAATGCCTAGGATATACAAACGATACAGATTTGTATAGTTTTTCTTATTCTTTATGTGCGTTGACTTCGCTGTTTCCTACAGTATACAGTTTCAAAATATAATATTGTATTCATGTTCTTTCAACCGATATAACATATAAATCTGTTTCGTTTGAATCATATATACTCACACGATAAAGAAAGTGGGTATTTGGTTGGAAGGATTTTTTATACTAATAGAAAACAAGAAATATCTTTAAAACAAGATAATCGGCGCAAATACAGTACAAAATTAATACCATATATCGGTGCAGTTTTCGAACATTGGCAAAGTCAAGCATGACAATTCCTCCACTGGAAATTGTATTGAAGGAGTAAAATGTACTCAGTGTTTCTTCTTTTTTCTCACCAGCTATGTCAGGAAATCCACAACTTGTGGAAATAATTATAAGTAAACAAAAAAAAAACTTGATTGAAATAAAAAAAATAAATAAAAAAATAAAAAACTTGATTGAAGTTGATTCACATTTGTTTAACCTTTGTTTAAGTTGGGTTTAGTGTCAGTGCCTGATTTAACATTTTTATATTTTAAACCACATGTACTGTTACCATGACAGTTCAGAGCCATAAACAAAACTCTTGTGTTTATTTTGCATTGTCAAAAACGCTTCGATACTTAATTTTAAACTGTTTTAGATTTTGATTATAAATTGCATTATTTTCAGACAACTAACACCTAAAATTTCATAACGACAACACTTTTAACCAATGACAAACTTCCTTCTTCAGCTGAAAATTTTGTATCTAACGATTTTATTGGTTCAAATTTTGGTCAAAATCAATTTTAATACAGCTGCGCCGAAAAAGTATAGGCAAGACATGACCTGGGCAATCCCACACTTACTTGTGTTCCGAAAATCAACAATACTACTGCATGTAGTAGTTAATTGTCTTTATCTATTTTTTGGTCAAAATGATTCAAGATTGGATTTCTATTTGCGCAATAACGCTCATAGGATTCCACAAAGAAGGAATGAACTTGTCAGTATATGACGTCATTTGATTTCGTCGTATGATTTCATCACGAGGACTGCGTGTATAGTTCTTTCCTTATTCGTGTGCAAGCTCTCTCTTATTATGAATTTTCAAATTATTACCCGGGTGTAATCTGAAATCGTTTTCAGATTACCGGGTAGGGCATTTTGAAAAAGGAGAGGGTAATCTCAAAACGTTTTATAGGTGGCCTCTATTCTGAGGTTATTTTGTTCTAAATTATCAAAGATAGTTTCTAAATAAAGACATTGATTCGCAGGGTGGTCTTTAATCACAAATGACACAGTTTAGACTGTACATTGCGATATAGTCAACTCTTGTTTGGCTAATGAATTACATGTATCTAAAATGCTGTTTTTTTATTATCAGGGTTCATCTATATATCTACTTTATTTAAATATGATTCTCTAGATTATTAATAATTTGAAATACAATGTAGAAGCAAAGCTGCGGCGTTGATCGAAACACCTCTTTTTATATTTTACGCGAATGATCGACCCATTACAATTTAGCAATTTTACTAAAATTGATCCATGTTTTTTAAATAAAGTGGAATTTTAAATACGTCTTCAGAATTGATCGAAAGTAACAAGAAGTTGACTTTCGTAAAATTGGTACTTGGTCAATTTTTCCGGCGAACAACGTAAGCCGGAAGCCACAAATGGAGTGATGTTAATGGCCTTCTAATAACCGTTCTTACACTTTTATGTTTATTTAGTTTTAAAGTAAATAAACAATCCTCAGTGTTTTGTTTCACTTCTCACCAATAACATTAAAATTATTGATCAAAACTAGATATATCGGGGACCAATTCAGTGTACACTTTGTCATTTATTCGGCGAATCTCATCATTGGATGTGTCGCTTTAGATGATGGACATACAGCTATCTCTTAATGGCGTGTTGCTATTCGTATTTGCCTTCAACCTGCGAGGTAAGTTGATGCATTATTTTATATGGTAAATGCAAAATTTAATTCTTCTAGGTACACGTTCAGTATAATTCAAGCATAGGAATGATGGGGTAAAAAAGACTTACGCGTTTATGCACGGTTACCCGAATAACCCCGGTCTTCGACGCCGACTCAAAAGTTATTCTAACGGCGGAAGCCAAAGTAAGAAATATTTTCACTTTTATTAGTTCCTTTTACTTGTCTTGTTTCGTGATTTTGTCACTTTTTTGTTACTTGTGCAAATTAAGTGTTCACCGTGAACTCTCTCTTGTGATTGAATTCAGCTTGTATCCATCCACCGTACGATCGTTGCCGTCAGCCAATTTGGTTGCTATCACTCAAACTTTGCTATTTTCTTTCCCACTAAGATTTAACTGTTCATACTCGAGTCCGATGGTCTGATTTTGGTACTTGTGTTTTTCTGTTAATGTTGTTTTCATTTTAGTGGGTTGGGGTATTATTCCTTCATACTCTCAAGGATAAGAATGGTGCTATCATATTATATCTAGATGATTATTTTTCCTCTCATAGTTTTAAATGAATACTCTTAACATATGAATAGTTACTTGATTTCAATTTCTCAAGGTCAAGACACCTTTGTGAGTATAGGAATGTTAGAAATATAAACATACATGTAAATATATACACGTGAAAATTAACTACCCAACTATGGGCCCTAATGTTGACTTGTCAGTGTCACGTGACATTATATTCATTAAGGACTGGAGTATTCGTTTTATTCTGTTGTGTTCAGGCTACCGTAGTTTTAAATTCTAGCAACTCCTAGGATCAGCACTGATTACATTTTTTGTTTTGGCGGGTTTGAAATGAATCATTGATATTACATGTACGTGTGTCTTCTTTAAATTTGGTCTTTTTGATCTTCCGGTTCTAGTCATAGGCACTCGATTCCGATATTTTTATACGTTTATAAACCTTACTTTTAAATTTCACTCATCAAACAACGCAAATCTGTCGAAAGAAAAATCTTCAATTTTTTACTTTATTGAGTGGTGTTTTTTATATAACACTCGAAAAGGGAAAAAATTGAAGATTTTTCTTTCGACAGATTTGCGTTGTTTGATGAGTGAAATTGAAAATTAACGTCTGTAAACGTATAAAAATCACGGAATCGAGTGCCTATGGTTTTAATAGCTTCCAGAAACAGAATACTTGTTGAGGACTCCTTTATAGCCGAGTGCTTGTATTTGAATGGTTCATGAAGCGACAGTGTAATCAAAGAGCTACTCGGGAAACGGACGGTGTTTACTATCCATTAGTCCGTACCCGGACTTAACCGTAAAAGTGTTAATTTTAAATGATGTCAATAGTCAACAAAGAAAGTAAATACGTAAATATATTAACAAGAAATCATTTGAAAGTTGGGCTTATGATGTATAAGTATCTGTTATCAGCAATTGGGTTAGTTAGTTATTTGGGTTTAATGCCCTTTTTGTTTAAAAAAATATTCGGCTATACTATAGCCATAGTATATACTATATTAATACTACAGCGGCCGTTTCACCTAACAAGTTTTCCAGGACTGTATTCTAACCGGTACGAACTTACCCTTCAACAAATAACCGGCAATTCTCCATACGTGGAAGAAGATCGATTTGGTGAAATTTTCGTGGCAGGGCATGACCGTGGCTACTACCCGTGACCGGGAATCAAACCCGGATTACAAATCTATAGCACTAACCACTGTACCACAGCACACATTTTTTAAAGAAATATTCTTTTGAAGTTTTTCCAGTACTATAATTGATGTTGAACATTTTACGTTATTTAAAGTGTGTGTACTGAGAAAACACGTGGTATCCACTTTGCAATAAACAATTAGGAATGAAATTTATGGTGGCTGATTTATGCCATGTCGTATTTTCGCCTTTTCGCATTTTCGCTTTGTTGTGGCGAAAAAGCAAAAATACGACATGGCATAAATCAGCCACCATAGAACTTTGCTGTTTTATTTTGAAATAAACTGCTAAAATGACTAGAGGCTAGCGCAAAGTCGTTAAGGGCTCATCAAAGAACATTACCAATAAAAACAGGAAACAGGATCCTGTGCAGTTATATTTGTATTAAACTTAATCGATGTAATAGGTATGATTTACTGTTAGTTCAACCAGGGAGCATCCCTGGTTCAATTCAACAATTCAAACATTTTTCGTTTTTGTTTTTTTACAATGAAAAATAATTTTCTATGTTTACTCTAAACAGAGCACCCATACAATTATGTATGATAAGTATTTTTTGAAATTCTTATTTCATCATAGTTCTATGTTGATTAACGCAGCGATGTATATCACAATTATATGGAAAATATCTGCTTTTCCTAGATCTACGACGGTCAAGTTTTATAATTTTTCTTTTCCTTCTTTTTATGCTATCCATAGAAAGACCAGAAAATACGTTGGTGAAGTGTTTTGGAAAGTAACACATCTAAATACGGTCATACTTGTGTTAGCGGCGACCTACGAATATAGGCCACCCTATAAATAAAATCATTTCCTTTAAACCCAATCATTAATTATTTAGAACGAAATAATCTCCCAACATGGGCTACCCGCCAAGAAAGGCCACATTTCGTCAATTCCAAGGGTGGTCTTTGTTCACATGTTTGTATATGTACCTGTGTAGATAAAAATATGCTTACTCAATTGCAACTACTTCTTTTATTGAACAGCTGTCAGTGGACAGACACTGGGGAATCCACAGTTTGAGAGTGACTGGATACCGCTTACAGCACAAGTTTCTCCTGGGGAACTGTTTATCGCACATGGACTCGGAGTTGTTCCACTTTTGGTCGATGTTTTCGTGAAAGCCACAGATGGTCCGAACATTGATTTCGTCTTCAAAGCGGCTGGTAGATGTGTTTTTATTTTTCATACAACTGTGTTGTTGTTATTGTTTCTAAATATTAATTGATATGAATTTAAAGGACCGATCAATGCCGAATAACAATCGAAATGTGGAAGTCTTATACTATGTACATTTCACATTTGTATATCAAATGCATACAGTACTGTATTAGTTATTGGTCTATATCAAGGTCTTATACTTAATGTTTCATTGTTTGTAGGAAATGCTGAACGTGATGATGATGGACCAGATCCGTATGGTGGTGTTATTTATATATATAATGAAGTGAATATCCGGGTAATGACACCATACGGAATGAATCACAATAGACATGGAGCCGCCTTGTATACGGGTAATTTTTTTATTCCTATCAAATTGTCCCTAACGCTACCTCAACTATGTTTAGATGATATTTATTTTCTACATTTTCCCGTCAGTTTACATCACCCTGTTTGTTTTTAAAGAACGAAAACTGTACTGCTCTTTTTTTTAAAAAAAACGTACATATGTACGCGTATTTCTTTAAAATTATTCATTCAAAAGTTGACCCTTGATAATTACTCGTTTTATGGCAAAAAGTTAGTACTGGTTAGAATACAGTTCAGGAAAACTGGTAAGGTGATCCGGCTGCCGTGAATAACTGAATCAAAATCAACAGAATCCTGCATTATATTTCCAATTTTATCAAAACTGCAAAGTCTGCAATGTATACTTATACAAGAAGTGGTACTATTTTTCAACGCGGATGCCAGTAAGAGGCGTCACTTAATTGTAAGTAGATAATGTGGTATATAATTATATAGCTATAGGAACTTTCGTTTCTAAAAATCGTTTGAAAAACGGCATTAAACCCACTGAAAGAAACTTGGTAATTTCTAATAATTATATGTATATGCGTGGAATTATGTTTATATGGTGACAATATTCATATTTTTACATGTCAGGGGAAAGTCCACACTGGAAGGGAGTCAATTCACAGATGAGTTATTCTGTCATGGTAAAGGTGAGATGTTGGACCGAAGATATGTTACCACCCCCTTGTTTTAGTACAACTGGAATCAGTATGCTGTCTGGTTCCCATATCCGTAAGTTTGTTTAGACATTTGGTATATTTATTTGTACACTGGTAATAAATATATATGTAGACTTTCATTTTAAAATATCAATGTGCTCAGACATGTTGATACATGGCAGTCATAAAATGATACCATTGTAACGAGTATAGTATCTTAATATACAAAATATACAGACCCGATTCCGTGGTCGAGTGGTTAAGGTCACTGACTTCAAGCCACTGTAACCTCTCACTGATGGAGAGATGTGGGTTCGAGAACAACTATCGACCATGACTCTTTATGTGAGAAAGTAGGCAGTTGCTTAGTCTAGTTCTAGTTCTTCCCAGGAACGATGGTTGGGTGAACTGTCCGCCTCATATGAATCTGACTGTTGAAATGGGACGTAAAACTCAAAACAAACAAAAAAGATAAAATAACTAGTATGCGATAGAACACAATATTTACACTGCAATACCAAGGCGACGATGCAGCAATCATTGTAATATTTATACCACTTTCAACATTGAACTCCCAAAAGGAGAAACCGTCCTGTAATGTAATTATGCATTCTTTATGAACTACTCATGATCTTTTCATGAAATATTCATAAATAGTTCAAGAAAAATTCATGTTTTTCAAGAGTTCCACTTCGCTCTAAGAAAACGTAACCAACTATTTCACGGAAACTGAACTTTTTTGTGGAAATAGATTGTTGCAGCACAGATATGACTGAGTTCATGTTTTGTCTTCTTGTCATTATTACGGCGCTCATGTAAGGTCTAAAAGAATTGTTTGTTTCTGGAAACATGCTCATCAAAATAGGGTATATAGGTCGGGGCTGTTTGGGGTTGGGAAGCGTATTGAATGTTAAAAAAGTTAGAAAATGGATGTACCGATCCTCGAACCTAATAAAACGGCTAGGCTCGCGGGGAGAAGCTAGGGTAGGTCGGGTAACCAGCAACAAACATTTTTTACGCCTAATACAGTGTATATGTAATCATTCTATATATAGCTGTATTTAAATATGTTTCTGTTATGTAGCGGCAGATACGTTCAGAGAATTGGCTCATGGCATTAACGACTACCCGGATCTCGTGAAGGTTCGAGTCTTCCTCACGAACGACATCGACGCCGGATGGTTTTCTGACGGCCAAGGTAGGTAATTACATTTGTATACTAGTATATAATTATATACATGTATATAATTATATTTGTGAATTGAGCTTTAACGTGGTTTCAGATATAAATTTGACGCCATTTTAGATCGCTTGAGATTTTAATCTACATTTATGTAAAGCTTGTTCCGTGCTTAAGACGGATTTCTTTGCTGTAGGTAAAATAATCCATGCTGGTCACTCTGTGCTCAAAGATCAATGAATTCCTCAGCTGAAATAAACATTCCATCAACGTTCGAATGTAAATTTGTGAAAGCAATTTTTATGCTAATACATTTGTATTTTACGGGAATACCTTTTTTATATTTAACAATATATTAAATATTACGTAATTTTATGACATACAAAATGATATTATCAAATAATACATTAATTCTTAGAATATACCATATTGATATTTTTTAAATTACATGTAATAAACCGATTCCTACTTTCCTGGCCCATGTTTCACGAACAAAATTGAGTATAAACTCAATAATGGACTCTAATGTTTCTGTCTAGATATCTTGTGTCTTTGACCAGAAATGATACCATACGTTTCCTTATCTACTAAGAACATGTTTAACATGCAAACAAAATATTTTGAGTCTGCCGGACAAAATCAAGTCTTGATCAGAAATCCATTTTCAATTGGGTCGATTATTATGCCATATCAAGAGTCTGACATTATAGTTAGGTTGAAAATGTGGGCAACATTGGTACCTTCTCTAATACGAGTACCACGTACACTCTGAAATACATGAAAGAAAACAGAGAAATTGTTTATTTAATAAATAAGTTCAGTTTGAGCAAAATTTAATGGTTTATTTTGAGAAATTAACTCGAGTCTGAGCTAATATACGATGTATACGATTTATCATATTTTGAGCTTCATTTGTTACAATTTCAGGCGCAGCACAAATGAATTTCAATCACCTGGAATCTTATGGCCGGACGGGAGGACTGAAATATGCTTACAATAATGAAACCATTCGTGTGTGGGCCTCGACATCTTATTGTAAGTGATAGAATTGAATGTATTTCATTCCATGGTACGATATTGAATATGAGAAAGAGCCCTAAAATGTTCATAAGCTGAATCTGTTGATCTGTCATTTGTACTTGTATATTTTTATGTCTCGTTTTGGCCTCTCATTTGTATGTTTTCATTTCTAGTTCTGGCCTTTGATTCCATGTTTCAGTTTCTAGTTCTGGCCTTTGATTCCATGTTTTCGTTTCTAATCTGATCTTTGATTCCATGTTTCCATTTCTAGTTCTGGCCTTTGATTCCATGTTTTCATTTCTATTTCTAGTTGTGGCCTTAGATTCCAAGTTTTCATTTCTATTTCTAGTTCTGGCCTTTGATTCTAAGTTTTCATTTCTATTTCTAGTTCTGGCCTTTGATTCCATGTTTTCATTTCTAGTTCTGGCTTTGATTCCATGTTTTCATTTCTATTTCTAGTTCTGGCCTTTGTTTTCTATTTCTAGTTCTGGCCTTTGTTTCCATGTTTTCATTTCTAGTTCTGGTCTTTGAGTCCATGTTTTCATTTCTAGTTCTTGCCGTTGATTCCATGTTTTCATTTCTAGTTCTGGCCTCACATTTGTATGTTTTAATTACGCCTCATTCCTAGTGTTGAATGATTATTTTATGCCAAAAACCTGATGCGAAATGTTCAAAATATGTAATCAAATTTTCAGACTCGTATTTAGAATCACACGTTGATGGGTGGGGTAATGATCGGATATATTTTGGTTATCCGAATGCTGGTCTAGTTGAGATGCGTGCGTGGTGTAACATGTCAGTAATGTACAAACACAGGTTAGAGTTCGGGCCCAATGTCAACAATGAACAATTTGAAGTGAATTTACCACTTGGGTCCTGGCTTCCTGAGAGCATAACTCTGTCAGTCACGGTGAGTGATTTCTTATTCTGCCTCTTGACGAGTTAATACAGATATCACGGTTATTCAGTGTTATATTACAAACAGGTTTCGAATATATGCTATTTTTTTAAATACATGTACAATAAAAGTCACGAAGAACAAACAAACTTTGAAATATTTGACAACAACTTTTGTTCATAGAACGCATAGTTTTGTCAACAGATTATTATGGTAAGAACGAACATTGATATTAGACTTAAGCTTTATGTCTCATACATAGTACATTAATGACAGTACACAGTGACATTTCTTAGAATGTTTACTAATAATAGTTGAATTGATTCTTGTAGTCGGCACTGGTATTGATACAATTGTTATATTTATGTTGTTTGAAGAAAATACAAAGCTATTATTAAGAAATACAAATGTACAATGTATTTTACATCAAACTCGTGTATATCAATATTAGAGTAACAGCTCAATCATTAAGACATAATTCCAAATTAACAGAGCCCAGTATTGATTTCCTAGAAAACATAGAGAACTTAACATTTAACAGTTACAGTACAACCTCTCCAGAGCGGCCCTCGGTAGAGCAAAAACCTCTATAATTATAACCTTCAAAATTTTATTTAGCTGATATTTACTATGAATTTAACCTCTGTAGAGCAACAACCTCTAAACAACAGCCAATATAATATTTATGCAGCTCACATAGGGTGTTGCTCTACAGAGGCTGTGTATTGTATCTTTTTTTAAACAAAAAAGTTGTCTTCGGTAGTTTTGCTTAATGTGAATTCCTGTATACTGGTACATGTTATTCTATTGAAACAAATGCGAAAATTGAACTTAGATTAATATTTTAGGTCGAAGCTGTCGATGGACCAAATAAAGGTTATCGTTTCGAAGGGTCTGGTAGTGGATTTACTAATACAATTAATCTTGGCACCCCATGCGCATATGGCGGAGTTGTCTATGCCTACACAGGAAAAACATTTCGATTTTGGCGACCGGATAATCCAGCAGGGGGCGCCATCTGTATACCTAACCTTATGGGAGATGGGACATACGCCCAGTCGTCATTGAATGGCGTTCTTCTTATAAATGTCATGAGACACGCTTCATTGCGTAAGTGATTATTTTAAATGTCATACTATTCTAGTGCAAGCTAGGTTTCCTTTTTAATCCAAAACACGCATCAATAACATGTCAGTAAAATTTTTAATTTTTCAAGGTTCATTAGGTTTTAATATTCATCCGTAATGCCCCACTGCAATCAGACTGTTGCTCTAACTTCATGTTCTAAAATTGACTCAAAGCGTGAACAAACGTAATATGAAACGTAAGGTGCGTAAAAATCGCATTGGAACGTATTGCAAAATATATTTGACGAGAGAAACTTCAACGATTCAAGAGTTGCCCTCACCAAAGATGTTTTGCACAACGCACTGGCGAACTGGAAAGGAAGAACAAAAAAAAAACATCGCCATTAACGTTACCAAAATCGAGGAATCATCGATATATACATTGTATTGGATATCTAATCTTTAATATGAGAAACATTGAGGTTGAAACCTATATAAAGTGAAATAAAGGAGCATGGTGCTCTTGGGACATAAGTAATTGTTAACACAATTGGTAATAAAATACAAAAGCTAATAACACTGTAAATTATAATTTTACATGTATGATATACATCATTCTGATTATACATTTGTAGTATAATTTGGCAGAAAAATTTAGGTGTTTGCCCTACAGTGTATATGTATTGTATATGTACATTTGTTTGTTACTTACATAATGTACAATTATGCATGTTACCATTCGAAGCCAATGTTATGCTCTTATGTATCGTTAGACATTTTGTTTCAGATCTGGCCGACTATCACCCAATGAAATTAGTGTGTAATACATTCGCATTACTCAGGGACGATATGGGTTACAGTGATGTACCATTGCACACAAAGTCCGCTGTATCCAACATCGCCTCATGTGACAACGCGTGTCGCCAACATGAAACATGCATCACCTACCAGTTCTATAACGCCACGTGTAGCATGTATGAAACAAGCAACGAAACTCTATTCTATGGTCTCCCTGAATCGCAAGTATGGGGACTTGAAGATCGTTCTGTCACCATTGAAGATTGAGGAAACACAAGTATATATTCGGAATGACATGTTGGGAATGACTTGTTTTCAAAGACCTTTAGCAACTACTTTACTTCATAGTTTGCCTTAAACCGTTTTTGTTTCGAGTTGTTGTTGTCATAATTATATACCATGACTTTTTCCCTACTGCACTATCTAACTATCAATTTCACATCTCTAGAGTAACAACCTCTCAACATTAAAAGAAATTTTGCTTTTTCCAAAGGGTGTTGCTTTTGGAGAGATTGCAATGTACATATATCCCACATATTACGAGCATATCAGGTTGTTATAAAATGGCGTACGTGTGTGCAATAGTTGTAAAGTTTATACCACAGACTCTGAACTGTTTTCTAATTAAATCCCCACTTTGTTTTCAACCAGTCCAACAATGTTTTAAGTGTCCTTCGATCTTGTTAACATGAGGTACAAGTGTTTTTATTGATCTTTCCATCTTTTTTTGTTTAACAAACGTATTGATCAGAATACTATACCATACCATTAGCTTGGGAATCTATCAATGGACATTCTGAACCATTTGAACTAACTTAAATTAAAGGCGTGAAACATTTTTTGTTTGGTTCTGGTTACCCAATCCAATTGTTTCCCGCGACCATAGACTTGTTATTACCTGGAGGGACGGGTTATCCACTTTTTCATTTTTTTACCTTTCCACGCGCTTTCAAAGCAAAAAAGCCCCGACTTACCTACCTTATTTTTGATGAGTATGTTTCCAGGAACAAACACTTCTTTTAGGCCTTATGAACTTGCTTGCATCATTCCCGTCACTTAGTTCGTTCATTGTTGTTGACAAACAAAGACAGAGAGACCTAGTTTGATTGATAGGAATATATGTACACACAATGTATGTATTTACAGAAGATAGGACACAATGTGTGAACAACTACGGAAGTTCAATTATTAAAAATTGTACATTTATTCAGTTTGAATAAATAGGTTGTTTCATTCATGTCGTTTGTAAATGGCAATACTTTGTTATTATTAAAAGGTCGGTCAACAAGAACTTGATAAAACAATTGTATAGAAGCTATTGACGCACACTAAACTGTTATAGTTTGTTCCAGACAATAATCATCACTACATTTCGTACATAAATAGCTTTGTACATACTAGGGCTGGGAATTTTATGAACATGAAAAACGAATTCGAATATTCGAAATAAATAATATGAAATTTCAACGTCTCGAGCCAGTTAAAGTAGCAAAAAATGTTAAAAAATCGGTCGTTAAAAGGTGAATAAATTCCATAAAAGTCGGTCCAAAATTGGTCAGAACGCACAAAATGTCACAAACCAACTGTTTCTTGTTTGCACCATTCTCAATACCCCCATAAACACGTCAAGATAACCAATAGCCCGGAGCGATCATTGTTAATCCGTTCAACTGATAATTAGTCCAAACACGTGGTAGACAATAAAACTTAATGCACTGGTCTTTTGCGTTAAATGATGTGCTTGTACCATATCAATTATAAATATTTAGTAGACAGTCCTACTAATATCGGGGCTTTTAAAAACCGCATTCATTTTATCCAGTCAGGCTCACAACAATCTGTATTGTATCAGGCTGTTCGTTGAGACCGCAAGGATGTGTGCATCACGCCATCTGTGCCTTCATTTGAGCTGGAGAAGTCTTGAATCTAAAGGGGTTGAGAGCGGATTGACTTGAATCCGTCTCTTTTTAACCATTACAATATATTCTACAAGACATATCTTGAGAAATTATCCTTAAACGAACCAGACATCGCCAAAGGGAAGGTTTGTAAGCAGCCATTTTTGTGTGTCATTTGGAACTCTGACTTGACCACATTGTAGGCTACTAAAAAGTAGGTCGAAGAAGGGATATCTGATGCCAAAAAGTATAAGTTCTAACCATTTTAGTTAGGAATTACCATATCATACTAACACCAAGACCACATCAGGATGTGTTCATCCTTAGCTTTGGCACCTAGAAGGACTGATTGATCAAGTTGCTTTTCAAAGATCATAAATTGAAATCTGGTGAATAAAATCAATGAACCAATTAAATAGAGGGAATGTTAATTATCAAAAGGCAAACAACTATATCTCATTCCTGCTGAGCAGTCAAGTTATATCATTAATGTACCAAAGAGATTAGTAACAAGAGGGTCATGATGGCCCTATGATTGCTCACCTGATTTGAAACTCTAAAAACTGCCAAAACATAGCATCATTTCAGAAAGTAAATAGGGTAGATAATTGATCATGGGTGTAGGGGTCACTTGATTTTTCAATGTTTTCCTACATAAGCTTTTGTAAAACCAAGGGATCCCTGGAGCAGAGCCAATTTTGACCCCAGGGCCATGGTATGAACAAACTTTGTTGAGGTTCACAACCAAGATACCAAGTATCTAAGCCTAGAAGCAGTTTTGGAGATTCTTTTATCATATAAGCTTTTCAAGTGACCAGTTGAGGGGGGCAAAATTTGACCCAAGTGTAATGATTTGAACTAATTTGGTAGAAGTTCTCTACACAATATGCCACATACTAAATATAGATGCTCTAGTTCTAGCATCTTTGGAGGAGATTTTTCAATATTTCCTAAATGAGCCAATTTGAAATCATGTAACACCTGCAGGCCTCAAATTTAACTGTTTTGACCACTTGTAACCTTTAGCAAGTACTTTTTTTCCTACTTGCTAAATCTGAAAAATTACTAGCAAATTTAGACAATGAATTTAGAATAAAAACTGTGCTAGAACATTTCAACTTCCATTTTTATTTTGTACTTGCAAAAAACATTCTTGTGGTGTTTAAATCTACTTGCATTCTGTGAAATCAACTTGCATTTAGCAAGTAAATGAGTGTAAAATTTGAGCCCTGACCTGGGATTAGGCCAATACTGACACTGGGGCCATGATTTGTACAGTCTATAAGACAATGCTACATATCAAATACCTAAGCTCTAGGCATTGTAGTTTTTCCTACATCAGGGGTGTGACTGCTCTAAGAGCAAAAAGGCTGAAATACTCTACCCCCACCCCCCCTCATGCTTGCAAAAACATCATTTTTGAGTAGGTCAGACTGAATCTGGACCCATTTGTTTAAAAGATTTTAAGACAAAAAAGAGGAAATCAGCTGAAAAGAGGAAGAATCACACCCCTGTACATGTTTCCAAGGCAACCAGAGTGTTGGATGGAATTTGTTTTTTTTAACAACTTCCAAAGGGAACCTCCACAGGATCATTCCTTCAAAGTTTGGTTAAAATTGACCAAGTGACTTAGGAGGAAATGATGTTTAAAGAAAAGTTTTGACTCCAATTCAAGACACATTACAGGCTATCACAAAAGCTCATTGTGCTCAAATGTGCTAACAAAACAACTGATGAAATATTTTTGAATTTTATTTAACTTCTCACAAGGAATTCAATAACAATAATTACAAGTAAATCAAAACTACAAACTGATGCAAGTGGAAAGAACTTCATAAAACATTAAAATAACACAACATTAACAATACTGATATTCATTGTGCAATAATTGTAGGAAACCAAAGTTAACCAACATAAATCTAGGACTTCCCATTCTCCATAACATTATAACAAATGTTTTTACAATTTTTCTTCTTAAAATGAAAAGAAGTAATATGCTATCAAAATTTACTAAAAAAAACCTTTCATATGGCTGTCAAGTACTGTTTTTTTTATGTAGAAACATAATAACTTTGGGTTTGAAATAATAATGTTAATATGAACCTTAAAATAGTCATGAACCTCAACAAGTAACAAGAAATTTATCTTTTTACTTTTTTATAAACTTTTTTTTGCAAACATAAAGAAATAAAATGAGAAAATCTGTATTCTTTGATGAATACCAGTGACACACCTCAACAACAGTTATCACATATTACACCATGATAGACTAAACCCTGAAGTGTAGCTTAATAAAACAAGTTTGATGTTCAGTGTATTGCACAGTACATGACTTGCCCATGTATTTGTGCTGCATTGTGGGACAGGCATTATTTAACGCTTGGCTTAAGTAAGTTTATTGATTTAATACTTAAGTACACTTACATGCTTAGGTTACTATATTATTTAGAAGTGTGCAGTCAAATAAGATATATTTTGTGATTGATCCAATGAGATGCTTTGTCCCCAAACCAGTCTAAGCTAACAAAGATCAAAGTGCAAATACAGTCTAACCTGTGTTAGTAGAAACCTTCAAATAAAACCACCCTGTGAATAAAGGCCATTCTTTTAAAAACAGCCATTGATTATTTAGAACTAAACAATCTCCAAATAAAGGTCACCTGCCAATAAAAGCCACATTTTGTCTTTCCCAGATTTGACTGTTATTATTATGAATTATTAATTCGGTTTTGGAATAAATGAAGACAGCAACATGTTGCTAATTGATTAAATGTTCGGAAAAAGCCTAAAATACCATTACTTGATATGGTAACATGAGTGAAAACATCATATACATACGCATATAATTATAAAGAATTATATATTTGAAATCAGGAAAAAATCTGTGACAATGTCACAATACAGAATATTCACTGATGAATTAAATTCCATTTGAAAAGCATAAAACTTTATATCTTAATGACTTTATTGACTAGATGTGTTTTTAAAACACAATGCCCCCTCTGGGTGACCTTGACCTTTGTCCTACTGACCTTAAAATGCACAAGTCCTGTAAAGGTTGTCATCATGTCATGGGGAACCAACATATGATGATTGTAGGTGAAAGCACTTTTTGGTTGGTTAAAGTTTGGTACAAACAGACAGACCAAAAACAATATGCCCCCGATCTACCGATAACTTCCGATAAGGGGGCATAAAAAGTAAGAATCGAATAAATAAGATACAAGATATGATTATGTTATTCCTATCACAATCGCATTTGTTTCATTAATTATATGTATTATTACATAACTAACTAGAATAAAACATACCATGCACACTGAATACCCCAACCTGTGCTTAAAATTTGTGAGTAAAATTGTATCAGTCTATTTACAATTATGTGACTGACATAACTCTGTACTCATGCATATATCTATGTGTTAATGTCATTTATTTAAGCTGGCGGCTTTTTTCTACAAAAAAAAATATTTAAGTTGTGTAAAAAACTCAATTATAATATTCAAGATGAAATTACTAAAACAATTTAATCAACAGAATTCAGGCGAGGTCATAATAAATCATACACAAGTTCAATTAATGTGTGAGACATTTGGTGGCCATTACAAATAAGACATTAACATACTATGAAGAAAATATTGAGTGCTATTAAATCACAGTGAACCGCGATGAACCGTTACACCCCTACATACAATATCATAGATGTGTTTATCATTCATACAATATGATAGATGTGTATATCATTCATACAATATGGTAGATGTGTATATCATTCATACAATATGATAGATGTGTATATCATTCATACAATATGGTAGATGTGTATATCATTCATACAATATGATAGATGTGTATATCATTCATACAATATGATAGATGTGTATATCATTCATACAATATGATAGATGTGTATATCATTCATACAATATGGTAGATGTGTATATCATTCATACAATATGATAGATGTGTATATCATTCATACAATATGATAGATGAGTATATCATTCATACAATATGATAGATGTGTATATCATTCATACAATATGATAGATGTGTATATCATTCATACAATATGATAGATGAGTATATCATTCATACAATATGGTAGATGTGTATATCATTCATACAATATGATAGATGTGTATATCATTCATACAATATGGTAGATGTGTATATCATTCATACAATATGATAGATGTGTATATCATTCATACAATATGATAGATGCATGTATCATTCATACAATATGATAGATGTGTATATCATTCATACAATATGATAGATGTGTATATCATTCATACAATATGATAGATGTGTATATCATTCATACAATATGATAGATGAGTATATCATTCATACAATATGATAGATGCGTGTATCATTCATACAATATGATAGATGTGTATATCATTCATACAATATGATAGATGTGTATATCATTCATACAATATGGTAGATGTGTATATCATTCATACAATATGATAGATGTGTATATCATTCATACAATATGATAGATGTGTGTATCATTCATACAATATGATAGATGAGTATATCATTCATACAATATGATAGATGAGTATATCATTCATACAATATGATAGATGTGTATATCATTCATACAATATGATAGATGTGTATATCATTCATACAATATGATAGATGAGTATATCATTCATACAATATGATAGATGTGTATATCATTCATACAATATGATAGATGTGTATATCATTCATACAATATGATAGATGTGTATGTCATTCATACAATATGATAGATGAGTATATCATTCATACAATATGATAGATGAGTATATCATTCATACAATATGATAGATGTGTATATCATTCATACAATATGATAGGTATCATTTGGCACAAGCTGTAAGCCCTGGTCATGAATTCATATGATGACTAAGTAATGAGGAAAACTGACTGCAATACAAAAATAACTTAAAAACCAATCCATCAAACAACAAACGTGTCTCACACCATACCTGTTGTATGTCAAATGATCTGTATCAGCACTTTATAAGCATGACACAGAACTTCTATCACAACACTCTCAAGGTAAACACAATACACACTGACCAGAACTAATCAAGTCACTGTAGGCATATGTAACTGTTGATTTGTGTTTAGAGTAACGGGAGCTAGGGGTGAAGAATCAGGTCCTCTGTGTTCTATATGTCCGTTACGTTGATGTCCATATTCAAATTTTATTCTAAGCTCACCAATATGTGACTTTGGTAAAATATCTGGAATCCATTCAATAATAAATGGTGTCGGCTCTCTCTGTTCTGCATGTGTGTTTCCTGAAGATAATTAGATGAAATAATTGACCTGTACAGCTATTCCTAAGTGTAATTAGTTTCAAATCTAATTAATTTGGTTAACTTAATTATGTAATACCATCTTTGTAGATTTTACCAGTTAAATTCAAATACAGATTTAAGACAGCTTATGACATGAATGAATAATAAATCACTGAATATAATTATCATACATGGACTAATTCTGAGTAATCAAGATATCATCACATTTAACCTAATGAATGGTAACACTAAAATAATTATAAGAATTATGTCTACAAACTAAGCAATAGGGTATGTGTTAATCAATCAAGAGCGCCACAAGTGGTGCCTTACTGTTGACTGCCTCAGTGAGATCTATGGAGTTTCATGTTGCTACCTCTTATAGTTTCTAAGTTATGAGCTACATTAAAGTCTTTGCACGGATGTTGATGATGTCAGACGACGCCACAGTGATCACAATAGCTTGACTTATTATTTGAAAATAGACAAGATAATAACATACAACAAACTAATTTACTCACCAACTTTGAGGAATGTCTTTAACTCAAATGGTCTAATTGGCATCTGATTTTTATCTCCTACGTCTTCGATTCTTGGAATTTCATAGAGATCATAAGTTGAATCACGGTTCTCAACAAAATTACGAGTAATTTCCAGCTGCATCTGTTGATACAGAAACATTTCATTGTTTATACAATCAGAATGCATTCAAAGATTAAATCAGATGTAAAGTATAATAGACTTTGATATGATAAAATTGTGTGGTGAAGAATGTTACTAAGACAACAAGACCCATGTAACAGACACACAATACTGTACTAATGGTAATACAATTCCAATACAAACATCTCGGTATCTTACTAAATCAATAATAGTATGTTATTAAAATATGTATTTCCTTGGGGCAAATCAAATAAGCAGTTTTCAAGAAAATTCAAAAACACAAAATAAACTATGGTCATTAATTTCTTTATGTCCTTGGATTACACGCTTTTCATCATTATTTTAGTTATCTTAACCAGCTTCCCTGGGACTTCATTTAGGCCTTAACCAGTACTAACATCATTCTATCTGCAAGTTACTACCAAGCTACCCCACATAATACAATGGTGGAAGACAATTTAACAGAGAATGCAGTATCTTCTATCCAATTTGAACTCACAACCCCTCATCAGTAGACCAATGCTCTTACCATTGAGCTAACAGGGCATGCTTAAACTATGGTCTACCCCTGAGAACAAAAGTCAACTTAATAATGCATACATACATAATTCTATAATGCCCAAAGAACCAACTGACTTACAATCAAAAAATATTTTGAACAAGAGGGCCATGATGGCCCTATATCGCTCTGACACCTGAGCATTGTAACACTACAGGTTAATTAAATCAAGGAAAGTTATTTGACATGGTAAAGAGTTATCTACCCCGACTGTTCAGTTGTTGTTGAAATCAACTGACCCCCAGGACTGGGCCAATATTGATCATGGGGCCATGATTTGAACAAACTTGGTAGGCCTCATGGCTTTGGACAAGAAGATTTTTTAAATTTTACTATACAAGTCTACATAATTTATGTAGACTTGTATAGTAAAATTAAAAAAAATCTTCAAGTGACCACCAGGGCTAGGCCAATATTGACCCTAGGGAAATAATTTGACCAAACTTGGTAGAGGTCCACTAGACAATGCCACATACAAAATATCAAAGCTCTAGGCCTAGTGGTTTGGGACAAGAAGATTTTTAAAAATTTTCCTATATTAAGTCTTTATAAATCAAGTGACTCGCGAGGCGGTACCAATTTTGACCCCTGGGCTACAATATGAACAAACTTCGTAGAGGTCCACAGGACAATGCCACATACAAAATATTGAAGCTCTAGATCCTCTGGTTTCAAAGAGAAGATTTTTTTATTTTCCTATATAAGTCTATACATATAAATCAAGTGACCCCCCCTGGGGCGAGGCCAATTTTGACCCTAGGGCAATAATTTGAATAAACTTAGTAGAGGTCCACTAGGCAATAATACACACCAAATATCAAAGCTCTAGGTCCGCTGGTTTTTGAGAAGATTTTTCAAATTTTCCTATATAAAATAGAGTTTACCCTGGGGTGGGGCCAAATTTGACACCGGGGCCATAATTTGAACAAACTTTGTAGAGGTCCACTTAACAATGCCACATACAAAATATCTACACTCTAGGCCTGCGCTCTTGAACAAGAAGATTTTTTCAATTTTCCTATATAAGTCTATATAAATCAAATGATCCCAAGGGCGGGGCCAATTTTGACATTAGGGTAATAATTTGAACAATCTTAGTAGAGGTCCACTAGGCAATGCTACACACCAAATATCAAAGCTCTAGGTCCTGCATGGAATGGAATTTTTTAACAACTTTGGTAGAGCTTCAAGCAAGAAATACACCTGTGAAGTTTTGTTGAAATTGATCCAGTGGTTTAGGAGGAGATGTTGTTTAATGAAATTGTTGACAACTGACAACGGACAAAGCTTGATCCTAAAATCTCACCTTGGCACTCTGTGCCAGGTGAGCTAAAAAATGTATGTAACTCTATTTTAACATTACATTGCATATTATTTAACTTGAAAAGGATTAAATTACCAAAAAACTTCCAATTAATTACCTCTGAAGTATCAAATATTTGTTTCACATGAAGAATGTTGGTGATATGCCAGGTATATTTTGTGAATGTACCCAGAGGTAGGGCATCTTTTCTAACAAATGCTGTGGTGAAGTTAGGAAGCCTTTTCTTTTTATAACCAGATGAGATCCTTTGTTGAAGACAATCAAAGAAATATTGTGGAGCATGAAACACTAGAGGATCAGGATTTCCTGAAAGACATCAAACCAAATCTCAAATTAATCAGCATGAAACAGTACAGTAAGAGTACACAATGACACACCATAACAATAACACAAAAATATGCAAAGGTAAACATTGAGGACTGTAAATTGGACAATTAAAACTAGAGCTGTCTCTGAGGTGACTAATACTCCAGCCGCTTTTTTGACACTAAGAATGTGATAGTACACTATACAGCTAAGTTCAAGGGCACATAACTCTGCAATGAGTGGAACACTGGGCATGAAAATTGTATCTTGCACATCTACATTTCATACTGATTATATATTTCAAGTTTCATTTCAATCCCTTGAAAAATGTGGAAGTAGTTCGCTCCACAAACTAAGACTGCCATTGTACTTTGTGTGTGGGGTATAAATATAATTCTTCACAGACAATGGCTACTTGATGACTTTTTTACAGTACAGAAAACTTTCAATACATTAATCTCCATTTCACTAATAAATTTCTATGAAGCTGAACTTAACTGTGGATAACTGTATAACTATTTGTGTTGGTTTGTTTTAAAGCAAAATCACAAACAAAAGGTTATAAATTACATGTATCATTGTGCAACTATATAGAGGATATTAAATGAGTGTGGTTCCGTACTGAATTAATTGAATGGGTTGAATAAAACAGTATGAACCGAGCCTCTGACGAGCTTCATACAGTTTTATTGAATGAGTTGAATAAATTCAAAACAAAACCTTCACAAATTTAATATTCTTTTTATCACATACCCTGAAAATATGGCGAAAACCAACATACCTGTTTGATATTGCTACTAATAACAATACAATGATAAACCACTTAAGTGTTACATCATCAATACCATCATAATAATAACAACACAGTGATAAACCACTTATGTGTTACATCATCAATACCATCATAATAATAACAATACAGTGATAAACCACTTAAGTGTTACATCATCAATACCATCATAATAATAACAATACAGTGATAAACCACTTAAGTGTTACATCATCAATACCATCATAATAATAACAATACAGTGATAAACCACTTACATGTTTCAGTTTGTCTCTTTGATACCAACACTTATGTAAATGATAAGTGTGACATATGCAATTCTGAAGCCTTCCTTTTAAAAAATAGTTTGTTCGCGGTAACCCAACCTAGAGAATTATCAGTGGGTAGGTAGGTAGGATGTAAGATTTCATTTATATACTGAAACCAAATTACATGTCAGAATCCTATTTTTCATTAAAAAAAGACTTACCTGAGAGGCCAAAAAAGTTAGAAAGGTGCCTTTTTATCAGTAGGCAGCATCACAGCAAATAATTTTTTTTAAAGGATGGCCTAAATGATGTTCTGACCTGTATATGAACAAATCGATTTCAAACTAGAGCTGTCACAGAGGTGACTAATACCCCCGCCACCGCCTTGACACTAATACTGCAAAAGTACACTATACTGCTAAGTTCAAGGGGACATAACTCTGCAATGAGTGAATTGCTGGGCATGAAAATTGTGTCTTGCACATCTACACTTGATGGTGACAACATATGTCAAGTTTCATTGCAAGAGCTTAAAAAATGTGGAAGAAGTTCGCTCCACAAACTTTATGCGGACGGACCAACCGACCAACCAACCAACCAACCAACCGACAGAGTGACTCCAATATACCCCCTCTCAAACTTTGTTTGCGGGGGTATAATTAAGTAAGCCTAATATCTTACCATCAAACTGATAGTGCATAGTTTGGTTAATTCTCTCAGTGACACTAGCTAACCAGGACTGGAATGTTGCCACAACTTCAACTTCTTCTATGATTGTGTATGGATTAGCTGAATATCAACAAAGCAATTTTTTATTACCACAATACAAGCAAACCTGTGAACAAAGGCCATCTTTCGTAAGACATAGATCATAGATGACCTTTTTATTTGTTTATATCGGGTTTTACGCACCTTTTAATAGTCAGTTATATGAGGCGGACAGATCACTTAATCATCGCTCCTGGGACGAACCAGTACTAGACTCCCATCCTCCGTCAGCAGCTACCTACTTTCTCACATACAGTCATGGTCATTAGCGGGGCTCCACAGAGATGACCTTTTTGGGTCATTCTGTTCTTTATCATCAATATCAGTTTTTATTCACAGGATGACCTTTAGTAGGCTATATTGGAAGTAACCACTATCACAGGTTTGACAGTACATAATAGATATCATAGTTTATCAGAGGTTTATTCATACAAATGAACAATGACATTTGAATCATTGAAATACAAAGTTTTGGCATAATCTGCAACATTGAAAATATTCGGTAAATGACTTTACATCTTCAGCTGATAGTTAATACAAACAATGTGGTTCTGGGAACTTTTATAGTGTTAATAGACAATTCATTGGACTTAGTAAGTACAGTTCATACCAGGTTTTTTATTCACAGTTGTCTGTGCTGTTTTATGTGGAGTCTGTTTACCAGCACTGGAAATCACACGTCCAGGTTTCATATTAGATTCTTGTAACGTCAACAATGCACTACTTGCTTGTACTGAAAAATAAATTATTTGTTTGTTTCATCGGGTTTTACGCCACTTTTCAACAGTCAAGAGTCATATGAGACAGACAGTTCACCTAACCATCTTTCCTGGGAAGAACCAGCACTCGACTCATATCCTTCATAAGCATCTGCCTACTTTCTCACATAATGAGACATGGCAGTAGCTGGGCTCGAACCTACGACCCTCTATCAGTGAGAGGTTATAGTGATTTGAAGTCAGTGACCTTAACCATTTGACCACGGAGGTAGGTCACAAAATAAATGAAACATATATAAAATCCATAAAACGAACATACTGATAGCTGATGACTATGTTTATATGGATGCTCAGCCAGAAACAGCCACAGACTTGGAATAAAAGCTTTTAAAGGGACATGCCCAGGAACTGCTGTGTCTTGCTATTCGTACACCACAAATGTGTTTGTCACATGTAAAACCAATTACTACTGAAAAGTCAAAGAAGAATGTGCGTTCACAAATGACCCTATAAAGCACGCATGTTGGTATTTGTATGTCGGTTTGAATAAAAGGCTGTCAGCTTTATATTGACGTCAACGATATTTCCGATTCATCTGAGAGTTTAACTGAGCATGTGTGGTGTCTTTCTAGTGAACATAACATGAGCAATACTTACCATTTCAGTTTGTTGACATTTTTTCTGCTATGTTTTCGGTTTTGACTGATCCCGAAAGGGTCGAGTTGTGAAAATGACAAATGATTTCTCAGGCCGAAATCAGCAGGTTTGGTAAATCTTGAAATGTGTATTTCGAGTAAACTAGCCGGATGTTTGGTAAATATTTTACAGGACTTTCATTAACTGATTTAGGCAATAAAATGGTACCAATTTGATTGCTATTTGTGACGCTTCAGTTCCAGGACATGCCCCTTTAAAACCATGAATGTATCAACAAAAACATTTGCTACAAAAAAATACAAATATGATAGAATTCAAATGTGAGAATTAACTAAATTTATCAACATAATTCTATAATACTTACATTACAAACAATGCTTTTGATATGCTTTGTATTACATACTGACATGACATTATAAACATTTTTGACATCAACCAACGATGAATAAAACAAGCCCCATAGCATACCTATTTCCTCCTTTCTTTTCTTCTTCGATGGAGTTTCTAGGAGTTCTTCAGGTACGACAACCTCTAATGTGTCATGATGCTGGTCATGAATTTCAGTTTCATACACTGTAATTAACTGTTCCTGAGGTTGTTGTTCTATCACTGTGGTAGGTATAATTTCTTGGACTACTCTCATTCCAGCAGGTACTAAAGCATAATGATAAATACATGGATGTATAGTGTGATTGGTAAACAGTTTAAACTTAGTATCAAAGTTGAATAATTACATGGTTGCTGAATGTGTTTATTTAAACTTTGTTCAATAGTCGATAATTGTAGCTTATTTTATGGCAAGAGAAAATTATTGTGAACAAATATCACCAAAGCTAAAAATAAGTGCATGCATCGACTGTGCTGCTTTGACAGTTCAATATAATCACATCAGAACATAATGTTAAAGCAAATTCGTGTCAAACTTGAAAAACATTTTAAAGCATAGATTGTGTGGTAATGTATTATAATTCATAATGTTTTCAAGTCTTTTTAATCAGTATTAATTTAATAAAATATTTAATCTCTTAGTATTCTTGAGATTTTCTTCACAGCTTTTCTAGTGAATTTTCTTAAATCTTGTAAATGTTTCAACAGAAGTTGAAAATTTGCAATTTAGCGGAGACAAACTTTCATCACACTATGTCAACTCAGATATAACTGACAATTTCTTACATTCAGTACTTGTTGTGGAAGTTGTCGATGCTGGACTACCAGAATTCAAATCTAGGTAGAACGCAAACTCTTCTTGGAGTTTTTCATCACTGGCGAATGCACAGACACAAGCATAGAAATGAACACATCTTTTGAACACATCATCCCCAGCTGATTTTGCAACAACCTGTAAAATTGAAAGATCACATCTTATAAATCAGAATATTGTTACAATCAAAGCCTACCTATGATTATCCAACACTTGAAGTTAAGTATATACAATAAGTTTAAAAAATAATAGCAATATTTTAAGTACAATACATAACTACATTATGTATTAATTGATGACAAATCCGTGAATAATTTATAATGTAACTAAAAATATACCTTTTGAGATTTACATGTACACTGGAATCTGTGTACCTGGGATTTACCCTTCACTGAATCAAAGAAAGCAAAGTGTAAAAATCCTAAAGGTTGCTTAGGGTTGGGCTTACACTTTACAACCATGATATTCTTTGAAACACGCTGAACAAGAGGCCCTGTTGTTTCAGTAGCAAGCAACCAGATTGTTTGTTTCATATCATTACTGACTTGTAGAGAATTCAAGACTGAATTTTTTAAAGTTAGTGGTTGAGCCTCAGTATTGCATTCAATTGCAGCCTTCACGTGAGGACATGCTTCTGGGTCACCAAGCTGTGACGATCTAGAACAACTGTCAACATAGCATCTTGCAGCTGATGCTAATATAGAGACATCAACAACCGGTGCTGGGTTACCATCAATATCCTGAACTAATGGCAACTGAACGAACCCGCGATAATCTGGTCCCCTGTCACGTAGGCGCACGGAAAACACCTGAACTGTGGAACCGGTGACAATCTTGACAGCTTCACAGCTACTAGATTTCTTCTTTTCCTTTTCTTTAAACACAACATCACACTGCTTGTTCTTGCAACTTATCCCTCTAGTGCCATTGTATGTACCACATTTTGGACATTTTCTAACACCTCTTAGAGTTGGTTTTCCCAAATCTTCAAATAATGATTTCATCTTTTCTTGACTAGTTGCCATACTGAAAGGAATAAAAAACATAGCATATATTCAAATTCCAACAATTGTTGCATTATCATCTGTTGAGCAATCACGTATCATATTCATTATACTTTTGGTATTCTTTATTCCATATGACTACTTATATAAAACACCGCTACTGGTAACCGTTAACAGCAATAATGCCTCATTTGTTAGGTGACAGTCTTTTTTAAGAAGGGGATTTTCCTACTTGCATATTTAAAGGATGTCCATGCCGACAAGCAGGTCATGCCATGATGGGTATCACTGGTTCTTTATGATTTATGTCAGTCTTGGACGGACAGACTTGAGTTTAAGTGTCAAACCCAACCTGGATATGGGACAATTTCACTAGATACGAAAGTAGATAGGTCAGTTGCTCAAATAGCGGCGGCATTCAATACCAACTTGTAACAACATCGATTTAACACCTCATACATCGATAGTCGCTAGTGTTGGAAAATCGGACTCAAAAGAGAATCGATTATCGAATCGAATCGGAAAGGGTGTTTCGATTCATAATCGAAAAAATAATCGAAAGCAATTTCATATCAACTTATTTGGTTGTTACTTGTTTGTCATACAATATTATATAATCTGAAACTCAAAACAACTTCAAGACTGTTGACCTGAACCTCCCTGTCCCTCATTGGCCACTGTATTACTGTGGATTCTGACTCTGAATCAACTTGTACCCATTTTGTTTTGTTGATGTTCACACAGTCTGCATTGATAGTTTTTGTTAATAAAAAACGGTTGTTGACATACTTACGAAACAAAACGTAATTACATACGTCCTTGCAAATGTCAGTTTAAAAATAAAATTACAAAAAGTTAAGATTCTTTACACATTTTGTTGGTACGAGTGAGCAACAAATATAAGAAATACGGGTGATATTTACATTTTAAAAGTCGGGTACGAGTAAACTGAGGGAATGCGTAGACAAATTCGGGTATACGAGTTCACCAGATTTCTTAGATTTTAATGGAATATAACAAGTCATAAAGAGCTTTTATTGCTATAACCAGGAATGCTATATGTAATATAGCATCCCTGCTATAACGTTGAGCTAGTCATCACTATAAAAATGAGGTCCATATTCCCGACCATATCCCTTTTTATTTTTCCATCAGCTTTTGTTTTTCGTCTGGAATTCTCTGCATCGCGAAAAACTGTTACTTGTAAATAATTGACTGGTTTAATTTATTCGGGCGTCGAGTATCATAGGTAAATTAAAAGAAAGCGATCCAGTCTGGAGTAATTTCTGAAAACAGATACATAACTCCCGCCCTGTTCAAGGCATATTTAAAACACCGCTACTGGTAACCGTTGTTAACAGCAAAAATGCCTCATTTGTTATGTACCAGTCCTTTTTAAGAATGGGATTTTCCTACTTCGGATATCAATGCCGACCAGCAGGTCGTGGGTGTCACTGGGTCTTTGTAATTTATGTCAGTCTCGGACGGACAGACTTAAGTTTAAGTGTCAAACCCAACCTGGATATGGAAAAATTTCACTAGATACGAATGTAGAGGAAAGAGGTGAGTTGCTCAAATAGCGGCGGCGGTCTTTACTAGTCTTACCTGAAGCTGTCAGCGACGATTATTCGATTCTACTCGATTATCGTTTCATCACTAATAGTCGCCCACCTCAAGCTGTCTGCGACGATTATAGTTTCATCACTAACCGGTATCGCGATATTTTTAAAGTATTAAAATTGATATTGACTATTTCAACTTGTATTGTACAGGGGTCGGCCGAGTGGGCGAAATGGGCGAAATAATCGCCCTCAGCTTTCAGACTTCGCCTCTAAATAACGGTCTGGCGAAATTGACTTCGCCCTAAAATCTTGTCTGTTTTGTCTCTGTATACAATATACAAGCTGACTTACACAGTAACACATGATTATCAATCACGCTTCCATGGTTTTAATATACACGGAAAGCTTATCGTAGTCAATCTTAATTCACACTTTACACTGCAGTAAGCACCGCCCCCGTATGCTGCAGTGGGCAGTCGAATAGACCAATGATAGCCAATCGCAGCGTTTGTTGTAACAGCTTAATCGTTACCAACCAATCAGAGTGCAGTTTACATTCGTAAACCGAAATTAATGAAAGTCTTCTTGATCGGGCAAAAAGATATGGCTAATTGGTGATAAATAACAATAAATACCCGGCGTGATGTGAAAACAACGGTTTTAACAATAGATAGCGGGTCTAATTGATGTAACTGACATCTATATTCAGTAGACGGGCATGTACTTTTATCTTTGTTGTTCCGATTTTGGTTTATGTTCACGACGCGATAAACAGAGAGGCGACATGTTCGCGAGTTGAGTAAGAGACAGCGAAGTTTTCCAAACTGCGAATAATTAATTAATAACAGCCATCTGTAATTAAAACTGCTTCTCCATAGTAAAAACACGTGATTCTGAAATGTCGCTCGCCACTTAGTTACTGGGCGATTCACGATGTTTCGACTTTAGTAAAGTGAAAGTAAAAATTGGTCAGTATCCTACATGTTCCCGGCAAATAAATAAAAATTTAGTTCGATGAATGAAAAAGTGTTTCCACTCTGAAATTTAATTACCGGTCATTGGTTATTCGTGAAAACATGCGACATTGACAAATGATCTATTCGTCAATCATAATGCAAACAGAAAGTAGCTTTCCATGCAGTGATCTCCCTTACTTAGGTTTATTTTCCGGAGTCTGTGTCCCACAAAACTTTAGGGGTCCTACATGTAGGTCGACTTTTTCGCACTTTAACACAGAAAAACGTGTCACATAAATTCCTGAATCTTTAATTACTATGATATATCTAGAAATTATTATTTTGAAAATTGAAATGAAATATGATAAGCTTCAATTTTCATTTATGTCATTATCATAACAAAGGGGGAATATATGACATGCTCCTGCCCAGAATTAACATGTATAGTAATAATAACTTTATAACAATCAAAATGAATGGCAGCCGGTAAAAAGTAATGCATTCGTAACTTCTGCCATGCGACTACCCACTTCTCCCTAAAGTGGCCCCACTTCTCCCTAAATTGAGATTAGGGAGAAGTCACTTCTCCCTAAAATTTCAACCTAGGCCGACCCCTGATTGTATCAGTTGTAGCCAAATTAGACCGGAAAACAGAAATATTTTATTTGTGTAACTGTATTGGGATGTATATGTGTTGCCTTGCTCAAGGAGAGTTTATATGTACAATACAGCATAGAGTTTCATTCTAGTCACTGATGTTTTCAATAGTTTCTTTGTAATAGCTTAAATCAATGAAACTGCATATTAGGATGTGTACAAATTTATGTACAAAATGTGTTTCTACCAGCCAGGAATTTTTGGGGGTCATCTGTGACACCCTGGTCCAAAATCATGTGGTCATCAGCAGTTTTGATGGGATCATATGTAATGTTAACAGTTATAATTTAACATAAGTCTGCGTCTCTCAGTCTCATATTTTGCATTTTCAACAATTTAACAGGGTTGTCCCAATTCTTCAGCGCAACTTAACATTTTTCATCATTTCTAATATAAAATGCTTACCTTGTTTTGTTTTCTTATCAATGCATTAGAATTTATCCTGTAAAATAAGTGTGTACGGACAAAATCGGTATGTTTTCAATGTTTTTCTCGGTTAGAGAATATAGGGAGACGCCATCTTGACTTCGCCGATGAACGCGGTCTAGTACAACACGTTTGATTGGTCTATTTGTGCCACATGATATATGAATTAATTTCATTGGTCGAATAATTTAGTAGGGACCTACTTTTATTTACAAATGACGAACTCTTATATCAATCTATTTTACAAATGCATTCGGATAAAATTCATCATTCATTGTAATTAAAATAAACTTATACGTTTTGAAAATTTTCTGTGCATATTATGTTTATCATTGGCAACAAGATAGCAATTGCCGACAAATTGAAGGTCCCTATTAAAGTGACTTAATTGTGTCACTCCTACTTTCGGTTTCCGTCCGTAATGTTTGGGACAGGCTTAACAGGAAACGCAAGTAGTAAGTATTTATTACTGATTTCCTCTCGATACATTACTCTGAATAAAATTTGTTATTTATGAATAAAATTGATAAATATCAATATAGGATATTTTGATTTTCACTTCGTTTCTTTACGTCAAGTTCTTATCTACTTTCGGTTTGAATATGTTTTCACTATCATATGATAATGGATCAATTATCCAATTAAGTTTTTGTTAAAACTTGTGTTATCTGAATAAAGAATTTGATAACAATTTTATGTTGAAAAGCATTCTCCATTGCTTTTGTTTGTTTTTATTTTGTGCTGAATAAGAATTTCATTTAGCTTTTTTCAATAGAAATCAGAAATTTTATCACACGATCGAGACAAATGTGGGACAGTGGGTTATCTGACCTGTCACCAGCACTCATGTACAGAATTTTTTTTTTGAAGGATTAAATCCCGCATGGATGAGCACATTAATAATAAGTTGCAATTTATTGGAGTACCAAGAGCGACACTTTCTAATCACGTACTGCATGATATTTGTTTGTCCCAAATGGGGTAGCTAGGATAGTAGATGAGACAGAGTGCAGATCAGAAGGTACCCACATTTGTCTAACTAGTAAGGTGATAAAATATCTGATTCTGTGGTTTTCATATTTGTACTGTGTACTTTGTTTGTTGTTAATTATTTTCAACTCTGCTTTGGAATACATGTAAATGCTTATAATGATAATTAATAGATCTGAACAACCAAATCTAAGTACAGACTGTGAAATATTATGGGTCTAACTAGATCGAAATTAAAGGTAACAAACCTTTCTACATTGCTTCCTTCTACAAACCTCATGGACATGACACCAAAAGCATACTTGAACTTGAAAAATCCTTAGACTGCACAAGAAACCTAGCTCTCAAAGGCACAAAAATTATCCTCAGGGATTTCAATTTTCCAAAACTTACATGGGACACAGAATTTAAAACAATCCTTCTTATAAACCTAGCTTCAGCCCTAATAGCCTTTATAAAAAAATTCTTTGAGATCATCGGAAATCACAATCTAACACAATTAATAAATGAAAACACAATAAATGAAAATATCTTAGATTTCTTCTTAATTTCTATCCACACTCTGGTAAACAAAACAGAAACTATCCCAGACATATCGGATATCATGACATCATCAAAACAATTGTACTAGCTTGCTAGACCTGTCATTCTTAAACAAAAACTAAGAAACTGTCCAATCTATAAAAAAGCCAATTCGCCTGAATTCAGAAATCACATACAAACAATTAGCCAATAAATAATAAACAAGGTGGATACAGTGGAAGATCTTTGGTCCAATCTTAAACATGCAATTGAGACTGGAATCCAGAAATTTGTTCCAATAAAAAAAATAGGATCCAAAAATCCCTGGCTTGGATAACTAAATCAATTTGAAAACTTATGACAAAAAGAGACCTATACCAGAAACTGAAGAAGCACAAATCAAATCATGAACTATGGAAAAAATTTAAAAAACTTAAAACCCAAATCAAAGCTCATATTAAAAGATCCTATGACCAATACCTACAACACATTCTGGACATTGCTAATGATGATGCCACTGACATTTAAACTCAGTTGTCTACAGAACAGCTTTACTCCCATCTGAAACATTCCAAACAAGACTCACAAGATGTAAAATCCCTGAAAGATCCAACAACTGCATGCATGGCTACCTTAAATCAAACAATCTTGACAAAGCCAATATCCTGGGTAAACAATTTCAGTCAGTCTTTTCAAGCTCTTCTCCTCTATCTCTGAAACAAACTTGTTTACGGAAACTTCGCTATCTTGACCCTAGAAAATACTGCCTGCAAATATCCCCAAATGAATGAAATCTTTGTCAGCAAGACAGGCGTGTTAAAACTCCTGGCCAACCTCAAGGTAGATAAAGCTGCAGGCCCAGATCTGATATGGCCAATTATACTAAAGGAACTGAGGCATGAAATCGCCGACCTGAACATGATCCTCTTTCAAAAATCACTTTCTTCTGGCACTATTTCCTCTGACTGGACCAATGCATATGCACAGGGATACAGCTCATTGATTTTGTTCACTATATACTATATAGTATATGTATATGATACATGTACTCTGTGTAAAACTCTTGAACATACTGTTGCTTCCCACCTATCCTCACATTTCAGTGAACATACATTTGTAACATCCTGTTCAACCTCCAGCATGGCTTTAGAGAGAGATGCTCATGCGAAACGCAACTTGTAGAACTTACAGACAACCTAATCAATAACATCTCACTAGGAAAAAAGACAGATATATCTTATACTTTAGATAAGGTAAACCACCTAAAATTGCTCCATACTCTTCACGTCTCTCCACAAATCCTAAACTGGATATGTTCTTTTCTAATTGGTCACAACCAAACTGTTATGTTAGATGATGAACATTCTACAGAAGTCCCTGTAAATTCTAGGGTCACCCAAGGCTCAGTCCTTGGACCACTCTGCTTCCTCATCTACATCAACGACCTTCCTTACTCTGTCTCTAACTCTCATATCCGCCTCTTTGCCAATGACACTGCGGTCTACATTACAATAAACTCCTCCTCTGACTCTGAATCCCTGCTGGACCGTCTCAATAAGATGCAGATCTGGGAGAAAGAATGGGATATGGAGTTTAATCCTTCTAAATGTCAGGTCCTTCATATACCCAGAAATAGAAAAATCATAAAAAACAAGTACTTTCTCCATGACCAAGTTTTAACATCTATACAAAGCGCAAAAACCTTGGTCTAGACCTAACAACAGATCTAAATTACAATACACACAATTCAAAAATAAAACTTTAGGATTTATTAAAAGAAATCTTAACACAAAAAATGAAAACGTAAAACAATTAGCCTACAAATCTCTGGTCCGGCCTCAGTTGGAATATACCTCGACAATTTGGTGCCCATATACTAAGACAAATACTCATAGGATTGAAATGGTGCAAAAGCGAGCGATATGATGGGTGAAGCAGGATTATTCCCCCCTATCATCAGTAATATCCATGCAGGAAGATCTAGGCTGGCGTTCTCTTGAACATTGCAGACTAGATTTCAGACTCATAATGTTTTTAGCTCACCTGGGCACAAGGTGAGTTTTTAGGATTGAGCTATGTCCGTCTTCGTCCGTGTGTCCGTCCGTCGTCAACAATTTCATTAAACAAAATCTCCTCCTAAACCACTCGGTCAATTTCAATCAAACTTCACAGGTGTGTTCCTTGCTTGAAGCTCAAATTCCATCCATGCAGAACTCTGGTTGCTATGGCAACCAGAAGGATTTTAAAAAAATTCTTCAAAAATCTTCTTCTCAAAAACCAGAGGACCTAGAGCGTAGATATTTAGTGTGTAGCATTGTCTAGTGGACCTCTACCAAGTTTGTTCAAATTATTGCCCTAGGGTCAAAATAGGCCCGCCCCCAGGGGTCACTTGATTTATATAGGCTTATAAAGGAAAATTAAAAAAATATTCTTCTCCAAAACCACAAGGCCTAGAGATTAGATATTTTGTATGTAGCATTGTCTAGTGGACCTCTACCAAGTTTGTTCAAATTACGGCTGCAGGGTCAAAATTGGCCCCGCCCCAGCAGTCACTTGATTTACAGAGGCTTATATAGGAAAATTAAAAAAATCTTCTCCAAAACCACAAGGTAGAGCTTAGATATTTTGTATGTAGCATTGTCTTGTGGACCTCTACCAAGTTTGTTCAAATTATGGCCCCGGGATGAATTTAAATCCTGCCTATAATACTCAGTATCCAGACATAAATAGATTATACTGACTTATAATTAGGGATGTCAATAATCAGCTATTTGAATCAATGTCTGAACAGTAAATATTTCAAACAGAAAACACAAACTGGTTAACTGAACATATTATTATTATGCCAGTCTAACTATATATTATATTGCAAGGGCTGGTGCATGCCTGCTGACTAGTCCACCTAATTATAGGCTAGCTGTTATATAGTGGCAGTGAGACACTTTTTAGCTCACCAGAGCACAATGTGCTCATGGTGAGCTGAAATTGTGATCACCTTGCATCCGCTGTACGTCATGAAGTGGCGTCCATTTTTACTTTAAAGAATATCTCCTCCAACATCACTTCTAGTATAGAAGTATGCCAATTGCAACCAAACTTTCCTGGAATGATCCTTTGGTGATCCCCTTTCAAAGTTGTTAAAATAATTAAACTTCATTAAAAGCTGGTTATCATGGCAACCAATAGAAAAACTTTAAAAATCTTCTTGTTCCAAACCACAGGACCTATAAAGCTTAGATATTTTTGGTGTGTAGCATTGCCTAATGAAACTCTACTAAGTTTGTTCAAATTATGCCCCTGGCCTCGCTCTAGCAGTAACTTGATTTTACATGAGGGCGGGCGACCTTTTGGCATTTTTTAGAGCCAAAATTATTGAGGTGCTTTTTTTAGATTTTTTTACCTACATTTTTAGCTCAATTTTAGCAAAACTGGGTCAGAATGTCAATAATGACAAAATCTCGGACGAGTTTGATATTGGGCCATTTGGGGTCAAAAACTAGAGCCAAATAAGGGAAAACCTTGTGAACACTTTAGAAATCACTGTTTGATTAAATCTTCATGAAACTTTATCAGAATGTTAAGTTTAATAATATGTAGGTCAAGTTTGATAATGGGTCATTTCCGGTGAAAAACTAGGTCACTAGGGCAAATTACTGAAAAACCTTGTGAACACTCTAGAAGTCACTGTTTTGATTGGATGATCATGAAACCTTGTCAGAATGTTTGTCTTCATAATATCTTGGACGAGATCGAATCTAGGTCATCTTGGGTCAAAAAATAGGTCGCTAGGTCAAATCTTATGAAAAACCATGTTAACACTGTAGATTTCACAGTTATAATTGGATCTTCACCAAACTTTGTCAAATCGTTCATTTTAATGATATAACAGTCAAGTACAAATATGGGTCATCTAGTGTCAATAACTAGGTCACCAGGTCAAATCTTAGGAAAACTTTGTTAACACTGTAGATGTCACAGTTTTGATTGGATCTTCACCAAACCTTGTCAGAATGTTTGCCTCGATGATATGTGGGTCAAGGTTGAACATGGGTGATATTAAGGACAAGTTCAAATATGGGTCACCTAGGTTAAAAAAACTAGCTCACGAGGTCAAATTTTAGGAAAACCTTATTAACACTGTGGATGTCAAATTTTGTATCTTCACCAAACCTTGTCAATGTTTGTCTTAATGATATGTAAGACGAATTCGAACATAGGTCATCTGGGGTCAAAAGCTAGGTCACCAGGTCAAATCTTAGGAAAACATTGTCTATGCTGTAGTTTTCATGGTTTTTGATTGGATCTTGTCAGATTTTGTCAGAATGTTTGTCTCATTTATATGTATAGGACAAGTTCTAACATATGGGTCATCTTGCATCAAAAACTAGGTCACCGGTTCAAAACAATGTTTTAATGAGTGAACAGTGATTGTCATGTGAGCGATATAGGGCCATCTTGGCCCTCTAGTTGAATGATTTTATACATGTGAATTACTTATCTATTTTCTTATTCAATATCTAATTTTGGTTCATATAGTCAGCTTCATCTATTTGTTATCTTTTTTAATTGTCATATTAACCTCTCATTTTTAATACAGGTTTGGCCTTTGGATGTTAATGATTTAATGAGTCACCAAAATTTCCTACTAAATAAATGTGATAGTGAATTTGACCCCAATAGTCATTTTCTTTTATTTAATTAGGATCTAATGAGAACCTTTGGTTATATATTAATCATGTAACACAACTGTATTATAAATATAAAATTAATACATTTTATGAAATGACTTTATTTATGTTACTGTACTTAGGTTATGTATGTTAAAGTCCCGTTAGCTTTTTGTTATAAAAAGATATGCCAAAAACAAGCAATTGCTAATATTATCCCAAGATCATAATTACCAACCAAATGAACCCTTCTCTTTGAAAAACACTCATTTCGCTGTGAGTTTTGCTTTTGTAAATTTGAAATATATAGAGCGTGTGACGTCACTTTATGATGTGTGCATAACATGACTTCGGGAAAACACAGCTGTTTTATAAATTGTATTTTTTTCAACGATATAAAAAAATACAATAGTCAGGTTTTAGAAACATGTTTTCTTGCTTTAAAGTATGCACGGGAGGAAAACACACTGGATTCCTCTGTTATAGAACAAACAGAAACTATTACGACCGATAAATCTATATGCTTATGGGACTTTAATTGTATGTTAACTAAACATTCATCAATTTTAAGATAATGTCAGTTTCAATTGACATCATTCTATATTGATAAAGTTTGATATTATACCAAGAAATTAATCTTGTACTTGTTATGCACATACATAACTTTGTTTATGTCTTCAATACATATCGTCACATAAGAACCATAAGGGCTCATCTGCAAAAATCAAATAGTGGAGAAAAAGCTGTTTAAAGGTTTGAAGGTTTACCAAAAATCAAATATTCAAGACACAATCAAGAAATTTTGTACATTTAATAAGATGTTAAAGAACTTTTAAAATACAGTTTGTTTGAATTAAACAATTGATGTACAAGCCATATACGGTCATATTTGCAGATGAGCCCTTATGGTTTTGTCTATTTTTTCATTTTTTTTACAAACATAAGGACTCATCTGTAAAAAAGAACTCTAATTATAGGGAAACACTGGTTCAAATTCACATCAAAGTGTTACTTTTTGCAACAAATATTAAATATGTGTTCCATAGATACAGTTTTATCCGATAATCTCATCTTATCACTGTCTGCGTCATCTTCACGACTGTGCGGTACAGTAACCGTTCTTTTACAGATTTATCTGTCTTAAGATCAGCATAGAAATCATGGTTACTTGATGGAATTATTAGTGAGTCGCACAGTGACATTAAATCTTTCTTTTTTGGTTCAGTATTTCTGGGCGGACAACTATGCACTGATCGACGCAGCTTTATGACTCGAACTTCCAGTTGATCAAAGTTTTCTTTCACAAAAATCATGTCTGGCTGATGGTTGCTGACACCCTTATTATTTCTATTTTTAACCAGTTTACCATATTCCCATTGTGTCAGTCTTTAGTGTGTGAGATGTTTCCCTTTTGCAGTTTTTAATTTTGAAAAAATGGTCGAAATGCATGGATAAAACAGTGTAAGGATTACTTCTGCAAGCAAAATGAATAACAATATCCTAGTTGTCTGGGATGAAAATTGAAGTTCCCTTTTTGGCTGTATCTATAGCAGAATGTATGGAATCACATTCCATTTGTGTATGTCCTGACTCCAACATTTTTTGTTCTATTAGTTCAACTGTTGGGTGACTAAATATAATCAGTTTCGGCCAGAGCAACAGTCTGAATACAGTATTTATTTGGTGTCTTCACCTGAGGTATACTAATACTTGATTTATCTAAATTATTCAGTTTATTGTCATCCACGAACACCTTTAGTGCATGCATCATGATGTTCATAGCCTGGAACTGCTAAACATGCTAAACAAAAGGCCTCTGCACTTGTCGCCATATATATCTGGCTCAATTTGAATCAAAGGGCAGTTCACTCTACTGGAATATATCAGTATTCTTCTCTGCAAGAGATTAGCTGTTGCAAATGGGATCATGTCGCTTAGTGACACATTCCATATTCCATCATGCTTGAGTTCATCAACATTTTCATCAAACATCTGTGATGATTCTTCTTTTGACTAATTAAACTTATCCAAGAAGCCAATATAGTGATTATTTTGTTTCTTTAAATGAAGAAACATCACTGTCACTTGTGTTGAATTGACATGTTATTGCATTGAAAAAAAAACAATTGCCACCACCTGCTACATTGTATTTAGTTTTTTTTCCAAGTTAGTACTTATAAGCATATTGTTAAGTCTGATTTCATGATGTTTCTTAAATACTTGTTTTACTTGAAACATTCTGCGGCTAGCCATAATTACATGATCAGTGCTTGTTGTTTCTGTGTTCTGTTGGTCTGTAGTTGGTTGCCTTCCTTTGTTTATCAATTCTGTTTTAGGCGGTTTAGCTATTTTTGCAATGTGCCTTTGCATAGGTCTGGTTCTTATTCTCCAACATTTCTGATGTATGTTAGTAATATGTATTACAGGTATATTTATATCCCCATTGATGCTTGTATCACTGTCAGACCTTTGTACATGAGTGTATGTTTTATCATTATCACTGTCATCATTTTCGGATGACGTAAAAAGTAATTTACGCTTCCAAGTTGCCTTCCTGTTTGGTTGTTTTCTTGTACAGTTTTCAATAGAATGATCTACTTTCATTCTTTTCAGTTCTGCCTGAATTTGACACAATGGAAAGTCATCATCTGAACAGCTTTGCTATTCATTATCTGTTTTATTTTTAAGGCCAGACAGTGTGCTTGACAGTGGTATGTCTTCATCAGAAGAGGACTTGGTCCTTTTTTCCATCTCAATTTCATTTACGTCCTCCCTTTTATCTAATAATTTATTTTCATTCAGAGTCAAGTCTTTTTGTTTGTTGGTCGAAAGAGTTCAATTAACATCAAAACTTTTAAAATGCCTTTTGGTGATGAAACCTGCTTGGTTCAGTCTTCCTTTTCGTTGTATCATCGAGATATCTGTCAGATATTTCATTAATTATATCAAGAAAGGCTTCTTCGTCAGACCAGTCAGCTAATACAGCGCCATGTATTGAATTTTCTGTCTTTTCCATGGTCACCTGTAATTTTAATTATAATTGTAGTTTTAGAATATAACAGATAATTTGTAAGATAAGTTACAAGACGAGTTGTTGGATTTACACTTTACTTAAAGAAAGAAGTATGTTCTGCTCGAGAAACTTGGTGATTTTGAAGAATCAACTACTGTTAAAAATAACATAATATTATAGCATAATTTCAGTAGAAAGGAAAAACAAAATAATTTTATAAGTATTGAACCATGTAAGCTTTACTGTATTTAAGTCCTAACCATTCAATAATTTGTATTTTAAAATCTTAATGATAAATAAGTTTATCTTACCTGTATTAATATCCAACTAATAGAAAACCTTGTTTAAATAAGAACACAACCATTTTTTTTAACTTACTTCCATACACTCTCAAATGAAATGAGAACATTTTCTCAGTGTCTTCTGGACAATGTATACATCTGGCACATCTTATAATTTCTTATCATTAATAACTGTTTACATGTCAATAATAACTGTAAACATATATCACTTGTTAATGATTATAAGTCTGATACTAAAGAGACTTATATTAAGCCCCTAAGTATGAATAAATTGGTATATGTTAGTGTATAATTATTTTCAAACATTGCAGATGAGCCCTTATGTTCCTGAAGGATGAGTAGATGAGCCCATATGTTTCCAAGTAATTCATAAAAATGCAGATGAGCCCTTTTCATTAACCTGATTTTTCACTTTATTTTTTAGAAATTATGTGGGATATTTTTTCAGCAGAAAGATAACAACAAAACATCATTATTTTTCACAAAAAGTCATTTTCGCCCAAAAGTGCAGATGAGCCCTTATGGTTCTAATGCGACGATATAAATGTCATATGGCCGTCCTTAAAAAATTGTTGGTTTGCATTTATCTAACTTTTATTCAATCAAAGTACTGAAAGTACTCATGGAAGCTGAACTAACTCGTAGACTTTCACTGCAACATGGAATGGAATGTAGAAAAAGTAGTGATCTGCATCAAAATTCATGCACTGAGCGAGTAACTGCTATGGAAAGCTGGACTATTGTTCGATTAGCTTGCTTCCAAAAATCGATTTTTAGTGATTTTCATTTTGTAGTCCTATTTTTTAGCTCATCAGGTGAGCTTTTAGGATCGGTGAATGTCCGGCGTCCGTCGTCCGTCGTCCGTCCACAATTAGTTTGTTTACACTCTAGCAACCGCAGCTCTTTACGAATCTTGATTAAACTTGCTCACAATGTATATGGTCACAATGTCTCAGCTAAGTTCGATTATTGGCAAAATCTGATAATAACTTCTAGAGTTATGGGCCCTTGAATTACAAAATTTGCTATATTTAGCTTGTTTACACTCTAGCGCCTTCATTTATTCACCGATCCTAATCATATTTACAATGAATGTGTATGACCTTATGGTTTTGGACAAGTTAAGTTATGGGTGGAATCGGACCACAACTTAGAGTTATGGACCCTTGGATTAGAAAATTTGCTACGTTTTAGCTTGTTTAACAGTATTATACCTTCATTGTTGGTTTTGATCTCAAAATCTACGTAAAATTGAGTTTAACGAGATGGAAACTATATTACCTGGTCATTGATTATTGGCCTTTGTTCTCAGGTGAGCGATAAAGGGCCAATGTGGCCCTCTTGTTTGTTATGCTTTCTGTTCAAGCTTAAACATGTAATGTCAACAACACGAACAGGTGCGTAGCTACCAGCATGCAGAATACGCAGCTGCATACACATCTGTCGAATATATTGCAAAAGATAAAAATGCATAAAAAATGAGGGCTAAGGCCATTAGGGGGGTGGTAGGGAATAGGGAGTATTGAAAAAATTTGATGAATTTCCTCAGAACATCGATGTAGGAGAATTTGAATTTTCATAAAAAATGTCACAATCGCTTCATGTTAAATGAAAATATCTGCACGCTATCTTTGTATTATATGAGTGTACTCTGTTGTGGTGTAAGGGTTGCTGGCTTGTTAACCCCAGTTAACATAGCGCAAAGTTTTAAACATGGCTGGGCGTCACTCAACATTGGGAAAAGGGGCCGCAATATTCCAAAATTTTTGTCTTGGTCGATAAAGATGTTAAATACCATGTGGTGACCTAAGAGTGGTATGATTGGTTTACACACAGTAAGCACATACAACTGTTGTTTGCCATGGTTATGCAAGCTGTGAAAGAAGTCAATTCAGACTGTTTTAAGTCAAAATATACCATCTCCTCATCTTGCTGCCTGCCTATCTTTGAATTGTCAAGTAAAAATTATTTTTAAATGTGTTGAACTGAATTAATCTACCAATTTCTGTTTGTGCAATTTTTATTGTTAAACAATTCAAGTATTTTATGTGTGCGTCGATTCGGAAAGATATTGTATGATTTTTCCAAAGATAATACCTGTCTGGATTTAATACCACCCATCTGCCAGAGCGAGATTTCGCATGTGAAAAGTTGCTGACTGCTTGTAGCATGGCAAGTTTATAATAATTATGCGACCATAATTATTCATATAATGGGTATACATTAATATTGCACATTATAACATTGCTTAGTGGAACATACTCTGAGTGATAGCTCAGTTAATAAAAACTGAAGGCTACAAACGGAGATTTGGAGATTTGTACCCGTATTGGAAAATACATGTATGTGTATTATTTATTGAAATAATTTATTGAAATAATTTGTAACTATTAAAGGTACACTACTTGTTTTTCGCATTTGATATCTGTGGATATAATAGACATGTGACTTTGTATGCAGTTAGATAATTATATTAGTCTAATGATTAGTATGTAGATCTACATGTGAACAAGGACTTATATACATACATGGATTCGCAACTGCTAAAAATAGATCAAACGATATCGTTCGGCGATCCCACAATGCATTGCTATATACTCGGCAATGTCCGACAGCTGTATTTGAGTGTTTACGAATTTGATTATACTAATAAAACTCTGGCAATTGGGCACGGGAAATTGGTAAAGGATGCAACAAATTCCTTAAAGATATTGAGATACATTTATAATCCACAAAGTCTAAGTATAAGCATTGAAAAAGGCATCAGTCGAACATTTTAAATTCCAAGATGGCGGACATCTATTATAATCCTTTCGTCTCCGAGATTAAACATTCGGAATACCACGGATATTTTCGCTGTTATTATCATTCGGATATCACGGATTTTTTCGTATTTTCGCTTTTGTAAACAATAGCTTGTATTCCCGTTGATTCACGTCTTATTATCGCGGGATTTGATTACTTTAAACTGTTAATACGGAAGTTGCGAATCCATGTATGTATATAAGTCCTTGATGTGAATTATTTGCCAGTGTTAACCTTAGTCGAAAGGTATTTGTGTGTGTGGAACTGTGGATGCAATAAAGTCATGGAAGATCTTTTACGAAAAACAGGCATAGATTTTCAAGAGAAATCCATCCAATGCACTTGTAGGACCAAAGTGCATAAAAATCACCCCACTAGCATTCAGAAATTTTGCGTACACACCATTATTGGTCAAGCTACGGCCCTGATGAAAATAACTTAAAAAATGCATTTCTACCAACTACATGTATTAAACATTTGGGTCCCAATGACAATTTGAGGCAAACCGAATATTTTTACGATGGCCTTACATGGGGTACTAATATCAGATAAAATCAGTAAATCAGCCAATTACTTCCTTCTCTTCTCTAGGAAACTGAAGAAATTCAATTTTAAATTCAGTTTGTGTATGTTATGATTATAAATACAAGTTAATTTTGATATCAATATTTGAATTGGAAGTGATTTTTTGATTGAAGTGCCGAATCTTACCCAACTGAATAGAATATATTCTGCTGTTGAGACCAAGACCTGATTATAGATAATCTTCCAGGACAAAACTGTGAGATGTGAAGTATTGGATATATTTGTGTATACATTCAAGTGTATTTTAGAAATACGAAAAAACTTCCACATACTAACTGGCTGTAATTATATGTGATTGTTATGTTAGGAAACTTCTTTGTTTGTTTGTTTGTTAGTTTCATCGGGTTTAATGCCATTTTTAACATTATTTCAGTCATATCATGGTGGGCAGTTATCATAACCAGTTTTCCAGGACTTCCATTTAGGCCTTAACCAGTACTAACCACATTCTATCCGCAATTCCACATTCTGTCAAGCTACCGCACATAATTTAGAGGTGGAGGACAATTTAACATAGGATGCAATATCTTCAGTCAAATTTGTCACTGACAGTGTGAGCCTTGCCCGGAGTTCGAACTCACAACCTCTCGATCAGACTAGTCAAACGCTCTAACCACTGAGCTAGCTAGGCGGGCCGAAACTTTTTTGTTACATGCATCATGCAGAATGTAATGTTTTCTCCTTGTATAACATTTAATGTAATGCTCTTCTTTGAAGATATGTTAAAACAGTAGAAACCTATTTAAAATACATAATTATACAGTCAAACCTGTGTTAGCAGCCACATTCGATTAAAGGCCACCCTGTCAGTAAAGGACATTCTTTCAAAAACTGTCATTGATTATTCAGAAGAAAATGACCTCCAAATAAAGGTCACCTGTCAATAAAGGTCACATTATGTTTTTTCTAAGGGTGGCCTTTCTTAAAAGTTTTGGCTGTATTTAAAACTATTGCATATGGATTAGATTATCAGTTAAGTTTTATAAGTCCTGTTTTTAGTCAAATCTGCTATAAAGTCCTTTTATACAAGTTACAGGATTTCTGAGGTTATATCAAATTGATGAAGACTCAACATAGAGAATTAATTTGTGTTTTAAGTCAGACAGTCATATACATGTACCCAGTATGAACTTTTGTATAGGATTTCACCATTTATTCAAATGTTTAGGAGTTGTTTTTACACGGAAGTGTATATTTAACTTATTTTAATACATACTAAATTGGCATGATTTCAAATGATGCAGGGTTTTCATTAAGTTTTCCTTCAAGAGGCCTAACTTTGATTGAAGATTAGGCTTCCCCGATGCTTATTTACAATGTCGTGATAGATATATTTGGCATGTCTAGGTAACCAATTTTCATTTCTAAGCAGATAATTTGGCCTCTGGCTGTCCTGTTATTGAAAATTCTATGACAACAAATATGAGGTGTTTCACTATAAAATTTGCCAGTTGATATAAACAATCTTATTTATTGACATAGTCAAATATGTCTGTAAAGACAACTTCGGGTGAACAAAAAAAAAATAATTAATTAATTAGCAGGGCCGGGTCTTCATTCTGAGGTTGAAAAAAAAGTAAATGTTAGAGCTGGCCTTTACTGGCAGGCAGTCCGTATTCCCGTGTGGTCTTTGAGCTATTTTCATGTTACGCCTCTTATTAGCTGTAACTTCACTGATTGTACAAAATTATAAATTGCTGACTCTGGGAAGTTAAAACTTTATTTCCTTATATAGCATTGATTTTATAAAAATTTTGACGTCCGGAATATTTTCTGGAATTTATACATGACTTGGTATTCTAAACATGTAGCACATAGTTATACAGTTTGAGATAATGTGCTGTCAGTCATAATATACTCGTAGTTAGAAGTAATATTGATGTAAAAGCAAGTGGTGCTCTTTTTATGGTGGAAGGGCATGAAGTGTTGCCCTCACTGTCCGTCCCTGAATTCCGTCCATTCTTTCAAATTTTAGTTTCCAAGTGATAACTCAAGAAATGTTTCATGGATTGATTTCATATAGGTGTATAATAATAACATACAGGTAAAGCTAGATTTTCATTAAAATTCAAACATTTTCACATGAGTTATGGCTCCTTTTTGACTTAGCACTCAGTGGGTACATGTACATTTGTGTTCTCAGTTAAACAGTACATATGATCACTCGTGAAATCGAAAAATATTCTTGTAACAAGGATGTTTCGATTCTTATTTAATTTTGAAGAATAACATGTTGTCATTCAGTTTTTAGTATGAAAAGTATATGTCCATGATTTAACTTTTTCGTAAAATTACTTTTTAGTGATATACCCAAAATCGGTAATTTTCCTAATAATGGTTTTGAAAAAGGGGTGTGGGTAGATAAAAAAACAAATATTTCAGTAAATATTAATCAAATCACTTAAATAATGTACTGGTTGTATCACAGCCTGATTGTGGAAGAAACTTAAAGCATTAAATGTCTACTTTATGCCTATTTCTTGACTGTGTACTATTTCAAACACTGAGTTATTTACCAAATTAAGATCTATAAAATGGCTAAAAAATAAGGGGTTGTGAATAATGTTTATACATTTTGTACGTATTGAAGGAGTAACAAGGATTTTGAATGACATTGATTATGCTGAAGTAGGTTAAACACCAATTAAAAATATGACATGAAAAGCACATGTCCATGTTCATATAAGAAAGTTATCATGTGAAATGTTAGGACTCTAAGCTTTTCTTTTCAGCAAAAACTGGATATTTCCTTAGTTAATGACCTCTTTCAAGACAAAACCACTGCATGTTGTATAAATAACCACATATGCATAATCAGAAACAATATTTGATGGACTTGTATGAATTTTGGATGAATATTTTTCAACGGATATGTGTTCATAATGCTAAACTTGATGAAAACTTACCCCACCCACCGTTTTACAACAGCAAATATTTCAATATGAACGTTAAAAATAAATAAACAATTTTTTTTACAATTTTTAAGAACAATATATTTGCAAACCAGGTTATATAGGTGTATTCATACAAAATTGAACAAACTTTAACTGATAAATACTAAACGGCATATGGTTGTTGTATATATACAGACAAACTAAATTGACAGCCGTAATCTGGTCGGATGTCGTAAAAGCAGTAAAAATTCGCGATGAAGAAAATGCAACTTTGAAATTATTTATGCATTTAAATAACATTGTTGACTACATTAGATGATAAAAAAATTAATAATTTCAACTTGAATTTTTACGACATTTAGCTAGACTACTTTGTATCACAAAAGCTCATGAGTGATCACCCTTAAGCTAGCTGTCCATGTCATGTCCTATATCTTATATTCTTTACTTTTCATTTTCAGATGAAGAATCATTTATAAGTTTTCTTAAGAATTAGAGTTCTTGAGCAATTACCAAAATGTCAATGTCTGATGGAGAAGGTACCAGAAAAGTGCATGTCTCAGCAATGGTGAAATCCATGGAAACAAGAGGTGTACACTCTGGTGGTGCTGATGGTAGACATACTGTAGAGCCCAGAGAAGGAATTTGTGCCACAAGAACAAAAAGAACAGAAGAGGTATTGGATGTTAAGACAAAGGTATGAATGATATCAAAAAATAAAAAGTGTTATCTATTTTGTTCTGTTCTGTTCATGTGTTGGAGGATAAAGAAGGATTGACAACAGTCTTCGAAATAGTGGGTTGCCCCCTGCCTGCAAGGATTTTTTTCCTTCTTTAAGTCTAGTTTTAGAGAGTTTCCTTCTTGAAGTATTTATATTTGTAGTTGGGCAACCTGTCACAAACGATTAATTCAAAGACTGGGACAATACTGGTAAATATTAGTGTACTCTGGGTGTTATTTTGTAAATGGGATATACAGAAAAGAGGCTGATATGATCAATAAGCTTTCATGTATGTGACACATGTATAGTATTTACTAAAATTGTTGTTGTAATGGAATTGTATTGTATTTGTCCACTTTAACTAGCTGATGACTTCATTTGTATGCATGTACATGATTGTATGTACCATGTCATTTTTTTCTGATTTCATATTTGCATATAAGTTTTTTATTTTTTGAATTTCTTTCCTGAATTTACTACCATTTTGTTCTTTGTTAAGACTTACATGTTTGTTTTAAATTTCTGTGTAACTAAGCATATTACATAACAAGAACTTTTTCAGCATTGATAACCTAGTTTATCGGAACTTTTGATTAGTGTTATCAAACATGATTCAAGTGCAATAACAAAAAGAGGCCTAGATTTAAGATTTATTATTCATTTTTCTGTAATTGTCATTCTGACATGTAGTGAGGTCAAGGTGTATCAAGGAGTTTTACTTGCAATGCTTACTTACTGTAAGATAAGATAAGATTTTATTCATGTCATCATAATATAAATATATACTTTATACCACAATAAATTTAGCAATCATAGTGCATTTATTATTAACACATCAATTAATAATCATTACAAATAATGGTAATCATATACAGTGTAATACAAATTTTATTGATTAATCAGGTAAAGAATATCAAAATTCAAATATCACAGAAATTCATATTACAGTGTAATAAACTTCTGAAATCTGAACACCCATGGGACCGGCCAAAATGTCCGGATTTTGGAAGTTTCCGGAATTCAGAAGTCTAAAATTATCTGAACAAGTACAGATGTTAAATGCCAGAGTTTTTACATGTATTTATGCATAATACAATATGATATTATTACTAAGACATGAGGCAAAAATAAAAGATAAATAAGAATCTAATATTTTCTCGAAAGGAAGATACTGACAATACAGTTTTACTTACAAAAATGAACCAGTCAAAATTGTTAATGAGTGTAAATATTTGGGAATATATTTTAGTAAAAGTGGTTTATTTACAAATGTAATTTACTGACATATTGTGATTCTAACACATGTCAAAATATACTAACACCTCTGATTGGTAAACAATTGAAAAATAAAATAATGGCATTTTGCCTCAGGGTTAAAAATCGCAGGACTTCACTACGATTAGAATAATTTTTTATTTTATCTTTAAAGACTTCACCACAATTAGAAGAATTTCTTATTTTATCTTTAAAGACTTCACCACAATTAGGAGAATTTCTTATTTTATCTTTAAAGACTTCACCACAATTAGGAGAATTTCTTATTTTATCTTTATAGACTTCACCACAATTAGAAGAATTTCTTATTTTATCTTTAAAGACTTCACCACAATTAGAAGAATTTCTTATTTTATCTTTAAAGACTCACCACAATTAGAAGAATTTCTTTTTTTATCTTTAAAGACTTCACCACAATTAGAAGAATTTCTTATTTTATCTTTAAAGACTTCACCACAATTAGGAGAATTTCTTTTTTTATCTTTAAAGACTTCACCACAATTAGAAGAATTTCTTATTTTATCTTTAAAGACTCACCACAATTAGAAGAATTTCTTATTTTATCTTTAAAGACTCACCACAATTAGAAGAATTTCTTTTTTTATCTTTAAAGACTTCACCACAATTAGAAGAATTTCTTTTTTTATCTTTAAAGACTTCACCACAATCAGCAGAATTTCTTATTTTATCTTTAAAGACTTCACCACAATTAGAAGAATTTCTTATTTTATCTTTAAAGACTTAACCACAATTAGAAGAATTTCTTATTTTATCTTTAAAGACTTCACCACAATCAGCAGAATTTCTTTTTTTTTCTTTAAAGACTTCACCACAATCAGAATTTCCAGGTCATAGACAGCATTCAAAATCTGGGGCTATACCAAAAGTGGGACAAAAGTATGCACATAAAAAGTACGGAACTGAGCAGCAGGATCAGGGTAGTCCAGGTGTGTGTTTCATGATAATGTTTTGATTCAAAAATAAAATATTTCATAAATGGGTTGTCGCAGGCTGATCAGTATAATGTTTACGTCCATTTATATATAGTATTGACTTCTTGTATTAAAAAAGAAAAGAAAATACAAATGTACTAGCTGTTAACATTTTTTAATGAGATGAAACACTGTATTCTTAACCACGCTCTTCGAGAAATACTCTTGACCTAAATAATTTCATCTGTCTTGAATTGGTTCCTAATTTTTAAAGTTTAAGCTTCCGTAAGTGATGTTTGTTAGAATTGTTCCATAATCTTTTGGATAGACAAATATGTACTGATTAAATTCATAAAAATATATGGCCAATGTGTGCTATCTAATTGTTCTTCAAATTGTATTATTACACACCTACAAAGAACTATAATCTTATTCTTGACAGAAAATGAACCACTAAAAGGTCAAGCTATAATTCTCCACATGGCTTGTAACAAGAAAGATGTTGTAAAAAGAAGTTACTCCTGTACTATAGATGAGTACATGAAGTGGCAATTTATCATTCATTCAAAGAATCACTTGGACCAACTTAACACAATGATATGCAAACAAAAGGATGCCAAATTAGACTCCTATGGTTTGTTACAAGCATTTGGTATGTCTCCATCTGAGAATTTAGAAAGACTTGGTACTGCTGTGGTGGAATTGGCCCTTAAACTAGAGGGAATCTCTGTTCAACATCTCCCAATTAGTTCTAACTTGGTGGAAAGTGTATACAAGAAGATAAAAGATGCCAGTATTATGCAAATGTTTTGCCATTCAGAAATCATAAATGAAGCTGTATCCATTGCCTACCTGTCAAGAAATAGCCACAAAGTAAATGAATGTTTAAAGACTCAATGTGGAATTACGATTCCTTGTGATAAAATGAACATTCATGAAGTAGTCACGTTAGATCCAGTTTTGAAAAAGTTGTATAAAATGATGCATCTTGAAGAAACCCTTAGGCAAGCAGTGAATGAACCAGATGTATGTGTAGATATTAAACTTGTTTCCAATGAGGTCCTGTGTACAATATCTGGACCACAGAATGGTATTAAATCAGCACGAACTGAGTTGGAACAACTCAAGAAAAAACTTTGCAAGAAACGTTGTCATTTATGCATTAAAAATGTCAATGCCATTGCTGAACTTAATGTAGTAGATTACTTGGACAATGTTCTGCACAGTAAAAACATGAAATGTGTTGTAAACCAATGCAGGGAGAGTATGTACGTTCATGGTTTTAATTCACAAGTATTAGAACAGGCTTGTAAGGTAATAGAATCTACAATAATTGAAAAACCAATTATTGTGACAAAAGAAAATAGTGACATCATAGAAGGATTCCAATCAGCTGCAAGGACAGATCATCCTGGATTGATTGTCTATCATGTTGAAAGCAGACAAAAACTGTTTGTTATTGGTGTGAAAGAATTTGTTAATGAATTCATTGGTATGATACACCAACCAAGAAGTCCACACAGTGGTAGTAAGGAATTTGTAACCAGGAAGGTAAAAGTACCAAATGGACATATTTTCAAATTTATCAGAAGCAGTAAGCATGTAAGAGGGTGTACCACCAAGAACGGAATCAAATTAGAATTCATGACAGAAGAACATCACTTAGCAATACAGTTGAAAGGAAGCCACTCAGGTGTAAGTGATGCCATACTGTTTATATCCGACCAGATGAAGGTCTTCTTGATGGAGAATTATGAAATTGATGATGTAAGAGCCATACAAAATTTGTCACAAGATACTGAAAGACAGTTGCTTCAGGAATTTGTTACCAAACATGATGTTTTGCTGGATATGTGTACTGACCATAATAGTGGTTTAATTGAAAAAGTGAGCTGGTCTCCGACTGATCTCTGTAAGCGTATGTGCAGCTGGACGGACATACTGAATACACGATGTATTAGACTCATGAGTAAAACACTGACGGAAGATTATGACTCTTACGCTATTAGATTCAAGTCTGTCAGTCATAGTAATAGTAAGTAACTGTCTACCTTTCATATACATGTGCACTAAGTTTGATAAACTTGATGCCATTAATACTTCTTCAATTAGTGTTAGAAACTTAGAATGGGACATTTTTTGAGCCTTGGATTTAATGGTTTTCAGATAAGTAAGAGGGTTGCTTACACCTGAAATTAAGTTCAGGATAAGAAGCATAAACTCAATGAAGTCATACGTTTGTTCACTATTCATATATAAGTTTTATGGTTCTTTTTTTTAGATCCAGCTAGTATTAAAGCATCAAAGACAAGTTTGATTGTGGGTGTTCCATTGTGGAATGCTGTTTGTGATGAGGGCATTTTCCAGTTTGATGCTAATTTGGCTGAAGCATTAAGGATTATAGAAAAAGAAGGAAGAGAAGAAATTATGATGCTATTGCATTCATCTCATGTATTAAACTGGCCTTTGAAAATTTTCATCCGCCGAATAGCTAATTGTGTTGTTCAGTGGCTACTTTCTGCAGAGAAAATACCAAAATTGCGTACTGTTATACTTTTGGCACATGATGATCATGAATATAACACATCAAGGGACACTGTGAACAAGGTTTATAAAAAAGAAACAAAGGGTAAAGCATTTTCTTAGAAAAAGTAAAACAGTATTTCTTCCAGAGATACTATTGCCATGCCAAAGTCTATACCTATTATATCTAGATCAGTTAGCCTGAGTTCTACCAACTGAGCTGTCTTTGTGGTTAAGGTCACTGACTTCAAATCACTATTACCTCTCACTGATTGAGGGTCGTGTGTTCGAGCTCTGCTACTGACCATGTCTCTTTATGCAATAAGATAGGTAGTTATTTATGAAGGATGGGATTCAAGTACTGGTTCTTCCCAGGAGCGATATGTTTAGCCGAACTGTCCAACTCATATGAATCTAGCTGTTTATAATCACCCAAACCATCACAGAGGATTTGAACCATTTCCAGAAGTTCTTCTCACAAACCTAGTGCTCTGCTAGAAATTTTCCTCAAAACCTTAATGATCTAGAATTTGTCATCACAAACCTGATGCGCTCACATAAGCCTAATGTTTTCCATTTTTAAAGAGGTTCCATTATTTGTAAAGTTTTGATATACATTTGTACTACGCTTAATACAGTACCGGTAATAGTGTTTTTCTTGTATATTTCATTTGCAGTAGATGACATTAAAGTTCTTGTTGTTCCTGGAGAATTAAATGCTACAAAGGTTTGTAACAATTGCTTGTTATGATTTGAGAGAATGTGACATTATGTTGAATCCCATAAATTACGGTTTACTGGTTGCTGGTGTCTTAACAAAGTTTTTTTCCAGTAAGATTGGAAGTTTGATATAAATTACATGTCCGATTAATCAGTGCTTAATAATTTATTTTACTTTTGTATGTTTTTTATAGTCTTTTTGTTTTGTACCAGCTATGATTTCTATGTTCCTCATCAGGCAGGATAAATAATCAGGTAAAACTATTCCAAAAGAGAAGGGATTTGAATTCCCAGTTCTCCTGTTTCTTCTCCCCTCCCCCACCCACTCTCTCTCTCTGGGGCGGCCTTGAGATGACCTTAGCTATCGAATGGGCCTTGTATGACGTGTTCTTGTATCATAGGCAGATGTACTGGTTAACACTACTGGAAAAGACCTTGACCTTTCAAACGGAAAGGTGTCCAAATCTTTATTGAAGGCTGCAGGGAAGGCTATGCAGACCGAATGTCTAACCGACTGCCCAGATGGATTAAAACATGGTGAAATAGCTGTCACAGGTGGTTATAATTTACACTGTCATAAAGTGTTTCATATAGCATTAGACAGATATATAAAGACTGGATTGAAAGACATGCAGAGTGTACAGGTAAGACCTCAGCCATTTTTTTTATATCCCTGCAAACAAAGTTTGAGAGGGGTTATAAATTATTGGAGCCACTCTGTTGGTTGGTCCGCATACAATATCACAAGTTTGTTGAGCGAACTACTTCCACATTTCTTAAGCGATTGCAATAAAACTTGAAGAATGTCATCACCAATAAGTGTAGATGCGCAAGATACAATTTCCATGCCCAGTGATCCACACATTTCAGAGTTATGTGCCCTTGAATTTAGTAATTTAGTGTACTATGGCATTCTTAGTGTCAATACGGCAGTTGGGTATTAGTCACTTCTGTGACAAAGCTCTAGTTTGCATTTATTGAGGTTTCTAGCCATTTATTTTGCATGTAATTCTTATTACATCCTATTGTTAATGCAGTGATTTGTATCTCATTATATGACCACACTTATTCCTTCCTTCTTGGTTTACCTTAACCTCTATTCATATTGTCACAAAAAACTCTGGGGAACAAATAAAAAGATTATTAATAAAATATGTCTTTAGATCTTTCAATACATTAAATTCAAAAATGACTTAAATCAACGCTGTTGATATTTTTGTTAAATTACCAGTGTTTACTTTTTGTTAAATAACCTCTGTTTACTTGTTTGTTCAGGGTCAAAGATGATCAACAGATTGCCAGGTGACTTTGATGATGTTGTCAATGTCTGTTGTCTTAAATTCCTTTTTTCAGAATATTCGAAAGTTAGTTGAGGACTGTCTGATTAAGGCATCTCAGTATGGTTTTGAAAGTATAGCGTTCCCAGCACTAGGTACGGGAATCTTGCAATATCCAATCGACATTGTTTCTTCGGCAATGTTTGAGGGTGTTGAGAGGTTCAGATCATACCATACAGGAACCACAATTAAATCTGTGTTGTTTGTTATTTATCCGAAGAATGAAAAGGTTATGGAGGTAATTTGACTTATTTGTTTCTTTTTTGTATTATTTTTTACAATGTATTGATGGCATTGCAAAACCTGTCAAACCAGTCAAACCTGTGTAAGCAGCCACCTCCAAATAAAAGCCACCCTGTGAATAAAGGTCATTCTTTCAAACCACCATTGATTATTTCGAACAAAAGGACCCCCAAATAAAGGTCACTTTTTGGCTACATTTGTCTTTCCCAATGGGCCTGTGGTCACAGGTTTGACTATATATCAGATTTAAGATCTATCTTTGTATGACTATTATGACAATATTCAGACAAATTGCTGTCCTACCATTTAAAGACTATTTTCTTTAAATTTTACTGGTTCATTTCAGCAGTTTAACTCCTACATAAGTCATACATAAGTCATACATAAATAATGTATAAGTCATACATAAGTCATACATAAATAATGCATAAGTCATACATAAATAATGCATAAGTCATACATAACTGATACATAGGTCATATATAATGTATACATAAGTCATACATAACTGATACATAACTGATACATAAGTCATACATAAGTCATGCATAACTCAAACATAACTAATACATTAGTCATACATAAATCATAGATAAGTCATACATAAGTCATATATAACTCAAACATAACTCATACATAAGTCATTTATGACTGTTTAGAGGTTTGATGATACCAAGTGGTCATTATCTCTCAATTAAGACTGATGTTAGTTAGCAACTTAGGAAGCATTTATTGTGAGTAATTATCAGTATAAGCAATAATGTCAATGTGAAATAATGTAGTTTAGATATATGCTATTAATCATCTATAATTATAAATTAATCAAGATTTTAAAAGTAAATCCATTTGAGTGACTTGATTTTCAATAAAAAAAATGTTTCCTGTGTTTCTTTGATATTTTTTCAGGTATTTAAAAAGAATGAGAGGATTCTGTGTAAGTATTCTCAGAGTTGTGACCCTTTGTTTGATATTTGACAAATTAAGACTGCAATGCAAAGATAAAATAATGAAAAAAAATCCAATTTTGTGCTGAATAATTCCTGATGTATTGCAGCTTTTTTCTGATTTGAAAAAAAAGATTTTATTTCCTGATTAACTTGTTGATTTGTCTGTCTTCCATGATATACTTTATTGATAAAAACTATTTTGATCAAGTAATACCTATGTTCATTATCTCGATTTTCACACTCAATGTCACAGTGACCTTGACCTTTGACCTAGTGACCCCAGTTTCAATAGGGGTCATCTTCTGTCCAAGGTCAATGCACCTGCGAAATATCGGGCCCATCAGTCAATCCGTTGACAAGTTATCGATCGGAAATGATTTTCACACTCAATGTCACAGTGACTTTGACCTTTGACCTAGTGACCCCAATTTCAATAGGGGTCATCTACTGTCCAAGGCCAATGTACATGCGAAGTATCAGGCCCATCGGTCAATCTGTTGACGTGTTATCGATCTGAAACTAACTGGTCTACCGACAGACAGACAGACAGACCGACAGGCTAGCAAAACAATATACCCCCTCTTCTTCGAAGGGGGGCATAATAAGAGTAGGTATACTAATGCCATGTTCTCTTGTACCTTCTCCTCAATGTGTACACTACGGTAGTGCTATGCACTGACCTGTGTTCTTCTGCTCGGGGCATTATGGGTATTTGCAGGAACTACTTACAAAATGGAAGTTAAAAACAATAACATAACGTGACATCACCGTATGGTACACATTGGAGCCAAGCGTACTTCAACATTGCGTTTCATTGAATAATTACTGTTACTGACAAAAGTACACAGAAATGGTATAAAGTATTCAATTTACATAACTAAACAAATTTTGTTAATGACATACAACCAATATGGTTGTTTTGACATTTTTAAACATACATTATAGCGTATGTATAACTAATCTAAATGTGGATAGTAATCAGTTCTATGTATAGAGGTTAGACAAACGTAGTGAAGTCACACTATGTATAGAACGCCTTCTCCTCCCTCTCTCTGGGGCAGCTATGAAATAACCAAAGCCATCAAATGGGCCATTAAACAACAGATGAATGAATAAAAACGTTCACTTTTTCTACTGACGGATGATTTGACTGCAGGATTATACAATGTACAGATGTCTTATTGTATGTACCTTTAAACTTTGAATGGTCTTATTTCAGACAAGAATTTGAAAGCTAGTAAGGAAAAAGTCAATAAGGTGACATCAGTGTTCACTGTGTCAGGTGTATCAGATAATGTTAAGGCTACCATTAGACATTTACATGAAGTCACAGATCATGCTAAAACCGATCCTAATGAAGTATTAGAGATAACGGTTAGAGATGTAACCAGAATGATTTACAGCATTTGGAAAAAGTACTACCATGGTCGTCTTGACAGATCACAATGTGAATGTACAGACTTTCCATATGATGATAAAGTTAATGCCTTGATTGTAAAAGGGAAAAGACAAGCGGTTGATCCATTGGTTGATGTAATCAACAAACAAATTAAGGAAATTAATAGCAGTTCTTTAATGCAATTTAATGTTCCACATTCAGATGTATATGAAGCTTTTAAAGCTAGATGTTCTGAATATTCTCCAGACTATGTTATGCATGTTTATGACTACTATAGTAGTATGATTTACTTGTGTGGTGAAGTTCACCATGTGCTTGCTGTTGCAAATGAACTTAACTTGGAACTTAATGGCGATGAAGCTGGGACAGATACAGATAAGAAGATAGATGGCGTTGATGATAAATTGGATATGGCATCAAACGTTGTTGCTGACAAGATAAATATAAAGGAAGTTCAGTACATGTCCAAACAGAGTAATTCTCAATCAAAGGAAAAAGAGCCACAAATGCTCTCTACGAAATTAAAAGACAAAAAGGTCTCTCAAAAGCTAGAGTCTGCTGGGAGTATTAGAAATAGTCCAAGTATGGACAGCTTAGAAAAAGGAATGGCTGGTATGAATTTCTGCGATGTACCAGAAGCTGTTGTAGATTTAAAAAATAAACAACCAATTCAAGAAGGGGCATTGGTTTTGAAACCATCTGAGACACAGCTTAACGGTAAAAATGTGATATGCTTTCGGTTAAGACAGATTGTTTTGTACATTTATGAAGGTGATATATTGAAAACACATGTTGATTGTATAGTAAATCCTGCTAATCGTTCATTAAGTCACGAAGGTGGATTGGCAGGAATTATTACAAGGAAAGCTGGGAAAGAAGTGATAGAAGAATCTGCTGACATTTTGAAGAAAAAAGGTACATTGGGTTATTTGTTTTACTCAAATAATGAATGATAAGTTCATGTAAGATGAAAAGTAAGATATAAAACACTGTATCAGACACCTACTAAGCTATTTGATAAACATAATGCTATCAGTTTTATTACTATCACATATTTGTGTTATATTATAGATCAGGGCTCCAATTTTACTTTTCCTGCCACAAGCAATTTCTTGCTAGCAAAATTTGAAATCCACTAGCAGTTTTTTGCGCATTTGTTTTTCATAAATATTCATGTTATAAGAAAATAGGTTGTACTTTATGTACATGTAATTGTATTGCATAAAAAATAAAGTTATTATGACACTTTCAGTTCCACGCATAAAAAATGCTAGTGGTCATAAAATGAACATGCAGAATCTATTTTTTTCACTCGCATTTTGCTAGTTTGCTAGTGTTAATTTTGAGCACTGTATTTATTAAATGTAGCCAAACAAATATGACCAAACAATTTTTTAAAATTTTATAATTATGTAAAAGTATGAAATTTCTAAGAACAGTTTATCAACTTACAGTCACACCTGTGAATAAAGCTCCCCACCCTCTCGGGAAAGACAAATTGTAGCCTTTGTTGGCAGGTGGCCTTTATTTGGAGGTCAAATTGTACAGATTTCTCAATGTTCTTATTTAAAAGAATGGCATTTATTATCAGGGTGGACTATATTTGGAGGTGGCTACTAACATAGGTTTGACTGTACTTCACTTGGTCAACTTATCATAAAGCTATCTTTTATACCCCCAGATATGAAATATATGGGGGCTATATTGGATTCACGCTTGACGGTCGGTCGGCCGGTCGGTCGGTCCGTGCGTCTGTAGACACAATTTGTCCGGAGAATTTCTCAGCAACTACTTACAGGATTTCAATGAAACTTCATAGAAGTGATCAGTAGTAAGCCTATTTGTGCATGCTTAAATCATTTTTCATTTGGATTGATTTTCACTGAGTTATAGCCCTTTGTTTTTTTCTACAGTATATACAATAGGCAAATTTTGTCCTGACTATTTCTCATTGACTACTGCCAGGAATTCTATAAAACTTCTCAGAAGTGATAAGTAGTTAGCCTAGTTGTGCATGCATTAAGCTTGTCTTGGTTGGTTAAAATTTCACAGAGTTATGGCCCTTTGTTGTTTTTTATACAGTGTATATACAATATATCAGTAACTACTCATAGGAATTCAATGAAACTTCACAGAAGTTATAAACAGTTAGCCAAGTTGTGCATGCAATAACCAGGTTTTGTTTGGATTAATTTTCACTGAGTTATGGCCCTTCGTTTTATACAATTAGGTAAATTGTGCCCGTACCATTTCTCAGCAACTACATGCAGGAATTCATTGAAACTTCTTAGAAGTAATAATTAAGTAGTTTGCCAAGTTGTGCATGTCCACAATAGGTTTTGTCCAAGTAAATTTTAATGAGTTATGGCCCTTTGTTATTTTTTATATAATGTATATTTAGAAACTGGTCAGGATATATCTAAGCAACAATTTGCAGGTATTAAAAAATGAAAATGCATTATATTTCCCTCTGTAAAATATAACAATAACTGTGTCAAGGCCGCATCTGGGGGTATTCATCACCTTTAGTGATAGTTCTAGTTTGTGTCTAAATTGTTTGATCTGTATATTTTAGGTGTGAAGCATTTACCTGTGGCTTCAGTGGTTATCACTGGAGCTGGATGTTTACCATATTTAAGTATAATGCATGCAGTTGGTCCATGTTGGTACGACTACAAGTTGGAAAAGAAGCATTGCTGCGCTGATGATTTATGTAATACAATAGTTCATTGCTTACATGAAGCTGAAAACAATGAATACAGAACCATTGCCTTACCAATGATAAGTTCTGGTAAATTACATTTTATATGGTCAAATTTATATACAGTCATACCTGTGAACAATGGTCACCTTCAGGAAAGACAATATTAAGCCTTTATTTACAGGTGGCATTTATTCAGAGGTCATTTTGTTTTAAATAATCAGTGATGATTCTTGAAAGAATTTCCTTTATTAATAGGGTGGCCTTCGTTCGGAGGTGACCCCTAACATAGGTTTGACTGCATTTAAGTAACTTTTGTTTTAATGAATTTATACGTATCTTTAATTGGTTTGGTGTTCATTTTTCAAACCTTTGGGTTAGATAGAATTGTAAATTTGTAATCACTAAAATGGGCTCATGTTTGAGCATGAAAAATATTGATTTCATTAATAAGAGCAAATTGGGATGTGTGTATTTTCTTTATAACAGATTCATTTCATATTGAAAATAAGTATATATCCAGACCTCCTAATGGGATTATTTTGTTGAAACTTTAGTGGTATGGTTCTTGTCACCTGATTTAGTCTAATAAGTTAAGACTGATTATGATGGCAAGACAAATTCTGATTAAGCATTCCTTAACACAAGTACATGAGTTCATGGGTGACCCTAGAAATATCTCAGAGTATTAATTAAGGCATATGAATTGTAGAATTAATATATAAGGCTACTCCTGGACCTGAAGGTGTCTATACTAATCATGTTACGTTAAATCTGTTTTCTTCATTTCTTAGTAAATTTGGAGATCTGCCCCCAGTTTCACAAAAAAAACTTAAGTATTTAATCTAACTCATTTATTGAATCATACATTTCCCAACAATTTTGACCTAGCCAGCATTTTGTGAAGTAGTGTTATTAGATAAATTGATTTGAGTCTGTTATTGGGAATTTGACTATTGACTCAAAATGAAAAAGGCATTTTGAGAGTAAATGTATGTCTGCTAGACCCGTAAATACTGAATCCTGGCATCTTTATTTTGTTAACAGTATAAAGGGAAGACATCTAGATAGAAAAATATAGTTTCTACTCAAGTTTGTTCGTGAAACTGGGGCCTCTAGTAAATATCCCCTGTAACAATCATTTCTAAATGTTTAACCTAAAGTGTATTGTTTGTTTCAGAATTAGTGTGATACTGATGAGTTTAAACATTGTTTATTTAATATATATGTGACCGAGGGCCGGGCTGAGGCGTCAGCTCCTGGATATGTGTCGGTTGGGAATTAGCTTATTCTGCCGACAGCCCAGATTGTATCCAACACCTCGGCTGCACAGTGTCTTTGTTGTTGGTACCTCTTGCATTTAAGGGTACCAAATGCGTATGTCTTGGAATTATACACAACTAGTCCAATTCAGTATTTTCATTATCTTTATTTATTCACAGCAAAATGTTAATATTCTATTCCAATAAATGTAGTTGAGAAATCAGATGACATAAAATTCAGATGTTAATTGTTTGAAGACTAAGTGAAGACTAATTTAATAAATCCAGATGTTACTTAATTGACAACTTAGTGTAGGCTTTCCGAAGACCTAGTAAAGACTAACTTAATAAAAAATAACAAAATAATCAATGAGAAAAGGGGCTGGACCCTTTATAAAATTTCACCAATAGAATTACAGAATTAAAACATATTGGCAGAAAATACTTAAATGATAACTTATAATAACTTATTGAAGCCATATGGCAGATTGACCTAAGTCTATTTTGATAAAGCTTAAAACTAATTATCTAATCTAAGGTGATAAAACATATCTACAGAATTTAGAATTTGAAATATGTCAGATTGATTGATGTGAAAACTAATTGATTGTCTCCCAGAACTTAGAACAAACATTACATTTTTGTGTGTCTAGCAATAACATTATAATTATAAAGAAACTTAACAGAAAGTAATTTTTATACAACAATATGAAATTATTCATTGAAATTAGAAACATTTCATGGCATAGTTTTATACCTTGATGCATATATATATTTGTATACTCAGGTTTGTTTGGTGTACCTCGTGATGTTTGTGCTGCACAGTACAGAATTGGATTGGAAAAGTTCTTGTCCATAACCAGAAATATTCTGCAAGAAATACATTTTCTTGATATACGTCATGACATGGTCCAAGCAGTACAAGATGAATTTGCTGAACATTTTACTGATAAAACCCCTTCTGATTTCTCATCTCATGATGTTGTTGACAGTACAATGAATGTTTCTACATCAAAATCTGAAAATAAATCCCAGGCTACAGTAGAAAAACGAGAGGAAAGAAAAAGGGATGTCAAAGAATTAGATGTGGGTGATGCTCATTTAAGGGAAAAAATAGAAACTGAGCACAGAACAAGGAAAGAAGTCACTAATGAAGATGACACTCTAAGACACACCCAGACAGATAAACAATTTAAGAACACAGCTCACAGTAAACCTGGATCATTGGAGAATGAAGCGACTTTACAGGAGACTACATTAAACAAGGTTTCATTCCAGACTTCACAGTCTTAATCTGTATTGCATAGAAACACCATCGATTTACTGTCTCCCAAATTTTATGAATGACACATACATCTTTAAGTAAGGAAATAGAAAATTTAGCCCAATTAGCGTGATACAAGCTGACAGGAGATGATACCTAAATACATGTAGGATGGCGATATAAGTTTAACAAAACATCATTATATTTCACAAAAATAACCAAATTACTGTATAATTATCTGATCGGGTCTCATTGTTGGGCCAAATATCAGCAAGCTTACAAAATTGTCAGGCGATCTGTTAACAAATATTCAGAAATAACATGAATACAATACATACATGTATTAAATACCATATAAATACTTCTTATTTATGTTCATTATTAAAGCGGTTTTCTCAGTAATATTATAATTGTTTTGTTACAATGATACATGTGTATTTACATTTATGCAAATAACCTCAAAGGCCTCTTTACAATTTAGGGTGCCGATCAAAATGGGCTTGAAGACTGTGTTATTTGTTTGGACAAAATTAAGAAAGAAAAGAAGTTGAAATGTGGACATACATTTTGTACTGAATGTATTGATTCATATTTTCAAGTAAGTGCTAGTAGTATATATAGTTTTACTCTGATTGATTGATTATTACGTAATGAACTGTGATTATTACGTAGTGAACTGTGATTATTACGTAGTGAACTGTGATTATTACGTAGTGAACTGTGATTATTACGTAGTGAACTGTGATTATTACGTAGTGAACTGTGCTATTCTATCTTTGATACAGCATTAGTTATTAAATGAACTCTGTGTCTGCATAAAGAATCATTCTCTATTAGCTAGGTCAATTAGCTTTTATTTTCACTTGTGCAAAGTAAAAACTGTCAAATGAGTTCATATTGAATTTCAATAAATATTATTCTGTTTGTGTATTTACTAGAATAATGAGTTCATGGTACGTATACATGTAGACAGAATGTTAATTATTCATCCAAAGGTCATTGGTGTTTATGTTCCCAAATATGAAGCGATGTGGATGTATTTGATTTTATTATATATCATTTAGTTAGATGTAGGTACTGAAATTTATGAAGTATGCTTGGTTTGTTTAATTGTACTTTGCAGTTGATGTGAAAAGTAATCAAAATAAAATTTAATAACATTTTTAATGCAATTGGTTGATTGCTTTTAAGATACTACATGTGCATAGTTGAATCATCTAAATAACTTCATTCACACTATATATCTATAAGGTGAAGCCAGTTTGTCCTACATGTGGTGAGGTGACTGGGATAGTAACTGGTGATCAGCCATATGGAACAATGGAAGTGAACAAAAAACTTGATAGTGTTGCTGGGTATAAAGGACATAAAACATTAACAGTCACTTATCATTTTCCAGGAGGCCGTCAAGGTGTAAGTACACAGAGATGTAATATTTGTATAGGCTACATATTAGATGTATAACTAGTACTTTAAATTGAAATTTTAGATTGTCCTTAAATGCTGATTTTATCTATCTATATTTATACACGTATAACGAATTTAGTTAGTACTCAGTCTGAATGTAGACATTTTTATATGAACACATTATTAGTTGTCTGCTGCTAAGTAGATGCATATCTACCATAAAATTCCTATTAAAAGCCCCCCCCCCCCCCCTGTTTTTGTTTTTAAATTCAACTAACTAATTCCTAAATACATAGTAAATCCAGAATTAAAATCAAAATCCTTCAAAATCCTCCATTCAAACAAACGACAACAAGAATGTATTCATTAAACTTTAATAGATGAACACATTCTAAATGTACTTAGGCCTTTAACTGATGCTGTAAACTTTAAATGGTTTTCATTTATTTATGATTTAAGAAAAAACTTCTCGGAAAATGTTAAGGCGTGGGGTCTTTATTAGGAATTTTACAGTATGTTGTACAACTGTTCTAGGAAGTTGTCATGTTAGTAGCTGGACTCATAGTTGATTGATAGAAATTGGTTCAAGGTCATGACATGCCCCTCCTTGCAGATTTTTTGTCAGTTTAAAAAAAACTCCAAAAAGAAAACAAAATAATCATAAACTACAGTAAAATTTGGTTGCAATAAACTTAATAATAATATGTATGGTAAACTTGTCTGACACAGTGAAATGCTTAATTTTCCTCATATATTTGCTTCTGCATGTATATCATTTCAATGCTATGGCTTAAGTGAAATCTGATTATAATGGAGGAAGATTTTCCTATATGACAGTTTTCTACTGTTAGTAGTACACTTCCTTATAACTATGTACAATACTTACTACAATCAATGTAGTCTCATACACTGTTAATTTTTGTTTCTACAGATCAATTTATCAAATTCATATCAGTTACCCATCCTTTCGAAATATTAGTATACACATGTAATTACATGTATTATCTTTTTTTATATGCCTGTTTGAAAAATGGGTTGTATTATGGGAACACCCACGACGGGCGGGCGACGTCCACAATGTAGTCCGCTGTCTAATTCAGCCAGTTTTGTTCGGATCCTCACCAAACTTAATGGAAAATGGAGTTATGGCCCTTGACAGGCATATTTGGTGACCTGGCACTCTTGTTACATACTAACTTTATACATGTTCTTGTTGCTTTCCTTTTATTTAAATGACCATTAGTTGTCAATGCACCGTAACACAACATTAAATATTAACCGAACAAAATGTAATTGTTTATTATATACAGTACAATCTCTCCAGAGTGGACATCTCTTGAGCAACAGCCTCCCTTCAGCAATAGCAATATTTTTCCTCTGCATGATTCAACGATTGATTTTAATCGCTATTGACTATTGAGCATGCAATAACTCCTCAACAACAACATAATTTTGCTACTCTCAAAGGGTGTTGCTTTGGAGAAGTTGTGTTGTATTAGAAGTATTGTCTAATCAGGAACAATGTTCTGATCGTCACTCCTATTTGTGAAACTGTCTGTTTTACTTTTGCATTGTTCCACTAACAGCCAAACCATCCCAAGCCTGGAGAATTTTATCGTGGAATTTCACGTACCGGATACATCCCTGACACACCGGAAGGACAAGAAATATGTTCTATGCTAAAAATAGCATTTGAGCGTCGACTGATATTCACCATTGGTACATCGAGAACGACTGGACATCAGGGTGTTATCACATGGAATGATATACATCATAAAACTGACATAAGACCTTATACTCAGTAAGTTAATATCTTCCTATTGTCACACTTTGATTCTATTTGTAAGGGGCTGCAATATAGCAAAAAATGCATAAATTTCTGATAGCTGTTAAGTTCACTATCAAAAATTTACCTTAATCTACTGTTGCCTACCCAACACTTCATAATTGTTTTTACTTAGAGTATGTTTAAATGACTTTTCATTTTTATGCTGCCATATCGATAGATTGGGGACATATTGTTTTCGGCCTGTCTGTTTGTGTGTACCAAACTTTAACCTTACTTATAAAATCAAAACGTTTCTAGCTAAACTTTCCAAACTGCGTATGTTGGTTCCTCATGACACCCACTACAGGACCTGTGCATTTTCAGGTCAGTAGGTCAAAGGTCAAGGTCATGGGTTCATTGTGTTTAAAAGAATTCCTAAATTTCTTCTAGGATACTCCTCCAATATATCTGATGGAATTTTGTCGAAACTTTCACATACTTAATGTTGCCAAGAACCCAAGCACAGTCATATATTCAAGATTTTGTGGTTGGATTATTTTTGGCACAATCATGGCCCTTTGTTTATTATGTTTTCAATTTATCTCATTGGATTTTTATCCAACTTTCATGAAACTATTGTTATCAAATTACCCAGCACAAATTGTCAATTTTTTGTGAATTGATAATTTTTTTCGGAAATTATGGCCCATTGTTTTTTTGTGCATACTTGTATGTAAATATCCATTTGTTTGCCTTTTCAACTACAATTCTCAAGGGATTTTGACCAAACTTTGATACAACCATTCTCACTAAGTTTCCTAGCACATACTATTGGGGGTTTGTCACTTTTTGGCGAATTTATGGCCCCTTTGTTTTTCTTTACCAAACCCTGCCTGTAAAGTCAAAAGGCTTCCACCTACAATCATCAAACTTCATATGTTGGTTCACAAAGACAATCTCTACAGGACCTGTGCATTTTCAGGTCAAAGGTCACCTGGCAGGGTCATTGTGTTTCTAAAACACATCTTGTTTATTTCAATGCTTCATTTAAGATTATTATTTGGTCATTCCATTATATTGATGTATTAGTTTTATCATGTTCATGTTGATTACAGGTTTGGATATCCAGACGAGACCTACCTGGAGCGAGTGAGAGAGGAACTTGCTGCTAAAGGTGTTTGTCAACCTGATGTAGAATTCATGAAGAAATTGAAGAATGATGCAAATTTACCATTAAAAATTTTCAACAGCACATAGTCTGATTGTGCTGTTTTAGAAACTTCATCGATCTGAAACAGAATGATCTAATACAATATTTTAACTTTTTAAGATATTTAACGAATTACTTTTCAAGGGAGTTAAAGGCCCATTAGCTTTTTGAATTTAGTATTACTGAACAACAGGTAAAATGATAGTTAAATGTAAGAAACGTATATTATTTGCTCTAAAACAATATTTACATAATGCTTTTCTTTAGCCACGTCTCTTTAAAATGTTGTCAAATGCTTTTTATTTTTTGCAATATCATTGAAAATAATACTGTGCTATATTTCTATATGTACTCTGGGATTAAAAATAAAAAAATGGAATGTTTTTATTGCAAATAAATGTCATTTTCACTGATAAGACTTCTTTCTGGGTAAAATAAGGCCTACTTTAATTTTAACATCCAAAAAGCTAATGGGGCTTTAACCAGTGTTCAACCTAAGTTAACAGCCGTCCGAGTCCCACATTGGCCATCATGTCAACACTGGTCACTGGTTAGCCCACATTTAACAGTATGGCTGACAAAATAAACCTACAATATTTCGATTCCAATGATACTCCAGATTATTATTTTCCAAAACACTTTATGTGTCAAAAATTAAATAAGTCATGGCTTTAGTTTGCATTGAACTTCTGAGACAACCCTCATGCATAAAGACCACATTTCTTCCCTCCAAACATTGACCATGTTCACACAGGTTTCATTATGAAAATACATATAAAATCCCTCTTCTTTCTATATTTTTGTCATTCATGATATTATTAAAAAAGACTAGGGACCCATGATCAGCAAGTCATGACAGTGTTTCACATGCAAGAACCGTAATTCTATCTTCCCTACTGATTATTCCCCCCCCCCCGGTACTGTGGTATATAGCAGTCACACTGTCAATCCGTCTATCTCTAACAATTTTAAAGGTCACAGCCATGGTTCAGTGGTTAATGTGCTGGATTTGTAACCTGGCAATCCAGATTGATACCTGGTCGTGGCAGGTCATACATACCCTTCCATGATGGTACCTTGTGGAAGGGTAAGTTAATACTGGTTAGTATACGGTCCAAGAAAACATGTTAGGTGAATTGGCCAATGTATACAACTGAAAAATGTTGAAAAATGGCGTTGAACCCAAATGAATAAATCCTCCTACAATTTATAGGCAGTTTTCATCAAACATTAACAGGGTTATCAGTATCTAGTGCTGTAGCACTTATTCTCAGGCTTTTCTAATTCAGTAATTTGCAGCAGAGTTATTGCCCTTTTTTAAATTTACTTTATAAAGCTTAAGGATGAAATGTAATGTTCAAGCATCTTAACCTTATCTTCTTTATTTTTTATTTTCTCCTTTTTATTGAATTTAATCTTAGATTTCTGTAAATAGATTTTTAAAATACCTGGCTGAAATCATCAACTTATATTAAATCATGACTGTGAATTGGTATTCATTTATTATTTGTTGATATTCTTCAATTAATTGTTAATGATCTCTCGTTACTTGTTAGTGTTTATTCACTTTCTGTTCATATTCACTCTTTATTAGTTAATATTCTCATTATTGTTTAATATTTATTCACTTTCTGTTCATAATTCACTCTTTATTAGTTAATATTCTCATTATTGTTTAATATTTATTCACTTTCTGTTCATAATTCACTCTTTATTAGTTAATATTCTCATTATTGTTTAATATTTATTCACTTTCTGTTCATAATTCACTCTTTATTAGTTAATATTCTCATTATTGTTTAATATTTATTCACTTTCTGTTAATATTCACTCTTTATTAGTTAAAATTCTCATTATTGTTTAATATGCATTCATTGTTGTTTATTCTTTTATTTATGGAGTCACTCTGTCTGTCGTTGGTCGGTCGGTCCATCTGCATAAAGGTTGTGGTGCGAACTACTTCCACATTTTTAAGCGATTGCAATGAAACTTGAAATATGAAATATGGATGTGCAAGACGCAATTTTCATGCCCAGCTATTCATTAATCACATAGTTATGTCCCCTTGAAGCTGTATAGTGTACTATAGCATTACTAGTGTCAAAGTGGCCGCAGGGATATTAGTCACCTCTGTGACAGCTCTAGTTGTTCAGATGATTTCATTTGTACTTGATTTAGTACATAGTTATGCATATCTTCAAAAATAATAACATATCCTTGTTTTTCAAGTTTACAGATCTTATTTTATCACAATGTAAATATTATCGATATACAATACAGTTATAGTGGGATGTGACTGTCTGAATAAGTGTATACTTATAAACCCATAATTCATGTCTTTCCAAAAATAGAACCATGGGAATCAAACTGCTTTGTTTTTTTTTTCCAAAGTTTATTTCATACTCATCATTCATATGTATATCATTCAAGAAATAATGTTGAACTCTTTCAAACATCACCTTTAAACTTGTTATTATGTTATCTTTAAACCTGTCTCATACATCACCTTCAAACTTGTTGTCATACATCACCTTTAAACATGTTGTCATACATCACCTTTAAACTTGTTGTCATACATCACCTTTAAACTTGTTGTCATACATCACCTTCAAACTTGTTGTCATACATCACCTTTAAACTTGTTGTCATACATCACCTTTAAACTTGTTGTCATACATCACCTTTAAACTTGTTGTCATACATCACCTTTAAACCTGTTGTCATACATCACCTTTAAACCTGTTGTCATACATCACCTTTAAACCTGTTGTCATACATCACCTTTAAACCTGTTGTCATACATCACCTTTAAACCTGTTGTCATACATCACCTTTAAACCTGTTGTCATACATCACCTTCAAACTTGTTGTCATACATCACCTTTAAACTTGTTGTCATACATCACCTCAAACTTGTTGTCATACATCATCTTTAAACCTGTCTCATACATCACTTTTACTCTTGTTGTCATACATCACACATCACCTTTAAACTTGCTGTCATACATCACATTGAAACTTGTTATCCTGCATTGTCTTTAAACTTGTTAGTATGCATCACCTTCGAACTTGTTATCATACTGTTAATTATCATCATACTGTTATCATCATACTGTTATCATAATTTCTACATATGATGTATGGTGTTAATCATTAAAAATGGTATGTGCTCCTGAATCTTTTGATCTTGACCCTTGCAGAAAGAGTCATGGTAATTTACCTCAAATTCCTTTGCTAACATGAGCACAAACTGCTCATGGAGAGCTTTTGTGATCGATCTTTGTCTGTCATCTGTTGTCATGTGTGAGCATTGGAGGTGCCAACTTTTGCCTTATTATGAACACAATAGAGACCATATTTTTAGTTAGATTTTTGACAAATTGAGACAGAGTGTTTGGATTGACAAAATCTTGGACAAGTTTGATAATGGGGTAAAAAATGGGTCAAAAGGTCAAATTGAATGAAAACCTCGTGAACACTAGCTAGGGGTCACATTTTTTAATCGATCTTCACCAAACCTTGTCTGAATGTTTGTATTAATAATATCTTGGACAAGATCGAGCATGGGCAATCTGGGGTCAAAAACTAGGTCACCAAGTCAAATCACAGGAAAATCTTGATAACAAGTTAACAGACCTCATGACACAGGCTCAAAACAATGTTTTCATCAGCAAGCAATGATTCTCATGTGAGCAATATATGGCCATCTTGGCCTTCCTGCTTATAACAGTTTTGTGCCAAACCTTGCCAATTAATGTAAATCACATGACTATTGCATGCTTACTTGTTACCGTAATATCATTTGCTTGAGGTATTGCTGAAGTTCCAATCAGAAAATGCAGCAGAGTTACGGCCCTTTGTTTTTAAACAAGGTTACACTGAAAGAATGGCCATGGCATCACATATTTATTATGGAGAACTGTACGTGTATTAATTGCCCTTGATTAAACAAGCTATCATGGATGTGGTCAGTATAAGAATGAGTTTGTTTGCAAATAAATGTTACATGACATGGCAAAAAGTGTTTACATGGAAATATTCTTATTATATTCTTTATGTTCAGCATTGACGCATACATGTATCTTATGGTGCAAAGATTTCTTGCATTGGTCACCTATGTGCTTTTAAAGAACTGGGTACTGTTTTACTAACATTGCGTAAGTTTTGCATATTATAAGTTTACGCACACATTATTAACTTATGTGTAATTGTGTGTTTTACTAAACGTGAAATTGTGTGTTTTACTAATTAAACGACCATCCGTTTTTTTGTAAACTTACATGATCATAATTTAAATTGTAACTCTTCAATTGGAAGGCTACAAAGCAGTGCCTGAATAAAAATTGTTCTGATTGTTATTATAGTAAAATATATTTTTTATGCTATAAACCTATGATTATAGATCTATAACCAAAACAAAAATTTGTCCATTCTTCTCTCTGTCCTTCATGTTTTTTATAATGTTGGAGACGAAAATTGTACAGCCATACTTTTATAGAATTGTGACAATATGTTACTTGCATGATTGTCTTAATAAAATAATAAAACTTCTGTATTTAAGTGTCCAGAATAAGGCACTCAACTGCAGTTTTTCCAGGGACTGTATATTCAGTAATTGGAGTACAGCATCAGACTCCTAACCCAGAGGTTGCAGGTTTGAATCAAGTCAGCATCAGACTTTGACCTGAACTGCAAAAAACCCTTCATTGTACACAAGTACTGGTCAGAATACATGCAAGAAGCATGCAGTCATCAAGAGTAGTTTAATAAAAGACAAATTGTAACAACTTGCTCCATAAATAATGGCTAAGGATAGTCAAACTGATTTGACGCAAAATAAAGAAATATTAAATTGAGATAGTTTTTTAATAGGGTAATATCTCCTTTCACTTAAAACGCTAGAAAGAATTGTAATATAGATAAACTGTACAGAATAAATAGAGCTGGCGTAAAGTTATGCTAACATCTACGCAAAAAGTGTATGTCAGTTTAATTATGTTAGTAAAACACATTTACGTAGATCTTAACAGCTTACGCTAAACTTACCTAAATCTTTGAGTTAATTACGTTAGTGTAAGTATATTAGTAAAACAGTACCCTGGCTACTAGTAAAAATAATTATTAATGAAACATATTATAATATATATTTGTACTTGTTATTATTCCATTACAAATAAACAGTTATCAGTAATATTTCCTTTTTGTTGTTTCTTTGGCATTGTTTTTAGGAACAAAGTTCCTATAGCTATCAACCACTTTTTCTACTTTACTTACAAAACAGTGACGTCTCTTACATCTGTGTTGAAAAATAGTACCACTTATTGTACATTGCAGCCTTTGCAGTTTTGCTAAAAGTTGGGAGATTTGGTTGATTTTTAAAGCATGGGAAATATTTTGCAACTTAAACTGTAAAACTAACAAGTATAATAATTAAGTATTCATCCGCACAAAATTTTCAGTCATAAGATTTACTGCATACTGAAAATAGTTTCATTCACAAAAATAGTGTCAGAATACTATAATGTCTCTCAGTGTGCAGAGATTACATTATGACACATGGTCAGAAGTTCAGTATACAGTACAACAAATGGTTTACACAGTTCACTGTATACAGATCAAAGCACAGATGCCACTGATTTTTTGGGGATTTCAAAATGTGCAGTTGCTAGTAACTTCGCACTGTATGTCATGACTTTTAGCAAGTAGCTCTTCCTTGGTAATTGTGGTCAATTTGGGCTTTAAGATGTACATTATGTAAAGACTATAATAAAAAAGTATATACTTGACCTTCAAACTCTAATTCATAATGATGATAATTAACACAGGTCTTAAATTTTCCAATAGAACACATTACTCTCAGAGCTTTGATTATATACAATGTCATGTTCTGTGATGGATCAGGGACAATGTCCTAATGGACTGATGGAGACTATTTACATTTTGAATAAGTAAATGACATTGTACATAATGTTTGATCTAATGTAAATGTGAAATTACATGAATCAACAATCTACATATTCTTCATTGTGTTTTTCAGCCCAAAATAGACCTACCTACCCAGAATAAATACTGACAAATTGACTCCTATAATATACATATAAATAGCTTTTGTTTGATTAATAGGTTTAATAAGCAATGTGTGTGATTTGGAATACTCGGAGTGTGAGCGTGATCTCTAGAACATTGCGTGTGACACACGCCCATGCAATGCGTGTGTCTTGATAGTATTCATGTGACTTGCCAGCAGGAGGTCGTGTTCGAGCCCCTCATCATGTACATTATATTCCTCTTCCTATTACATTCTTCCTCTGTAAGAAGACTGCACACGAGGTACTGTTTAATATATTCATGTTTATCAGCATTGTGCTGGCTGAGCACCCGATGATTTCAACAGATATAAATCTAGTCATCTTTTTTTCATGATATATTTTTTTTTGTTGGTTTATCATCATGACACAGATCAGCATATAATCATAACATGTCCATGAACTAACTATCTTCGATGGAAGAATGTGTACTTATGTAGGTATCCTTGCACGAAATGGGTCCGCATTTCAAAAAATGTCCGCAGTTGCAACTTGTTTACAAAATGGCTGCGCCCATGTAGGGAAAAGTCAAGAAAAAGTTAACTCGGTATATCAGCTCCTGATACTTACAATGAAGAAAGAATGCTGGTAAATGTATCAAATATTCTCTCATATAGTAGCTTGGCTATTTTACGTAGTTATTTAAAAAGATAATTAATGGTGAAACTGGGTTATTCAGTTTTCAGTTTTTAACAAGTTTGTTTCCGTTTTCGGCGTCTTTTTGTTTGTTCATGTCCGATTAAATTTCTGTGCAGTACACCTAGTTGAGCCAATGTTAGGTATAGGCTTATTTTCAAGGATACATGTGTTACTGTTAGCAGACTTCCGGCTAAGTTCCGTATCTTTCGAAGTTTCGTTATTATTGTTGTTTCAATTTTCAAAATGTCAATGACTTATCGATATATCATATCGTCCGGCGCCCTAGATTCGACCCTGTCCTTCATTCGACCCCAATTTTGTTTACGTCACAGAATCTCGCGAGATGACCGTTGCGCGCAAAAATCGTGAACTTTTTGTTTACTACACATTTATTTACACGAAGCATAGATTTTCGTCAAAAATGGGTTATATACATAGATAAATAAACTGTAAAATACCTACGATCTGGAAAAAAATCCATTTTTTACTAATCCCAATAACAGCCTTTAATTATAAAATGTGTTTTTATATCAACTTACACGATATTTGTAAATTCTATGCGTTCGTCTGCATTGTGTATATGCAAATGAAGTAAGTCACGTGATGAATGTTGAAAAAATATAGGCCAAATTAATTTTACAGTGTGTTTTAGTCCCATTATTCCTTAGCGCTAAATTTAAGTTTCTGTTCTAGAAATTACCGTTTAACGGTAAAATTATCAGTATTATATGCCTAAATACTGGCATATTTCTGCAAATAATTTGACAACTGCATATCAGCAGTGTATGCGAAGACATTATTCCTGTCAAACTTCGGGTACTAATTACGTACTGCACTCCTGTGAGGTTTATGTATAAATTGACGATTTTTTTCTGTCACCATCGTGGGCAGAGGAGTGATTCATGATAAAAGGGTTAAAAATACCATTTAACTGTTCATTTCTTTTAAATTGTTACTACTTTAACATTTTTGAATAATTTTATCGAAAAGACGATTATCGAAACTGATTAGCATCGGCCTAATTTGTTGCACGCGCGCAGAGACGAAGTATGGACTATTTCAAAATGGCGGACAAATATTACCTTGACCTTTGTTCAATACTATTTAAAGTACTTAGGATTATTATTTGAATTAAAAAAATGGACATTTGTAAGGAAAAATGGATAAATGAACAAGTAAGCGTCATATTTTAATGTTTATTACATTCTGTACCATTTTTTGTTCGTATTGAAGGCTTAGAGGGTCGAAGCATGGTCACTCGAGGATATAAACATAACAGAAGTAGCCACAGGGGGCCAGAACGGTGTTTGGATAGTATATTGGGCTGTGTATGACTAAAAATGAACCTAAAAACCAATATCAGTATATAATGTATCTTATATATTAGACAAGGGATGGAACTACACAAACAACGTTTTCACTAATGACTATCACTCGTGAACAACAAACGGCTCGTAGTTTTTCATGTTTCCATTAATTCTCTAAAGCCAAACAGCATTGTGTACCTAAGACATCCAACTAACAATAACAACCAATCTCAATCACATATTCAAACGGTAAATCGTAAAAATATTCAAAATGCTGCATAAAAGTGTCCGTTTTAGCTTACTCCATCGAGAAGTCGCAACAACGATTTTCCACTCACAAACAACAACTGTAACAAAGGCATCGAGGAAAAAATGCATGCGATGGATAAAAGCTTCATATTAATGATCCTTGTAAAGAAGGAATACTTTTTATTTTAAAAGGGCTTCAGAATGAGAAAAATATCTTTTGTATTGATACTGGTTCATGAGAAGATGATAACCTTGTAGTTGTACTTTGGGGGGGGGGGGGGGGGGGGTTACTTTAAACAGGGGTAATATATTTTTTCTTATCAATATAGACCAGACCAGTATGGATTTTAAAGAAGAAGACTAGACTGTTAAAATCCCTGCAATGTTGTTAAGAATGACCAAGATAGTTCATCTAGCATTTCTCCAACGAGACTTTGGTTCCTCCAATGCTTACAACAGTGAACACCACATAGCCACGGTCCTCTGCACCATTTCTAACCTTTTGGTGTTATAAGTCCTTGAAAATGTCAATTAATTTCATAAATTAAAATAATATCCTTCAGTAGATCTACATTTTTGTAAACTGTATTTTTAAAAGTTCACAATTAATTTGATCTTTCGTTATTCCATTTGTTGGAGAAAAACAGCTTGTACTAGTTGTAGCAACACTTTCCAAACGAAACAGAACTGGTTTCTGCGCATTCCATATCATTGGCTCTGATACCCAATGCATTATTATTTGCTGTTTTACCAAAAAAGTTGGGTATTTGCCAAACTGTGGCCCTCTGTGTTGGGTTGACATTTTTAACTATTGCCCTCAGCTTTCATTAGTACTGAGAAATTAGAAGCAGATGATGAGTGTGTAATATTTTGCAAAGTTTATGTGAACTGATTTTCTTATATTTTTCAGGTGAATAGTATGTATCTAATGTGTACTTAACAGTAGAATGTATGAATGAAATGGACACAATGAAACTTCAAGTTTTAATCTTCTGTTTGTGTGCAGCAATCATTTCTGCTGAAGAAGAATGCTATGAAAATTGCCTGGAGTATAAACCAAAATCACCATTAGTGTACTGTACATACTTGTAAGTTATTGTTCCTTATTAGAAGTAATTTGCTGTCTATGTGAAACTGTCAAAAAACATGTTTGTCACTGAACTGAACTGAATCCTTTTGTGGCAGTCAGGACTGGAGGACTGACAGTTTCAACATGTACAGTCAACCTGTGAACAAAGGCCTCCCTTGAGAATGACATAATGTGGCCTTTATTGACAGGTGACCTTTAATTGGGTGTCGTTTTGTTAAAATAATCTATGTTTTTTTTTAAAAAATGGCCTACATACACAGGGTGGCCTTTTTTAAGGTGGCTGCAAATGCAGGTTCATCTGTATCTTTATTATGCCCTTTTTCTGCTTCGCACAATGCCATGTACAACCTCTCCAGAGTGACCCTCTGTAGAGGAGCAACCTCTCTATAACAACACCTTCAAAATTTCCCTAAGCTGATATTTACAAGAAAGCAACAATCTCTAAACAACAGTAAAAATTTGCAACTCCCACAGGGTGTTGCTCTACAGAGGGTGTACTGTAAGTTGGTCCATCTGTAACCAAACTTGTCCAGGCTGTAACTAGAGAACTATTTGGCTGATTAAGCTCCTCAGATTTGGTTAGGAAGTTGGTCATCATGTAGATGACTCCTATTGATTTTGAGGTCAGTAGGTCAAAGGTTTCACAAAATCTTCTTGTTAAGTTTGACTTAGATTGAGACATTAATTTTGTTGACATAAAATAAACTTATTCTTATCGACCTCTTTTTGATAGTGTTTTGATGTAAGTGAAGTCTTACTTCCTGTGATGTCTGTGCTCACAATCAACCATTTTTGATGAAGTAGAGTTCACTATTTCTGTATGTGGAAACTTGATCCATTCATGTATGTTATCTTTATACAGACCAATGGAATATCTTAACTGTAGTGAACCAGAGGATTTGAATGCTAATGAAACCAGGAGACAGGAACTTGATGGCTATGGTTGTACGAAGGTAGATTTCAGTTGTCTTGCAATTTAGTTTACGACAATAACATAGATTTATTGAATGTTGATTAAAAAAGAATATTTCTTGTTATAATTCAAATTGCTCTTGTTATTATTAAAATTTCAAAATAGCCAAACAAATTAATACATAATCCAGTATATATGGCTATAGCCAAACAAATTTGTTCATGATCCTATGTATATGGCTATTTTCATGATCATTTTTGCTAGAAAAAATTCTGTCAGTCTGTAACCAAACCTTGTTGGACCAATAACTAGAGAGCAATTTGGCCTGAGCTCTTCAGATTTGATAGGGAGGTTGGTCATCATATGAAGATGACCCCTGTTGATTTTGAGGTCACCATATCAAAGGTCAAAGTCACAGTGACCTTCGGCACATAAAATCTGTCTGACCAATAACTAGAGAATGATTTGGCTTAAGCTCTTCAGATTTGGTTGGGACGTTAGTCATCATATGTAATCATCATATGTAAATGATCCCTATTGATCCCTATTGATTTTGAGATCAGCACAACAACCTTGTTCAACCAATTACTAGAGAGCAATTTGGCCTAGGCTCTTCAGATTTGGTTTGGTGGTTGTTCATCTCATACAGATAACCCCCATAGATTTTAAGGTCAGTATGTTAAAGGTCATAATGACCTTCAATACAAAAACCTTGTCCGACAAATAAAGAGCGATTTGGCCTTAGCTCCTCAGATTTTGTTTGGAGGTTGATCATCACATGTAGATGACCCTTAACGAGTTTAAGTTCAATAGGTCAAAGATTTTATTATCCAGTTGGCATTTAGGGGGCATTTATGTTTCACGTTTAATCTTGGAATAATGTTTTGTAGTGGGGTGGTGAAAGATATGAGGATGTACAAAAAACCAAGGTGTGGTGTGAAGCATTGCCTGGTGTACACTGTTATGGTGAGAGAAGATTTCTGAAAGATGGATTTCCTTGTATCAAGTGAGATTACTTAAAACTTACATCATTGAATATTTGGCCTATTTCTGTGTCTATTTCTCAAGTCATAGTCATAGAAGGACAACTCTTTTTAGCAAGGATTTCAAATAAATATAAACATAGAAAGTTAAATTTCCTGTTCATGTGACATTTTGGTTGAAATTATCAAATTAATATTTCTGAATTTACAGGGCCATTTCAGCCTTTTTGTGAATTTAGTTCTTTGTTGTAACTAGCTACCGGTACTGTCTATGCTTTATATAATTGTCAACATCTACAGGCTCAATTTTGCGTATTCTTTTATTTTATGATCATTGTAATTATTTCGCTTTTAATTTTGAATATTGGTCATTGAAATGGAGCATTGATTATTTAATATGGATGATAATCTTGTTATGTTAGGGTCTCTGTATAGTATTTAATATGCTTTGAAAACTTATTGTGTTTGATGACTTATTTTTTTCTCTGTATTTTTAAGAAGTCTCTTAGTATTAATGTATATGCTTACACGAAATTCATGAAAAGTTTTCTATTGTTACCAGTGCTCTAAATTTAAGTTAGAATAGTGTTTAGCTATGGATACTGGGATGTGTAATTGTGAATGGAAATTTATACATGCAGATTTTCAGTTGTTACATAATACATGTTTTTGTATATTTTCAGATACTCTGGACATTATTTTGTGGATACATTAATCTACTCTGTACTGCTTGGATTTCTAGCCATGGATAGATTCTGTCTAGGATTTACTGGTAATATTTGTGTTTCTTATCAGATTCTGCCTATGTGTGATTTTAATGATCAATCACATTTTTGTACAGCCAAAATATGTGAACAAAGGCCACTCTTGGGAATTACATAATGTGGTCTTTTTTGGACAGTTGACTGTTATTTAGAGATCATTTTGTTCTAAATATTCAACTTTTTTTTATAAAGAATGGCCTTTATTCACAGGGTGGCCTATATTTAGAGGTGGTTTCAAACACAGGTTTGACTGTATGTTTGTTAATGACCAATGAAGGAGTCAGTGAAGGTCCTATCTTTTGTCTTCTTCTAAATGAAGATAGGCCCTTCTGACACACCTACTATTTAGTTGAGCACTTCATTGGAAATATGATATTTGTTGAAATTTTATTTAAACAGATAGTTTGATCTTACGCCACGACACAAGAATAGGTTGCTGAAACTAAAGGAATATTTTAATGATTGTAGATATTGTAGTTCAAATAAAATTGTAAGATAAAAAATTTAAATACCTGATAAGAACAGTAAATATTATTTCTAAATAAAATGAATGTCCCTTTAATTTTTTCCTTACTATTCTTTTAGCAGTATTTATCTACAGTGGATTTACTTCAGCCAGTCAGTGTTAATTATATTCTATTAAAGTACTGTTATTGTACATATTTCAGGTACGGCTGTAGGTAAACTCCTCACACTCGGTGGTTTAGGTATCTGGTGGATTGTTGACGTAGTTTTACTGATTTCCGGTGTTCTGAGACCGGAAGATGGCAGTAATTGGGAACCGTACTACTGATAAATTTAATGCTTACTGAAAAGAAACTTTGGTGATACTTTATGTGCAATATGATTTGAGAGTGTACATATTTGAACAAAAAATGGAATATATGTGGTATCCACATTTGATGGGATAATATAATAGATAATTTTAATACAGTGACAAAATTAAATGCCATTGGATGATCAGCTATTTAAATGAGCTTTTATGTAGTTCTATGTAGAACCTCACAGACACATACCTTTAAGGTGTGATGTAATGGAACATGGAAGTCTATTAATGATGTACAGTTAATATGGACTTATGTAACATGCAACAAGATATTTTTGAGGTAGTCAATCATATTATTCTTAACATGCGAAGGAAAGTAATTTATGTGAGGATTTTTGTTTGAAATATTTAAGATATATATGCTCAACATTTACATTTAAGCAAACAAATAATTACCATACAGAACCTTTGTTAAAGATACAATTATTTAATGTATTCAAATGATGTATTTTTAAAATCTCTTTACATTTCTCAAGTATGTATAGTTAGCCAAACAAGCCATATTTATTGAACATTTTCAACATTTAAATTAACTATTATTGATTGTTAAAATATTTTAATGATATATGGACACAGTTTATATTAATATTTTAACATTTTTGTATCAACTGTCATTTAGTAAATGTGTAGCAAACAGTTGATTTTGTAAACAAAAATGATCAAAGTTGCACACTATTAAACTTGTCTAAACCAGCTTTGGCATTATGGTAGAGATTTAATGAAACTCTTCAGGTTATTCTGTTCCAAGTTTTGTGAAGAAATAGAAACTGTGGTTCTCAGAGGGTGGATGAACAAATAAATGAAGTTTTTGGGTGATTGAATGTTATGTAAGAATCAGTTGCCATTGTCTTCACTTAGATATATAAGTTATATTTGAATGTATCAGATGACCTATGTATAATGTATGTTTGACACTTAACTCTTTAATTCTGTTTAGTGCTATTTTCTGAATGCTTTCATTCAAAGTGTGGCTGTGGTCCAGTGGTTGGTGCACTGGATTTGTAACCCAGGGCTCAGGGTCCAATTCCCGGTCACAATAGGTGATATCCTTCCATGAAAATATAACAACTATGTTGATTTTCCTCTACATGTAGAGAAGTTGCCTGTTCCCTGTGGAAGGGTAAGTTAGTGCTGGTTAGAATACACTCCAGGAAAACTGGTCAAGTGAATTGGTTCTGTATATAACTGCAATTATTTTGAAAAATTGAGTTAAGCCCAAATAAATTAATTTCATTTAAAGTTCACTTCAGACCATATATAAAAAAAAACACATTATTTTATAATCACCCAACATTTTTATGTGGATCCTTTAGTTTGTAACTGAAGAACAACAGTATTTTGGGGTGTACTTCATTAGTCCAAAAGATATGCTTTTTAGAATTAAATCTGAAAAGTTGTGTTTTGATACCTGCATACAAGATTTTTTTGTTCCAGTTAATTGTTAACTAGTCTATTGTTTGGTGAAGTTAAATGCAAACAGGACTATTTTATTTGGTCTAGTGCCTGTATACAAGAAATTATGTTTTTGGTCATGTACTTGTAAACAAGAATATTTTGTCTTGTCCAGTCCCCGTAAACAGGATTATGTATTTGTTAGGTCATTTACTTGTAAACAAGACTATGTTGCTATACCCCGGTAAACAAAGTTTGAAAGGGGGTATATTGGAGTCACTCTGTTGGTCGGTGCGTCCGCATAAAACATCACAAGTTTGTGGAGCGAACTACTTCCACATTTTTTAAGCAGTTGCAATGAAACTTCAAATATGTTATCACCATGAAGTGTAGATGTGCAATATACAATTTTCATCCCTAGCAATTCACTCATTTCAGAGTTATGTGCCCTTGAAGGTAGCCATATAGTGTACAATGGCAGTCTTAGTTTGTGGAGCAAACTTCTACATCATTTTTCAAGGGATTGATATGGAACTTGAAATATATTATTGGTATGAAATGTAGATGTGCAAGACTTAATTTTCATGCCCAGTGATCCACTCATTGCAGAGTTATGTCCCCTTGAACTTAGCCTTACAGTGTACTATTGCATTCTTAGTGTCAAAGCGGCGGCGGGGTATTAGTCACCTCTGTGACAGCTCTAGTTGGTCATATACACAAGACTATTTCTTTGGTCAAGAATTTTGTTCGGTCATTTACACGTTAACAATGCTATTTTGTTTGATCATGTCTATTTTGTTTATGTTGTATATAAATATTGATAAATCATTCCTTATTTTATATTTAAAAAAAAATAAAACCTATGATCTCAATAGTACTTTGTAATTTTTCTACACTTTTGTTTTCGTGATTATAAGTTAGAGGGAATGTAATCTAATGATTTATCTGATGAAATTGTTAAGTAGGTTAGGCCTTAATTAATTTAGAATATGATTGTTTATCCCTTACGAACCCAGAACTTTGAAAAGGGTCGGTAGGTTGGTATTTTTTTCTACTGAATTTCACCTTTAAATACTTCTATCATGATTGTTCTATAGTCATATTATGTAAAATAATTTCTCCCAATTTTTCAATAAAATTTGGTCAAGCAATAAAGGGCACACAAACTTAATATTTCCCCCTTTCAAAGACAAGAGGGGCCAAGATGGCCCTATATTGCTCACATGAGAATCATTGTTTAATCATTATTACTCTGGCTGACCCATGTTCAAACTTGACCCGCATATCATTGAGGCAAACCTTCCAACAAGGTTTGTTGAACATCCAGTCAAAACTGTAACATCTCAGTATTAACAAGGTTTTCCTAATATTAAACCTAGTGACCTAGTTATTGACCCCAGATGACCCATATTTGTACTTGGCATTCATATGGATAAACAAACATTTTGACAAAGTTTGAAATCTAGAGTGTTAAAATGGTTTTTATTGCCCATATATATATGGCATATTATATTATGGCATATAGTGTTTACTCTGTCCGTTGGTGTGTGTGGGGGGGGGGTGTTTGTGTGTTACGGAGTTTTCGTGTCTGGCTCATAATTCTGTCATGCATGATTAGATTTTGAAATAAACTGGAACAAATGTTCATCATATCAAGACGTGTCATGCTCAAAAACTGTGTCGCTTACTCAAAGGTCAAGGTCATAGTGGACACTTAAATATTTACGTTCATTCCTTATATTGAAATATTGTAAGTATATGTATAGTTGTGTGTTTACCACCCTTAGGTGATCTTTACCTCCCACTATGGGCAGCATTCCCAAGCAACCTGCTCTATGTTGTATTCACATATTTGCCACATAACAGTCATTTCTGTGTCCAGTGTGAAATGGCGAGGGCATCCGTGTCTTACGGACACATTTTTAGTTTCATAAGATTTGACCTGGTGACCTATTTTTGACCCCAAGTGGCCCATTATCGAATTCGTCTGAGACTTCGTCGATATTATCATTCTGATCCAGTTTTGAGAAAACTGAGCTAAAAATGTGGCCCCTAGTGTGTTCACAAGGTAAAGTTTCACATAGCACGACGCTGGAAAAAGACTGATCACAAAAGCTCACAATGAGCACAAGTGCTCGTGTGAGCTAATAAGGGGTATATTGCTTTGCACATGTTGGTCAGTATGTCCCTTACTAAACCTTGTCCATCCAATAACTAAAGGACTAAAGGTTGATCATTACATGTAGATGACCTCTATAGATTTTGAGGTCATCGGGGCATCTGTTTTCACCAGCACATATTGTTTTAATTTAAGCCAAAGTAAAAGCCTTTATAAGAGATAGATGAAAAACAAGCATTGTTTAGTTCATATTTGTTTATACAATGAAAGAGTATAATTATGATAAATACAAAACTGACAATTGAGACCAAGTGCATAAACAGAAAACCAGCTATAAAATGATCATTGAAAAAGAAACTGGCACAAAAAATGGAATAGTCACAGATTTAATAAAGTAAGAATAAACAAGAGGGCCATAATGGCCCTAGATTGCTCACCAGGTAAAAAGACTTAGAGAAAATTATCATGAGCCTTTGTAAATTTAAGTGACCGGGGGGTGGGGTCAATTTTGCCCCTAGGGCAATAATTTAAACAAACTTGGTAGATGTCCACCAGACAATGCTATATACAAAATATGTAAGCTCTTGGCCTTGAGGTTTTTCAATTTTCCTACAAAGATTAGAGTAAACCCCAGGGTAGGGCCAATTTTGACCCCAGGGGAATAATTTGAACAAACTTGTTAGAGGTCCACTAGATTATGCTACATACAAAATATCTAAACTAGGCATTGTGGTTTCGGCCAAGAAGATTTTTTAAATTTTCCTATATAAGCCCATAGATACGAATCAAGTCACCCCTGGGGTGGGGCCAATTTTGACCCTAAGGCAATAATTTGAACCAACTTGGTAGAGGTTCACTAGACAATGCTACACATCAAATATCTAAGCTCTAGGCATTCTAGTTTCTACAAGAAGATTTTTAAAATTTCCCTATATAAGTGTATATAAAATCAAGTGACCCCTTGGGCAGGGCCAATTTTGACCCTAGGACAATAATTTGAACAGACTTGGTAGAAGTCCATTGGACAATGCTACACATCAAATATCTAAGCTCTAGGCATTGTAGTTTCTGACAAGAAGATTTTTAAAATTTCCCTATATAAGTCTGTGTAAAATCAAGTGACCCCTGGGGCGGGGCCAATTTTGACCCTAGGGCAATAATTTGAACTTGGTAGAGGTCCACTAGACAATGCTACACACCAAATATCTAAGCTATAGGCCCTGTGGTTTTGGACAAGAAGATTTTTAATTTTTTTCCTATTGGTTGCCATAGCAACCAGAGTTTTTAATGAAATTAATTTTTTTTAACAACTTTGGTAGAGCTTCATGCAAGGAACATCCATGTAAAGTTTCCTTGAAATTGGCCAACTGGCTAAGAAGGACATGTTGTTTAAAGCAATTGTTAACGCACACACACACACACACACAGACGACGGACATCACACGATCACAATAGCTCACCATGAGCTTTGTGCTCTGGTAAGCTAAAAAAATATTAACAATCAAAAAGTAAAATAGGTCAGATATAATCTAACAGCTATAGCATTCAGTTTTCTACTAAGAGATCCAAAAGTGTTATGATATGTTAGGGCAGATTTTATTTTCTTAAGCTTCTTGTGAATTTCTGGCCACACCTTTTTAGGAATGTCCAAGTCAAAATGAAAGAATAAACAGAAAAAGGTAAATGCGCGTAGTCATACAAATATTTTTAGTGCAGCACTTGAGAGTGACAAAAAATATATCAAGAGCGTTTTAATTTCTACTTTCAAAATTAAACAAGGGTCACAGTATGTGATGTATGCCCCCCCCCCCCCCCCCCCCCCTATTTAACCGACTCTAAACTAGCTAGAGGTAAGGATGGCAAACTAGACCCAGACTGGCCTGACTCCGGCTTCCATCAATTGCAAATGGAGCACAGGGTTAAGGAACAAATAGACAGACACGTACAGGGGGGGGGGGGGGGGGGGGCTAGTGATAACCACTCAATTTCTAATTTAAAAGCCACTTATAAAGGAAAGAAAATGTATGAAAGTGACAAAATTCATGCATGTAGTGTTAATTTTCACACACCCTTCATTTTTTTATGTAACTTATAGCTACAAGTTGAAGTTAAAGAAAGACAATGGAGAAGTGCAAAACAGCAACTGCAAGTGCCCAGCAGAAAAGGGTCCCAATGCTACTTGCAAGCACATCACTGCTGTACTATTAATGTTATTTGACTTTACAAACGGAAATGATCCTAAAGTAAAGAGATCTTATTCAGAAATATAGCAAACATTTCATAAACCCAAATGCCAACATGTCGGAACACCCATGAAGTGTGTGAAGATATGACAAGTAATAAAAGATGTAAGCTGGACGACCCAAGACCTACTGCATTCCGAGAAACTCCTGGATACAAAGATCATGTGAGGAATACTGTACTAAATTATTGTGCCATCACATCCCATGAGTTATCAATAAGATACCTTTATAAAGAGGCAAATATTCAAGCCATAGGATATGACCACAATTATCTTCAGACTCCAGGGTTGGAACAATGGGTTGACACTGCAGTAGAGGGATTTTATAGAAAAAAGCTTTGCAAATCATTATCAGCAATATCCAATTTTTCAAACAAAGCTGTAACCCATGGAAAACAGTATGAACCAGTTGCTATCCGAAAATTTGAGCAGAGGACTGGGTTCAAGGAGAATTCTTGTGGACTCTTCATATGTTTATCAAAACCATATTTTGCAGCAACTCCAGATGGCATCATTGACACAGAAAATATAGTTGAAGTCAATGCCCACACAGTGGAAGGGACAGTATCATTGAGTCTGGCCAGCTTTTCCCTTACCTGTGTTTAGACAGCAACTTCAAACTAGTAGTATTCAAGGACAGCTGTATATAAGTAATACAAAAACATGTTTCTTTATAATTTATACTTTCAAAGACATATTCATTAAAAAAATAAACATTGACATTTAATATTGTGAGGGAAGTATCTTCCCCAAATTGGAACTCTTTTACATGAAGCACTTAAGAAGATATATCGCAAACCACTTATAGATATTTGTTTGTGTAAAATTCATCATTGAAATGAAGTCTTGAACATTCAAGCAAACCATTCATTTAACTCTTGTAGATGCAATCTGGTGAAACTATTTGACAAAAGAAAAACATTTGCGTGAAAATAGTGTCTCTTCCAAATGTTGTAATTCCACAAGTCATACAGCTTGAAATTGAAAATCAGTGGTTAATGCTCTCATTGTGGTAAAGGAACTACTGCGTCATTTATGCATATTAACAAAAAGTCTGTCCGGAGTAGTCAAGATATTGACTGGGAGTATTCCACTTTAGCGGGTGTTTCAGCAAGTGTACCTTTTTGTGTGGAGACACATTTATAGGGAAGTCATGCAGTAAAACAGTATTGGAGATGTTTACACATCTGACAACATAAAAAAATGCTGTCTGTGTGTATGTGACAATGGACGATCAGAGCAATCACACTCTGGCTACGAAAATAACCGGCTACATATTTAGAGGAGAAACATTTCAATACACTTTATCTTCCTGTTCTCGTCATGTGACGAGGCTCATGTGGACTTGCAAGTAATTTTCTGCTGCGATCCATAGACGGCAAAGCAGAATATTGCTTTGCCACAGGTGACAGAATTTGGCGACATTCCGAATGAAAAATCAGGAATTCCCACACCAGAAGTTGCTAAGGTATATGATCATCTGAGTCACTAAGCAGATTCTTAGCCTAGACCCAAATATAAAGATTGAAATGTTTAAAGGGAGAGATTTAACTGAAGCACACCATGTTGAGGATCAAATCACTGGATGAAGAGGACTAACTTTGCCCAGAAGTTGTCATTAGGTTGAATCATTGGTAATTTCTTTTAGGACGAGTGCATTCATCGGAAGTAGTTAACATCAACAAACCATTTATAAGGTAAGATCGACTTGCATCTATAATGAAGCCTTATTCCAGTTACCCATAATTTATTGTGAGATAATGACTTGCAGTTTGTGTTCGACAAAAACAAAACGAAGACTGTGAGAATTTATCCAGTAAATAAGTAACAAAATATGCCAGGTATGTATCAACCGAATGTGTTTTACATTAATTTCTTATGATGTTTGCTTAATTCAAGTGTATGATACACCTTAAAGATGTTTGTTTCAACAGTGATATATCACCGAATTGGGTTACTATTACAAGTAAGTAAATGGTGGGTGGGGTAAAAGTAGTAAAGTGGTTTCAATCTTTTTGTTATTTCTCAATTAATAGTTGTTAAAGTAATACACACATTTGCATTAAATTATGTAGTAGTTCTGTAGTACAGAATAACCTCAAAAGTAAAGATTATGCTTAAAGTTATTTAATTCTTTCTTCAGGTCAAAGAATTAGTCAGAAAAGAAAACACCAAAGACTACAACAGTGTTACTAAATTAAAAAGTGAACAACTGAAGAAACTGTGTAAATGCTTCAATGTAGATCTTTCTTAAACTATCAAAGCAAGCATGAATTATGTTATTATGTCACGTTTTAGGGATTTCAGCAACAGAGCATTTGCAGTTCTTGAACAGTTCAAGAGAGGCTACCAAACATCTGACTGATAGTCAAAAACAGGAATTACTAAGTATTACTCCAGCATACAAGTGCCAGCTAAATGAATGGAAAAAGATATTTTATTGCTACCAGACATTGAAGAGTCAATAGTTAAGAAATATTTGATAAACACTAGTGTTTTAAATGCTAGTGATGCTAGGACTGACAAAATATCGAGGCCTTTTGCTTTACAGCAATTTTGTTCATTCAGTACTGTTCAATGATGAAAGTGGATCTGAAACATTAACAACTATTCAAGCTCAGTGCAATCTCTCACAGGCGACAAATCCTGATGAAATTGAAGTGGTTTTTGTGATAATTGACAATTATATGGGTGATCCATATGGAGGATTCTGCACATTTACTGTTGGAAAAAGTGAGAGTTGTGGCCACATTGGTGCAGTGCTTTTTAAACATGCTGAACTTCAAGCAACAGGTGCAGTTGAAGGTCCATCTTGTACAGACATTCTATGCAAATGGTCCGACCCGTAGGGAAGTAAAGTTGAGGCAACAGTTTTCAAGGATTTAAACATAAGGAAAACAGGTTATATTTAAAGAACAGTTGAAGATGATGGACAGAAAGTGGTAAATCCAGCTCCTCCCACATACGACCAGGTTGTTAATTTACGTGCAAGCCTTATTGAAGCAACACACCACATCAGACAGTATACTGCCCTGCTATCCATATAGTGAACTATTCCAGGGTCAAACCAACTAGTGCTGAACATACACCAGTGAACATAATAAGTGAATAGCCAGAGACATTACTTTATGATAATAATGCTATCGCTCGTGCTAACCCAACTTGTATCACTACAGCACTGTAGTGCCCAAGATACTGGTTTCAACAGTGCATGTGAATAATTGTTTTCTAGAGTTGAAAATATGGCCATAGACATCAACGAAGTAGACATTATTATCTAAGGTCAATCTGATCACCCTGAATGGTACATTCATAGAAGAGGGACTATAACTGCAACCAAATTCTCGGCAGTAATAAAAGTGACACGTGTTGGAAAGAAAAAGAGTTGTGACTCATTGACAAATGAAATATTCCAAACTAAACATGATTGGAGAATGGTTGAAGAATGTTCCAGCTGTGAAGTGGGGTAAAAAAATGAAAGTAAAGCAACACAAGCTTATGTGAAAATTTTTGGAAAAAGTCATAAAGCCTTTAAAATGGAAGACAATGGTTTGTTGGTGTACAAAAATGTAATTTCATAAGAGGAAGTTCCCTTAGAAATAAAGTGTCCATTTAATGCTAGAATGATGACAGTCAAAGAAGGTTTACACTTGGGAAAATTAAGTACCTGGAGAAAGCAAATGGTCAATTTCAGTTGATGCAGAATACTTCAGATGGTTCAAGGTCCAAAAATGAATGAGTATCTCAGAAATCAAGAGGTGTATTTCAGTTGTTTGGACAACCCTGTGACATGGTGACAATGAATATTGAATACAATGAGGAGTTCTTTTTTAATAAACCAGTTTCCTCATGTAAGGAATTCTTCAGAGAGTATATTGTACCAAGACTTTTGCTCAAAGAAACCTCTTCAAGTGAAGAATCACAAAAGTCTGGCAATGTTGAATCGACGGTTCCTTCAAATGATTCTGGTGAAATAAACATTCCTACTTCACCTATTAGCACTCAAAATTTGCTTGAAGACACCACTTCCAGTACAGTCTCCCAATTGTTTGGAAATAATTATGATCATGAAATATACATTGCTACACCACTCAATGTAACTCTAAATCCTGTCCAAACTGATGATTTCCAGCCAGAGAAATGGAAGCGGTTACTGATCATTAGAGCAGCTATAAGGAAAACGTACATCAAACGGTCACCACAGATAGTTCTACCAACAACATGCACGACAACAATCAAAAGCTCATCTTCAGCTCAGTTGATATTGCCCAAGACGATGTCTACATACAAATGTGCATCCTGTCAGTTTAAGTTTGAGGTCAACGCTAGTTTTGATGTTTGGAAGCCACCAGCTAACAACAAAAGTAAAAGACTCTACCATGTTTATAGAAGACCTAGTTTTTCTATAGACTGCAGGAGACATGCCAGGGTTTTCAGTCAAAGATAGACAATTTCTACAACTCTTGGATAAAGAAATGATAACAGATGAGCATGGGTTCTGGACTGCACCACTTCCATTTAAACAGGACAGGCCAAGGACTCCAAACAATAGGGTACAGGCATAGTATCATGCTCAATTTCTACACTGAATATGAAGAATGATTGGGTAAAAAGAGAACTTTTGTTACTTTCTTGGACAATGTTCTGGACAATGGAGCAGCAGAAATCGCTCTCAAGACAAGGAAGATAAATGTTGGTACTTGCCATTATTTTGTGTTTATCACCTTCCAAAACAAAATAAGTTGAGAGGTGTGTTTGACTCTTCTGTGTTATATCAAGGCATTCCCTGGAATAGTTCGTTGATGTCAGGTCCAGACTTGGTTTACAGTCTTTCTTGGGATTCTACTACTGTTTTCGAACAGATAAGATCGCCATCACAGCAGATGTTGAACAAATGATTTATCGATTTCGTGTGACCGAATGTGACCGTAACTTCCTTTGTTTCTCTTGGTATAAAAGAACAACCAAAGCGAAATATTCATGAATTAATTATACAGTCTGTTATCCTGTAGCTTAGATTGTGTATCAAAGATCAGTGTTTGAAATATACTCATAGATAGTACACTTGTGTTGTAGTTTATATTCTTACACACCGTATGTAGAGGCTCACAAATATCATAAACGGATAATACAATATGGCGTCTGAAAATAGTGTGTTTAGTACTGTTTACTATAAAGGAATTAATTTAACAAATTTTATTAAGATTTGTAATTCAAAAATGGATATGTCAGAAATTCCGACACCAATTATGGGAACAATGAACAATGGGAAAGATTTAAATAACACATGGAACTGATATTTTCTGGACAACATAAAGACAAGCCAGATCAAGAAAGTTTCATATGGTATTACCTTCTATTATCTAGTATGGGTAGGGGAACAAGAAAGACAAATATAGAAAACGTGGACAATTTAAGCTGAGGAAGCTTAACTCTTGAAGACGTTTAATGATAAATTCAAAATGCACTTTCATCCGAAACTCAATCCTACGTTCGCAAGGTATGAATTTTATGACGAGACACAAGGAGTGGACTCTATAGACAAATTTGTCACAAGATTGTGTAATAATGCCAGAGATTGTAATTTCCATGACAGCGAAAAAATGATCAAGGATCATATTGTATTTGGGTGTTCAAATCAGAAGATTCATGAAAAACTAACAGTGTACGAAAAATACCAGTTACGCATTCATCAATATTACAGAATTGTTTATTAAAAACATTATTTTCAATTTACAAAAGATGTCGCAAGATTGTGATATTAAGATGTTCCCAAAATGGAACAGTAGGGAACCATATCTGACCTCATTTGGCTGTTCCTTCATTGAGAAATAATAAACGGAAAACGATACTTAGTATTTTGTATGGAGGACAAACTACAATGTATTGTTTATGTTTAACATCGGCCGAGCATTTCTGAAAGTACCTTTTACCTAGCTATTTACTGACAACAGTAAAAAAGAAGAGAATAACTCCCTTCACAGTAACAATTGATCCAAATACCTGGCCTCAAGGTTATAAAACTTGAGAGCAGTCTCCGAGCTCAAATCATAATTCCATTCTCTAACTCTTTATAATCTCAAAACCTTGTCTAAAATGATGAACACAAAAACAAAATGGTAGTAAGAAAATAGCAGATCTACATGTATACATCAAAATTATGTTAAACATGGCAAATATTAACAGATCTATACATCAAAATTATGTTAAACATGGCAAATATTAACAGATCTATACATCAAAATTATGTTAAACATGGCAAATATTAACAGATCCACATAAATACATCAAAATTATGTTAAACATGGCAAATATTAACAGATCTACATCAAAATTATGTTAAACATGACAAATATTAACAAACCTTTACATCAAAATTATGTTAAACATGACAAATATTAACAGATCTATACATCAAAATTATGTTAAACATGACAAATACTAACAGATCTACACATGAAAATTATGTTAAACATGACAAATACTAACAGATATACACATGAAAATTACAGGGTATGTAAAACATGACAAGGCAAATATAGTACAACATGTGACAAAAAATAGTTATTAGTGTGGTTTGATCATAGCTGAAAGTTTATACAAAAATATCAATAACTAGAATGATACAAATGACTGAAAAAATGGCAAATATTTGATCAAATTTGTGAATGCAAAACTATATTTAATAATAATAGCTGAATACATTTAACAATTCATACTAGGCCACTAGACAATAGTATTCTGGTTAAACTGAGCATATCTAGGTATCATTTCACACATTAAAATACAGTAAATGTTCTATATATACTGAAAAGTAGAACAAAATCATTATTTCTAACAGTACTAAATACTTGTTTATATGCAACATATCCTCTTATCATAAAATGTCATCTGTATTGACACATTTTACACTAAGAAGACTTATCATCAGAAAAAATATCAAGCACCTAGACACTCTACTTATCTAATGAAGTGATTTACTAAAAGTCACTGTTTAAAACCAAAAAACAAAATAAAGAAACCACATCAAACACACATTACCAGTTACTAACAAAAAATGAACTTTTCTAAAGAACTGTTTGTTATTATGATAATATTAAGACATTTTTTACCTTAAGTTACCTGTTTAAAAGCTTTTACTGTCTGATAATGTCAGATTCATTTCCACATATTTTAAACAACACATTTTTCAGTTCGACTTTAACACACAGTTACTCCTTCATGAACAAATGCTGACATTGGCTTCTGGTATAACAATAAAACTGAAGGTTCTGCCAGATATCTGTACATCACCGGAAGTTTTGGTTGGTTGTAGCAGATTGGGTAATGTAGAGTCATCCAACATCTGTAATTTGACACCATTCAGATCTACGGACCTGCAGTATAGAAAGAAAGATTTATTATTTATTTTTCATACTTATTTAAGTTTAACACCGTTTTTCAACAAAATTTTAGTTATACACAGTGGCCGTTTCTCCTAACAAGTTTTCCTGGAATGTATTCAGACCAGTACAAGAAACTATCAACTTCTCCACATCCAAATCAACATTTCTAGTCAAATTTTCATAGAAGGGTATGACATGTACAGTAAAACCTCTCCAGAGCGACCCTCTGTAGAGCAACAATCTATCTATAACAACACCTTCAAAATTTCACTAAACTGATATTTACTACAAATATAACCTCTGTAGAGCAACAACCTCTATACAACGGCCAGTATTTGCAGCTCCAACAGGGTGTTGCTCTACAGAGGTTACACTGTATTCTGTTTAAAGCAAGATAAACTGGTACAAAATAAGAAAATTAAAACAAGCCCCATCTAAATTCATGTTTATGGAATGACAAAATCTCAGATTTAATTTCTTCAACAGTCTTCTTTAAAACAGGAGCACAGCAAGCAGTGCCAACCCTTGTCTGTTCACCACCTCAGTGAGACCTATCAACCTATGAAGTTTCATGTTGCTACCTCTTATAGTTTCTGAGTTATGAGCTACATAAAGTTTTAGCACAATGCAGACTGATGCGGATCACACAGTGATCACAACAGCTCCACTTCTTCTTAATCTTTGAAAACAGACAAGTTAAATATCACAACAGACCTATGGAAGAATTTGAATGATTAATCCCTTATATATCTGACATAATATGATGTACTTACTGTGATAACAGGTCTTTGTCAGTGGGTGTCATGTTAAATACATGTAGATCCAAGGACTGAAACTCAGGCAGTGATACATTAACAGCTGATGGACTGAGATTCAAAACAAACACAGTAACACTACCTTCTGAATAACCAGATCTGAATAATAATAAATATATGTAGAGTCAAACCTGTCAAAAAAGTTCACACATGCGAAAGACAAAATATGACCTTCATGGGCAGGTGGCCTTTATTCTGAGGTCACCTTGTTCTAAATAATCAATGACGTTTTTTAAAAAATGGCCTATATTTGGCGGCCATTAACGCAGGTTTCGCTGAACAGTCTTACCAGTTTAAATTGTCTATTCATAATTATCATCAATTTATAATCAGCATGTTCAGGAGCATTTAGTGCTGACTACATAATGATTATGTCCCTGATGTGTGGTAACATTTGATTCAGTTCTCAACACCACCACACAATTAATACAACCTGCTATTTCTTCCTTTCAAATTTTTTTATGTGAATGCATTAAACCATTGTTCCTGGTTAGAACCAATACCAGACTCCTATCCTTCATAAGCAACAGCCTACATTCTCACATAAAGAGACATGGTCGCTCTAGCTGGACAGAATGCACTACCCTCTATCAGTGAGAGGTTACAGTGATTTAGTCAGCAACCTTTAGCACTCGCCCGTGGAGGCATCATGTATGTATTAATCTTACAGTCTTCGAATTAGTGGGTTGCCCCAGCTCGAAAGGATTTTTTCCTTCTTTAAGTCTTTTGGAGGGCAACCTAGTTTTAGAGAGTTTCCTTCATTACGTATATAGTCGGGCAAACTGTCACAAATTCATCAAATTGCAAACTAAGTACTTATAAAGTAAATTATGAAGAAAGAAAATCAACTAGCTGTAAGTATTACTTACTTTTTTCTATCAGTACAATGGGCATAGACCCTTAATGTACCCTTACTATCAGTGGATGTCACACGTAGAACTTTATTACTAACCAACAGTTTATACATCAATGTCAACCAGTAGTCCTGCAATATATAGGATTAATATAAAACACATCTTACACCTAGAATTTAGTGCAATATGATGAATCAATGTATCATCTTCGATGGTCCAAAAAGTTCTGTTTTAAGTAGAGTGTAACTTGTCCAGAGTGGACCTCTCTTCAGCAACAAACTCCCTTCAACAAATTCCAATACATTGATTTTTTCCCACTGCACAATTTAACTATTAATTTAGCCTCCCTATAACAATCACCTCTCAACAACAACACAATTTTGCTACTCCCAAAGGGTGTTGCTTTGGAGAGGTTGTACTGTACTCCATACAGGTTTTAAAATAAACAATTGATAAGGTTTCTCTGTTGTTTCACAGCCCATTTAATAACTATGATAATGTCAGAGCCACCCTATAGAGGGGGGGGGGGGGGGAGAAGAAACGGGAGAATCGAGTATTATATCCGTTCTCTTATTTTCAATGGATTTTCCTGGATCTTGATCATGCCTGGTGTAAAGCACCGATACACGCCTTACTGGTTTCCTGTGATTTTATTAACATGGTACTTGGCACAGTATTTGGGATTAGTTTGATTTTTTTCACATTTTGTACCAAAACAAAAAATGATCATGTGATCAATGATACGATGTTCATACTTACAGGGTTTGGATTTAGTGTCTCACTGTCAATTAAAGCATAATGTCCTCCATAGAATGTTTGCCTGATCAAAGTGTTGATACCATCCCTGGCCGCCATCCCTAGTTTGTCTAACCACCTAATATATACAATATCATCATCTATATTTGAATATACAACATCAGGGTAAGCAAACACTGACTTAATATACTTTGTATGGTGAAATGGGATAATTCTTTGAGGTGACAATATCTATACAGTACTAAATATTATATTTTTCATTGTTTCTTTTTTATTTCTAACATGATAATTTTGCTGATAACTACACCTTGCAATCCTTGCATATACACAACCAATATAACTATGGGAAGCATTCGATTGGCTACATTATTAATAAACTTAAGTATTTTTCCTCCTTTTATTCAACATCTAGGCTTTTGCCTTTATCAAAAGATGAATATTACATAATATCATAAATCATAAACCAAACCTGTGAACAAAGGACAACTTTGGGAAAGACAAAATATGGTAATTATTGACAGTGACAGATGCCTTTATTCAGAGGTCATTAATGTATCAAATAATCAGTGACGGTTTCTAAAACAATGGCTTTATTCACAGGGCAGCCTTTATTCTGAGCTGGCCGCTGTATTTCAGTTAAAAAGTTATTTAACACCATGTATCTTACTACCTAAGCAACGGTAAGTAGTAAATAAACATTCTACAGACTAATACTACTTTAACAGAAGGGGGAAAATAATGTACCCGATGCGGGGCCCGAACCCGCGACCTCCTTCTTGCAAGTCAGATGCTCTACCAACTAAGCTAATACCATTACTGAAGTCATAAGTGTCACACCAATCATGGGATTATAAATTATTCTGATATAGTCAAGCTATCAACCTGTATGATTTAATAGTGGGTTACTTGATGCACTTCCTTACCTCGCCACTTACATATTTATCAAGTGTGGAAGGTAAATATAACATGCGCACCCACCACAAGCAGGTCCAACACTCGTTAGTTCACCGCCTAGGTGATATCTATCCACCTATGAAGTTTCATGTTGCTACCTCTCATAGTTTCTGAGTTAAGAGTTATATTAATGTTTTTTTGCACTGGAACAGACAATGCTGTTATCTCAGTGATCACATTAACTCGACCTAGCCAAGCTTATAAAATATAACTTACAAAAATCCAGCTATATATCTATCAGACAGCCCTATAGCTCCACCACCCCAGGCGGAACTTGTTTCTCCAAGCCACACCTTAGCCTGAGAACCTGATGCACGGGTCAAGTTGACACCACACTGGATTTCATCAAATAAAATATTGAGAATATTTGGATCATAAAAAGTATTATTTGTGGCAATTCTTCCATTTTCGTAGTACCTAGAATGAAAATAAACTTGTTAATATATACCCAGACATACACATACTGTTAAATCCCAGTAAAACCTGGCCCTTCCAGACCTTTATATGAAAATTTATGTATTTAGAGAAATTTTGAAAAATTCCGAAAAAAATGGGACTTGAAAAATAGTTTGATTTTCAGGGAATCCCGTTTCAGGGTTTTGATATACTAAACTCATTTGCAAACTCAATTAATTCCTAAATTGATACATTTGACTAAAAATACAGCACCTAAAAACATGTCCTCTTCTCCTATAAATCACCATTCAAACTTTCAACTGTATGTAGAGGATTGGTTTACTAAGTGTTGATCCTTTAGGACCACAAGTAACCTCCTTCATGAATTTCCTTATTATCTAAACCTAAGGTAAATTAGTAACTTACTGATGAAATGTCGCAGCAGTCACTACATTCCCTCCACCTGACTTCAGAAAACTGAAAATCATAAAACACAAGAAGTATATAAACACTGCAGTCAAACAATAGCTTACAACCAACAGTAAACAAAGGCCAACATGTGAATAAAGACCACTTTCTGTTACTTATTTATTTATCTATTGTTTCTGTTACAGTGCTGGACACTAACACTGGTCCGCTGGTCCGAGACAAGTGGTTTTTGTGCAGGACCATTAACTCATGGAATTTGAATGGTCCGATGGACCACTGAAAATTCTAGGGGGAGTTTCAATATTTTACTGTAAATAAACAAATAACATATTAAAAGGCAGAATGACCACCTGAAATTATGTTGGACCAGCAGGTTTCAAAAGCTGGTGGTGCTCTGGTCCACCATGAAAAATAAGTTAGCGTCGAGCCCTGTGTTATCTGTTATTTCAGAGCCGACCCCAAGAGAGGGGAGATAAGATACAAGAAAACTGGGCACTCGTATCCATAGTCTTTTTGAGTAGTTTTTCCTGGATCTTTATCATGCCTGGCTTAGAGCACCAATACATGCCTCACCCTTTTCCTGTGATTTTCTAGACACAATAGCGTTGTCATTCGGCCACCGATCACCCCTACAAACTCCTATACAAAGACAAATTGTGAGTACCAGTTAGGTCCATATTTATTTTGTTGTTCCCGATTTGTTGACAGTTTTGTTGTTAAAGCAATTACTAAACTTATTACGGCCAAGAACTCTATAAAATGTTCTGTTCAGAGACCAATGCAGATATTTTTGTTGTTCGGTACAAACACAAAGTTAAGACCATATATCAACAGTTGGTCGGGAAATTTTTCCTACATACCAAAGAGCTTCCATTAACCTTCCAGTGCAACAGTACTTAAAATAAGACTACCTTTAATTACTCTATTTAACTGACAAATATCTATTATATCTTATTGTGATACCTCAGAACCTAGGCTTATAGATTTTTTCATGGAAAAATAATTCTCATGGAGCAAATAGAAGAGAAAGCATTCTTCTAATCAGCTTCCACTTTGAGATTAACTACTCAAATTACATGCTAATTATTTTCACAGAGACAAACTTATAATTTGACATAAAACTTTGGAGATAAGTAAATAGTACTAAGTACATGTAGATAAGATTACTGATGGAAATGTGTACGAAGGACATAAATGACTAAGTCAAACAGGGGCCATAACTCCAGTGAAAATGTTCGAATTTTAATGGAAATCCAACTTGACTTGTATTTTATTATCATACACCTTCATGTAAAATATGAAACCAAACCATAAAAATATTTATTGAGTTATCACTTGGAAACCAAAATTTGAATGGACAGACTGAAGGACGGACTGAGTTAACATTTTATGCCCTACTGCCATTTCAAATGGTGGGGGCATAAAAATGGAGCAAAATATCTGGACCACAAAAAACAGTTCAACATAATAAAATGTTTAGCAACTTTGACATAATGAGAATCAATCATGCATCTTAGAGTCACTCATCACCTGGAAAAGTACTTTTCTGTGTGTCTTTTGTTTAACTGTGTGGTAGAGGGGCCAAGGATTTCGGCATCAGAAAACTCAGGAAATTTGTTCAACACTCGTTTCAATTCTATATAATCTCTCGCAAGCTGTGTTGAATCTACCCTTATCTTTATCAAGCGATAATATGCATTTGGTTCTGAAACAATGTTTGAAATAAAAGTTAGAGAAAGAAAGCTCAAAGGTCAAGAGTCCAACATTCACCTGTAGAAAAATCCCAACCGCCAGTAAACAGACATTGCTGCGATGGAGGGTCCAAGTATCAAACAATCTTTAAATTCAGGATAACTTTGTACCATTTCTTTCATATGAAGGAAGTCTTTAGCAAGTTCTTCTGGTGGTACACTTTGATGCTTGATAATAGAATTACCATATTCATCCGGTTCTACAATGGTCCGGTAAAATAGTAAGTATGATACATAGGTGTAAGTTGAAAATTTCGGAAACTGAAAATCTTTACCTCGGTCAGGGTCACTAAAAAAATTGAAAGACCCTGCCTCGAGGCAGCGGAAACAATAAACAAGAGGGCCAAGATGGCCCTATATCGCTCACATGACAATCACTGTTCACTCATTAAAACTTTGCTTTGAACCAGTGACCTAGTTTTTGACCCCAGATGACCCATGTTGTCCTACATATAAATAAGACAAACATTCTGACAACATTTGGTGAAGATCCAATAAAAACCATGAAAACTACAGCATAGACAAGGTTTTCCTAAGATTTGACCTTGTGACCTAGTTTTTGACCCCAGATGACCTATGTTCGAATTTGTCATACATATCATTAAGGCAAACATTCTGACAAGGTTTGGTGAAGATACAATCAAAATTTGACATCTACAGTATTTATAAGGTTTCATAAGATTTCACCTCGTGACCTAGTTTTTTACCCTAGATGACCCACATTAGACCTTATCTTTAATATCATTGAGACAAGGTTTGGCAAAGATCCAATTAAAACCATGCAATTCAGAGCTTTTACAAGATTTTTACCTAAGATTTGACCTGGTGACCCAGTTTTGACCCTGACTGACCCATATTCAACATTGACACACTTATCAATGAGGCAAAGATTCTGACAAAGTTTGGTGAAGATCCAATTATAACTGTGGAATCTACAGAGTCAACATGGTTTTTCATAAGATTTGACCTAGCGACCTAGTTTTGGATCCAAGATGACCCATGTTCGAACTCCTCCAAGATATTACAAAGACAAACATTCTGACAAGGTTTCATGATGATCCAATCAAAACAGTGACTTCTAGAGTGTTCACATTCATAAATAAAAATTTGACTATAAACCAGCCTTGCCGGCTGGTCAAAGTGACAGCACAAGACTTCTCTAAGAAGACAAATGAGTCATGTATATGAAAGTAAATTTAAGCTTGTTTCACAACTGAAGCCAATTAATTACTAAATCAAATTGTAACAAATGATTCAACTGCGATTTACATGTACTTAGTAAGAAAGTACTGTTTCAGTTATCATCAATAGATTGTCATACAAAGTGGCACTGAATGGTATCAGTCACATGACAGGACTTTACTTCAGTATGATTGTATGTTTGTTAAATGTGGAAATTAAAAATTCTTAACTAAATAATTATAAAACTACCATTTCCAAGTTCCCAACCAGCCATTTTATAGCCACAAGAAGCTGTGTAATTAACCAACTCTTCAGCATTGGATGAATTCCAGATACCATTAACTCGTAGCAAAGAATTCAGATCAAATATCAACTGCCATCCAACGTTTGACACAAAAGTATGCAGCTGATCATAAAATGAAGCTGGAAGGAAAAAATATTTCAAGTAAAAACATACATGCAGCAATGTTGTATATACATTGTATGTCAGTGGAAATGGTTACCTGTATAACTGTGCCTTAGCCACTGCTAAGCAATTATTTTCACAAACCACACGTTGTTATTTTCCACATAAAGGTATGTAGTAAAATAACACATCTTTACAGCTAACTAGTTTCAAATTTTCAGTCACAAGCTACATGTAGATACATGTTATCCATGAAATAAATCTACAACAAAAATTAGTGAAACCACAGTATCTCCTAGCTAACATGAGGATTACCTACTATTAAGATTATAATTTGTCTTCAGCCATTTTCATTAGAGTAGAGTAGAAGGTTTTGTTTATTGGAGTTTTATGCTTCTTTTCAACAGTCAGAGTCATATGAGGTGGACAGTTCACCTAACCATCATTCCTGGGAAGAACCAGTACTAGACTCCCAACCTCCGTAAGCAAATGCCTACTTTCTCACATAAAGAGACATGATCAGTAGCAGGGCTCAAACCCACGACCATCTATCAGTGATTTGAAGTCAGCAAATTTAACCACTTGACCACTGAAGCAGGTCAGAACAGGAAGTTATTTATTCAGTTAATTAATATGTTTACTTGAAACAATATTGACTAAGACAATAATGAGACATTTACAAAATTCAAAATCAAAATGCATTTTTTTTTGTAATCTAATCAGCTAAAACACTGAATTCATATTACCAGTCATAGTAAAATTGGTCAGATCTTTTCTAAGCTCATATCCAATATCTCTCTTGATTCTGTTATTCTGTTTATCTTCATGTGCATTAACTGGCTCATATCTCAGTGTTTCTGCATCAAATGAGTCTATGATATGATCCACCTTTTGTTTTGCACTCCCAATATTCTGAAGTTTATGGCCAAAACTGTCAACAAATTTTGATCCTTTGCATTGACTTCCATCATTTCTGAAAACAGGTACATGTACATTGAATGCTTTATGTGAATTATGATACAAATTCACAATCCCAATGTTTACACCTGCTTTTTTAATCCCAATGGGAACATCTATTGTACAGAATGAAAAGAGCACTATATAAATATGGTATATGTCGAGGGTTCAACGCAACAGTGTCGTAACTCATATTGAAATAAGAACAAGTTATGACAGTGTTGCGCTGAGCCCTCGATGTGTGTATACATGTATGTAACAGTATGTATATCAATTTGACATGTATATTTCCTTCTTGAAAGAAACCAACTTCCCCTAAAGCCCACAAAAAGGGCCGGAAGAGCATTTGATATTTTGCAAGCTTGCTTTATTTATGTAGAATTCAGACATACTAAACGAAGCATATCCCAGGGCTCGAAATTAACACTAGCAAACTAGCAAAATGCTAGTGAAAAATAGAGTTTGCTAGTTCATTTTACGACCACTAGCATTTTTAGCGAGTGGAACTGAAAGTTAGAGGTGACTATCGGCCAAAAAAGCTATTGTGATAGTGCTGTGATAGTAAAATTGCTATTGCGATAGTATTGCAATAGTCTAGAAACTCCTGCGATACTATCCTGATATTTTTATTCAACCTTATAAGAATTTTGTTGATTGATTGATTGTTTTTACAGCCTACACAAAGAGTAGACTGAAAGTGTAAGTGTTGTAATTAAAAAGCTGTCATAAGTTAAAAAGAAGAATATATGATATTTATTGTTCAAATAAAACAAGGATAACTTCATAAACAAATAATCAAACTGATCAAATATGTTATAATATCAAACACTATACAGTTTAAGCATTAGAAAATGGTAAATTCAATGTTCATTTCCTTCTGGATAACTAATCAGAGCAGAAATACATTATGTTCACCAGCACTGTCAGCTATTGAATTTTTCTTGTGTTAAAAACAAGTAAAAACATATGTCAGGTTGCTGTAACTTGTCAAACTGAAAGTAAGCTATAAAAAAATATATATTGATATTTTTTACATGAACCTTATGCATGAAATAATCATATATAATATGCTTAATACTAAAAATTTATGCAATAGATTATTCCATGTTTATATAACGTAACTGATATAAATAATAAAAGTATTCTAACTTACAATATAATAGTAAATTGAATTCTCCGTGCGAGTATGATAAACCCATTTAAGTATGTTAAATAAATAAGATCAATGTAATGAAGTTAGTACCTTATAATATGTTTGTTCACATAATCAGACTAAAGACAGAAAAGCAAATTGCCATCGGGCACGAAATCGACAAGTACAAACCTTAAAATATGTTGACAACTCGTTCGTCCATTTTACGTCGGGCAGATTGACGGATGAAATGTCGGAGACATGATTTATAGATAAGATATCTGACATATCTACATAGAACTGACTCTTTATGGCTGGGATTAAACCAGTAAAATTGCATTTGCAGTCAGACATAATCGTTCAGAACAGTTCAGAAATAATTCAGAAATGACCCGCGAATTATGCACGTGCACAGACGTGGTGACATATCGAAATGACCTTCAACCCGACGGGTTTAAATTAGTCAATTTGATCATTGATTGGTTGCCTAGTACATTATATTTGCATATTCATATAGCCAGCATAATCCTGTGAAATTACCCGTAATTTATTAAGACCGATCCATGATCAATAAGACGCTTTATTATATATTTGTAAAAGTTTTCAACAAAATGGTGGATCTGAAGACAAAAAAATTGCGAAAATTGTTCTTTTTTAGCATACCTCTTGATCATAACTAAAACTATCGATAGTTGAACAAACTATTGCAATAGTTAACAACTTGGAAATATGCTATCGACCTATTGCTATCATAAGCAAAACTATCACAATACATCGATAAGTCGACCTATCGTTGCACCTCTACTGAAAGTATCGTAATAACTTCATTTTTTTATGCAATACAATTTCATGTACATAAAAATACAGCATATTTCGTTAGAACATGAATACAAATGTACTTATAAAAAAAAATGTTGTGAACAAACTACAAGTGCATTTTCAATTTTGCTCGTTAAAATTTTGTGTATTAGCAAAAAAATTGCTAGTGGCAGAAAAGTTAAATTTGAGCTCTGATATCCTAAATGCAGTCTAATTATTATCTGGCAAACATATTACAACCACTTAAAAAGGCCGACATATATGGACATTAATTTCCAGTACAAATCAAATTATATTATTAGTCAGGAGTGGTAGTTCCAAGAAGACTGAGGGTAGAATTTTTTCCATATTTTAGGATTAGGAAAGGTATCAGTACTTACTGAGAATTGAGAAATCTGTATATTTTCCAATTTTGCACTGCGTATGGAAATCTTTTACACAAATATTGTTTTGTTGGATCGGTTATTATCTAAATTCACAGATGTGTGACACTGACAGTACTGGAACATTTCCATTAAAAATTATATCTTTCATTTCAGGAAAATTAACAAATATTAGGAAAAACTGTCACCAGTTTTGATTGGGATGAATCTACTAGTACCTAGTGTTTTCACTTTATAAGGTACAAAACCCTGACAACATATCATTGTCACACAGTACTGTATGCGTACTTGGTAGTTTTCAGAATCAAAGTAAAACAATGAAACAACTCACGAAAAGATTAGGAAGTCTGCATCAGTTCCACCAACTCTAAGATAGCTTGGTGACAGAGCACTGGCTAATGTTATCACTTTCTTCGAACTGAAACAAGAAAAAAAATTTGAAGCTTCAGTTTGAAAGTTGACTTACAATTTTTCATCATTTAAAAAAATACTATACTGCTCATTACTTACAGCTCATTTTACACAAGTTATTCAAAGCTATACATAGATTTTTTGGGGGCGATTTTATAGCTGATATTCGGTCATGTTCCCAATGGAAAATAGTATCTTTTTTTCCCAATTCCAAAAAAAAATTCCCAATAAAAAAAAATTTTTTTTTAAAATTATTTATTAGTTCATTAACATCACTATTGGTATTAAACCTTATTCTGCTACTGTTCTATTGGGAGAATAAGTAGAATAAGTTGAACATTGCAAAAATTGTAGTTGTACATTTTTCCCAATTTCGATTAAAACACCGCGAAAATTCCGAATTCCAAGGGTGTGGGTCATATTCCGAAAATACTGAGAAAAAACCCTGTATATGCTTAAGCTATTTTAAAACATTGATTCAAGCATTAGGTGAATTCGCAAATGTGTAAATCTGAGTTGTTTTTTCTTTTCGCTCAAACAGGAAGTACAATGTATTTTACAGTAAAATTTACTTCGGGTGAAACTTCTCCCAATGTCTACGAATCACACCGCTGTCAATAGCAACTCCGACGAATTTCTCATTTGTTTCGGCATAAATAGCTGATGAGTCGATCGTAATTTCATCGTTATATACCACATTTGTACAATGACAAAGTAGTAGACCGAATATTAACCGCTGTTTCTGCACCATTTTCAATAATTAAATGTTTACAACGTGTCCCACCCACTTCCGGTGTTTTGGATTCCCGTTTAGTTTACGGATACAAAAATGAATGTGCGCCCCATTCATATATTTTTCGTGCGTCACATTTCACGGCGCTGGATTTTCACAAACGATCTATAAACAAGTGCTTACTTACTTTAATACAGACTCGACTTCAGTGATCCGACCAGGCTTGAACTACCATTTTTGATTTGATGTGTCTGGAAACCCTGTCGGAGTTTTAAACTTTGAAATTGTTTTATTCTTTTTTCCGCATATTTTAATTTAACCCACCAAAGACCTATCATACTATGGGTCTTTGCATCCATGTAATATCATGCTAAATACAATGATGTACATATGTAAATGTGAATTTCTTTTTATTATCCGTATCGGATCAGTGTTGTCTTAGATATTACACAATGTTTAAGGCCCCAAAAATAAATACTAATGGCCATAGATCTGGTGGCGTACAAAACGGCAGAATATCGCTTCCTTGCGATGTGGATTGAAATTCATCTTCCATTCATGTTCCAACGTTTCCATCAGACTCCATAGATCTCCTTGAAAAAAATATATTGTTAGAATTATGATTTTGTAAACTCATTAATTTACGGATATTTGTGCTAATTTTAAGATTTGAATAAGAAAAGAAAATTATGACATTTTATTCTGATTCATGGTTGTATTTATGTACGTAATGGATGTCATGTAATATCAAAGTTGCTTAATTGACGACAGCTATAGTACGCTGTGGAAGTTTAGTAGTGTACAACCAGTCACTTCTGCTTTCGAGGAGAAATAAATGAAATTACATGTCAGTGCCGGTGTAACGTTTTCAAGCTCCCCCTTTTTCAGGTTACCCCCCGGTAACTTAAAAACGTTTACAAAGTCAAAATGATTCAAGATTGCATTGGTATTTGAGCAATAACGCTCATAGGATTCCATAATGAAGGAATGGACTTGTCAGTATATGACGTCATTTGATTTCGTCGTATGATTTCACCATAAGGACCGCGTGTATATAGTCTCATATAACTGTAGTACATGTATGCATTTATGTGTTTGAAATTGTAATCTCCTTATTCGTGTGCAAGCTCTCTCTTATTATGAATTTTCGAATTATTACCCGGGGGTATTCTGAAAACGTTTTCAAAGCGCCCCCAGGGGTAAACTGAAAACGTTTTCAAAGCGCCCCAGGGGTAATCTGAAAACGTTTTCAAAGCGCCTCGGGGTAACCTGAAAACGTTTTCAGATTACCGGGTAGGGCATTTGAAAACGGAGGGGGTAATTTCAAAATTGTACCCCTCCCGGTAACTTAAAAACGTTTTCAAATTCCCGGGGGTACTCTGAAAACGTTTTAAAGTTACCGGGGGGGGGGGGGGTAACTTGAAAACGTTACACCGGCACTGATATGTATAAATATTATATCATTTTGCGTCTCCATACATTCTTTAGCAATTTATTTCAAGCTATTTCTCGCAGATAATTCATTTACTTGTTTACAACGGTAATTTAATAGTGTACATCTATTCTGCTTTGGGGGGGGGGGGGGGGGGGGTAATTAATTGGCAACGAAATTTATTTTATATAGTACATCTACATAAATACTTTAACACATTAATTGAAGTAATAACTAATAGCAAATTCAGATGTTGGCACATTCTACTAGTTTTGTAATGTATTCTCAAAGTTGACAGGGACCTTTTTTGGTTTTTGAGCCTTTCTAGACCGGGCCCAACCAATAATTTAAACAGGGTTGGGTTAGCGGAAACTAGGAATTTCTTTTACGCCTGACAAGTACAGTTAAATTTTTTCGTGATCCCACCGCTGCCACCAGTGTTAAATTTTTAGGGTTGTAGTCACAATTTTAATTACCTATTCTAACTAATAACACAAATCCAAATGAAATTATACCATTTATTTCTTTACTCCAATTCTACTCTAAGTTTACAAATACATGTACAGATAATTATAGATGCTCTCAAACGTCATGACTACAATTTTCGTGGTAAAGTAATCTGGCCCAACTGCCCCCGTCCTTATAGTATCCTGACCCAAGTGCCTGTCCTTATAGTATCCTGGCCCAACTTATATACCCACCCCTCCAAATATGGGACATAACCCCATCAATCTATCATCCCTTCCCATATAAAGGGTGTAGCATAATATATCTCAGATGTAGCCCCCATATACTTGTAGCATTACCAAGCCAGTTAGTTGATTTATAATGCTACATGCTTCTCCCATTGTTCTCAGAGATACAAATTCCTGCAGAGGTCACTAAGGTGATTTAGGTGAACCATGTGCAGTCACTGGAACAATTAAACTTTAACAACCAAGAAGTACACTTCTATGGTGCTCAATAAAACTAATACAAGTATATTTGCATCTTTACACATATACTGTATATTTGAAAAACACAACAGTACATTGTAAACTAATTAGCATATTCATATATATGATATCAACTGTATCTCAAACAATCTTTTAGGTTGAATCACATTTATGTTCACGCATCATGAATGTTGTATTCGTGTTTAAAACCCGGTGAATATGAAAGTCGATGATCATTAAAATGACTTCGTACCTTATTACACAGCTCTTACAAATGTATTTATTGCTCTAACCTTACCATACTCTGCTGTAGATATGTTTGTTCATTTTGTATTTGTTTCACCACTATTCGGGTTACGGAAACAACTTACCACTGACCATAAGATACTTAAAGGGGGACAATTGATCACACAAACACACACATATAAAAGAACACAATAAAACTCAAACTCAAGCGATACCAAAGTCTGACCCCATCACAAATGTACGAAATAATGATATACATACAATCAAACGTGTGTTATTGACCCTCCATATAAAGACCACCTGTCAATAAAGACCAAAATTACATATTTCCCAAGGATGGCCTTTGTTCACAGGTTTGACTGTGTATATCATAGATATGGTGTTTACTTCCGTGTACATGTATATTGAACTATTGTCTTATTCCATTTTGCACTTCGTTACTGTGATAATAATATTAATTATTATAATTAATAAATTAGTTTTTGTTATTATATTATTATGCGCATCGATTATCAATATTCAGCATATAGCAGAACAGGACAAAATTAAATATAAACGGGTATAAATTTCGTTACCACAAAACCTGGCCAATCTTTACAGGAAATGGCTGCAACGTTTTTAAAAGGGTAAAATGTTCCTCTCCTCAAATCCTGGCATCGTTAAACACGTAGCGTAGGCACACATGTACTTTTTAAATCGAACATTTTAATCATCACATTGATGCCGATATTTCAAAAAGCTCCAGTCAAGTTTTTATCACATTGTTCTCGTTTCTTAATATCTTATAATGATATAAACTTTGAATATGTCATATCTCATCTTGAAATCATTATACGTTACACCGATTTTCAATCAATATGAATTTGCATATTTTGAGTAAAATGATGAAAAACAGGATATCTTCAATCGAAAATTTCAGTTAACAATGCAGTTCTAAAGCTCACTTCTGTAAAAAAAAATTCAATTTCCTTGATTTCTCGTAATTTTCAAGAGAAAAGTAAAATGATAATTACATTTTTGTGCATATATCTTTGCTATTTATAACCCGGCTAATTCGTTGGACTGGCAATTTTCATGCGCGGTAGATATTTTTGTAGAGGAATATCTTCGTAAAAATGTAGTATGGAGTTACCTGCCCCTGACACTACGTCATGCCTTATGCCGGGTACCAAAGTAATCAGGGAAGCAGACCAGTAAAAATCTATAAATACTAGTTAGAGCTCACAGTTTAAATCGATTGAAACCATGTTGTTACACATACATGCTATAAAACGTAACACGCTCATAAATGTGAATAAAACATGTGATTTAATTTATCAAGAAAGGAATATAATTTCAATATCAAAATTTCTTCGAACTATTGTCTAATTCCATTTTGTCCTCCGTTACTGTGATGTTCAATTTATTATCACTGTTTGGCAATGTTTGGAAGAAATATGTCACACCTCCACTAACGGATGCCATCAGTATAAAACATGCTGAAATTATATAAGATAAAATTTTCTTTACAATTTCCATTCATTCAAATACATGTACATACATTTTGATAGCCATTTACAATAGTGACGTAATAATAACAAGTGTGACTTTGAAAAACCTTGGATTATTTTATTATACGAACAGTCAAAATATCTGTTTAAAAAAACCAAATTCAAATTATAACTTATCTCATAAAGAATCGACTTTACCTGCAGTAACAAAGGAAAGCTCGTAAGAACCATATGTGTCAATTAAAACTCCTGAAAAGAAAGGCCAAAACAAATTGAATGGTAAGAATATCATTTTCAGTTATAAATATACATCTGAATATGATCGAAAGAGTTTAGTGCAGTTTGAGTTTGATATAATACTTGAGGTCTTCAATGTAGTGACCCCTATGAAACATTGACCCCTATGTTCATTGATGAAGCATACAAATGAATGCTCCTTTAAGAACAACAACGGAACAGGATATACAATCTCATGTCACGAATTTTAAATTTGATTTCAATACAATGTTCTACACTTGTCTGATTAACAATAACTAATGTACGACTAAACTCCCCGAAAGAGCTATCCAGACCCATTTTTAAACGCCGCCGCAGAGTGCAATGGAAGAAAAGGACCATCTAGAAAACAACAACTTACCAGCAAAAACTGGACCTACTGTAGCACCGATACCTCCAACAAAAAACTGTAAACCCAAAGCAGCAGATATCGACTCCAGATGAACGAACTGTAAATTGACTCCCGTTGATGTTAGGTAACAGTTACCAAGCAGCAGTCCAACCACCGATACATAAACAACTTGGCACGGGTAACTGTGTGCTATGTACGGATAAATGAAAGACACGATGGCTATGGTTGCCATAGAGCCGGCGTATATAGCTACAATATGAATGCGATGAGAATTGACCATAAAACCCATTAAAAGTCTCCCGAAGACGCCTATGATACCAGATAGGGACACTAAGAATGCAGCCTGGTACGATGAGAATCCTTTATGCACGACAAAATCAGGAATGTACAAAAATATAAGAAATGTTCCTAAACAATATGCGAACATTGAAAAACTATAACACATGACAGCCTTGTTGGTGAATACCCTCCAGTAACGTTTAATAGCTGTTGCAACACTACGAAAACATGCATATTTTGTATCACTCCGTGTGGCCATTTTTCTCTGGTGTTGCGTTGTCATTTCAAGCCGGCTTGGAAAGCACAGTAGTCCAAACACGATCATATGCGCATAGATCGCGGACAGCATGATGAAAAATCCGGTTGGTCCGTAAAAGTCTCGAAGGGCTTGCATTGTTGGTGCTAAACAAAAAACACCCAGACCAATACCCGATGATGATACTCCAAGCGCCAGTCCTAATTTTCTTTTGAAGTTAAAACTAATGACGACCATAGCTGCAGTGTATGAAAGGCCACCTGCGGTTCCTAAAGTTAAAGTGCCAAATAGATATGTCCTTTATTAAATACCATGCACTGAAAACGTTTATAATGAAATCATATGGTATCTATTCACAGAGGAGACAATTCATTCTTAGGAGCGAAAGCTCCTATAGGTAAACACCACTTTATCTATGTACAATTAAGTGACGCCTCTAACATGTACATCCGCGTTGAAAAATAGGTCCACTTATTGTATAAGTATACATTGCAGACTTTGCAGTTTTGATTCTGTTGATTTCGAAAGCATGGGAAATATTTTAGTAATCTAAACTGTAAAGCTTACAAGTACATGTATAACAATTAAGTATTCATCTGCACTTATGTTCCATTCATAAACTGTTCAGGTAAGAAAATTTACTACACATTGAAAATTGTTTCATTCTGTAAAGTACATTTATAAATCTGTAACACTATATTGTCTGAGAGTAGTGAGATAACGTAATGGCATAGGGTCAGAAGTTCAGTAAATAGTAAAACAAATGGTTTACATAGTAACACTATACAAATCAAAGTGCTGAAGGCTTTGGGTTTTCAAAATGGGCAGTACCTTGTAATTTGTCACTGTATTTCATGACTTTTAGCTTTAGGAATACAAATTTAAAGCACTTTAAGGATGTAGCTTTTCCTCGGTAATATTGTGGTTAATTGGTATAAAGACGTACATTGTGTCAAAACTACACGGCATTGTATTCATATTTGACCTTCAAATTCTAATTCATAATAATGGTAACTCAGGCCTTTAATTCTTCAATGATGTTTTTTTCTAGCACATTTAAACTTCGCTCCTGACAGCATTCTCAGTGCTTCGATTTTATCATGTCTGAGGGTCAATGAAGCATTTTCAGGGCAATTGATAAATTCCATGCATCTCCACAAATACGTGATTTGTTTTAAAAAAGGGAGGCAATTACGTAACTAATTCTAATACCTACCAGCAACTATACCACATGTAAATATAACCACCTGTATATTTGGTGCAAAGGCCGTACTGAGATATCCAATGAAGTATAAAATTCCGGACATGACAATCGCCACTCTACAACTATAGGCATCAATAACAGCACTCGATAATGGACCTTAAAGAGAAAGAAACATTTCACGAACATTAATCTACAGTCAATTCTGAGTTAGCGGCCATCTGCAAATAAATACCACCCTGTGAATAAAAGCTGTTCTTTTAAAAAATTCCATTTATTATATGGAACAAAACTACAGTGCAACCTCTCCAGAGCGACCCTCTCCTGAGCAGCAATCTCCCTGCAACAACCGTGTGATTTTTACCACGGCACGATTTAACTATTAGTCCAACCTTTTAACAACAACCTAATTTTGCTACTCCCAAAGAGTGTTGCTTTGGAGAGGTTGTATTGTACCTCCAAATAAAGGCCACCTTTCATTAGAGGTCATATTTTGTATTTCCCATGGATGACCTTTGTCCACAGGTTCGACTGTATATTGATAAATAAATAGCTCAGTAAATATTCACCGCCACATACCAGTATTCCATAAATAAAACAGTAATTTAATAGTAGTACATGTATATTAAATTTTGTTTCCATAGAAACGAACGTAGTATTTTTCATTGCTTTTAATAAAGAAACAAAGTTTCACTTACAGCTGAAAACTGTTGAATTTAACGACGCGTGTATTGAATACCGCCCGCTAAAATGATTTAAAATCATTATCATATATATAACAGCTTTTGAAAACATTAATATTGAAATATATCATAAAAAATGTCTGAGTTGATAAATACATTTCAGCGTATTGGCTGGAAAGGTAACACTAGGCCTAAAAAAGAATATCTGGTTACATGCTCAACAAAAATTAATTAGAGTAGGCAGGCAGGTTTTTTTGTTTTGCGTGCGGAAAGGTACAAAAAGTGAGAAAGTGTATGTATACTGTTCTCGGGCGTAATTAAAAGCCTAGGGTCGCGGGGAAAATAGTGTAGGTCGGATAACAAGAAACAGTCATTTTTTTACGCCTTTATTACACTATACCATTAATTTTAACCTGCGGTCGCCGCCGCCGATGCTTTAATTAAATTTTAATTTCACCACTAAATGTGAACACATTTTTATGGTATTCTTGGGGACTGAATGTGATATAATTGTAATAATTTGTGATATAACAGTAGAAACTACAGTCGAACCTGTAAACGAAGACCACCCTCGGGGAATGCATAATGTGGCCTTTATTGACAGGTGCCCTTCATTCGGAGGTCATCTAAATAATCTCGGACGTTTTTTTTATAAAAATAATAGCCTTTATTTACAGTCAGGTCTTTATTTGGAGGTGCCCGCTAACGTATAGGGTTGACAGCACTCTTTTTATTATATAATCTGTGATCTTTTTCTTTTTATCTACCAAAATGCTTTTGAACAATGCTGGGTAATAACGTTATTTATTTAAAAGTGGACATTTCAGTGAAAATGAATTAAAACGAATGTTGGTAGTAACAAACGTACGTATATGAAAATTATTTATGGCACAATACCCCTGAAACCTTTGTCTACATTCGATGCGTATGAAATGCCCACATCGTCAGCTTTCACCCAGCATAGTCGGTTCAATAATATGCGCGTTATGTCAAACTACTTTGTATTTCAACATATGTTCAAATATGTATCCTGTTGCAATAAATGGATATAGGATCAAGAAGTTTGTCCTAACGCGACCGACCAGGATAGATACCTGCGACCTCGGTTTTCAAATGCATATATATACTCTATGTATGCTTGTTGATTAGTCTTGGTGATGGGGTGCAACGATATCGCATAACCCGTAATGCGATCTGTTACAATACTGTTATAAATACCCACTCTTACATTGCATTGCAATACGTGTCGCAATACAGGGAAGTATTGAAAAACACAATAAAATCCATTACCACATAGAGATAACTGTTTAAGGTAGATCATTCATATAGTGTAACCCAGTATCAGTTTTACGCACTGTACCAATAATTATATAGGTTTATTGGAAAATCAATAAATTGTTACTTTTAAAGAGGGGTGAATCGATCTTTGATGGTTCGTAGCAGCACTAAAAATTGTTACTGCATTAAGTAAGACATTATTAATATACGAACAGGGACTACATGCACCAGTTTTACCATTATCTATCAATTATATATTGATTTACCGAGAATAGGATCTACTTCAAGATAGTGTCTGTGTGTTGTAATAGTGTAAATACATACTTTATTATGTTCATATTTACATTCTTTTACCGTCTGCTGCTCATAAGGGGTGTTAATTACCAACATTACTCATGATTTATACTATCCAATTATATCATGTTTAAAGATAAACATACCACAACCAAAGTATACACTAATAAAAATGTTTCCGCATGTTTATTAATGCATGTAGGACGAAATAAATACCTTCTGAAGTACGAAATATTCGTCAATCAATAAAGCTAGTTAATTATAAACATAGAAATAAACTGATTTTACCTAGAAGTCCTGACAGTGCCGTGTGTAAGGCGCCGGCCCAGGATGTTAAGGTAAAGCTCTGTTGATATTTATCCAGAAGTGCTGAATGTATGATCCCCACACCGTACATAGCACTACCGAGCAGAAAGCTAGCCCAGAAGCTCGCGCCTAGAACCACCCATGACACACCTGTGTCTAAATCGTGATCATCGTCAGTAAACTCTTCACGAACTTCCGGTGACTTAAGCGTCAGAGATTCACAGGCATCTATATCTGTGTTTGAATTCTCCTCGTCTTTATCCATCATACACCCATATACACGAAGAAAAAAATGAAAGTATAAACTGTTTTCAATGCACGAATCTCAACTATTCACCATTAAGTATATTTTCTATTACACTTAACTCGAGTATGCACAATGTAAAGCTAAATATCACTGATCACGTGTGTCACTCAACAATGGTACATGGCTCAATGTGACACATACATGTACATTCAGTTACCGTCTTCATATTTACTATTATTCAACCCAGAGCATCTGATTCCGCTAATACCGCATGCTAGTACTACAAATGTACAAATTATAAGTAATATTAGTTCGAACGTGATTCGGAATTTGTATCAGTCAGTTGTGAGTCGCCTATTTTATTTTCGTTTTACAGCCTTTGTTTCAACTAAATATACGATATTTTTTGTGATTTTGTGGTAAAGGACCATATAAAGGACCATAATATAAACTTCCAATGACTATGAAAAAAGTTATAGGCAGATTCTACTTAAATCGTGACATTCAAACATTAGCTATCAACCATACAACATTTTGAAAGTTTAACCTATTTGACTTTATAACATAAAGGGAAGTAATATAATACGAAAATTACTAACTAGTAGTAGTACTCTCCCTTTTCTATGATTATATAAGCTGGTTCCTGTTGACTTGTCTGTACAGAGCCTTTGGTGCACTGCATCATGGAACGGGAACCAGTTTAATAATTATATAGCTTTTTTAATATCATGTTTACTTATTCCAAAAATTACACAATTCAGAAAAAAAAATGTTGTGAATGATTTATAAATGGTTCATTCCACATATTTAATGAAAATAAACAAGAGTTTAGAAATGAATGCTTGGATTAATTCATTACTTACCCTAAAATGATTCGAACTAGTCCCTAAGGAAGTTACGTCCATATGGTTTTATACTCATACAACACTCAATGACTGGTTTTGTTATTGTATAAATAATCATGACCATGAAATAGGTACCGTGGAGCAATATTAAATTTTACATTATTACTACCAGCTTGACAAATCTTCAGTTTACTTAAACAATATCCCTAACGTGCAGTGACATTACTGAATAGCTTTAAGTGCAGTCGATCCAATTTTAAGGTCTACTTCGAAACACAAAAAATGCACTCTTACTAAAACGCAAATCACAAGGAGGGAAAGAGATCGAACAGTTATTAATATGCTATCATTGTATCGCCAATTTATATGATAATCTCAAAACTTTAAATTTTTACTATGGACCGACTTAAATCTTCTCTCATTGTGTGTAGTGTATTTATAAAAAACCATACATTATACTTCGTAAAATTGTACGATGAACATAGATGAGATATAATGTATTTAAGCAAAGAATTGACAGGTATTACGCATGTATAATATCAATTTATTTCTAAATGTATTTATAGATTTCAAAGTACATTTGCATGACATGTTATATGATATAGCCATGGTAACGACTCAACGAATACGCAACTTAACTATACTACTCAAAGTTTGCTAAGCTAAAGCTAAGTTTGTGAAATCTACATTATACTGTAATTTCATTTATTTTCGTTGGGCTCAATTTTCGTGGTTTTTACTAAATTGGCTATTTCGTGGGGACATAAATTCGTAGATTTTGATTTTTGAAAAAATGTCTTATCTCTGCATTTCAATTCGTGGGGATTTGATTTCGTGGAAGAGCCGACCCACGAAATTAAATCCCCAACGAAAATTAATGATTCCACTGTATATAGTTATGATATCTACATTGGAAATCGTTAAATAGTGATGTATCGATATTAGAGAACACACACATAACCTTTGAATGACAGGCAATGTTGTCGTGCAAGTCGTGTAAACGAGGCAACCGTGTGCATTGTGTTACATTCTGTAATTGTGCGTGTCAAGTGTAGCCGTACAAGGTATACTAGTATTGAACAATCCCCCAAAGAATGATGAAGTGGGTTCAGTGTTTTACTAAACAAATATATCAGCTCTACAGAAACACAGCTTCTCTCTTGAACATAAGAACAAAGACTGACTTTATATCATTCTTCCCGCCAACATCACTGACCAACATCAGTGACCCCTCAATGACCAAAGAGTCAGAGATAAACGCACTGCACACGATTAATGCTGGTAAAAAGGGAGATAATTAAACATAACAAAATGTTCCAGGAATATGAAGGAGTAGGCAATAAACAATACCCTATTACAATTGTATTTCTGATTTTCTATAGTGTTCATTTTACGCTGCATATATGTTCCCGTCATGTGTAGTGTATCCCGGCTTTATTTTCACTTGAAAGACTTAACGTTTGTGACCGAATTATGGCAAATGCGAATATTAGAAGACATTTATCGGATGTACACTTAATTGTGGCGGGTGGTTGGTATGGTGGAGCAATGGACTCTTCATCGTGAGTTTGGCGATGCACTTGATGTGCACCGTACGGTTATCACTAGAGCATTGGGCCGTGGACGAGGTACCAACACTATGGTACACCTGTAAGGCGTCATGATGGGAACTTTTGCGACTCACGGTCGTCCTTTGGTTATACAGGCTCGACGAAACCGTTTGTAACTGCAACGCAACTTCGGTCTAACCTTCAAAATGCTTCCGGGGTCAATGTTTAAACCTTAACCATACGTACACGTTTGTATACGAATGTGGTCTGCGGTCAAGAGGATCATGCATACGGATCCCGCTGTCTCCAAACCACTGCAAGGTACGGTATCCTCGGACCGAAGACCATGTTGGTTTGAGCCGGATGGACTGGTGACCTCGACCTGTCCTCTTTACCAATGAGTCTCAGTACTGCATGGAGTACACTGGTCTAGGTGTTCTAGAGTATGGCGAAGGTCAGGGGAAATGTCAGCCAATGTCGACCAAGCGTACTTGCAAATATTGGGTATTACTCGTTTCGACTTGCCAGTCAGATCCCCCGACCTATACCCCATTGATTACATGTGGAATGAGTTACAGGTCCGTATTTCAGCCCGTCAGGTCCAACCAAGAAGCAACCGGGACCTTGGTGCCTTCCTTGTGGAAGAGTGGAAAGCCATTCCACAAGCGGTGATAAAAAACCTGATAGGGGGCATGCAACGACGGTGTCAATCTGCTATCGACAGCAATGGGTCACATACTCGTTATTAAACCCAAATCAGTTCCATCGATAGTTTTTTTTGGCAAACATTTTTTTCACAATTTTCAACATACGCATCTTTAACATAATCCATTCAAATTCTAAATAAACCCCGAAAATACATAACAATAATGATTGTTAAAACATTTGTCTATAATGCTTTATTAATCACTAAGCAGGTGCATAAAAAGTAATAAAATAATGACTGGCATACAACAAAACATATATGTACAGAAATATTATTGGTGCTTTGCAAATGTTGAGTAGTATATTCTGTATGTGTGGTTAGTTTACATTTAATTATGCAGGTACGTTTTTGCACACAAGCTATCGTGTTTTGAAAAAAATCTAGTACATGTAGTTGAAATTTATACAAAGCGAAATCTACTGCATTAGTAAACACGATGAGACATAATCACATGCACATAATATATTTGCACAGTTTTATGAGTAGCATTTTATCGAAGGGGGGTAATTATAACAGTGCTACATGAAGGCACAGTTACTTCCCTTATACAACAAAAAAATCGTCAATGACCCGTGGCCTTTTCTTGTTATATTAATTCTTGTCTCCTAGGCGTATAGAAAAAAATGGTCCCGACGTTAATAAGCTTGACATCGGTATCAGAGCTCAAATCTCTTATCATGTTTTTTTTAATGCTGTTTTTAGTAAATATTGTCTGACAGCATTGTTACAACCAAACTTGTAATAAAAAACCAGACTTGTAATAATTATTACACGTTTGACTGTATGGATAGATGGTATATTGAATATGAAAAAAGAAGGACATTTCAAGCGCTAGTGACCTTAATTAGGTCAGCACGTGCTAACTAATGGGGCAAAACACATCAGTAAGTTCATGAGTGCAAAAGTAAAATCTTACTTCAACTTGAAAAATTTATTACAAGTCTGGTTTTTATTACAAGTTTGGTTGCAAGATCCAACCAAACTTGTAATAAAAACCAGACTTGTAATAATTATTACAAGTTTGGTTTTTATTACAAGTTTGGTTGCAACACAGCATAGTAGATCTGAAAATATCTTTGAAAATTAATCAGCTCTATCTTTTTAACCATGATACTTTGAGAAAAGAATTGAGATCTGAACTCTGAGATTATTCTCAAGTTTAAAAAAGTTGTAAAACAGTCTATATCTTACAATCACTGATTAGATAGGGATATTTGTCTAAATATTGGTATGATAACTTTGAAAAATTCATCCGTCCTTTCTCAGGGACGCTTTTTTCATTGTCCCCATCCCAACTACCGAGCCATGCGTGGCGTGTATCGGTGCTTTACAACGGACATGATAAAGAACCAGGAAAAACTATTAAAAAATAAAGTAGGGATATAACTGTGCAGTTCTCCTGTATGTCCCCCCTCCCCCCTCTCTCTGTCTCTCTCTCTGGGGCGAGCCTGAAATGGGCCGTAAGACAATATATAATTATCATACTTCAGAAATCCAGTGACAAAGAATTATTTTAGTGACGAATGTATACTTACACGAAAATGAAAGTTGACCTGGTTCCCTGCCTACTTTGATTCTGAAAGTAGCCTGTAACATAGCGTCAGGGACAGGACACTCAAGACTACTTAAACGGAACCAGTTTAACTGTCCGAAGTGTGTACTTGGTTTACAGATTTTTTCCCTTTGAAAAGCAAAATATAGGTAATTTGGTATCAAAATATGCAAAAGTGTATTGGCTTGATGATCTTGGGTATATAAGGGTGCAATGTATGAACTTAAAAAAAATTAGCCAATATAAAAGTACACACTTTCGTTTAGGTGTTCGTGAGTTTACAGATGATATATATACATGTAGGCTGTGTGTCAAATTGATAATAGAAAAATATTGAATGGATTTGCGTTGTGTCTTCGTTTGAATGAGACAATGCTGAAAATTATAATGTGTTTAAATAACTGCACATTTCTTTTTATAAATATGTTAAGCATACCGCGCCCCGATACATTGTTCATGGTGTGTCATGAATGAGAGGATAATGGGGCTTCAAACAAGGCATCCGGGGCTATGCATGTGGATGCATTTGGCGCAATTTTGACATTGGCGTAAAATATAGTTTATGAGCGCGACAAGGCGGGAATGCTTGGCCTTCTCTAATCTTTTTATCATAAATTCGTCATTAATTACACATTTTCAGAGATGCAGAGATTTGTTGACAAAAGAATCTGAGATGGAGAATATTCATCCCGCCTGTCGATACTTGTTTTAAAAGGACCATGTGCGATTTAAATTTTGGAGACCTAAAATTTAAAATTTACATTTTAAATAATACACCTCGTTCACAATATTGTATGGTTACTATCGTTGTTTAGCAATGAGATACTTAATCAGTAGGGAGCTCTGAATACAAATCGGGGCTCTTCTTTATCAGCCAGATGAAATTAAAAGCAAACGTATTTTAAGAGATTTCTATGGTCCGTTATTTTACCGCTACCCAATAATCACCAGGCTGCCTTTCAAAGTTGGCGCGTGTGCTTTAGAGTTGAAAGGAAACGAATTTATGATTGCCATGTCTAATTTACGGGCTATTTGGGGCGTTTTTGTTGACTTTGGATATAAAGAAATGATTGAAGATTAATCACATTTTGCTTGGTGCATGAATAATGTATCTAGTCCAATACCCATAGCATTTTTAAAAAAAATTGTATTGTCTTCAACGAATAACACTTTAGATGAAGAACATACCAAAAGTATTGATTCTACTTAAGCGAAAAAAAATACAATAATAAGTTAATAATACAGCGCAACCTCTCCAAAGCAACACCCTTTGGGAGAAGCAAAACATTTTGAAAAGTTGATGCGCTAGAGAGGTTGCATTAATAGTTAAATCGTGAATTGGAAAAATAATGATGTTGTTGAAGGGAGGTTGCTGCTCAAGAGAGGGTCGCTCTGTAGAGGTTGTACTGTATATACTCCAATGGATAGTCCATCCATCTATACAAAAATAGTTTCATCATATATAGTAAATTTAAATGTTGGTATATCGGTTTCAGGGCTTCTTTGTCGCTTGACTTTTTAGATCAGTAGAGATAGTACTTAACATTGTTTAATTATAAATTTATATAATACATGTATTAATAAGCCTGTTAAGTTATCTTAGTCAATAAAGCGAGGCGGACAGCCTACCTGGATGTCGAGGGTTCGAGATCCGGACGAAAACACGTCATGAATAATGTTCTGTCACCAAGGACAAAATGCCTCTTAACTCAGATTTGTACTCGCAATGTCCTCATGGACAAAACATGTACTGTTTGATAACCCGCCGAGTACCAACAACACATTAAGTGTTCAATAACTGTGTTCATTTTTTCAATAATAGTACATGAAAACGCAATTATTAGTCTGGTACCCGTCTCTAATCTTACAGTATTGGGGTCCCCAATACAGTAAGACTGGAGACGGGTACCAGACTAACGCAATTATCACCTGGTACATCATGTGAAGGTCGCATTAATGCCCGTGCTTGTGCGTGACTAAGTTCTATGATTCAAACTTCGCGATAAATTTAGTTTAATACTACGGAAGTCTACTTAGCGGAAATTCGACCAAATTTATAAATTAATACTCGAGTCCTGCTGAGGTAAATAATTAACAAGCTTCGGTCACGGAGTCAGTAAATGTACGTCCACTGTTTGACCAGCCATACGGAACTTGTGTGCATGTATTTGGCCACCGTCCCTATAAAGTGAATGCTATCATTAGACTAACATCTGCCCGACACGCGCCAATGTGAACTTGCTTAATTAAAGATGACACAGACTATGAATTATTATTGCGAACGTCCGACTGACCATTGTATTTTAATGTATAGAAGATACATTAACGCTTTGAGCGTGCGAACACAACTTGGAGGGATGTTTCAACGACTGACAACAGAATAAGACAGATGACGCCATAAACATTCGATGCCCGTTATATCCAATTATGGAAATAGCAGTCAATTTGCTCTTAGTATGATAAACGAGTAGGGGCTGGACAGCACAGCACAGCGTTACTTTTGACTCTGGATGACGGACACAATGTTTCGAGATTTTAAAATCTTTACAGAGAAATTTTGATATACCATATGCGATCAGGCCCATGCACAATAATGAGGCAATAACTGATGATGTATTTTCTTGTTTGTTTGTTTGTTTCATTGAGTTTTACGCACCTTTTCAACAGTTAGAGTCATATGAGGCGGACAGATAACCATGGTTCCTGTGAAGAACCAGTACTAGACTCCCATCCTCCATGAGTAACTGTCTATTTCATTACATGAAGAGACATGGTCAGTAGCTGGGCTCGAACTATGGCCCTCTTTCTGTGAGAGATTACAGTAATATGTATTATATTATTATGTTTATGACATTGATCTACAATGTTCAAGAATTTGATAACAGAACGTTTTGAAGTTTTATGCAAATACACTAATATTTGCTTTGTCATTTATTAATATTTATTAATGTTATTTTACATTCAAGCTACATACTACGATAGTATATAGACCGTTGCAAAAATGTACTTTTTATGTACCAAACCTATATTTCATCTACTGTAATTAACTTAAAAAAGAATAGGGAAAGTTCATCCTTTATATACCCATTTTAGTATCTGTATAAAGCAGTAGTTACGCAAATCTGCATGCATATACATATATATATCTCATGTTAACCATTGTCTTTGTCATGTCATTTGTAACTTCATGTTTGCAAATATATGTTCACATAGGCCTCAGCGCCTACACATTTCAAATAAACTTATATCCGTATCATTGCTTATTGCCATACTATTATCATATTATAAAACACAAGGAAAGAGGTAAACTAAGAAAGCTACGAACAATATCAATGCACCACCCAAAAGACCACAGTATCACTAGCTAGCCCACATACCAGGAACACACACGCGCATACTAATACCCTCACCACTGACTGCCATTGGGCAATCCACGTAGACAGCTGCTGTTTTGAGATAACGAGATGAAAGTCAAGCGGTTTGTTCGATGTTTGATGTTATCTGTACATTTAAAATCTTTTTTGAGTGATAGAATTTTTTTCTTTTACACAAACATTTGACAGTCCGTATGCATGAATTACTCGTATTTTGATACCTTCAGTTAGTTAGTATAACCAATTATTGTTCGCCCCACTTTCTTATCCAGTCAGTGACAATGATTTTAAAAGTGTTTGGCCTTCTGATCTTAATAGATCATAAAACCGACGTTCTAACGTCTTGGTTTCGTAAAAGACTAAGTACATACTGCGCATACCGAGCAATAAGACGGTTAGAATGTATATTTGTGTGTTGTACGTAGTAAGAAATGTACAGTCGCTACTGACCCTTTTTGTGCATTCTTATTTACGAAGAACTTCCAAGTTGGCCATCTAGCCTATATATACCATATTTACAATGATCAGATTGAAATATCGAGATATCATGAATCTGTGTAGTTTACACGGAGGTTCCAATTCTGCAAGTCCTTTCTGAAACTATCAGTCATCAAACCAAAGTGAAATTATTATTCAGGACTAGTATCATCTTTAATTAGACACATTTGGTTGGTTGTTGTCAGCTCATCTGTTTCCTCTGGACTAATGGTGATGTGACATCTATTGTAGTAGTGGTCTGAAAGCGAGCTTTAATTTCCTCTTGTTTCACACGACCATTCTTTTACTCTATTATATGATACATTCATATCACTAACAATCTGATTAAATCCATCCTCCCCGAGGAATTTCCTTAATGAAATCATTTTGATACGGTTTAGACTTACAATGAAGATGATTTTGGAAATGTCAACCTCTCAACCAGTTTTTACGATCTACGCTTTCATTACAGCTTGACAATTTCCCCTTACCTTTGTATATTCACGCAGCTTTTGCCATTATTTTTATGACTAGAAATCTCCAATTTGTCTTAAAACATTCAGACCCAAGTCATGCCTTGGGTCTGCAGTGGTGTCAAAGGAATTGTCGCGCAAACAAACAAACATTAGACAATTAAAGATAACACCACTATCAACACGTGACCCGGAGGTCTGATTACATTTAAATTGTTCTTGAATTTTTATGCGGATTGTCAACAAAGGTGGCTCTCTTTTGTAGAGTTCAAAGGTTACATGTTTCGTGGGAATCATTAAAGAATAGTGTTTTATCGTTTAGAAATAACAACCGACAGGGGGAAAGTCATATCCGTTATAAATAGAAAACTTGAAATTTGATCAGCCTGGTGCTAGATTGGTTGTGAGTTTTGTGTCTTTTGTTTGGCCTGAAATTACTTCACAAGAATATTCTATGAAACCCAAAACAGTGTGAGTGGGTACTGGGGTAGTCTGGATTACTTGCCCTTGAGACCACGTGATAGTCGAAGGAATATTATGCAGAGAACCAATCTACTACATACTGAGGGTGAAAGATTATTTTGAAAATAAATTGCTACATGGTGGGAGAAAAAAGAGTTAGATGATCCCGTCTTCAAATCACTGTAACCTCTCACTGATAAAGGGTCGTGGGTTCGAGCCCAGCTACCCACCATGTCTCTTTAGGTGAGAAAGCAGGCAGTTGTTTACCGAGGATGGAAATCTAGTAATGGTTTATCCCAGTAACGATGGTTAGGTGAACTGTCCGCCTCATATGGCTCTGACTGACGAAAAGGGGCGTAAAACTAAATCACAACGACAAACAGACAGAAGTTAGATGATCAAGTGCAATAGTATAATTATGCAACCTCATCTACCATATACGATAAACCACTTCTAACACGATCCGATTATTTGTAATGTTTATTTTTTTGTAATTTCTCTGTCATTCATTTTGATTTCAACATTCGTACATTTTTTGTTTGTTTGTGTGTTTAGATTTGTTGGCTACCTCTGAGCAACAGTTAACCTTGCTTCAACAAAAGCTTAATTTTTAATAAAACCTCTCTAGAGCAACAACATCTCAACCAGAACAATCTAATTTTGCTACTCCCAAAGGTTGTTTCTTTGTAGAAGCTGGTCTGTACGATTTTTATTCGGGGTTGAACGTCATACCAACGACTAGGGACGTTTGGTGACTTGTCCAGTTTTAACGGTGGAGGAAGACGCCAGGGGTACACCCGAGTAGAACCGTCGACCTTCTGTAAGCTCTCAAATGTGAAAATTTGCTTCAAAGTTTTAAGGTTTTGTTCGTGGTGCTGGTCTGAGATGAATCCTTTTTGTACTGATCAAAGGACTAACTCAACTGCTATTAATTTATGACAGCGTTCAAGCAATCACCGTTATGATTTAACAAGGCACGTAACTATGTTTTTAAAAATTACTGAGATGACACTAATAGTATCTCATTACAAGAAGATTGATAACTCATGTCTTAATAAATGTAATACAATAGTATCCACCAATTCACAGAGGAATCGTCGAAATTCTCGCCTTACGCTAGTTATTTCATTACTAGAAGAAAGCCGGTGTCTTTTTATTCTAATGAGAATGAAGACAGATGTTTGGTTGAATTTCATGTTTTTTAATGCTTGGCAATAAATGGATAAAATGATCCAAAAATTAGCTTTAATTTGTTCAGTTCGTCAAGATTTCCATCAGTACTGAAAGCTAGTTCCGTTTTAAAACAAGGCAATCAAATATATATGAGAGCGAGAGAAAGAGAGGGGTGTAGAGAGTGAGATAGGGATAGAGAGGGAGAGGGGGTAGAGAGTGAGAGACAGGGGAGACAGTGAGTGGGAGAGAGGGAGGGAGAGGGTAGAGAGTGAGAGGGGGTAGAGAGCGATAGAAGGAGAGAGAGGGGAGAGAGTGAGAGGGGGGTAGAGAGGGGGAGAGAGTGAGAGGGGTAGAGGGGAGAGAGTGAGAGGGGGTAGAGAGTGAGAGAGATAGAGGAGTAGAGAGGGGATAGAGTGATATAGGAGAGAGAGGGAGAGAGAGGGGAGAGAGTGAGAGGGGAGTAGAGAGCGAGAGAGTGAGAGAGAGTGAGAGGGGAGTAGAGAGTGAGAGAGGGGAGAGGGGAGAGAGTGAGAGAGGGGAGTAGAGAGTGAGAGGGGGTAGAGAGCGAGATAGTGAGAGGGAGGGGAGAGAGCGAGAGGGGGTAGAGAGCGAGAGAAGAGAGAGAGGGGAGAGAGTGAGAGGGGGTAGAGAGTGAGAGAGATAGAGGGGTAGAGAGGGGAGAGAGTGATATAGGAGAGAGAGAGGGAGAGGGGGAGAGGGGAGTAGAGTGACAGAGAGGGGAGAGAGTGAGAGGGGAGTAGAGAGCGAGAGAGTGAGAGGGGAGTAGAGAGTGAGAGAAGGGGTGAGAGGAGAGGGGGAGAGATGGGCAAAGAGGAAGAGGGGGTAGAGAGCGAGATAGTGAGAGAGAGGGAGTAGAGAGGGAGATAGAGGCGTGAGAGTGAAAGAGGGAGAGGGGGTAGAGAGTGAGAGAGAGGTGAGAGAGAGATGGCTAGAGAACGAGAGAGAGAGAGAGAGAGAGAGAGAGAGAGAGAGAGAGATGAGAGAGGGGGAGAGAAGGAGAGGGGATAGAGAGGGAGAGGGCGGAGAGAGAGAGAGAGAGAGAGAGAGAGAGAGAGAGAGAGTCGATACTTTAGCCATAGTGTTATTGAAATAAAATGATATTGCTGTGTTGGCATAAAAAAACAATTAATACCGGAGTCACAACTCGATCATATTTGTTTTATTGAACACAACATCGAGGCGATGACAACTGAGGGTCATACTCGGAGATCACGGACAAAAAAGTAATTGAAAAACATAAAATTACAAAATTAAAGTAATGCCTAAAACCTGGTTTGTTTCTGGTTACATGCTCATTAAAAATTGAGTTGATAGGTCGGGGCCTTTTTGCTCTTGAAAACGTATAGAAAGGTGTAAAAGTGAGAAACCGTTCCTCCGTGAATAAACCGTTCCTCGGGCCGAATAAAAGTCTAAGAACACAGGGAAAAGTAAGGTAGGTCGGGTTACCAGAACTAATACTCGCGAAGTAAAGCACAAAACTCCACCAATTGAGTCACCAATACGTCACCATTTTTTCAAAGCTTTTCCATAAAATAATAAACTTCTGTTGTGTTGATGTATAAGTCCCAAAACATTATTATTGAACATGTATATAGTATGTACGATTCAACCACTCCTTAGAATATTATGCAATAGTTACTAATGACAGATTTTAAGCCATATAGAGCAGAAAATCCCTTGTTTTTTGAAGAATTTTAAATTAAAACAAATTCTTCGTTCAGCACTGTTTAACAATTACCAAGATTTGAATTACTCATGATGGTTTACTACATATATTTTTCGAGACCAAAATAAAAATAAAAAGGTTAGAATGTGAACTACTCTGGTAGCGCCTTGTCATGCCTGGTGCGCAATAAATGGAACACCAAAATATCACGTACATGATTATTTCTCCTAAAAAGTGCATAATTCAAAAAAAACTTGTAAAGAATTTGAAGTAATACAAGTTGAAATTATAAAACAAAAACATAAAAAATATGCATATCTTCATTTAAAAATGGCGCTTTTGCCTGTAATGAATAAACATAGTTATCCATTTTTGAAATATTGTTTTTTTTTACATTTGAACTATAGTCTTACGAGACCCCGCAAAAGTTTTTTCCTCCTTATCTTCATAATATCCAGATGATATTGTTTCTAAACTGTCTGAAGAAATATTTCTCTAAAATCATTAATTTCCAAGTAAATTGGACTATTTCCCCAAATTAGCGCATTTTCGGCTACTAACATGTACACGTGGAAATTTATTTAATGATATAGAAATTAACTAGTACATATACATGTTTTATTTAATGATATAGAAATTAACTAGTACATAATTATACATGTTTTTAAGAGAACTTAATCGCTTTCCTGTATGTCTTATCGTATCCGGGTTCGAATTCCTGACGAGGCTGGTCATATCACTTCCGTGAAATATTGATAAAAAGTCGATTTTCTTCCTTGTAAGTTAAAGTCCCATAAGCATATACACTTATTGGTCGTAATAGTTTCGATTTGTCCTATAACAGAGGAATCCGGGGCGTTTTCCTCGCGTGCATACTTTATAGCAAGAAGAAATGTTTCCGAAACCATTATCGTATTTTTTCAATATCATTGAAATAAATACTATTTATACTATAGAACAGCCCTGTTTTACCGCAGTCAAGTTATGCACATGGCATAAAGTGACGTCACGCGCTCTATATATTTCAAGTTTACAAAAGCAAAATTCACAGTGAAATGAGTGTTTTTAGAAGAAAAGGGGCTTGTTTCGTCGGTAATAATTATATTGGGATAATATCAGCAATTGTTGATTTTTTTGCACATATTTTGAATAGCAAAAAGCTAATGGGGCTTTAATACTAGTTAGAATACTGTTCAGTAAAACTGGGTAGGTGAACCGACCGCCGTATAAAACTAAAATATCGTTTGAAACAGTGCCAAAACAACTGAAACAATTTATTTATTCGGGTTATCGCCGTTTTTCAATATATTTGAACCAGTAGCTTACCCCTCCACTAGGAACCGGCAATTTCTCCACAAATGGAGAAAATTACTATAACATTATTAATAAAATTTTCATGGAAGGATATGACCTGCCGCGACCGGGAATCGAACCCGGATCGTCGGGACACAAGTCTAACGCAATAACCAAAGGACCACGGTCGCGGCAGCCACTGAAGCAGACAAATACGCCAACCACCATACATGATAGCATTAATAAGGTTTATGATAAATCGATTGAAATCAAAAGAAGATTAAATTCAATCGGAACTCTTCATCGTTTGTCTAACTGAGGAAAGTACCTACTTGGACATAATTGTCAGGCCGCCATTTTGTTGCTGTTGTTCACGGGCTACTTTCCATCTTGGCTGACCCTGGGAATCCAACTATGGAAACAACCTGTTTCTCTTTCAATGGGAACTTGATGCCAATTTTATAAATGAGAATGATTCTTGAAAATGAGTACTTATGGTGTTGAAAAGGAAAACCACATAACCAAAATGTTTGGTAACCCTACACTTTTATACGAGGCGTATTTCTCCGTCACGGAAATGGCCGTGTAGTTACGATTGGATTAAAGTATCGATGCTAGTTTTAAGTTCAGAATACAATCAAACATTGACTTTATTGCATTCAACAAAATAATATTTCATGTAATTGTGTGTCAAGTGTGTTAAAGTAGATTTATTATCGGTTCAATCAAACATAATACGTAATCCTTCAGTTTAAAATCCAATCCTCAGCATGTTCAATGAGTATACAATAATTGTATAAGAATAATAAAGAGAATTAGGTTAAGTCAGTATATAGGCATTTAATTCTCAAGGACATTCTTGCATATCTTTAATTGGTGGGTCTCCTATATAGAAACACGCTGTTTTCATTCTAAAAATAAAATATGTAAATTAGTCGCTATAATTGTCGTGTACATGTATTTACACATTTTGTAAAATAACTTGGTTCGACGGATTATGTAATAGATACAGTACGAGTTTTTCCTCAAAAGTATCTTCTTACAGATGGTTGTTTGTTTTTGCGAACCGTTTTCTTAGCGTCTGTAAGATAACATTTTTGAAGAAAATACGAGTACGTGTATCTGACTTATACGACGATAAAGGATTATGTCCACGTGAAAGTTGAGTTATTGAAACGTGTCTTCTTATAAAAACGTAAGAAGACACTTCTTGAATAGCTCTGCTGGGGGTATTATCGCATAAGAGATGTACGCTATCTCCATGGTGCATAAAAAGATATTGATAAGTAAAAAGACTTACGAGTTAACAAGCGAGTTAAGCGAATACGGAAATGAATTCAAATTTATTCGGCGCAGCTGTATTAAAATGGATTTTGACCTACATAAAATTTTGTAACCAATGAAATTGTTAGATACAAAGTTTTCAGTTGAAGAAGGAAGTTTGTGATTGGTTAAAAGTGTTGTTGGTACGAAATTGTTGGGCAGACTTCGTAATTGTTAGTTTAATGGTCTGTGAAAATAATGCAATAGCCATAATCATGAATACAACTGTAATTTAAATAGCAAAACGTTTTAACCATGCAAAATAAACTCAAAAGTATTTTTAAAGCCTTAACTGTTATGGTAAAAGTATACTTGGTTTAAATGTCAAATCTGGCACATTCAACTTAAACAAATTAACACACAAAGCTTAAAAACATGTGAATCGAGTGACTGTGTATGGTAAACAAAAACAAATATGACAGATTTAAGCAACATCTACCTGATATACATGTAGATTCATTTCTAATTTCATTACTATTAATTAGAATCATACTATTTGTCTTATTTTGTTTACTTGAGCATTTTTACAGTTATTTTCACATGTTGTGGATTTCTTGACATAGCTGGTGAGTAAAAAAGAAGAAAATGTAACCTTGACTACTGAGTTCATTTTATCAAAAAATCAATACAATTTATTATTTCCAGTAACAAAGTGTCGTCATGCTTGACTTTGCCTATACAGCTATATGTGGCATTAATTTTGTACTGTATTTGCGCCGATTATCTTTTTTAAAATGTTTTCTTGTTTTTTTGTTTGAACTTAACTAACGTTACTTAAAACGACCGCATAAAAATCGAAAAAAAAATGTGCGAAGTTGGTACATGTATACAGTCGAAACGCGATAGTCCGAAATGTATGTACATGTAGTGATGTTATACGACCCCGCCATAAGGAGCTAAGCTAGTGTTCTCGTTCAAGTCTCATTTTATCGTCAATAGTCCTTTGTTTGGGATTCTAATAAACAAATTTACATGCGTTAATGTCCGATAGTTCTCTAATCTAATAAAATCGTGTCCTAGCGGTGTTAATGTCAGCGTTAATCGAATCTAAATCTGATACCACTCGCGTTTCATTAAAAATTATACCAGGCGATGAATGTAAATAACTCCTCTATGGACTAATTTGAAACCATTCAAGTGAAATGAATTAACCTCGGTCGACAAAACTCAGATATTTGTGAAACCGTAAAGTGGCTCTGACTGTTCACGTTCTTGACGCTCCACGGGCAGTAACGTATAAAGGCATCACAGGTCATATTGGAAGCCAAAGTCTCGTAAGTGTAACATCACCGGGCTATCTTTATATTGGACAACAGATGAATAATGCTTTTTGTTGTTTAGTTTCCGCTAAGAGGATTTTCCTATCTGCATTAAAGGTTTTCTTTTAGTATGGTGTCACTTCTATTGTAAGGGCCAGCCAAAATGGCCAATTAGCCACCTATGTACCTCTCAAACCCTTTCTCTTTTTGCCGGACGTCAGGCCGAGATAGGGCGTAAGGTAATAATTATTTAACTAGCTGGCGAGTCACCAACCGACCACATCCGTTCTTACCCAGTCTCCACTGAGAGTTCGAACCTTCGACCTTCCGCTCCGAAGGCGGACACCTTAACCACTCGGCCACAGTTACGGTTATAAACACTAATGGGTGACTCACTGAATCGTGTAGTTATTTAAAGGTCGATCGTATTGCCCCACAAGAAATGCTGTACTATTTGCTTCGTATAATCCTACCTAAACTTACGTTTTAATGTACATGTATTTTATTCCCGTTTCGAATCCTTTTTCATTTGTAACTTGACATTTTATGATGAATTTTTACCCGAGTTCTTTCTAGACGATGAGTCATTGTCTAAGCTCTATTGTTTTCACTTTTGATGGACATTCAGTGTTTCTATTTACATATATTTTCCCAAGAAAACATGACTCCAGATCACTTTAACAGCGAACTAGAAGCCGAGAATACAAGAGAATCTGGAGATGTCACTGATCTTGAAGTACGGACAACATTTACGCGGCCTGAAAAATTTCCAAGACCAATTTGATATGCCATGATAACGAAACATCAATCTTTATTTGCACTTACTTGACTTCATCCAAACTGGTGTTCTCTTACATTGGAAGCCATGATTGTATGATAAGCGATTTGTCTGTGGAAGGTTCGTTCGTTATGGCCTTAAAACCGTGGATAATCAGAGAGTTTGATCGGGGATGTACACTTTGTGTGATGCACTTGCGCCGTTTTTGTTCGGAATAATACATTAAACATTTTGTATATACGGGAGACATTCTTTAAAATACTTTACAGATACCACCAAAGCATTCATAAACTGAGAAAAAAACAAGGATGTACAGACCTTATTGCTCGAAAGAACGGTGGTACAATTTCCAAGTAAATCTATGACCATTCTTTATAAACGGTCGCTTCACCATACTATCACTATATGGACATCTTTATGTCTGTCTGTTGAGACCAGTTTTTCTGTAGATTTTACCAACCCCTGTTATTCATATTTCATGAACTATTCATTCACAGAATATTTCAAGAAAAGTCCATGGTTTCATGAATGCCATTGATAAGCGATATCCCTGAGACAAACAATGATTTTCATATTCAGTACAATATAATTAATACATGTAATTAACACTAATACACCTACATATACTCATTTTAGTGATGTCTAGTTGCTGAGCCCATGTTTGCAGCAATTGATAAAATCTCCTTTAAGTCGAGTATAATCCTTTTTAACAATCGGAAATACTTACCACCTGAAATTCGCTGTTATTGTATAAAATGGTCTGACTATTCTCAAATTCTAGGCATACAAACTGACAGAAACAAAATATCTTTTCTATAAGCAATAATCGGTAAGCCCACTGGAGACTTTGATATCTTCTTCGTCGTCATTGTCATTGTTTTCCTTCCAGAACAGATTAATAATACAAGATGGTCATGTGTCTCTATTTAAGAGTCGGAATATATTAGTCATTCCACTGCACCCACCAGCACACATCGCCCCCCCCCCCCCACAGATCGTGTTTGCAAAGATTGCACTTTTAGTAAAATGTTGATTTTAATCTTGCAGCATCAATCAATCTGACAATAATCGTTTGTTCGGATCGTTAATGGCTAAACAGATATCCTCCATGTCTCTTAAAATGTTCAGATCTGACACACAGAAAAATGTAGTCTTTTGACATTGAATGTGTTTCGGAATATGAATCTTCGGCATTAGCAGTCTCCAGTGATTTTAGTAAAGCGTGCCTTTCAAGGGCGAATCACTTTATTAGGATGAATTCCATTAAATGCCGACAAGCTGCGTAAACACTTCGTTAATAAATGGGAGTCATTATTGAATAACCATTAACTTCAAAAGCGCAGTGTAATAATAAACCAGTGTTAGTATTTAAGGCACTAGTGTCTGATAAGACGAAATACATCACTGATGGAGTGGATAATAACAGAAAAGCTTTGAATAATTTCCACTTTATGATTAAACGAACATTCTGGTAATTACGGTAACGCTTACAACATGTTTCTGATTTTTTCAGACCCACGAAATGTGTACCAAATGCGCAATCGGAACTCCTCAGTGTTTGTCTAAAGAAAAGTGCCAATGGGAACTTGATGCTCAATTTATCAATCGAACGGTAAACACGTTTGAAAGTCTGGAATTCTGAGAATGATTCTTGAAAACCTATAGTTCCTACTATACTGTTAGAAAAGTTGTGACCGGAAACTAAATTACTAAAATTTGTAACCCTACATTTATGTACGAGGCGTATTTCTCAGTAATGTACTAGTAGTTACGATTGCCAAATGCGTAGATCATGAAGAATAAGTATATCATCATCATCATCCGGTTTAAGGATTGGAATCCATAATAGATTGTCGAAAACCCTGTTACTTATCGCAATCGATCATTCGTTTAACATGTATAGATATTTTCGACAATTTCAGAGCAGAACAATTAGTATTATCATGTTCAATTCCATCAGCCGTGTGATTGTTTATATCATGTAAATTATGCTAATATTTGTCTGGCTGTAGTATCAGCTGATTGATGCTTGATAAGATTGTGGTCATTTAACCGTAACGTGTTTTTTTAAACATCTGCCGTGCTAACTCTATTGACACACAGAGCGTTGGTCCATTCCATAGATGTCGTAGTTTCAAGAACTCGTCGATGTATACTTGTCTTCTTGACAATTAACGGGCTTAATTACATACAAGATCATTTGTCTCCAATACAATATACATGTTTTTGCGGCCATATCCGAATAAAGGCCATTCTTTTAAAAACTGTCATTGATTATTCAGAACGAGATGATATCTGAATAAAGGTAAGTCGTCAATAAACGCCACACACATTAAGTCTTTCGCAAGGGTGTCCTTTGTTCACATATTTGACTGTATCTCTTAAAATGAAAGAAATATTTAAAAACTCAGTCTTGTACTAGTAATGATTTTGTTGCAATGGAAACTTTGATGATAGAAGTAAATATCAAGGTCGCTGACTTTAAATCACTGTAACCTCTCACTGATAGAAGGTCCTGAGTTGAGACCAGCTACCGACCATGTCTCTATATGTGAGAAAGTAGGCAGTTGCTTACAGAGGATTGGAGTCTTGTACCGGTTCTTCCCAGGAACGATGTTTAGGTGAACTGTCGACCACATATGACTCTGTATGTAGAAACAAACAAACAAACAGACAAACAGACAAACAAACAAACAAACAAACAAACAAAAGACTCAGATTTTAAATTTATCTTCTTATATTCAATACATTGCATGTATACAAATAAACCGATTCTCATACAAGCATGTAAAATATACTTGATCAGAAAATAACCTCACTAGAGGTAGTATTTATGTCTATGCCTCTACATGCAGACAAGCAAAAAACCTCTTGGTTCACTTTTAACGAGGAAAATTAAATTGTACCGAACAACTGAAAGACGTTGTAATCTATTAATTTATCGTTTATATCATATTGAACTCTAATCCTTCGTTACTGCACAACGTCAAGTAATTGGATTTTATATCTTCTTACTCATGTTTGATATTGTATATTTAATTATAATGTCAGACACTGTAGTAGCCATCTGAAATTATTCAATAATACTAGTATTCCTAAGCATTGTGGTAGCGAATTGCAACATAATCTAGGCTCGGATCGGTGGTCCAAATGGTGAAGCGTTGTACTGCAGGACGGAAGGACGTGGGTTCGAATCTTAGCTCCGCCTTCAGGTATTTCATGGACGCTTTTTAAGTGTCCCCATGTTCAACTTCCGAGCCAAGTACTGTGTTGAGAAATCGCATTAAAACGGACGAGGCGTGTTTTAGTGATTTATATCGGGCAAGATAAAGAACCAGACAAAAATATCGAAATGAAAGCGGTATATGAGTGCCCGGTTTTTCCGTATCTTTTCTCCCATCTCTTAGAGGCGGCACTGAATTGACCATATCTGTCGAATTGGCCGTTAAACAATAGTTAAACACAAACATAATATTTAGTAAAATACAAATGTATACATAATGTCTTTAGTATGATACATATCTAAGCATATTGTTGAAGTTTACAAGCAGTTATCCTTAGCTAACAATTATACCAGATAGAACAATCTTTATAGCGCATGTGGTGAATGTAATTGCTTATGCCAAATTTGGATAAAATTCGTACTCATTCACATCTTACCACTAAGCACAAGCGCAGGTGCGTTGTACTGATGAAAATATAGCCACAGAAAGATATTTGATCTAAAAATAGATACACAATCGTATTCCTTAATTTCAGTCAAGTATTAATTCATTACATTTCATACATTTCCAAGACGACAGAGGAAATCATTGATGTTAAGTTGAACCCTACCCTGAGAGGTTAATATTGTCATAGCTACCGCGCATGCGCCATGTTAAATACCGCCACGTGCTTGATCGATGTACTCATTAGAGTGTTGAAATAATTAAAGAATAATCTTAAAAGCAACCTACTGTTACTCTTAACTGGTGGTTAAAGGGGTCACAATGATGATCACAATGACCACTGGTCAGTCGTTGGTATGGCAGGTGATGAAGGCCAATTGCATCAATTACGGCCGCCTGTATGATAATTAATGATATCAGTACACATTATCCATCTTTTATGCTGATTATACCAATATTTTGCGCCTTATTGTTATGTTCGCACAGACCAGACCAACAATAAACCGGTCATACATCTGTGCTAAAATCCGGACCACAATTGTAGGGCTGGCTTTCTCTTCTTGGTTTGTTTCGAAAATGATTGCATTATATGATTGATTCCGAGCGACTTCAGACTTCTTAAATAACGATATAAGAAAGTGCATGCATCTTTCTGCAATTGATATTATTACGATTCATATGAATTGTCTACATTAAAGTTACTTTACGTCTAGACTAACTCATAACAAGCCAGTCAGAATAGTCGTAAGAATCTCACAATGGTGCCAAATGATTTTTCATTTAACGTTTGATTTAACGCTTGGGAAAATATCATCATGTGATGCATGATTATTTATCAACAATGCCAATAATTATTGAATTAGTAATCAAAAGGTTTGCATCAATGTGGATTTACTTTTACATGCATGTTATTTATTTAAACTAAACAATGTATTGATGCTATTTGCGCTATGTTTACGTAATTAATATTGTAAAGAATTTATTGAAAAGGTTCATGAACGTTAAATAAGGCCTCGATTGGTAGATAACCATCGTATTTCCTAACAACCGTCCCAAATAAACAAATTGTGAAACATTGTTGAGTGAAAAGAGACGAGCGAAGGTTTCTGGTGAGCAGTTTTGTATAATGTTGTTTAAACACATTTAGTGAACTCGCTTAATATTAATACAGACCAAGGTATCCTGACAATGCTCTGCGATTATCAAAATGGACCGATCTATTTAATTATTGACTTTATAAATTGTTGATTCGTGGTGTTAGATTAATCTGAACATATCTGCAAACATCATAAATTGGGAATTGGAGATACTCCTTGTGAAAATGACTTCAAATAAATGGTGCGCTCGCTATTTTAAAGTGCTATCGATAATAAAAACAAAAATGTCCATTATTGTTAATTTAGATAATTGGAGTGTTAGCAGGCACGATTAACATTAGCAATAATGGAAACTGGTTGCTTTCAACATGATCATATAAATGACTTCAGTTAATCTGACTCGTGGAAGGTATTCCAGATATTGATTAACTTTAGATCTCCGTACTAATGGTCAGGAAACGGTGACATTTAACCGTAAAGGCGGCGATTGGTCATTTCTACCAACTATTATAGATACGATCTGTTTTAAGTAAAGCAATCAAAATATAATTATAACTTCAAAGACCACGCTGGGAGACGATAAAGATCGTGTTTCAAGTCTTACGTCAATAATGTTGTATTTAATACACGTTACGATGGTAAGAGATAACACTATTACGTTGAACAGCTGTTCGGTCATTCATTATGGTTTTGTTAATCTAACACAACATCCTTGGATATGATTTAGAAAAAAACTTGAGCTTTCATCTTTTTTCATGTATGACTATAGGAATCTGTTCAATTACGTATTTGTCGCATACATACATGTAACGTTATGGAAAATTAAGAAATAACAATATTTAAACTGACTGTATTAAATTTGTACTCCGTTTGTACATACATGTCCCCCAAACACAGGATATCTGGTAATATGTTTTGTTTATAACAAATACATTGTAATTACCCCCATTCCACACGGAGAGTTTTGTCCAAACCTATAGGACTTGTCTCATTCGGGGTCATGTTTCATACAGGGATCTTACAACTCTTCAAGAACTTGACTACAAAGCACAGAGAACACCACGTACGTAGTACTCACGTCTTACACAAAGATCAATATACAGGGTGTTTCATAATATATGTTACACTTTCAAACCTTATTATGATACACTCACACAGATACAGTATTTCTAAAGATAACACAACAAAATTTTGACCATGTAACTGGCCTCAGACTACAGTTTTATAACATGTTCAGTATGTAATGTTACATAAACAATAAAATGCAGCTATCACAATTTAAAACATATGTCTTTTTACATATAAGCCTTTCAAAATGACGTCCATTTTGACGTCGCACTGTATGAAATATATTTATCAAATTGGCTATCACTGATCCAGTGTTATCAAACTTCTTTATTATTCTAGTTACTTGCATTCTGCTGATAGCTTTTTCCTTTGGGTACATTTTGTCACACTTTTTATTTCAGAAATTACTCATATTTTTTTTCAAAATACAACTTTAAAATTTTCTGACATTTTCCTCTGGATAGCGACATATTGGAAAGATACAACATTTGTCGACGTCATCAATGACGTCACAACGTAAACATTTTCCCCAACAGAAGTTAAAGAGTAAAACTACATTTAAAATGAGCTATAACATATAGTCACTTTGACTTTTTGTATTTGCGCTACATCGTTTTGAAAGTGTAACATATATTATGAAACACCCTGTATATGTATAATATGATTGTACTTCCATAGTCCCGACCCCTATAGTACCGGAGTAGGGGTTACTTATGACTATAATATATGTTACACTTTCAAAACGATGTAGCGCAAATACGCAATCTAGTTTCATTTACTGACTTTTTGGGCAGGCAGATTAAGAAGTAATTATAGAACTTAACCTTTATAAGTAATCTGTCTGTTCAAAAATATATATTATATTGATTGTACTCCAGGATTACATTTTTTTTATTCATTGTGTATTACCCAAATTTATTTTGAACGACTGATATATTACTTCCCCTAACTGTATCATTAAATACAACTGTCCATGCACACGGTTCACTTTTCTTACTATATACACTATTTATATTTAAAACCATTTATTTGTATAACATTGTATCATAATTATATTGTAGTTAAATAAAGTTGAGTTCAGTTCAGTTGAGCTGAGTTTCGTGCTCGCCATTGTAAAATACCCTTAATATCATGAAATTAAAAATGGATTAGATTGGTACATAATCATGTTAATGTTGTGTCAGAGTCGAAATTGGATATGAGCATCATTCATTAACAATAAAATGAATACTTTTATAGCAAACAAGAACAGCTTATTTATGTATCGTGTAAATATATAATTATGTGATCCCAATACCGAGCACAAGCAACAATATCCACGTTTGTTATAAATACCACTCATTACTATCATTATAGAGCGTCATTAAATATTTAACTTTTTTTGCATCCGTATACTATGACAATACTCCAAACTGTCGGCTCAATAAATAGGACATGCCATTTGAAATATATCATATGTGGATTTTATATAAAATAAGATATGTATACCGCATAATTAGGAGATGATTCTATTGTTGCTTTTATATTAAAATTATCTGTCACCAGTATGCATGATTGCACAATTGATACACAATATCTATTTTCATGGAAGGACTGAACTCGAAGCTTCCGAATACTAGTTACTTATGTTATTTACCATCATGTCATGGTGCGTGTAGTTTGTAAATATAAGATTTATCTCCCTTAGTTCTTAAGTAAGTAAACATATACCTAATTTAAAGAAGCGAAACTTCGAGCGTTCTTTCACCAGATCAAAGATCTCTTAAGTATGGAACGTTCTAACACTGAACAGAGGTCAAGAGACCCTTATTGTATAGAATGTTATAATTATGTCATCTTAAACACACTTGTCCGGAATATTATAAGGTCACGTGGTACAGAGTTCACCACACACTTGTTGAGGCATCTTACCCAACCAAAGTACAAGTTTCACAGTTTAGTAATCCGCCTTCTTGGTCGAGCAGTTAAGGTCGCTGACTTCAAATCACTGTAACCTCCTACCGATAGAGGGTCGTGGGTTCGAGCTCCGCTACCGACCATGTCTCTTTATGTGAGAAGGTAGGCAGTTGCTTACGGGAGATGGGAGTCTAGTACTTCTAGTTCTAGTTCTTCCCATGAATGATGGTTATATTGACTGTCCGCCTCACATGACTCTGACTGTTGAAAAGGGGCGTAAAACTCAAATAAACAAACACACCTTTTGGATGTTCTGCTTCTCTTGTCATATACTATCATATAGCCAATGATTCGGATCTAGACAGTGTCCTCGAAAAAAACCTACCGTGACAAATACACAGATCAAATGAGGTCTACATTAGAATGAGACAACATTAAATTGTACTAAAATCTTAGAAGAATATGTCATTTTTGTTGACGGTTATGTTTATTGAGTCCGATATCACGCGTGTTGTAAAGTCATAGTTACGATACAAAAATAACTGAAATGTTGACTACTAATATACATGTAGTAATAATGTGATTATAGGGTAACACGAGGATAATTCTGTAAGCATTGTCCTATTTACATGTTTTTTTTATGCTTATTAATGTGGGGACAATGATGGTAGGCCATCACGCAAGTAGACCCAAGCTCAGGGCATCACATGTCGGTTTTTAATATTTATTTTACAATTGGTTAAAAATATGTTTACTTGTTTTTTAATATAGCGGGCGTTAATACCGAACAAAGAACACAGACGAAGATGACATTGATATACTAGTACGATGATGCAAGAGATTTTAGATAGATGCAGTATCAGGCTCCGTATTCACAAAGCATCTTAAGTAATTTTTTAACTTAAGTTATATTTTTCCTTAAATTCGACTTTTTCCTTAACTCTTTTGCACTAATATAAAGGAAGAAATCACAATAATATGATTTTATCTTTGTTCTAAAGATGTCGTTTATGAACATGATAATTCATTTTCACACTTTTGATGACTGCTTTACAAACTTTTACCATGAAAAAAATTTACACTTAAGTAAAAATTTCGACTTAAGTTAAAGAAAATCTTAAGATGCTTTGTGAATACGGACCCAGAACATGTTTTCGTACTCGTACATAAGTCATGCGTTTTATGGCACGTGTTCTCGTATGTACTACCTATCACGTGATCTAAAATCAGCGGTTATTTTATCCTCATTATTACATTTATTGTGAATTTAAGCTGATATAAACAATAACTACTGTACTTAATCCCCTTAAGTCGACATTTTATCCCATATAGTATTATTAATGTATCATAAAAGTATTATACGATAATAATCCCGTCAGGCGGATAATTTGTCCGGTACTTAGAACGGTCAATGAACCAATCTTTAGCTAGAACCGAACAGACGCGGTCATTCGACTTGTCATTCATTTTTTGCCTTTAAAAGGTGTTAGTCATTATTTTGGAATTAGATCTAATCGTGCTAGCGTTATAATGACATAAAATATTATTCGTCGGATTCAACTTTTGCAAATGTTACGGGAAATAAGGCCGCTACAGTCACTGAGATGAGATGGGGCCGCTTGCATATTTATGGTTTCATATCTATTAAACGACCCGGTGGAACTTACTACCCCCCCCCCCCCCCCTCGCACATTTCGTATTCGAAACAATATTAATAAAGTAGAACGCACGGGAGTAAATAGAACATTTTGTTTATCATATCAAATTTAATTCATTATTTGATTCATTGTCAATTATTCCTCATAGATATTTATTTTGTATTTTTACATTTCACTCTGCTAATTACTAGTAACCATCAGAATGTGAAAGTTTATGTGAAATAAAGATTAAAATAATGGTCGGGTTCACTGTTATCATATCGACGCAATTTTTCTAGCACCAATTCTTCCAGTTCTAAATTTGAAAGTATTTTTAGAAAGAAAACAAAAAGCTGCGTTCAATAAACGTGTCCTCGATGTCCCCGGTGGCATGTTTGACGACAGACTTTGAGCCTAAATTATGTCAATGTTTAAAGGTAGTTCACCAAGAAATAGCCAATGATGCTAGAGGAAATGGTATAATTTGGAATGGTAAAAGCTACTTAACATCGTATGGACGAACAGACAGACGAAATGACAGGTGTATGAAGGGGACTGTGATAAAGCTACATATCATAGATGCCGGGCATACAAGTAGTAATACAATAATTGTTTTCCGAACTACGAATCTTTATTGTCATGGTTAAATAACATTAAACATGACTATTTTGTCTTGCATCATTACGATCAAGAATGTGTAAGGCAATGATGATGAGAGAGAGAGAGAGAGAGAGAGAGAGAGAGAGAGAGAGAGAGCAGAACAGAGTTTAACGGAGCAGGACTGAGCAGGGCAGGTCAGATCAGAGCATAGCATAGCATATCAGAGCATAACATAGCATAACATATCAGAGCAGAACATAGCATAGCATAGCAAAGCGGAGCAGGGCTGGGCAAGGCAGACCAGATCAAGATCAAAGCATAGCATAGCGGAGCAGGGCTGATCATGGCAGGGCAGATCAGAGCATAACATTGCATAGGATAGCATATCAGAGCATAACAGAGGAGAGTAAAGATGTAATTGTCATAAAAAGCCCACTGACGAAGATTCTAGATACACAACTGTTGCTGATTGTACTTTAAAATTTTAGAGTTTTAACCTTTTTTATCGTGAATGATTATCTTATGAGTTACATCAGGGATACTGCATTAAATATGTGTAATATAGAGTCCCTGGTTAAACGTAAATGTAAAGAGAGACAGCTAATATTTCTCAAAAGGTATTATTCATAGTTATCAAACGAATCCTTTTGTATGCCTTTTTCCTTATTCGTAAATTGTTTATTTTGTTTATTTAAGTTTCATATTACCTCCTGACTTGTTGCAGCCAAACAACATGATACTATACACTGCAGCAGCGATGTGATATAATGATCGCTCAGACAGGTAAAATTAACCATTCATTGTCGATTAGAATATATGATAACATAATTCATAAATGAGAGTGGTATTATGTCATTAATTCGAGATTCTTCAGAAATTGAGTATATTTATAGTCGGCACGATGTAACGTGTGAAGTGTCACATTAACTATTAACATTAACTCTGCACAGTATAGCTTTATAATCATGGTTAATAATTAATTCTAATTTTACAAACTTGTTTCAATGCATGAATTTATAGAACATTAACCGTGAGAACGGTTTGTATAAACGTAATTCGTGTGTCAGAATTTTTTGCTGTAATTTTAACAGAATATGTTCCAGCGTTAATTGCATAAGACAGCGAAATTCGTGGTGTTGGTAACGTTTGGTGATAAGATACCGTACTCTGTGCGAGTTAATACCAAAACGCTGAATTAATGTGACGTAAATTGCGAATATTTGGCCAAAAAATAAGTGCATACCGTGGAGTTTAATCATACATTTCTAAGTCCATTATACATAGTAATTTCCACGGGCTTTCAAACGGTCTGAAACGTACTCTGAAATGTCTCAAAAAATGTTTTAATTGGAATTCAATAACACCAATGGCCTGCTACAAATTATTAAAAAATTGAATGCATCTAAAATATAAAAATGTGCTTTTGAAACACATTGCCTCCGTCTAGTGACCTTTGACCTGGTGACAATAAAATGCGTAGATACTGTAGAGGTTGTCATGAGGAATAAACATAATTAAAGTATGCAGTTTGAAGACAGTAGGTGGAAGCATTTTGGTTTTATAGGCAAGGTTAAAGTTTGGCACAAACAGACAGACACACAGACAGGCAAAAAACAATATATCTGCCCCGATCTATCGATACGGGGGCATACAATCTGGAGTATGTATCCACGCTCAAAAACAGCCAATCAGATGTCATAGTTCTAAGACTTTGGTTTAATAACAAACTCAATCCGTTTATGGGACATTTCTGAATTGATATTTTGTTAATCCATTCTAGTTTTATATAACATAATATACAGCGACCAAAGTCGGTCGCTCGTCATCACCAGCTGTTGCTCCAGTGTTGTTATAAACTGTCACAGAAATGTTATTTACACCTCAATTACAAACATATCATATGTTGCTTGTTGTTATTTCTTGTCATTCGATCAAGCATTTAAAAAACCATAGATCATTATTATGATAACAATGGAAATGATTAAATATACACACAGTGTCGCGAGTCGGTATAATCTAGCTAATGTTGACATCAGACGCGACTAATCACTCGATATCTTTGAGCTAAAACCAAGCTAAATGATTGCCGTATCTGTTTTCTTTGTTGAAACTCGGTCAGTTGTGCGTATCCGAGGATTGTATCATTTTCAGCCTTTGCAATTTTTCTTATATGCAGGAATTAAGTTTCTCAGATGTAAGACTTTACGTTTGAAATAAGATGTTAAAATAGTGTAGGTATAATCAGTGTATAGCATGATTATGTATTATTCATACAGTTTTCTCTTTTTAACACAATTTATGATTTACCATTAAGAAAAAAATATCCGTGCCACATTTTTCTGACGATACTGCGACTGTAATTTAAGGGTTTCCAGTGAAACACGTGATGTATCGCAGGAAATTTAATGCCAAGTTGCAGACGACACTTGACAACTCCAGATTTAATGATGTCGCGGCAATCAGCCTGAATGGAAATGTATCTTTGATCTATCATGTTAATAATTGTGTTTTCTCTATTTACTGAAAATATATTAATCCCATGAGACTGTTTACGTTTTATGTGAATATTGATTTTAAGTGTCACATTCACAATTACGCATAAAACAAGAAAACTGGTAAATCTGCCCCACACAACGAGATTGAAGCAAGTGTTTCGGCAATGTTTGTTTTTCCATGACACTGTACGCTATATGATACAAGGCACTACACTACAGGAACCAGACATCCGCCAACCAGAAACCATCTCCATCTGACGTTAACACAATATGTAGCAGGGCAGGTAATCAAGACGACGTGGGTCTCGGCAGACACCTTACGCCAATTCTGATATACCAAATATTACATGCTGAATAAAAGAGAAACCATGCTAATGTTGTTTTTTTTTCGAGTTTAAAGTGAGCAATTAGGCTGAATTAGCACAGTTGTGTATTGTCATCATACATGTGCAAAAACGGTTTCTACATTATATTAAAATGTGATATTTATGTTAACTGATTTAAGAATACCATACCAGACTGAGATTGTTCTCCTGTTTAAAAACACGGTATTTTGATGGAAAATAAACTTACCCTTGGTGAACAGTTGACAAATGCTCAGTGTAAATCAAAGTTCTCAAGTTCAACTTTATGCAGGAGGGTCCTATCTATGACTGCAAAAATTATTTCATAAACGGAAACATTTTCTCAGCGGGTGTAGAAAACCGAGTACTTTGGACCGCATCCAACTGCATGCGCCGAGTGAGTGAAGGCCTAGTGAAGTTGACAAAGTCAACCAACAAAGATTCCAAGATATGATACAACAAAAAACGTCGTGTGTATAAAAGACGAGCTCAGGGATTGCATTTACTTTATACATAATTCACCATGCACGTAGAGTTTTATATATCGAGTTTCAAACCAAGTTGTAATAAAATAAGAGCAGAAAAGGCCTTAGTTTAAATAAAAAATGTATAATAATGATAAGAAATGGCGTGTGTTAGGAAAATAACCCGAATATAAATTATGTTCCATTTGGTCATACGTTTAATTATGCTATTTTTATTAACTGTGACAACATTGTAAGCTATATGTTTCATACTGTTTCCTAACTGTGTTTTGTAGAACAATCATATGTATGTCTGTGTCTTTTTGGCCATTGTCCATTGCTTTCCGTCTGCGTATTATTTCTTTTTGGACACATTTCGATTATTTACCAATGTTGTCCCCAGTCCTTTTGGGATTTATTCAAGCGTCGTTTTTTGTGTTCTATTGAAACTGTGTCCTTTAATTAGACTTTCAGACCTTCTCTTTCCATTTTTCTCTGACCAGAAGTATGTCTATGTCTACACAAATATACAGTCAGCCATGTGTTTGCGACATCCATCGAATAAAGACCACACTGTGAATAAAGGCCATTATTTTTTAAACCGTCATTTGTTTATTTGGAACATAACGACTTCCGAATAAAGGCAACCTGTCAATAAAAGCCAACATTTTAATGTTGCCTTTCCCAAGGATGACCTATGTTCACAGAACTGACTGTCTTCTACTTCTGTCCAAAGCCTCATGAACGGAGTTCAGCAAGTATAGGATTAATGACCGGATGTAGCATTGTTGTAAACAAAAACATTGAGAACAGACGACTTGTCAGGAACCCTTGTAGGCAATATAAACCATTTAATTGCTTGGTCAAGTACGCTGTAGAACCTTTTGTAGGCTTATTTCTTTCGATAATAATAAAGTGACTACTTAAAGTATTATTATCAATTTTTATTGGATAACGATTAGTCTGGATCCCGGCTGATTGTTAGGCGAACATATACAACTGTGAGTAAAAATGACACCAGTTGAAATTGTGACACGGAAACCACTTTATGGCTTATCAACCAAAATATTAAAATAACCATAAACCGAGCATGACACAAGAGCAAACTCTTGGTTTTGCTCACGGATCGAACATTAGGGCCTTAAGTACTCTCATTGTAAATGATTTGTTGAAATTGGTCATTCTAAGATCATACACTTATGAATACTTAAATTCTCTTAAACGTTGAACTTTTTTTGAAGGGGAGGGGGTGGAAAGGTTGGTAGCTATTTATAATTTTGATGGAATAACTTTAGGCGCTTTAGGATATCTCGTACATGTATTTACATTCTCTGTCAAATAAGGGTCGTTGTAAGAATTGCTTTCCTTCTATGAAAATTTGACCAGAAAAATCGATTTTCCTTCACATGTGGAGAAGTTGTCGGTATACGTTGGTACTGGTTAGAATACAATCCAGGAAAAGGTCAAACAGTCGCCGTATTGTATACAACTAAAAAATGTTCGAAAAACGGCGTTAAATCCACTGATTTTTTTTTCATGATATTGTCCTTCCCACTTTTATAAATCACAATATAAAACAATCGACACAGAAGAAACACATCTAGTAAAATATTGATCTATAATATAAAGGAAGGACTTCGTTTATCAGCAGCTTTATTCCTTGTTTTCACGGTTTGTTATTTCAAGGTAATTGAACATCTGTTTAAGTATGTCTATTATATGTGTCGATACTGCTTCCGTATTGAATTCCAAAAAACGTACCATCTTTTTTACTTTACGCGGATCGGTCTCTATTGGGACTTAAGGACTGGAATCAACACGTTTTGAAGCAAATCAAAGGATTGAAACAATGGCTAGCACATTACCTAAGTTATCTATATAATTATCAATATGAGATGGACAGATGTTACATACGGCACATGCTGTTGTTATATTGTGTCGCGCGGAATTCGTGAACATTATATAAGGCGGTTAGCTACGTCTTACGTCTTGTAAATTATTTTAAACGTTGTATGCCTTTTCTAGAATTATTCCGAATAATTGTAACAGCTTTCTATTTCTATTATAATGCTGTTGCCTAATTAGATTCTGGCGAAGTACTTACGTCTTGTAAATTATTTCAAACGTTGTGTACCTTTTCTAAAATTATCCCAAATAATTTAACAGCTTTTTCGAGTTGTCGTCATGGTAATTTACGTTGCATAGTAACAGTGAAAATTTGAAATTAATCATTCAGTGACTTACCTTATCTACGAGAGAAAAATACGTTCACGATAATTGACTTGAAATATAACTGATGTACACATGGAACATATTAATGATTTGAAGTATAGTATTGGCACCAGCGCCAGTGGGATCATTTGATTCATTGCATTTTTCTAGGTTTATTTCGCTGTCTGATGTTAATATTGCATGCATCTGTAGTTGGGGGATAATTGTATCAAAGCTATGGATTTTTTACGCAATTAATCGATCAATCAGTTTGCTTGTCGATGTTTGATCCACTAAGCTTTTGTCCGAGTATGTAATCATTTATTCTACAGCGTTCATAATGATCCGCGTGTCATGTAATATTAACTTAAAGCACGAAAATAGACTAAATCAGTGAATAATACTGAGTGGCTTTTCTGTTCTGCTTTTTTCAAGCCAATGGCTATTTGACGGAAAAGAACAGGGACAGATTAAAAACAGTAACAACTACTACACAACTTATGTTCGTGACATTTACGTGACGTGACACTATTTTTCTCAAAAATGCTCATGAAATATGTAACGGCTCTTATATTAACGTCACGTCGATCTTGCGTTTTAAACTTTTTCGTGAAAATCCATTGGCGCGAAAAACGAAGTTGGTGACCATAATTATGTTTTTTATTTTTCTAAATGTTTTTTTTTTCAAATTGTTTGAAAGAATCCGTTCTGCGTCTGTTTGAAAAAAAAAACATCGGGCCATTTTTTCACTATTGACGCGATTGAGAGAAAAATGTCTCAGTTTTGGCATTGTAAATTGCCACCCCTACATAGTTCGATCGGCGCCTTTTAAGATTTATTGACGGCAAAATATAACATGCTTGTATTTTTCGGATTTTGGAAATGATTCAGCATTGCAGTTATGTAAAATGTATAACTTAATGAACAAAATTATTGGAACTATTCATGAATTAATGCGAAAATGAACGATAAACATACTTTATTTTCACATACCATAAAGTATATTGATTTCATGCAAACGTTCTTTATTGAGCTTTGATTTCTAAAAATGACCATTTTTCGGGAGGAAACCCGCGACGTACCTTAAATGCCGTGACATTTTCTTACCGTAACATTTATGCACCGTGGCATTTACATGACGTGACATTTACGTACCGTAACATTTATGTGACTTGTATTTACGTGCAGTGACATTTTTGTACCGTGACATTTGCGTGCCGTGACATTTTTGTACCGTGACATTTACGTGACGTGACATGTACGTGACGTGACTTTGTGATTTACGTACACGATGTATTTAGAATTAATATACAAAAGACTTTTATCTCTTTCCAATCTCGCTTTAATATGATGACCAAGAGTGTGACTAGCTTCATACTTGGAACTTAATGTACATGCAACATGGTGATGCATTATGCGCGCATCATGACCCGTAATACTACTTTATTGATCATCGTTCTATAGCTTATAATCTTACCCTCGTCACGTGATATGCTCACATTTTGTCATTATCAATTAATTAGAATTTTTGATATTTTGTCCAGACTATTCCCTTCTCATGAGCATGATTTCCCAAGATGCGTGACCCATCAGATTGTGTTTAATTATTCATTCACGAGCGACTCTCCAAATCAGGGACCGTATTTTTTTAAATGACTTATGCCTCATTCACATATATTTTCGAGCCATCTTTCACGTTGTGATGTTCGATAAAAGAACGGTATAAATGCGGTCCTGGATTCAACGACTGGTGATGTCGGTTTATTAACCGTATGGTACATATCATAATACGATGTACCTTGTTCTGACAATTTGTATAAACAAAGGTTGAAAGCTAGACGGAAAAGATCAGATATTTTTCATCAAATGTGTCTTGTCTGATAGGTAAACTTATCTATTAACAAACTGTCAAATAACTGCATCAACGATTAAGGCTATCAAACATCGAAATCGTTGAGATACACGTCGTTTCCAACTTTTCACGATGGCAATAGAATTTTATTTTTTGATGTGGTGAAGATAACTGACGTACTCCGAGATCGATCTGAAATGATCCTCGCTGTCTAATAACAATCGCGTGCCCATACATGTCATTTTGCTATCTTTAATATCGTACATGAAACAGTTGGACAAAACTGGTGTAAAACCAGACATCAAAACTTATTTGCAGCTATTTGGAGCGGAGAGGATTTTCAATATAGTCTACACTCTACAGTGTAACATATTATTATCAAAATAGTATTATGCAGTCCATTAACTCCAACATATGATCAAAGCGATTCGTTGCATTGACGAATTCAAGATTTTACGATTTTTAATACCGTGTGAAATACATAACAGTTATTTTGGGTTGCTGTTTAAGATTGAAAAAACAACAACATTTTTTTGCACAAAGAGCAAATATTTTGGTTCCGAAAAATGCGATCGAATGCAACTATTGCATTGTTCACATAACCATGTATCCATGTTTCTAAAGATACGAGAACATTATTTTATTATGTAAACATTCTCCATGAAATCAGAGATTTTACGTTACATATATAGTTCCTGGTGAAGTCTGTGATTCAAACCATTCTCAATGCTCAATGGTTTTGAAGTAAACATGCTTTGTTTAAGCTAATATAACATATGCTTCGATGTATGGCTTTACCAACGAACTCTATCGATGTTTTTATTGATGTTCCATGAGATATCTAATTTCCGAGCATTATCCTGACACTAATCTACCTACGGTACGGAAAGGATGGCTTATATATAATCTATAAGTAGATTATAGTGTACGTAAATGAGGAAGTGTTATGTGAAACGTAGAAAAACAGGATTGTTTGTTAATTAAATCATGCAGTTTGATAAATTAGGTGACCGTTTCGAGTAATCTTTGTTCTAATGATGATATAAGTGATCGAAAAATCGACGACATCAGCAGCAGCAGCAGCAGCAACAGCAGCAGCAACAACAACAACAACAATAACAACAAATCAACAGCAGCAATAACAACAACGACGACGACAACAATAACAATAATAACACCAACAAAACAACAAGCAATTACAACAACAGCAATAACAACAAGAAAACAACAACAATAACAACAACGACGGCGGCGACAACAACAACAATGATGATAACAACAACAACAGCAATAACAACAACAGCAGCATTAACAACAACATCAGCAGCAGAAAAAAACAACAACAGCAACAACAAAACAACAACAGCAATAAGAAGAACAGCAATAACAACAACAATACAAAAACGACGACAACAACAACATCAAAAACAACAATAACAACAGCAATAACAACGACACAAGTGTCAAGAATAACAAACAACAACGTTGACAACAACATATCTCTCTGAAATGAATTGCAGACGAAAAATTTGCACCAGAATATCGAAATAAAACAAGCATTATTTTTACACAAGAATTTCCGTTCAGAAATGTAAAATAGTTCTTGGCGTTGTGATTGCATACAGAATAACATCATTTTTGCTCCTACCTGTCAAAGTAAAGTATAGCACTCTGAGCTGTCACTTTTGTTCTAGTTCGGTTGTATACCAGTAGCTCTCAAAAATAAGACAAAATGCAGCAGGTGTCTGATACCTCATTAGTTTTAATGAACGTCAAAATGCATGCATACTTACCTTACTTTTATGATTCAGGCGTTCCATACTCGTAAAACTGAAAGTGCTGTATTTAAAGCGGTCGTAAATTTGGTTATATTTACGGAACCAAGAATCGTACACAAATCATTGCCCTTTGACCTCGGGATTTACTGCACACCAACTTCGCTGGCACACGCGATGATACACAGGGGCAATAAACATTAAAGGATTTGTAACCATATAAAAACAATATAACTTATTAATTATTTATAAATCATGCTGGATTTTAGAGCAGAAAAGTTCAACTTAAACCATTTACGTTCCGTGTGATTCAGATATTGCAATAAAATAGGGAATATAATCGCTTACGACTCTTTTATCGAGCAATAAAATAAACTATACCATGGACAGAAAACTCGTTCAGAAAGCGAGACCGCACGGGAGAATCGAGCTTTAACGATATCACAGTTTGATCAATGATATACGTGTGTGTCGAGTATTTAGGAAATCTAATAAACGGCGATGCTACAATTTAATAAAATAATTTGCGGTATTGAAAAAAATATTCGATATTGCTATTATCTTTACCAGTGATTAAACATCTGGTGTATTTGATTATTTTTATTGTATATTTTATAAAATTATTACAACCTAGATTAATTTTGTTGATATTCATTAGTGATTTTACATTACAATAATCCACGACAAGGCCACCTGGCGAAACATTTTTTTTCATTTTTTTTTCAGCGTAGCTGTCTGTTGTCACTTTCGACCTAATGTCTTGGCATAAACATTGGTTGGAAGTTTAGACAAGTACCAGCATTTTTTCCAGGTGATTACGGCAGTTGATGTTAGCTAATCTCAGTTTTGACCAAATTTCTTGGTATGAAAATACTTAAAATATTGGTTAGAAGTTTTATACAGTATCGGTATTTTTCTATACGACCCCTTGTCAAATATTTGATTGTACATGTATGTCAAAGAATACTATGATAATAAAAAAATTATTAGCAGTTGATGAGTGTATGCTTTTTTGTTGTTTTTCAAAGTTTTTATACTAAGAAGCCTTGTTTATGAACATTAAATGGTATCATGGCTGCATACTAGTACTGTTATGAATTTAAAGCCAGGTGAAGAATCGGACTTGTGGAATACACACACAAGAGTGGAATAATTAAGGCTAAACCGACCTAACAGTGGGTCTGCAAATGTTCAATGTATACCTTTCAATTTCTGTTTGTAAAATCTGTAAAGTAGAAATCTACCAAACTGTATTCTTTGCGGTTGAAACAAAGTTATACTCGTTCTTGACAAATATTTAACATTTAGTGTAATTAATAATTATGACATTACATTTATATACATTTCTACGTACAACATGTAGTTTGTCTTTGTTGCAGACGTACTTGTTTCTGTTTTGAATCAGTGAATGGGTTTTGTATCGGCTGTTGGTTTAAATTTGTGTTTCGGTAACAACAAGTCATAAACCGATTTTTGTCATTTGCCATAAACACGATAAATATTTTACATTATATTATTTAGCAATACCATGATTCATTACTATAGTTTCCGACCGGCAAATATTTTTATATTTTAATATAAAAGCACTGATGCTAATGGACATACGACAGAAATTGTTCCGACAACCTAAATAGAGCAAGACAGACACAATCACATGTTGCATGCAGGCCTTGATTCATACTTCTCATATGTTTTTCTCGTGTTTATATTTGTAAACAACCTGCTATATAATCAGGTTATATACTGCATGGATAGAACACTCTCTAGTTATCCAATAGTTGGACGATAGTGCAGTATACAGTGAAACCTCTCCAAAGCAACACCCGTTCGGAGTAGCAAACTTATGTTGTTGTAGAGAGATTATTGCTCTAGAGAGGTTAAACTAATAGTTAAATCGTACAATGGGAAATAATAATGTCGTTGTCTGAAGGTTATTGCTGAAGAGAGGGTCGCTCTAGAGAGGTTAAACTAATAGTTAAATCGTACAATGGGAAATAATAATGTCGTTGTCTGAAGGTTATTGCTGAAGAGAGGGTCGCTCTAGAGGTTAAACTAATAGTTAAATCGTACAATAGGAAATAATAATGTCGTTGTTTGAAGTGAGGTTGTTGCTGAAGAGAGGGTCGCTCTAGAGAGGCTGTACTGCACATGCACCAGTTTCGCTTTATACACTGAAACATAGATACTGAACTTTATTTACAGATCGGCAAATACTTGATTTTGATACACAAAATAAAACCAAAGCACTACAAACATGACAGAAATATAAAAGATATACGTACATACAAATACGATACAAAAATCATAAATACATTTGTACAATACAATCAATAGTTGGAGATATATATTGAAACATGCAAGTTATAAAGGAAGACAAACAAACCCCATTAAAGGTAACTTTCACCAACAGATGTGACCTAGAAAAATCTGCTAAATTCAATGACATAGTTTATGTAGGTCAGAAGAATTGAATACGTTTTGATTCTTGTACAGGTAAATATATTTACAACACGAATCGCTACAAAAGTATAGCGCTGTTGGGACATGTACAAGCAGTAACACACGATTTGGGTTTGGCGCCGTTTTTTCAACAATTATTCTGGCGGTCATCCACTAAACAAGTTTTCCTGGACGGTATTCTGACCCTCCCACAAGGAACCAGCAACCTCTCCACGCACATGCAGTGGAGGAAAATAGAATGGCATGACGTGCCGCGACCGGGAATCAAACAAGATCATCGGGTTACAAATCCAGCGCACAAACCACTGTTCCACTGCCGCGGTCACACACGAATCTTGTTATAAAAAAGAATTATATCCCTCAACACGGGACTAGTGTCTCTAATCTTCTCATGAGATATCATACACAAAGCTTTTCGATATTTTTTTTTAATCAACCCTTTAACTGATGACGCCATTTTACCATCGAGTGTGAATTATTTAGTAAAAAACGTCAAAAAGTTTTTTCTAACTTCCAGTTTACAATCATATAAAAATGATAATGACTGATTAATTGGAATTTGAAAATCGAAATTAATTTTTAAGGAACACCGTAATACGACGATGTAAGATCATGTAGCCAGATTAGATATCGGTATTGCCAAGCCAACACTGAATATACCTCCCTGGAATATCGTAGTCGAGATTCGAACCCACGATCTTTCGAGCTTCACCACTAGAACACCGATCCATCCCAGGTCTGAATGAAAGTCACGTTCTACATACGTGACACCAGGCTTGTAGTTGTTCAGCAGTACAAATAAAAAGTGAAAAGGCAGAAATAACATCTCATCTCACACAGTACACCAAACGTACCCGAAAACTACAAATCAATCTGACATCCACATTTACTGTATGAGAAAAACACATCCGTCTGATTACCAGTATTACTTCTACAGCTTGGATGTGTAACCTTTCTCGAAAGTGTGTTAGAAAGAAATTCACCCATTTGTACTTGGCAACACGTTTTTGTAAGCCATGGTGCGTTTTTGGTTTCGGATAATTGCTGTAGAGTTAATAAAATCAGTCCATATTTTACAATAACAAAATGCAAATCTAATAATAATGTAAACAATTCTGGTGTGCGACGCAAATCACGCCTAAGCGGATTACTTAGATAAAAAATGCTTTGTTCACGTATTTATCAAACCTATAATGTATGTTCAGATGACGTACTCAATCATGTGTGGTGTCAGGTTGTTGCCATAATTCATATTAAATGATCGTAACTTCTGCTGTTGTTTAGCTGCTGTAAGCTTGAGTCATCGTTGCATACATTTTTATAAACGTCATTTCATGATTGCATGTTTTAACCGAGATAGTTGCTACGCATTGTATGCTGTACAGTGTAACTTCTGAAATCCGAACCCGCGTGGGACCGGCCAAAAATTCGGATTTAGGAAGTTTCCGGAGTTCAGAAGTCTAAGATGATCTGAACAAGTAAAGATGTAAAGATTTTCTTTAATTGGCGTCTTAGATATAAAAGAACAAGAGAAGTGTGCCGCCTGTTGGTGCTAGAGATCCATACGATGAACTACCAGTGTCTATAGAACTTGTCGCAGTCGGTTCATCACGTAATGACTCAATTTCCTTCACGAACGAATGCAAAACCTTACAGGCACTCCATTCTGCACACATCGGTCGTCTTCGTCTAATCACGTCTGTAAAAGGTAAGCCGATATTTGAACTTCAAAATAATTATAAAGCCATCTTGGAATATCCCGGAGAAAATATGGCGGCCTCCATGTATGAAACGAAAGTTTTAATTTTTAGCTCACCAGAGCACGAAGTGCTCAAGGTGAGCTATTCTGATCGTGTGTTGTCCGTCGTCCGAGCGTCCGTCAGTCTGTACACACCAGAGGGTGGTTATGGGGTTAGGGTTTGAGTTAGGGTTGGTACATTTTGCCATTGTGAGTTTCAATTATGTACACACTGAAATTGTGGGGATAATTTCGACTTGTTGGGTGCAACTTGTTGGGATAAAAACACCGAAACCATCAAAGGGTGCACCCTACAACATATAAGTACCTCTCATGAGAACGTCCGTTCGTCCGTCCGTCAGTGCGTCAACAATTGCTTTAAACAACATCTACTTCTTAAGCAGTTGGCCAATTTTAACGAAACTTTACAGGGATGTTACTTGCACGAAGCTCTGCCAACGTTGTTAAAAAAATAATTTCATTAAAAACTCTGGTTGCCATGTTAACCAAAAAGACAAACTTTAAAAATCGTCTTATCCGAAACCACAGCGCCTAGAGCTTAGATATTTGGTATGTAGCATTGTCTAGTGGACATCTACCAAGTTTGTACAAATTATGGCCCTGGGGTCAAAATCGACCCCGCCCCGGGGCTTACTCTAATTTATGTAGGAATATTTAAAAAGTCTACTTGTTCGAAACCACACGACCTAGAGCATGTAACATTGTTTAGTGGACCACTACCAAGTTTGTTAAAATTATGGCCCAAGGGTGAAAACTGGCCTCGCCCCGGGGTACACTTTATTTATATAGGTTTATATAGGAAAGTTTTAAAAATCTTCTTGTCCAACACCACAAGACATAGAGCTTAGATATTTTGTGTGTAGTTTTGTCCCAGTGGACCTCTACCAAGTTTGTTCAAATTATGGCCCCGGGGTTAAAATTGGACCCGCCCCGGTCGTCACTTGATTAACATCTAGGCTTATATAGGAAATTTAAAAAAAATCTTGTCCGAAACCTCAAGATCTAGAGCTTAGATAATTTGTATGCAGCATTGTCTAGTGGTCCTCTACCAAGTTTGTTCAAATTATTGCCCTAGGGATAAGATTAGCTCCATCCGAGGGTTTACCATATTTTATATAGACTTACATATATATAGGAAAATATAAAAATTCTTTCCGAAACCGCATGGCCTAGAGCTTAAATATTTTGTATGTATTATTTTCTAGTTGTCATCTACCATGTTTGTTCAAATGATTTACCTGGGGTCAAATGATGACCCGGTCGGGGTTCACTCTATTTTATATACGTATCCTTACATAGAGAAATTACAAAAGCGCGTCTTGTCATAAACCACATGACATAAAGCTTAGATAATTTGACCCTGCTGGGGTAAAAATTGGCCCTGCCCCCCGGGTCACTTACATTTTACATAGACTCATGATTTTTTCTCTCAGCGTCTTTTTCTGGTGAGCGATATAGAGCCATCATGGCCCTCTTGTATTTACAAACTGCACTGTTTTGTATGCTATGTATAAGTTTCCAAAAATGGTACGAATATACAACTACCCTGTAAGTTAAACAATTGGTTGTGTAATATTTATTTGAAGACAAATGATAGTAAAATTTACAGAAAATAGTTTAAGCTTATTTATTGCAGGACTGTGTTAGTTCCTTGCCGTAATTAGGTTACTAAGTCCAATCGATTAAATGGAAACAAAACGCTAAGTTAAATGCAACCGTGAAGATGATGATATCAAAGGTGAATTAAGAGAAAAACAAAAGCATGCATTTGAGTAGCAGATGGAAAATAATGACCAATGCAGTCCAAAGTTTTTGAACAACTTTTCAATACTCTGGTTAAAGTTCCATCAGCAAATAAATTTATCGGTCGTAATAGTTTCCGTTTGTCCTATAACACAGGAATCCGGTGTGTTTTCCTCCCGTGCATACTTTATAGCAAGAAAAAATGTTCCAAAACCACTATAGTATGTTTTCATACTAAAAATACTAAAAAAATGTATTTATAGAACAGCTGTGTTTTCCCCGCAGTCATGTTATGCAATATGCACACGTCATAAAGGTACATGATATTTCCAGTTTAATCACAGCGAAAGGAGTGTTTTTCGAAGAAAAGGTCTCGTTTCGTCTTGGGATAATAGTAGCAATTGCTTGTTTTTTTTATTAAAAAAAAGCTAATTGGACTTCTGAGTATATAGAGCTAGGCAATCGGCTGAAGTGTTCTGAATGAAACACGTTTTAATTTAACCCGGATGCTTGTGTTTACCATTGCTTTGTTTATTGTTAAGAATATCGTCCCTTATGGATACAGTGTTACGAACAAATTAAAACGACACAAACTGCTCCTGATAAGAAGAAACTAAGTGTGTCAATATGCCTAGATTAAGCTCATTGCTGCAGATCACGCATGTTGATGCTGACGACACATTTTGCTAAAAAGTGATACTTTTAAGTCGGATTTGTTTCAGAACAAAATTTCGAACGATGTATATTTCCGACAAAGAAGCAGACGACACAGAACAGTGTAGCTTACTTGTATATTGTTGCACGTATCATACTTTGCAGAAGACAATAGTGATATAGGTGCAGTCAAAACATATCATAATTATAGCCCTTTTTTTTTTTTTTTTTTTTGACGAGGTAATAATTAATATTCAATGATGCAATATGTGTAAAACTGACAGTATTTATGTAAGGGCGTAGGTCTTGATGATTTAAACAAAGATCGAATAGTCAGTATATTTAAACGACATTCTAATTATGTGTGAGTAGCTTTCACTTCAGAGTTTAAGGTTGGATGCTTACTATCAGACACATGACAAGTCAACATGCCTATTGTACGCCAGATTCTTGTAACCCTGACCGAAATATAACTAAGCACTGTAATGCAAAAATAAAACGGTAGTAAACATATAAACAATCCGGGTCCTACTCTTTTTTGCAAGCAGGTTGTAAATAAGTCGCTGACTGTTTAATAGCGTCATTTCCCCGTCTGCTTGTTGATATGCGAGTCCTGTTCGCTGCGACAGTAATTTTACAAATTATATTTCTTGCATGTATGTTTTTAATTGATCGTTTACTTACACGTGTACCATGATTTAAACCTGTGACCAAAGGCCACTCTTTTGAAAGACAAAACACAGGTTTGACTGTTTATTGTTAAATATCTCTTCTATGTCCTCAAAATATTGCTTTATTCGACTGTGTTTAATGGGACAGTTACCAAATTGTATTTTTACCCTAGATAGTGTGTCTCAATTTCATAATTACAATGCGTGTAATTGCCAATGACTGATTCACACTAAAGAAGGGATTTACATAACAGAGCAGAACAGAACAGAATAGGTACTTGTTCCATGACTTGAGCCATGGCTCATCAACATAATACATAATTATATAAATGTATACATAATTAACACGTTACATGGAAGTAAAATTTTCCTAAGCTGATATTTCTATAAATTTAACCTCTGTAGAGCAACAACCTCTAAACAACGGCCAATATTTGCAGCTCCCACAGGGTGTTGCTCTACAGAGGTTCTATTGTACATGTACTTTAGAGCGTCAGTACATAACTGTGATTCATATGCTACACTTATTAATGTACCCCTCCCATATTTAACGTGAAACTTGGGCAAATTACTCCACTCCACTATAAAAAATACAGGTGTCACCTTCGGGTCTCCTCCCATTCGTTGTTTAGTAAGTTAACAGTTTTTTGCAACTAAAGAGTAAACAGCAGAAATCGTCGCGACAGATTGTAAGTAGTGCAAACCTAGTGACATGTGCGCATGAAATAGCACGGCGTGTGAAAAATACTGCATGTTTTTAAATGTGCAGTCCGAAATCTAGAGCATCAAGGATTTGTTTTTAAACTTAGCGGAAGTTTGTTTTCTGCAATGTTTAGATAACCTAACGACTGTGTTTGCATGTGTATAAATATAGATACGATAGTTTTAGTGCACCAATCGGCTATTTCATTTCGAGTCGAGTGTGTGTTGTGTATGAATTCTTAAACCATTCAAGGGCACGGATGCATGTATTACGAATAAATGTGCAACTTAATCTTCACAAACACTGCACAATTTTGTCAGCGGGCCAATACTATGAAACCTGACACCATATTGTGTTCACGTGCTTTATTTTCATCCTTCACTTAATTTCATACAAAAGTCATAGTTGGTGTTTTCTATAAAAAAATCTGCAGCGAACATTTCGTCTTCTTGGCACATTAAACCACTTGCCACGTTTCAATGATTCAGCGAAATAAGTTAGTTTTTCATTTGTTGTTGCAATGTAATTTGGGCGTCGAACTTTTATTGAAAAAAAACAACTAAAAAACTATAACTGCTTTACATGAAGAGGCTGCTGTTCTCTTGATAAGCTTACAAAAATATTACGTAAATTCCTGCACGCGACAACTGGGCGTATTACCACGTGTTTATTGGTTTTATGTATTATGCATGTTATTGTAATAAATTGCAAAGCATAAACACCACGTCACTACAAATACATATAATAAGTAAACCATGTATTCTTGACAAGGCTACTGGTTTAACAGACGTACACTCAAATTTTCTTAATCGACTCTAGATCGACTTTTTATTACGCTTTCTAACTAAAAAGGTCTTTAAGCTTTTCAATAGCAAAAATAAAAAATAAAAATAATATATCGATTCATATACCTTCTTTGTGGGGGGTTCTTACTAGTCGATATTTAATATTTCAATCAAAGTACTGAAAGTACTCATAGAAACTGAACTTATGTAGACTTGTACTGCAGCATGAAACGGGAACGAGTTTAACATTTTGAATGGCGGATGTAGAAAGGCGTTGTACTTCGGTCCGCATAAAAATTCATGTGCATCGAGCGAGTGTCGGCTATGGTAAACTGAACTATCGTTTAGCTTTTAAAATTGTTAGTTATTTTGTTGTATGAAGCATAAGTATACCGTATTTCTATTGCAGTAAAACATTGTATGACATCGTATTGCTCTTTATTTGTAGATCATTATGCCTGCGATATAATATGCTTTGTCCACAATGAGTCAGTCGAAGATTCATCCGGAATATCTGATCTTTAAAAGAAATTTGAAAAATAATACACAGTTATTAGCGGCACCAGTGCCGTTTTGCTTAAAAACATAGCTAACAACGTGCATGTACACCAGTATATATTATGTAATTAAATAAGCAAACAATTCCAACTAAATGGCAGATAACTCAAAAACGAGATCGGTGACCCCCAATTTTTTTCGCTTAAAATGTTTTTGTTATCATGTGCTATGATCATGCTAAGTTTAAAAAGTTCATTCTGCCTATATGTCTATGTAGCAAAAGTCCTTAAAATACATTTAGAATAGCTATAAATTGTGTACTTCTTAGAATACTTGAACATTAATAAAGCACCCATCATCACAGAAAGATGATGTTGTTACTGTTATTTTGTTGTTGTCAGTGTTGTTGTTAAAGGAGTGTGCCAATAGAACAGAACAGAATTTTATATAGAACAGTATGTAGAACCTCGGTGAAATACCTTCTTACATTTCTAAAAATAAATCAGCTGAGGGTCAATTTTAGTATCCTACATCTGACCCCTAGAAAGGATGTTTGTGTCGGGTTAAGTGTTTATACAACATGGTATCCCGCCATTTGAGTCCGTACAATTCACGAGTCTTCTATATGAGTGATCGGTTGATGGACAAGTTGAGACAGTGTCATGACTCTTAGCTTCCGTCTTTCGACAATAAATGGCCTTTTTATCAACTGTGACGTGTTTGGCTTTATGCACGTGTTCAATATACAGCAGGTTGTGCTTCGTGAGTTTCACATTTTTGAACATTATGTCTAGATTTAGCCATACTGTTAATAGTGAGTCTGTACATTTTGTATTATACAAGAGGCTGTATGCTGCCATTTCTGTGACTACAAATAGTTATGTTGCCAAGTAAATGTTGTGTATTGTACAGATGTGATACATGCACTGTATTGTAACCAATGGTCCTTTCTTACATTTTTTTGGTTCCATATACATATACGAAGGACATAGATGTGTACGTGATACGTAGCATCGTGAAGACAGCATCTCCGTGGTACTGTTCTTGTTTTAAGACAATCTCAAAATCCGTTTAAAAAATGCATTGATTACGAAAAAACTTGTTCGTCTTGTTTGTCTATATGTTTGCACAGACAATTGTCGCTAAATATTGCTTTACAAATCAAAACAAAATCGCAATCGTTTCAGTCAATTTCGTTGATTCCGGCCGAATTGGGTTAAATCTATGGACACATTATACATACCAAACAAATCACGCTGACTTGGCGAAGGCTTTCTTTCTTCTGACAAACTAGAGTTTTTTTCAATCATAAAATCAGCAAGTTCATGTTTACTCGACTTGTTGAGTAATTATATTTTTTATGTACATACAGATCGTGACAACCATTACGACAATAATTTTGTATAAAAATCAACCCCGATTAGTGTCCACATGCTGTGAAGGCAAATACTTTAGCGAGTTGTTAAATATAATTACAAGAACCGTAACAATCTAAGTAATCTACTTCGTGAAGTCGTGAATCTATGAATAAGAGAAATAATGTCTTTGAACCGCGTTTTGTGTAAATTTTATGTTTATATTGTTGTGTTTCCATTGATTATAAAATGTTTTTCGGATAGGGTTGTAATAACCCTTGCAAATAATAGTAAAATGATTTTTCTGTCATCAGGATTTCAGTTATTATAAAACTAAGTAGTTGTGCTGATTGATTGATTTCGCCTGAGTGCGTACCAAAAGTGGTATATTTTATTTCAAAGCACATTTTTATACATAAAAAATATTTCGGTCTATTTTAAAGCTATACAAAAAAGCAAAGCAGATCTCGGCGCAACGCGACAAAACACGACACGTCACGTAACGACATGTCAAGACGATTCACGACACGTCACGACAATTCACGTTACGTCACGACACGATACGTCACGATGATTCACGACACGTCACGTCATAACAATTCACGACACGACATTCAGGACACGACATGACACGAAACGACTATTCACGACACGATACGTCACGTCACGACAGTGAGCGGCATGGCGCATCACGACACGTTTGCAGAAATGCTGCTGTTATTTTAGAACGGTGATGTTCACCATGTGTTTGATAGAGGATGGTTGTTTCGGACATTCATTTATCTTTCTACTCCCGTTTTGACTGCTGAACATTACCGAGGCTGTTACATACACACTATTTTGTGAACAGTTACTAGAAAGACAAATTTAAGAATCCGGTGTTAAATTAGAAACATGTGAAAATTGCGATTATTTTTTCGAAAAAGTCGACCGTCAATAAAACCTGAGTTAACCATATACGAAGAAGTGTTTGTACATATGACAAACAGAAGGAGGTGACATCTGGGAGGCGTACAAACGTAAATTAATTCAACGATTTTAAGTTTTAATAATCCATGTCAAACAGCATGCATTGAATTTATTTTCGCACATGTACGAACGACAAGCTATATCAACACTGTTTGAACGTCAATGCCGCCGGGAGACAGCATCAATAGTCCGAGATATTCAATGTGGAAAGGAAAAAATGGAAGGGCTTCATCAAGCTAGCTAGCTTTATACATGTTCTATCGATTCCGTTGATACTGCAAGGACAAATGTAACGTTTATAACTTTGTATGCAAGTCAGGTTAGTTCATGCATATCAAATATGAAAGATTCGACAATTCGTTGATTGATCGTTAGCTTCAAGCAGGGAACATGGTCTCCTGGTACTAAGGAGAAATCAGAGACCCGAGATTTTGTCTTATGACTGGTTCCCAAGTTTGCTTTTATGAAATTCTATCAAAAAGATTGGTTGAAAACTGCAATTAAAGAAATCTGTACGAGTGGATAAAAAAATAGGCAATTAGCATGCAATTTCAGATTGGTGTGGGGGGTGTAATTTGTAATTTCAGATTTTTTGCCATTATAATATATCCGAAATTATTGGGGGGACACTTGGCCCATCCCAGCCGTAGCCCGTTTCTATGGCCCGGAGAAGTGTTTTTTCCTAAACGGCTGAATTTTAATTTCGTAGTCCAAAAATATTTCAAAGCTCATTTTGGTGTTTCATATTATCGCTATTTAGAACACTGGCTAAGAAACTGCAGTAGTGAAATTTGACAATCAGTTATTCTAAGAATACATATATACATATTTGTAAATGCGTGTATTGGTTTTCGCTGCTAACATGACTTATTTGTCTCGTGTTTGTTGAGCGTTAAAAATGAAAATCTATTTAGGTCCACATATAGTACAAATGCCATATTTGTCGTGAATTTACTTAACATTTCAACAAGTTCTCGCTTTATCATCCCAAATCACTTATAGTCAATTATTGTTGTCCACAATTTTGAGTTCCGTGTACTCAGAATCAGATTTCCGTATAAACTTGTCATTTGACCTTACGTATGTATGACCGTTTATCCACCACAAGGATCTTGATATAATGTTGAATTATTTAAATTTTGAATTGTTTACAATTGCTTCAATTGGTCATTTCCCGGAAAGTACGGATCACTTGATGTACAAACGTGAACAATTGCCGGAATGTCAATTAAGACAGACATTATATACTCGTCATGTCTCACCACGAATTAGACAATTCAGGATATAAGTACATCTGCACAGTTTATGATAATTTTATATCATTATCAATGGTCTAACACAGACATAAGTCACGTTAAGACATAATCAAAGCTCAACAAAGGCTTTAGCCCTCTTATGATGTTTAAAGAGGCCGATATAACACTTATGTGCCAGTCATGGTGTTTAAAGTTATGCATACCTAAACATAATGATAAATTATTTGAAACTTGAAATAAGAAACAAAAGATTCATATTAGGGTTTGTTTACTATGAAAGTGACACTGATAGCAAGCGTCGTTCCCTTGGAAAATAAGCTATCCCCACACAAAATCTATTTCCCATAGTTGCATTATAAATATTCCCCAAATAGTCCTATTTTGTGTATCCCCACTTCTCCAAGGACCCAACGTCTTCCATTTTTCCTAAAATCCCTGCATGATTATGCGGAATTTACACCTACTAATTCCGAAACAAAACAAAGATCTTCGTGTTCAATAACATTGGCTTTATTGCTGGGCAATAAGGGGTAGAGAAAACGTTCCATACATTATCTGCGTCACTGTAGGAGTACCCTGTAATGTTATATCATTTACCATGCTGACAAGTTGCTTTTCATTTGAACTTGCTGAAAACTGCCAAGTGCTCTAGTATGAATTGTTTCAGTTTCTCAATGCGTCTACATTCGCATAAAAACGCATTGTCTCCAATTTAATTAAACCGTTTATAACTTGCACTGCATCTAAATGTTATAGCTTTGTCATTTCATTTCAAACCACAAGGTGACTTGGTGCTGCCAGTGTTCTCAAATGCGCAGTCTGTATAATGTACTTATTGCTCTCAATCATGTATAACCTTGATCAGAAGTAATGACCCTCTCCGTAAAGCATGCCACCAGCTGTTTAGTGAATGCACTGCTTGACAATGTAATATGACGTATGATGCTGTTATTTACTTTTAGCAGCAGTATTTTCGTTGTATATACAATGTACACAGACACATTGATATAAATGATTTTCCTAGTTCACCATTCTGCAAACAGTGTGTTTTTTTCTTTCAGCAATCAACAAGGTGAAGGACAATTACTTTCTGAAAAACCAAAACCACTTCATGATTTCGTTAGTTGATCAGTTTAGATAACATTCACCTCCTTGGCTCTGAATAATTCATTCGTGTCTTAATCTGTTCAAGGTGAATGGTGTGTTTTTGAAGACAATTATTGTACACCAAGCGTGATTTTTCACAACTTTTATTGAACACGTTACATTGACAGTGCCGAGTGGATGTTTGCTAATGCTTCCTTGTACCAGGCCTTGTCCATCCAAAGTTCTGCAAACTCAGTGGAGTCCTGACTATTTTAAGATCTGAAGTAAATACAAACTAAGCGGAGCCTCGTAGGAGTCCTTGACCATTTTAAGAAACCCCAATGGAGCCTCGTAGGAGTCCTTGACCATTTTAAGAAACCCCAATGGAGCCTCGTAGGAGTCCTTGACCATTTTAAGAAACCCCAATGGAGCCTCGTAGGAGTCCGTGACCATTTTAAGAAACCCCAATGGAGCCTCGTAGGAGTCCTTGATCATTTTAAGAAACCCCAATGGAGCCTCGTAGGAGTCCGTGACCATTTTAAGAAACCCCAATGGAGCCTCGTAGGAGTCCTTGATCATTTTAAGAAACCCCAATGGAGCCTCGTAGGAGTCCTTGACCATTTTAAGAAACCCCAATGGAGCCTCGTAGGAGTCCTTGACCATTTTAAGAAACCCCAATGGAGCCTCGTAGGAGTCCTTGACCATTTTAAGAAACCCCAATGGAGCCTCGTAGGAGTCCTTGACCATTTTAAGAAACCCCAATGGAGCCTCGTAGGAGTCCTTGACCATTTTAAGAAACCCCAATGGAGCCTCGTAGGAGTCCTTGACCATTTTAAGAAACCCCAATGGAGCCTCGTAGGAGTCCTTGACCATTTTAAGAAACCCCAATGGAGCCTCGTAGGAGTCCGTGACCATTTTAAGAAACCCCAATGGAGCCTCGTAGGAGTCCTTGACCATTTTAAGAAACCCCAATGGAGCCTCGTAGGAGTCCTTGACCATTTTAAGAAACCCCAATGGAGCCTCGTAGGAGTCCTTGACCATTTTAAGAAACCCCAATGGAGCCTCGTAGGAGTCCTTGACCATTTTAAGAAACCCCAATGGAGCCTCGTAGGAGTCCTTGACCATTTAAAGAAACCCCAATGGAGCCTCGTAGGAGTCCTTGACCATTTTAAGAAACCCCAATGGAGCCTCGTAGGAGTCCGTGACCATTTTAAGAAACCCCAATGGAGCCTCGTAGGAGTCCTTGACCATTTTAAGAAACCCCAATGGAGCCTCGTAGGAGTCCTTGACCATTTAAAGAAACCCCAATGGAGCCTCGTAGGAGTCCTTGACCATTTTAAGAAACCCCAATGGAGCCTCGTAGGAGTCCGTGACCATTTTAAGAAACCCCAATGGAGCCTCGTAGGAGTCATTGACCATTTTAAGAAACCCCAATGGAGACACAGTAGTCCTTGACCATTTTAAGGTCTGATGTTAATACAAACTCACTGAAGTCCTTGACCATTTTTAGATCTGATTTGAAGACAAACTCACTAGGGTCCTCGACCATTTTAAGATATGATGTTAAGACAACCATAATGGAGTCTGAGTGGAGTCCTTGACCATTTTAAGAAACCCCAGTGGAAACTCACTGGAGTGCTTGACCATTTTAAGGTCTTATGTGAAGACAAACTCACTGGAGTGCTTGACCATTTTAAGGTCTTATGTGAAGACAAACTCACTGGAGTCCTTGACCATTTTAAGGTCTTATGTGAAGACAAACTCACTGGAGTGCTTGACCATTTTAAGGTCTTATGTGAAGACAAACTCACTGGAGTCCTTGACCATTTTAAGGTCTTATGTGAAGACAAACTCACTGGAGTGCTTGACCATTTTAAGGTCTTATGTGAAGACAAACTCACTGGAGTCCTTGACCATTTTAAGGTCTTATGTGAAGACAAACTCACTGGAGTCCTTGACCATTTTAAGGTCTTATGTGAAGACAAACTCACTGGAGTGCTTGACCATTTTAAGGTCTTATGTGAAGACAAACTCACTGGAGTCCTTGACCATTTTAAGGTCTTATGTGAAGACAAACTCACTGGAGTCCTTGACCATTTTAAGGTCTGATGTGAAGACAAACTCACCGGAGTCCTTGACCATTTTAAGATCTGATGTGAAGACAACCATAATGGAGTCTGAGTGGAGTCCTTGACCATTTTAAGATCTGATGTGAAGACAACCATAATGGAGTCTGAGTGGAGTCCTTGACCATTTTAAGATCTGATGTGAAGACAACCATAATGGAGTCTGAGTGGAGTCCTTGACCATTTTAAGATCTGATGTGAAGACAACCATAATGGAGTCTGAGTGGAGTCCTTGACCATTTTAAGATCTGATGTGAAGACAACCATAATGGAGTCTGAGTGGAGTCCTTGACCATTTTAAGATCTGATGTGAAGACAACCATAATGGAGTCTGAGTGGAGTCCTTGACCATTTTAAGATCTGATGTGAAGACAACCATAATGGAGTCTGAGTGGAGTCCTTGACCATTTTAAGATATGATGTGAAGACAACCATAATGGAGTCTGAGTGGAGTCCTTGACCATTTTAAGATCTGATGTGAAGACAACCATAATGGAGTCTGAGTGGAGTCCTTGACCATTTTAAGATCTGATGTGAAGACAACCATAATGGAGTCTGAGTGGAGTCCTTGACCATTTTAAGAAACCCCAGTGGAAACTCATTGGAGTCCTGACTATTTTAAGATCTGATGTGAAGACAAACTCAGTGAACCTCGGTGGAGTCTCTTACTGAACAATTTTTAACTATTACTTTAACCTCTTTAGAGCAACAACCTCTCAACAACAACATAAATTTGCTACTCCCAATTGGTGTTGCTTTAGAGAGGTTGCACTGTACTAACTAACATTTGAAAACATAACAAAATAGTTTAGTATTTTTCATTTTTTATTTCAGTTACCAGGACTGACAGATAGATTTTGAAAAAAGTTCCTATCGTCTGCAGACTTAATAACGCATCAGTAACATTATAATGGTAATATTTGTCCTCACAAGCATTAGAAATGTTCAACCTATCACTTATGTACATTTATGAACATTTAATGTTCACAAGGAGTCAATGATAGTTTAAGTGTAATCAAAGAAGTGATGTAAAAATCTCACATACTAAACTACCACATCATTTTTTGTCCATATACAATAATTTTTCAACATTTGCTCATATATCACAACATACCAACTAAGAATTATACATAATATCATTTCAGACATCATAACCACCAGTTCAGCTTTAAATGCACAAATCCAGATGTTGCAGAATTCATTGATTTGATTTCTTGTTACACTCACAAACAATGACCTGTAATAACCATAGGTGCCAACAACACCATACAGCTAACAGAACAAACTTGAATATGCCGGCCATTTTTATAAAGGATTCTCTCAGGTAAACACAAAAGAAATCATGCTATAATGAATGAAGGATATTGACACAGCAGGTACTCATAATGCTATTAACGTCAATGACGGTAAAGGTAGATTAGAAAATTTTAATCAACTAAGGCTTAAAATCTTCATTAATAGTCTTTAGTAAAATGTCTGACTTTGAAACGCAGACCTATTTTGAGAACAGGTTACTAGTGGTTATTCTGCCAAAAGTTTTGTTTTTTTACTGAGGTACAAATGCTAAATAGCAGTAATATGTATAAGGCAGCATGAACTAACCAAGGTATGGACCAAGCAAAGATGTAATACTAAAATTACAAGGGCAATCACTAGACTGACCAGTTTTTAAAATAATACAGGAAAAGTTAAGTCCTACCTGGGAAAGAACAATTTACGGACACAAATAGCTGCTTTATGCCATCATATACATATTATCACTCTAAGTTATAATATAATATAATCATATAATAGTAAAAATAGTTAAAGATGATACTGTCAAAAATCTCAACTATATATCAGAGATTTTGATTCCAGATAAAAATATACATCAATCAAGGTATAATAAATTAATACAATAGTTAAAATCAGACAAGTACTAAGTGTCATACTAATAGTAAAGTCATACAATAAGTATGTCCACTCTCATCAATCAATATATTAAATCATGTCAATTATCAAGAACTAAAATCAACATTTGAATTTTCATTGCACATATCTCTTGTTCAAATATTCAAAATCAAATAAATGTGGGAACATATTGTTTTTTTATTGACAAATATTTCTGTAAATATTAATTGTAAGCTTATCTTCTTAAAAAAGTATTTTTTGGTTAAAATCCCTTAAATACGAACAATGAATAGGATTATTTTAAACACAACTGTCAATGTAAATCATAATACATTGTGCCTACATAAATCCCTAACAAATATTTTGAGTCGAAGCGATGTTATCATATCATTTATTCTCTGTCGATCCATTAAGCTATTCAATCCTATCTGATAAAGTAAACTTTATAAAAAGAACAATCTTGATGAAGTGATGGCGGTTTAAAAGCCAATACACAAAACCGACATTATCGCACAGAACTTTACAATGGCTCAGAATAGCAAAGAAATTTATGGATTACAATCTAAGCCTAAGGTGAGAAAACAATCGTTCATAATTAGTTAATTAAAGAAATTAAGTAAAAACAGAGTTCCCACATTTATATGATAGTTTGGAATAGTTGGTCGATTTCCGAAACGTTAAACATCGAAATTTATAATACAACAAAGAAAAGACGATCACTGCACAATGGACAGAAAGAAAGAAACTTAAAGCTTGTAAAATTAAATCTACTTTCTATATTAGTGATCCAGCACTTTGCAACGTATCGCACAAGATTTCTTTTGAAATAACACAAAAAATGAATCAAATATTTAACTGATATGGTACACTTAACTTGCCACTTTATATGAATAAGACATGACTCATGAAAAATAATTTTATCCTGTTTTGGTAAACAACTCACTTAAACTGGAGACATATTCAAAACGTGATGTTTATCAAAAGTTATCAATATCTACAATTTGTACAACTTTAAATAACTTCTTAATATAAACTTAATTTTTTTTTCCATTTGACCATAAAATTCAAAGAAACAAGTTTATCAGTATTTGTGTTATTTAACGGTGGATTAAAACTGGAAAAAGAACGGTTTCTATCCATCATGCAACAAAACGTCAAATCTTAAACAATTCCGGTTTTTGCACACACATATATCACAGTATATAGCTATAGGTAATAAATTACAGTTGAATCAAATGCTTTTCTTTCATTTGGATGACGTTTCTCCACAATGCTGGCATGCACCCTGATTTTCTGACATACATTCAATAAATATTCTCTTTAAATTATTTAATCAGGAAAAATTAAGGCAAAAACATACAACAAACCTAAGTATGAATATGAAATATTGTCTAGGTGCTTGTTTTCATATGAAACTCAAGCTTTCGTTAACAGACTACTGTCACATCATAGCTCATATTGTCTAGTGAAAAAATCAAATAAAAACCAAATGAAATCATGCATCGTTAAAACACATAGAAAATAAGGAGCATTCACAGAAAGAAATGTGTCATCAAAAATGCTCTTCGATTACAGATACTGGTTTGAAATAGTAAGAATAAAAATCAATATTAATATTTATTACAATAATAATCGCCCACCACAGATGTCATACAATATTGTAAATAAAGCTAATACAAATCTCACTACAACCCCTATAGCATCGTGCTCACTTATCCCAAAGCTATTGTAATTTTAAATGGAATCAAAGCGCTGGAAGGGACAGCTAAATCTCCCTATATTTTTCAAGCAGTATTTGGAGGTTTGATAAACCAAAGCAGACATGACAAGTAATTATTCACACAGTATATTATACCCTGAGAAACACGATTGGCAATCAACTCTTTTAAGGAGTCAAATTGAACTGAGATCACATAGACTGTGTTATTACTACTTCTCTTTTTTTCTTTCGAACCATTATCCGTTGATACGAAGTTGGTAATACATATTACAGGAATTATAGTATTTTCTCTAATTTTCCTCAACATATTAATTTGCAAGCAGTACTTTGCTCCCATCAACGGACAGTACAATTAAAGAAACAGTGAATGTACTTGATATGAATATCATTTATATTATTTTATACACTAACGAAAAAAAATCTTTCTACCAAATCAGCTTAAATCAGGAGTCTGTGTTCGCTGAAGTAAACTTAAATGCTAAAATCAATGATTAATTTGAAAAAAATAATTAAGTCAAGCAAAACATGACTAAATCCATTCACATACTTGTCTAACCATGAAATCTTTAATCAAAGAGTCTTTACTAAATGATTCCTAATCAGATAAAGCAGTAAATTATTTCAAACAGTGACAAGGAGTCACCCACCTTTGACACAAGCCTAATGTAACAATAATGGACAATTTACAATTAGAAAATATGATTCTTATCTAATTAAATGTTTTGATAAAAAAGCAGTTCACAAAAAGTCGGTTAATTACAAACCTCAGGCAATGACTGTTAAAAGATCAAATGGTAAGTTACTTGTACACAACAAAATGGCCTTTATTTTTGAGTCACTTAGATATTCAATGATTTCAACAACACCATCTTATAAGCTACTTAAAGCATGGACATAGAATTGATTGAATGCTTAACACAGCTAAGAGCTGGGTTACACATAACATGCATTCACTGGATACGTCTGAATGATTGCAGTCTTATTTTGTAGTGAAAACTGTTCAAAAACAAAAGTATATAAGTGTTTGTACTAAAAATCAAGGGAGCAAAGTTTATTACTCATGTTATTAAGTCCTAATTGTGGAATGTATCTTACAAAATTAGTTTAAGTGGATTATAATTCAACCTAATGTCTATTCGGGTTATATTTTTTCACATTCACAAAATGGAAGATTTAATATTTAGGACTTATTCCACCAGCATCATGGTTGAGTAAGGCTCAACTTATACAGATTCTCAGTTTAATACTTTAAAAAATATATATACTCTAAGATAAGATATTATTTACATAAGGCCAAAAAGTAAACCTGGTTTAAGCTAACAAAAACCCCCCCACCGAATAAAAGTAATGGGTTTGTCAGGATAGCTAAAACCAGGAACTGTTTATGCCGAAACTAGATTGATATATTAGTTATAACAAAACTGCCATTTAGCCCACTCAACATTTAACTGTACAATCATATAGCAAAAGCTGCCAGTGTTTATTCCAACTTGTATATTACATCAATTTATTAATCATACTATGATCAACACATAGTGATGAAAACTTCTTCAGTCCTTAACAAACCAATCAAAGAAAAACACAATGGTTTAAAACAAAAACTTAAGCTTACCAATAAATCAAATATAAATGTTTCATGCCATCAAATGCATGTGCTTGTATACTAAATAAATTCAGATATAAAGAGCATACATATTGAAAAGAGAAGCCTGCAGACATATCAGTGATGACAAATACATGTTTGAAGTTGTAAAATTTGTCAAATAAACACTGAAAGCATTGAAATGTGATTCTATATAGATTTAACATCACATTTTCATTTCTGGTAACACACAATAAAATTGCACAACTATTTTTTCTTACACACTTTGTTATCATAAAGATGAGATCAGGAAGTACAAGTATCAACATGGCATTTCATAATTTCATAGAATATAAGGATTCATAACAAAAAATAAGTATCATTACAAGTATTGTGTTTTTACAGTTTTACAAATGAAAAAAACCAACAACAAGCAATCAAGTTTACACATACTATCAATTCAATGCCTTTCATAATTATTACAGAATTTGAGCTGTCCAGAAAAACAAAAGCAGAGGCTCATATAGAAAGATCATTTAATAGATTAATAAGTAGGTATATATGAAGAAATGCTATCATATATTATGAGCCTGGCAACTCTAAAAAAAGATTCTTTTAAAAATTTGAGATATTTTTTTAGACTTGAAATTTCGCTGATTAATTATTAAAATGAGAATAATAGCAATTGTAAAATCAGAGACAAATCTTATTGAAGTACATGCAATAAACCCCCCCAAAATCAAATTTTGCAAATATTCAAATGGATTATTATTTTGCAAATAACAAAAGGGGATCACAGGACTAGCTTTATTAATGTAACTTTACATAGATAACGCACCTTTCAGAAACATAGTTTTACTCAAATTCAAAAATACTGAATTCAGTGATTTAACATTCAGACTTTGGGTGGGACAGTCTGTGATGAACTAGGCCTTTAAGGCTACGATGATGCTGAGCATATTACTATTTCAATGCCAAGTTTAACAGCATGAAACATCTCAAGGATTTTTGATGGAAACAATTATTCTACCCCACCCATTTCATAAGATCACTAGCTCGCGATTGTAATACCGGTCTATATGGCAACACTATTGGCAAATATCCAAATATATCAAGCAATATGTCCTAGAAAAAAAACAATAACAATACATGGAGGCTATTAAATCCTCCAACTTAAAGATGTAACGTGAACATAAATATAGAGAAAACAGTTTTGGCCATAATTACATTACCCACAGAATGAGACAATTTATCTTATTTAAAATAAAAATTCTAATTTTCAGATAAAACGTTAAAGTTTGCTAATCTCAACTTAGTAAAAACATGCATTTTGTACTCTGTGAATATCTACGAGTTTATAAAACACATAATGAAGAGATAGTTTGGAAACCCAAACATTTTGTACAGTAAAAACTGGCCATGTTACATGTAAGGCAGCCCTATTCCATTCCTGACTTACGTTTTATTTACAAATTTAAAAACACTATGATTTTTGCACTTTCAGATGAAAAGTACATAGGAGTCATATATATGTTTTTAACTAAAACTATTTATAAGAGAAAAAAAACAAGAAACATATACAACATCATATGAAATGTATGAGCTGAGAAATACAGATCCTTAATTTTATAGCACTTGACATTTTGCAAACTAATTTTAAGTAAAATTATCTACATTAAATTTTACAATGCATCAATTCGAAGACTTAAAAATCCAAAAAGTTCAAAGTTATAAAAGCACAAACTATGCAGCACAAAATTTGGTGGAAACAAAGGTACTTTATAGACAATTTTGAAATTCTAGTTTACATCTATTTGCCTGTGTTTGATCCATATTCTGGTCAATAAACCAAAGAAGACAAAACATCCAAAAACTAATCATACTGAAATTCACTGTTAAAATAAGCCAAGTTCAGGTGGCAAGATCAAAATAAGATTTCAATAGCATCATCAAGTATATTAGTCCCTATAATTCAGATATTTACATTATTGCAAAAAATACAATCAACAAAAGACGACAAGAAAGCAGAATCAGGCGCTCTAGGCCTGTATGTTGTTCTCCGTAATTACCAATCCATGAGTCAAAATTTTGCTGCCATGAAGCCAACTAATCACTTGCGACATTCCTTTTATCTGTGTCCTAGGGAATATCCAGGAGAAACAGCCAAACGAAATCTTGACAAGGATGAGACTGCTTTTTAATCCAAAGAAATAAAGTCAGCACTGACGACTATAGATGTATTTGTGATCTAAACATAAATCATTGATGCAGTAATCCAGTCTCTTCGACAATAGGAACAGGAATAAGTTTTGCAAATTATATTTTTTTCATTTTTTTTTTGCATTTACATAAAACACAACAGTATATATATCATATATATTATCAAAGTCTTCAAATATATATATATATTTATATATGATATAACATGTGCCTAAAACAATCAGAATGTCCACGTTATCACCTTGCTATAATGTATACACATATACAAGATTTTCAACAAAATAATGTCTTGCAATATTCACTAATAGGAACATTAAACTATATAGTCTGTAATGTTGCGTATTAAAGGAGCACAGGGCCCTAGACCAGATCTTAATCACACAATTAACAATTTCACATATATTAACAACATTTATTCTATGTGTAATATTTAACACACCGGGAAGATGACAAGGGTCCCGGCAACCTGACCCCTTGTTTCATAGGGACTCTGAGTATGAACTATTAAGCCTAATTCTCTTCGCTGAGATCAAAAAACCATCGCTGGATCCACTTTCGACACTGCTATGATCGTCCGTGTCACTAGTTCCACTGCCATAACCAATGATATCTATCTCATCTGAAAATAAAAATAAAAAGATTAAGTATGGAACGCAGTATTTTCAGGGTTCTAATTCAACCCTTAAAATGGCATTCTGACCCTTAAAAGTTAGCAAAGCTTCTGACTTTTGAGATTTGTACCAAAAGGTCATACAGTAAATTTTTACTATTACATTTAGTAGCATTCTTCTTTTACTCTTCAAATTCATTTCAGCTAAGGGTCATTTTTTACCTTCAGCTTTGGATGTCTAGTATTCATTATATATAATTATGCTTTGTAACAATTCCTTAAAGATTGGCCTAATAAGGTAAAACTACACTAAAATTCACACAAAATCAATATTGTGACATCAATTTCTTTGCATCTAGGATATTTATGTTCCCCTTTTAATGTTAAGATGTATATGAGAAAAGCTTGTATTCAGAACAACAAACAAGAAATTTTCCGCAGACATATAAACACTTGTAATTTAACCTCAGAGCTCAATGTTTGCCTTCGGAGCTACTTGGGGATAGCAGAACTAGAGATAAAACAGAATTATAATCACACTGGAACCAAATATGCATAGAATAAAAACTACTCATGATCAAAGGAAATTATTTTCCCATTGAAGTCAGTCCGATTAAGCCATGCATAATAAATAATGCAACATTGCGTATATGGACACATTAATTATTCATGAATTCTAATTAGAATTACCTCCCCTTTATTGTATTGTGGAGAGACAGGTGTGCCAATCAGACACGCATCTTTACCTATAACCCAGCAAAGCATTATCTTTGATAATGTTACACTTAAATTTATTACAAAGGTAGTTTATCCTATTCCTAGAAGCTCTCATACAAGTACAAAGCTGAAGGGCCACAAGCATATTATCTATCTATTGTGATCATATGTAAACATGTAAAAAAATCAGCAATGGTATATTGTTTACTTTGTTTTACAAAACAATGGGAATAATCCACTCCAGTATACAAATGTATATGTAACCAAATGTAACCTATTATCAATATGGCGTACAATAATATTAAAGGACAGTCCCTTGTCAAATAGTTCTTCGTGCGTCATGAACTTTTCATGAATATATACATGTAAGAATAATTCAAGAAAAGTTATTGATTCATGAATTCCTTTTGAAGGGGACATGACAAATTTGCTGGCTAAACTATTCTTAAGTCAAATGCAAATGTAGTAAATGTTGCAATCAGTTGTATCCTATCCTTTTTGACAAGATAATTGAGACAAACAGTGTATATATCTCTAAAATGGGGCATACAATTTAAGACATAAACGGCGATTTGATAGCCCAATAATTATAGTGTTGTTGATTTTAAGACATTATATGTAATTCCATTGTTACTTATTGTCAACATTTTGACAGATCTTTAAGATTGAAAATTTCAGCAATACATTCATCTTGTCAAACTCTGTTCAAATTATGTGAAATAACAATAAACTCGAGTAATACCTAATACAACCATATAATCAAGATACAAGTTCCTCCATCAGTTGATGGATGATTATTCTACACAGGAATCTAATCAAGTTGGCAATCAAATCACACTATACATGTAAGTCCAATATTAATCATTAATTGAGGCGAGAATAGCATAGATAATGGATCAATAAACATGGTAAAAACTCATAGGATTTTATCACTGCTTATTATATTATAAAGCAAGAAGAAAACATACACAGAATTTTATCATTGATGTAAGCAAGATCTAGAAGAAAAGTAAACATGGCATATCTAAGGTATTTTTATATCTGTGTATATATATACTAACTATTCTCAAACCAGGAGTCAGGGTCGATGATTGTAAACATTGATATAAATGGATATTGACAGGAAAAAAAACACAAAATCTTCACAAAATCTTCAAGTCACAAAGTTCAGTTATAATAAGGAAGTTAATAGATCAACTGTGATCAAGTCTTCTTTCTCTATGGGCATTCTAACAGAACAAGGACATTAAATCAAAGAATGTCCTAAGATAAAAGGGACCAATCGGTTGACTTTATTTTGGAAAGGGATGGAAAATAGATGATACAGGAAGCAACCATTGTTAAGTATTTCCTAGGCTATATAAGAGTATTAAGATTGCAATAAAAATATTTGATTTTTCACTCAATCACAGGACAGCCTTCCAAATGCACTGTAATTTCATTAAGGAAGACAAATGAAGTCCTAGGATTAATCATTTATAACATCACGTTCTAAGCCTTTCAATAACAAAATATGAAACTTCAAATGTGACATTTGTTAAGTATGACAATAACCAATACAAGCCATGTATTCAAGTACTTAATTTGACAGACTGATGATTCATAATCACACATTCATCAGAAAAATAATCACAATTAGAATTGGAACAAGTATCTTAGCAACATGATACATACATACCACAGCAGTAGAGCCCCCCCCCCCCCCCCCCCGATAAACTTGGAGACAATTAATCTATTATCAGAATCTCGACACTAAAGAGGTTATTTCAACAGTTTATGGTATTTTTAGTTTTAAATTAGCAAGAAATGCACCCAATAGGCCTGATGATAAAATTATCACTTGTTTGTTATCAGACCCCAGTGGACACATTATCTTCCATGTGTGAACAGTAATCAAACAATGGACAGATAGCAATACTATGGTCCTGACAAACTGAACTGTTATCTTACTGTAACAATACTCAACAATTGTTTCAGGGTACAGTAAGTAAACACATTCCTTGTAGTTTATTATCAGTAAAAGTGAGAAATATGCTGTCAACATAAAATTATTGAGAATATATTATAAACATCTTAATGCATTCTTAAGTACCAAAATCAGAGAAATGTTTGAAGGTCATGCAGATGGCTCAAAATGGTCAAACTGGACTTCCATCCGAAAGGAAATTACATGTATGTGAATGATGACAACTTGAGCCGGATCAATCCAGTTTAGATTAGAAAATAATGTAACAGCCGGTATGCAATTATATAATACATCTATCGAGACACATGTCACTATGAACATAATTATAACAGTGGTTTTCAGCCATATATATATATATATATATATATATATATATATATATGAAAATACATCAGTATCTACCAACAATCCCAAAGTTTCATCACAGATGTGTTAATGATGTATTTAGTATACACAGAAAACATCAAGTTGATGTAACAATAAGAAATGCATAGATCTACAATTTTTGTATGGTTCATGTATTGACCATGTTTTTCCCTACTCTTCCATGTGGGGCATCTAAATGTTTTATATAAATCTCAAATATAAACATAATCTGAGTCACACAGATCAATCATTGTACATCAAGGACATCAAATATCTACTTAACAGCTTTAAGGCTCAAAAGATGGTCAACATAATTTACAAACTCGGACAACACCTACTTAAATTTAAACTGGATTTTTATAAACCTCAAGATCATTTTTGTATACAATAAAATCCTGGCTTGAACAACTGCCAGCTATGTGTTTTGTGAGCTGGTAATATACATAAAGTAGGTCAGGTGCTTACAACTGTGCATGGAGCAAATATTCACATTTTCATATCTGCATGATGTTTAAACGTGATTTAAAAACCATTCCCAGGGCCCTCATTTGACATTTTTTGGGGCTGAATTTTTTTTTTGCTTAAATGGTTGATATTAAGTTATTATTCTTTGATTAATTGTATATTTCATGTATTTAATATATTTAAATACAGCCATTTTAAGCTTAAAATGCTTATTGCAGGGTTATAAAGCAGTTGACAAAAATTCCCTGAAATTCCCCTTTTCCCTCAAAATGACGCGAAATTCCCCTACCTGAGGGCCCCGGGCCCCTTCCCTTAAAGTGCAGATAGGGCCCTGATTCCTCTAAACAATGTCAATGTTTTCATCTTCAATAAACAAGATTTTAATTTTAAAAGAAACAATAGATGCACATTCAGATAAGAACTATCGGTGATAATTTTTTCATAAACTGCACATTTCTATACAGACATGTAACTTAATTATAGCTTCAAAATGTTTTTATTTGGCAGCCACCAGGCCTTGAGAGCATTAATTAATAGACATATATAAAGCAGTAAATAATTATGTAGTTACAGAAGCAGGAAAAAAGTCATCAAATGCAATGGGATTTTTACGATTACATCAGAAAATATGCAGACGAGAATAAAATACATTATGATGAATGATTAGAGTAATGCATAGTCATTAATATAAACAATGGCAACTAAACAGCAAAAAAAGGGTATGAATCGATCATACCCATGCAGTTATTAAAAAATGCTGAATTAAAATTAGTGTCAATAAAAACAGTATAAAGTAAGGAATTCTAGGAATTTATGGCTCTGAATATATTGACAGCCAGAAAAATGACAACCAGTCCTGGAAACGATTTACTGACCCCAGAGGCAATGTGAATTTTATTTCAGAGATTTCTTTGTTGCTACAAAAATGTATCACCAACATCTGGATAGTATTAGATAATTTGATATATATTCTAATGACAAATTTATCACAGTACTTAATGATGATATAAATGTCCCCCCCCCCCCTTATTATTTGTACATGATCTTGATATTCATCTATTAGCAATAGCAATAAAGTAAAAGTTGAGTCCTTATTAGGCCTTTGGGCATCTAAATATATGGGAAATAATAGGTAAATGTACAATCCACAGCCAGCCACATTTCACTTTCCGGTCCATAACCAATACAATAGGATAGTCAAGCAAATCTGAAGTTTCAGCCCTACCCAACAGAACTTGTTTACAATAAAATGGCATTATAACAGCTGAGAACTGATAAATGTAATACCATATGACTTGTCAATACTCAAAGTAAACAACTTTTCCGCTTGGCCCATTTTTAGACCAATCAAAAGAAAGTATGTAAATAACTTGACCAATCGTTAATCTGGACATTGAAAAGTACACCCAGTGCCGACCTTGAAATAGTATGGTCAATATTTACAAGCAACAGTCCACAAACAACTTAAAATATTTCAGTTGTAAACAATGTATGGAGATTATACACTGCCTCAGAGTTAATGTAGCAGTGTTAAACCAGTACAACAGCTGATCCAAGAAGTATGTAAACAAGCCTGAATAGAGTTGCTTCATTACAATGAATTAATACCACAAAGCAAACAATGCAATTATTTAAGCTTGCTTCCATGCAACAGTTAAATGAATGGTCAGTTTAGAACATAAATCATTACCAATGTGATGCACCGAGAGGTTGAATCATTATAAGCTATCCAATAGAATCTTTTAACAACAAATAATATCTTAAATCAAACTTATCAGCTTGTGCAACATAAAGTGCATTACATAATTATGAAAGTATTGCAAGATTCACAATATTCTTTTTCAGAAAGCTCAAGTTCCACTGGAGACTTAATTCAGTACAACTATTTGTGTGAATTATAAGTATGCTGACTAAGTTGTGCATGGAGTCATGTTTGTTTACAATAATCTTGAAGTACATATAGTACAGTTATAGCTAATCTTTGACCATCAGGAAAAGCCATGAAGTATTCATGGTATGCCATGAGAACAGTGATAAGAATATATTTGAGAAGAGTACACATTCTCCGTTTAAACATTTTAAGATAGGATCAATGGTTAACACATTGGAATGAGCAATTATCAAGTCCTCCAACAGAATCAAAGGCAAGCAGAAAATATGCCAGAAAAATCAATGCCAGGACTGTGACATTATCTTAAAGCAAACATCACATTCTCGATTGGAAAACATTTATAAGCAAGGTAGTTTGCAGTATAATCCCTCAATTGGACATCATTCTCCGTTTGGTCAGTAACTTACTCGATCAATATTTCCTTAGTTAACATTGATTGACTATTGCTGAAGACTAAAACTGTTTGATAATCTGAACAGCCTTTAATACTAAGTGCCAATAATTAGAATTGATTTTTGCGAAGAAAAAGTTGTTGTTTGTCTTCGAGCCATAAGGCATTCTGTTCACAAATACTTAGAGCAACAATTTAGGTAAAAAATGTTGGTAAAAAACTAACCGTAATCAACAATGTAATCACAAAGCATCATAGAAACACATGCCAGAACATGCCTACTACTTGCTGAATGCATAATGTACTCTGAGCAACAACACGACACATTTATTATAATGTATATATATGATATTAATGCAACTATTTTGGCACAATCTAGGTCATTTATGATTACATAACAAGAAATTATCAAACAACATAATGCAACTGTCATACATCCATTGAATAATGTATTTCATTATTTTATAGTTATTTGCTGCAGAAGGACATAAAGCTTTTGTATGCTTGATTTAATTACATATAATGGATCCATTACAGGGTAAAAGCACATGATATACATAACCACATTAATGTCATACTGTATAGAGCAGAAGAAATCTAGCAGATTGGTTTTGCATGTCATTTTGCAGAGCATTTAACAGTCTGCTCAACATATAGCATTGTAATTTAGATTCCCTTATATTGGTAGGAAAATAAATAAATATTGTGTAAGTATATTGAATTAAGTTACAAAAACAGCATAAAATCCAGGTGGACATTCACTAAATAGATGATCTACAGTCATTCATGTCCCTGCAGGGATTTCAAATTAGCCATTCAGAACATGGTCAGTATCAATTATACCAGCCATTGGTCATTCATTCATCATAGTAAGTGACATGTGACCTCGTTAATACAGGGTTAAGGGTTATCTGAACACCAAAAATTTGCCAGGTTAGTACATTCGGCTGTCATGACAGTTATACACAAACATGTAAGTTGAGTTATCTCATATGGTGACAGGTCTAATCATGATGAACAGCAAGCCACAGGTCAAGTTTAAATACGAAACTCAGTCATACTGAATATATATCTATATTTAATATAATAGATGGATTGGGAAATTAGGATGATCGATAGAATGTATGCTGTGATCTGTGAGTGTGAGTTGAGTTCATATTTTCAAATCAATTTCAAGATTTCTTTTTGAATTTGAGTAGGTCACAACAGGAAGTATAAAATCTTTATATTTCATACACCTATAAAAGCATTATAAATTGGTGTTGTTTTTTACCAAGAAACAATGACAACTTGTTTGATACAATGTAAATTGCATTATAATACAAAGCGCCAAGTCTGAAACAACATCTAATATGGAGAACTATGACATCATAACAAGCAACAATTCTTGTCTAAGGGTGCATAACACTCGTAATTAAGGTTAAAAGCTGTATATATACTAACACACAAGTTTAGAATTACGACATCATTTCCCAATTATTTTCCCCAGTAGGAACCCTCCCCATCTCATTATAGATATTGATCTTGACAGTATCAATCAATATTTGCCTAACTACCTAACAGCCCCAATCAGCACCAACTTCCCTGGGTGATTAAGACTATCAAACCACATGCAGCTAAGGGTGCTCCATGTATAAAACAAGATCCCAATACATCAAGATGAGTTTTGATTGCTTAATGCAATATGATAGTATAAACTGATTGATCCGTAACAGTCAATGCCTTCCAAGCCAAGTGCATACCAATAAATAAAGGCATCACACCACTAAATGGTTACAGTCACTTTGTTTCATTGACTGAAGTGTTTATAAATATTGAATGTAGCATTTATCAATCCGGGATAATTTCGAAGTAATTATTTGTCAAACACATAAAAATGAAATGGTTGGATCCAAAGCAGTTTGAAGTCATGACAAACTATCGCAGGAAGATTGATAACGAATGAATTATTAATTCTCAAATTGAAATATACTCAATTTGTTGCTAATGACTGTTTGAATTATTGAACAGTTTTGGTTCACTACGAGCAAACGTGGCATTAATTTCCCTGATACTCTTCAACATTAAAATTTTGAATTCTACACTTGATCTCATTCAGTCACATTATAAACAACCATTATCTAAAGCAATCATGGTACTCGTTGCAGAGATTTTTAAGAACTTCTCACAACACTATTAAGACATCCACAAATCAACCTGTCAGGTTTGAATGGATGATAAATAAGACTTGTGAACAGCTAAATCCCTTACAATGCAATAAAAAAATGCAATCTTGCTAAAAACAGAAACAATTGTACCACAGTCGATAGAACTTTGAAACAGGACACTGGGATAAAAGTCAGTAATCTGAGTGTTTTGTGTTACAAATATGTGTACAATTTCATATTATTGACTAAACAAAGAATAGAAAGTTACATCAAATACTATTTATACACAACTTACGTTTCGAACATGTTTAAACAAACCCATTTCACAATACATAAACTGAAACTACAACCACTTTAACTTTATGCACCTGAAAGAATTTGATACACTTTTGGTCCTTTGTCATAATATTCCCAGGTAGGACATGACTTTACAAAGGGCCAGTGAATGTGGCCTGTGAGAATGCTGGGGCCAGATATTTGCACCATAAACATATTGTGCTGTTTTAGTATACAGGGGTGTCAATAGAGCCAAATTCATAAGCAGCCGACCATTTTTGCCAAACAAGAGGCCTTCAACCTCATTGTTCCCATATTTAACTCAGTAAATTGTATCAAAGAAAATCCTTCAGAACAGATCAAATTGACCATTATAATTTTGCCATTTCTTGAGATAATGTCATCAAATAACTTTTATTTGCTCAGAAATCATACCTCTTTCAAGACAGACAAATCCGGAATTACAGATTTATCCAGAATATTTGTCACCCCTGAGTATAAGATAATTGAAATACCAAGAATCCATGTTTTGAAGATAAAAGGAAAATATATTCAAGCACTTGAAAATACACTTGTAACAACGCATGAAACTATAATGATCGACTTTTGATATCTAAGTAATTATATACAAGTTTCATTATGATAGATAATATTTATGGCCAAGTCATATACATTTATTTGGTAAATCACATCTACATCTAAACATTTGATCAGATCGTTTTTGCTTATAGGCATTGAATTTTTCATTTATTTTTTCTGTTTCATTTCAAAGGAAGATTTTATAGATTTGGCAATCAGATACAAAAAGTTAAACATTAGATTTCAAGATAAGAAAAAAATATCTTCAGGCATTTTAACTCAATTAAAATACAAAGGAATAAATCAATGCATTATGAATGACACAGACTAATTTAAATATCATAAGACAATTAACACAGGCCTATATTGATACGATAAACTTCAAGCAGTAATGGGATCTGGACATGAGAATTAGTTATCAATCATTTTGGTTCAATATAGATTGACATTTCAGTAACACACAAAGGTAACCTAATTTTGTCATTGTAGGGAAAGAACAATGTACGTTTGTCAAGTTAAATAAGAACAGTATGTTAAAGTCAAAGGACTAGATAAAAAGCACATGTTTTCTTAAACAATCGGTACATAAATTAGTCAAGACACATGTAATTATGACTAAGTACATGTATTTAATTTACAATATACATGTATATAGTATATACCTTGATGCTATATTATGTAGTATTGCGCAGAATAAGTTGAATTTGATGGCATTCTGTATTCTGTATAATAATTCATAGTTTTTTTTATTACAAAGCACAAGAACAAAATCAGAATGTTTGCAGTCAAAAGTCACAGGTTATGGAGGGTAGAATGAATTCAGGCAGCCACAATTCAACCTAATACTAGTTTAGACCTGAATAAGTAACTGCAGCTAATGGCAAATGAATGGCCAGGCCTAGTGGAAGGGGCCTTTTCCTTAAATTTGGGGAAAAATAAGGCATTATTTTTGCAAAAGGGGAAGAAAAAACTTGATGCAAATTGAATCTAAGGGGAAAACTGCATGACATTTAAGAATTTTCTTATGGGGAAGACACCTTTTAACGGCCCTTGCTATAGAAGGAAAAAAGCTCTGATGGCAGAACTTCTTACACAGATTCACAGTACCCTACATTATGAACTATTATAGTCTTTAAATTTACCTTGTTGAGTTGCACTTAGACCCGAGCACAAACAAGTTTGCAAACCTTAAAGCATGCTTTTTGATTCATGCCTGAAACCAGACCCGCTCATTAAATGTGCAGCTACAACCATCTACTAAATGTTATCAACTGTGAGATTACTTCTATCTGTAGTCTGACTGTTAGTAATCAGGTAACATTAAATGTAAACTAATGCATGATTAATAATTAATAATAACAGTGTATATGATAATATGGAAATAAACCAATATTCTCTATATAGATTGGAACTGCCTGTTATTAAAAATCAATATCATGTATACAGCATGAATGGATAGAAGCCATGTGGTTATTATAACATCAACTTGATGAGGGACTACAAATTATTGACCTCTAACACAGCCATGTATTATATCAATCAGTTCTTAGTTCTGCAAGCAGGCTGGTGTTACTAAAGAGAACAGGTGATAAATGGTATATATCTGATGGACAGCAATGGTGAATATAATTTATAAATAGTGATTCAGAATGTTTATCTAATCCTAAGTAATCCTGGCTGCTATTACTTCAATGTTCCAATGGTCTGAGGATTGAGAAGAGGTCATCTCTTCCAATCATTATACATAAAGACAGGAACCAGCATCATGTCTGCATGGTACCCAAAATTGTTTAGACAAAGTAAAAACACATTTCATCACCATATTTCACATCATAGGTTTTAAAACTTCTAACAAGAACTTCTGATAAACTAAAGGAAATGAAGAAAAATCAAGAAACAGAAATTACAGGTAGTAAATAAATTTAAATGATCATCAAACAGATAACAGCTGTTGGATTTGAAGACTGTAGACTGGTCCCAGGTTTTTTTGTTTTTTTTTAGGAACATGACCACTGGGTATTGAGCATTTTGCTCAAATCTGGGAAATGGACAACTAAAACTTTTCGTATGGGAATTTTTACTCACTACATGCTTGTCTACTACAGTGCATGATCTCTGGTTTTCATAACTTTAAATTGTTTTACATACCAAATATTGTCTTTATTTATTTTTATATTTTTTTAAGTTTGAAGTATGTAAATTAATTTGAAAAAAGGTACAATTTTCTATTAGAAGTATGACAAAGATTGACTATAAAATCTACAAAAAAATGTGGGCCACCTGAAACCTTTGATACTAAGGTAAATTACATCAAATTTTCTACCCAATTTACAGTGTATTTTCTACACATTAAAAACAGACTCGAACACTCCATATACTCTGTGGTCTTTGAATCTTACCAGGAAATCATCCAGAACTATATATAACAAACTTGTAACTGGCTGGCACCGAATTAATCATCAAAGAGCAGTATCATAAGCCTTGATTTAACAGAGATTGGAATGGATCTCCATAAAATAGTACGTAAAGAAAATTGAAAAAGCATGAAATACATGTACTAAGAATTAGATATAAACCTTGTTTATTCATCATAGCGTGAAATATTACAGTTGCATCTTGTGGCCATTCTATTAATCTAAATCTGGAATGCACATAAACAACTGTGAACTCACTTTAATATCACTAATACTGAAGTGTATTTATGTCAGGTGAGTGTAGCCCTGCAATAAATTTGGATATACAACAAATCCATTAACCTTTATTATAGTCTGTTCGAAAAATATCTCACTACAGTCTGTTCTACATTTTATGCCAGGCAAGAGACTTAATTTACTGCATACATACACTGAAAGCCTAAAACAAGTCATTTGTAAGAAAATGAATATTTATATAGAGTATGTGGATTTAAGTGTGCACAGTTATACACAAATAGGTTTATTTATAACTACACTTTGACATGCAGTACACTTGTTGTTTCAGACCAATGCATTACAAAACCCAGATCCATATGTCATTCTGCTTACATATATATATATATATATATTGTAAGCAGTAAATAACTAAAGTAAATATCGAGGGCTCAACGCAACACTGTCGTAAGTTGTTCTTATTTCAATATAAGTTACGACACTGTTGCGTTGAACCCTCGATATGTATTGCTTATGTGATCAGAGTTAAGAACAAAATGCAGACCAATATTAGAGTACTGGTAATAACAATTTAGGGTTACAATGCTATATAATAATGTGTCTTGCAATTAGAGTATTCCAACAAGCTGTAAGACAATTATTATAGTAGTATTTGATTATAGGTTGGCCCTAATATAAGGTAGTTAGACATTGACAATTATACAGGGTATGCTACAAGTTTTGCTAAACCATTTAAGTCAGCTCATAAATATACCAGACAACACTATCGACTTAAAAAAGACAATGGAGTTTTTAATTTACAATATCTTCAGGGCAGAGTCATTGAAGTAGAGGACATTTACAGCAATTATGAAAACATTTTAGCAATACTATGGTAAATCCTGTAACAATAGGGAGGTGAAATATGAGAGTAGTTACAGAGTTACTAACAATGAAAAAAAAATTGCCATAGATAAAACACAATGTGGTATGTAGGTCACATGACAGTGAAAATACCCCTCCCATTTCTCAAAAAACATAAATTATAATTCGACAGGTAGCTGATATATTGACTTTAAGTTAAATTTTTCACTTTTAATATCCATTCTTATGCCTTAAAGCACTAACATCAATTGATGAAATAAAATATATATACTCTTAATATACACTCCTTTTTTCAAGCCTACAGCATGGTAATATATTAATTACATTGACATATTTTTTAACATAGATAATTATGTGTGATGGGGAATTTTAAAAAAAGATTGAGTTAATTCTGCACTAGTGACAAGTACACTTATGGACAGTGAATTTATAGGACTATGCTATATAATATATATATATATGCATGATATGTATATTGTCAGTTATTATCACAGCTGATATCATCAAGCTTACATCAGCAAAGATAGTGAACAGTCAAGGACTCTCCAACTGGCAAGGGTGCAACTATTCATGATAATGCAACAAGTTTATGTCAATGTTTGTTTTTAAGTCTACATGTCTCGCATTACATATTTGTAGTTTATCCCTATTATAGATCAGCGATTATCATGTAAAGTGGATAAAAACTAGGTTTAAATAATAGCCAATTAAGTTAAGAGACCAGTGTTTAAACAATACAATCATCTGGTTACACTGCTATGCAAAACACACAGTTAATGATCTTCTTAAAAACAAAAATAACGTTTTTTATGATAGCTGAGATATTACATTTTTCATAAACATGCATTGCACTCCCAGTGTACAGTATCCACAAATGTTATTTTTAGGTTGATTACCTGATAATGGTATACTTTTTTATTGAATAATCAACCTTAAAAGAAGGTCAAGCTAACCCAAGACATTGAAGCAAAAATACTGTGAACTACATTTGCACTAGTTTTATCAAGGCCGTATTATCTCTCCTATATGTCAAGTTCAAGTTCATAAAGTATGCCCATTCAGCTATCACTTAATCTGCAACACAATTAATATGGAATTATACTTGTTTTCATTGATTTGATAGTAAGAATATAAAAGCTCAATCATTTAAGTCCAAATACTTTAAAATAAAATTTGTATGAAAAAATAACACTCAAGTATAATCTACATGTACCATTTCTTTTAATTCGATGAATAAAACAAACTTGAAGTAAACACGAGCCTACTTAAATTACTGGAGGCATGTAAGTCGAATCATTCAATCAAATGTGATGTACACTGCTTAGATAGTTCGGTTGAGTAAGCAACCAAGGTAAACCATGCTAAACTTGACCACAAGTTTTGACATATATGGTTTTATTGCAAAGGTTATACCCTATGGACATACTTTCATTTCCAATTTTATGACACAGTTAAAGCTATAAACTCAAAATGTTTCAAGTCAGCAGTTTTTCTAATATCATCAAAAAGAATCAGCCGTAACGTAAATATTGAGAACAAACTGTTAAACCAGTTTTAAAAGCAGCCTAATTTTAGAGCATATTTGTAAGTTTGCGATGAAAAGAACAGAATGGGGAAAACAAAACCGAAGCAAAGGATATCAATCGAAGCCGCAATAAGAATGTCAATAAAGTTGAGCGAAGGTTTTTTTATCAGACTTAACCATTTCATTAATGGGATCTTCTGAGTTGTGTTTATCAATATTCAGCTTTATTTCCAGCCTAGATACAGTCTTAGAGAGATTCTATATATAAAGCACTAGAGAACAGTTGCCAATATTATAATGTTACCTGCTTTACATCATAAACAGATAGAAAACCTTTAATGTGGGATGCAAATCGTTTGCTTGACACAGAAAAACAGGTTGGTTCAAGACTTGGAATTATTTCAATAAAAACTGTGCATAATGAAGTTCTGAAGAACTATAAGTAGCAGGTAAGTACACTACAGGTAGGCAGACCGACTGAAGTTCACGTGTAAATTAACTGTATTTAACTGAGAAGCTATGCATGCATGTCCAGACATTAGGTATTAGTTCCTAGCTAATGAACTCCACATGAAACTCACAAGATTCAATCATATCAAAAGATAATCTAATTATTCGTGCAGAAATAATTTAACCAGAAGCAACCACTGCCAAGGTTTTGAAGTGCAACCAAAATTGTTCATTTTGGACATAAACAATGAACTGAACTGTAGCGTATGCTATCTGCTATCTAGCTTGCTTGTCAACAAAATAAAGTGACCTTCAATCATTTAAATGCATGCCTCAGAACATTATACATCATGATCATTGTTGTACAAAGCTTTGAGGAAAATTTCTCAATATTAAATGGAGTAACAATGAAAGAAAAAGAGTGCATCGAAGTATTAAGTACACCATTAGAAGATGTACAGCTGAATAGATATACAATTAACCACCTGTTTGAGGCAAATATCAACTGAAATCACAGCATACCAGTAAATCTCTGCAAATCTTAATGGTCCAGACAAGGGAAATAGCTGCCTAACAAAGTTTTTACAAACATTCATTTTTTTATAACATCATTTCAGGACAAGTTGAAGAAAGCTGAGGGATGAGAAAGAATATCACCAGAAAAAGTTAAATCCATTCAGATAAAAGTGTAGTTAGGTGATTTACATATTATAAAGAAAAAGAGGATTTATATATTATAAAGAAAAAGAGAATGTGTCCGGGTTTACGGGGAATCATCTTGACCAATCTGCGCAAACAAAAAGAAAGTGTTTTTTTGTCATAACAAAATCAAGGCCCACCTGATTTATATAGTGACTATATTTTGTTTGTTTCATATATTTCGAAAGGTGCCAAGGTTACCTGTTTCTGAGGTAGAGGAGGTAGTTGAATTAGTTGACGTGCTGCATTCGCTAATACTTCTTTCTTGTCGCACCCGATATTGTCCTTCCATAAGTTGATCTAATCTTCTCTGTAAAAATCTCTGTTCCCGACGTAATTGTTCCCGTACTGTTGCAGTCTTCTTATCTTTATCTTCCAAATTCTGCAAATTCAAAAAACAACGACATAAGAATTGCACTTAATATCAAACTTAAATCAAGTCAACATTGTCACATTTTAGAATCAAATCCACAATTCAACATCTTGGTAATACCGTATGTCAAATAGGTAAAAGTTTGTGACATATGTTGGGCATCACATTACTGAATAAATTCAATGAATACATAACTCATAAGTTAACTATAGGCAATTATTCAGAACCATATGGAAACGTCATACCCGGTATCAGTTTTCAAAAATAAAACAAATACCAAAAATGTCTTGACTTCTAATACAGGTATCAAGGCAACATAATTTTAACTGATACAATGTTCAAAAAGTCCTGATACAACAAAATGATGTTGCTCAACCCAGCGTACATTGTATTTTAAAACATAAAGCAATATTTGCAGCCTTGACAAAAAAGAAGCAAGAAATACCAGACATTGCCTTTCTGTGCAGAGGAAATCAATTGGTTACTACTGCCTCTGTAACAGTAATTAAATATGCACAACAAAGTGACAAGTTCCAGGAAGGAAGTATCAATACATGTCAGCCCTATAGATTATACATTACCACCATCACCACCGACACCACCACTGACAATAACAACAGTGTCATCAATATCAGTCACAATCTACTAACCCACAGGTATATACTCTGACAGCTCAAGAAGTTGTAACAATCAAATCATATGTTATTCATTATAAAGACAAATTTTTTTATTAACTATGTACTGTCAGATCAACGCTATCAAAATCACGCCAAATTCAATTTAATTGGTCCAGAATTAAGACCTATAGTGAGAATTATTTCTAGCAGAAGAAATTTTATAGGTCACGGAAGTGTTTGACCAAAATTATACAGTTGCCGTAGTGAATGTCAAGGTAATGTACCACAATTCACTGTCATGTTCATCAGTGAAACATTAACCAAGCATGTATAATACTAATATAATAGTCTTAAGTTGTATGGTCAATTAACCACTCAACAAGAAACATGTATTAACAAGTGTATGTGTGTGTTCTTCACCAGTAAGTTTCTTATTTATTTTCTTTTTGACAAGTTGGACTCTCTTTGACCTGCCAACACCACACAGCATTAATAAGGATCCAGATCTTATACAAATTTTCTAATTCTTCAAACTGATGACAAGATTAAGTCGGGAACCTGAGTGAAAGGCTTACCCAATAGATACATTAGTTACACCTTTCACACTTTCTGTTTGATAATGATGCAAAGTATACTGTATCTACCTAATGACTAGTAATGAGTAATGACTAACAAAGCTTTCATATACGTCATTTATCATTACTCAAGTATTTAATTGGTGATTACATTACAGATTGACACTTGTATGATATCAAATTTATCATGTCACATTTGAAATATAGGAATTAGAAGGCCGATTTATCAACTCATAGGACTAAGTGACTAAACTATGATACAGCTTATTTTGAAACTGCCTGAAATGCGGAAAAAAGATCTATGGGTAAGACTGCGAAAGGGGAAAAAATCTGCTGGACATGAAACGATGGTCTGACAAGCTTGAAAATTCTTTCAGACCGAAAGGAAATCTGTCAGACCGAAAAAAGTAAACAAGTATAAATGCATAGACATTAGGTAATAAGACGCCGGACGGCCGGTCCGACTAGATAAGATTCTTTATTGAACCAACACACAATTTATCGGGCAAGTCCGCTCAGGGTCTGATCATGAACCTGGTCCATTGCAGACTTTGCAAAAGGTGCAAAGTCTGCAATGGACCAGGTTCATGATCAGTGTACATTTATTGGCAATTCTTATCAGGGCATGGATGATTTAAGTATAATTTAAGTTCTTAAACAAGCATTTCAATACTTAATTGAAGTCTGGCACAGTAGGAACATTCTATATAAGGTTAATTAGCTGCAGCATCTGAATAACTGCATTGAATCTTTAGAACGAAGTTACAATAAAAGAAAGAACTAGTATTCCTGAATGCAGACATGGTGTCACACGGTACTGTCACAAATAGCAATATTTGACAGAACAGTTAAGAAATATTCAGTGCATGACCCAAGAACCTTTCTATTTAATCTGTGGAAATCAATTCCTGACTGGTTTTCTGTACAAAGATAAAGACTGGTTACTGCACTGACTGAGTAAAATTTCAAGCTTCACAATTTCGTTTAATTTCAATAGCTATCAAGTCCATGATATCAATTATAAGTCATTTCTACTTTATGAACTATTCATGAAGTATTGCAATAATAGATCAAGAAAAAGTATGTTTTTATGAGTTCCATTATAAGGACATACCAGCAGATTTTACTAAGAATGCACAAAGTAATACTGCACTAAAAAATCAATCCTTATCCCTTTGAACATAATCTATCATGTAATGCAAGCACATAAAAATTTATTAACTCCTAAGTAATCTGAGTAATTATACTTAATCTTCTAAGATTATATAATCTGTCATTAATGCCATAGCAAAACGTTAGTGCTAATAAAAACATGTAGCGTTTTGCTAACTGAATTATATAATGTGTTTGAGAAAATTTCCGCAAATGAAATATTACGACTTAATGCAAGCAATTGTTAAGTATATATGTTCAGTAAATATAATCGTCAGGAAATACTATGTATTAAATCCTTATGAAAGCTTGCATGAGTATCAAGTTCAAACATGCCGTTAGTGGAGAGTAATTTTTAATGTGCCAAAAATCAGTACTTATGAATTACTAAGAAGTTCGAATTTGGAAAAACTATTTTTATTTTTAACTAAGTTTGAAGCCTGAATTTTTAAAAAACATACTATAAAAACTTTCGATCTTCATTGAACAATTACAATTTATGTAAATCTTGTCAGAAGTTACATTTTAAAATTAAAATCGTCCCACATTTCATTTACAATAAAAATAGCAACTAAAAAATTGTTGCCTTAAATTTTTCCATAAAAATTAAATACAAACAACATCTGTTTCATGGAGAAAAGACTTGATGTATTTGGAGTGGGTGTAATCTTCTGACAGGTCACCAGAAAAAATCTGCTTCAATTTACATAATTGTTATAGTGTCAGACTTATTAAAACTAAAAAATATGGTGGTGACATAGTTTTATATCCTGTAAAAAAAGAATTATTTCAAGAAAAGCAGTATTTTATAAAAAGTTACAGAACCACCTAATACATGTATATATCTGTTGTTTAATGGCCCATTCAACACCTATGGTCATTTCAAAAGAGCCAAAGATGGACTAGTGGGGGAGATAAGATACCAGAAAACCAGGCATTTATATCCCGTCTCGATCTTTTCTAATAGTTTTTTCTGGTTCTTTAATGTGCTTGATGTAAAGCACCAATATACACACCTTGCCCTTCTTCCTGTTATACTCTAGATACTGTACTTGGTTCGGCTGTTGGGTTCGGGACAAGGGGACACTGGAAAAGCGTCTCTGGGACACTCAAAATTAGACCACCTAAACAGATTGTATTAACATATAACCTTAATTGGCAATCAATGTCAGAATTTATTACTTCTTTTAGGACAAGTCTGACATAGCGTAAGCCTGTTGCTTCTCAGTTGGTTATAAACTATTCAGTCAATTAGGACAAGTATAAGTCAGACAGTTTTTTTGTAAAGTGAAAGGTCAACTTGTCAGAACACCCCTTTTACAACTGTCCCTTTAACAAACGTATGATATAAACCTTGTACTTATTATGAAGAACTTTTGTTCAGTGACACATTACATACCATGTGGTCAGCGGTCAGTCCAACATTAATGTAAAAGTTGACCTATTTTTTCACACATATTCGTTAACTAGACAAGCAAACAAATTTCTGCCTAATTATCACACAGTAAGATATACCAGTCAATTTGAGAGTTGTAGCTTGTATAGTTCTGGATTAAATGTCCACAATTCATTGACCCCAAATCAAATTTAAAGTCAACTGAATTTTCCACAATACATTTTTTGGCTAGTAAGAAAATACAATAGAAGGTTATATTGATTTAGTGTAAGCGTACACATAAAATTTTACACCCAATGGATAATAATAATGAAATGTGAAAGAAAATAGCAGGAGGTGTGAATTCAACCCTAGAAATATACAATATCATGATAGAAGGTAACTTTTAATAGCTTATGTGGTACTAAACTAACATTGATTCTTAACTACAGTTAACAAGTTATAACCATGTTTCTATATGTACATGCATGTACTGAAATTTCTGGATTTCTGAAATGAGTCATTTATTTAAAACTTTCGTAAGTGATATCACTGGAAGTTATTGAAAATTTCACGGAAATATGGTTTATTGACATCCTGCACTTGATAAATCGCACATGAGCTTTAAAGGCATAATTATATTTGTTTGTTTATTTATATCAAGTTTTACGTCCCTTTTCAACAGTCAGAGTCATATGAGGTAGATGGTTCACCTATAAGCATCGTTCAGGGGAAGAACCAGTACTAGACTCCCATCCTCTGTAAGGAACTGTCTACTTTCTCACATAAAAGAGACATGGTCAGTTAAAGCTGGGCTCAAACTCATGACTCTATCAGTGAGAGGTTACAGCGACCTTAACCACTCAAACAAGGAGGCGGGTTTAAAGCCATATAACATACGTGTAACAGATGTACAATAGTTCATAAAAAAGTTATACAACCTAACATACACATCAATAATATAGATCTACATTCTGCTTATTTGTAAGGGAGATTTAATATAAGTACAAATGTAATAATAAGTTTTCAATCTTGCTAAAAATGACACTGCATGTTTCATAAGTTAATAGTCTGACTGTAGCCAGGTAGGTTTATTTGTACATAGATAATAAAATATGTATGATTACACTTGTATATGCTCACATGATTTATGATAGTAAATTATACATAATGAAACACTTGCAATCAATGACTTGTTCATATATTATGTGTCGTATAAAATAGTGCTGACTCAGCCGTACTTAAACATTTTCCAAATATTTCCATTTCAGTTTCAATACTATTGTACACATCGGGTAACCACAACCCCCATTATCTTCAGAGAAGACAGGTTGCTACGATAAGTTGAAACAATATATGCAAGGGAAATGTATAGGTCTCTGATATCATACGTTTGTAAAAAGAATGCAGCAAAAAAATCACCTGACAGCACACCGACCAATCAATTCAGTACAAGTCAGAGTGGCCCTTACGATCCAATGAATAAAGTTAACAATCCAAAACAAATATAACAATAAAGTAAAAAGAAACGACAAGTTAACTTGTTCATGGCCATTGATTACTTTAAAATGACTTTGAGCATTGAACATAACGAGTTGAATAGTCATAAATTCATGTTTCAACAAATTCCTAATAGTATTTAATGTAAAAGAATGTCAAACAAAGAAAAAACTTTCATCATACTGTTACTGGGCATTTATGTAGTACACTTTGGAAGTCCCCTACTTTCAATGACATACAGCCCCATTTCACATGTTCTGTTAGATTTTTATCTCATCCTAAACGCACAAAAGCAAAACAGAAAAAAAAGTTTTTTTCCATACTTATGAAAGTATCACATACTAACTTAAATTGCTAGAAAAAACGTCAAAACATACTAGAAATCAATTTTCTCACGCCAACTATCAATTAAGGAAAGATACCACCCTATTTCAACTGATACACTTCACTGCAGCCGGGTAACTTAGTTTTTGTCTAATTGCCAAAATTACTGTGTTCAACATCAAACACTTCATTATTAAAATAATAAAATGTGAGAGCCTCTCTTGCTAATATTATGTGAACTAAATGCCAGATAAAACATTTGAAGAGAAACTTTGTCTAATGGGACATAGTCACATAGTAAAAATAAATATTTACAGTAAATAGTTAAAGTAAAGAACTATTTAGGAGTTCAGGGGGTGATGTGTAGCTATTAAAATAGATCAATTTGAGAAAGTACTAGATCATAAGAGTGTACTATTTGAGAGAAAGATTCTTATGAAAGATCTCAACTTGATTCAGTCGATGAAAGAAATATTTTCAATTTTCGGAAAATTATACAATCATAACAATTTTTAGAAACTTGACAATAAAAAATCCTGTGAATCAAAAAATGTAGCAGTTTTACTTATAGGCAGGAAAAATATCAACTAACTTGAAAAAAAACATAAACTATTCATACATAAGTGGAATATATCACAATGCACACTGTGTTAAAGGAAACATTTACATATACCTGGGGCCAATGTTCAAATAAAGCTGGATATGAAATATATCTAAAATCACGAAGATTAAAGAAAAGTGCCTGGCAAACAGAACTAATGAAAACTCATACACAAAGCACACAGCTCTGAGACTTTGCTAATAATTCCCGTAAAGATACCAGTACACTGCATTTCAGATCTCAACAGCTAGAACTGATTAAGACGATTTTCACTTGAAAGCCATATCAAGTTTAATATGTACATCGCAAAGCCTAAAATAAATCAAGGATTTAAACTTGCCAGGCCAGAAACCTTTCAAACCAGCATTCTGTACTGATTACAGCTGATAACGCTTGCAGAACATTTTCATGTTACAACAAAATCATTTTGAGGATATTATCAGCATTTTCTGAGAAGATATAAACAGGTGCCTCTAGCTGTGAATGGAAGTATATAGCAACATGTAAGATAGTTACATGAATAAAGTCATAATGGAGTAAACTCCAAATTATGTAGTATTTTATATGTGAACTCTCTATGTATGATAATTGACCAATGAAAACTGTTTGTGGAAGTCAGCTAACGGTAAATAATGTTTCATGATTCCCACAGTTAATTGTAGGATTTTGATTACTTCCCTACCGCCACCCCTCTCACTCCAGTTAATTCTGTAATGTTTTTAAACACCTGCATGAATTAATAGACCAAATGTCATAGTAAAGTATTTCAATTTGAACAAAGGTCCTAGTTTTTATCATGTTGAACAGGCAAACATACATTCAAAGGCTATCACCTATCAATGTACTTATGAATAAAGATAACTTAAGTGTCACCAGAAAAAAATGCAAAAATGTTGCCCCGAAAAAATTTTGTTTTGTTAGAAGTATTCACCACACCATACTTCATATCATAACCTAACACACCCATACCAATTATTCAACAGACTTATATCATCTTCTATATATAGACCACATTTTTATCAAAGATTTTTAAGTATTATCATAATTTCATCAGAAGTTTTTAAAGCACAGACATACAGTAATAAAAACTGAAGAGCCACTACAAATACTTCACTGCAACATTAAATATATTCTATTCAAGTATGCAGACCATCGAGCCTTCTAAAATAGATAATGATGCAACAGTCAAATGATTAATACACATAATAGAAAATTTACATATCATATGATCCTGGGAAACCACATTCTATTTTTAGTAACCTACCTCAGCAAATATTACTATTAAACAGGACAGTGGGCTGGTCAATAACTTGATATGTAAATCTTGGGAATACGCTAATCTTCACCATTATAAGCATAGACGCAGTCCGCCAAGACTAACAAGTAACATGCATACTATAACCAGATCTAATGAGAATTAATAATCAGCAGAAATCAACCACCAGACATCACATCACAGAAAACTTCATCGTAAAAAACCACAAACTTACAATCCCACTCCACTATTTCGAGGGTTCAACGCAACAGTGTCGTAACTCATATTGAAATAAGAACAAGTTACGACAGTGTTGCGCTGAGCCCTCGATTTGTACTATTGAACTACCAACAGGCCACATTAAAGAACATTAAACCTAAGTCTTTGATCAGCAAATGCGAGAAACAGAATGTATGATGCAACAGTAAATCATGCGAGATAACACGTTATAAACAACAACCATATCAAAGGCTCAACGCAACAGTGTCGTAACTCATATTGAAATAAGAACAAGTTATGACAGTTTCGCATTGAGACTTTGATGTGTGACACCATAAAACGCACATCAGCTGATCAACAATTGGTAGAAAATACAAATCCATCATCAAGTTTATTTTAGAAAAAAATCCTTTTAAGTTAAAAGCGAGATAAGGTCAATCAAGAACAACTTGATGTAAGCAAGACAAATCACACGTTTACTATGTCCTATCTTTAAATCTGTTCGGCTTTGTTAAGCAATATAAAATTCTATTTAAGGAGAAGGAAACTAATCACTGTCAGGCATTACTTATAAACAGAGCCACGGACTTCATGCTTCATAGTGAAACCAATTGAAACATATCATTTGTTCGACCAGTTACATATTTGGGGTTTACAATATGAATAGGGAGGTTATACATAGATTCTTCAATTAAACTCACCTTAATAAAGCCTTTAGCTTTCATAAGAAGACCTAATGTTGTATGTCTGGATGAATCTGGTCCCAATGGCACTATGTCTTTTAATTTTTCTAAGCAGTATCTTAAATTGGCTCTTCTGCAAATATGATTAAATTAAACATTGAAGTTCAAATGATACTATTCTGGTTTAAAATGACACCTTTTGATTAAAAATCAATCACTATTGTTAACGTCACATGATACAGAAATGAAAATTAAGACTCTCAGAAATTTTTTTTTTAAATCGAGTTCAATTAGCTCAAAAATAGGAACAAGGGAATGTAAAATTATTTTTTCATATAAAAACTATGCAAACTGCATTTCATTAAAAAAATGATATATAATGTAATGCAGACCAATTTCACAATTTAGCATTCGTGATTGCCTCGTTTCGCTAAAGCTTACAACTTTACTACAGATATGTCAAATCCAATAAACAAGTCACGCCCACCTGACACTGTTACAAGGTCAGTCATGTGACTATTTTCAGCTACCAGGACAACATAGTCAATCATGAGAAAAAGGCATAAAAGAACCAATAACTCACCTATTCTTTTCTAATTCGTTGTGTGTAGACCTACAAGAATAATTATATAAAAGATTTATTCAGCTAATATAAATCATCTGAGCAGATTACGGAAATAAACACAACCATCCCGCACAAGTGTCAGAATGACCTATATTTCATGAATTCGCATCAAATTAAACAAACTCAAGGAATGCATGCTTTGAAATAGTGAAAAAAATAGTTATTTTGTTTCTTTTTAATTAATAGGTTCATGATATGTTCAAATGCATAAACAAATAACTTGTTTGAACGAAAATACCGTGTTGTTTACATTTTTTTGTTTGATAGGCCGCCATTTGCAATTTATCCGCCATTACCAACGGCATGAGTTTCATGCCGTATCCACGTGTGTAACTCATGCCAGAAACGCTGCATAAGGGAAATTAAAATTTAGCACCTCAAGTAACTGTTATTAAGTTTTATACGGAACATGGGAACCCGGGGTTCTTTAATGATCACTCATTCACTGGCCACCTGTCAAAGACCCGCCAACCTAGAACAAAGGTCCGCGCATGACAACGTTCGCGCATCATAACGACTGACCCAACTCACGAAAATGTAATAAATACTTAAAATCAACACGAAAAATGTATTATATTATTACTTTGATTTGATAATGTAGAATTGTGAATTGAATACAAGCCAATACTACATAACAGGAAAATATCAACGAAAAAAAACCATCTGCATAGTTCGTCTGCTACAGAGTAACAGATCTTAAAACAAGCTCTGCATAAAACACAGACATTAAATTATTCTAATGCAAACAAAACATGCAAAACACCAAAATTAGCAAAATAAAAAAACATGACCGTGTAAAGAAACTTGAATGATTTTAACTCAATTTGCTGAATTTGCAGTTTGACAGCTCAGATAAAAATGGCGGCCTAGCCGTCATTATCCGACAGACTGCATTTTTTCTACTAAAGTATTTTCTACTTATCCGACGTAATCCATCCGTGTATATTGATATAAATTAAACTTTTACTTATCCATTTCGAAAATAAAATCCAACAATTAGTAGTTAAAAATCCCTGTGAATACGTCCGAACTAACAAAGAATATCCTAGTCCATATTCCTACCTATTTCCCTGAGATTTCTTTGATTTTGACCTCTTCTTAGTATTAAAATCGTCCGGCATTGGAAGAGAAGATGCATATCCATGTTCAGCTTCTGAAATTTTAAAAGAAATTCACGCTTTATTACATCCTGACTCAAGTTTTCATAGTGAGCCACGTCGGCAGTCTCCAAAATTTCAACAAAATCCAAATAAATACTCCATTTCTCACCTCTTTCCCTTCTATCCAAGTATTCAGCGGCTTGGATAAGTTGTTGAATATTAAACATGATTATTAAAACGAGATCGCACCAGAAAATTGCAAATTTTTAAGTTTCAAGGCAACCTTTACATTCGACTGCCGATTGTGTTTTGACAGAAGATTTGTTTCAGTGTGTGTTGGGTTTGTTTACCTTGTGTGCAGATCTCAGCTATGTAACGATATTTTTCATTGGACGTGCGCCTGAAATACTTCTTTCTGATTGGTCAATGAGCGTATGCGAATGGTGTCTCTATCTTCGATACAAGACATATTCAGGTCACATGATCTCGCACACTCCTCCCAATATTGCATTTTGTAAACAAGATCAGCTGTGGTGTACTAACGGGGCCAAATCTATTAATAGTTGACAGATTCTTTCAACAAATCTTAAGAAATTTAATAGATCACCACATTCGGGCATTGATGTCATTGGAAAAGCAATACACACACACATATATATATGCTGTCAGTGTGCATTTTAGCAGTGCTTTAAATGCAATACGCAAAGTCGCTGATTTAAATCATTTAGGCTTAAACTCAACGTTTATACAGTTATTAATTTTCTCCGCTTCTCTTATGTCACTTATGCTTTGGTGCACATGCTTTTCTGCACGACATGGCCAGGTAATTGATGACTCACTGTTTGTGGCAACGTTTAGCTGATTTCCTTGACCGAAGTCGGTAGTTTTCATGTGTTAAAATCATTTACAAATAGGCCGCATTAACCGAATTTACTGTTGGAGGCAGTCAGGGGGAAATATGTAAACTGGTGAGAGCGCTGACCTATATCGCTGTAACCCATTATTCAATTTCGTTTCTGGTGAACAAGACTCAAACTGATTCGCGGGTATCGCTTCAAATATTACTAGTATCTTTATTAATGATAAAATAAGTCTGAAAACAATGAAATTCCGCAGAAAAGTTACACACGAGTGTACTCGTGTTATTTCCAGGTTGAATAATTAAGGTAATAAATAATTAATTTATAAGATTATCAAATAGTTAATTGCTTTCACATATATGACACACATGACATGCTTACATGGACGATCAGCACAACAGCTGTTTAAATGGAAGCAAATTTGAACTTAAAAAATGTCGTTGAAGTTTTGGCAGATCATCTTATGATAAAACAAATACAAAGAAACCACACTGAAAGATCAGTTGAGTAGGCCTTAGGTGTCTAATGCTGCACATTGTTCGACTGTCACATGTAAGTAGCAGTAGCGTAGATAAGCGCTAATTAGGCCAGTCAAGTTGTTCATTTTTCGTTTCTCAGTCCCGCCAAGGACGTATATACATGTATGTATATAAGTCCTTGGTCCCGCTGACTTGATTTTTAAAAAAGAAAAGAAAACAAAACTACAAATGTAATAGAAGATAAGTATTTTTTTAAAAATTAGCTTAAATATTATGCTAGACACACAAGTTTTGCACAAACTCATTGTATGCTACACGATCAAGCCTGTGAACATTGAAGGCTACCCCTGTGGCTTTGTTCGGAGGTCATTTTTTCTAAATGATGATTTTAAAAGATTGGCCTTTATTTACAGAGTGGCCTTTATTCCGAGGTGGCCGCTATCGCAGGGTTGACTTAACACAGGGACGGATCAAGGATTTCAGGCCATGGGGACGTAATATTTAGGAAAATAGGCAGTGGGGGGCGGGGGGGGGGGCGGATATTTTTATTTCATCTGTAAAAATGGTCGCCACCCCCGGAATCCGTCTCTGGTATATACAATAATGCTAATAATATGCTTAAATGGGCTTACTTAATTCCATTTATTGCTGTGACCGGATCTTAATTAAATCCAATCATAGTACTAGCAATGCAAACGTTCCTTATCAAATTTTGAGCATTTTGTATAGAAGAAAACAACAGTAGCCAAAACAGTGAAGTTGTGTATCCACTTTGCAGAAAACTATCTGGGTAGTTTCATCATCGCGTAGCTTAAGACACATTTGATTATATTAATTTTATTTTTATATTACTTGTTAGTATTTAGTCAGCAACAGAATCTTCTTCGTGGATAATTTCTCAAACACACTGAAATCAATGTCAGATTTTAGGGCATATCATTCTTAAGTTCACCAATTATAAAAATATTTGCAATAAACCCTTGCTTAGAGTCCACCATAACTGTTAACACCATTTGTTCACCTCGATATTCCACGACTTCTATTGTACAAAAGGTGATCGGCAACACGCTGGACTACTAAACGAAAGGTCGTGGGTTCAATTCTCGGCCCCGCCTTTCGATATTTCAAGGACGCTTCATCAGTGATCCCATTCCAAGTTCTGTAATAAGGCGTATGAGGCGTGTATCAGTGCTTTACGCCGATCACGAAATAACCAGAAATACTATCTGAAAAGAGTAGGGGTCTGAGTGTATGGTTCTTCTACGTCCTATCTCCCTTCTCACCGGGGCGGCTCTGAAATGACGTAGTGGAAATGGGCCGTTAAAAAACAAATGTATCGAAAATTGATATATTAAGATATTTTTCCATGTGCATGTAGTCGGTTTCATCATTTTAATCCATACCTCATCGATTGGTATCAAGTAATGCACACTGGCGGATTCAGGGGCGCGCACTACCCTTAAAGTCCCCGACCATATTAATGTAGATAGCCATGAAATATAATTCAATAAAATAGCATTTAATTATTCAATTCTGAAGCGCTTGAGCCCAAGAATCACCAGAATGCACCATATCACTTCTCACTGCCTATACTTTGCTAAATATTACGCCTCCATTCTTTTGATGCATGTACATGTTAAGTCTGATATCATCCGATAATTCTAATGGGATCCCAAATCTCTCAACCCACAGAACTTTACGTGTATATCAATTATATTAGGTTTAAAACGTGCATTTTACCACAGCTAAATTTAAATACTTACCTAATGTATGATGTGTCTGTCGTCTGCCCACGTATAATTACAGGCATATTTACGGGTAATTTGTCGTAACCTCCAAGTGTGTCACATTGATTTAATAGGCTTAAACTCATTAAACAGGATAGGTATCTTGATAGCGTGTGGAATGTTAAAACATGGGAGAGTGGATTTTCGTTCCCCATGCCTTATAAAGAGTCTAGGGTCGCGGGGAAAAATAAGGCTCAGTCGGCTAACCAGAAACAAACATTGTTTTAGCCTAAATTCGATCAGCTTGGGAACCCCAGGTAGATAGATGACATCATCTCCACACCTAGGGGGTTTAAGAATAATGTTTTCAGTGGCGATGATACCGCCAGTGGGGTTGATTTGATTTTGTTATAATGCATAGTCAATGTCATTTACACACTAACAAAACATAACAGACAGTTGTGACTGCAATTGCCTGAGTAAATTTCGAAAATGTAGCTGTTACATTTTGTCCAGAGAAGTAGATCTCGACTTATACGGCGAACTTCACTGTTTGTGAGAAAGGATCGACCCATGATACAAATTAAGCATGTTGTGGCAATCGGAACTCCTCGGCGTTTGTCTAAAGAAAAGTGCCATGGACATAATAGACAGGCCGCCATTTTGTTGTTGTTGTTGTTCACGAGCTATTTTCCATCATGGCTCACCTTGGGAATCCAACGATGAAAACAACATACATTGTATTTCAATGGGAATTTGATGCCCATTGTATATTCGCGAACGAGAAAGACGTTTGAAAGTATGTAATTCAGAGAATGAATAATGAGTAGGTATAGTGTTGAAAAAGTAGTGACCGGAAACCGCACAACCCTACACGTGACTTATGATCTCAGTGACGGGAATGTCCGAGTAATAACGACTGATGTTGTGGTTGATAACTATAATACATGTATGCGCAATCGATGCTATGGAAACGCGACATGAACACATATGTACACATTCTGTCAATATTATGGCGTGGTTTAATTTTATCATAGATGGTTCGAGATATCGTGATAATTGCATTATAACGAATTGACCATTTTGTCTCTCACTGACGACATTTACATACATGTATCATTATAAAAAATCCATTTCCATGTGGAATTGAAATTAATGAACAATATCGTACATAGCCACATGATTTGTACTTCATTTGGAGAGTTGTATTACGAATGTTCATTTCCAATAATAGTCAGAACTCATCGGCGTTTGTCTCAAGAAAGTGCCTCGGACATAATAGACAAGGCCGCCATTCTGTTGTTGTTCACAGTTGTTCACGGGTTACTTTCCACCATGACTAACCCTGGGAAACCAACGATGTAAAAATATGTTTCTCTTTCAGTGGGAATAAGATGCCCATTTTATCTGTCACGAACGATAAACACGTTTGAAAGTCTGAAATTCTGAGGAAACGAGTACCTATAGTGTTGAAAAAGTAGTGACCGGAAACCAAATAACCAAAATTTGTAACCCTGCACTTTTTTACGAGTTACGGAAATGCCCGAGTAGTTACGATTGTTCTAATAACTGACCTAGGGAAACCAGAATGGTAATATGCATGCAGGTAACATGTTGTATACGTTAGCACGTAATCACCGTGCTGACAATGCAAATTTACGTATTAATGTTTATCTATACTAACTTATGAACCCAAGGAGAGTACAACAGATGGTAGGAAGATTGAGCATTGTCAACAAATAGTGGAATGTAATAATCACTTGATGACACGAAAGCAATGTACTTAAATACATAACATATCAGAAACTTATACATGCATAAAAATGCATACAATTTAACAAGCTGCACTGTTTGTTTATGGTCATTGGTGTAATACAGACGACGTCTGCATGTCACCAACTGAATTAATATTGATTATAAGGATTATACCATCATTTCTTGATAATTAATTTACAACATATTGGCTCATATATATCACCTTGTTGTTTACGGTGTAAACTGTTTCCGGATTGACAAGCAGTGGGCGTGAATCAAAGCGTATTAATCTCATGTCAAAACCACAATGGTGTGTCTTGCTGTTTCTGTAAGCAAAACAAACAGCACGTACATCTTTGTTGTACATGTATAAAGTCGCGACGTCCACGAATACACACCTACACATAAGACGCGTTGTTCTCTTTGCATGCAAATTGTTAGAAGGAGGGGTATCATCGGGAACTTGTTAATTTCTGCTCTGTATTCGTTGTATTGTATGGCATTTTGTTCGAGCTGTCCAGTTGTTATACGGTGGAATCATTAATTTTCGTCGGGGATTTAATTTCGTGGATTTCGTGGGTCGGCTCATCCATGAAATCAATTCGCCACGAATTTAAATGTAGAGATAATGCATTTTTCTTTCAAAATCAGAATCCACGAATTTATGTCCCCACGAAATGTCCATTTTAGTAAAAACCACGAAAATTGAGCCCAACGAAAATAAATGAAAATACAGTATTACTGTATTTTGTCCAAGAAACTGTGAACACGTACTTCACTTCTTATTCATGAAGTTTAGTTTAAACGGTACCAGCGCTTATCAGCTTTTTATGAAAATAGTCAAGGTCATTAGTCGCTTGTTTATAAGTAGGAAATTCAGTGACTATCAAAACGGTATAATCACATTTTTGCTGCGAATTACGGTGTTATTTGTTTGTTTGTTTATGCATGTTTCTAGTTTTACGCCAATTTCACCAGTCAGAGTCATATTAGGCAGACAGTTCACCTAACCATCGTTTCAGGGAAGAACCAGTATTACATTCACATCCTCTGTAAGCAACTGCCTTAAGAGACATGGTCGGTAGCGGGTTCGAACCCACAATCCTCTATCAGTGAGAGGTTACAGTGATTTGAAGTCAGCGACCCTTACCACTCGACTACGGAGGCGGTTATTCCAAATATAGATGGATCATAACATAAAGATATTTGAAACAACAACGTCATTGGGAAATGTCCTATCTATTAATCTTTTAGGATGGCATGTGTCGTATTTAATATAGCCAGGCCTGTGAACAAAGGCCACCATTTTGATAAAACGAAATATGGTCTTGGTTGACAGGAGGCATTTATTCCGAGGTCATTTTGTTTTAAATGATCATTTAAAAAAAGAATGACTTTTATTCACATGGTGGCCATTATTCAGAGTTGGTCGCTAACACAGGTTTGACTGTCGTTGTATTGAGTGAGTATCGATTGTGATCAGGCTCACAAAGAAGCATTGGTTAGTTATTAGACTTATACATAGCGGATATGTAATACAGCATTTCTCATACTTCAATCAAATACTAATAGAACAGAATAAGTGCGGAACTTTTCATAATTATGTTGATTTGAAATACAATACCTACAGTAACTGTTGTGCGCATGCGTATCAAATGTACCTAGTTATTTCCGTTCCCTTTCACAAAAGAGTGTCTATTTGATAATCATGTAAAGTTCGATATATTAAAAAATAATGCTGTTGGTGAAGGAAGGTTTTTTTCCCAAGAGAGGGTCGTCTTGGAGAGGTTGCACTGTACTAGATTATGAAGATTTATACATAAAGCCATTGTTTTTGATGCTTGGCATTGTGGTATGTACATAAATATACTAAAAAGAAAATATACCATTTTCAAACGTACACTGTATTCATAAATGAATTCTCAAAATTCAAGAAAAAGAATACGAGTCAATAAATTATTAATGTTTTTTTTTTGTAAATAAAACAGTTGTTGCCGTTTGATTTATGCGAGCACAGCGTCTGCATGATCGTCATAGTATACCGTTCATTTTTGCACATTAATCAAGTCTGTGGGAAAAAAGTAAGATAATTTTACAAATGCATGCAGCTATATGACTTTTAATTGATGATTTTGTTGATCATTGATAATCTGTCTCAGAGTTTCGGAGCCAAGTTTCGAAAAAAAAAACAGGTAGCAAAAATGCAAGGTGCCTCTTGTAATTCGCTCTTATGAATATTCGTTCGTTCAGAAACGTAAGCTTTTAAAAAGCTATAAGGCGACTTGCAGAGACAGGTTCGAGAAGATGTTGAGAAGGAAACATTTTTGGAGAATAAATATTATTAGATTGAATAGGTTATAGCCGGGAAGTACGCATAAAGTACGAGCTATTGGTACATTGTCTATATGAGATACTGTATTTTCATTTATTTTCGTTGGGCTCAATTTTCGTGGCTTTTACTTAAATGGCTATTTCGTGGGGACATAAAGTCGTGGGTTTAGATGTTTGAAAAGAGATGCCTTATTGCTGCATTTAAATTCGCGAAGGTTTGATTTCGTGGATGAGCCGACGTACGAAATCCAAGAAATTAAATCCCTAACGAAAATTAATGATTCCACAGTATTACATAAACTTTTTGCTTGCGTATAATGTAGGTCACAATCTGATTAAAGAAAACTAACACGATTAATAATTAACGTGACAAATACTTTTGAGAATGAGTCAGTTTTAATGTTTTTGTTATTATTTTTGTCTGTCAGGGTATTTATACTAACCCATGTTCGAATTAATGTCATCGGTAAGATATCGGAAAGAATTATCATGATTGTTACTGATTTTGATTGACAGATCAAATGAACCAATTAGAACGCAGAACTGACTAGCCAAACGGCTTTCCACCATTTTGTCCGTCATCTACTGTCTGGCCACGGTTATTACATGTGATAGTTTGTTGTTACAACGATTGAATGCCTGGAGAAGTCACGAGGTTACAATTATAGTTCTGAGTGATTTCTGAACATTCAACAGGTGGAGGGGGTGGGGAGGGGGGCAGGGGGCGTGTCTACTTGCTAACACCAATTTTCACCACCTGATCCGAATTACCAACCTTTTACGTTCAGCAATTATTGAAAATGACGGGAACAAGTGGCTTAGTCTAGCTATTTGTACAACATTGTTTCCTATGTGCACGTGATAAATCAACCCTTCTTTCAGGTGAACTCAAGCGATTCTGTCCTGCGCTTAATAGCTTCAACAGCATTCAATAATGCGCTGTATCAAATGCCATCCACAACTGGTTCTGTTGAGTACACCTGTACATGAAAGTGCACTGAACTTTGGAACGGGTACCAGATTAACATTTCGGCATGGCTGATGTAGAAAAAAATCGTATGACTTTGGTCCGCATCTAAATTTAAGCGCTTCGAGCAAGTTACGTCCTAAGGAAGCTCTGAACTATCGTACGCTCCCCCAGAACTATAAATTTGCTTTTTGTATTTTACATTTTTGATGAACGTGACTGAATTGATCATTGGATTCCAGCCAGATGGTATGGGACGTAGGACATAGAATTATTATGTACTAAATGTCACAACTTAAAAATGTTGTTAGCAAAAATGTTTGCTATTCAATACAGTTAAACATAATAAGTTACATTCTCACGTGAAGAATTTGCGTTTTGCTTGCGTCAGCGATTTTTCAAGTCGCATATATATTCTACTAACTTGACTTAGTGAATACAATACTTTGTATACAATACACCACTATGTACAATACAATAAGCTGATATAAATCTATCCCATTAACCGGATAAGATATGCTTCAAATTAGATGTATATATTGTTATCATACAGATAGATCATTTATGGTAAATTAGCCAGCGTATTTCACTCCACAATACCAGTAAATAGATATTGTCATCTTAAGTATAGGAATGTCATGTATGTATAGTATGTACATGTAGGCCTATGTTTAAACTTTATTCTAACCGATCAACTATGTAATCTTTTTTTTAGCAACCATAAATCTACCATTTCGTTTTCGTAAATAGTCTTATTTTTAATAATTTCAATACATGTACTATCCACTACTAATGTACTTTATATTATTTGAGAATACAGTCATGTACAATTAGTTACAACCCGACCCACGCAAACGCCAGCATGTCTCCCGTGACGACTTTAATTGCTTTTTAATTCGTTGAAATGATATTTTTGCTGGTATCAATTAGTTTCATAGTCATGTTGAAGTCTACAGTGTGATCCTTATCGGCATAAAGTCTGTCCTGTTTGGTCTATAAGTGACCACATGATGTTGAAAACAAATATATCATTGTTTATATTAGCCTAAATGCTAGTTAACTGACCTTGGTCCAGTTTTACAAACCATAATCTAGCCTATTAAATATATTTGAAAATTATGAATACACGCTGACTTAGGCAAAAATGGTTAATAAGAGAGCTAGCCCGTTCTATAATTCCCATGACTCTGTTAACTAGATGAATCTCATTTAGCCACAAACTAATTTACTATATGATTATATTAATATAAAAATGAATTCGATCTCCAATCATAAAATAATCCGTTACTTGTAACCATCAATTCGACAAGAAATTGTTGAATTGTCACCAGATTTCGCGACCTGAGAATGTCTTAAAAAATCGATCGTTGTAATCAATCAATTTGATAATGTCCTCTGTTTTAGCGACCCGAGAATGTCTTAACAATCGATCGTTGTAATCAATCAATTTGATAATGTCCTCTGATTTCGCGACCTGAGAATGTCTGAACAATCGATCGTTGTAATCAATCAATTTGATAATGTCCTCTGATTTAGCGATCTGAGAATGTCTTAACAATCGATCGCTGTAATCAATAAATATAATAAGTAAATTTTGAGTTGTCGTTTGATTTCGCGACTTGTGAAAGTCTTAATTGCGATCCTTGAGTATATTAAATTTTGATGTATTAGCTAAGATGGTCGTGGATGTATTGTCGTCATAAATACAGCTAAATTATTACTTATCGCTACTCGTCTGAAGTCGAAGTGATGTAAGTAGAATTGTAAGTAAATTAATTTATTACATCATTTATTACATCAGATTAACTATTATATTGAAAAGGATGTACTATTTGTAACGCATTTGTTCTCACGCGCTCAGTTTCAATACATATCGAAGGAGTATGAAAACACCCTATGCGAGGGTTTCCGAATGTCACCAGCAGGATATTTTTTTTGAAGTCACAAAAATGAGTTAAAATTCGGTGTTTGATTAAATACTATATTTTGGTACTTAGAAAAAGCCTCACAAGTAAGATCAACTTTAGAAGTTTTAAATTATCTAAAATAAGGTATTGCGCAAGTAAAACATAAGCATTCGTGCAAACATTGTATTTTGTTTTTGTTTTTGAAGTATCATCCCAGTTGTGTTGCCATTCAACAATGATCATAATATTGTAAACAAATCCATGTATGCATGTTCAATAACACGTAAACAAGAAGGTATACTCCCATGTTTACGCCACCTTCTTGGCTACAGCTTGTCATACTGTCTGGTCACATGCTTCACTTGGTGTCAAGATATAGTCCTTCAATATGTTATACATGTACAATGAAATGAGTATATTACTTGAATTTATCTATCATTTATCACGTTTTGACCGTCGGCATAACGTACATGTACTATGATATTTTCATGTGTTATCAAATAGATTTGATTTTTAAACTAATGTGTGCGTAAGGGTATAAGTAAACAGAAGAAGCTGTCATTTTTCTGAGTGGTGTATTGACTTTTTCTGATAATATAACGAGTTGAAAGTGATACAGACTACGTATGAATATAGAATGATCTTGATAAAATGATTGTCACGTTTTCGCTCAATCAATTTTATTGCGAGTTCAGACTATACTCAGTCTTATGAGCTTATATTAGAACAACATGTGAATGCAGCTTTTCCATTGGTCGGTCTTGAAATAACTTGGTTTTGATTGGTTGTTCCTAAGCTACGTCACAAGGATAACTCTTACATCATATGTTGGCTTTACGAATACCATGTACATAGACTAAGTTCTATTGTATTTGAAATATGCGGAACAGTGTTATTAAACCTGTTTGAAGTCTGCCGAATATTATCAAGGATCTGCAAATAAATGAAGTGAACAGAATATAATCGGTACGCCATTGTCTATCATGAGATCGATAAAGTTTGTACACACGTTTTGTGTGTAGCTGACAATGTACGTACCGATCATGTTTGTATGATAGGCTGATAGCCCTATCTTTGGTTGGCGAACAATCATTCGCATTGGCTGGCTGACCTTCCAGGGACAATAAATTACGTTTTATCAATGCTCTATCTTTAACTGTCAACACTTTAAGGCTAATATAATTGAGCTATTTGTTTACTGGCACGATAGAGTGTCCCTTTATTTGCATATTTGTACAACAACTCTCGAGTATCCGGCGTATTGAAAACACTTCAAACTTGTTTACATTTCATTTATTGTCAGCATAAATCACCTGAACGAAGTTCTTTTCTAAAAAATCATTCTCCTGCTGTTGTCTTGGTTACAAACCAGATGCCTGTTTTGTGTTCCTGGGCAAAGAATTGTTTGTTATCGAAAAGTAGGACTTATTTCTATGTTCTTATTTTGACAAAGTCGTCCTAACTAATTAGTCAAACGCACATCTTTCAATCGATGTCATCCATGTTGCATTCTGTAATAGTCTGGTTCCAAGGTTCTATAATGTAATCATATAGAACAAAGTTACAGGTAATCCAGACTACATTTTGAGGTCGATTAAAACCATTTACGCGCATAGCCGCAGTCATGTATACCGTTGCATTATTCTCAACTAAGGTTCTTTTCTAAAGCGATATCTTTTGTTGAATATTGACCCGAGTGATTTGTACTGCCGTCTAAAATCTCCGAAACGGAATTCGAATGATTTCTGTTAAACATTTATGTACATAATATTGGAGAATAGTTCTATTCTTAAAAATTCGGCATGTAGTTTTAAAAAGCTTAGCTTGTATTCAGGAATACCTCACTCGGGATGTTGTCACCAGATTACCAGGACGTAAACAAAACTACAAAACCTGCCTTTCTATTGAAGTATACCTATATATTATGTTATGAGAATGGAGACAGGTGCCTGTATAATATAATTCACACAACATAGAAGTACTTAAAATTAATGTCCACCCAACATCAAACGACCCCTATTACAAACCTGATTACGAGTAATGTTTCGCACATGGCCTCAGTCATAGATGTTGTTTGAACAATGTGAACTTACTCTTAACAATTTTATTGCACAGCAATCAATGACCTTTAACTATATATAATTCATTTCGGCCAAATTTAATGCACCTTTCGGGTACCTGACCGACATATCACTGCACACTTTTTGAGAAATATTACATAAGTAGGCCTACTTTCAGTACTATGATTTCCATAGCCGTCACTCGATTGGTACGCATACATTTTGATGCATTTCAAAGTACTACATTTTCTACATCCGTCATTTTATTGTTAAACTGGTTCCCGTTCGATGTTTCATCCCGGGTCCATGTAAGTTCAGCTTCCATGAGCGTTTTCAGTACTTTGATTTCCATAGCCGTCACTAGCTCGGTGCGCATGGATTTTTATGCGAACCAAAGTACTACGTTAGTTTCTACATCCGCCATGCTATTGTTAGACTGGTTCCCGTTCCATGTTGCAGTGGATGTTTAGAAGAAAAGTTTAGAACGTTCCAAAGTTTTGGGCAGCATCTATTTATATTTTTTTTGTTTGGTGTAAAATTATGAAAATTTGTTTGTAAAATTATTGTAAAATAAAAATGATAATTATGTCAAAGCTTTAGCAATATTGGTCTTTTTCAGTTATTATCTTTCTATTGAAAAGAAGCAAAAAAAAAACGGGGTAAAACTGGGAGTAGAGTATAAAATCCCTTTTTAAAATACAACGAGTTCTGTGTAAGTTTATCTTTCATGTGTACTATCAGTGCTTTGGTTACTGTAAGTTTCATCATTTACCACATATATGAACACGAACTAATATAATTGTTAATGTTTTGCTTCACATCGTCAGGTCAGAAAACCAGTTTTAAAATTATTATAACTACTTGTTGTTAAGTGAACGACATGAGTTGATTGTATCTTTATGAGTTTATATGGCCAGTGAACTTTGTAGGCCAATTCAGCGACAGCGTGTACACTGTAGACTTTTAATAAGTATGAGTTTAGACACGTGTTTTCTCCATCAACATGCCGACATCTCGACTTGTATCAACGTAAGAACTCATTAACTTAGACTGAACTCATCACGTGACTATTCCAATTATTCTCAAATCAGGCTTAATTAGACGCACTCAATTCCCCAATACATGTAGCTAATGCAGACAACTGTCAGTTTATTTCGTCCGTTAATTATCTGTACTTTGAAATACTCACTAAATGTCACAAAATACTATTTTGCTAGAGTGGATTAGTTCAAAATTGATGTTTTGTCATTATAAGAAATGTATTTAGGTTTTTGGGTTTAACGCCATTTTTGAAAAATTGTTCAGTCAAATGAGCCTAAGGAGGCCGATGCACCTTAAAAGTATTTATGGACTTTATTCTTACCAGTACTTACTTTCACCTTCTACAAGGAACCGGCAACTTCACCACGTGTAGAGGAATGTCAACAGTTGCCAAATTTTCATGGAACGGTATGACCTGCCGCCACACGGAATCAATCCGGATTGACAGGTAACAAATCCAGTGCACTAATCACTGGACGTAAGCCCCATAGAAATGTATACATGTACATTTCTTAACACACGATGTGGTCATTGTCAAGTATTTTTTTTGTCGTAGTGTACAAGCTAGTAACACAGTCAGGAAAGTGGAAAAGCTACATAAAAAACGAATTCTTGAATACCCATACCCATTCCTCCGCGTTTGCCATTCCGTATTTTTTACCTCAAAGCTTATCTTTTTATTAATTCGGTTTCAGCCTCGGGTCGACAAGTTGACCTATTTATTATCCTTTACCCATACTCGTTATGAATTATTTGCTGACTCAGTTGAACAAATGCCGAACCAACAATTAAGACGCCCTGACAGATAAGCTCGTCAGGCAATCACCTGTTAACCTGTTAAACTATTATGTTGAAAAATTGACCCAAATGTTGTTTGATAGATATACTAACCGACGTCTGACCTGAAATCAAGTATTTTTTTACAAAGAACATTGTCGTCCATTATCTTACAACTAGTCGTGAAAACCCAGCGAGTCTTGTTTCGGTGTCCTGGTTAACAATACTGAACGTGAACACCGAACTAATAGTAACAACAATGTCATTTTAAGTAAGTCGGCAATATACAGTTTTTTTCTCGGACATATACTGTAATAAGCTTCTTTTTTACCTACTGACACACTTTCCGATGATTAATGTTGATCAAGTATTAATCAAAGACATCGTTTTCTCCATTCTTGGTAATGGAAGTTGCAGGTCGTAATTATATTAATCTGAAATTAGATTATTGGCAGATAATACATAGTCAATCGTATGCTTTCTATGCTTAATAAATATAATAATTTTAACATTGTTTGACTATATACGCATGGTTGAAGAAGATAAATACGTCAATCCTACAGAAGTTGCCCTCATTTATCATAAGACTTATTGTTTAAGTGAATGAACGATACTTGTATTGTATGTTAAGTCTCTAAATAGGCACCTAACAGTCAAACCGTCATTACATCTTCTAAAAATACGGTGACTTACTCGGCGATAGCCATTACCTCTCTCACGTGACCAGCGAAACACGGTCGCCATTGTAATGGCGTCACGCTAGTTTGAAATTTGCGCTGAACGTTTTTTTAATAGATTCAATTATTCAAATGTATACGTAAACTTGATTGTATACCTAAAAGAAAATGACACGATACTCAATTCGCGTTTAACGGCGTGAAGTCTAATTTTCTGTTGAGGGAATATATACGCTATTGAGTTACAAAATAAAATAGAATTTAATAGTTCCCATGAAACAAGTGCTAACAATTCGTTGTATCCTAGGATATCTATAATTGCTATCAGTTTAAGGTATTACACTGTAAAGAGTACTTGTCAAAAAGTTGCCTATATAAAATTAAATGGACCAAATGACACTCATTTCAAGTGACAGTAAATCCGTATAGATTTGGAAATACTGAATTATTTCGCAGGTTATTATATTTCAACAAAATTAACTTTAAATAAAAAATTTAGATACTTTTTATACACCTGTACTGTGATAGTTTGCCCCAGGGTTGAAAGACATATGTATTAGAGTCCAGTCTCTCTTTTATGCGCCAGAATACACAGCTTTGATTAATACAAATGTAATACAACAAACGGTGTTATAGGTCTTGCTATGAGTGCATGCATGCGTACTTAATACAAGTACTGGCGTTAGTCAGAAGAATAGCATGCTGGGTGCCAACACTAAATATGTTTGGACTGAGTATACCGGAGTTTTGCCGAAATACTGCAAGATTTCGATTTAGTTATACTGTACGTTACTAGTTTTTACGGGAAAACTCACTGGAGCGGCATCTCAACATTTTAGAAGGTCAATGACCATACATTGTTTTTTTCCTTTTTAATACCAATGTAGTAAATATCAGGTTCTCTGAACTTTGTTACAAATTTTTGCTCAACTTTTATTTTTATATTTGGTTTTTATTCCTCTGTTGGAAATATATGCCTTTTTCCAAAATGCTTTTCATAGGCAGCCAAGTAGCCTACAAGTTTTTGCTATAATGATGCATGCATTTATAACATTATCTATAAAGTTCAATTCTTCTAAGCCAAGTATAATTCCTCCGTCCAATAGTTAGATAATGTCAGAACATATCAACACTACACTAAACAGACCATCAAAAGTTACATTCTTGAATTAAAATTGATAGTTCAAGAGAACAAACACGTCGTACCTAATTCTTGCATTTGGTGCACTGAACAAGTCTTTTTTTAACAAGTTTTGAATATTGATAGCAATAGTAGTGTGGTATCAAAATGTGATCTTTAAAAACAAACATTATGAAAAATTCTCAACATTCTGATTGGCTTAGTTTCGAACAGCGTGGATATCAGTTCCATACCAAATACATGTATAGTACACTCACTTTTCAATAATTCATACATTTTGTATCTATTAAGGTCATTGACCTACCGCATTGATGTTACCACGCTTTCTTTTCCGCGCCTTTTTCATATATATGAACGAGAATAGAAACATAAAGGATTGGGTTTCAATTAAGACAACGACACGCACAGATTATTGATAAATTGTTTATTCGATGTAGTCCTATAAAACAAAGGAATAAAAAAACGGAGTGTAGCCTTATACAATGAGTAATTAAGAAGAATAGGAAAGGTACAATCCGCTTCTTATGTAACGAACATAGAACATTGCTCTTTAATTATTTAGATGATAAAGTATATAATATTATACAGTACAACCTCTCCAGAGCGCCCCTCTCTAAAGCAACAACCTCACAACAACAACGTAATTTTGCTACTCCCAAAGGATGTTGTTGTGGAGAGATTACACTGTACGTGTTATACACATCTTGGTAAATTTTACTCGAATCATTAACATTTGTAAAATAGGCTTCATGGTAAAATAATTCGTTCATTTATGTGCTTAATAGCTTTATTTAGTCGGAAATTGCACTGTTCTATTGTTCATAGGTTTCATCACCAACCGCAGCAGTTTTGCGATCAACTTCGTCATTGCCACCATCACCACCGTCATCATCATCATCATCATCATCATCATCATTAACATCATTTACATCATTATAGCATCACCATTTCAAACGCTGCTCTTGTAATTACATTTGGAATGTTTCAGATTAAAGTATAAAAAGAATAGTTATCAGGGGTGTACAATTATCATATTAACAGAACTGTAGGAACCGGGCGGGGATTAAGGAGGCTTACCCCCCCCCCCGCCCGGCCCCTAATTTGGAATTGCTTCCTACGGACCTGAATTATATTTCACAGCAGGTGTTTGATACGAAGAATAAGTTGTGTAACGTTTGAAAATGGATTTGTTGTAAGTCTGTTGGACAAACAAAGTTGGTTCAGATTTGGACAATGTTGTTTGGAAGTATAAAGTTGCAATAAGTCAACATAACCACAAGTTGTGTCAAACCAAAATTTACCAGCCAGGGAACCTGAATATCAACTTCTTGTGAAATAAGAATAGGTTTCGTATTAATCTTCAGATTAATTGTTCATAATTGGTTTGTACAACACCTTGTGGTTAATCAGTTATTTGTGAAGTTTTTTTCATGAATACAATATACAATAAAGGCGGGAATAATTCGGTTTACCAATAGCAATGACCCGTAGTTTTGTTTTGGGTTATAGTGATAGTGTGTTCGCATGTTTATTGAAGAGTTCAAATGCATCACTGTCATTTTTAATGTGTAAAACATATTACTGGTATGATATGAAATATTGTATACATTAATCAATATGATAATACATTATACTTAAGCAGATACTATAAGCCTGCTACATACATCATAATTTATCGCTATAAACATAAAACTAGTCAGGTTCCTTACACTTTCCCCCAAAGATTTCGGTTTTCAAATCCCTAATTTCAGTTTTCACTCATATGGTATCCCTGTTGTTTATTTTACTCTAGAGGTCAACAGGAGTTGGTCTCGGTGTGTGAACGCAGCTTCAAAGGCGACTCACCTCCATGGGTGTTACTGTTTCTGTATAATAATTATAACGAACACACTGACGTCACATGAACATGTTTCAATCAAAGGTCAATGACTCTAAGCAATAGCGTAAGATAATTACATTCTGTGTTGAGTTAAACGAAGCAACAGCTTTTATCCAAACTAGAAATCTATTTACCATACATGACTGGCTATTCCGACAGCCAACGCATGAATGAATTTTTATCAAGATCATTTGGTTATATTCAGAAATACAACACTTAACTTAGGGAATATGATTATTATCAAACATAACTGACGACTTATAAACTTTCGTACTAAATTTTTTACACTTGTGTGACCATGATGTCTTTCGAAATAGAAATGCGTTTTTTATGTTGGGTTAATTCAAGATTGACGTGATGTTTTTTTAACAAAATAAATATGTTGTATAAATTGTTTGTACATTTACTTTATTTGTCAAACTTAAATTTCACTTTAACTATTTCGAATGTGATTAAATAAGTTTATGGCAATTTGCACGCCGTGTTTATTCTTGCGTTTTTAAACAGAGGTCGGTAAACTTTCGAGCAATTTACTCTGTCTTGGCGAAAAAGGAAAAAAAATGTACTTACCATCAATATGAAATATTTTATACTTTATACTCTCGTGTAAATCAAGAAAGTTTCATAGCATCTAAAGTCTTACAAAATAATAACTACAAGATCGCATATCAAGCCCGAGAAGATTGGCACTCTCCATTAGATGTACAATGTACATGTATCTGGAAGCAAATATATATCTTACACTCTTTTTCTTAGCATTAATGTCTGTTTGTTCTACAATACAATCAGTAAATGTGTAAAATAGCCTTGTACCATTTAACGTGAGTGACTGATTTTTGGAAACTGATCTTTCACTGCCGCCACTCACTAATATAAGTACATGTACTACGCTTATCTGTACGTCTGCCATGTAATTGTTAAAGGGACATACCCTACAACTTGGTGCATTTAGAATTAAGGCAAAAATGATGATAAATTAGAAGCTTGTAAAGAAAAAAGCCGACGAAGAAAGTTTCAGCCAAAAATTCATCCAATTAAAAATAAAATCATAAAAATATCTATTTGTGACACATACATTTAGTCATGGAAATTTTTGGGTGGAAGTGATTTATTATTCATAGCTATGTTTTTTTGCGGCTAGTACCTAAACTAGTCATTTTATGACCCATGTTCTTCCTGCAATTATCCATTATATATTGTTTTACATATACATATAGCACATGTTTACACTTTGACATAATGTTTGTCAGTTGTAGGGTATGTCCCTTTAAACTAGTTCCCGTTTCATGTTACAGTGCAAGACTACGTAAGCTCATTTTCCATGAGTACTGTCAGTACTTTGATTTTCTGTGATCGTGATTAATATATTAATACTCTCTATGTTACGGCCCAACATGAATTAGCTACACTCAATACTACAAAGGATTATCGTAACTAACCAACGATCTGTATTCAGCTGTTGATTATATTATACCCTAGATCATTAATAACACATTCATGCCAAATAGGCTTATTTTGTATACTAAATAACTATTTAGAGGTACACAAGTTTCCATTTACCAGACTGACTGAGGTCTTTTGTCTATCAGATAGACCTGCGACACCCCCTCCCCCCTCCGAAACAATATTTGCAAAAAACAATTCTACTGACCCTGTTTTCCCCTTTTGGCGGGGAGTTTAGCAGAAACAAGGCCCATCTTTTCCATAGCCTTGAGTGAAAGATCGAAGGTGTACTTATTGTTTATAGTGGTTAATTATTCAGTGTTGCATAGAAGCCATCCCAGCATTGCCATAGATATTGTAATATGATTTTTACGAAGTTTTATTTATATTTACTAGATTGTTGTTCATCAGACAATCCACGAATTTTCGATTTCGGACGGGTAACAGAATAATGCATGACTTGATTGTATGAGACATTAGATCCTGTTAAAACTGGTTTGTAGAAATGTGATCCTCTTTAATTATGCATGGTCACTGTAAAATACAATTAAAGTCCACTTAGGGTCAAGCGTTTACGCCTATAATGGTCAAGTGTTCAACCTTCGGGTGTCAAATTTCTATAAAAAAGGATAAAGTCCAGTCT